>JAUPFT010000005.1:39007770-40350270 GCA_036936625.1 Parnassius smintheus behrii | reverse complement strand
CTGTATGGTCTCAGAGTACTGCGGGGTATATCATCCTGTTGTCATAGTTATCCCGGGATACCTCCAGCTTTTGGATATTAATTTTTGTTTCGATTTACGCAGTACAAGCTTACAATAGGTACCTATTTCGAAGTCTTGCAGTGATTTGCTTGGGTTTGGAGTTAATTTTATTAATTATAAGAGATATCTCGAAATTTATGTTTGTTTTTGGAGTGTTCTGTTCATTAAGTAGAAATTGGTGTTCTTTTGTGAGGACTTGTGATTTATCAAATCTGATGTATTGATGGGGTACATATAGATATGGGGTACATGTTTACACATTGCAGACTCGGAGTCTCGGTGCTTCACTTTAGCTATATGTCATAAAATCGGTAAAAGGTGTTCTGCTTGCGGCGGCGTCGTGTGATGGGTCGTTATGACCAAAGGCGATAGCTGCCACCTGCATCATGCTTGCGAACAATTGCTGTGTGCTAATTTGCTTGGGTTGGCTATGTAGTGAGAAGCCCCAAATTTATAATGTATTTCTTAGGGTTCCGTAATTAAGCAAAAATAGATACAATCACACCTCAACTGGCTATTATTTTTAATACTAGTATTGAATCTGCTCGTAATGACTCCAGAAAACCGCACATAGACACGGCTCGGGAAGGAAATCGGTCTGTAGTTCTTCAAGAGCGCGTTGTCGTCTTTCTTGAAGAACAAGACCACCGCACTTCTGTTGCATGCCTCCGGAATAGTACCACCACGGAGGACGGAATTGAAGAGCTTCTGAAGGACTTTAAGTATCGGTTTTTCACCCGATTTCAGAAGCTTCGCTATAATTCCATCATCGCCAGGGAACTTACGGATTTTATGGTGCTGGAGAGCCGTTCTAGTCGCGTTCAGACTGACGTCTGGGATAACATCGGTTTAGTGTCGGATAAGACTTGCTCTTAGATCACAAAGATGACGTGTACAGCTGACTGTAGAACCTCTTAATCTCACTCAAAATCTCAGGTGTCCCAGAAATGATGCTGCCACATTCGGTCTTCAGTTTCGACAGTAGGCTTTTCTGGCAGATACATCTCTGACAAAGACTTGGAGCCCTAGTCCCGCTCGTTCGCTTCTGCAATACGAGCTGCGTTGAAGTTTCGTAAATCCCGCCGCATGCATTTGGAGATCTCTGTTCAGTTGCTGTCAAATTTACGGAAGACTGCAGCTTCATCTCCGGTCTAACAGCCATGAGATTAAGAGTGCAATCGGAGAGTTTTCATGTTCTTTTGCGACGGGTATTACAAAACTTAGCTCCGCCCGCATGGACAGTTTCCACAAGCTTATCATTCATATCACCCACTTGATTGCGGTCTTTTAGACATTGAAAACGATTTTGTAACTTGAGCTGAAAGTTTTTGGGGCTTTAGATTAGAGCATGAGGGGAACGGAGCGTGAACTTCATTACACGTGACCTCACTTACTTCACGTTTAGGATCAGTATGCCTCTCACTATTCGGTGATCGCTGCCAATTTTCACCCTTGCGATCACTGAGAGAACATTGAACAGCTGTCGTCTGGTCGTCATAATGAAGTTAATCTCAGTTTTTGTCGAACCGTCGGGGCTCGACCAGGTCCACTTCCTGTGGGGCCGCTTTCGGAAGAAAGAGTTCATCATAAAGAATCCCTCTTTCTCCATAAAGTCGTCCAGCTGCTGGCTCCTTATGTTACGTTGCCCTATTCCGGATTTCCCTACTTTCAGCACACCGTTCTCGCTTGTGCCTAGTTTTGCGTTGAAGTCACCCATTAACATCGTATAGTGGGTTTTGACGGAATGCGTGGCTCTGAAGATATCCTCATACATTTCCTCCACCTCCTCACGTGCCGAGATTGGTGCGTAAACCTGTATGACCTTCAGCGAAAACCGTTTGGTGATTCTGAGTATAAGGTGTGCATTACGCAACCGTCGTCGACAAACTCCCAATCTTTACAATTTTGTTAACGAGAGACTTATAAACGATGAATCCGACACCTCATTGAGATAGATGGTTAGATGGTCGAACTCCCAGTGATAGAACAAGTTGCCTGATTCAAAGATTATCGTGTCCTCCCTCTCTTTCTATTCTCCACGTCCTCTTCAGACCGTAGATAACCCTATAATATCCCAGCGCAACTAGTCTATCTCTTCTTTTAGCTCCAGTTATACGTTTTGTGTTATATTTTGCCAGGTCGAGTCATCTTAGGTGGCAGCTGAACCTCCATCGGAGATTCTTAGCACCTCCTGCCCCGCCCTTACCATGGTCACCACCGTAGCCAGGAATAGCGGGGTCGCCGGGTACTAGGGCCATTTATTTGTGTCGTTGCTCATGAGGGGTATAGAAACAGAAACAGTAACTTTTTTATTCAATATAGATTATATACAGTACTTATTGCAAGTCACTTTTTTATTTAACACTGGTTCGGAAAAAACCCTCTGTCCTGGGAAGAACCAGCAAGAAACCCAGCGGCATTTTAAAAAAAACAGCTTACAATCATGTATGTTATAATTAACAACACATAACAAATTAGAAATAGCTTGGCAGTGATCAACCTTCCCAAGGGTTATTATCATCCATAAATTCCTTCTTAATAAAGTTGTTGATTTTTGTGCAGGTCAAATTTTGTATATTTTCTGGGATTTTGTTGTAATAAAACCGGCCAAGAGCGTGTCGGGCCACGCTCAGTGTAGGGTTCTGTAGTTTCCCGTCCGTCACAATAAGTGTTCCCACTTATGAGTTTAATGGTGGGTATCCATTATGTTCGCGCTCCAGCAGCGCTCCGCGCTCCTGCAACTGCTCCCGGTAGTGGGTACTGTTGTTTCCATCCAAGTTCAAAATGATTTTCCTAGAAAGTCCTTATAAAGTTCTACTTTTCAGATTTTTTTCATATTTTCTAAACTTATGGTTCAAAAGTTAGAGGGGGGGGGGGGACACATTGTTTTTTACTTTTGGAGCGATTATTTCCGAAATTATTGACATTATCAAAAAATGATTTTAGTAAACCCCTATTCATTTTTAAATACCTTTCCAACAATATATCAAACGTTAGGGTTGAAATTAAAAAAAAATCACTTCCCACTTTGCATATAGGGGTCTACCCTAATAAAACATTTTTTTCCAATTTTTATTTTACCACTTTGTCGGCGTGATTGATACACATATTGGTACCAAATTTCAGCTTTCTAGTGCTAACGGTCACAGAGATTAAGCGAGGACGGACAGACGGACAGACAGACACGGCGAAACTATAAGGGTTCCTAATTGACTACGGAACCCTAAAAACGTATACATCGCCCCACGAATGAATTGCTGAGTCGATGGAGTCGATTAACTGGTAACTGGTCGTACTACTAGCTTGTGTCTGTTACTATTATTTACAGAATGAATATCATTTTTTTTAAAACCACTTTTATTTTTGTGAACGTACATTACATTTTCATAAATGTATTGAGAGGCTAAAGTTAAATATATTGTTTTTTAAAAAATTTTGTCTGAGCGAATCTTTAGGTTTTAAATCATAGATTGCCGTAATGGCCCACTTCTGTAAAACAAACATAATTTCAGTATCAGTCGCGTAGTAGCCAAATACTATACGACATTATGCTACGGAAATAGCTAAAGTAAACTAGCTCTAACTATAGCTGTTTTAATACCGATACTTCTAATATTTTTTACAGCATATGCTGCGGAACTAAGTCTGCTTGCCAGTTTTGATATATGAAAAATGGTGGTATCAACAAGACAACTCCTCCTCATTAAAATTATATTAGTACTAACATGTTGGATATTCGGAGTTAAGAATTTTTCACATTTAGTTTCAGTGCCAAAATGCAAATTATTAACATTAAACCAATTTATTAATTTGGATATACCATTATTTACTACGTCATAATTTAGTAACTGTCGTTTTAATTTGAAATTAGAATGAATTGTCATCAGCCAATTATACTATCTCACGGTTATCCCCTACTTTGTAAGGTAAGTCATTAATATATACAAGAAACAAAAAGGGGCCGAGAATTGAGCCCAGAGTCACGCCAATTTGTACTATCGACCCGAAAGAACTCTTACTGTTAATGACAACTTTTTCGCTCTGTTACTTAAATATGAAATAAATAATTTAATAGTATCACTTCTCACACCGTAGTGTTGAAGTACCTGATTAATGTTTCATGGTGAATGTGTCACAGAATGTCCCCAAAACATCCTGTGACCCTCCCATGCATTGATGATATATTGTGTATGTATATGTGACTGCCTCGTTGGTCTAGTGGTTGTAGTTGTGCGACTACTGTTCATGATGAGGTCCTGGGTTCGAATCCCGGGTTGGGCCAAAAAATCAATTATTGAATTTTCCCGTCAAGGAATTCTCAATAGCTGCCCGGAGTCAGGAAGTTGGCGGTGTCTCACCCCTATGCCTCGGAAAGCATGTTAAGCCGTTAATACTGCGCCTGATCTCTCTCCGGTCGTGTCGGTTTACCGTCCCATCGGATTATGAGAGTGCGGAAATAGAGAGTGCACCTGTGCTTGCGCATACACTTGGGCACTATAATCCTGTCCAGCTCCGATGGTTAGTCTTCGTTGAGGCTGGCCACCGTGACCGAAATTCGGTTTTGAGGACATTATTATTATTTCAATCAGCTCAACACCAGCATTAATTTTCGATATCCCTTGTAAAACCGAATTGTTTTATGTAGTAAATTATTTACATTATTTTTTTACATTAATAGTAAAATAAATGTCGATGTTTGGTTGAAATTTGTTAAATCTGTTTAAATATGACCAATTTATTGTCAAGGGAATTAATTTATGTTGGGACTGCAGAATTATTAATACCCTTAATGAGTTGGCGTTAGTTTAAGTGGAAAATAGCTCCCCCCTGAACGGGTCCGTGTCGTGGAGGAGAGTCCTCTCCCCATACTGATGCAGCCGAGGTGTTTGCAAGAGCTGAGCCTGGAGTCGCAAGGGAAGAGGGGTGTTGGTATGTTTATATAAGTAAATAGGTTTATATCTCTTTTTAACCACTCACTAGCTGGTACCCGGCGCATTGCTACCGTAGAATAAATAATTGTGGAAATATCGTTTTTTAATTAGGAATGATAATTCAATCACTGAAATTGATAACTTTCAAATAAATAACCAGTACGATACGTGCGCCACCTAGTGTTTGTTAATTATACTATTCCTGTAACCTTCGCGCAAGTGCGAGTAATATGTCGTGTTGAAAAAGTTTTACCGCAACCTCATGACCGGTATGGCGGCGCATAAAATAGGAACAAACAAACATTTTTTTAATACTAGATAATTTATTCTGTCTATAGACAGACCTCTAGATAATTTTTTGAATATGCGTTATTTTAGGACATGATTTGTGTTCACGCGCAGAACGTGGTAGTTAGATTTTCAGTTTAAATTTAAAAAAAAATCTTCGTCTTCATAATAAATTACTATATTAGAAAACATTTACAGGAAAAAATAAAACACATTCTCTCTTTTCTGACTTCTCATAACATCTGTCTTTCTTATTCTTTTACAATTATTTAAAAACTAAAATAGAACAAAACATATAAAAACTCCACGAACATACTCCGCCCCCTAGAAGCTTTAGCTTTCAGTCTTCGTATTGGGGATCCAGTAGAAGACACAGGTATTTAATACCACGTTTAAGGACTCCGGTGGACGTCAGAACGTGTGCCACACGATTTATTTCGTCTGTTCCGGGGTAAAACTGTATGATACGTCCGAGTTTCCACTGTAGTGGAGGAGAGTTATTATCCTTGAGTAAAACCAATTCTCCAATCCGTAATTCTCGAGCTGGTACTCGCCATTTACGTCTCTGTTGCAATTCAGATAAATAATCCAGCTTCCATTTATTCCAAAATTACTGACGGTATTTTTCCAATTGTTTAAATCTGTTGAGCCAGTTGGAACTAGTATGATCAGGTGATGGTATCGTATCCAGAGCACGTCCGATGAGGAAGTGACCGAGAGTGAGTGGATGGAAATCATCAGGAGAGGGCGACATAGGATATAGAGGGCTGTTGAGGATGGATTTAACTTGACTAAATAAAGTTGCCAGTTCTTCAAAAGTTAAATTTAATATGAAATTTAGCGGATTTCATTTTATTGGATTACGCCCGCGTCCCATAGACCGCCAAAGTTCGGTGCATAATCCGGGAAAAATAAATTTTATGCCTTCGTTCGAAGCAAAATCAGAAATGGAACGCGAATTCGTGTTTAAAAAACTGCCTAGTTCTTTCGAGGCTGCCACAAATTTCGTGCCATTGACACAATAGATAATAATAATAATGAGCTACCACGGCTTAATATACACACACAAAATATTTAAATATAATTTGTTAACACTAAATAATAATAATAATAATAATATTCCACAACTATCACACAACGCCATCTAGTCCCAAGCTAAGCAGAGCTTGTGTTATGGGTACTAGACAACTGATAAACATACTTATATATTTCTAAATACATAAATATTATAGATAAATTGCAACCGATATTAAAGATATCTGACGGCTTTCCTCTGCGAGAGATAAACCGACCTAAAGCTAGTAGAAACGCATCCTTGCTGAGCTCACTCACCGCTTCTAAGTGAAGTCATTTATATTTCGTACAAATAAATATAATCGTAAATAAATAACATTAAATTACGATTTTACAGCCTCTACCTTTACGATCAACCATAGAAAACGGTCCCGCAAAGCCTACGCCAGTACTAATAAAAGGAAATCCAGCGTTTACGCGAACGGAAGGTAAGTTTCTCATTTTAGGAGTTACAGGTTTAGCAGCAAATCTACGACATCTGACACGCTGATAATGGACAGAACGAGCGACATCCCTGCCAGCGACGGGCCACACAGTGCGACGTACGGACGACAGGAGACAGAAGTACGACGACTCACGCTCGAACAACAGCCGAGTGAAGCAATGCTTGCCGTGGACTAAGATAGGATGTCGTTTTTCGAAGGAGTAGGAGGATTCATCGAGGCGCCCCCCACACGGATTAAACCATCGCGTAGAAACGGACTGAAAGGTAAAATGCTATGTTTAGAGTGTAACGGCTTATTATTTTGTAATAATTTTAATTCGTCAGGAAAAGATTCACGATGAGAGAGGTATATGCTAGATTTTCAAATGATCGAGTTAATTCCTCTGGCTGCAGCACATCAGTAAGTTTAATTTTATTTTTACAACGGTTTAAGAAACGTAAGGTATAAGCGAATATACGTTGTAGTTTAGTAAAGGATAAGTAAGAATCGAAATCTATTAAATGTTGTCTATCATGGTTTAAAGTAGTAACATTGACTTTCAATTCGGGAATATCGTCGCACGGGTGACAGCGTCGCACTGTGCGGAATGTTGGTCAATCACAGGTCGGCAGCATGAGGAAGTCTGGGCCGCGCTACCACAGAGATAAGTGCTGCAGGCGATCGGCACATATTCCGCGCGTGGGCAGGTTGGCGGTTTTCACAGCGCCACTCACATGACGCCACGAACTATAGCCGCATAGGGAACTGATGGCACCGACTCTGTTGGCTACAAAAGTTTGTAATTTGCTAGGCTCGGTGCGAAGCCAGGCCAGGACTATGGATGAGTCCGTCCAGTAATAGTATCGAGATATAGGCACACGCATGGCATTAGTGACGGCGGATACGAACTGAGCACCCAGAAGGGCGGCGCGGAGCTCTAAGCGCGGTATAGTGTTTGTTTTAGTAGGCGCGGCTCGGGCCTTAGCTCATAGCAGCTGAACTTCGACATCGCTGTCATCGTTCGTAGATTTAATATAGATGCACGCGACGTATGCGGTCTGCGATTCGTCGCAAAAGCAATGAAGCTCGACATACGTAGTAAAATCACCCATGACATGCCTGGGAATTTGCAAAGTAAGCTAGGTAATTTTTGTATGAAGTAGAGCCACTCCTGTATATATACTATCCAGTATCATCTCTTTGAATTAAAATTTTAGGTCTTATAGTGAGAGATCTTTCTTTTCTCTTATCCTTCTTCTTTTCTTTTAGGTGGATTTTCATTTTGAACTTTATAGTTAGTGGGGAAATTTATAAAATCTTCGTTAGGATTCCAACCGACACCTAAAATGTGAGAAGAACAGTTTATTACTAAATCTTTCTGAATGTCAGGTTCATCGCGCGTAATAAAACAGATGGAGAGTTGAATCGGTACTTCCACAAGTTAAACCCACTAGATAAAACGGACTCTACGGTTTCCTTAATATAATGTAATTCTTGAGGAGAATCTGAACCGGTAAGTAAATCATCGATTAAGAAGTAGTTTTGAATTATAGTTTTAATTTTATCATCCTGACATTCCTCTCCTAGCTGCCACAGGCAGCGGGTAAGTATTAAGACGTAATATTCGAATGGGCTCTCTGTCATTTTCACGCCATAAAATTAACTGTAAATTACGATCTCTGGTGTCAATTTTTAACCGGAGACCCTTTTTACTGGAAACGAGGCATTCCATCTTAGTCCTCACGGGTGACAACGTATCTGCATTTTGATTCGTAATCGAGGATAGATGTAGATGTCTATGGGCCACAGTAACCACTTACCATCAGGTGGACTGTGTGCCTATCCTATAAAAAAAAAAATTAAAACTTGTCGTTACATTTTTTCTATGTCTGCGGAGATTACATATTTATAAAGACGAAATCTGAGTATAATATTAAATAAGGAATCCTGAATAGGAGGTCCCACCGTTTGGAGGTCGTTAATAGAGAAGCCTGAGGTAGAGGGGGCGCCGCTGTCGAAGACAACGTGAAGTTTTGTCGATTCACTGTCTGGTTTGATCACCGCATTTGCAGGATGAAGTAAGCCGAAGATGAAATAACCTCAGTAGCTTCTGAAAGATGTCCAAGACTGAATATTGACGTATAAAATCAGAATACATTAATTTTAAATCTGGATTTTTTCTAAAACGTCTTTCTAAACCTAAGAGGCGCCTTTTTGCTAACTGATAAGAATCACCTAAGCAATCAGGCTCAGAAATAAGTGGTAGTCGAACACAAAACCTACCATCGTCCATGCAACGAGTATTTTCTAAAAAGTGCTTCTCATATTCCATATCAGAATTGGATAATATCTTATTAGATTCAGGGATATCCTCAACCTGCCAAAATTTTGTAATTTGCTCTTCAAGGGAGAAGTGAGTAGATAAAACGCTACGAATATTAGTCTTGCTAACAGATTTTGAAGAAATTGGGCCAGCTAATATCCAACCAAACCTTGTATCTGTGACTATAGGTTTCTTACAGCCTAGAGTGATCTGTTGGCCTAATATTGATTGCTAAAATACATCAGCTTCAAGAAGTAGATCTACAGGAGCAGGCTTAAAGAAGTTAGGATGTGCAAGTTTATTATTCATTGGTAAGTTTAATTCAGATAAGTCAAGTTGGGCATAAGGTAGATCGCCAGATATATAAGGTAGCACTAAGCAAGATAAGGTAAGTGTGTAGTTAAAAGAAAGAAGATATTCTTTTTGTGTATCTTCTTCAAATCCCTACTTATAGGGTCGACATTGGTGAAATAACACATCAATTACTCATTACTACTTCTAGGAAATGTGATAACTACTTTCATTTTACTTTTACTTTTACTTACTTTTCCTTAATCCGTTTTTATTTCTTTATTAATGACGTAATTGTAGCTTTTCCCAAACTTTTCCGGACAAATTGTAAATTAATCGATTTTCTTAAGTACTACCAAGCTAAACCAGACGCAAAAAGCCTCCTACCTCACGCGTAATTTTTGTTATCACATTTCCATACTTTGCATCATAACTTTATTTTCCATAAAAACACACACATAACAATTATATTTTCAAAAACGAACAAATTTAAATATATCATAAAAACAATAAATTCACATTACAATAAGACATTAATAAAATACAAGACACAATATCACTTTTACATACAGTATTGAATGGTCATAAACCTTAAAAACTCAAAAAAACTACTTTTATTACATCTTAAAACACTAAATACAATTTTCACAAAACAGTTTCCATCAATACTCTCTTCTCATCTCTCATGTATCTTAAACAATTCAACAGTTTAATGCGAGAATTAAAACTTTAAACAGATCTTTAGACAAAATTTAAAGCAAAATTACACCTTTAATATGACATTTAAATTTTCTATTATCTCAATATTTTACAATTAAAACAAAGTCCTATTAACATTTCCATCATCTTATTTCAATACAAAAGTTGCTTTTACATTTATTTTAGAAAACTTAAAAAATATATAATTAATAACTCAATATTTATAATATTTCTACAAAACGGTTCGCACCTGCCCGTTTATTCTGCTGAGAACCTTTGCAAGGTGCCACGTCCCAGCACGACCCTCAGGGCTATACAAGAGGCTCTCGCCACCCCTTTATATCTTGCGCCCTCCTTTCTGCCAAGGAGGGTCGCGTCCGTATACGGGTCAGATCGGTAAGCCAATCCATAAAGGCGGTGTTTAGTGGGTAATAGTATCCACATAACCACGCAGCCGGCTGCGTGGTTTGCTATGAGCATTCACCGCCTCCCTCCCCCGCTTTCCGGAGGGTTGCCCATATTTGCTTCGGGCGCAAAAAAACCCTTTATAACATTTATACCTGTCCCTGTCTATACACAAACACTTTTTCACTCAAGCATTAAACTGTCTGTATCTAACAATGTCTTATATTTAATTAAGTGATAACGTAAACAATCAAAGTGCTAAAAAGCCATAAAATGTTTTTAATGCTCTATTTACATCATATTACATAGCTGATTACTATGTAAGCATGTAATGCACTAAGTTAATACAATAATCATTCTTTACTCTTTTCTACTCAGAAATTAGCATTTCATAAAAATTTATTATTTTTTACATTCAATCTACAAGAAACAATGAAAGATTTATTTAATGAGATAATTTATCTCGCGCCGCCAACATAAAGAATAGTAATTATATTCATCTTATATTCCCCTTTCCCCCAGAAATAAGCGTAATGCCTGTACTAGAAATATGTGCCACAATAGTCTTACAGGTGGTCCCGTGAGATTATTTTCGTCCCGGTTAAAGATCCTACAACTTTTCAGATTGTAGTCACCCCTTAACCATTAGACTAATATATCGCTCTATCGCTCAATGGCATGATTTAATATTACAGATTGTGGATGTTGGATATACTTATGTTTTGTTATTACATATAAAATATGACATAGGGATTATTACAAATAATATATACCTAAAAATAAGTATCTAGTTACTAAAACGTATCATCATGGAAGGTTTCGCGCGGAGGACGTGTTGAGAGGACGAGTACTAGCCATGGACTTTAGAGAATAGGAGAACGATCGCTACTTCCTAAAGCATAGCCCGCCTGTCCTCGAAAATTGTAGCATTTATAGCGGCACTGACGTCGGTGAGTAGTGACTGCGAAGTTAGCTGTTTATGAGTACAAGTAGATGAAGTTAGTTGAATAATGTACAAATTTTCTCTGCGGCATTGGTGAGAAAATTTTCATGCTCCGTAATTTTGTAATTATTGACAAAAAGAAAGATAAAAAAAGAGAAATATTTTATTGTGCGTGGATGTGCAAGTGGTTTAGCATCTGATCGGAAAAATAGACTGAAAATGACTTTTATTGACCGAACTTAGCGATCGCAGCGCTTCTCTTATTTTGTCCATACATCTGGGACACTATTTTCTACAGTGGTCGTTTTCATTCTCTTTAACCTCCATGACCGTAATATTCGTTGATCACAAGCCACAGACAAATGATATCTGTGTCACAATCGGATGGAAAATTTGATAGTTATGAAGTAAAGTACAGTAAACTATATAGAAGTACTATTACAGTCTAAAAATATGGAGTGTAGAAGTAAGGAGTACAGACTGTGTATCAAAAAGTGTCCATAGAAAACCGTTAAATAAGGGTGGCGCCACTATAGCTACGGATTGAGTTTTAAATAACGTGCCGAAAAATATTATTGGGATAGACGACGTTTTCGAGTTAAATTTACTAAATAAAATTATTTTAGATTTTAGAGCTACTGAGCAATTTAGCAGCACACTTCAAACCGTCGACGACTGCTAAGTTCATTTCATCCCAGTAGCTACTCCAGCGCTGTTGTGGAGAGTTTTTGAACTGTTATTTACTGCTTATAGATGGACACTTTTTCAACTATTCTACTACGGGAGTTGGTACTGCTTACTTCTACACTCTATATTTAAAAAGTTAACTACTACAGGGATCCAGGAAGTGCCAAAAAGTATCGATGTATTCGTATTTTATTTGATATTTATGAATTTCTATTGTGGTTGTTTTAACTAACCTAGTTCAATAAATCTGTCAGTATTACTAAAATAAATACCATACTAGAATTTCACGCTGGTATTCTGTGAGAGCGTAGTCCTTCCCCGGTCGAGCCGACCCATTCGTGCTACAAATATAACTGCAGCATGGCTCTACCACGTAAACGTCACATCATCATCATCATCATCATCATCATCATCATCGTCATCGTCATCGTCATCGTCATCGTCATCGTCATCGTCATCGTCATCGTCATCGTCATCGTCATCGTCATCGTCATCGTCATCGTCATCGTCATCGTCATCGTCATCGTCATCGTCATCGTCATCGTCATCGTCATCGTCATCGTCATCGTCATCGTCATCGTCATCGTCATCGTCATCGTCATCGTCATCGTCATCGTCATCGTCATCGTCATCGTCATCGTCATCGTCATCGTCATCGTCATCGTCATCGTCATCGTCATCGTCATCGTCATCGTCATCGTCATCGTCATCGTCATCGTCATCGTCATCGTCATCGTCATCGTCATCGTCATCGTCATCGTCATCGTCATCGTCATCGTCATCGTCATCGTCATCGTCATCGTCATCGTCATCGTCATCGTCATCGTCATCGTCATCGTCATCGTCATCGTCATCGTCATCGTCATCGTCATCGTCATCGTCATCGTCATCGTCATCGTCATCGTCATCGTCATCGTCATCGTCATCGTCATCGTCATCGTCATCGTCATCGTCATCGCCATCGCCATCGCCATCGCCATCATCATCATCATCATCATCATCATCATCATCATCATCATCATCATCATCATCATCATCATCATCATCATCATCATCATCATCATCATCGTCATCGTCATCGTCATCGTCATCGCCATCGCCATCGCCATCGTCATCGTCATCGTCATCGTCATCGTCATCGTCATCGTCATCGTCATCGTCATCGTCATCGTCATCGTCATCGTCATCGTCATCGCCATCGTCATCGTCATCATCATCATCATCATCATCATCATCATCATCATCATCATCATCATCGTCATCGTCATCGCCATCGCCATCGCCATCATCATCATCATCATCATCATCATCATCATCATCATCATCATCATCATCATCATCATCATCATCATCATTATCATCTGGTATTTCTTGATCTGTTTCGATTTCAACTCTCACATCGATCGAACCTTTTAGTAGAATAGTAAAAAAAACCATAGCAGCTTAAAATCAAGACATACAAAATCAATAGGTGAGTACTCCCATTTTAGAGTTTTTCAAATAAATCGAAGATAAACATCTTTTAAAACAAATTTTACAAAATATAAAATAATTCCGTAAACGCGCCATCTACACGTACTTTGAAGTACTACTAAGTAGCACTTGAAGTAATTTGAGGTAAATTATCTTAATTTATTTCTCATATAACCTTAATTCTCGTAACTTAGTTACGAGAATAATTATAATAAATTTGTAAAGTATGAAGGGAAGATGTATGAATTCATTATTGCACACGTTTCAGCAGTACGCACGTAAAATATGGTACTTGAAACTATAGCGTTTCCTATTCCTATTCCAACAATACTAAACTTTATGCGTACTTGATACTTTATGGACTAGGTGGAACAGGTATTTGGATCGAGTATTTATACGGAATTGGACTAGGTGCACCTAGTACGAAATTTACCTAGTACGACTCATCTCTACTGCTGCCGTCATAAAAAATGAGTTTTAATAGAGCGATTAGTTGTCTTCCTCGCTCGCGTGGGCTTTTTACGGGGCTTTCGAGAAGACGATCGCTCTCTTTCTAACCTATGGCAAAATATTCTATAATGAAATATAACTACGATTGTATATATAGCGTATAAAAAAGTGTCCGGTAGTAAATTTTAACGAACTTTCATAATTTGTTTATTGCACAGACTTTCACCATAATTATTTTTACAATAATTATTTTATTGCTTTTAAAAATTTTATTTTTAAAATCACTCTCAATGTATTTAACGGCGATTTATCATAGCCTGTAGCTACTTGAGCGCTGTTGTGGAGAGTTTTTGAACTGTTATTTACCGCTTACAGATGGACACATTTTCAACTATTCTCCTATGGGAGATTGTCCTCCTTACCTCTATATTCCATGCTAGAACAGAAACATCGTTTCTGAAAATCAAGTGACAGTAATGTAGAATCATAAATCTGTAAAACATTGATAAAAATATAATGTTTTCTAATCGAATAAAATGGAATATCATACATTAAAATGCACTTAGGCAAACTAACACTTTTCCGAAAGAAATAAAGGATAAATTTTAAAATTGATGTTCTCTGCTGAAAGAGGAATTCTGCTATTGGGTAGGCTAAGATTAACAACTGTTGCCACTCTTTCGGATGAATTTGAAGACTCTGGTGAAATCGCATCAGACCAAAATTTTGATGGTCAGTCAGTGGTGACAAAGGTGTTGTTATTGGAAATATATCGTTTTTGATACATTTTCAATACCTGATATATTATATCGATTTGTCTTAATAAAATATATCGCCTAAAATATCAATATATCGAAAAAAAATATCGATATATCCATTCACAGATATTTCTACAAGCCTAAAGTGCTATAGTTCCTGTATAGGACCTGAGTTGATATATTCTTTGTACTATAGTGAAAAAGTATTAAAGACACACCAGAGAAAGAGCAACTTATGCCGATGTCGTGTAAAGATATGAAATAGAATGATGAGATTTTTTGTTTCGCTGAGCGTGCCACGTTTTTCAAGGTTAGCACACTACTTTGCTAAACAAAGTTTGACGTCTAACGTGCAGCGCGAGATCGGTTTTTAAAAACCAGTTTTATGTTAAGTAATTCATATTATGTTTTGTTGTGAGCAATTTAGACTTAGTATTCCAACCTTTTAAAAAAACATGGTGCGATGTAGTTAGTATTTTAGGGTGTAAAAGTGATAGTGGAACGAAAATGCTAGGGTTGTCTTTTCATTCGTAAGTATACCACTTTTATCAGTTACTAGGCATTCCGTAACATTCTATAAAATTCATATCTTGTGTATAATGTACTCAAATAATGCACAAAAATAAAAATTGTAAATTTTAAACTAAAATCTTTAGTGTAAACTATTACCCACTATTATAGGAAATAATAATATTTATTCTGCAGTGTCTATTAATTAAATACCTGAAAGATTTAATGGCTTCTTGCAGTTTTCTTTAACATGATAATTTATGTCGTAATTGGATTGTAAGTACGGGATGGACAGATTAGACACTAAATTCTCCATCAAAAGTTTGTAGCAGACATTTTAAGAATAAAATGTTAATAAAAAAGTAGAAACTTACTCTGCTATTACCATCGAGTTAAACAACACTAGAGGAGCAAACCACATTACCGCGCGTCGAAAAAAGTGTAACCACTATCCAAACAAGACGACGTAGCTTTGAAAACTAATAACAATTTTAAATAAACATATATCTATGTCACTTACACAAGTTGCGAAAACAATATCTTCGCTAAGATTAGATAAAGATAGACACACAAACATGCAATGGCGGGTTGGTGTGGCTTACTATATGAAATTTTACCTAAAATACGCAACAAAAATGAGTTTTTTTTAAGCTGCAGTTAATTTTTGTTATATTAAAAAAGTAGGTTTTATTTCAAAATCTTTATTGCGTCCCCTTAGAAAAAAAGGATGCAAAGCTTATCGGATGAATAGAAGTAAACATAATGATGAAATAAAACGTATTTTTATCGTACTAATAAATCAAACAATATAAAATAGATAATAAAATATAATTAATATAAAATTTATATAAAATTATAATTAATATAACATACGTAATAAAATATACTTAATAGATAATTCATGAACAAACTAAAATAAGAATAATTTACAACAACAAATTAACTTACTCCATTAATTATATAGTCTCCCATTAATGTAGGATAATCACAAATGCGGAAAAGTGGCAACATTGAACCTAAATGGCAATATTCGATAATTTTATTTAATTATTTAAGGTTTTTTTACGTTTATATATGAAAACAAGAACTAAAAATTATGTATTGAAAGTGATTCCGCTTGATTTATTACGTTTTTGTGACCTTGAATAGCATTCTTTCACTACGTATTTACCCATTTTTTGTCATGGCTCAACTTTGTCGGCGTCACATTGAACACTGAACTGACGTTAGCTAGGCATATGGCTGAGGCCATATGCGCAGTGGCAACGCTTTGGCGCGGTTATTACTGATCTAGTGTAATATATAAATCAATGACTATTACCTAATGCTGTACATATTCTGTTAAATTTTCAGTTAACGATAATTAAGTTTCGATCCAGGTTTTATAAGATTTTTATATATGTTTAGTGTTTTTACAACTATTAAGTAAAATTACCAGGTTAGTTGCAAACATTATTTTGTACATTTTATTAGCAATAAATAACTGAGACAGGTTTCTCTTAGACTGAATGCGATTCAAGTTTTAATAATCAATATCAAAGCTATAATTTCGTTCAGAGTTTAAAATACCAAGAACTTTAAATTCAATTTTCTGTTAAAAGCATCTTCTTGCACCTATTTATAGTGTATGCTAAATCGATTGAGAAAAACGGACAATGACCTCAGATATGAGCCGAGTGTCAAAAGGTGTAACTTACAAAATCTCAATTTAGATGTGATAACAATATTTAAATATTGATATTATTCACACTTCTAGGTCAGCACATATGTTTTTTTTAAATAATATTGTCTGTGGTTCCTAAAAACTTCGTAAAATCTTACGGTACATCGCAAAAAATGTGTTATATTTTATACTTCAACTTATGGTAAGACAAAAACACCTGGCTCGAAGACATCTCCGAAACCTTTTCTACCATTTTAACGTTTGAAGGATACAAACGTTAAAATGGTAGAAAAGGTTTCGGAGATCTCAGGAATCAGCAAGGGCACTATATTTCGCGTATTAAGCGTGTATAGAGATTCCCATAAAATACCAGAAAAGGGAATAATTAAGAAAAGAAAGAAGTCTGCAATTGAAAAGTTGGACGATTTTGATAAATCAGCTATAAGAGCGAAAAGTGCATCAGTTTTTTCTTGACTTTAGACAAAATGTTGCTCAGTATAAATCAAGATAGCCAGTTTCCAAACCTGAGCAAAACTTCCCTGCGACGTGTGTTGCGCCATTTAAAATTCAAATATATAAATAAAAACAGAAAAAGTAGTCTAATAGATCGCCCAGAGATATTTCTGTGGCGTACCGGATATTTGGAAGAAATACAAATATTAAGAAACGAGGGACGTAACATTTTTTACCTTAACGAAACATGGATTACATCACAATTGAATCTTCTCGTCAAGCACGGTTGGAAGGCTACTCTACTGCCGCGGAAGCCTCTTCGGTTAAAGGAAAGCGATTAATAGTTGTACACGTTGGCAATGAAAATGGCTTTTTGGAGGGGTGTGATTGGGTATTTGAATCATCATCTACTGGTAACTACCATAAGAGTATGGACACTCTCCATTTCAAGGACTGGTTTGGAAAAGTAATAAAAAAACTGCAAAGCGGCGATGTCAT
The DNA here is from genome assembly GCA_036936625.1 of Parnassius smintheus behrii. Classification (NCBI taxonomy): domain Eukaryota; kingdom Metazoa; phylum Arthropoda; class Insecta; order Lepidoptera; family Papilionidae; genus Parnassius; species Parnassius smintheus. Next base: position 40,332,339 of record JAUPFT010000005.1, on the reverse strand, counting down.
AGTTATGGATAACGCTAATTACTACACTCCAGACGTTTAGAAAAAAACCCCAGCAATGTCCTGGCGGAAACAAAATACGCAGGAATGGCTAGAATCCAAACGGAAATCATACGTGTTCTCGGACACAAAGACCCACTTAATGGAAAAAATAAAGGCAGTTAAAGATAACTATCGAAGTTACGTCACCGACGAGATGACAAAAGAGATAGGCATCACAGTGGTAAGGTTACCTCCTTATCACTGAGAGCTTAACTCCATTGAACTTGTGTGGGCAGATGTGAAAGGGTACGTTGCACGAAAAAATATAACTTTCAAGTCAACAGACGTTAAAAGTTTACTTAAAGATGGTTTAGCTCAAATCACGCCAGATAAATGGAAAAACTGTGTTAAGCATGTCCTTAAGGTTGAACAAAAAATGCGTGGCATGGATGATAGAATTGACCAAACTGCAGATCGCTTTATAATTAATGTTACAGTTCATCTGAATACACATCAAGTGAAGATACGAGTGTTGATTGCACAGAATAAAAATAAAGTTCATATAGAATATTGAATATAAAGTTTTATCTTTTGTATAAGTACGCAATTATTCGGTGTCGTTATCACTCGAACATTTATATGTGTTATAAATGAATGCTTTCTGTTGTTAAATGAATAAAGTACTTTATAACAATGGATAAATTTTCTTCTACAGCTATCTTTTACATAACTTTTTAATAATAGTTAATAAATATATATTACATCAATCATTATAAAAAATAATAAAAAAACATCATAAATAAAGAAAGTACAATACACATCAAGTGAAGATACGAGTGTTGATTGCACAGAATAAAAATAAAGTTCATATAGAATATTGAATATAAAGTTTTATCTTTTGTATAAGTACGCAATTATTCGGTGTCGTTATCACTCGAACATTTATATGTGTTATAAATGAATGCTTTCTGTTGTTAAATGAATAAAGTACTTTATAACAATGGATAAATTTTCTTCTACAGCTATCTTTTACATAACTTTTTAATAATAGTTAATAAATATATATTACGTCAATCATTATAAAAAATAATAAAAAAACATTATAAATAAAGAAAGTACTACACATAAAATGTGCCTATATGTTGAAAGTTTGTAACCCCTGGTTAAGCGACCAAAAGGTCATTTTCCGTTTTTCTCAATCGATTTGGCACATACCATAGTACTAATGTTTTAAAGATAATACTTCGCCCCCCTGGAAGCTTCAGCTTTCAGTCTTCGTACTGGGGATCCAGTAGAGGACACAGGTATTTAAGGGGATATAGTAAGTCAGCTCAAATTCTTATTTAGCCCCCACTTCCCCGTGCGTCGTATGCTATGTACCGACATGTTTGTAATCACTAATACTGTAAGTAGATAGGTCATTAGATACTTATTTCATTAGGTTTATCATATTTATGCCTGTTTCTTAACGCCAACCCAGTCACTTCTTATTTTTATAACGGTTATTTCCCATTTTAATTTTACGTCGTCCTGTTGCGTAATGTGTATTCTGATCGTAAGTAAGTGACACAACTTCTCCCTTAAAAAGCCGGAGCGATACTAACGAGGCGACAGGAATCAAGCTTACGCGCCGATAGTTTAGGTAATTTCTTTTTACAGTGAAAATAATGGTATTTTAAAAAAAATAACATAATCACTACTTTATAGTTAGTTCAGTTAGTATGCAAAGTTTCATGATCTTATTTAAATTTATATTTATGAATTATGAATGTATTTTATGAATAACAGCGGCTTATTGTTCAGTTTGGAGGTAAATTTGGATTTTTTTATATCGAGAAAATTTTACGAAATATTGTTTTCGTGTAACATAATCCTTAACATTAATCCTCAACTTTACCACATATTTATTTCAAAATTAATGCTGCAATACTTTCGGCATAACGGAGGATCTTGCTAAGCCATTTGAGGTTATATTTCCCCTTAATACCACGTTTGAGGACTCCGGTGGACGTCAGATCCTATCCTCCTCTTTTATTTTTATTTTTTAGTTTAAAAATTAGCAAACTTTTTCAAGTTTAATTTTTTTTGGGGGATTTAAATGCGATGAATGGGAATTCGAATGCGTGTGAAATATTTTTTACGATTACATACAAAAAAGTTTAACATGTAATTGTATAAAATATTTCACACGGAATTATCAAAGAACTCCATTTAATTTAATGAATTTTGTTTAGTAACAAAATTGAACAAGGTAGTGCCATGCTCGGTAATAAACCTGTTTTATACTTAAATGGTATATATTTCTTGGTAACAAACATTAAATTATTCAAATATAATACTACTTTTAGCAAATTCTTTAATAAAATCATTTAAAAAAAAGACATTTTTAAAATTCAAAAAGAAATATTTGCCATACAACATTTTTGAGAAGTGCTTAATTACACGCAACATCTCTCAATAGATTTGTCCCTTTTTGCCTTATTGGAAAATTAAATTAGAAAAAGCGAGACAAGTATACCAACTCAATTTATGTAGAATTGTAGGATCTCTCTATGCATACGTTTGTATGTAATTACTCTAAGATTCAATGCGAACACAAATAACAACAAGTCTTTAAATCTGTTAAAAATTTTACACAGTTTTTGTGAGCGATTTGTTACAAAACATTACGTGTTGGATGTTATTCTGTGCAAACGTAGGGTTTATAGTAGGTTTATGAAATTCAAAGTCCATTACGACGCAAAATACCACTACATATCATTTCAAATTTTTTCAATTTTTTTAATTTTAAATAATAATTTATTTGACTCTCAATTGACGGGTTACACTTATGTATTATATCTAGTTTAAATTTCAAAATTACATTTCAAAGTAGTTGGCATTAACGGCCATACTAGTTTAAATTGTGTTACAGCCGTCAGCGTCTTCCACTCCGAGTAGTCACTGACCTCTATATATACAAGTACGCTGGACTGGCTATACGTCAGCGCACCGCCCCCGAGGGGTGTGCATACAGTTCGTGCTCCGACCTCGTGCGGAGTGCAACCTCTCGCCCGCACGCCCCGTTCTCCCCGGCTATAACACCGGCTGAGCAGACGCCGTTGGTGAGTTCCTTTGTTTTCGCATCGTTCTTGCCCCCTCGCTCTGGCTGGGAGGTTTTAGCGCGCTTTGCTTTTGTTTTGTTTTATTTTAATTTTTCTGTTATTGTTTTTGTTATACTGTTACTTTGTTGTTGTTACTGATCTTGGAAGATCGTCTCTTGCTCTTCTCAGAGCGAGCCATTGTTCTTTTCAGAACATATATTACGTGGTAGAGCCATGCTGCAGTTATATTAGTAGTATAGTTGTAGCACGAATGGGTCGGCTCGACCGGGGAAGGACCACGCTCTCACAGAATACCAGCGTGAAATAGTAGCTTAATGCTGCTGTATTTCGTATGGTGAGTGTAGAGAACCGGAGACCCTTTTTACTGGAAATGAGGCATTCCATCTCAGTCCTCATGGGTGACAACGCATCTGCATTTTGATTTGCAATGAAATATAGATGTAGATGTCTATGGGCCGCAGCAACCACTTACCATCAGGTGGACTGTGTGCTCGTTTGTCACCCTATTCTATATAAAAAAAAAAATAGGGACCCCAGCTTCTGGGAATAGAACGTCAGTCCTCCCCATCTGCCAACCAAGGCCCTGTTCTTCTCAGAACAGGGACCTCTAGATTCTTAGAATAAATCGTCACCCCCCCTGTCCAGATCAACATGTCTTCCATAGACATAAACAATCTCATGAGCAAACTTGCGGCCACGATCGTTCAAATCGTCCAAGCCGCAGGACTAACCACACCCACCCAAATTGACGAGACCCTTCTCGCCAAATCCATTTTCCCCGCTGCCCCTAAGGCATGTGTACCCCCGCCCGCTGTCGCGGCTTTCCTCGCGACCCAAGCGGCTGCCCCGCAGACCGACTCGCCCGCGTCCCCCGACTCCGATATGGAGCACTCGGACACCACGTCCGTTACCTCCTCCTCCCGGAAGAGGACCGCCCTCAGCTCAACCGGCTCCTCGGATTCATCCGACTCCGAAGGAACGATAACCGACTCAGGCCAATTCACGCTAGTGAAATCCAAGCGCGGCCGGAAACGCGCCGCAACTTCCCGCACTCCCCCGCCCCGGCGGCCGCTGCCGCCGCCCGCACACCCTCCGCCGCTGCCTCTACCTCCGCAGCTCCCATCGTTGCCCCTACTTCCGCAGCCCCAAACGCTGCCGCCTCTCAGTCGAAAGACACTACCGCCAAGCCAGCAACCCACTGCGCTCTCAAATTGGCTAAAAACCAAATCCCGCCCCCTGTCTTTCTCAGAGACAAGGCTAAATTCACATATAAAACCCTTTACGATAAGGGTTTCAAATATGACCAAGCCACCAATGTCGACGAGGCCATCAAAATCATGCCAGCGTCTATAGAAGACTTCCGGAATATAACCCGTCTCTTCACGGCCGAGTGTGTGTCCTATCACACATACACCCTCGCCGAAGAAAGGAAGGCTAAGGCAGTCCTCCGCGGAGTTCCTTATGAACTCGCAAACGAGGACATTCTGGAAGACCTTAAGTCCCAAGGCTTCCCCATAGAGGCTGTGCACAAAATGCACAGCAGCAGGGGCGAAAGATTTAACCTCGCCCTCCTCGTTCTCACCATGTGCCGGAGGCGAAGGCCATCTTCAGCGAGGAATCACTGTGTGCGGCCTGTCGCGTGTAAAGGTCGAAGCCCCACACCGGCGCGGTTACCCAGCGCAGTGCCACCGCTGCCAACTCTATGGGCACGCAGCATCCAACTGCTCAGCTCCACCCAGGTGCGTTAAGTGCCTAGAACCCCATCACTCGAAAGAGTGCCCTCGGCCCAAAAACGCCGAATCCCCACCCTCATGTGTCCTTTGCGGACAAACAGGCCACCCGGCCAATTTTAGAGGTTGCCCTCGCGCTCCTCGCCCACCTCCGAGCCACAAAGCTCCACCCCAGGTCAATGACCGAACCTTCCCGGCTCTTGTAAGCCGCAAGCCCCGCCAGGGTCAGCCCCTACCTCAGCCCCCTCAGGGCTCATCTCAACCCACACAGGGCATCTATCGGCCCCCTCAGGGCCCCTATCGGCCACCCCAGTGCCCTCCTCAGCCCCTTATGAGCCTTCCGCTCTCCCAGCCTGCGCCGCTTCCAATAAACCCTTGGTTCCCAAAGGCGTCAAATATCCCGCGGCCCTCCGCCGACCAACTAAAACAGGCAGACCCTGTAGTAGAAGATCTAAGCCTAGTGTATAACACTATGAATAAGATCAATATAGAGGAAATCTTTATCCTTGCGCGTAAACTCCGCACCGCTCAGTCCCCTCAGGATCGTCTCCTTGCTCTTACTGAGCATATCAACCTACTAAGGTCTTTGTAATAACACTATGCCGGAGCCCTCTGCTCCCGCAATATCGCATGGTTGTATCAAACCAAAGGGTTTGTCGCTTGTTTCATTCAATATCAGCGGTTTGCGAAATAACCTCCCAGAGCTTAGGCTATTTCTTCGAGATCGCGAAGCCGACATCCTCCTCCTTCAGGAGACCCACCTCAGCCCCAAGGTCCCTAAAGGCCTTTCTATTAAAAATTATTCACTTCTGCGTAATGACAGACCCGACCGCAAAGGCGGCGGTACTGCCATTTATTACAAAAAGTCCCTTCATTGCTCCCACATATCCACTACGACGCTTACCAGTATGGAAGCCACTATCACTAGATTAGCCATGACTGGACACCAGTCAATCATTATAGCCTCTTGCTACATCCCTAGCGGAACACTCCTCGTTAAGAGTGATTTCGAAGCTATCCTTGCATTAGGCGACTCAGTCATTATGTTTGGAGACTTTAACTCCAAGCATACTGAATGGACCTGCCGCACTACTACCAGTAGTGGCAGGGTGCTGCTTAATATCACTCAGTCTCTCGACCTGACTGTCTACAGCCCCTCGCTGTCACCCACTATCCCGACAATGTTAACTACGCTCCTGACGTGCTAGACTTTGCTCTAGTTAAAGGAGTCTCCCTTAACCTTAGAGCAATCGAGTCTCTCGATGATCTAGGATCCGACCACCGTCCTGTATCCCTCCTTCTTGGCCATCAGCCATCTTCAACTCCCACTTCCAAAACCTACACCAACTGGAAGGGCTTCAAGAAGTCTCTAGCCTCGGCTATAGACTCTCCGGACCCTCCTATAACCCTTTCTTCCGACGACCTCGACAATACGGGGAAAATAGACACCGCGGTCGAAAATCTCACCTCACTCATCACATCCTCTCTTAAAGAGAATGAAAAGGTAGTCAAGTTGCGGGAGTTGCCGAGAGCTTTTTAAAAACTAATTAAAACTAATTAAAACTACGTGTTCACAGAGAGAGATGTGAATTTATTCTGACCATTGTCTTTTTACAATTCTTAATCCTAAGCTTACAGTCTACTTAAATTACTACATACTCAGCGTTTATGTATTTATGCTGATGGACGCTTTATACGTATTATGGGTGGTGCTGGTGTAACCATAACTCCTCCCTCCTCAACTGCAAAGTTATCGGCAAGATTTGGATTCCGATGACTTTGCATACAATTTAAGAGCTTAGACTTATTTTTCCAAATTACAATAATAAGGCTAATAAAAACTAATATAACATAGAGTAGTACAGTAGCTAAACTAACACTTTTCTTATTCACTAAGATTTCACTTTCACTTTCCACTATTTCACTTTTCAGTTTGTACGAGAGATATTTTAGTTCATCCAAATTAACGCGATTTAAATTCACTGTTTTCTCCGCATTTGTGGGCTGCTCTATAAATTTCGGTAGAGTTAAAATAGGTGTCACCTTATATTGCAGTTTTCCTGAATAGTATCGTTTCCGGTGTAATTTAATATTGCCTAATTTTATCTCACAGTTTTCATCGATTTCCAAGAGGTAAGTGCCCTTTACAGCATTTCTTTGAGTGTCATCGCCACACGATTTTGTAAGCACTATTTCATTTTGTGTAAATAGGATCCGGTTAATAGGATCAATAGACTGTATCTTAACACTTTTCAACTCCACTATTGATAGTTTACAAAGGTTTAGATTTGATGCGAAGTTCATAAGTTGTATTTGTATTGTCGAATACTGCACGATATCATTTTCCTCACACAGAAACTGGTTTGCTGCTATCTCCTGACATGGGCCATTTAAGGGTAAGTACGTGTGATCTTTCACCATGAGGTAAGTATATTTGGGAAAAATAAAAGTTGTTCTATTGTTACGAGCTTGAGGTTCGTGACAATAAAAATTGCCGATAAAATTACCTAAATTAACACTTTAATTTACTTTACACAAATTAAAACTTAAAACACTAATAATTAAACACACTAATTCACTTTATTCCGATCCGAAGCTTCGCTTGTGTCGCTAATTCATTACTACTCGATCGCATCTTGCAGCGCCTATTTATATAAATTAGCAAAATATCCAGAATGTTCAAGTAAACACGCGCAAGGTACCGAGAGTTCGAGTTTTAAACTTCAAGAAGTTTAGTTCTTCGGTTCGGGACTAGATGGCGCTAGTGCGCCGATTTGGGCGCGTAACACTATTATAGGTGGGATCAAACGTAGGTAAAGCATACATTTTAAAATAAGTGTATGTAATATTATCAGTCAGAGGGATTTCCATAATGAACGTTATTTGGTTTTCTTTTACATAGGCCTTAACAGACATAGATCTTTCTAAATTAACTAAATTGTTTTCATTAATAGGATACAATAAACTATTTGTTTGAGAGATTCTAATATAACTAATAATTCAGTGGAATTAACAATGGCTTGATGTAGAACGTGAAGTTTAGTAAATGCTAATGCCGTTTCAATTTCGCTTAAAATTAAGTATATAGTTCTAAAATTATTGACAAACATGTTAAACATACTTAAAACATATGTGGAGTATATGCTGTTATCGTCTTTAGTAATTATATATTTTACAATTCTTTCTATACGTTTCATTCGTTCATTTACAATATTCATATTTTCCTGTAGAGATCCAGTACTATTTATAAGGGAGTCAAGCATCTCCGAGATTATTGTTATTTTCTTATTAGTGTGCGTTTGCTGGGTCTTTAATCGAGATATGAGATTGTCGTATTCTACTGCATCATTGTGGTCTAAGTTTCCTGTAAGCGCTTTGATAACAGAACCTAATGGATTAATAAGACCGCGCTTGAAACGTATCGCAGGTATGAGTTGTTTAAACTTTTCTACAGCTAAGTTACTTAAATAATTTACCTGTGTGTTCATATTTTGTAACTCATTTACGTATGGCTTATGGATATCTATTAAACTGCTAAATTCTTTATATTTATTGATATTAAAATTTAAATCATCTTTTAATTGCTTAACTATAACCCACTTATCTACTTCCTTGTATGCTTGTCCTTGCTTTATGGGTAACATGCCTGGATTATGCTCAACCTTTAGAAGTTGAAGGCCCTGGGTCTGGATCATCAGATTCAGGTTCACGAAGATCGCCAACAACCTGTGGAGGGCGTTTCACATTTTTGAGGTGCACTTTAGCTTTTCTTTTCCCTATCGTTACAAGTATTATGTTTCTTTCAATATCCCCTTACACTTTCGCCTTTTGATACCTAGGCTTATCCTTACTTTTTCTTATGTTAATATCTTTAATAAAAACCGTATCACCTTCTTTAAAATCAATTACAGATTCATCGTTTTTCTTTTTCCTAAACCTTTACTTTATCTGTATGGACTTTTTCGGAAATACACCTATATAAGTATTTGGTTCGTCTCGCGCGGTCTTTAACGAGTTGCTGTGTATATGCCTTTTCAAAATGTACGTCGAATATTTTACCAGAATCGGTAGGACCAAATGCTACTTCAAAGGGTGTTAATCCTGTCGTTGAATGAATAGTATGATTATATGCCATGACTGAATATGTCATGACAGATGCAGCGTCTGTGCATTTTTGTTCATAATTTGCAAGTCTGTATATTTCAATTATAGTAGAATGAAATCTTTCGATAATGCCTGTCGAATTGGGGTTATTGGGAGTTGTGATACGAGTTTCTATTTTATACATAGATAGGAGCTGACGCATAAGTTCGTTATTAAATTCAGTGCCTGGATCAGATGATATTTTCTTAGGAATTCCGTACATAGAAAAATATTTAATTAATGCTCGTGCTACTTCAGCGGTTTGTCGACTTGCAATCTCTAAGGCCTGCCCTAATTTGCTAAAAGCATCCACAACGGTTAAATAATACTTCTTCTCAATAGTAAATAAATCTATAAATAGTTCCTGAAAAGGCGCACCCTGAGTTGATGTGAGTTGTAGTACAGGTTTTATTGGTTTCCTATCGTACTTCATTATTCTGCAAGGTTCACAAGCATTTATAACGGCTACAGTGTCTTGCATATTTTCCCAATAATAGTTTCTGCGTATTCTTATCATAGTTTCTTTCACACCGCGATGACATGTTTTCCCTTCATGGTGTTTGAGAATTACAGCTTTTTGTTCTTTTTCATCCTCCACATGTAATACACGTTCTGTACATTCAAAGAATTGTACTGCATCCTTCTTAAAGAGGTCTATAATAACTTTTGTAAATAATTTCCTGTGCTCAGCGTTCTCGAAATAAATAAAGTATCGACTCTTAAATTTTATAAATATCTTTAAAAATGTTTTATTAATTCCTCGTTTTCTAGTGGGAGAAATACCTCTAATACTTTTTGTTTTGCTCTAGATAAATTTCTGACTTGTAGTTTATTTTGGAACCAAGAAAATACTAGGATCTGATTTGGTTTGGTATCTATTGCCTCGTTCAAAATTGGGATTGCTTTTGACTCAGGTTCAATATTTGAGTGTATCGTGTCTCTTCTGCTACTGTTAGTTACGATGGTACAGGGTAATTTTCTTCGAACAATTCTATATGTTCCGTCACACTCGAGTCGGAGTCTGAAAGTATCACTGTCTCTGGTTGTGGCTCGGGTCTGTATTTTTCTAGTTCTTTCAGTTGGCGTATTACTTTTTGTATGTCATCGTCATCCACATTAATATCCATTGATGCGTCGTCTAAAGCATTAAGTTTTATGCGAGACATGGCATCAGCATTGGTATTTTATTTGCTGTTTTTATAGATTATTGTAAAATCGTATTCTTGAAGACACAAACGCCAGCGTGTTAGTTTGTTGTTAGGCTCTTTAAGAGAATAGAGCCAAGCAAGGGGTCTATGGTCTGTATAAATTTGAAATTTCTGTCCGTACAAGTAGGGCATAAAATGCTTTACAATGCCCAAATGATGGCTAAAAGTTCCCGCTCTATTGTGCTGTATCGCGATTCGGTGTCACTAAGTGTGCGGCTGGCATATGCAATAGGCTTATCTGACCCTATTGGTCCCTGTGACAGTACTGCACCAAGAGCTACATTTGAAGCGTCGGCAGTTAATATGTATGGTTTAGTCGGATCCGGGTATTGTAGTAGTGGGACACTGGTCAATATTTCTTTGCATTTATGAAAGACATCTATATAATTTTGGTCTAAAATTATCTTATTTCTTTTCTTTAAACACGCCGTTAAGGGCTGCGTGATTTTCGCGAAGTTCTTTATAAATTTTCTATAGTATCCAACCAGCCCAAAGAAACTTTTGATTTCGGTGGTTGTCTTAGGAAGAGGATAGTTCTAGAAGATAGTCCGTCTTTAGTTATGGTGTGTCCAAGATATAAAACTTCTTTTCGGAAAAATTCGGATTTGTCTAATCGTATTTTCATGTTAGTCTTTCGAAAGCGGTCAAAAACTGTACGGAGTTTCTCCATGTGTTCTTGTAGACTAGCGGAAAAGATAATAACGTCGTCTAGGTACACAAGGCAATGGATTCCTTTTAGACCGCTTAAGACGTTATTCATAGCTCTTTGAAAGGTGGCGGGGGCTGTCTTTAGCCCAAATGGCATCCTCAAGAACTCATAGTGTCCATTTTGGGTGCTGAAGGCAGTTTTCTGTCGGTCATCTTCATTAAGTTCAATTTGGTGGTAGCCGCTTGCCAGGTCGAGTGTCGAAAAGTGTGCTCTTACCTAGCTTATCGAAAAGGTCTGCGATATTTGGAAGGGGGTACTTATCATCAACTGTAATTTCATTTAGCCTTCTGTAATCTATGACCATTCTGTATTTAACTTCGCCCGAAGCATCAGCCTTTTTCGGGACAAGATGTACGGGAGAATTCCATGGGGAGAAAGATTCCTGAATTACATTATCTAATAGAAGTTTATCGACCTGCTTGTTTATCTCTGTTACTTGTGCGGGGGCCTGTCTGTAAGGTTTTGTGAATATAGGGTCCTCGTTTTTAGTCCGAACGAAGTGTTTAACCTGATTACTAAAACTAAAAGGTATCTGTTCACAATAAAATACATCCTTGTATTCCTCACATAGTTTACGAATGCTCTGTCTTTCCTCTTCATTCAAATGGTTTAGGCGTAACTTGTTTAAATTTTCAAGCAATAACTGGTCCGTTTCTAGATCAGAGTGATCTATAGAATTAACATACGATTTATCATCGACACATTCACAAATTTCAAAAGGTTTCTTAATAGATAATTCCATTTGTTGATCCAACGTATTTTGTATAATTGTAGTGGCATATCCATTCTCACATTTTACCAATACAGAATGCATGCGCACTCCATCACAGAATCGGGTATAATTTAATATTCCTTCGCCATAAAACATGTTAGCAGGTAATTTTGCTCTAACTTCAGAACATGGTGGAAGTATTACAACATAATCTAAGCTATTGTGTATTATAGGTATTATAGAAGAATTTGTGGTAAGTACTTGTTTCTTTAAATATATTACAGCTTCCAACTGCTTTAATAAATCATTCCCAATTAACCCATCATAACGTGGATCGACATTATAAAGATAAAATTTATGTTCGTCATTACTTTAAAATATAGAAAATAGTGGAATTTTAATTACCTGATCGTGTTTGCTAGATGCATGAGTGCTAATAACTTCAAAGGGTTCATTTGTTATATAATTTTGGTAGTATTGGTATGCTTTATCGGGGCTTATAAAAGAACGGGTGCTTCCTGTGTCTATCATGAAATTAGCATCTATTTCCGGTATATATATGTATGGTAGTTTTAGATTTATGTCGCAATTTAATTCTATTATTTCGGGTGGTTTTCGGAGGCTTTTACTTGAAAATTTTCAGTCATTTCATGTCATTATCCTCTGAATCATTGTTTTCGTCGACCTCTATTATAGAATTTTCTTGTATGGATTCATCTTTATAATAATTGTCCTATGTTTCCTCATACATGTAATTTTCAGGAAAATCGTAGAGATAGTATGATGGATAGATTTCTAATTCATTTAGACGGAAACCTGGCTTTGGAGGGGCAGTTCTCATAGAAACATCGGTATCATTAGAAACCGGCTTATTATGCACATTACTATTACTAGGATAATTAAAACGCTGAGAATTACCAAACTGTTGTGGTAACATTGGTTGCATGGGGCTACAGCCCTGGGGTCTAAATCCAAAGTTTGGTCGGTATCCAAAATTAGGTCGGTATCCAAACTGAGGTGGGTGATATTGCTTAGGGAAACTCATTTGCTGTTGAGGCTTATTTTGTGGTAATGGAATCTTCATTTGTCTACTACGGGGAATGCCAAACTTAAATTGAGGTGGTGTTCCGAAATTCTGCCTAGGGGGTTGGTTTGGTGCTAACATTGGTTAAAACCTGTACGCTGTGTTGGCATTGCGAATTTAAACGATGGTTGTTGTACTGGTATACTACTAGACTGTGACTTAGACATATGGCTCGACTGTAACATTTTCCTCTACTTAAAACAGCCATATCTCTTTGAAAAATGATTATTTTTTACTCTACCAAGCGTGAAAAATTTGCCCTTGCACTAATTTAATTTGCTCGCGTGCTAATTCTTAAAAATATTCAATAATTAATGATTTCTTATATTTACGCGAACACTACACATTGAAATAATACTAGTTTTAACGGAATTTATCGCATATATTTAACTTTTTAATACCCGACGTTTCGAGAGCTTTACAGCACCCATGGTCACGGAAAGGACTGAGATGTTTAACGTCCAGATGTCATAGTTAACCGCGGTTACCATAGATTAAAATTTTACTTTTGTTCCGATCTATACAGTATGAACTTATGGTATCTTGAAGTCTTGCAGTTGTATGCTTGGGTTGGGATTTAATTTTATTTATTATCGGATCCCAAGCAGATGGTAGCACCCAGCCATCTTCTCTATTGAAATTAGGATGTTTTTTGATTTCAATAGCCTCGCGAATCATCCTTAGAAGGAATCGGTGTTCTTTAGCGAGGATTTGCGGTCTATCAAATCTGATGTAGTGATGGGGGCGATCCTGTACGTGTTCACAGACTGCAGATTTCCCGGAGCGTCGATTCTTCACATCAGCTATATGTTCTTTAACGCGGGTTTTTATTGATCTTTTAGTTTGTCCTATGTAGGAGAGACCACATTCACAGTCAAGTTTGTACACTCCTGCATCTTGCAGATGGACATTACACTTGACTGATGGTAAAAACTGACCAATCTTCTTCAGCGGCTTGAAGTATGTTTTGATGGAAGCACGCTTCAAGATGTAGCCAATCTTGTCAGTGATTCCTCTAAAATATGGAAGTACAGCAGGTACACGCTCGACTGTGGCCGGCTTCACTCGTTCACTGTGACGTAGGTGCGGGACTCGAAGCTAGTTGTCATGCAAAACTTGCTTGACATGGTGGAGCTCGGCAGCCAGGGGTTTACTGTCACAGATCCCTCGTGCTCTCTGAAACAAAGATTTACCCACGGTAGCTAACTGTGAAGGATGGTGGTGAGAATCACCGTTTAAATATCTATCTGTATGGGTCTTTTTTCTATACACAGTATGGCTCAAGGTGTTATCAGGATTCCGAATTACTAACACATCTAGAAAAGCTAAGGAATTGTTTGCCTCTAACTCCATTGTGAACTGAATTTTAGAATTTATAGAGTTAAGATGGTCTAAAAATGCAGTTACTTTATTTAAAGGTAGAATTGTGAAAGTGTCGTCTACGTACCGCTTGTAGAATCTTGGATTTATGGGAGAACTAAGCAGGGCTTTCTCCTCAAAGTCTTCCATGAATATGTCGGCGACAATACGAGATACAGGTGAGCCCATAGCCACACCATCTACTTGCTTGTAGAACTCCTCCTTCCACAATAGGTGACGATGTAAGGCAATTAGGTAAATTTTTCGGATAAAGAAACACTCCGAAAAATTAAATCTGGACGTAAAATGGATAATACCTACGTGCGCCAAATCACCAAAATTGTATGGGTTACCAAAAATCCACAAGCCCAATGCTCCATTACGTCCCATAGTGAGCCAAATCGATTCACCAACTTACAGATTGGCTCAACACTTAGCGAAATACTCTCACCGCTCAGGGGACATACAAGAGCACACATAAAGGATTCCTACCATTTTGTCAGCGAGATTAAAGACCTACATCTGGCAGACAATGAAACTATGGTCAGTTTTAATGTGCAGTCATTGTTTACATGCTTACCTGTTGAAGACTGCATCTCAATTGTAACTAGAAGGCTGGAAGAAAACAACATGCCCGTAGAATATGCAGTATTACTCAGACACTGCCTTACATCTGGCTACCTATTGTGGAAGGAGGAGTTCTACAATCAAGTAGATAGTGTGGCGATGGGCTCACCTGTATCTCCCATTATCGCCGACATATTCATGGAAGACTTTGAGGAGAAATCCCTGCTTAGTTCTCCCAGAAATCCAAGATTCGACAAGCGGTACGTAGACGATACTTTCACAATTCTACCTTTAGATAAAGTAACTGCATTTTTAGACCATCTTAACTCTATAAATTCCAAAATTGAGTTCACAGTGGAGTTAGAGGCAAACAATTCCTTAGCTTTTCTAGATGTGTTAGTAATTCGGAATTCTGATAACACCTTGAGCCATACTGTGTATAGAAAAAAGGCCCATACAGATAGATATTTAAACGGTGATTCTCACCACCATCCTTCACAGTTAGCTACCGTGGGTAAATCTTTGTTTCAGAGAGCACGAGGGATCTGTGACAGTAAACACCTGGCTGCCGAGCTCCACCATGTCAAGCAAGTTTTGCATGACAACAAGCTTCGAGTCCCGCGCCTACGTCACAGTGAACGAGTGAAGCCGGCCACAGTCGAGCGTGTACCTGCTGTACTGCCATATGTTAGAGGAGTCACTGACAAGATTGGCTACATCTTGAAGCGTGCTTCCATCAAAACATACTTCAAGCCGCTGAAGAAGATTGGTCAGTTTTTACCATCAGTCAAGTGTAATGTCCCTCTGCAAGATGCAGGAGTGTACAAGCTTGATTGTGAATGTGGTCTCTCCTACATAGGACAAACTAAAAGATCGATAAAAACCCGCGTTAAAGAACATATATCTGATGTGAAGAATCGACGCTCCGGGAAGTCTGCAGTCTGTGAACACGTACAGGATCGCCCCCGTCACTACATCAGATTTGATAGACCGCAAATCCTCGCTAAAGAACACCGATTCCTTCCCAGGATGATTCGCGAGGCTATTGAAATCAAATAACATCCTAATTTCAATAGAGAAGATGGCTGGATGCTACCATCGGCTTGGGATCCGATAATAAATAAAATTAAATCACAACCCAAGCATACAACTGCAAGACTTCAAGATACCATAAGTTCATACTGTATAGATCGGAACAAAAGTTAAATTTTAATCTATGGTAACCGCGGTTAACTATGACATATGGACGTTGAACATCTCAGTCCCGCCCGTGACCATGAGTGCTGTAAAGCGTTCGAAACGTTGGGTATTTAAAAAGTTAAATATACGCGATAAATTCCGTAAAAACTAGTATTATTTCAATCGCCCTATTATGTCCGTAATGCCGACTAACACCGAGACTTAGAGCTCCCAACAATCTAGCAGTTCCTTAAATCACTTTCTGAGAGATTTTTTAAAGCCTCAGAGTCCCACCCAAATTATCTCATTCGTGAGACAGCTGCATATGCAGCCCCTATCCACACTCGCTTTAGTGTGCGCAGACCGAGAAACTCTCTCTCGGACCCCCCAACAAGCTTTCGGCTGACCTGAACTGCCTCCTGGTGGCTCAGGCCGAGCCTACATAACACATCCCTTAATCTGCCTTAATTAGGCACTCGTCTAAGCGGCTTTCGCCGCTTGCGCCCTCCTTTCTGCCAAGGAGGGTCGCGTTCGTATACGGCTTAGAGATCTCTAGTTAGACCGTTAAGCCAGTCCCTAAAAGGTGGGGTTTAGTGGGTAAAAGTCTCCATATAACCACGCAGCCGGCTGCGTGGTATGCTATGAGCATTCCCCACCTCCCTCCCCCGCTTTCCGGAGGGTTGCCCATATTTGCTTCGGGCGCAAAAAAACTGGCTATACCATACAAAATGACTGTGCCAATTTGAAGCGCCGCTAAAGGATGTCTTGATAAAATTGAATTGGATAAAATTGACATAATATGCCAAAGTCTTATTTATATTTTCATATTTAAAAAATCTGTATTTTGAACTTTTAAACTAAAAAACGAAAGTATTTTATGTAGTTTGATTGTGTATAATATTAGTTACATAATAAGATTTATTTTTATTAATAATGAGAGTGAGCGTAATCTGTAAAACTCGTTACCAAAAGGGAAGTGTTGTAACATTTCACAAGTAAGTGAATTTGCAGCAAATATTAAACAAATTAAATATTTGATAACATAAGCACCTACTTAAAAATTTGTTACTAATCTTAATATCATTTATACCAACATGTTTGGCTGTATATTACTGAGTTTTGATAAACAATAAAATTCAATAGGGTTGTCGACTTCCTTGTCTATAATACTTATCGATGTTCTTTCCTACCAATATCTGTTAATAAACAAAGTCGCCAATAACAGATGATTATCAATTAACGATGTTTATTAATTAACAGGTTTCGAACTGAACCTAGACTAAAATTATGGCTCAAAAGCATAAATATTGTGAATTGGCGTCCGAAACAAAATGATCATATTTGGTCCAAACATTTCACAGACGAGTGTTTGATTAGACATGAGAACTGCACCACTTTGAAAAAGTGCAGTATATCGACAATATTTTGTGGTAGTACCAGTACCAGTAAGTATAAAAGTATTAGATTATTATTTAGAATGTTTTTAAGCTATTGCATAGCTTCTATCGCGGGCCTTGAATGCGGGAAAATTCAGAAATTTCGTAACGAAAAAAACCTCACGCTCTCCGACGGACACGGAGGTGTGGCTTGAAGGCCATGCATTGTCTAACGATGGTCTAACGTCGTTTCTTTTCCTCAGTCTTTGTTGTCTTTGTCGAATAGTTTTGAAATTTTGAATATGAATGAACAAAGTGCATTTATTAAGGCTGCTCTCTCGCAAAAAAGCTTGAAAAAAGCGTGCAGATGAACCAACTTTTCGTCGACACTTACAGAGAAATTAAATATGAAAAAAAAATAGCTAGTAATCTACATGATCTGATACGTAATTTGGTTTAGCCATAATTTTTCTATCTGTGTCACATAATAAATAAAAAAATACCCAAATCACCTCCAAATCGTTGAGATGAAACCACTTTACTCCTTCATTGTTTATCAAAGGAATATAAAAAAAATATCTACTGCTTTGCAATACAAAATAAAATAATTTGGTTTGGTTACTTTTTAGAAATATGTATTATTTTTATGATAATAAATTAAAAATGCGTCCCGATTAAATACTGCGTCTATATCACCCCCGCATTCGTCCACGAATTCAGTGCGGGGCGCATCGTGTTGCTAGGTGGACGTACGCCGCGTTGCGAGAGCTCAGCACTACGAAATAAAATCGTAAAATATTACTGCAAAAATTTAATTTTGTTAATAGTGGAGTAGGTTTTTTCTGATCCTTGTTTAATAGTAGTGTTTTATAGTTATATTAATTGTACAGTTTTATTAATGTTTAAGTTTAGTTTGTAAAACATGGGGAATAAGCAGAAACGATTGAAGAGAGGTCTATAAAAATATTACAAACAAAAGGGTATACATTTATCAAGGTAAGTTTTAAGTTTTATCTACATATTTCATAATATTAGACAGGTACTGTTTATAAAATACCTATATTACTGTGATTTTGCCACTCTGTGACGAGACAAAGCGCGGCAAACGCAAGTGGCGGCAAGGCGCGGGCCACGTCGTCGCATGCTGGTAGCGCATGTCTGAGAAATTAAAAAATATATATTTCGAAGAAATGTGAAGTTCGTCAACACGCATTGAGGCAGCGTGGCGGACATTTCCTTGCCTTAAGACCCTCTCAGAAATTAGAGGAGGCCTGTGCCCAGCAGTGGGACGTATATAGGCTGTAACTTTACTTTTTTTTACTTTTATAAATATGCTATTTTACCGACGAAAATTTTAAAGAAAAATAAAAAATAAGCAACCGACAACCTCCTAGGTCCCTAGGTGACTTGCGAGATATCAGTGTGACAAAACAAAACGGCCCAGAAAAACAGACTTTCCAACTGATAGCTAAATCAGCACGCAACAATTTCATTGGTGCCAGTGGGGATCGAACCCGGGTTGCTCCCGTACTGATACTTATAACGAGCGCTAACCATGTGAGCTACCACGGCTCTCAACGACATCGTTCCGTTCGTGTACAGCGCTGAAGATCGCAGAGTAAAAAATTAGAGATTGTGGTGTTTGAAATTTGTCATCTGTAAGAGTGAATTTTATCTGTGCACTCTGTAACAAATAACTATATAGAAAAAAATGTGAAAATGATATTTCGCCATTTTTGCTTGTGTACTGGTTAGGAACTCGATCAAAAATTTGATAATTTTTCTGTTTTTATTTTATTTTATTTTTATTTATTTATTTATTTATTTTTACAAAATATAGTTATTAAATAACATCCGACAGTACAAATAAACTTACAAAAGTTTTTCCATGTACCGCCGATTCGTAACTTCGACCATGTTCAATCGGTTCGCGTAGCGGCAACTTACATAATACATGGTGTGACAATATTATGACAATATTTTTTTTAACTATATGTGTATCACAGGAAAGGACAGTTAGTGAGTTTGATAAATAATATTAGTAATCGAGATATTAATGTTACGATTGTGTGTATCTATGTATATATTTATTAGTAGATTTGTATTTATGTATATTATGTGTGTTAGTATAGTTTTTTTTTTTAGTATAAATTATTAGTAGGTGTCGTTATCAATTTGTCTATATAATACTGTTTAAGCTTATATTTAATATTTATCTTAGTTAGTTCATTTTTTATTGCTTTTGGAATTTGGTTTAAAAGAGCAGGAACTTGATATTGTAACCTAAATTTTCCATACATATTTTTATATTTTGGTATCGTCATATATGGATTAAGGGCTTGTCGTGTAAGCTTTGTATAGATAAGGCTAATTTTTAGTTCTTCCTTGCTATAATTTTCAAGCAATAGTTGGTATTTCACCCTGTTGTGTACTGGTAGTATATTGCAATGATGAAAGAGACCATTAGGATTTTTTTTAAATTTATCTTTGATTTTGAGAGGGATGATACAGTTAAGAATGCGCAATTGTAGCTCGTATATTTTTTCAAGGTGGGTTTTATACGTGCGTCCATAACTGCTTGACCCATACGAAACTATTGATTCGCCGAGTGCTTTATATAGTAACATTAGCATGTGGTAAGGTACTTTACTCTTGATGAGGTAAAATTTTGCTAAGATCGCTCGTAGCTTATCACATACAGATTCAATGTGATAAGTCCATTTCATACGGTCATCGATTATTAAACCTAAATATCTACATTTTTCTACCACTTCAATCTGGGGACATTCACAATTATTATTATGGGTTGAACTTTGGATATTATGAAGACATGTATGATTATGAGCTATAAGATTAATGTCATGTTTTAATCTATTTTGACTCGAGCTCACGTACATTATTTTAGTCTTATTCGAATTAACTACAAGACCTGCGTCGTGTGACCACTGCATGAGCCTCGTAAAATCCTCCTGTAACAGTTTTACCGCCTTATCCATATTGTGGTGGGCTGCTAATAGACAGGTATCGTCAGCAAATTGGAAGATTTTACAGTTCTTAACCACATTGTTGATATTATTCACGTAAGTGATGTAGTGTAGCGGTCCTAATACAGAACCCTGTGCTGTTCCTTCACTCACCAAAACTTTATTACTTAAAGCATCCCCTACCTTGACATAGTAACAACGATTTTTGAGATAGTCCTGACACCAGTCAAGAATCGGCCCTCTGATTCCACAGTCATCTAGTCGCTCTAGTAATACATCATGGCGTAAAGTATCGAATGCCCTGCTATAGTCGATAAATAACAGCAACACATGTTTTCTCTCATTAAGATTTTCATATACGTTATTAGTAAATAGTGAAAGTAGTTGCGTTGTGCTTTTTTTAGGTTGAAACCCAAACTGTGTGTCATTAAGAATGTTATTTAGCCCATAAAAGTTGTAAATTTGTCTAGCTATGTATTTTTCTATAATCTTATCTATTGTAGGTAATATAGTTATAGGACGGTAATTATTATAATCCTGTTTGCATCCCTTTTTGTATATAGGTCTCACGATTCCAGTTTTCAATTCGTCAGGATATTTATTAGTCTTTATGCAGACATTTACCAGTTTTGCAATAGCCGGAGCAATTTCTTCGCAAATTCGTTTTATATCTATCGCCCGAATTCTGTCAAGACCCGGAGCTTTGTTAACGTTTATTGTTTTTATAATTTTAAGGATCTCTTTAGGTGTCGCTTTTTGAAAATTCATTGTTACGTTAACTGGTTGTCGGTATTCTATTTTATCTAAAATATTATTTTTACATAGAGGTATTATGTTTTGAACGCCACTATGAAATTTATTCGCAAAGTTATTTGCAATTATATTTGTATTTTTGTTTGTGCCCCCAAACGCATTTAAGAGTACTGTATCCACTGTCTTACGCACCCTACCTGTTATTCTGTTAAGAATAAACCAGAGTTGTTTTAAATTATCTTTATATTTATGTATTTCATTATAAATGTATTTATTTTTGCAGGATCTAATTAACTTATTTGCATA
Organism: Parnassius smintheus behrii; assembly: GCA_036936625.1. Classification (NCBI taxonomy): domain Eukaryota; kingdom Metazoa; phylum Arthropoda; class Insecta; order Lepidoptera; family Papilionidae; genus Parnassius; species Parnassius smintheus. The sequence goes on along the minus strand of JAUPFT010000005.1, from coordinate 40,311,146 downwards.
GTTTCGCGTTTTATTATATTGTGTTTTTAAAATTTTATTATTATTATCTTTTATCCATTGGTAAAATAGTTTATCTCTATACTCGCAAGCTTTGATAATACGTGAAGTTATCCATTTATTATCGGTATGTTTGTTACTGGTGTTTTTCATTTTAGATGTAATTGTCGCGTCGTTGTAGCATTTATTTATATTTTCATATATATACTGTAATATAGTATCTGACAGACCATATCATCAACTTTCTTCCAGTTAATATTATTCAATGAAAGTTTTAATTTTTCATTATTATATATATTTTTATAAGTAGTTTCACCCTGTATACGCGCATGTGTTTGTTCCACACAGGCAAGCACTACCGCTCGGTGGTCCGCTAGCATTAAACAAAGCGCCGCGGTGTAAACATCTTGTTTGCGTGATCTCGCGTACACATGATCAATACAGGATTTAGTTATTCTATCGTCAATTAATTCAATTCTAGTGTACTGCGATATCCCGCACTCAAGGCCGTAGTTATGTAGCATGCAGTTGTATTTATGTCTTATAGGAGTATATGTTTGCAAGTCTATATTCATATCTCCGAGGATAAATAGTTCAGAATTTGTGTCCACCCTACCGATCAAAGTGCGAAGTTCGTCGATGAATAAGTGTTTGCTTAGATTAGGAGGGCGATAAATTGCACATACAGTTGCCGTGTAAAAAGATGGAGTGCAAATTTGAAATAATATATGTTCAAAATGTTTTGTTAATAAGTTACTGATTATTGTAAATTTATTCTTCTTGTGTATATATGCTATTATACCGCCACCCCTTCGGTTTTTACGCAGCACTGTATGCATGTTATAGTCCGGTAGGTTAAACATATCACTTAGGTAGTCAGATATATTAGCTTCCGTTACCAATATAATATCTATACATGCGTTAGATGAGTACACACATTGTTCTAAAGCATCAAAGTTTTTAATCAAGGACCTTATATTTATGTGCATGCATAGTAGGTTAGTTTGACAATTTTTAACAGGAACATGATTTAGAAATGAATTTATGTTAGTACAATTACTCAATTCACAAATATCGTCTAACTGTACGTCCATTAAAAAAAAAAATAAAGAACAAAAAAAAACCTTTTTGATATATTTTTTAAAATAAAGTACCTATATAGAATGATTTATTGCGGCTGTACATGGACTTCCTTTTGTAGTAAGGCTTTAATGTCATCATCAGTTCTAATTATGAACGATTGATCTTTTTCACTTTTTCTTGCTCTAATAACTCCATTCTCGCACCACACATATTTGTATACTCCGCTGTTTTTAAGTTCTCTTCTGGCATTTCCAAGTAAGGTCTTATTGTATATGGTTAATGCCTCACTTATGTAGATGGTTTCTTTACCAGTCAACGGTGATGCGCTAGGTAAGATATCGTTCACCATGACCTTTGTATCCTTTGCTTTTGTAAGCCATTTTGTTTTAGCATTTTCTAACGGTAGAACCACACGTAGTTTTCCGGAATTATTTCTATTGTAACCAAAGCGCTTTACTTCTATAATGTTTTCTTCTAATTCAAGTTTTTGTTGTATTTTTTGCACGACGTTTAAAAGATCTTCGTTGTCAGTGAATGGGATATTAAAAATATCAATTGTTTTAATAAGCTGTTGCTGTTCTTGTTCTTGTAAACGTTGTTCTAATGCACTTATTCTGTATTCTAAGTTTTTATTTTGGTTAGATAATTCGATATTCTTCTTTTTTATTTCTTTGACTAACGTTATTTTACATCAAATTAATTGTGAAGATTTCTAACGTTATTTTACATCAAATTAATTGTGAAGATATTTTCTTTAGGAAATATGTTTCATTACGACGATTCAAAAACGTTTACATATAATAATTTACCTCGAAATTCACTATACGCGATTATCGTTTATTGACTATAATAGAGCGTGTCATTGGAATTTAAAGACAATTAATTGGACAATAATTAATAAGTAACAAATTTTGCCGTGGAGCGTGGAACTGAGTAGTTGCGCGTCTTGTTAATATAATTGCCGTACGGCCGCCCTGACGTATGTATTGCGCGAACCTGAGTTTTCTATAACGCGGGTTCGGTTAAATCTGGTTGAATTTGATTGGATTAACCTAAGTAACTTGAATTAATATCAAAGAAAAAGAAATACTGCTTAAATAAAATAAATAAATAATTATAATTGCATAAGTTGATACAAAATGCTATGCAATGGCTTTACCGCGGCAGTCCCCGAGTGCCACACGTCTTTTTTTTTATTTCTTCTTTCCTAATTTTCCACCAAACTCAAGGGCCATAGCCAAGTGTCGAAACGTCGCCTGATGGTGTCGTGCCACGTTGGATGTGTGTTAGTGGGCTGCGGCTAGAGGAGATTCCTCTTCCTGTACCGCTGTAGTTGAGGTGCAGTAGTAAGGGAAGAGGAGTGTTGGTATGGCGATTGGCGATGTGCCACTCGACTATCTTTGCTGCCATTGGGCGGCTGGGGCCGCGGATGTGCATGAAAGCGTTCCATGGCCCTGCCAATTTGCGGCGGAAGTAGAACACCATGGGGTTTTAGTAAGTGCGATCTAGAGATTTAATTCTCTCTTAATTGCAGGCATGTAATAGTATGAGTACATATTTGTGCTATTTGCTGTAGAGAATACTGGTGCGTAGGGTGCATGTGCGATATAGTTCCTAAAAAACTGTATCTGCGACTGATCATCGCTGCTGGTAATAAGAAGTTGTTTAGTTTGTTGCTTCCTCGCTTGAAGGCTAAGTATAGCCATTCAGAGAGAACACGTAGCTAGCATTCTTGGGACGATACCACGGAAAGTAGGAGATGTATGATAATTTCAGTTATTTTTTTAATATTGTAATTTTAATTTAGAAAATGACGTTGTAAATAATGATAACTATGTAATTCAACGTTTATATTTTTTTAATATTATCTTGCTAGCTCGTTCCCGGCGCATTGCTGCCGCAAAAAGAATAATTGTGGAAATATCGTTAAAAATGTGGAACAGTTATATTGTATAATTAGGAATGATAATACAATCATGGAAATAGAATGGTATGTAACTTTCTATAACTTTCAAATAAATAGTCAGTATAATATAAGACGCACGCCACCTAGTGTCAGTTATCTTAGTGTACCATGCGAATAACCTTCGTACGAGTGTAACCAATTAGTTGACTAAGTTTTACCGCAATCTGATGAACGGTATGGCATCGTAGAAAATACGAACAAACATAAATTTTTAAATAGTAGAAAATATTTTACTGTCTATAGAGAGACCTGTAGTTGATTAGAATAAGCGGTATTATAGCAACTGATTTGTTTTTTTTTATAATACTAGAACTAAATGAACGATTGAAAATAAATTATTTTAGAAACTATGTTTTTTATTTTTATTTTGTGTAGATAGTTTTTAATCTTAATAATTTTTAGTTGAATGGTCTAAAGGCTACGATGGCTATCCGAGTACAGAACCAGAGTACAAAACTAATCCAACTGTAGAGATGTGTAAGATAAGGTGACGTAATATCCCTAAAATACTTTACCGCTGCATTGGAAGACATCTTCAAGCTACTGGACTGGAAAGGATACGGTATTAACGTCAATGGCGTGTACGTCACTCACCTTCGATTTGTCGACATTGGACAAAACAAAAGTCATGTGTAATGTCCATGTCACACCTATGCCGGTAGTTTTTGGAAGCACTTAGCTAAAGTTGTTGACGAGTATTTTTACTAGGGACAAATAGTCCGACTACCTAGTCGGACTTACCTAAGTTCAACTTCGACCGACAGGTCAATCGACGGATTCAACTTGGCTGGGCAGCGTTCGGGAGATCACAACACATCTTTTCGTCAGGAATGCCTCAAAACTATTATATATATATATATATATTATTGTACAACAAGTCCGTGTTGCCAGTGATGACTTATGGATCTGAGACGAGGTCTTTCACTGCTGGCTTTATAAGGAAGCTTGCAGTCGCTAAGCGAGCTATGAAGAGGGCAATGCTCAGGGGTTCAAACATAGGAATGAGGATATCTGCAGCAGAACCAGAGTAGTGACCGACATCGACCGATGGATTATTAAGCTGAAGTTGCAATTGACCGGCCACATAGCTCGAAGAACCGAATACCGATGGGGAAAAAAGGTTCTCGAGTGGTAGCCTCGTACCAGCAAGTGTAGTGTAGGACGTTCCCCCACTAGATGGAGTCAAAACCTGGTAAGACATGCAGGACGTTGATGGATACAGGTAGCTGAGGACCGTGCTTTGTGGTATTACTTGGGGTGGGGGGGGGGGGCAATGTTCAGCAGTGGACTTGTGAAGGGTTTTAATGACGATGAGTGATAATTGCATTATATTAATATGACGTTACGGATAGAGTCCATCTATGCATAGAGTCCATTCTATTTATTTAGTATAGGTAGGGTATAGAATTTTTATCGATATAATTTGGTATACTGTCTTATCCCTATTATTAGTTCCGTGGACGTGCACTTCTGCTGTCAGCGCCAAAATGACGAAAATCAAATCGCTTCATAATGTCACGATGTATAGCCAGTCCAGCGTACTTGTATATATACCTAGAGGTCAGTGCGAGTAGTACAATACAAATACAGTAAAAAATGACAGATTATTTCGCTTTATAATACACAACAATGTGAAGTTAAATAAAAAATAAAACGAAGAGAACACTTTCTAATTACCATAAACCTGTGTGTGTGTGTGTGTGTGTGTGTGTGTGTGTGTGTGTGTGTGTGTGTATGTGTGTGTGTGCGTGTATTAGTGTGTGTTTTTGTGTGAATGTATGTGTATGCGTGTGTGCGTGCGTGCGTGCGTATGTGTGTGTGCGTGCGTGCGTGCGTGCGCGCGCGTGTGTGTGTGTGTGTGTGTGTGTGTGTGTGTGTGGAGACTCGCGCGGACCGCCGTAGCGAACAGACGCGCGCAGCGGAAAGCTCCCGAGAGCCGATCCGCGCACGACCCACGCACTGCGTGTGGTATCTTGAAATTTTGTGCGGTTCTTAAAACAATCCACATTGGAACGAGACTTGAAGTGAATAGAAAGTGAAAAATCATGAACTGGGAGGACCCCGGGGGGAGCACCCCCTGGGATTCACCAGAAGAAGTGAGACAGGCAACACCCAACAGAATTAGTGAATCAAGAGTAATAGGAAACATGCTCTCGAAAAACAACAGTGAAAGTTCACACAAATCTAATGATATGGACACGGATCTACTTAGTCTAGACAAGGACAGTAAACAAGTGAAAGACAAAGTGAAGAAAGTGAAAATGGACCTCAATGAGTTCAATAAAAATATAATACAGTGCTGGGAATGCGAACAATACTTCCAAACGGACGCCCCCCTGTGGGGTACCAATCAAATGAACACGAGGAAAATCCAATGTAAGGTATGCATGGAAAGCTTTCTCATAAAGGCGGCCACTACTATAGTGCCCAAATTCGAAAAAGAAACACTAAAAATCGAAACTACCATAACAATATACACAGCCACGCTAAAAACCGGAGTAAGCAAATTTCGTGCGTGCGTGGACTGTAAAACAAAGAGAGAATTGATCACCCTCCCGATAGACGCATTTACATCGGAGGAATGGTTCATCTGTAAGTGCGGCAAAAATCAATTTGCACTTATAAAAACCACGGCAGAGGATTCAAGCCCGTCTCTAACCACCCAAAGAGGCAAGAAAAAAAGAAATCGTAAAGTCAGAACGACAAATAATACCGTCGAACTTTGCGCGCTAAATACATACCAGGGCGTTGGCTTGCAAGAGCCAGTGCACGTGCAACGAACGAGGTTAGAGCCGACGAACGGCACATGCAAGCCGCTCGCCGCCCGGACCGCCCCCCGCCTCACCTCAGGGGAACGACACAGCGTGCGAGCGTCTACGCTAGCGAACAAAAGAAACGACACCATCGCCCAAAGTCACACGACCACGGCGCGTACCTGCGCGACCGAAACAACCCAAAGTTTGGCCGCCACATGTAACACCCAGCGCGCGGACAGGCAAGCCGAGGCCAACTCGGAAACAATCTATAATATACCGTTAGCAAATAGATTTGAAACGCTACAAAACGAAAATAGAGGAATAAAAAGACAACGCACCGGAACAGATAAGTTCGTGACGCCCACACAGAAAAACACACATATCCCTGATATAATAATTAGGGATGAAAAAATAATGAAAGACCAACGCGCCCTCAGATTTATAAGAGAGGCGACATCAACAATTAATTCAACGCTTAGAGTGACGAACGGACAAATAAAAATCAACCCGGGGAGCTCAGCAGCCCGGGAAGACATTCTCACGAAAATCCAAGTGTGCGAACCATCAAGAATAATAGCACCAAAACCGAAAGCTGACAGACAACCGGCGACAAAAGTGGTGCTGAAAAATGAAACATACGGTGAGGACACTGACATAATCGCAGAAGAGATAGCGGAATGCATTGGCATTAAACCGATATCAATAAAACCGCTAGGAAAAGCAGGTAAAATACACCTCTTGATTTTTGAAAATAAATATAAACAAAAAAGCGTCCTGGAAGCATGCAAAACCGCTGACAGGAAGTTCTTCTGCGCCCCTTGCATAAAGGTAGAGCCATTCAGAGAAAACCCGAGACACATAGTGCAATGCAAAAAATGCTATGCATTTGACCACTCGAAACAGTCTTGCTACGGCAGACAAGAAGAATCACAGATCAAAATCAATACACCCGAGGGCACTACGACGATGGTCTGCAAAAACTGTAAGAAAGAAGGACACAGCGCGAACAACGCTACCTGCCCGATATTTCAAAAAATGATATCCAAACAAATGGAACAAGCGAAAGCCAAACGGACTAAATAAGAAGAGAGAATCAGACGTGCAACAGTCAGACCTGGAGTCTCAAGCAAAAGACAATTCCCCGCCTTGCCACAGAAGGAGCCGACACTATCACAGAGGGAGCAGGCAATGTTACCACCGATGAACGAAACAACCATAGAAAGCCTCCACCTAAGACTGGAGCTAACGGAAAAACTACTAATGAAGCTCATAGAAACCATGAATAACACACAACGACAGACCAATGGCTAATTACGACCAAAAAAGAATACAGAACCTCAAAATCCTACACCTAAATGCACAAGGACTGAGAAAGAAATTCATTGAAGTAAAAAAGCTGGCAGAAAAATGCAGGCCAGCCATAATAGTGATAAACGAATGCAAAATTGACTTCGACAAGGAGAAGTTTAACATGAAAGGATACGATAAAATCACACACTCGCTTAAAACCCACTTAACCACGGCCATGTACATACAAAGGGGCTAAGATGGACCGAAACAGAGGTCACACCGGGGTGGGGAGAAGAGAGAAGAAAAATTGAAGGCGTGGGCATCAAACTGTTCACAGACCACGCGACCGGACAATACATAAAAATAAAAGGGACCTACTTTCAAATCCCAAATCAACACCAAGCCAGAGAAGAGTTTGAAGAAACCTTAGCTGACGAACCAACGATCATAATAGGAGATCTGAATCTACAGATGTGCGCCCTGAACCAAAGAAGAGACGCAGGCCTAGGCATTGTAATCAGGAAAGCAATAAACGACGGAATCTGCTCGTTAAAAAACGCCGGCGCGCCGTCGAGGCCGGCCAACCAAGGCAACGCAATCCTGGACATAGCCGTAATAACACACCAACAGATCGAGGCACAAGCCAAGCAGTTAGAAAGCATCGGATCAGACCATCTACCATGGCTACTCACTGTAAAAATCGAACACAACATAGAGGAAAACAAATCTCGCAACACAAGGAGGATACGCGAGGACGAGGGGGCGATGGAATCATACCAACAAACCATGTGGGAAGGCTTCCGCTACCTACACGGGGAAATAATCATGGAGGAAGACTGCGAAAGATACGTCGAAACCATGGAGAAATCCATTACAGCAGCCCTCGACGAACACGCACCTTTCAGAACAACAACGAGACGAGAACATCTACCACCGGAAATTAATGAAAAGATAGACTTCAGAAACAAGCTAAAACAAATTAAATGGCAGGCAAGGCACGGCAGCCTCAACCTACAACGAGAGGCACGTGCCCTCTACAACAAAGCCAAAAAAGAAGCAGACCAAGCACTGAGAGAATATACCGAGAAGGGCTGGCTGGATAAGATCCAGGATCCGAATGACAATAGGTCGCAAATGTGGCGCATCCAACGCAACATGAAGAAACCAATCATGAGACTACCAAACATAACGGGCTGCAAAACGGAAAAAGAGACGATCGACTCACTGACTGAGGCAGCAATAGTAAAAGAGGCAGCAATAGTAAAAGAGGCAGTAATTGTGACGGATGACGAGGGCACAGAGAAAACGACCCCGTTCCAGCCACTCGACCCAACATCAATTCACGAAGTCAAATTAGCACTGAGCAGGTTCAAAAACAAAAAGGCTCCCGGGCCAGATGGAATCAAGGCAGACGCCCTCAAACTCGGGGGAGAAGTCTTCACCGAGGCATTTGTGCCTCTCGCTAACTTTATATTGTCCACAGGCTACTTCCCTAAGAGATGGAAAACCGGCGTGTGCATCTTCCTGCACAAAGCTGGCAAAGATCATCGCCAGGCACTATCGTACCGCCCGATTACACTGCTCAACATAATGGGCAAACTGTGCGAGCGACGGATCCTGAGACGACTCACCGCCACGGTGGACCGGCTGCAACCACCGTTCCAACACGCCTTCACAAGGGCCAGAGGCACAGCGACCCAGATCCTTCGCACCGGTAAAATAATCACAGATGCCTTGGCCAACGGCGACAGCGTCTCCATGATATCAACAGATCTCTCGAAAGCCTTTGACTCGATTAACCACAAAGGCTTGATCAAAAAGCTACAAGACAAAGACGTACCCACTAACATCACAAAAATTATAGAAAACTACCTTGCAGGCAGACAACTGAAAGGCAGGTTTAGAACAACTGAAACAGAGGAGAAACCTATACTCCATGGCGAGCCTCAAGGATCGATCCTGGGACCGGTGATTTTCAACCTGTATGTCCATGACATCTGGGACATACATGACAGAATTAAGGGGTTCAAACTCTCACAGTACGCGGATGACCTCTGCATTCTCAACAGAGCCACAAACCCAGACCATGCAACCATGCGATCGGAATGGGCAGCAGAAACTATTATTAACTACTATAGTAATAGTAATATAGTAATAGTAATAGTAATCTTTATTTCTCTCTACAATTGCAGTTTATAACATCATTACATCTAAATTTTTTTAAGTAACTTATAAATGCTAGTTGTAGAGACTGGTGACAATACTAGGATTACCTGTGCTACAGCCACCAGGCCTCCACCGAACAATAATCATGGAAAGTATGTACTCATGTGAAGTGTATTTCAAAAGAGGTATAATATAATTTTAAAAAGAGAAAATAAAACAAAAACAAAATGTGTGTGTGTGTGTGTGTGTGTGTGTGTGTGTGTGTGTGTGTGTGTGTGTGTGTGTGCGTGTGTATGTGTGCATGTGTGCGTGTGTGTGTGTGTGTGTGTGTGTGTGTGTGTGTGTGTGTGTGTGTGTGTGTGTGTGTGTGTGTGTTCAGGATGATCAAATTGTTTTGATAAGAGCCTCACTATCATCATAGTCTTTAGTCAGTAACCATGTTCTAATAATAAATTTGCAGTTTGATCTTGTTAAAGGGTATATACCAAGTATACGATTTACTCTATTATATAGTAAAGGTGCAATATAACAAAAAAATCTCTTTGCGAATGCTGTTCTAAATTTTTGGTGGACACAAACAATATCCTTTCTCCGTACACGTTGTGTCGAAGGGTCATAGGCTGTATTAGAATGTTGTTTTAGGACAGTGTACAATATAAAGAGTTGACGAACCGTTAGTACTTTCCATTCCTTGTATAAATCCCTGGTCGGGTAAAGGAAATGGTGAAACTTTGCCACTTTTAGGATGGCTCTTTGGGCCACCTCAAGAGACATTACATGGGATTTAGCTGCACCTCCCCATACGGAAATACAGTATGTGAATATGGATTGACAAAGGGCGAAATATACGGCGCGTATAATTTTATATTCAGCAATTTGGCGAAGTATTCTAAAGACGTATATGAGTTTACGTGCACGAGCCGTAAGTTGCTCAATATGAGGCCTAAAAGATAGATTCTGGTCAATAATTATTCCAAGGTATCTAATTTTGTCAACAGTTTCTAATCCGGCACAACTACATGCATTTACCAGATCGCAGGTATGAGCTATAAGCGAAAGGTTTTCACCTAAGGGGAGAGAGACATTACGGATTGCAAATGTTACATATTTAGTTTTGTCGATATTAATCGTTAATCGTTAGTTATTATATCGGTTACTATACGAGATGGGGCTCAAATGCAACATAGAGAAAACCAAGTGCATTATGTTCTCAAAGAAAAGTAAATACCGCCCAGCGGTAAAATTAAAACAACAGATGCTACCATACCAAAACCAGATCAAATACCTCGGCGTGGTCTTCGATAAACGCATGAGAATGAATCAACACACCGAAAAGGTAGTGAAGAAACTGAAACGGGTCAGAGGAGCCCTTGGCCCGATAATTGGATACTACGCAAAAACAGATCTAGAAACCAAACTGGCCATAATACAGGCCTGCATTCTGCCACTGCTGGACTACGGAGTGGTCCAACTGCTATCGAGGTACAGCGCGACGAACCTGAGTAAAATCGAAAGACAATACAGAATGGCACTCAAGAGTGCTGCCCAACTACCGAAAAGAATATCCACAGAGACGCTATGGGAGATGGCTGACATAGAAGCCTGGCACCTACGTGCCGAGGACATAAATCAGAAGATGTTGGACAACATTGCCCAACTGGAAATAGAAGACCTGGAATCCCCCGGTGACGCCTACCTGGCGCACGGAGAAACCAATCCCCTCAGGACCAACCATAGAATAGGTGAAATTGTATATGATCCCAAAAAGAAAAATTACAAGCGATGGCCAACCGATAACACGGGAGCCCCGCGCCCTCTTAGGATAAGGTAATTAAGGCTAGCAAATAAGTACACAAAAACAAATGAAATACATAATAATTTTATTGTATAAACTTTATTATGAATAAGCAAAACACAGCAAACACAGATCCACCTAGGACATAAGTTAGCTGACTCACCCTCGCACGGTTCACCGGCCGTGAGGATGCAAATGTAAATACACAAGTAGGCGAATAAATATTTTCTGATTCTGATTCTGTGTGTGTGTGTGTGTGTCAATTTAGAATTTTATCTTTACATTTATTAGTGGACAAAGGGTAAATATAGTTTACTTTATTTGCTACATTATATAAATAATTGCTAGTGACATAATATTGACGACGTGCTAAAGCAGTTCTATGAGAAACCATATCATGTTATATATCATACTTTTGATTTGTTATAAAAGGTAGAACTTATTATACTTACTTATAATTAATAGGGTTACGCGTTTACTTAGCTTTTTTTTATTACCATTACCTTACTTAATTTGTCACGTCTATGACCTTTTTTCTTTTATCTGTAAAAACTGAAGCCGGGAGAACTGACATTCAAACTCTTTTTGGCATTTTTAGTCTATGACTTAGTGGTATGGTGGTCGATTTATCAATATTTCCCATATTTTCGTAACATAATTTTAGCGGGAAGTTGAGAATTAAGATACATTATCAACAATGAGCGTTGAAGAAGATGTTATGAAAATTCAAAAGAAATTGACCAAAATGACATCGGACGATGGCACGGTATGTTTAGCACTAAATATATTGAAATTTTAAGAACTGATCAATTTATTGGTTGTTGTATGAAATCCATAATAGGTGTTAACTCCTCGGACTATTTTAATACAGCACCACCTATTTATATTACAACGTATTTGCAATATAATACCCATACAATATTGATAATGAAAACATCTAATTTCATTTTAGGGTCAGGAAGAAGCCCTTGAATTATTGAAAACGCTGCAAACAATGGCTATTAATCTGGATGTCCTTACAAAAACTAGGATAGGCATGACAGTCAACGCCTTACGAAAGTCTAGCAAGGATGAAGAAGTGATTTCACTGTGTAAAACATTGATTAAAAATTGGAAAAAATTTCTTTCCACTCCTACCACTCCTTCAAAAGATTCTGGCAGCTCATCTAAACCAAAAAAAGACTCTGGCAAAGATAAGGAGAAAAAAGAGGAGAAAGAAAAAGACAGAAAGTTGCCTGCGTCATTCCCCCCTCAGTCAAATACCACTGATGCCGTAAGATTAAAATGTCGTGAACTATTAACACAGGCCTTAAAAACAGATGGTGAGAATCCTAATTCTTGTGGATCTCCAGAGGAACTGGCCGAGGAACTGGAAGAATGCATTTATGCCGAATTTAAGAACACTGATATGAGATACAAAAACAGAGTAAGATCAAGAGTTGCTAATTTGAAAGATCCTAAAAACCCTACATTACGTACCAATTTCTTAAACGGTGTTATATCAGCATCAAGACTCGCAAAAATGACCCCTGAAGAAATGGCCAGTGATGAAATGAAGAAGTTGAGAGAGAAGTTTATCAAGGAGGCTATAGATGATGCTCAATTGGCAACTGTACAGGGTACCAAAACTGATATGCTCAAATGTGGTAAATGCAAAAAGAAGAATTGCACATACAATCAGCTACAAACCAGAAGTTCTGATGAACCTATGACTACCTTTGTGCTTTGTAATGAGTGTGGCAACCGTTGGAAGTTCTGTTAAGACTGCTTGGATTTCTTAGATGAATAGTGTTCTTAAATTTTAAACAGTATAGGTAACATACTGTGTAATGTACCACGTAAATATAAACTACTATGAATTATGATATGTTGTTTCACACTTTTGTTTGCAATGACTGCTATTATTTACTGACTGGAATCATGTTCAGTAGTTTAGGAAGTCTTAACTGATTTTAATAAATTAATCCGCTTTAAATGATAACTGATTTTATTCATTAATTTTTTTTATTAAAGGGATAATATGCAATAAAACTTTCAAGTATAGATATTTATGTATTTATCAATAACGTTGCTTACAACAACAGGAATGAGTCCTTAGGACTAAGAATAAACATATATGTTTTATTAACTGACACATTTTTACTAATTTTCATGACTGTATCAAAATATACAGTCTTATTACAAAACATGTTTTATTTTGTGAATTGTGGTTTGGGCTATGGCTTAAGAAAATTTTTAAAGAATTATCAATAGTTTAAACCAGCAACATAATAAACCACATTTTGTAATAAGGTTAACAGTGTTTTTGGAATCGTTTGTAATTTATCTCTATTACTTAGATATAACATGTTTTATCAAGTTTATTGTCTGCATTTTATGTGTTGCATAAAAAACTCCATAATAAGACCAAATATTTCATTAATGTTTAACAAAATAAGGGACATTCATGAGAGTGCATTTTAAAAAAAACATCCAAATTTTGAATTATTATACTATACTATTATGTATAATATTATACAAATTTGCATTTCTAATCCTTTATAAAGGTAATATCGGTTATGCCAATGGCCATGGTGTGCCTAAGTTTTAAATAATTATACATACATAGCAACAATATAAATCTTGGAATATAACTTTGCTATTCTAATATGCAGTGAAAATTTGGAGGCACATTAGTAAGTATCATCTTTGTAGTTTTAGTTATAAATGGTAATAAGTAATAATACAGATAAATATTGAATTTCATATCCTGAATTGCTATTAATCTAGTATGGCAAGCTACACTTTGGTGAATATCAACAAGTTATTTTTGGCTCTCTTAAAGATATATTTTTCATATTATAATTTAACTTAGTTTTATTCTAATTTTTTATCTAAATGCTGCACTTACATTAATAAAAAGTAAAACTAACTATTCTACCAATAATTCTCCTGTTTTTATTTTAACAAAAATTTTTTCATCGTTGCACAAATCTGTTTTATTTTGCATATCTAATTTGAGATCAATTGTATTATTTTCATCATCCAATTTTGTAACAGTAAATCTAACATCTTCATTGGCCACATAACACTCAGGTGTAAGAGATTTCTGATAATTAAAATGTGTTTTCAAATGTTCTCGAAGGAAGTGTGCCTGAACCACAGACAAGTCACAGAAGGAACATTTATGGTTTCCATTGTTAAAAATATCATTTTTATCATGTCTCCTGTAATGGTTTCCCAATGCATCTTGGCGCTGATTTGTATATGGACACAAGAAACATGGATGTAATTTTCGGTCTTTTGTAGGTGCATTATCGGTTTGATTTGCATCGTTTGCAGAATTATTTAAAGAACTCCTGCGTTGTAATAGTCTCAAAGTTTGTTGATCACTGATTGAAAATTGTTGAAAGTCACTTTTTGGTATTCCCCTCGGCATAGTTTTAATAGCTAGTTTAATATTATCAGTATTTTCATCTTCTTTGTTTCCAGATGTTTCTGTATCTGGAACGCCATTGGTTTCTTTACGTCTTTCAGCTTGAGCTTCATCATTCTTTTGATGTTTTCTCATATGTTGAACATAATTTGCATAATATTTGACAGAATAATCACAAAGTTCACACTTATATCTTTGTTTAGAACCATGTAGTGATAAGTGAATTTTATATTGCTCTCGTTTTTCAAAGGCTGATGGACATTTGTGGCATTTGTAACGTTTTTCTTTTTGACGTCCATTTTTAAGATATGTTGGGTATATAAACTCTGGGTTACCATGCATCAAATATCCGAACTGAGGATCCGCTTGAAGTACAGGTGGAAAGTGATCGTTAGGTTTCACTAATTTATCTTTGTCATTCAAGACTCTTTTTTGTGCTTCAGTCTTTCTTTGAAATAGGTCAGTTCCCGATAAGGGAATTTTGTAATCCATGTCCTCTCCGGATTCATAGTCACAAGTTGTTTTACCTTCTTTTTCGTGCAGTATTTCATGTTTGGCCAAATTTCCAATATTTTTAACAGCATAACTGCATTTTTTACATTTGTGTTCACCATCTCCACCATGTAGTCCCATATGATAATTCAGGGCTGAGGTCTTAAAGAATTTTGCTGGACACTCTTTGCATAGATATTGCTTTGGAACATGTTTTCCTTCATTAAATTTTCTATGTGGAGTATTTATGACTTCATAATTGGTGCCGGGATTGGTTACAACCCAGGTTATTTCAGAAGTAGCTGGGCAATGAACAACTTCTAAACGGGGTTCAGTGTGTGCTGGATGCGTGTTGTGAATGAATTTAAGCATTTTAGTTTTAGTATGATATTCATCTGAGTGAACAAATGAGTGAGCAGCTAATTCACTTTCATGTAGAACAGAAAATTCACAACTTTTACATTTGTGTGTAAATGCGAGATCATGAAATTTGTCGTGAACTTTTAATTCACTCTCTGTAAAGTAACGTGTTGGACATTTCTGACAAAAAAATAACGTTTTAATTTCTCTAATTTCAGTCCCTATACCGTCATCTTTTGAAAATTCCGGTGCCACGCTTAATTTCTCTCTTTCTATTACTTTTCGTAATTTTGCTATCTGTTCGTCATCTGGAATATCATCTTCCACAGGACAATAAATACGTCCATAGATTTCACCATGTGTTTTAGAATGATCAGCTAATATTCCAGCGTTGTCGCATGTAAATTTACAATCTAAACATTTATACACTAATATTTCGTTGTTTCCAAATACAATGCAGTGAATTTTCTCGTGATTGGGTATTTTACATTTTTGAGTATTAACGTATGAACAATAACGGCATTTGTACATTTTATGAAATTCATTCTTTGCTGAAACCCATACATAAGGAATTTCTTCAAGGTTGAAATCTATTTTATTTTCTGTCTTGTAAGAATTCGTTGCGGCAACTTCAAAGTCCGATTCCATTTCATTTTTTTTCGGCATTATACCGTGAACTCTCATATGTTGATGAAGTAGATGTCTTTTTGAAACGCTATAGTTACACTCTGGACATTTGTAAGGAGTGTCCGCAGGGAGACGATGAAATTGCTCGTGGTACATGAATTGAGATTTACTGTTTGTTTCGTAAGGACATTCTATGCACTTGTGTCGCTTTGAAGCGTTTGATAGTGATCCCTGCTGGTCAGGTAACGGTGACTTGCAACCCATTGCTTTTGCTATATAGTCTTCGGGGTCAGTTATGCCATGTAGAACGAGATGTTGAACTAATTCCTGTTCATCTTTAACAAAGAAAGGACAGAAATAGCATTTGAATATTGATTGCGGCGAGGGTTGGTGTTGCTGCATGTGTATGATTAACATCGTCCTGTCGTTAGTTTTAAATGGACACTTCGTACACGAATCAGTAGTGGTTTCGTTTGTTGAACTCGAACCCTCTACTTTTGGTTTAACTGTAGTAATGACTTTTATTACTCCGTCATGTTTCAGTCTGCAATGTCTCTGAAATAAGATAAAATATAATGAGCTAGGTACAAATAACATTTGTGAAAATTACGTAACTATAATGCTCATTCTGATATTTCATTAAACAATTGGTAAAATTAAAAATTTTGTGCAACCGACTTCAATATAATTAAAATGAGAACGAAAGTCAATTAAATATGCATTATTAAGGATTACTCAAAAACTACTAGTTAGACTGATTAAATTTATATGAGACTACACGAAAATTATCAGCTTTCAGATAAAAAAGAATCATCAAAATCGGCTCACCCAGAGAAAAGTTCTTTGGTAACTAAATTGAATAACCTCCTGCTTTTTGAAGTCAGTTAAGAATTAGGTTGAAATTTAGAATCGCTTGGCAGGAATTTGGGGAAGTAAGGTGTTTTATTTGGTAGAGGTTTGGTCCCCTATTATAACAATACCACTCACATTAAAAGATATTACACCATTCTTGAGAAAAATCAAAAAGAAAATCCTATAGAACTAACCTAAAAATGATAACTCAAAATGAATTAAGAAGGTGGGAGGTAGTGAAGAGGGAGGCGGGGGAGTTGTAGAGTCGCCCCCCACTTCCATATCCTGCCGGACATACTTTTTTTTATAAATTTTTAATCTAATTGTTAAGTTATGTTTTTGTAACGTTTTTGACAATAAACCTATAGGGGGAGAAAGTTTGAGGAGGGAAGCACCACGTAGCGCAGTCGAGGGAAGCCCGGTCGACGGAGCCCCGCTTCGCGCGGCTCCTAATTCTGAGTGGTTTACGAAAAAATAACCACGAAGGGAATGGCGGGGTCTTCGCTCGCTCCATTGACCCCGCCGTCCCCTTCTAACCTAACCTGTCCGAGTCGGGGTGCTAAGCTAAGTCCCGAGCTCGCTTCGCTCGCTCTTGCACTCAACAAAACACCAAAATATTAGCTTTTATAATTACTTTAAATTATAAACATAACATATAATACAATAATAAGCACACTACGGCTCGCACCGTCGTAGCAAATCGCAGGCAGGTGCCTGTGATTTGCTACGACGGGCGGGGGCTGCTCTCCCTCCGTGCCTACGACTTTACAAAATCACTAGTGTAGTGTAGGGCAGATAAGACTACGTGGATTCGGGACATGCTGATTTAATTTTAGTACAGATTCGATCATATCAGATATCTCTAATGTCAGATTGCCTTTGTTTTCGCCACAGCCACATTATTCTGTATGCTATCCAGCTTTCACAGTAAATCATGTAATTTTTTTCTCAGAAGGGCTAGAACCCAGAGCTGTAAAGTCAGTTAATAATAAAAAATGTATCATTTTCCATACTTTACGCATTTTAGGTTACAATAGTTTTTATTTATTTTTTCGATAACGGTGCTTACCTTTTAATGTGAGTGGTATTATAATAATCGGGGATCAAACCTCTACCAAATAAAACACCTTACTCCCCCAAATTCCTGCCAAACGATTCTAAATCCAACCCAATAGTAATGTATATTCCAATCAGAATATTTTGTAATACGGAGCTTATTCTTAAGCAAATCAATTAGTACCTTTGAATAAAACAAAAGCTAAGTGCTTTTATGTATTCACTATATCCAAAAAGCATGCTCATGTGTTACATATTTGGACTTCTTTATTGACTATAAAGAAATATGTACCTGTATAACATGCTTCCAATTTGACAGTTGGTTGCAGTGACCACAACGGTAAGCTAAGTCGGCAGGATCTGGTGTATTTTCAGTTTTCTTGTTCATTGAACTTTGAGATTTTGTGTCGTCCAAACCAGATTCTGGTTTTGAATGTTCTCTGACATGTTCTAATAAAGCTTCTTTTGACGAGTCTCTGAAAATGGAAAAATTTCCTGTTATATCATTTGTTTAATTTTTTTGAATAATAACGATATATGCGAAAGGAAAGGTAAGGTTTTAAGTTAAAACCTTACCTTTACTTTCGCATATAGTAAAACTTTTAACCGACTTTGCTAAAGACGTTTTTTAATTTATAAACTTGACAACCATTACCTGAACATGCATTTTCTATTGCAGGATTGAAGCCACAGAACACTATTACTATCTACTGTAGGTATCGAATTCGTATCGCCATCAAATTACTTTATACGATATTATATAAGTAGTTTCATTTACGTCCGCCAGGGGCGCCGTTCATATTTTATTAATTTTAGTCCATGACGATGCGAGAACATTAGTGTCAAAAACTTACAGATTCCTTTACTTATGTGCTAAGGCACTATGCAATATAGAATATTTGATTACAGTATGTTATGGAATTAGGTAATGTAAGTAGTAATAAGTAAACAGACAATATTTCGATAGTAAATTATTTTTATATGACTAGAATTCGAAACTATTATCAAAACACATCCTTAATTGATAAAAAAAATAGTTTTTATGATGCTTCTAATAATCATTACGGGTATATTAAACATTAATTTATATGAGTATGTCTAAAAAAGGACTTAATGTACTAACCTGTAATTGCATTTTTTACATTTCCATAATGTCTTTTTTGGTCTTTTTAAGTCTTGGTTTCTGTTGTCAATATTATATTTATGTTCACTATGTTGTGCGTGCAAATTAAGGGGCTGCATCTCCATTGATGGGATTGAGCCTTCATTAATGTCATTGTATGAATCATCTATTTCCAGAGAAGCATCAAGTGTTGTATTCTGGTCTATATAATGAAATTCATTTTCACCATTTTCGTTCAACACTGGCATTGCTAAGAATTTATTGTATTTGCTATAATTCCTTCTACCAGTTTCATCTGTCATGAGTACTTTTGCTTCAGCGTGATCAGGATCTCTCGCAGACTTCAGTTTTATGTGCTTCGTTATGTCCCATCTCCAATTAGATTTATATTTACATAAAGAACATTCAAATGGTTTCTTATTTAAATGCCCAACAATGTGTACGTGAAATCTGGATGCTGTCGCTGCCCAAAACAAACAGTGTGGGCATTTGAAAACTTTCTTTCCAACAGCTTGACTTGGTGATAAATTCATACCTTCATTTTCGTCTACGATTTCTGAGTCGTAACTTTGAGGAGGTTCTGGAAGCGTAGAGTCATCATTGATACTTATGTCGAGCGGCGTGTCGAATTTACTTGCTTCTCTATTGATATTATTCCAAACGAAAACTACGTTCTCCATAGGATGCGGCTCGCTATCTTTCTCCGGATTCGGGTGCACAGCTTCATTGCTATCTTGATTTTGCGTTTCCACTGGAATTTGTTTTGGTCCATTTTCATTTTTCTTGCAAGTTTTCATATGTATGTACAGATCTGCGCTCGATTTACATCTATGCCTGCAATTTTGACATCTTGTTGAACCTAAACTTGACATCGCTGTATTTGTTGGAATTCGACTTAATTGTGTGGTGCAAGTTTTTTCATGTACCGAATGCTCAGATAAGCATTTGCTTTCGAATCCGCAATTTTTGCATATTAAAGATCCTTTTTCACCTGTTTCGGTCAACAACCTCTCTTTTAATTTATCAAAAAATGATTCGTTTTTCTTGCGTACGGATGTGTCTTTTGCATTATTGGGAACATTGTTAATCATTGATGTGGATGTGACATCTGTTGGTAAATTATCTAATTTATTTGAATTACTTGATTCTGGAGAATCACTGGAAAATGATTCTTTAAATTTTTTCGAAGGCGGTTCACCCGACGAATTTTTGTTTTGGTTTGGAGTCGATGAATTTAAAGGTATGAGCTGTGGTATTGGTCTGGGTATCTTTCTGCATTGTGATTGTGACTTTAATTCTTCCGATACTGCATTAATAGATTGAAAATTCTGTGCGTTCCTGGGAGATGCTTCAGAAGCAATGGCGTCATTAGAGTCACTGTTACAACTAACAATATCTCTTTCCGCATATTGTAAACCCATTTCCTGTAAAAAGATTTTTTTTATTATTAAATCCGCTGTCACGAAAAACTATTCATATATTATGAAACATTTTGAAAAAAAAAATCTGAAGTTACTATATTTTATTAATCATCTTTAAAAATATTTTAAATCACCATTATCATCATAAACAGCATTATCAGAAACACTATTGACCTTTCGAACAGCTGCATGTTTTGGAAGATCCACCACGCTGTGCAGGCTGGTGATTATTGTATAAATATTTAGTCAACTCAGACCAACAAAGAAAGAAATACGGAGCGCTGCATACATTTGAATTGACGCAAAAACCGAGGCAAATACATGCTCAACTTATTGTATAAACACGCCCTGACCTACACATACACAACTAAAATAATTTATAACCAACAACATGGTATTAGATGCATATGTGTGCGTCCAGCAGTTAACTTTTACGGGCTGATAAAGAAATAAAGAAGAAGGATGTGTGCGTGAGTGTGTGTCAAGAAGTTGAGCATAGTTTCAACATAATTTGATATGTACGCAACGCTTCGTTTATCTTTCTTTGTTTGTTTGAGTTAGTATAATAAAAGAAAATATTTTTCACAAAAATTATATCATTACCCTCACTTTTATCTTTTAAATTTTGTATCAGATGAAAGAAGCTAAGTTTAGTAAGCGTCAATAATGCCGCTCACCAATCTCCGCTATGACCAGCAGATTCTCACTACTTTGGTAATGATCTATCTACATCTATTAAAGCGTTGTGAAAGGACTGATGAGAAAGGAAGACATGTGTGGGTTAATGATCAGAGTTTGTACTCAGTCGCGAGCTTTGAATGAGAATACCAGTTAGGGCCAGCATGTAGTAAACATTTGCCAAGCGATTGATTGTCTTTATAACATTGCATCTTAGCTTATCTCCGATCTCATGGCTAAGTGTTACATCAGACACGGTTAGGTCACGAGTGCACGTTCAGCGTTACATTTATGACACTATAATTAATCCTACCCCCGAAATACTTTCAAATAGTAATAATAGTTTAAAGTCGTCGTCGTTTTAAATTATTTAAATATTCCTTACTTACAAAAAAAACTTTAGTTTACGTTAATATTAAGAAAATACTAGTAATAAGAGAAACACAGATTTTCTTCTGTATCCTTTGGGCGCTTTATGTATATAAACTGGACAAATAATAAGAACCGGAATATTTTGAAGGTCATACTAGTACACAGTTAAAGAGTTGTCTTTAAGCTGTGCTTGTACCGTACGGGATTGAAACCAGCGACCTTGTGGCCAAATGTTAAGTCACTGCGCTACCAACCTGTCATTACGTGCACTGATTGCATGTCGTTGCATTTTTTAGCCGATTTTAAAAAAGAAGTTGGTTCTGAATTCGCCTGTATGCCAAACATTACTAATATTCCCCTTAACCACTCGTGGTAAGCTTAAATTGCTTGTGTTACAAGTGGTTCACGGCAGTAGTCGAATGGCAGATTCGAACCCACGACCTTTTTGAGTTCGCGGTCCGCGCCCTGCCATTAGGCTACTGTCGCTTATATGTATGTTCTGATTTGATTAATGAGATGACTTTTTTAAATACATCAACATAAATTTTCAGGAAAAACTAACTCCACCCCTTGCTTAAGTCGGAAAAGTGGGGGATGAACTTTTTAATATAACCAGATGACATTCTGGTTGTTACCTTGAGTTTGTCATAGTCTTTAATCCACTCAAAAAGGTCCAAAAAATTAAAGTGCTTTTAATAAAAAGTAAGAGCCGACTTCAAAGAGCTAAAAAGAATAAAATAATTTCCACATAATAGCTTCTAAAGCGGGGCCTTGAATTCAGCAATACACTATGCCTTAACACCGACTTCAGAAGCTACTTATTATGAAAAAAGTAATTAATTATATTTTTAGTTCTTTGAAATTGGCCTATTACTTTTTATTGTTACTTAATTTTTATTATTAAAAAATTAAATTGCCTATTCTTGGATAGTTAGGTTTTTAGTATAATTTTCGTAAAAAAAAAGTTATCCCCTAACAGTTTTTTGTGTAGTTCATTGAGATGTTTTATACACATAAAATGCACATGGATAAATAGTAAGTACCGGAACAACTATTTATAGAAAATAAAAATACAGTGGGGTCGCGAGTTCGATTCTTGTGACCCGCAGCGTCGTAATCAAACGTCCTGAACGCATGTGATAAGAATTTGCTTTAGGAAGAACCTGATATTTATGCACGTAATGGCAATATATCACAAGTTCGCATAAAGTTTTCGCTTAACCCATAAAAATACTCTTAATATATTGTAATTAATACAACCCAATAAATTATTCTAATTATTATAAATATAATACAGCTCTTGCGTACTCACGAGAAAACAGAATGTATAATAACAATTACAGATTAATTAATATCGGTTTTGTAAATAAACTTTTGTCATTCGTAAACAAAGCGCCAGTAGCGCAGTGACTGAATGTGACGATTGCTAATACGCGTATTTCAATTCGAATATGAAATATTACTTAACAATTAAAAAGATAAATAATTAAGATTTTAGAAGAGTGTTTGATTTCAAAACACATGTATAGGAATATAAGTGTCATTGGTACAATACTTCCAAATACGATATGCATGTAATGGGAAGGTGCACGTTAAGAGATTCAAGAGATTCTTAAAGGGAATTTATAGACAGCAACTGCGGTGACGTGACGTCACCGGGTGCGGCTCTGCCATGCGGCAACACTCACCGAGGCAGAGTGCGAGGACCGCGAGTCGCCACTCCCTTCTTCCTCCTTGGGGACTAGCGCCGTCCCATTCATCATTTCCTCGGCCAGGCTCAAGTCGCTGGCACCCACTCGGTTGCGACGCCGGCTCGATGTCGACTGCCCTTCCGTCGGCGTGTGATGATTCATTTCGTGCACAGTCAAACTTTGCCTAATGTCGGCCGTAAAATTACACATTGAACAACTGAAACTTCCTGTTCCGCCATGGTTTTTCATATGACGGTCCAAGTTCCACTTGTATGGCGTCCGAAAATCACACATGATACACTTTATCATTGGCATTGAATGGTATTTGACGTGCTTCGTGTATCTAGCCTTTATGTGCGTCACGTAATTGCATTTATCACATGAAAAAAAGTTGCCCTTATTTTTAGTGTTGGAGTTTAACAGTGATGCATCGCTATCGAAGTCTAATCGTTCAATTAAATCTTCACTGCATTCTTCCACCTCCATTTGCATATCTTCACTTTCCTCAACTTCTTCTAGTAAATCTTCCTCCTTCTCAGCCGGTTCCGAGACGCTCATAGTCAAGGTTGGCTGCTCTGTCTCCTTTGAAGTAATAGTTTCGCCATGGACCATTTTTATGTGCCTAACGAGTTTCTGATGATGCCGAGAAGCATAAACACAATAGGCGCAGTCGTAAATCTTTAGCTTCACGAAATGAACGTCACGCGTGTGGATAAGATAAGCTCGTGGGTTTTGCGTGTAAAATGTACACTTGGTGCAGCTGTAATTCCGTCTTATTTTGCACTGTGGCAATTCCAAGTCTTCAGTGGCGTCTGAGGAGGCCTCAGAAGACGCGTCGCCGCACACGCGGCCTTCGAGAGGGCGCAAGATAGTTGCGACCTCGCCGACGTGCGCGCTCGACGGCGAGGACATCTGTTGTAGCATACTCCGCTGCAACAAAACAATGTTCGATGTTGGTTAAATGTTCCGAGACGAGAGTTGGCGGTGAGGGGTGCGCGGGGCGGTCGCGATCGTGTGGCGCTGCGGGCGTGTGCAGTGCGCGAGAACGACGACGGTTGAATGAAGCGGCCGTCGGCAAGCGTTGTAGGGCGGCCGCGGCGCGTGGGTGCGGGACGGGAGCGGAGGGTTCGATGTCATGTGCTCCTATGTTTTTCATCCTCATCGACGCGGTTAGGGGAGCTGACAGCCGACGCGGTCGCGGCAGGCGACCTCCACTCGGCTACGACCAAATGAGAGCACTCCCAGTTGCTCCTCGAATATTATTTGTTGAATAACCATGCCCAGCTAACACTAGGTTTAGATGAGTGCTTGTCGTTATGTAAATTTTTTTTCCATAATGTTTGCGAGGTGCAGGAGTAAAAACGAAAAGTACTTAGGAGTACATTTTTTTTTAATTTTATCCTACACAAGCCCACAAACACTATAAATGTTAAAATATAACCAATTTTTATAGTATGCGTTGATGTCTTTTGTCATAGCTATTAAACTTGAATTAATACGATGTGATGACAGCGCTATTAATTACATCAAGATTGTTATCAATTACATATTTTTCATGAAAAACTACAAACAATTAGTAGTATTGACAACACTGTTTTTGGAATGAGGTACATTTTCACACATTAATAAATAATAGCTCTACCAAATTAACTAAACAGTTTTGCTTCGGGACTTAGCGTGTTTCTACCAATGATCTGTTTTTAGTTTTTACCGAGTGATGGTAAAAAATCAATTTCGGCATGTTGGATTATTTCTTGCATCTGTGTTTTTATATTCGTTACTACACATAGAATTTGCAGATTAATGAAAGTTAATAAAATCAGCGGCTCTACCTTATAGATGTTAGTAGCATTGGCAAAATAAGGATGAATTTATACGGCGTAGGTACTAATAGCAAGTAATTGCGCTAGCTATCATGCCCTTCGAATTGAAATAAAGTAAATCAAGTTCCAATGTATGACAGTTGAATCAGTGAGATGGAATAATTTATACAGATGATTTGAGACAACACACAAAAGATCTCATTATACAATATTATATGTTTATAGAATAAGGGCTATAAGCAAAAACTTAGTCCGGATGACGGTAAGTGGATGTTGTGGCCCGTAGGCATCTACATTTATCCTCGATTAGTAATAAACTGCAGATGCGTTGTCACCCCCGAGGACTAAGATATAATGCAGTAAAAATAATTTTCGCTTCTCGAAACACAAGGGTATTAAACTATTTTATGTTGATATTATGTGAGAGCCTGGTCCTTCCTCGGTTGAGCATACTTATTTTGTGCCACAACCATAATATGCAGCATGGCTCTACCTCGAACATATCGTACGTGTAATAATATACTTAATTACTTAATGTGATTGTCTCAAACGCAAAGGAACAAATATACACGCATCAGTCTTAAACTGCATGTGGATTAAAAAATTAATAACTCCAACTCTGTATAGAGCTGCAAAGGCTGCAATGCTGGTTGGTTTAGTTTATAATAACATTTTCTCCTGTATGGAGGCGTTTTACATAATATATAAACCGCACGTAGATATGCATACTCATAATGATTAATTATACAAACGCTTGTTCCGTGCAGAAATCGAACGCGCGGCCCAGCAGCGCATCAACCAGACGCTTAGCCACTGCGCAGTACGATACCAGCCTATATACGTCCCACTGCTGGGCACAGGCCTCCTCTCGTTTCTGAGAGGGTTTTAGGGCAAGGAAGTGTCCGCCGCGTTGCCCCAATGCGTGTTGGCGAACTTCACATGTCTTCGAATTATTTTTTTTCTTATTACTCAGACATGCAGGTTTCCTCACGATATTTTCCTTCACCGCCAAGCACGTGGTAAATCAGCACTTAAAATTGCAATTAACAATTTCATTGGTGCCGGCGGGGATCGAACCCGGGTTACACGCGATCGAACGCGTTCTGTTATATTTACAGCGAGCGTTAACCATCTGAACTACCATGGCTCTGAGCTACTGCGCAATTACTAGGAAATAAATATAAATATTATACTATATCAAGTAATTACGAACATAATAATGATTATATAATAAACTATAAAACTAAAACTTTCAAACTAAACTTTTTGTATTAACAGGCTTACAGAGTAACGTTGACCCACATGTACAACGCCTATGGTTGAAGTAATGTTATATACCGTGCGGCTGACGCACGGGTAGAGCGGTCTCTCTCTATGTATAAAAGATAACGTGTGATATAGAGTTTTTGCGCAAAATCTTTCTTTCAGTAAATCTCTAATAAAAACCAGCTACCTTATAAACTATAAATAAAAAGTTGTGCTACCATTATATAATGCTTTCAAATTCACCCATTTTTGCTTAGGTATTTTTTATCTATGCATATTAGGTATATTAAACTATATTTTTGTCTGACACAGCATTTATACACCGTGTGATGATTAACCTATTAATATTGTTACATTACGAATTATTGTAAGTATTGTAATTAGGATTCCCCACTATTTTTATTAAACATAGAACACTTCGATAAAGAAGATATAATTGTGAGTGTGTTTTTTTTTAATTCGATGTTGTGTATTGTATTGTACAAGTTACACATTGACCAATAGAGATTATTACATAGTATTTTATGATTACTACGAACGAAATTCTATTCCACTAGCCACGTTATTCGGTGGGGTACAAGTGGGACGTCGAGAGTTGAAAGCGACACGCGAAGCAGCGATGTAGTTAGAGGCAGCTGTCGGACATCCTGACGGGCGCGGGGCTAGTGAGGGGAGCGGGGCGGCGGCCGGTCGGCGCCGCAGACAACCGAACCAGGCAGGAAACGGAGAAGGCATCCCAGAGTACAATGGAGGCGGCGCGCAGCAGGGGGAGCCCTCGCAATCGATATGGCGTCGCTAAGGTCCGTTGGCCGTACGGTTTCGAGCGCTGCTGAGGCGGATGCCCCTCCCTCCGCGCGCCGCACCTGCTGTGTATTTATAGAGCAACCCGGGGATGCAGGGACGTTGAAATTACCACAATCCTCTACCTGCGTATGCACATCTTGCTGCACAATTAGGGTTCGCGCAGGTTCGCATGAACGCTCTCGAGACGGGTGACGCTTGTTTGTCACGTTTATTGTAAAAATAGTTGCGTGTAATAAATAACATGCCGAACACGCTTCTCTGTGCGTTCGTCTCGTGTTAATTAACAGGAAAGACTTTGTTTTGCCTTGTTCTTCTTAGTAAGCTGAGGAGCGTTGAAGAATAAATAATTGCTCTACAAGTGGTCACAGCATCATAGTTTCGTGATGACATGAACTTTATTTTATTTACGAGAGCGGTTTTATAAATTATTTTTAACTAACTTAAGCTTACTAGCAAATAAAGTAAGATAGCGTATATCTATATTAAACGTGCGAACTCATAAGAGAGAAACTCCAAAGTTATATATAACTTTAAAAAAATAAGTTAAAAATAACTTATATTTTTAAAATAATAAAACATAACATGGAGGTTGAATACACGAGAGAGTAGAGAATACGAAAATAAATACAAACTATAAAAATTTAAGATATTTTCATAAATGTATAATACCAGTTTCAGGTTCTAATACAAAGGGATCTATTCTGTTTGGTTTGATGTAAAAGAGATACAACGTCGTAACATTACTTTTTTATATATTCATATAGATTTCATGAATCACTTCATCTGGTATTCGATTATTAACAATACTATGACCGCTGAGCCACAAGATAAATATGAAGAAACCGCTTCGTAAATGTATAAGTATATTATAGTTAGAGTTAATATTACGGCAGCCCTTGATATATTCATTAGTCACAACATTATTTATTGGGTTCCGTCAACGCTTTTACCTTAAAATCAAAATTAGGGTCCTTTCACTCTCGCCTCTTTCAAGTCCGACTTCGAATCGGTTCGAACATCGTGGCGTATCAAGTCATCCGGATAGAGGACTCGATTACTTTTGCTTTCGTTCGTAAGTCGACCGCTTGCCGGTATTTTGTCTACCTTACTCTAATTTGTAAAGCATAATTTTGCGTAACACAAGCTGGTCCATCGCGTTATGGTTGTGCGAAGGAGTTATAAAAAAGGTGTGATAAGTACAGATGATCATAAATTATTATGATTATAATTGTAAAATAATGTGTGAAACTGTTCAAAATATGGTTTAATAACTTTTTAGCATTTCACACTAAGAGTGTCCATGTAATAAGTTGTGAAATAGTCCAACCAAGGTAATAATAACATGAAACATGAATTATTGAAACATATGCTCTTAACATTTTTCGATAACAAGCATTTTTTAATCTTGTCAGCGATCAACATCTCGACGTATGTAGTCAAATTAAAATATAGCAAAGTTTACTTCTATGCGCTACAATTTGTGCGCTATGAACATCTATGTGTATAACATGATTGTTAACCACGTCAACATCATTGTTTGCATTGTTTCAAAGTCTTTGATAGCACGTAACTTTGTAATGTTGGTTGTGAAACAGTTTAGCGATAGACAAATCGTTTGTCTTCGTTACTATCGACCAGCACGTACCTATATTAAGATAGTATCGCATATCTGTAGTGTGGCGTCACTCAAGCTGTTCTTGTAGGAGGAAGCCAGCGCAGGCATTCCAATCGTGACTAACAATCGACGAGTAGGTAGGTACATAGTACATACGTATTTGCTGAGCGTGGTAGAGCTCACCTCGCTTCGGCCTCCGTACAATATAACCACTTCTTGCAGCAAAACCAGTTCGTATTATGTTAAAATAAATCATGCTTTATTTACAGCGATTTTAAGCAATTTTAACAAAGATATGACATACCAGTTATAGTTGAAGTACCTACTTTTACCTGTGTAACCAAATTGCTACATTTTATTAGGTATATTAGTGCGGAATAATATTGTTATGTGAGGTTTGAAAAGAACATAGCTGTTAGCTGTATTTTCAGAACCTTCTTCTTTATTTTTATAGGATAGGGAGACAAACGAGCACACGGTCTACCTGATGGTAACTGGTTGCTGTGGCCCATAGACATCTATATTTATCTTCGATTACGAATCAAATTGCAGATACGTTTTCACCCGTGAGGACTAAGATAGAATGCCTCGTTTCGGCACTGTGAACTTGGAACCCGAACTAAATAAAATAAAAAAATAAAACTTGATTCGTGTACTACAAACAACGCAGGTGATTGTATTAACCTTTATTCGTTCGTAGTCCTATAAAATCTTATGAAAATCACAAAAA
This sequence comes from Parnassius smintheus behrii, assembly GCA_036936625.1. Taxonomy (NCBI): domain Eukaryota; kingdom Metazoa; phylum Arthropoda; class Insecta; order Lepidoptera; family Papilionidae; genus Parnassius; species Parnassius smintheus. Next base: position 40,281,768 of record JAUPFT010000005.1, on the reverse strand, counting down.
GTTAAAAATTTTCATGAAATATGCAAATTTTCAAAAAATCTTGATTGTCATTGAATTCAGCATTGTTTGTAGTATATTGTAATTACCTTTATTCATTTGTAGTCCTAAAAAAACTTCTTAAGAAATCACAAAAAGTTGTAAATTGTCATGAAATATGCAAATTTTCAAAAAACCTTGATTGTCAATGCATTCAGCATCGTTTGTAGGAGATTGTAATAACCTCTATTTGTTTGTAGTCCTAAAAAATCTTATGATAATCACAAAAAGTTGAAAATTTTCCTGAAATATACAAATTATCGAAAAATATTGCTTGTCATTGCATTCAGCATCGTTTGTAGGATATTGTAATAACCTTTATTCGTTTGTAGTTCTAAAAAAACTTCTTAAGAAATCACAAAAAGTTGTAAATTTTCATGAAATATGCAAATTTTCAAAAAATCTTGATTGTCATTGCATTCAGCATCGTTTGTAGTATATTTAAATAACCTTTATTTGTTTGTAGTCCTAAAAAAAATTCTTAAGAAATCACAAAAAGTTGTAAATTGTTATGAAATATGCAAATATTCAAAAAATCTTGATTGTCCAAGCATTCAGCATCGTTTGTAGGAGATTGTAATAACCTCTATTTGTTTGTAGTCCTAAAAAATATTATGAAAATCACAAAAAGTTGAAAATTTTCATGAAATATGCAAATTATCGAAAAATCTTGCTTGTCATTGCATTCAACATCGTTTGTAGGATATTGTAATAACCTTTATTCGTTTGTAGTCCTAAAAAATCTTATGACAATCACAAAAAGTTAAAAAATTTCATGAAATATGCAAATTATCGAAAAATCTTGCTTGTCATTGCATTCAGCGTCGTTTATAGGATATTGTAATAACCTTTATTCGTTTGTAGTCCTAAGAAAACTTCTTAAGAAATCACAAAAAGTTGTAAATTTTCATGACATATGCAAATTTTCAAAAAATCTTGATTGTCAACACATTCAGCATTGTTTGTAGGAGATTGTAATAACCTTTATTCGTTTGCTTTGTAGTCCTAAAAAATCTTATGAAAATCACAAAAAGTTAAAATTTTTCGAAATGTCTTGATTGTCATTGCATTCAGCATCGTTTGTAGGAGATTGGTATAACTTTTATTCGTTTGTAGTCCTAAAAAAAAACTTCTTAAAAAATCACAAAAAGTTGTAATTTTTCATTAAATATGCAAAATTTCGAAAAATTTGATTACCAATGCATTTAGTAGCATGCATCGTTTGTAGATAATTGTAACACTAATAGAACATTGTAGATTTTATATTATAAAAAGAGCTATGATTAAAGATAATAAAAATTAATACGTATTCTACAAACAACGCGCAGGTTATTGAAATATCCTGTATTCGTTTGTAGTCTTTAAAATAGTACAGTACAGAACCATCCTTTTCCGGTTTCGATGATATTAGGTCTGTTAGCCAATGCGGCTATTACAGCTTTATTGGAATACAGCTTCTTAGGACACAAAACCGTCTTTACATAGATCCATAGATAAATAGATATGTAGCAAGCTACATAAATCTACTACCGCCTAAAACTATAACTCGTACGAATTAACTTGAGACCCGGGCCGATGACGTAATTGTCAATGTACGGTGTGCAAAATAATGCGTCGTAATATTTTTTTATTTGAAATTTTTGAGATTTGCATGAAATTATTAATAAAAACAAAATAAAATGTTCTGGCAAGGGGTGAAGTAATAAGTGATATACCGTTGCCATTTTCATATATTTTAAATATTTATTTTTTATAATATATATATAATATTATTTTTAGTTAACGCGTCAAGGAAGGACAAAGAAAGAAACATACACACTTTCTCATTTATAATATTATTAATTTATTTATTATACACTTTATTGCACTATAAAAAGTGTTACAGATTCGTACACAATAAAAATACAAAGCATAACAGCGACCTTATTGCTAAAAAGCAATCTCTCCCAGGCAACCTTAGGGTGAAAGTGAATCAATCTTGGATAAGCGGAACAGCACAAACTATGTAAAATCAAGGAATAGAAGTAAGGAATATTAATAAGGATTTATTATAATATTTATTTATCATTATCCCTGTATACGATCGGTTCTATTCCGTCCATTAGATCGTCCTCACTTTCACTCTCTGAGCTGGATTCTTCCCCTCCGAGGGATATAATTAATTCTCTCTGTTGGATTTCTCCAAGTCTATCACTCTCCCAGTATTCATTTTCTAATCTTTCGATATGGTTAATTTCTTTCCACCAATCGGAAGCCGTTATAGACCGTATTGCGTCTCTTGTCAAACCCTCTATTTCCCTTTCAAACTGGTTAACATTTTTAGCTGCCACCCTTTGTTTTATTAAGTTCCATATATATTCGATAGGGTTCAAATCACAATGGTAGGGTGGCAGCCGTAATACCTCGTGTCCATGCTCCCTCATGAGTTCGTCCACTATATATTTTTTCGGTGGTTTATTGAGCAGTATTATATGGTACAGTTCCGGTTTCGTCATTTTTTCATCAAAAGGAACGTTGTTTTTCCCAACAACGCAATTAACAACAAACAGATAAAATAACGTTCAAGTATAACAAAAACAAACAAAAGTCCAAACCAAACAACAAACAATTATCAAAAATATCCAACTAGAGTCGAGACGCGTATCCGTAACAAAAATGCTATCGGTACTAAGCGCGCACGGCAAGCGCGGGACGTGGTGCGGGGAGTCGGGAAGGGGGTCACATTCCAGCGGAGTCTCAAGTTAATTCGTACGTGTTGTACATGATGAACATGAGAAACCTCTATAGTACGCCCAATAAGAGGAATACATGAATACCCTATTCTTTTTGTGTTGTGTGTGTCATTCATAATTTTTTATATTTTTCATAAGAACGTTTACGAAAGAAATCGTATAAATTACTAATATTTATAAAAATACGATAGCCAGTGGACGGCTTGAAAATATGGCAGATCTACTGTAATTACTTCTCTTTCTAATAATTCTCTTCGTGTTGTGTGTGTCATTCATAATTTCCGATATTTTTAATTGGAACGTTTATTATATAATAAAATTTTATTTTTTGTTTTACAAATAACTATTTGAATTGAAATCTTATATATTTCGGATATTTCTATAAATATTTACTTACACGATAAACTAAAACATAAATATCAATATTAGCCAATTATTGCTGATAGATGACGATTTGCGCCCACATTTACCTTCTTTTCATTCTCTGGTATCATGGACTATAGAGGTACTCTACACTCCATATCTGATATATAATGTATTATCTATGCTTTTCAGTTTTCATTACAACGTAATCTATGGTATGTTATTCATACTGCATATGGTGTCTTCTACATGCAAAGTGAATGTTATTGTCTTCAATATTTTATAAAGAAATTCCGAATACTACATAAAATTCATCAGTGTAAGTTTACAATTCCTTTTCTATTATACTTTGTTATTTTTTAAGTTGTTTTTAACTATTATTTCACACTTCAATCATCCTTTTGCTGATTATGTTGATGTTGTTTACAGATAGACCTTCCCTCGCTAGTGGTTCAAAATGCCACGTCAACCACTCTACACTCCTGAAGAATTTTTTCTTATATTTACGCGAACACTACACATTGAAATAATACTAGTTTTTACGGAATTTATCGCGTATATTTAACTTTTTAATACCCGACGTTTCGAGAGCTTTACAGCACCCATGGTCCTTCCCGTGACCATGGGTGCTGTAAAGCTCTCGAAACGTCGGGTATTAAAAAGTTAAATATACGCGATAAATTCCGTAAAAACTAGTATTACTCCTGAAGACGTTCATGAGAAGTTGACTACAAACGAATAAAGGTGATTACAATATACTACAAACGATGCTGAATGCAATGAAAAGCAAGATTTTTTGAAAATTTTCATATTTCATGAAAATTTACAACTTTTTGTGATTTTTTAAGAAGTTTTTTAGGACTACAAACGAATAAAGGTTATAACAATATACTACAAACGATGCTGAATGAATTGACAATCAAGATCTTTTGAAAATTTGCATATTTCATGACAATTTACAACTTTTTGTGATTTCTTAAGAAGTTTTTTTAGGACTACAAACGAATAAAGGTTATTAAAATATACTACAAACGATGCTGAATGCATTGACAATCAAGATTTTTTGAAAATTTGCATATTTCATGACAATTTACAACTTTTTGTGATTTCTTAAGAAGTTTTTTTAGGACTACAAACAAATAAAGGTTATTACAAAATCCTGCAAACGATGTTAAATGCAATAACAAGCAAGATTTTTCGATTATTTGCATATTTCATGAAATTTTTTAACTTTTTGTGATTTTTATACGATTTTTTAGGACTATAAACGAATAAAGGTTATAACAATATCCTTCAAACGATGCTGAATGCAATGACAAGCAAGATTTTTCGATAATTTGCATATTTCATGAAAATTTTCAACTTTTTGTGATTTTCATAAGATTTTTTAGGACTACAAACAAATAGAGGTTATTAAAATCTCCTACAAACGATGCTGAATGCATTGACAATCAAGATTTTTTGAAAATTTGCATATTTCATGACAATTTACAACTTTTTGTGATTTCTTAAGAAGTTTTTTCAGGACTACAAACGAATAAAGGTTATTAAAATATACTACAAACGATGCTGAATGCATTGACAATCAAGATTTTTTGAAAATTTGCATATTTCATGACAATTTACAACTTTTTGTGATTTCTTAAGAAGCTTTTTTAGGACTACAAACGAATAAAGGTTATTACAATATCCTACAAACGATGCTGAATGCAATGACGAGCAAGATTTTTGGATAATTTGCATATTTCATGAAAATTTTTAACTTTTTGTGATTTTCATAAGATTTTTTAGGACTACAAACGAATAAAGGTTATTACAATCACCTGCGTGTTTTGTAGTACATGAATCAAGTTTTATTTTTTTATTTTTTTTAGTTCGGGTTCCAAGTTCACAGAGCTCCTCGTTTCCATTAAAAAGGGTCTCCGGTTCTCTACACTCACCATACAAAACAAAGCAGCATTAAGCTACTATTTTATGCTGGTATTCTGTGAGAGCGTGGGTCTTCCCCGGTCGAGCCGACCCATTCGTGCTGCAACTATACTACTAATATAACTGCAGCACGGCTCTACCACGTAAAAAACGCTCTTCTTGTCTTATTTGAAAAAAAAAAATATTATCATTTTAGAATTTACTGAATTGCTTAAGCACTTTTGTAACGATTGTGCCATTTGTTTCTTCTTTTGGCCCTAGGAAAGGTTTTATGGTAATCGCATAACAGGAAAGTGATTTCTAAATGATCTATCTGCCGGCTAATAATATTCGAGTGGACAGCAGCGCGATGGTGCAGTGTTGTTGCGGATTTTGCGACGTAAATAATTTGCGCGCCAATTGACCTTTCGTCGGCTGGCGTCGGAGTGCGGCGGCGGCGGGCGCGGTCGCAGCCCGCTTCGACCAACACGCGCTATATATAGATACGCGACAAAACGCCTCGCTTCGAGCGGGCACCCGCTAGGGGCCGGCTACGTAGGCAGTTTTCCTTTATCACCCGCCCGACAGCCTCTGGCTTGGAATTTAGGGAAGCGACGCTAAAGCCGCCGTCGCTGCGGAGACGAAGGCGACGGGAAGCCGACCCACACGCTTCCCTCCCGGGATCGATACTCTACAAATGGTAGCCAGCCACAAGAATACGCTCCCGGAGATATAAAGCTGAGATTGACGTTATGTTATGGTGTTTGCTGATTTACTTATACCTAGAGTATTTAAAAAAGATATATTGAATCGTAGCTTTGTATAGTAGCGTAATTGCAACGAAAATAAACTGAAACAACTTCTAATAGGTATTCACCACTTGTATATACACTGTTGTTATTTTCAGTTGAAATTGTCAACGTCTCGATCTACGCCTCGTGTCCGCTTAATAACTATGTAGGTGTGATATACAGCGATGACTCTCGTTCGCAGGCATGTCACCGGTCAAACGAGTAATTATCATAACCTTGAGGAAGGTAGCCGCTAAACGACTCTTAACGTGCGTCAAACAATGAAAGGAGTGCAGTCGACGATGGACATACTGGCAACAGCGGTCTCGAATGGAATTCGTACCGAGTGGCGTGAGCCGTGCTCGTTTAAAGATGGCTCCGATAAGGCGCAGTGACGCTCCTCGGGCGCGGGCGTCGTTTCGGAGCTGCGAGTGTGTGCGTGCATGGGCCGGTGTGCTGACGCCAGCCGTCCCTGGCGCTCTTCCCCGCGCCCTTCGCCCCTCACCCCTCGCCGCTACCACGTTCCGCAACATGTGCGGCGGCTCCGGCTCGCTCCGTCATGCACTAGCCAACACATCAACCGCAGCTCATGTCGGCCATCCCGCGTCGCCCACTGATAATGTCCCTTATCAAAGCACCAGATAGCAGAGGTGCTGCGCTCGATTAGGTGTCACGGACGCCTCGCTCTGACCGACACCCGGTTCGTGCATGAATGTTTGTGACGACTTATTTATGTTTGGTAGGTAGGTTGCTGCGATTCACATTATGAGTCAATTTATTATTGTCGTTGGTGAACGGTTACCACCTATCGGTTTAATGAGTGCAGGATCATGTACCTAATGTTCATACATATTTATAATAACATTATTATAGATTTTAAAATATTGAATAATCAATGAAGCTTTGAATACTGTAAATACGTTGGTCCTCAGGGCTGACAAAGCATTAATTTCTCAGGTAGATTTTAAACGCGGTAGAAGTTATATTATCGTTGCTGCTCGAATGGTTTGATTCGACCGGGGAAGGACCACGCTCTCACAACATGTAGAGCATGTAGAGAACCAGAAACCCTGTTTACTGGTAACGGGACATTCAATGTTAATATTAAACGATGATAGACGTAGGTATCCTACTGCATCCATATATTAACAGATGAATTGTGCGCTAGTTTGTCAGAATCTAAAAAAAGCATTTCTGTATACTTCTGATTGATCACTACCAGATGGACTCGTAGCTCATTTCCCAATCATACATAAACATATGTATGATTGTTTTATATATACATACTTATTTGTACGATCGGGTAAGATGGTACATGACAAGATACTTGCTTGCTGCGTAGAGTCAATTACACGCCGAAACAGAAAAGCAATTTCTTTTTTCAAGTTAGCATAGTTTAATTTCAAATTTCAAATCATTATATACCATTATATATAGTAACGCAACTGACGTCGAATCGTAATTTACTCAGAATCAGATTTATTAACGTAACTTAATTTTCATTGAAAATCTAAGTACGATCTTTGAATGTAGCCATTATGTAGGTGGTTGGGTATCGATGTAATGTTATAATGGCTTTCAATACTGTAAAGTAGTAAAGTAAAGTTACAGCCTATATACGTCCCACTGCTGGGCTCAGGCCTCCCCTCATTTCTGAGAGGGTTTAGGGCAAGGATTAGTGTGCGCCGCGCTGCCCAAATGCGTGTTAATAGGGAATGCAATCTCGCGAGATTTTAGACCTAGCCGAGATCTCGCGAGGCCGTAAAGCCAGTCTCGCGAGATTACGAGATTTCCGAGATCTCGCCCAATTGGGTATTTTTACTAAAAACGTTCGCTAATACTATTATTTCCGTTTATTGATTTTCAATATATAAGATAAAAATAAAACTGTAATTGGCATATTATAATAAATTATTTTAAAATAAAACACAATATTACGTTATAATATTCGTCAGTCTTATTCTTATTATATAAACTGAAAATCAGCCTTCTGCATCTGCAGTATTAAGAAGGAAAAACTTAAAATAAAACAAAAAGAACACTTCGAAATATAACAAAGATCAGCCTTCTGCAGTATTAAGAACAAAATACTTAAAATAAAAATAAAAAAAACTTCAAAATATAACACTAAATCAGCCTTCTACAGTATTATGAACAAAAACTTAAAATAAAACAAAAAAAAAACACTTCAAAATAATTCGAAATGTAACACTTCTTCAGCCTTCTGCAGCATATGTAATTTTTAAGGATATGTAAGTATTATTAGACAGTGTTATTAAAAGGATAAGTTATTTTTGAAAGTGGCTTCTCAAAAAACACAGCATATCAAGGATTTCATCTGATAGACGACTCCTGATTTTACAGGCCAAGTACCCCGCGGCCGAAAATGCTCTTTCTGCCTCTACACTAGTCGGAACCACAGTCGACAAACAGTTGTGTACAAACTGAAGGAGTTCACCTTTAACCCCTCCAGCTTCATACAAATTCATCTCTTTTTTAATGAGTATCCCCAATGAATTTGCAGAATTTGTTGAACGATTGGGCTTTTTCAATGCTGTCAATGTCAACGATTCTTGTAGCTCCTCTTGAAAGGAAATACTCAATCTCGCAATCTCGCGAGATCTCGTACAAAAATTGAACGAGACTCAGTCTCGCAAAATATGGACGAGATTGCATTCCCTATGTTGACGAACTTCACATGTCTTCGAAACTTTTTTTTCTTATTCCTCAGACATGCAGGTTTCCTCACGATGTTTTCCTTCACCGCCGAGCACGTGGTAAATCAGCACTTAAAATTGCAATTAACAATTTCATTGGTGCCGGCGGGGATCGAAACCGGGTTACTCGCGTTCCGTTATATTTACAGCGAGCGTTAACCACTGAGCTACCACGGCTCTTCAACACTGCTTTCAGTATTATTGTAAAATTATAACATCAGACACTTAAAGGTAACGACAAAGAACGGTTATCTGTTAATAGATTCACACAATTATAAAATAAACTCTCTAGTTAAAGCGCTTAGAAAAAGCTCATCATTTTCCAAAAATAAAGGAACAAAGATTTTACTATCTGATCAATCAGATGTATCTCATATAATGTATAATTTTGTAATAAAAGGAAACAAAACAAGTAGCAAAGGCTAGGGACATCGTTGGTTTCTAGTTCTACAAAATTTATACAATGACGTAGGATTATATAATATGCATACCATTAATAATATCTTCAGTCCACACACTTACGTATCTTAGTATAAGTATAAGGCAAGAGACTTAATGCGTCATCTTAAAAAGACGCCATTGGAAGGTGTTAGCATCTAAGTTGTTTAATGTAGGCAAAATTTTAAAATAGTAACCGTAAGAAAACGCTATCGTCTAATTATTACCGAGTAATTACATACATAATATGTTAATAATTAATTGTTCTACTTTCTTTAAAAAGAAAACAGGAGGATGACAAGTTGTCTGTCTTATGGTGAAGGCGAAGAAAAATTCAGCTTCATCTTCGTCTCGGGGCTGTGTAAAGTGCCTAAAAATCCTGGGGTCTTCCGTAAAAGATCGCGGAAAATTATAAGCTTGCCTAGAAGCAGTAATAACTGCTTTGCATTATTGATTTTTTATAACATTGGGTGACAAACGAGCACACAGTCCACCTGATGGTAAGTGAATGCTGTGGCCCATAGAGATCCACATTTATCTTCAACTAAGGATCAAAATGCAAATGCGTGGACAAAAATGGAATGCCTCGATTCCATTAAAAAGGGTCACCGGTTCTCTACATTCACTATACGAAACAAGCAGCATTACGCTGCTATTTTACAATGCTATTATGTGAGAGCGTGGTCCTGCCCCGGTCGAGTCAACCCATTTGTGCTACAAGCAACTATAATATCGCAGTAGCGTGGCTCTACCACGTAAAACTACGTTGCTACTCTACGTTGGAAGAAATCTGTTCGTGGTATATTTTTGTAGAATACTTTGGCTATTTAATGTAGAAAATAGTATTAGGTATTGAATGTTTACGCTATTGTCACTTAGATTAGGTTACGCTGAAAAACTTAGATTGCAGTTGCATTTTAGCTTTTTCATCAACAAGGGATTTTAGTGTATTGTGTACACATATTTCTTTCTGTATAAAAGCGGTATAAAAATATATTTATAATGTGTTAAGGCTGGATGTGTAGTATGAATATGTTTATTTTTTATTTATTCTTTACTGCATTCCTTAACAAGAATACAAAGAGCGGACTTAATGCTTTGAGGCATTCTCTACCAGTCGACCCGTGGGGTGGTGAGACATTGACGTAGGTGTAAAGTAAAAAAGTTAAGTTACACCATATATACGTCCCACTGCTGGGCACAGGCCTCCTCTCATTTCTGAGAGGGTTTTAGGGCAAGGAAGTGTCCGCCGCGTTGCCCCAATGCGTGTTGGCGAACTTCACATGTCTTCGAATTATTTTTTCTTATTCCTCAGACATGCAGGTTTCCTCGCGATGTTTTCCTTCACCGCCAAGCACGTGGTAAATCAGCACTTAAAATTGCAATCAAAAATTTCATTGATGCTGGCGGGGATCGAACCCGGGATACACGCGTTCTGTTATATTTACAGCGAGCGTTAACCACCTGAGCTACCACGGCAGGACGTAGGTGTGGTAATACAGAATAAAACAAAATAAAAATGATAATTAACTACTTATCTGTTCAGGTGGACAAAATCGAAACTAAGGCCGCCATTTTTAAATCACATTTCGCTGTAAGCAAATTTATTGTGCTATGAGGAGTGCTTTGTTTGATTTCATTGTGAAATGTACAGACATATATATATATATATATATATATATATATATATATATATATATATATATATATATATATATATATATATATATATATATATATATATATAATCGGGATCTCGGAGACGGCTCCAACGATTTTCATAACATTTTGTGTGCAGGGAGTTTCGGGCGCAAAAAATCGATTTAGCTAGGATTTATTTTTATAAAATTTCTTTTTGTCCGTATTTTTAGGCAATGAAAAACTGCTACAATATCGTTAGAATAAGAAGGTAAATTTTGACAGTTTATTAATGATTACAGATAGCTTAATTGGTATGTTGGGCGGTCACAAAATCGTAATACCGTGGTTCGAGCCCAGACCGACCGACCGACTTTTTTAATTTTTTTTTCAAGTTCCTTTCTTTTTTGAGAAAATCTATTTTTTCGAGCCCTTTTTTAGTATTTTTTAAAAACACGAAAATTTAAATTAAACTAATTGCACTCATGATTTTTTTTTCAAATAACCAGTTCAGTTTTTTCTTTTATGTCGCTAAGATCAAAAAATATTATTCGTATTTCATCAGTATGTAATTTGTATCTAAATATAATTTCCAAAACACACGAATAAAAAAAAAACCGAGCGAAAAATACCGAGCAAAGCTCTGTCAACCGGGTACTATATATTTTACTAATATATCAAATAAATAAAGTAGAGAAATATGTCCTATTTATTGACAACGACTCATAACAATAAAAACAGCGGTCGCTAAACCCACTACCAAGCGTAGCTTTTCAATTCCTCTCTAATACTAATACCTCTCTATTAGACAATATATGGGGTGATGTTTGTAGATCCCACTGATCTACTTTTGATGTCAACCACGTTTATTTTTTATTAGATTTGACGTAACACAAGTCGTAAAATTAAAAATATCGTACAACCGACTACAATATAAATAAAATGAGAATATCATAAGTGTAGTCGAAATCAATTAAATACGCATTATTAAGGATAATTCAAAAACAACTCGTCATATTTTTATCAAATGTATAAGTATAGGACCACATGAAAAGTACCAGCTTTCAAACCAAAAAGAATCATCGAAATCGGTTCACCTAGAAAGAAGTTCTGAGGTGACCACACATAAAATAAATACAGTTGTATTGAGTACTTCCTCCTTTTTGAAATTGGTTAAAAAGAACTTGCCGTCCACCTAACGCAGTCCATTGACAACTGCGGCCAACTTCAAACAAAGAAGGCTAGAAATGCATTGTCAACTCTGAAGACTAAGATGGAATGCCTCACAACTCTACTATCTTTATCTCTCTCTCTCGCCCTCTCTCTCTCTCTCTTCGCTTAGAAATAGGTAGCAGTGTGTTATCTACCCAGACGGAGTCCTTGGCGGAAAAGGCATCTGATCACTTAATATGTCTTATCATCTGAACTCCATGCTCACTTGAACAGACATAGAGAAGAAGCTGTTATAAATTTTAATAGTTTGTTCTGTTCTGTCTTAGTAGGTAAACTCTATTAGTAAGTCAACTTCTTGACAGGTGCATGCACGTATTTTCCGCATGGGAAAATTCCTATCGTATTTTCCGTAGGACCTGGAAAAGTTTGTTAAAATTTGATACGAGTGCTACGGTCGATCTTCTCACAAATAATCATAATTTAATTAACAACGTGTACACCAACAAGTTGGTCAGTGTTTCGCATACTTATCCCAAATTATCTGTAGTCCTACAAAATAACATAACAGACTTACATCACCTCGTGCTCGCGAGAAACAGTGAACATGGAGAAACATGAGTTTGTTGGGCTACAGTCTACTCCATGTGTCTCCATTTCTAGTCACTATACACGCTTATTGTCTGACCTTGATTATAATAACAGTGTCTATATCAAAGAATTTATTATTACTACGTAGTCAATTTTCCACAAGGAACTTGAAAAAAGTCGTTACAGAATTGGTAGTTGTTTTCTTCCAATGAATAATAGGATTTTGAATTGAATGGTACATTTTTTTACATTATTTCTATAAAATAGTTTGCATGAAAGAATAAAAACAAAGATAAGGGTACTATCAAAACTTTTGAAATACAAATATGTATTAGAAAACAAATATAGAAATGCAGTATTTCTCTATTTGTTTTCACACGTTTAACAATTTTCAATCGACTTTAAAAAAAGGAGGAGTTTCTCAATTCGATTGTATTTTTTAATGTGTGTTACCTTATAACTTTTTTCTGGGTAAACTGATGTTGATGATTTCTTGATTTAAAATGTGGTGTTTTTCATGTGTTTCCATACAAATTTGATCAAGACCACTTATTTTTGAGTAATTCTTAATAATGCGCATTTAATTGACTTCGACTACACCATAAATGTAGTCGAAGTCAATTAAATAGCATACTCATGTTATTTACATTGAAGTCGGTTGTACAAAATTTTGAATTTTACCACTTGTTTATATATTCTTTGTTGTAATATAATTCTTTGTTGCATTCGCTGTATAAATTGCGTTACAGTTTACAAGAATGTGTAATAAATTTATTTTAATTGGAAAAAATGGTGGAAATGATAGAGAAACTTCGCACTGGGGTAGCAACACTTAGATATGTAGTTACTAACACGTCACATGTGTGTGCCGGTTGAAGAAACCCAGGAAAGCGACTACGACGTGTCGCAAGAAGCCGTTGAAGTAACATAAGCGCGGCAAATTATCAGGGTCGTGCGACGAAGGCACCGCCTCGGGCTGGCCGACTGTCGCTGCCTACGCGACGCTATATATGTACTTCCATACTATCTATGTATTAGCTACAGCCACCCGAGTAAACAACTTTGATGCCGATGTTGTTGGATCAGCACGAGCGGAAAAATACGGACGTGGCAAAGGACGTTCGCTCCATAGTATGTATACTATAAAGAACAGTCACGCGGTAGATTTTTAAAACGTCGATCGCCTATACAACCGAATAATGCTACTGCTTTGTTAACAAAAATATATGCGCATTACTACGGAATCTGGAGCTCCACATCGGACGAGATATATTAGAATATACATACGTATATTTGAAGTTGATGATAGTCCGCCATATTGAAAAAAATGTTTCAACTGCTTGCTTAAAACAAGTTTTATTGTGCGAAAGCGCAAGCAGCCGGCCGCCAGCTGCTCTTGAGTCAGGTGGTATGTAGCCTCGCTGGCTTCACATAGGAACCTTGCTGACTCTATTTCAGTGGAACTTAGTGGACATCTTCATAATACAGAATGATTGCTAATAATTAGCAACATCGTAAAATGATATAATAACATAACATACGGGTACAAATCACTAAGTTCGTTAATCGTTCTTATTTTTTGGCGTGTACAAATATTCAAATTACTTATTTCATTTTAATTCTAATTGTTGATTGGTCCAATATTAATTTAACCACTGATCTAATAAACGTTGACATTTATATTCATGTTAATTTTCTTTTTAGATGTTAACTGAAAGAGTGCAGCTGTGTCTGAAAATATGAACGTCATATCAAACAAAGCAGGATTAAAATGAAGTGCAGAAACAACACTCCGGTCGTGCTTAGATCATATTTAGGTGATGCGCAGTGAGGTCACTAGCGAGTGCGACGCCCGTCCGCGCTGGCAACACATGGGTGTAGACTGTAGAGTCGACAGAGAGCGACCACGTATACATTACGTGCCGCCTACAAGCATCATGCGACTACAGTGTGCTGTACCTATGTTCGATATAGCACTGGCAGCGAGTACCGCTCTTCATTGTTGGCTGGATGCGCGATGGCCGGCGCGGACACGACCGACCTCTTTTCATTTTATGTGACGCACACGCGACAGAACTGAGAGCGGGTGATAATTTGCAGCGAATATGAGAACAGTGCCAATCTGACGTTGTCAATAACGATATATAGTTCACACTTTACATAATCAGTAAAATAACATTAGAGTTTCACTAATTGATATTATATCATTGGTAAAATTAATCTATTTCCGACGCTTAGCTCTTAATATTATTCAACAGTTAGTAACTTTACACTAGGTAAATGCGTAAATGACTTACAATATGTATTGTACTATATTACACTCTTATTCTTGATGGAGTGATGACATGGTTAGACATGCAGTAAATGGATGCAGGTGTCTCTACCAGCCCACCAGATGCAGGTATCTCTAGCAGGTACCACTCAACTCCACCGAGCCGGTAATTCATTCTTGGGGCGATGAAGAAAAAAATGAAGCGCTTTTACAACAAAATCCCAGAAAATTACAAAATTTGTCAGACGCAAAGTTTAAAATTTTTATTAAATCAAGTTTGTATAAAAAGGATTATTATAATATTAAGGAATTTATGGATGATAATAATCCCTGGGAAAGGTAATCGCTACCAAGCTATTTCTAATTTGTCTTGTGTTGTTAATTGTAAAAATGATTGTAAGCTATTATTTGAAAAAAAAAATAGTCCCGCTGGGTTTCTTGCTGGTTCTTCCCAGGACAGAGGTTTTTTTTGCGAACCAGAGGTAAATGGAAAAAGTGACTTTCAATAAGTATTGTTTATAGTCTACATTGAATAAAAAAGTTTCTGTTTCTGTTTCTACTAATTTTTAGTTTCTTTAGAATTTTATTTAGATTACATCCACTGAAGTGCATCAAATGCGTGTGGACCACGTCCGCGTGTCGTGTAGAGATGGACCGAATGTGGATTTCACCGATCACTTCGGTATTCGATAAAATTTTTACCGAACCGAATATACAACCGAACATTATTCGGCAGAATCACCTCGGTACCTAACCAATTTATATCGAAACTTGTTACCGTAAATGCCCCTGCCCCTCCCTCATCATCTAGTACTCAGCAAATTGCCGGCACATGCTTATGTTTAGATTTTTATGAGAAAAAAAAGTATTTCGTTGTGTTGTTCTTAGTGAAAATTGATAATTATATGATAAAAATGAGTAGTAGGAGATCTACTATTTGGACTTATTTTTGAGAAACTGACAACCAAAGAAAAGTCAAATGTACAAATGTAATGTAATGTTTCTTTGTTTGATTCCAAAAACACTTTATCAAGCTTTCTATTTGCTATAATTGGAAATACGTCTACAGTGCCTCAAAAACTTAACGCGATACATGCAGATTTAACCCATAAACAAAATATACTTTCAACAGTAAAACTATAAAAGAGATGGCATTACTCAATTCGTACATTTCAATGTAGTGGATACTTTGAGTACCGCTTTAACGAATGTTCGGTGATTTAGCCGAAGATTCGGCCGAATACGAATATTCGGTAAAGCTGCCGAATACGCCGAATACCGAAGATGAAATCAATATTCGGCCCATCTCTAGTGCATTGCGGTAGCAGTTGCGATTTATGGATCAGCATAGAAGACGTCACGACGTCGCTTTATGTCTTTCATACAGTTTCTTATTATGCAATTGGTTCGGCAACATAATATACATATAACATTTTATACATAATGCATAAACACGTCACGTGCATGGATTTGGTGTATTCAAGCTTTTGCTGCGCTAACGTTACGTTGAATAAGAAAAGTTGAAGATGCATGAGTTTGGGCTTGTACAATAGGAAATATAACTAGGCTGCTTTGTGTTTTTTAAACCGGTGTGACGGTGTTCCAATCGACCGTTAAGCGCAAGTGACTCATCACCAGATATCATTAATATCATTTAATACATATCTTCAGTACCAAATTCAATGATCTGTTGAATTTGGTACAGAATAATTTGAATCCTAGTATAAGTGTAATCCTAGCGTTTTAAATTTATAATAATAATAATGCGACCTGACCGTGTAGTGGCGGAGTAAGTTCGAAAGGAAAGTTCGAAGTCTCGTGGCTGTCGTGAAATGCGACAGAGTTAATCAAGCAAGGAGTTTGGTGGCAGCATTTTTCTATAACACATAAAAAACATAATACTGCTGTTGCCAATCCGCCTGCCAAGCGTGGCAACTATCGCAAATATCCACTCTATAAGGCTTATGTTCAGAAGGGGATTTTTGATACACTGTAACAGTAATGGAAAACAAACCCGCCTATAACAAACACATATCCCCAGTATGCCATGCATTTGCCATGAGGTTATAAAAAGTAACGGTATGAATACTTTGGAGAAAAAATGCGGCATACACTAGCAAGTAGTACGTGTGCGCTAGTGCTGTGTGGCTTCACAGAATCCCCTCGGCAAGGCTATCTCTGATAACGTTATCTCCACGGAGCTGCGCCGATGGCAGTTCAACGTAACAGCATCTCCGTAATATACGATTTTATAAATCCTATTATTTTTCACTTACCTATATATCAAGCTTTGCTTAACATAAGTAAGAACAATCAGATTCCAAGTTAGTGTTTTTTTAACCGACTTATAAAGGAGGAAGTGTTCAATTCGACTGTACGTTTTTTTATGTGTACCTCAGAACTTTTTTCTGGGACAACCGATTTTGATGATTTTTTTAATTGATATTTGATTTTTTGATTGCTGGTGTTTCTCGTGTGGGCCCATATAAATTTGGTCAATATCTGACCAGTAGTTTTTAAGTTATACTTAATAATGCTTATTTAATTCACTTTGAATACATTGATGATGTTCTCATTTTATTTATATTGAAGTCGGACGTACAAAATTTAAAATTTTACCACTTGTGTATTAAAAGAGATTATTGTTTTTTTTGTAGAGTTAATGTTACATTCCCTTTCAAGTGTTATTAAGTCATTGTTCCATAAAGACTTATTTATCTTCAATGAACAATTAAAATATTAGAACGTTGTTACTACGGTAGTATGCGAGTAGTTTCCCTCGCCAAGTGAATATAACTGCAACAGTCAGTAAATAATAATACTCTACTATATTGTAACCATTTTGTTATATAACGATTGATTTACGCCCTACTTTAAGGTATTGGTACTATAAGCGATGGACGTTTCTTACACCTTCATCTCACCTCTAGCAATATATCCGCATTTAATCAATACGCTTGGAAGCGAGTTAACATTTTCATCATAGTCTGTCCATTATCAATTTATAAAAAAGAATAATTTGTAATCTTGAAGATTATTAGAATAACCATGCATTGAGAAAACTTCGTTGTAAAAATGGTGGTTTTCAAATTATATAGTGCCCTAAATTATTTGGTTTGGATGTCGTACGAGGCGATTATGGGAAATCTCAGGAAAATATCATGGCTATGGATAGATGGCGATATTACCATTCCGTTTATGCTAGAAATAAAAAAAAATCCAGAACGGCGATAAGCAGCAGTGTCGAAGCACAGTCGAACTACTATCGAAGATACGACCGGATAGAAGAGGCGACCGGCACTGCAATCGTAATCCCAGGTGGATTCAAGCAAATCCTCCAGTCCAGGAGACTCATGTCCAGCAGTTGATTTTATCTCAACAATAGCGCCACCTGCCGGGTCCAATTGAATCTAAACTAATCAGGGACCCGCTTAAACCGCACACAAAAAATTTCATCGAAATCGATCGAACCGTTTTCAAGTTTTAGCGAGGCTAACGGACGGGAACTCGTTTATATTTATTTAATATATGATTTTTATTTAATATAAGATCGAAAGAAAAAATAAATAAAAACAAATTTTAAAATCAAGTCGCGATGAGCTATTGTATATCAAATAGATGAACATAATACAGAAATTTGAATTTTGTTCTCAACATGAGGACAAAACGATCGATGTTATTAATTAAATCGAACAAAATTCGTCATTCTACTTTTCTATACTAAGAGGTTTTTGGAACAACATTAAGCCAATTAACGGTGTTACATATAGTGATGTTCGCGATTATGGTGAAAATATGCAGCAACATAAATTATTCAATTGAATGGCAGTTGTTACCATCTAAAGTGCAATATAAGGTTGAGTTAGATACTCGTTTGGGCAACACATCGTCGAAAAGGTTATGGCGGTGCTCCTAAACGAAAATGGCAGCAACCCCCTCACTAGCCTGCCCTCGGGAGCAGTGGGAGGCCGCCCGACCTCCATTCTTCAGAAACCTAACTCTACATACTACGCACATACCTTGTTATATAAGACCACTTGCCTTACTTAACTATGCCCGGAGATCCTTTATATTTTTTAAGTTCTCAAGCATATTTTTTCAACTTTTATATACTATCATGGCAAAGTTGGCATCACAATTACATATTATGAGCGATGCAACATATACACATATTAAAAATGTTTTATGTCATTAAAAGTGTCTAGAAAGCAAATTAAACTATTTACTAAATAGTCCGATTTAAATGACTCAATTCAGATATGTGTTAGAATGGAGATGTCTCAGGGGTGGTTCTATATACATTTTGTTTAGATCTGAGGGTTTAATCTATGGGAAAATATCAGATTCCAACTTGCGAAGCATTTGCATGACTTACGGGCGAATAGTTCTCTACCACGTCAACCGATTCCGATGATTATATTCCTTTTAGTACTTTGATGTCAGTCTTTACTTTTTAAGTTTAATTATTAGGAATAATCACAAATTATGTCCAGTTTTATCTGATAATGACGTGATGATGGACACTTTTATCCTTTGTTATCAGTAATATATATTTGTGCGTCGAGACTCATACGTCTAAGTCTTTGAAATCGAACCAAGTGGTAAAGCATTATCGCTGAACATATATTTTAAAAAATTCCGACGAATTGAGAGCCTCCTGCTTTTTGTTGAAATCGTTTGAAAAGTCGATTTTTATTATACGTACGATATGATTCTTGCGGTTACCTAGAAACAACGCACAGTTAAAGGAAAACGTTCTGGAACACTATTTTAGTGCATTAAGATGTGATATTATTTTGTTGCCAAGTTCTTGAACTTCCGTAGACTTTGTGGCTCCTTACTTCTTTGGATAATAATATTAACTCCAGTGAAATGATTAAAAATTAGGAATGTTACTTAAATTTATAACGAGTGCAACTTTAATAATTTATCTTGCAGTCGCCTCACGAGCTTTACCAAAACAATGTACACGTGACACTATTTAACAAGAAAAAAATCAAATTAAGTAAAAGTCAAAATTTGTACAACATTAGTTATTACAGATGCAAAAAGAGATCTTTTAAAATTTTAATAATAAGAGCAACATATATATCTAATATGTTATTTTGATACACCAATCCAGCACAAGACTGCCCTCGACACTAATAATAATAGAAAGAACGGCCTCAGCGAAAACCCTATCTCAGTGGTGGCCGACACCTTAAGACTCGTATGTTTACTTATGGCTATGAATATGTAGTTAGGATTCTGTCCGGCGGTGCAGCAAAACGAGAAAAAGCACACGCCAGCTGCAATGCAGCTGGCGTCGCCGCTCCGCTTGACGCAGAGGTGCGCTCCGACAATCTCGTAAGGACGCACACGCGAATTATTCAACCGTCTAATGCAGGTGTTACGCTTAGATGTCTGAAATTGTTTGGCATTACTATTATATATAAATACATACTATTATGTATATATATGTATGCGTGAACTTTAGTATTATTTCATATTAACTACATTTAAATCGATTTTAATATTTTGCTAAAAACTCAGGTCCATTTTGGTTTATTCACGTTTCAATAGACTTAAAACTTTTTAATACAATAAATAAATAAACAATATACATATCAAAAAAATATCAAAAATCACTATCACTACTACAGGGCTTGGACATAATATCGATGAGAAATGTGAATCAGAAGTCGAATATCTCTATAAAAAAAAAAAACAATTGCTGTCGTTATATACATATGTATTTTGATTTTTTTTGTGAGTGTTTGAGTGGGATCCTGGATGTTTTAAAAACTCAATAAGACCCGGTAGATGGCGCTGTTGTCGAGATACAGAAATCACGCGTGCAAAGCCGAGCCGAAACGCTAGTTTTTAAATTGATACCATTTATATGATACTAGCTTGCCAGGCAGACGTTGTTCTGCACTTTTAGACTACACTTTGTCATGCCCAATTAAAAATCCTTAAATCCGCAAAAAAAATTCATGGGTCACTCATGGGCGAAAAAACTATCCTATCTCCCAAGATGGACCAAACTGCACACGGTGTGCAAATTTGATTAAAATTTAGGAGCCCATCACGGACAAACAACGTGACACGTAATTTATATAGGTATATTAAGATAATATTAATATATTAACACTATCTTTACTATTACGACATGAGCATAAAAGCCGAATATTGTGAATGAATAGTCGGATTGTAACATCATATAAAGCTAATTACAGAATTATTAGATATGTACTGAATTATAATAATACGACTTTTTACTGTTGTTATTTGATTTTAAACCTTACTTAAGTACGAAATTACTAGAAGCATGAGTTCTAACACGCGAAAACGTATAATTCTTATTTTAGTTCTTTTGTATGTAAGTTTAAGGTTCGCGTAAACGTCGTAGCTACAATGTTTTATCGGAGTAACAATTTCTTGTTTTACTTAAGCACGCCACCGATTTATTGTTAAAGAAATTATGGCTTCGAAGAAGTGCTGGGCATAACATGCGACGGTTCTTTGTGCGCTAACCAGCACAGGCGGCTGCTTCATTATAATTCACTATGCAGTATATTAATTGTATACACTTATCTGAGTGGTTTAGATATTTGGTGATACGATTGAGCTAAGATTGAGATTGATATGGGGGGGCCAAGTTACTCCTGTTCGACCTCAAAGTCCATGTAGGTACCTACCCGTACCTACATAGATTTTAGTTACAGTAATCCATGGCTGTTTTAGTTTGTAGGGAATGGGAGCATAGTTTTCTAGGTCGGATAGGTCTAGTTAGTTACAACTAAAATAATTAAAATATTTTTTTATAGGAAAAGGGTGACAACTGACAAACGAGCACACAGTCCACCTGATGGTAAGTGGATGCTCTGGCCGATAGACATCTACATTTAACCTCAAATAAGAATCAAAACGCAAACGCGTTGTCTTCCTACTCTTAAAGACTAAGATGGAATGCCTCGATTCCAGTAAAACGGGTCTCCGGTTCTCTACACTCACCATACGAAACACAGCATCATTAAGCTGCTATTTTACACTGGTATTCTGTGAGAGCGTGGTGCTTCCTCGGTCGAGCCAACCCATTCAGGCTACAACCATAATATCTGTAGCGTGGCTCTACTACGTATGATGGCTCTACCACGTAAAATATACGATATAAACATACTAACACATTTTTAATTTCCAGAGAGTGAAATAAACAATACAAATTGTCATCGACGGCGAGCTTTAATAGTTGATTAAGAACTTTGTAAAAATAAGCGGTTATCCTTTATTCCAATTTTAAATTAGATCTGTAGATTAATCCATCGTCAATGGCTTGTAGAAAACATATATCCAGTATTATTTAAAAACTATAGCGTTATTTTGGTAAAAAAATCTCTAGTATGTTTTTGTTATTTAACTACGTGTTATCTTTTCTGACCGCACGTTGTAGAGAACATTTGCGCTTTGTTTAACTATCTCTTTGCTTTTAAAAATTATTGTCATAAACACACTTTTAATGTAGTATTTTTCTAAACAGTACGCTCAGGTTGTGGCAGATGCAGACAATTAGATCATTACAATTTTAATATAGATATTTCCGAAACAAATGTTCAACAATTCAACATAGCCTAGAATAAAATTTTCTTATACATAGCTACTTCCCAGAGAGCTGTTCGTTCTGCTATAATTTTTAGGATAAAGGTTCTCAAGGATTGGATTCGATAAAAAGTAAAAGTATATTATATGTATGTATGTAATAATATCGAAACTTAAAGGCCCGGTCTATCGATATTCGAGCCCTTCATCAAACTCGTGAAAGGGCGGACGAACATCGTCTACGTACCCACACCAACATACAACATTTTTTTTGCTAGCATTCAGCAATTTCAATTCAAAGGGGTAGTTAGAGCAAAAGTGTTCTTTTTAATACAAATAATTTGTGTATGCCCTCAATTAACTAATTCAGGTGTGTCGCTAACATGATCCAATAAAGTGAAACACAATTTTTTAACACTTTTTAGGGTTCCGTAGTTAAACAAGGAACCCTCTCATAGTCTCGTCATGTCCGTTTGCAGTTTTACACAGAGACCCTAGGCGTCAAGGCTGTAATTTGACGTAGTTATAGATATTAATCACGCCTTTAAAGTTGTGATATAAAATCCTGAAAAACATTTGTATTTGGAGGTACAGATGATTTTTTACCCATCTATACCATCGTGGGGGGTGTTACTGCATATGTCGTTCAAAGATATTTGGGGGTATGGAACAACCTCTTTGCGATTCAGGGGTCCTTTTACGAAATATTTAGCTTTTAACTGGTATTTTTTATGAGAGTCGCGTTCCCTAAAGCGCTGTTTTTGGAAATGTGAAAAGTATGCAAGGTATTAAATAGCATATATTATAATGCAAACAAAAGAAAAACTATCACAATTAAGTAGGCTTAACAGGTTAAAGAGTAACAATCGACCTACTTATAAAATGTACTTGAACAGAAAAAATTTTTAAACCGCGAACTCGATATGCTAATAGTATCTAAAAGACCCCTTTAAATGCACGTATTGTGACGGGCAACTACGGAACCCTACATTGTGCGTGGCCGGAACGCACTTGGCGACACGCATTCGGCCGGTTTTTTTTTATAAATTATAAGAGCACATCAAAGCTAATGCTTCCTTTGCTTATGATAAGGTATTTGAAAATTTACTATGTACATTGTTTCGTTACAGTTTAAAGGACTTTAACACGTCTATTATTTATTATCGAATATTATCGACCTCTTAATAGTAGCTATTATCAAATCACTATCCAATCCAAAATCGCCAATTCCATAAATCACTAAACCTGTAGTTTTAAGCCTAGTGTTTATATTGACTTCTGGATAACTTTAGGTAATCAGGTTTTTTTTAGTAACGGCATATGTTTTTTTTAGGTAAAAATACAAGAAATACTATTATTATTACTAATATTCTCTTTAACCACACCTGGTAAGCTTAAAATGCTTTGTCCAGTGGTACACGAAAGTAGCCGAAGGGCAGATTCGAACTCACGATATTTTGAGTACGCGGTCCGTATCAGGGTTGGCAGGCCATTATGTTACCGTCGCCTTATATTATGTGAGAGTAATCAATATATAAATTATACAGTTTTTGTAAAATGTTTACGTTTGTGTTACTATGTCCCTGTACCTGCACTAATTGTTTGTATACAAGTTGCTTGATTTGTTTTGTTTGTAATATATTATAAATTATAATATAATTATAAGTACTTATTTCTGACTAGCTGGTTTCCGCGATCGTCCGCGTGAAATTTATAGGTTTTATTTTTATTTTGCGTGGAAGCCTAATTATTTTTTTAAATAAAAGTAGCCTAAGTTATTCTTATAACAAAAGCTATCAGCCAGTGAAAGTCCCGTGAAAATCGGAGACCGTTTCGGTGATTAGCCGGAAAAGACAGACAGACAGACAAATATATAAATTTTTTTTTTTGTTATAAGTACGTTGTTATAAGTAAGCACTTTCAATATGCATTTAACAAAATGCTGTTATGTTGAAATTACAAACAGACATAAATTTTATTTATTTGTCTAGATTAATATTAAATGCATATAATGTGCGCGGAAAATCTGATCAAGAAATGTTTCTTTCTTTCTTCCAATAACAAAAATTGCAATTTATTTCATTCATTTATTCATTACACCCCATTAAACGTCCACTGCTGAACATAGGTCTTCCCCACAGATTACCATTACCACGATTACGTCATAGGAGATAGGGGGACATACGTCCTGGTTACCACACTTGGCAGGCGGGTTCACAACCGATTTCTCATTTTTGGGTTATCAGGAAGATGCTGCTGCCCATCTCCTACTTCAGTCTCCCTCTGTCGCTGTGCTCCCTGACAACACCCACGGGATGGTAATATAGGGTAGAGGATTCCCTACATGGCTACTACAAAATTAATACTACAAAATTACAATCAAAAGATGATATCTATTTGTTGAATTTTTACGAGTTAATACTCGTAGAGAAAAGATAAATCCCCTAATGGGGATTTATCTTTTTTCTGTTAATGGCATGCTTTATAATACTTTGAACTAAAGGTTTTTTTGTCCGAGTTCTCCATGAAATGACGATGACGCCTCAATTGTGCAATAATATTAAGATATATACATATAATATACTGAGATTTATTTGAGATCGATTAATATTTCAGTGAAGTTTTAGGGGATTCTTTACTAGAATAATGAAGGAGACGTATATCAAAGACGGTAATTTAGTTTTCAACGGCCTCGGCGTAAAAGCAGCAGATTTAGCAAATCCTAGTTGGAAGTCCCGGGTCGACCACTCCTGTAGGGTGTGCCGCCACCCCGCCTGTCACCCACCCCCAACTTTCACTCTCTTGTGCGTCGGGGATCTCGACCCCGACTACGGCAACAAAACCCTGTTAGTGCCACGACGTTTTCGAATGGATTTAGGTCTACCACAAAAGAAAATAAGTACGAGAATCGCGTAAAATTCATTTTGCGACGTAAAGAGCTCTTTCAATGATGTGTCTAAGTGCAAAATTGAAGATGCGCAGTTTTAACGCATGATACGTTAGGAATAAAGACGAGAATCGCATAAATATCCTCAACACGCACCGAAACGTGCTGGTGAAGACGACTCCGGACGACGAACACCGGATCCCTCGTCACCGGCCAAGCCGTACACATGCCACATATTTAGAGGTAGCTACATCTTAAATCATTACTATCGAATGAGAAAAATGTAAGTACACTAGTTTGAATTTGAGAATGAATGTATTTATTTATTTCCAGAGTCGAACTTCAAAAAATAATACTAACGCAACAAGCAGCGGTTTTAGTTTCTATTCTAGAGTTTAGAGGTAGTATTTAGAGGTCGTATCGTACCTATTTTACAACTTTATATGAGTTGGTAAGTCACGCTTTTACTTACTAGGTACCTGCACCAGTACAAATGTAGAGAAAAACAACGGTTCAAATGTAGTTGTTATTCTCACAGTTAGTGATATAAAGTTATTCTGTTAATAATTTGATCGAATAACAAGATGTTAATTTTGTAATTTTAATTAGACTGCGTAAGCGACAAAGTGGTTTACGGAAATCACGACCGTGATTGGAAGGCAGGTAGATAAATGTTATCGATATGAAGAGAATAATATCGAAGATTTTGTTAAAACGAACGCTAATGTAAACTAGTTCGGCTGCTTCCGTCAACAGAAAAGAATTTTGGCAACTCGTGAGCACAGTCGTGATTGATGAAATCATAATGGAGCAACAATGGGCTGTTTGGTACCGATTTAATTTGTCAGGCGTAAGAGACGGAACGTAGGTGTAGGTATGTGTGTTATTGGTACTTGTAGTGAATAGCAAGCGCAAGAGCAGACCAAAGACAGAGCAGAACCCGAGGTCGGGCGCGCTCGCGTCGTTGCCGCCGAGGCGCTCCCCCTGCGACCCTATGCCGCACGAGATAAGACACACATCGCCGCGCGCGCTCGCTGACCTCACCGCACCGCCGACAAATAATAAATATGTAACACTGATAAAACCACTGATTCGTTGACCGGAAAGTATTTAGGGATTCTCTTTTGGCAATCTTACGACCGGTCAGTGCGCCCGCAACGTTGGTAAGAGGTTGTCTACGGAAGTGCCGAAGACGACAACGGCGCGGCGGTAGCCGTCGGCTATTTACGTTACGGAGTGTCAGGATCAGGTCGCAATAGCCGGTCGGCGTTAGGCCGTGTTGCGACCCCCGCCAGCGCGGTCCCCGAGGAGAGCGAAAGAAATACGAAGGTCGTTTATGATACATACC
Source organism: Parnassius smintheus behrii (assembly GCA_036936625.1). Classification (NCBI taxonomy): domain Eukaryota; kingdom Metazoa; phylum Arthropoda; class Insecta; order Lepidoptera; family Papilionidae; genus Parnassius; species Parnassius smintheus. The sequence goes on along the minus strand of JAUPFT010000005.1, from coordinate 40,255,299 downwards.
TGTTAGCGGGCAGAGTTGGTGTCGCGCAGCTCGAACAACACTCGTATCGGTGGCGCGCGGCTAACTGAGGACTGAGGCGGGCAGCAGCGAGCGTCGCCGCGGCAGCAGCGGCCCCCGCCCGCACCCCGCGCCGCGCCCGCTGCATTCCGTGCGTGCGCCCGCCGCCGTCGGGAGAGCCGCCGAGTCGCTTCCACTGACATCAGCACATCAACGACGCCTGACGCCTACCCATATCTCGCACGCACTCGGTCGCCGTTACCCTTGCGTGACCCTTGCGACCCGAGCAACACTTGCGACGACAACGGGCAATGCCATAACAGTCATGCCGTAAAATTCATAATCATGAATCGCGTTGTGACGGAATTAAGCCTATTCTTTCGCTTACAACGACACCCTAAATACATATTTTGTTGGACTTGGAAGTCATACAAATGGCTATAACAAATGATTGTCAATCAACACCTAGGTATATGATATTGCAAAACCGTTAAAATACTTTGTTTTGTGAAGTCATGTTTGATAACGCTTAAGTAATTAATATTCTTAAACCGATGTTTTACATCGAAATTAGAAAAAGTGTAAATTTTGTAAAAAAAAAAGGTACATATTGGATAAACACTTATAACATACGAATTAGGCACCAAGTCTTCCTCAATATATATAATTATGCATTCTTGCAGTCACAAACAACAAATTCATGACATGACTGTAATAGCTATTAGTTGTCAATTCCAAAATATAACCAATTGCCTGCTTGTCAGGTTAAGATAAGACCCTAGTACAAAATACCGTAAAGCTTTAACTTTTTCAGACGCCATACTACGCTCAGCCTTTGTGGATGTTCCTCTTCGAAGATCAATACCGCGGTGTTCCCGTAACGGATAAAATGGACCCGGGTTTTACCTTATGCGAGGAAACGTCCGCAATTTATACATCATGTATATTGACGTATGTAGTATCATGGATGATAATGTAACATAAGAAATATAGTTTTTAAAGGTTTAATGTTAACAAGAGATGTTATAGAATCATCCACTGGCTCAACAGTTGTCATACTATATACTCTATACTATTTACTCTAATACTTACGTAGTTTTTTTTATAGGATAGGATGACAAACGAGCACACAGTCCACCTGATGGTAAGTGGTTGCTGTGGCTCGTAGACATCTACAACTATCCTCGATTACGAATCAAAATGCCGATGCGTTGTCATCCGTGACGACTTAGATGGAATGACTCGTTTCCAGTAAAAAGGGTGTCCGGTTCTCTACACTCACCATACGAAACACAGCAGCAATAAGTTACTATTTGACGCTGATATTCTGTGAGAGCGTGGTCCATCCCCGGTCGAGCCGACCCATTCGTGCTACAACTATACTACTAATATAACTGCAGCATGGCTCAGCCACGTAAAAAATTCACACGTAGTATTCCCTGATCAGTTACTAGTGACGTTCAGCTCCAACAACTAAGTATACAAGGTTACATCATATTCCATATATGTAGTCTATACATACGCACACGCATATTATATATAGATATATATGTATATACATACTCGATCTCGAGCCTATTTTACTTCTGAAACTATAATCATTGCTGTACCAACAGGAATTTAAATTTTTGGTTGATTAGCAACACACAAAGTACAACAAACAAATTAAGAATTAAGTTGTATAAAAAATAGTTCAATGGTTGTACTTTTATAATTAGTCGGATTATAATTTATTTAATGGATTACTTTTAAATGACAACTAGCGATCCACCACGAACTCTCACGAGTGATCTCTAGACCTTGACGACAGCGTCACCTATCGGGCCTATTAGGAATCTAAACCGTCCAGGGACAAACCACACAAAAAATTCGTTAAAATTGGTCCAGCCGTATAAGAAGAGTTCAGTGACGAACATACGTACAAAATAATTGTAATAAAGATTGAACGATCAGCTCTAAAATGAATAAATAAATGTTTTACACATTTCATAGAGTGTAAACCTTGCATCTAAGTTATCCAAATCAGCAATGAATTTAAGTATGTAAAATGTTAAAAACACTAATGTCGTAAAGTACCTATACAAGCTAACTAAAACAAGGAACTATAAACTGTGTGGCCGCGTGGAAGGAAAAGGGGAGATCTCCCGCTGGGCAAGGTGTTCTGCCCGGGGAGCGGCCAACACTCCGTGTGATAGTTCGGAGATGTTCTATATATGCTGTTTATGATTCGGAATGTTGATAGCGTGATTTAAGCTTCGGTGTGTTTCGCTTGCGGCGCGACGACAACGCCGCCACAACTGTATATAAATAAATATAGATAAAATAACAATTATAAATTGTTTCCATACTCCAAATTAAATCACGGTGACATCATCATCTTCCAGTTCAAATAAGACATCATGAAAAAACGTCCGAAACTAGATTTTCAGCCGTTTAGTTAAACCGGATTTCGGCTTACGTTTTGGTGTCAAGGAAACCGAAAATGATTGAAATAAGTCAGTTTGTAATTGATTTTTTCTTTTATATATTTTTATTATCAAATAGTTTGACAGAATTAATAAATCATAAGTTTTTTATTATCAATTACGTTGGGCCTCATTGGACTTAAATTATTAATCATTGTATCCAAACCCAAACGATAGTACGTGGTAGAGCGACGCTGCAGCTATATTATGGTTGTAGCACGAACGGGTCGGCTCGACCGGGAGGAAGCACGCTCTCACAAAATATCAGCGTAAAATTGCAGCTTGATGCTGCTGTGTTTCGTATGCTGAGTGTAGAGAACCGGAGGTTCGTTTTACTGGAATCGAGGCGTTCCATCTTAGTGCTCAGGGGTGACCACGCATCTTCATTTTGATTCTTAATCGAGGTTAAATGTAGATGTCTATGGCCCATAGCATCCACTTACCATCTGGTGGACTTTGTGCTCGTTTGTCACCTTAATTCTATAAAAAAAGCCGATGGCAGCACTCTACTTCCTACTCAAATTAGAATCTGTATCAATATCTGGTCTCATCTAAGAATATTATGTTCTCCGTAGGTCACTCAATAAGTTTTGAGATGCTCGAAATTTAAAAGTGGAACGCACCCATGTTATGTTTCTAAAAAGCAAATTTATTTAAAAATAGAACACCATAAGCCACTTGCTTAATATTGAAAAAAAATTCTATGTGTTTTTGTCAAGCGCCGAAGAAGCCGTGGCTGCCTATGAAGAAGTAATTTCCGACCTGTCAGATCAAGACTGGCAAAAGTGTTTTCAGAGTTGGTTTAGGCGAATGGAACTTTGTATAGTAGGTGATGGAGACTATTTTGAAAGGATGTAAAATAAATATTGATAGTATCTAGAATACTTTTTGTATATCTCAAAACTTATTGATTGCCCCATGTATCTCTTCCCACGTATTCTCTTGTTTTATTTTTGGTTTGATGGGAACACAAATATATTTATGAAAAACTAATTAAAGGTAACTCGGGTTAACTATGACACCAAAGCCCAAATACTCAAACGCTGCTCAATTTTAATATGTCGTTAAGTCTCGTCCTGTCTCTATCACTATAAGTCAAAGTGACTGTGTGAGATTGCCTAAATTGAATTGAATTAATTTTCCTGCAACGCTTCCCGCGCTTTTCATTTAAAACGATGGATCATAAACGTGAACATTTGCGCGCTATGATCTATTATTGATTTAAAATAATTTTAAATTTGGTTTAACCGAACAATTAAGTATACAACGGTTACAATCAGCATTAGGGGACTCAGCTCCATCACGCACAACAATTTTTAGATGGTTTGCTGTATTCAAAAGGGGTAAAACTAAACTTAAAAATGACCTAAGAACCGGGCCCCGCTAACAGCAGTAACGGCAGAAAATGTATGGTCTACTGAAATGTTGGTGCGAGAAGACCCACGAATCACGTATACGAACATCGAAAACATTGTAGGCATTAGTTCGGGTAGCATTCATACCATTCTACTACGACATCTTTTAGTGAGGAAGCTTTGGTTTCGATGGATTTCTCGTTTGCTCTCCAAAAGTCCACAAAAAAAAACAGACTCGTGTGGATTGGTGCCATGAAATGCGTCTACGTTTTAATCTAGGCATGTTTCATAGACACTCCCCATACTGGTGATGAGGCATGGATTTATCAATATGATCCGGAAAATAAAAGGCAATCATCGGTATGGGTCTTCTCAGAAGGATAGTTACCTACAAAACTGCAAAGATCTCGCAACGTCGGCAAAAAAATGGTGGCTAGTTTTTTTCGCGGAGCGGACATTTGTCGACGTCAATTCTGGAAAATTGTAGCTCAGTCAACTCTGAATGGTATACTACAGTTGCATTACCGAAAGCTTTTCAAGCTGTGCGAGATAGAAGACCAAAGACCGTGCTTCGGGGAATCATGCTGCATCACGATAATGCCTCTTCACATACCTCCCTTAAAACAAAAGCATTTACAACACCCTACAGCCCTGACTCAGCTCCTTGTGATTTCTTTTTGTTCCCAAGAGTCAAACAAAAAATAAAAGGCAAGTTTTTGTCAAGCGCCGAAGAAGCCGTGGCTGCCTATGAAGAAGTAATTTCCGACCTGTCAGATCAAGACTGGCAAAAGTGTTTTCAGAGTTGGTTTAGGCGAATGGAACTTTGTATAGAGCGTGATGGAGACTATTTTGAAAAGATGTTAAGTAAATATTGATAGTATCTAGAATACTTTTTGTATATCTCAAAACTTATTGAGTGCCCCATGTATCTCTTCCCACGTATTCTCATGTTTTCTTTTTGGGTTGATCGGAACACAAATATATTTATGAAAAACTAATTAAAAGTAACTCGGGTTAACTATGACACCAATGCCCAAATACTCAAACGCTGCTCAATTTTAATATGTCGTTAAGTCTCGTCCTGTCTCTGTCACTATAAGTCAAAGTGACTGTGACACCACGAGACTTAACGACACCTTAAACTTGAGTTGCGTTTGAGGCCACGACACATCCAACATCTATCCCTCTGTTACCCTAGATGTTGAAGGCACTCAAAACGTCAGGAATTTTAAGTAAAAACCAAATATTTTTAATATTTCACTTGTACGGGCTGATGAAGAAAAACAAGCATTTATTTACCAAAAATATAAGTGAATGTTCAACTGATAATCGTAGAGTTATTAGATTGTACTTACAATGTTATTAATTATATAATTATTCTCTCATTTAAACATGATACCTGGGAATAGACGGTCATTACGTTTTCACACACATTTTTGCCGTAAAAACATTTTGACACAGTCTTATCCTTCTCTAATTCTGCCAAACCTTTTAGATTTTTGGTGAGAACGTGGCTTTTTAGTCATAGCCTTGACGGATACGCGTACAGATAAAATAGTAGCTTAAACGAAAAGGAAAAGTGTCAGTAAATACAAGTTTTTTCTTAACCCTAAATTGCCTTGTGATGGATTCTCTTCAGAATCGATATTTTCGACCCAATTTTGATTAAAAAAATTTAAACCGAAAGAGTCCTTTAACTAACTTTGTGACCTATGACTGAAAAAAGTGCGACAAGTAAATGTCATCATTTGGCCACTTTTGGACGTTGAGTACCACACACTAAGGTTGAAAAGAGAAGAATAGAGATAGAAGAGCCTGATTCAATCTTTCCACACTGCAAGAGTTGAAGCTGCTTTCATTCGTAATTCGTATTTCATAAGTCTCTACTTAGCAGTCAGCCGCCGTAGAGTCTACATCACCTGAAGATGCCTCGTGTAGAGGCGAGACACGTGTCGCATTATCTTCGATGGTGTGTTTTTCCTGGAATAGTAGTGTTGGCAGTAGTGGTGCCGGGAGTAGTGGTGTTGGGAGTAGTGGTGCTGGGACTAGTGGTGACGGGATTAGTGCACGCAATTGAGGGAGGGCGGGGGGTGCTCTTCAATCCAGGTATGGAGCGGATGGTTGCGAATTAAATATTTATATCTTTATTAAATGATTACACTTTCACGAAGTCATATTATTTCCATATTTCAATTTTTTTTACAGAATGACAATTTTATATATAACATCTCAATGTGATTCCTTGTATAAAATGTTTATCTTTTCCCTTAAACTATAACGTTTATCTTCCTACAGACTTTTTTAAATTATCTGTTTTATTAAAATGGGATGTTTTAATTTTAGCAATACATTAATGTAATAGGTTGGGGAAAAGTTTCTTTGTTTGTACTGTTTGTATCTGGCTGGTTTTAATATTAATACATAAAGGACATTAAGAAAAAGAAAAAGAAAAATTAAAAAACACTTTCCCGCCATTTTTCAATTGTTTTTTTGTCCGCCAAAATGAGTGAATCTAATTAAGAAATTGGATAAATTCTGAAGTTTTATTATTAAAGAGGGAAAAATGCGAGGCAAATCGCGAAAACAAATTGTGACGTTTATGGACCTAATGCAGTGTCAGTAAGAGAAGGAATTTTGATGTAAAAGATGCAGCTCGCTCTGGTCGCTCTCATACGGATAAAATAGATGCCATTTTTGAAAAAGTGGAGTAAGATCGACATACTAGTAGTTACAAGATAGCCGAGGAATTGAGGATTGAACGCAATATAGTTTTAAACCATTTGTAAAAGTCTTACTATACAAAAAGGCTCGATATTTGAGTACCATACGAGCTCACTGAAAGAAACCTAATGCATCATGTACCCATTTGCGACTCTCTATTGAAACGTAACGAAACCGAACCATTTTTGAAAATATTGATCACTGGTGATAAAAAGTGGATAACCTGCGTCAAGAACATGTGAAAAAGATCGTGTTTAAAGGGTAGTCAAGCCTCACAGACTAGCAAAACCCGGGTTAACATGCAATAAGTGATGCTGTGTTTATGGTGGGATTGGAAGGGTACCGTTTATTGTGAGCTTTTACCGTTTGTACTTATTGTAAGATTTTTTTATTCGGATCTCTACTGCTAACAACTGATGAGACTCAAACAAGAAGTTGGGAAAAATCCCCCTAAGAGTTAATCAATGAGGGAGGTATATTATATTCAACTTAAAAATTCCCCCCTATAAGGCAACATATGAGGGGGGTCTATTATATTCAACGTGAAATATCCCCCTATAAGGCAATCTATGAGGGAGATCTATTATGTTCAACGTGAAATATCCCCCTATAAGGCAATCTATGAGGGAGGTCTATTATGTTCAACGTGAAATATCCCCTATAAGGCAATCTATGAGGGAGGTCTATTATGTTTAACGTGAAATATCCCCCTATAAGGCAATCTATGAGGGAGGTCTATTATGTTCAACGTGAAATATCCCCCTATAAGGCAATCTATGAGGGAGATCTATTATGTTCAACGTGAAATATCCCCCTATAAGGCAATTTATGAGGAAGGTCTACTATGTTTAACGTGAAATATCCCCCCTATGAAGTAATCTATGGGGAGGCCTATTATGTTCAGCGTGAAATACCCCCCATGAGAGAATCTATGGTGAAGGATTATTATGGGGTAGGCCTATTACGTTCTCGTTAAATATTCCCCCTATGAGGCAACCTATGGAGAGGCCTATGTTCCTATGTACATATTTTTGTATGTATGTTCAGCCATGGACTTTAATAGGCTGCAACAGTGACTTAGTAATTATCACGTAACTAGCGACACGTTTTTTATTTCATTTTTTTTCTATTTATGTATTAATATGTCCAAGTTATTCAGATAAAATATAGACTAAATCACTCCTGGCATATATATCTAGTCGTAAAGTTTCATTACAATCGAATCAGCCATTCCGCAGAATAGCCTGGACAGACAGACAGACAAAAATTTTACACACATTTATGCATGGCGTACAATTAACCGTCTGAGCCTATGTATTGATGTATTATATGTCGCAGTAAGATGGTTCAAGCCATGATATAGATATGTCACTAGGGATATAACTATATACCAGAATATAACTATGAGCGATGAGCATGATCTAGTAACATAACTATCTTACTAGACTAATTTAGGGAAATAATTATAAGTATATGTTGACCAAGAATGTTAGTCAAAGCTAATTTTGACTTATAATTTTTTAATAATTTAAATTAAAAAGTACAGTTCAATATTATATTTTATATAATGATATAAAATATAATATTGAAAGAACTGTACTGTAAAGCCGCGTACATTATAAAGATAATGTACGCGGCTTTAGGGTGACACAAGGGCCACCCCAGCCGCAACTAAACCTACTGTCAAAAAATTAACATGAATAACCATACAACAGGAACTGAAAATCCAATGTCAATTTGGCGAAATTAGTTGGAGGGCTCTTTTTTTTGCAGCTCTTTTTAAGTTGCCTACAGATTTATCTCTTTGGTCCTGAAAATTGTTTTCGTTGTTACATTAATTGCACGACAGTTGCGATCTACCCCTCACCACGTGACGATACTCCACAAATAACATGAACATTTTCTACACGAGTGTGCTCCTATACATTCAGTTTACAATTATAATTATTTCACTAGATTAGTCTATGAAGACAGAGAAACCGCTGTCATGTAACTATATTACGGTATGTAGCTATATCCCTAGGGAAATAACTATGTCACGGCTTTAGTCATCTTACTGCAACATATAAATATGCAAAGCTCCAGTGTTTTAAGTATTTTGACTGTTACTGAGAACATTTAAACAAAATTGGATGTAAATTATATAAGAAAGTTTTCATTCTTATTTTAAATCTCTTCAACGATTACAAGAGCTAGTGGTAAATTATTTAGTATATTTAAAAACGAAATTAGTTTGGTTGCAATATAAGAATCACCAAGCAAACTAATATCTACCATATTAGAACTGATTCAAGGTGGTTTCCGGAAATCCAACCTCAAGGTGCGTTTAATGTGGCCGGCAACGCCTATGTAGAGCAACCCGGCGTACCGAGTACTTAACATTATGTATTGTGGCCACCGGGCGCAAATCATTCCGCCTGTGGCACCGCTTCCGAGCGGTCGCATCCAGGTAGTCCGCGCTTTCGTTCCTGTACGGTAGAGCTCTCGCGCCTCCGCTGGCCCGCTCGCGCTGTACAGCGCCGACGCAGTGCTCAGTCCGCCGGCGGCATCGTTCTCGGACGGTCGCCTCCTGGTGGTCCGCGCTCCCGTACAGTACGGTAGTGCTGTCTCACTCTCACGCGCCTCCGCTGTCCTGCTCACGCGGAACAGCGTCGAGGCTGCCGGTGAGTCACTTCTAGCTACAGCTCTTACCCCCCTGTCTTCGGGCAGGGAGGTCTGACTGACCTCCGCTTTCATTTTCATTTTTCATTTTCATTTTTTCATTTCATTATCATCTTCATTTTCATTATAAATTTTTTCATTATAGTTTTCATTTATCATTTTCAATTTTCAATTTTTTTTTTTTTTTGCATTGTCTCCTTTTTTCTTGTGTTTTTCTTGCATCTTACTTTTACTATTACGTGCATAGTGTGTTGTAGTACATCCCGCGTTCTAGTCCCTGTTCTACCGAGAGCAGGGACCCGTCCTCATCTTTACTAGATTATCTCACTTAACCCAATATGGCCAACTCCAGTTTCACTGAGTCCCTGGCCGCCCTCATTACCCAATACGGGTTAAACGGCAATGAGACGGTCCTCGCCGCCATCGCCACCATCGCCGCCCAGGCTCCCCTCCCTGCCCCTCAGGCACACCGTCCGCCGCCAGTACTAGCGGCATACCTCGAAACGAGGAACTCCTTTGCCCCGCTACAATCAGCCCCCTCAGAAATGGAGTACGCATGCTCCGAATCCTCGGCGTCTACCTCCCGGAAGAGGCCCGCCACTACCTCAGGCTCCGGAGTTCATCGGAGTCCTCTGACTCCGAAGGCACCGATGAATCCAACTTCACCACTGTCACCTCCAAGCGCAACGGAAAGCGCGCTGCGATCAAACGCACCCCCCCTACTTCAGCGGCCCCTGCCGATCCTTCAACCTCCGCAGCCCTTGTCGCTGCCCCCGTCCCACTGATGTCATTAGACATCCCCACTCCATCTAAACCAGCCTCTCGTTGTGCCCCAGTGCTGGCGAAGAAGCAAGTCCCGCCCCCTGTCTTCCTAAGAGACAAGGCTAAATTCACCCATCTGTCCAAGACCTGCTACGACGCAGGCATCAAGTATGACCATGCAGTCAACCTCGGGGAGGCGATTAAAATCATCCCTAGCTCCATCGAGGACTTCCGCTCAATTACCCGGCTATTCACAGCCGAAAGGGTATCTTACCACACGTACGCTCTCCCCGAAGAGCGTAAAGTCAGGGCCGTCATCCAAGGCGTCCCATTTGAGTTCTCCAACGAGGAGATACTTGAGGACCTTAAGTCCCAAGGTTTCCCAGTCGAAGCAGTGCACAAAATGCACAACCGTACGGGCAAGAGGTACAACCTTGCCCTAGTAATCTTGTCCAACGTGCCGGAGGCGAAAGCCATCTTCCGGCAGGTGCGCACAGTGTGCGGCCTGTCAAGGGTGAAGGTTGAGCCCCCACACAGGCCCGGTTTCCCGGCGCAGTGCCACCGCTGCCAACTTTATGGTCACGCGGCGGCCAACTGCTCCGCCCCACCCAGGTGCGTGAAGTGCCTGGAGCCACATAACACCAAAGAGTGTCCCCGGCCCAAAGACGCCGAATCCCCGCCCGCCTGTGTCCTGTGCAACCAGATAGGTCACCCGGCGAACTACAAGGGTTGCCCACGCGCACCTCAACCTCGCCCCAGTAGGAAAGCTCCACCGCCGGTGAATGACCGCTCATTCCCGGCCCTCCAACAACGGCCCCGCCAGGGCCCTCCTCAGCCTATCCAGGGCTTCCCTCGACCCTCTCAGGGTCCCCCCAGGCCCCCTCAGGGTCCCCCTAGGCCCCCTCAGGGTCCCCCTAGGCCCCCTCAGGGCATAATTCGGCTCCCTCCGGGCTTCTCAAAGCCAATGCAGCCTCCAGTCTTTCCCTGGGGGCCCAAAAAGGCAGACCCTACGCGGACAACCTCGTACGCACACGAGGCAGAGCCCACAATAGATGACTACAACACGCTATATTCCGCGATTAGGAATATAGATGTTAGGGAAATTACAGTAATCTCACGCAAACTGCGCGCGGCGAAGTCCCCTCAAGAGCGTCTCATCGCTCTTGCCGAACATAATGATCTTTTGCTAGCTCTGTTGTAAGTTAAGTTAACTTAATTAACTTAACTTCAATGTCTGAGAATAATATTAACCTACCAAGATCCCACGGTCGTATCAAACCTAAGGGTTTATCGCTTGTATCATTCAATATTCGCGGCTTGCGAAATAACCTCCCAGAGCTTAAGCTCTTTCTTCGAAATCGTGAAGTCGATTTCCTCCTCCTACAGGAAACTAATCTTAAAGCTAAGGACACTAGAGGCCTTTCTATTAGAAACTTCTCTCTTCTTCGTAATGACAGACCCGACCGCCGAGGCGGCGGAACGGCCATCTATTACAAGAAGACACTTCATTGCTCGCCCATTTCTACTCCGCAGCTTACCAATATGGAAGCCACGGTATGCAGGCTAGCTATGACTGGACATCAGTCCATCCTCATAGCCTCCTGTTACATCCCTTCAGGAACCTATCCCCTCAAAAAAGATTTTGAAGCCATTTTATCCTTGGGCAATTCAGTCATTATGTTTGGAGATTTTAACTCCAAGCATACTGAATGGACATGCCGCACTACGTCCCCTAGTGGCAAGATACTGCTCGATATCACGCAGTCTCTTGATATCACTGTCCATAGTCCTCTCGGTGTTACTCACTTTCCCGATAACACCGATCACTCTCCCGATGTGTTAGATTTTGCGTTACTCCAAGGAGTTTCTCTCAACCTCGGAGCAATCGAGACACTAGACGATCTAGGATCAGATCACAGACCGGTCTCCCTCATTCTTGGCCATCAGCCACCTCCCCCAATACACACAAAAACCTTCACTAATTGGAAGGGATTCAAGGAGTCCCTAGCTAAAGCTCTGGACTCACAGGATTCTACCATCTCCATACCGTCGGACTTAGACAGTCCCGAAAAAATCGACACCGCGGTCGACTCACTCTCCACCCTTATTAAATCCTCCCTTAAGGAGAACGAAAGGGTCGTCCCGGTTGCTAACAATAGTGGGCTTCCCCTACATATTAGCAACCTATTAAAAGCCAAAAAAGCTGCTTTCCGGAGAGCAGCAAAATATCCCACCCCCGAATATAGGCGCGCGGCCAATCGTCTTCAACGAAAACTCCGCTTCCGCCTCTCTGAATTTCAAGATCTCGAAAAGAGTAAGCTCATGGAGAATATCTCTCCATCTCACACAGCGTACTATCAGATGGCTAGAGCCCTCCGCATAGATGCTATCACCCACACTCCCCCTCTCTCCCGTCCCGACGGCACGGTTGCCTTCGAGGACGAGGAGAAGGCTGAGTGCTTTGCGGATAGCATTGCCGATCAATGCTCCCCTAGTTCTCAACCTGTCGACCCCTCACACGTCCAGGCAGTAGAGGATGAGGTCCGCCGCCGGAACTCACCCCCTACCGCCTCCGAACCTATCTCTGTGTCCAATGATGAGATTTCATCTCTCATCAAAGGACTTAAGCCTAAAAAGGCTCCGGGCGCGGATGGCATCTCCAACCAAGCCCTTAAACACTTTCCCGAGCAGGTGTTAACCTTTTTATCTATTATCTTCAACGCCTGCTTCAACCTTAGTTATTTTCCCACTACGTGGAAAGAGGCAACTGTGATTGGAATTCCCAAGCCAGGCAAGCCTCTCAACCTCCCCTCCAGCCATCGCCCCATTAGCCTCCTCGAGGCAATGGGCAAGCTCTTCGAAAGAGTCATCCAAACACGGATGAGGCGCTATCTGTTTCCCACAGACGGTGACCCTCTCATCATTCCCCACCAATTCGGCTTCCGAGCCAAACACTCATGTCCCCAACAAGTTCACCGCATTGTGGAATATATCCTCAGCGGTTTCTATCCTCGACGTCATAAAACCATCGCGGTCTTCTTCGATATAGCCAAAGCTTTTGATAGAGTCTGGCACACAGGCCTCATCTACAAGCTCTACAAAATAGGTCTCCCCGATCGTCTAGTTCGTCTCGTGGCCTCCTATTTGAAGCATCGTACCTTTCGTTTTAGACACGAAGGCACGCTATCTTCACAGCGAACTATCAAGGCTGGTGTCCCTCAGGGCTCAGTACTTGCTCCTTTGCTGTACATCCTGTTCACCAACGACATTCCCATCCCGTCGAAAGGTGTTCAACTCTCCCTCTTCGCAGACGACACTGCCATCTACTGCAAAGGTGTCTCACTACCCTTCATACGGAACAAGATCCAAAAGTCAGTTGATGACCTAGGAGATTGGTTCAAAAAATGGCGCATCGATGTGAACCCGGAGAAGAGCTCCGCCGTTTACTTCGATTATAAACGACGCCGTCTTAAAAACACTCCTCCAATACGTATGCTAGGGACCCCTGTCCCCTGGCATACGACAGCCAAATATTTAGGTGTCACTCTAGACACAGGGCTCACTTTTAGGCCCCACGTCAAACGAGTCACCCGTCACGCACGGTTTTACCTGAGTAGGCTCAACAGTATGTTGGGCAGACACAGTAAAATGTCCCTTCGGAACAAGCGAACCCTTTATAAGGTCTGTATACGACCCGTCATGTCCTACGCGGGCCCCGTCTTTGCCCACGCAAACCCTAACATTTTAAATGAACTCCAAATAGTTCAGAACCTCTTCTGTCGTCGAGCTGCGAACGCACCTTGGTACGTCCGTAATGCCGACCTTCATCGGGACTTAGAGCTCCCAACAATTCAACAGTTCCTTAAAAAACTCTCTGAGAACTTCTTCAAAGCCTCAGAGTCGCACCCAAACAATTTAATTCGTGAGGCGGCTTCTTATGCAGCCCCACCCCCCTCTCGCTATCGTGTTCGCAGGCCGAGAAACTCTCTCTCGGACCCGCCAAATAAACTGTCAAACGACCTGAACTGCCTCCTGGCGGCTCAGGCCAGTTCCAATTAAATTAATTATTATTATATCAACTAATATTATTTTGTCTTCGTAGGCACTCCCTCAGCGGCTCCTAGCCGCCTGCGCCCTCTTTTCCCAAAAGAGGGTCGCTCATGATAAGGCACAATAGAGCTTAATCAGCCAGCTGCCTGTCCCCAAAGGCGGTTTTTAGGGGGTATCACTTAGGGTCCCCGGTAGGACAGTGAGTCCCCCATAACCATGATAGACCGGCTATCGTGGTATGCGTAATGCATTTTCCGCCTCCCTACGTACAGGGTAGCCCTTTAATTGCTTCGGGCGCAAAAAAAAAAAAAAGCCACCGGGCGGTCCTGTAGAACATGGGTCGCAATTTATACGTTTTTCATACAAAACAGGCATATGGGCCTCTACAAAGTTCTATTATAATTATGTTCTTTTACTTCATACAGGCTGCTTTTTCAGACTTTAACAAAATGCCCAGTTCTCTTTCGAATAGCAAGGTGTCTACGTTAACATTCAATAAGTTCTGCTCTATAAAGTACTAATCGTACAGCTCCACCTCGAACTTAGCAATATGTTTTTCTCATTTATGGTGTCGTCTTTATTGCATTTGCTTATCTTATGGTAGTGAGAGACGAAACGAGCAAATCTTTCAATTGATGGTAAGCAGTAAATACCATGTCTACAGAACGATATTACTCTTAGTTAACTTAATTTGCAGTTACTATGCGATTTAAAGGAAAATAAGAATAGGACTGTCCTGGCGCCATATTGTTACGTCAGGTTGTGACAGTTAGGTAGGGCGAGCAAAACAGATATTTTTGAAGGTATATTTATTTATGTACAAAAGAACCATTCACGTTCATAACATCACTATCTGAACAGTCATCATTGTCATCATTATCATCACTGCTGCTGCGGCAGTGACAAGTAAATAATTATAATATATTAAGAGTTCTCAATTCTATTGGGCCGGCCATATAGCTCGAAGAACCGAAAACCGATGGGGAAGAAAGCTTCTCGAGTGGCAGCCTTGTACGGTAGGCGTAGTGTAGGGCGACCCCCCACTAGATGGAGTGACGACCTGGTAAGATATGTAGGAAGTCGATGGATCAGGAGCAGATGGATCAGGACCGTGCTTTGTGGCATTACTTGGGGGAGGCCTATGTTCAGCAGTGGACTTTGAAGGGCTGTAATGACACCAATGTACAACAAAAGATGACAATGAGACAATGTACAACAAAAGATGTCACATTTTCAAATACCGTCATCAAAATTGATTAGAACAATTTTACAGTTTAATATTATTAGTAAGAAATAAAAATCGCACAAAATATTTTTACAAAGGGAGTATATACTAGGGACAACACATATAGGAAATTTACAGGACGCAGGACGTAAGGCAGGATATCATAGTGAGAGTGGGAAAAATTAGGATACTCAGATAACAGATGATCCTGATTCTATCTATGATATATCTATGGATATATCTACGAATCTATCTGTGACATCTACATCACTAGCTAGGGATCGAAGTCAAGACAATTTTCTTATGGCGTTTGTGAAGATACTTTCTAATATTTAAAATTAAGATAGTAGGGCGTATCTTATCTTAGAGTTAAAAGGACTGTATATAATACTATGAAGGCAGCCAAGGGAATCTGAGGTAGAGAGTTCTTTCCAAACCGTGTTATTCTGCCTCTAAGATAGCAAAAGAGAGTTAAAACTTTAAATAGTCCCGTATTTAGGGATCCAAACTACACAATTAATCACTCATCACTTAACTTTGTAACCTCAGTGTACATAATTAACCGATCATGACAATTTTAGAGGAGGAGCATATTTAATTTGTTATTTGCTTCAATAGCCTATTCCGATATTTAGAATAATGTCTGGATTGAAAATGAGAGCCTCCTATTGGATATTGTAAAGTAGTTTACTAAGAGATTGATAAACTTGAGAGTGAACATTGACTAATAAACTTAATATAGCTTTTTATAACGCATGGCAAATCCTTGTGGGACCAATATGGAGTGTGCCTGACCAACTCATAAGGAATGAAGTTTGGAAAGGATAGAATTTTTTTATAGGCTCCCATCTTCACTATCATCTCGAGAAGGCGAAGCGTGTCTTTTCCGGCTGATGTTTCGTATCTCTCCTACCCGGCGTACAAACTGAAACACTCCTTTGTGCCTCGGGCTGTAGTTTGCGTATACGTCAGAGAGGACATCCATTCTCGACCCCTTGGTAGTGTTGAAGCTTCGGACCTGTTCATCCTTTGGCTACGCGTAGACAGCGACGACCATCCGCGTGTCTACGGGTGCCTCTATAGGTCCCATAGCGGTAATGCCGAAACAGACTGAGTCTTCGACCACGTCCAAATGGCTACAGACTACAACTCTGACTCTTACCAAGGCCAAGTTTAAGGGAACTTCTGCCAGCTATCTCTCCCATCTCTGCACAGGGAGGACGACTCACTGGCCCATGCCGTAAAGGACAAAGCCGATCTCCTGGGCTCTCTCTTTGCCGCCGACCAACCCGCAGTATGAGTGCTCCATGCGGGATGTGCTGTTACCCAAAGCTCGGTGCGCAGAGCACTCCTCTACTTGGACATCAACAAGTCGAGTGGGCCTGATGGCGTCCCTCCTATTGTGCTGAAGGCGTGTGTGTGCTCCGGAGTTGGCACCAGTTTTAACGCGTCTTTTCCGGTATTTCTACTCCCTAGGCGTAGTCTTGAAATCATAGAAGACAGCCTTCGTGCACCCAATCCCTAAAAAGGCAATCGTTCTGATCCGTCCAGCTATAGGCCTATCGCCAGCTGATTAGTGACCGCCAGTGCGGTTTCTGTCGCGGTTGCTCGGCTGGCGATCCTGTGGGTTACCTAACTCATAAATGGGCGGAGGCAGTAGAGTGCAAGGGGCCTCCCCCTTGCACTCTACTGCCTCCGTTCGCCGTTGGCCGTTAGTTTGCACATAGTGAAGGCTTTCGATCGGGTTTGGCACAAAGCGCTTCTTACGAAGCTTCGTTCCTATGGGCTTCCCGAGAAATTGTGCAATTGGATTACCAGTTTTCTTGCTGATCGGAGCATCAAGGTCGTAGTAGATGGTGCATGCTCCGACTAAAAGACGTGCAGTTTCGTGGTCACTTGGAAGAGAAGGCCAAATTAACCTCAAAAAGGTTGGCGTGCTCAGCAGAGCGGGACAGAATTTCATGCCGGCTCACAAGGGTCGCACATGGAATACTATCCCCATCTCTAGGCTGGGGCTCCCCAGGGCCAGCTCCTTCTATTTCCTTCCATCGCATCCAGTGCAGAGCAATTCGAATCGTCGGTGACCGAGCTCTTTCCAATCGGCTTGACACATTGGCACTGCGAAGAGATGTTACAACTCTTTGCGTATTTTCTCGCATCTACCACGGGGAGTGCCCTGAGGAATTGTTCGGACTAATACCAGCCGCACAATTTCACCATCGCACATCGCGACAAAACTCGCGATACTATTCATACCATCCGGATGATTGGCGGTCCACCACTGTGCGATTTAAAAGAAGTTTTTTTCCTCGCACAATTTCCTTCTGGAATCAACTACCACCAAAGATTTTTCCGGACCGATACGACTTAGGCACCTTCAAGCCTATTCCTTTTTAAAGGGCCAGCAACGCATCTGCAATTCCTCTGGTGTTGCGGTTATTACATACCATCAGGTGAGCCGTATGCTCGTTTGCCACCTCTCCTAAAAACAGGTATCATTGTGTTTTTATGCGTTATCAACCCTGAGGTCTAAAATAGAATACCTAGTATCCAGTAAAATAAGTCTCCGGTTTTCTACACTTACCATACGAAAGATAGCAACATTAAGTTGTTATTTTATGCTATTATTCTGTGGGTGGTCTTTAGTAAATGAGGACGGTGTAAATAATATTATTACGAGCTTAGGGTTCGTGACAATAAAAACTGCCGAATGAATTACCAAAATTTACACTTTTATTACTGAACACCAATTAAAACTTAAACCACACTAATAGTTAATCACACTTCACAGTTTAGTTCACTTTATTTCGCTCCGAAAGCTTCGCTCGTATCGCCAATTCAATACTGCCCCGGTGGCGGGCTTAAACGCCTTTATATACGCCTTTTTCACCGATACATCCAGAATATTCCAGCAAATACCAGCCCCCGATCGACCAGGTGCAGAAAGTTCGAGTGTGGGGCTTTCCAGAAATCTTAGTTCTTCTATTCGATACTAGATGGCGCTGATGGTGAAAAGTTCAGGAATGGCATTTTCTAGAAAGCTCTCCCCGCTCTAGCTCTAGCTCTCGCGCACTAGATGGCGCTAGTGCCAGGTACCAGACATCAACTTAGCTTGCGCAACAGCTTTGAACAAGGCACAAACATCATTAAAAACGCCTACAAAAAAAATGTTATTTGGACTTGGAATCTTTTTTAAAGCAAAATTGGCTCTTTGATATAATGCCTCTAGTTTCAAGTATCCACTCAAATCGATTATTTACAAAATGTTACATGATTTTAGACAAGGTTGATGAAATATCAATAGGACAATAATTTAAAGCCGTAGAGGGGTCTTTACTAAGATTTAGAACAGGTATAATAGTATGTATTTTCCAGTCATCTGGAACAGAACTGGTTGTAAAATCCTAGTTAATAATGCTGAAAATTAACTACCCATCTTAACAAGAAATGAGTAGTGGATACTATCAACGCCAAGAATGGAATCCTTTGCGTGGCTAAGCACTAACAGCTTAGCTATTGAAAATGGTTCATTATGGTATTTTTTTATTTATTTCCACCAACAATATACATTAAGAGAGGAACAAAGAATATGTACTTACATCTGAAACAATACTATTGTTAAGAAAAAAACTAGTTTAGGCAAAACTAGGTAAAACCTGTATCTTAAGTCATCAGGTGTAGATCCCCCTGTAGATCTCCGTGGACAGAGTAGAAATATAAATAGAAAGAAAAAAAAATGTCGCACCAAATAGCAAAACATAGGCAACAGCTAAACTTTTATTACATGGGTATATACTATATTTTACTTTTTAATGTTAGCATTTAGGATACACATTAATTAATAGAATAATGAAAATTGTCGATGTTTTGTGAGTAATAAGTAGAGGTACTTAAATAAACAAATAGAGTTTATTTAAATACATATATAGATATTATATTTTATTTTAATATTATGTATAATATTATATTTTAATATTACAATAATAGACATAGATATTATCATTACACATATATACGTTATAAACCACACTTTATTTTAGTTTATATTTTCTTTTATATTGTGAACTTATTACATATATGGTATGTGAGGTTAATACGCCCTATAAAACAACTAGGAGGAGGAAGGAGATAAAAACACAAAGTCCTATACTATAACTTATAAGAAAAAAAAGCAAACAAACTCTGGAAATAATTGGGAACACTTTGAAAAGTCAACCTAAAAAAAGCTATCGACACTGCACAATACTGAAATCGACTAAAAAACTATAATGTCAACTGTCAAAATGGTGTCGATGAAGCAGCGCCTTTTTGACCAAATAATATTTAATTGACTGATGAAGAACTATCGTATCACAGGGTCATCTATACAAACAAGGCTGTAATTTTTGACTTATAAGAAAGTGACCATATTACCCTCACGTACTACATATTATCACCTCTTTGGTGGTATTAACAGTTTGTTTGTTTGTAGACAATATAAAAATGATGGAAGTTACATCAAGCAATTATTAAATAAAATAATAATAATTAACTAATAAAACTTATTATGTTTCTTTTGTACTTATTATATTATTGACAAAAAAAACCAAAAAATCTATATATATATATATACGATAGTTTGACAAATGAGCACACAGTCCACCTGATGGTAAGTGGTTGCTGCGGCCCATAGGCATCTACATCTATCCTCAATTACAAATCAAAATGCGGATGCGTTGTCACCCGTGAGCACTAAGATGGAATGCCTCATTTCCAGTAAAAAGGGTCTCTGGTTCTCTACACTCACCATACGAAACACAGCAGCATTAAGCTACTATTTGACGCTGGTATTCTGTGAGAGCGTAGTCCTTCCCCGGTCTAGCCGACCTATTCGTGCTACAACTATACTACTAAAATAACTGCAGCATAGCTCTACCACGTGAAAATTGTGCGAATTTCGTTCCATAAGCCTTGTTCGGGCACACCAAGTCGTGTCTCTGCTTTTCGCTTTTGAGTTCTAGATCATAGATGTCGCACAGATAGTACTTTCCACTCCTTACACAGGGTGTTAGTGTAAACACCGTTATCCTAGAAACCAGTGGTTTGGTTTTACTTATAGAACGTAAATTCAATGAAAAATAACAAGATTTTTTTTAAGTAAAATCTCAATTTTTCCTTAATTCCTCAATTTTTGTCTGTCCTAAGCCAGGATGAAAGTATGAAGTAAAAGTTACATCACAGGTTATGTGTACCTATAGTGTTTTTTTTGGAATGTTGTGTAGGTAGCTAGCGCGGGCTGTGATCTTTACAGTGATTACGTTACTCGGGCACATAGAGTATCCATGCATTTATGGACGGTGCCGGACAGAAACTTTTTAAATTTTATGAAAGAAAATAGCATTTTTTTTAAGAATTCGGATAAATATTTTTATATTAAAGCCAATTACCTATGGTTTTACTGACAACGGTGTTTACACTTGCACATTGTATAGTTCTTAAGTAAGGTAAAGAAAATTCGAAAGAATTCTATTTTTCTAATCACTTTTTGGGCTCTTTCTAATGATAATAGTAATGTTTTCGAAGAGCTTCCCCATACAGATTTAGAATAGGTAGTTTAAGTAAAAATCAGCAATATGGCGCAAGTTTCTGAATATATAAATTAATTTGCGTACCCTAGTTCTAAGAGAACAATGTGCTTCTCAAAGTTTAGATGCTGACCTATAGTAACACCTAGATATTTAATAGAGTTAGTAATTTTTAATTCTGTGCATGAATTTCTTTTATGTTTGACCACTAGAGTAAACAATTAATTTATAGGTCTTTTGGGGTGGAAGGGATAACCGTTGAATACCAAAAGTAATGTACATATTTTGTCTATGTTAATCGTCAAAAGGTTACTAGATAGCCACTGAGTGACAAGATTCAGCCCTATCTGAGCATATTTAAAAACCTCCTCTCAATTGTCACCCGAGAAAAGGAGACACGTATGATCGGTGAAACAGATGATTTTATCATAATCTAGTTTCAGATTGCATAGGCCATTTATATAAGCCAAGAGTGTATATGGCCGTGTAGCGGCGGTTGAGAATATCTACTATCCCATATCTTCGCGTGGGTGTCACAAAAGCCATGCATTCCTTCAAAACCTACTATACGATGTTAATTGGAGACTTCAATGTAAAACTAGGCATAAGAGAAAGCGGTGAGCTGATGGTAAGGAAATTTGGAATAGGGCAACGGAACCCAAGGAATCAGCAGCAGCTCTTTATGAAGAACTCTTTCTTCCAGAAGCGGCCCCACAGGAAGTAGATCTGGTCGAGTCCTAATGGTTCGACGAAAAATGAGATGGACTTCATTATTACAACCAGACGCCAACTGTTCAGTGATGAGTTAGAGGCACACTGAAGTTGGAGAGGTTCCGTCTAGTGAAGTGAACGCTCCGCCCCTCTCGTTTCCAGGGTCCCGAATTCAGTCAGAATTACAAAACCGTTTTCAGTGCCTAGAAGACTGCAATACGGTGAACGACATTAATGAAAAGCTCGTGGAAGCTGTCCATGTGGTCGGAGCTAAATTCTGCAAGACCCGCCGCAGAAGAACAGAATAACTCTCCGATCACAATCTTAATCTCATAGCTGTTAGACGTGAAATAAAGCTGCAGTCTTCAGCAGATTTGACAATATACAGGGAACTGAACAGACAGATCTCCAATAACGAGATATTGAAGAAGCGATTAAGCGGAACCAGGGCTCCAAAGTCTTTACCAGAGATCTGTCTGCCACAAAGAGCCAACTTTCAAAGCTGAAGACCGAGTGTAGCAGCATCGTTTCCAGGACACCTGAGATTTTGAGTGAGATCGAGAGTTTCTATGGGCAACTGTACACGTCATCGTTGGAGGCACATGCAAGTGTGAGTAGCGATCCAAGAGCAAGTCTGCTGATGCTGTGACTATATTAGTGGTATAAGTAGTTGTAGCACGACTGGATCGGCTCGACCGGCAGCGAAGGGCCATGCTCTCACAGAATACCATCGTAATAGAGCTTAACGGTGCTGTGTACGAGTATGTATGTGTATAGAACCGGAAACTCTTTTTACTGGAATCGAGGCATTACATCTTAGTCCTCAGGGCATCTGCTTTTTGATTATTAATCGAGGTTAAATGTAGATGTCTATGGGCCACAGCACCCACTTACCATCAAGTGGACTGTGTGCTTGTTTGTCACCTAATTCTAATTAAAAAAATGCAGTTGGCTCAGAACCGTGCTTTGTGGCATTCCTTGGCCTTTGTTCAGCAGTGGATTTGTAAAGTAATGTAATGATGTTGATGATGATGATGACTATACTGCCTTGCATAATTTATAAGTTCAATAAGTCTAATTTTTCGATATTTTGGCCTTACAAAATTGGAAGACCAATAAATTGAAAAATTGGACTTATGCGCATTACCAACATTATTAGTGAATAAAAATATCCATTAAAAGAAGAAAGAGCTGCTGCTGGGCGGTGCTGTAAGCCGCACTACCCTCTTGAGATTGATCACCTTCCCTTTTTACAGATCGCTTAGGGCAGCTGGTTTGAAGATGGCCCCTTTCCCCATAGCCGTAGCACCTTCGGCTGTAATTTTTATTTTGGTCGCGAACCGTAACTGCTGCAAACTCCCTAACGTGAAGGGAACGATGATCCTGCCGCCGCCTGGCAGTGCCGTTAGCTGTACTACCCTCTCGAGATCGATCAACTTCCCTTTCTACAGTTCACTTAGGGTAGCTGGATCGAAGATGGCCCCTTTCCCCACAGCCATAGCACCTAGGGGTGTATCCATTATTGCGGTCGCGAACTGTAGCTGCTGCAGCCTCCCTGACGCGATGGGAACGAAGATCCTGCCGCACGGCTTCCACCTCAAGTGCATGGGCCAAGGCGTCCTTAAGCATCTCGTGGTGCCCGAGCCTCACTGCAACTCTGACTTCAAGGTCGCGGATGCCGTCGATGAATGTCTGCACCAGGTTCCTTTCAATGAACGCAGGTACAGACTGGTATGCTTTTCGTACCATCTTCTCCACCTCAATGGCCCACTGCTACAGGTTTTTGTTGCTGCGTTGCACGCGATGTTTAAGCTGCGCACGAAAGACGTGTACTAGATGAGCGTCGCCATATCTCGCCTCCAATGCCTCAAGGAGCTGCTCGTAGGTCACTTTCTTACCGAGAGCTTCCAACACAGTTAAGGCTTGGTCGCGCAGGCCTAGGGTGAGTGCAGTCATGGCCTGGCTTTTATTGCAGCCGTTCACCTCCATGACAGCCTGACCAGGAAGAAGTCCCGTCGAACGGCGGCACTTTGAACCCACGTAGCGAAGGTGTTGTAGCTACTACGAGAGCTGTAATTGCATCCCCCAGTTTGAGGTCGTCTAGCGTTTTTTTCACGTCAGCCATCACGTTGTCAACCCGATTGTTCACTTGGTCGATTCGGGTTTCAGCTTTCTCGATTCGGGTTTCAGCTTTCGAGATTTGGGTTTCAGCTTCCGACAGGCGGTTGTCATGCTGAGCAACCTCTTCCTTCACCTCCTTTATCTCCTTGCCGAAGGTAGCATGAAGGTCCTTCATGTGGAGCATTTGCTCTTCCAACCGACTAGCCTGTTCCTCTCGTCCGCCCCGCAGCTGCTCTTTCAAACGACGGACCTGTTCCTTTTGTCTGCCCCGCAGCTGCTCTTCCAAACGACGGACCTGTTCCTTCCTGTTTGCGGGCCTGTTCATCCTGTCAGCCTCGCAGCTGCTCTTCCAACTGATAGACCTGTTCCTCCTGTCGGCGCGCCTGTTTCTCCTATCGGCGAGCCTGTTTCTCCTGTCGGTGAGCCTGTTCCTCCCGCTGCTCTTTCAACTAACGGGCCTACTCCTCCTGTCAGCGAGCCTGCTCCTGCAGCATCACCATCAGAGCACCTAAGTCTGGTTCTGCAGATATAGGAGCTACTGACGGGCCTGCAGCCGGTGGCTGGCCCTCCGACGTCTGAGGCGTTGCACCACCAAATCTTCTTCGGTCCGTCTTCTGCTAGCGTTGACTTTGGGTACGGATACCCTCCGTTTCCTGCTTAGGTAAAATCGGCATGATTTTATCCTACTTCTGACACCAATTGTTACGAGCTTGAGGTTCGTGACAATAAAAACTACCGATTGAATTACCAAAATTTACACTTTTATTACCGAACACCAATTAAAACTTAAAAGACACTAATACTTAATCACCCTGATTCACTTTATTTCGCTCCGAAGCTTCGCTTGTCTCGCCAAACTCAATACTGTCCCGATCGCGGCTTGCAGCGGCTTGAAATACACCTTTCCTACCGCAACATCCAGAATATTCCAATAAATACGGGCGCCGACCAACCAGGCGAAGGTAGTTCGAGTGTGGGGCTTCTAGAAAGCTTAATTCTACTGTTCGATACTAGATGGCGCTGTTGGTGGTAAGTTTAAGATTGACATTTTCTAGGAAGCCCTCCTCGCTCTGTTCCCTGACACTAAATGGCGCTAGTGCCATGTACCAGACGTCTACTTAGGCGCGCAACAATAGAAACAAACAAGCACACAGTCCACTTGATGGTAAGTGTATGATGTGGCCCATAGACATCTACATTTAAACTCGATTAAGAATCAAAATTCAGATGCGTTGTTACCCCTGAGGAATAAGATGTAATGCCTCGATTCCAGTAAAAGGAGTCTCCGGTTCTGTACACATACATAGCACCGTTAAGCTCTATTACGATGGTATTCTGTGGGAGCGTGGTCCTTCCCCGCCGCTCAAGCCAATCCAGTCGTCCTACAACTACTTTTACCACAAATATAGCTGCAGAATCAGCAGACTTGCTCTTGGATCGTTACTCACACTTGCATGTGGCTCCAACGATGACGTGTACAGTTGCCCACACAACCTCTCAATCTGACTCAAAATCTCAGGTGTCCTGGTAACGATGCTCCCACATGCGGTCTTCAGTTTTCACAGGTTCCGCTCAATCGCTTCTTCAGTACGAGATGTATTGAAGTTGCGTAAGTCCCACTGCATGTGTTTGGAAATATGTCTGTTCAGTTGCCTGTATATTGTCAAATCTGCTGAAGACTGCAGCTTTATTTCACATCTAACAGCTATGAGATTAAGATTGTGATCAGACAGTTTTTCCGTTCTTCTGCGGCGGGTCTTGCAGAATTTAGCTCCGACCGTTTGGACAGCTTCCACAAGCATGTCATTAATATCGTTCACGGTATTGCTGTTTTCTAGGCACTGAAATCAGTTTTGTACTTCTGACTGAAAGTTTTCGGGACCCTGGAAACGAGAGGGATGGAGCGTTGACTTCATCAGACATTGCGAAGGCCTTCGATGGGGTTTGGCACAAAGCGCTTGTTTCAAAGCTCCCTTCCTATGGGCTTCCCGAGAAATTGTGCAATTGAATCACCAGCTTTCTTGAAGATCGGAGCATCAAGGTCGTTATTGACGGTACAAGTTCAGATTTCAATCCTATTAATGCTGGTGTTCCACAAGGCTGCGTGCTATCGCCCACGCTGTTTCTTCTGCAAATCAATGATATGTTGCAAACGGCGGTAATCACTTAACATCAGGTGAGTCGCATGCTAGTTTGCCCCCTCTTTTATAAAAAAAACTCTCCCACTTAACGTTTAAGTTCATTGTGCCTCTAACCATTCGGTTATCGCTGCCAGTTTCACCCTCGCGATCACTGAGTCATCACTGAACCTAAACCATCGGTGCTCGACCAGGTCCACTTCCTGTGGGGCCGTTTCTGGAAAAAAGAGTTCATCATAAAGAGCTGCTACTGATCCCTTGGGTTCCGTTGCCCTATTACAAATTTCCCTACATAATGATAATGATATAGATAAAATCATATGTTTCACCGATCATATGTGTCTCCTTTTCTCGGGTGACAATTGGGAGGAGGTTTTTAAATATGCTCAGATAGGGTTGAATTACGTCACTCAGTGGCCATCTAGTAACCTTTAGACGATTAACATAGACAAAAAAAATTACAGTACTTTTGGTATTCAACGGTTATCGCTTCCACCCCAAAAGACCTATAAATTAATTGTTCACTCTAGTGGTCAAACATAAAAGAAAGTCATGCACAGAATTAACAATTACTAACTCTATTAAATATCTAGGTGTTACTATAGGTCAGCATCTAAACTTTGAGAAGCACGTTGTTCTCTTAGAACTAGGGTACGCAAATTAATTTATATATTCAGAAACTTGCGTCATATTGCTGATTTTTACTTAAACTACCTATTCTAAATCTGTATGGGGAAGCTCTTCGAAAACATTACTATTATCATTAGAAAGAGCCCAAAAAGTGATTAGAAAAATAGAATCCTTCCGAATTTTCTTTACCCTACTTAAGAACTATACAATGTGCAAGTGTAAACACCGTTGTCAGTAAAACCATAGGTAATTGGCCGACCATATATAAATTAATTTGCGTACCCTAGGTACGCAAATTAATTTATATATTCAGAAACTTGCGTCATATTGCTGATTTTAACTTAATCAAAACAGTATGTTACGCATTGTGTCAATCTGCTTTGACCTATTCTAAATGTGTCTGGGGAAGCTCTTCGAAAAAATTACTATTGTCATTAGAAAGAGCCCAAAGATCAACTTTAAAAATAGAATATTTTCGCAATTTTCTTTACCCTACTAAAGAACTTTATAAGTAGTAGAAAGTACTACCTATGCGACATCTATGATCTAGAACTCAAAAGCAAAAAGCAAAGACATGACTTGGTGTGCCCGAGTAAGGCTTTTAGAACAAAATTCGCACATAGATTTTTTGTTTTTCTTGTCCTTATTTATACGACTTTTATAATGGTAAAATTGATGTAAATTCTTCATCATCAAACGAATGCAGAAATAAGGTTGCCCCCTGGTTGCTGAATTAGAGCTATAATTATACTAAAATTTTTATTAAGAATTATAGTTTATTATTATTATTTTTTATTTATTAATTGCTTGATGTAACTTCCATCATTTTTATATTTTCTACATATTGAACTGTTAATACCACCAAGGAGGCATAATATGTAGTACGTGAGGGTAACCATACACTTTCTTATAAGTCAAAAATTACAGCCTTGTTTGCATAGATGACTGTGATACGATAGTTCTTCATCAGTCAATTAAATATTAAGGAGTCAAAAGAGCGCTGCTACATCGACATCATTTTGACAGTTGACATTATAGTGTTTTAGTCGATTTCAGTATTGTGCAGTGTCGATAGTTTTTTTTAGGTTGATTTTTCGAAGTATTCCCAATTATTTCTAGAGTTTGTTTGCTATTGTTTCCTTAATATATTAGTTATAGTATAGGACTTTGTGTTTTTGTCTCCTTCCTCCTCCTAGTTGTTTTATAGGGCGTATTACCCTCACATACCATATATGTAATAAGTTCACAATATAAAAGAAAATATAAACTAAAATAAAGTGTGGTTTATAACGTACCTATATATGTGTAATGATAATATCTATGTCTATTATTATAAATTAAAATATCTATATATGTATTTAAATAAACTCAATTTGTTTATTTAAGTACCTCTACTTATTACTCACAAAAACATCGACAATTTTCATTATCTTCTCAATTAATGTGCATCCTAAATGCTAACATTAAAAAGTAAAATATAGTATACACCTATGTAATAAAAAATTGACTGTTGCCTATTTTTTGCTATTTAGTGCGACATTGTTTTTTTTTCCTTCTATTCATTTTTCTACTCTGTCCACGGAGATCAACAGGCAGGTGGAGACCTGGTGACTTAAAATACGGGTTATACCTAGTTTGCCTAAATTAGTTTTTCACTTAAAATTCATTCAATTCAATATTTTAGGGTATTCTTAATAATAATTCGGGGTACGTATGTATTTTGGTAGGAGGGCGAAGGGTCCCTAAGGGTGAAGGTGCCCTATTTTTTTCTTTGGGGAGCTGAATAAGGAATCCGTAAGTTTACGTTAAGCAGCGCCAGAATCACCGCATAAATTCGATGGTTCAGCGTCTTCCCCGTCAACATCCATCTTCATCACACAGATCTACATTAACTAAAAAAAAACTACTCACCAACTAACAAACCGAACACAAAGAAAATTGAGAAGGTTTACACAAATTTGCATCGGAAAAGGATTAAAAACTTATTTCAATATAAAAACACGTGTAACCAACCAACAACTATCACTGACAGCAGATATTTATTCCAATTTCAAAGTTCTGGCCGAGAAGTAGGTATATAATCCCCACGTTTTATTCCTGTCATCTTGTGTTATTCTGTCAACTTTTATATTTTATTAAAAGAAAATAAATAATTGAACACAGGATACTTAAAAAAAGGTCAGGCCAGTGCATAAAGATACAAATTAAAAACGTAGCAAAAGATGTTAAATATAATGAAAAGCGGAGCTTCAATGCTTGGGTCGGTTTGAGATCATTCACAACTGGCCTACTTTACGCCCAAATCATACAGCTATACGTAACTATGTATATAATAAATCGGGTGAGAAATCCGACCCGGATAATCGCACCAGTGTCATGAGCGGCGTGAGGTGAGCCACCCGTTGAGTGAAACTAAGGGATGCGGTTTGATTGCGGTATATATAGGCATCTTTTCATAAAATAATTGTGCTTCAAAACACATATTATGTTTATTTTACACAAAGAAAAAATCACATCTGCTCACGTATAATAAAGTTTAAGTTCGGTTAGAGCCTATATACGTCTGGGCACAGGCTTCCTCTCATTTCTGAAATTCTGAGATTCCTCTCTTTTAGAACGAGGAAAGCTCTGCTGCACTGTCCTAATGCGTGTTCGCGAACTTCATGTCTCTGAAGTTGCTTTCAAGCGAGCGCCCGACCCCTAAGCTACCATGGCAACCATAGAATACTATAATACATACATAAATGGCAACGCATATATCTCTATATACTAAAGTTCAATTGCTGTCCGTTAGTTAGTTTTGCTAAAACTCGGAATCGGCTCGAACGATTTTGATGAAAATGTTTGAGTGCATTTGAGTGAGTCCCTGAATAGTTTAGATTCACAACTGGACCCGGTAGGTTTCACTGTTGTCTTGATCCAGAAATTACTCGAGCGAATAGATAGTACAAACAATAACAAAATTACAGATTTACAATTGTGATTCCATACGCTTTTACGTTAGTTCTAGGAACCGGTTTTATACTAAATAATTTAGATAAGACCAACAGATATACCTGTATAAGGAATGTAATTGTTAAAAATTAAAAATAAATAATTGTTTTCTTGCTTACTCAATTTATTATTATCAGCAAAATAGAGTACACTTCATTACACAATCAGTGGCAGCACAGTTACAATTCGACCATATCGTACAGTCTTCCCGTTCATAATCACATATTAAGTAATGTGATTAACGTAATTACATGATATCAACAAAAGAAACAGATAAAGTATGCAAGTCAACAACAACAACTATCGCCGGGCATACGCCACGCCAAAGTACCTCATATGATCCCAGTGGACATCTTCACCCGCATACCTCCATCGACCAAGTTACCACAAGATGCGTCGAATAAGGGGAAGCACACCCGCAGATCAATCACAAGGCGCAATACCGCAAGTAGGATCAATGTAACTATCAAAGTTTTTTCGCCCCCTCACATCACACTGCAAGGGTCCCCTTTAAAAAATAGAATACTATAATACACAATAGAATGGCTGTCAACCTTCCTTTGTAGGAGGATTGGCGTCGCCGAGAGCACACATACAAGCAATTACGTCGTGTTATCAGTTATCACTACTACAAATACATTTTAGACTTTTGATGAATGTTTTTGACACGTAAATGTTTCTTTATTTTTTTTTTTTATAAACACACGCCTGTCACCCAGAGGGGTAGGCAGAGACTACGGACTTCCTTTTGGCACGATCCTGGCATACCTCTTTCGCCTCTTTTACATCCATATATCTACGCATACATGCTCGTCGGTTAAGGGTACTTCTAACGTGGCCCATTTTCAAAATATCGCCAATTTGGTCGATAAACTTTTTCCTAGGGCGTCCCTTCCCGACTCGGCCGTTCACATCTGCCATATAAATTTGCTTTGTCACTCTTTCCTCATTCATTCTTTCCACATGACCAAACCACAGAAGCATTCCTTTCTTAATCCTGGTCACAACATCATCTTGCATACCACATTTATCTCTTATCACGCAATTTCTCACCCTGTCATTCAGATTCAACCCTAGCATATTCCTTAAAGACCGCATTTCTACAGCATTTATTCTACTTTCGTGCTTCTTCTGCCACACCCAGCTTTCACTACCATACATTAAAGTAGGGACTAACACAGCATTATGAATTACCATACGTGCCTGTTTTGACACATTCTGGTTCTTCATAATAGAGTGTAGTGCCCCATTCACTCTATTCCCTGCATTTACTCGTCGTTCTATATCCCTATCATATCTACCATCCCTGCTAAATACACATCCCAAATACACAAACTCATCCACTTGCTCAATTAACTCTCCTTCTATTCTTATTTCACATACCGTTTTGCTTTCTTCTCTTTCAAAAACCATCACTTTCGTCTTACATGCGTTCACTTTCATTCCCCTTTCTTTTAATTCCCAGTTCATTAATGTAACCATCATTTGCAACTCAGCCGCCGATGACGCAAGTATGACTTGATCATCGGCATACAAAAGGCATTTGACGGTTAACTCGCCCATTCTTAACCCACATTCTTCATCTTTCAAAGTTTGCAAACACCGGTCCATAAATAGGTTGAACAGCCAAGGGGAAGCTACACAGCCCTGTCTGACACCTTTTTGGATGCCAAACCAGTCCGAGTAGACCCCATTGATCCTGACACAAGCACTAGAGTCCCTATAAAGAGACCTTAATGCCTGTATCAAACCAGCGCTCAACCCATATGAGTTCAGTGTTTGCCATAACACATTCCTGTCCACTCTGTCATAAGCCTTTTCCAAGTCCATGAATGCACAAAAAACTTTCTGGTTTTTGGCCAAAAACTTCTCCGCAATCATGCGCATGGAAAAGACTTGATCTGTCCTCTTTATTTTTTGTTTCTAGTATTCGCAAAATATAAATAATTTCGACTTACTGGTTGTAGAATATGTCTCCTTTATTTAAATTCCATTCCCTGCTGTTCTTTTCACACGTAATTATTGCAAAATTTGCTAATTTTTTTAAATAACTTGCATGCAACGACGCTTGACACGAAAATTGGAAAAGATTGATTGTGTTGACATTTATACGTGTGAATTGACGTGTTAGTGGACATGTTAGTGGCTACACGGGCTCCGCCCACTCCCCCGTTCTATTATGAATGTATTATATACGGTACTTATAACAAAAATACAATCTTTAAATTTTTTGCCAGTCTGTTTGTATCGGCTAATCTCCGAAACGGTTGTACCGAATTTGACAGGATTTTCACTGGCACATAGCTGATGTTATAAGGGTTCTGAGTAAAAAATTAAAAACCATGAAATTAAAATCGTAAAAAATTCCACGCGGGCTTAATCGCGGGAACAGCTCGTCATACATAAATATCTTGGGACCATAACACAGCGCACTAACGTAATCGTTAGGAGAGCACAATGTCCATGGGCAAGCCGTATCGCCACAGAATATATAATAGTCATAGATATAGTAATGAATTTTAATATTTCTGTGATAATAGTACTAGTAGTATCGCTACAATAAACCTGCTCACCATCGGCACTAAGATAATATGAACTGTATAAAACCTAATATAAGCTTGAAACATCTGGTGTACTAGTTTGGTATCACGTTTACCGTGACCTTGGTTACAATAATTATTTTCAATACCCAGTTCTACCATCATTATAATAATACTATTGGATATTTGAGACCTTCCACATAAACACTCTTAGTTTTATAGACTTTCATACTTAATATGTCTTTATTGAGGAACTTTAACGTCATTTTAAATAAAAAAAATATTTAAAAAAAATAAAATAATATTTTAAAAGAACCATCTCTATCATTATAAAGTTTTTATATTTTAGAGACCTGTATAAATACTATTTTATACAGGTCTCTAAAATATAAGTTTTTATATATTAGAGACCTAATAAATGCTATTTTTTCAGAGGTAATTATATAATATATCAGGGCGGGGGTTAGTTTACTCCTAATTCTCATATTTTGGCATTATCAGTAGTGTTGCCCAAATGCATGAACAAGACGAGACTTAGCTAGTCTTAGTCTTGGTATTGCGCCAATACACCAAGTCTTGGTCTTGGTCTTGGTATTGTACTCTCAGTCTTGGTCTTGCGACAAAAGTCTCGCAAGTCTCGCAATTACTTATTAGCCTATTGCTATTTATTAAACGTTACTTTTGATCTTAGAACAACTTAACTGAGTAGGTACATTTTGAGCTTCAATTAATATATAGCTATAGTAAAGACCAACCAAATTAATAAATGTCTAAACATTTAATGAGAAATATGAAATATGAACTGACACCGGGTGGGGTTTGAACCCCCAACCTAAGCGATCGGTGCCGATGCCGTGGGATATGGTAGATAGCTCAGTTGGAACCACCTGAGCTATCTATCATATCCCACGGCCACGGGAGTCAGTCTGTTTCTTAATAAACAGCCCGATTTCGCTTGCTTAGGGGTATGCGGGGAAGTCGCGGTCGATTTTCGAGAGGGGTGCTGCGCGTTTCCGAAATCGCCTCTTCCAATATACTCCTCATTTGCTCTAGTTCGTGGGAGACTATTTCATCGTCGTTCGAATCAACCACAACTGGAAGATCCATGGCGGCTTCCACGTGTGGACGCTGGTCTGTCGAATGTGGAGCTGCATCTCCAGCCATAGCCGATTCATTCGACGACGGAATAGCATCACGTCGTAGTCGTTCGAGTTCAAATCATCAAATATTTTCGAGCGCATGATGTACCGAACTCGGTCTGCCAGGTTTTGTTCCGTGACGGGGATAGACGGCTCCAGCTCAGCAAAAAAGCAATGCATCCGAGACCTATACGCTATTCCCACAGTTTCTTCCCCTTTCGCCCTATAGTACGCCCGCAATGCGTTTTCGTTCATGAATTTCGTCCAACGCATGCGACGTGCTCCACCAGCGGCGGGTGCCGCTTGCTGGGTCCGAGAAGACCCAGCCGACACCAAGCCTTCTGGTGGGGATGATGGATGCGAGGGGCTGCTAGGTGATCGTGCAGCTCCTCGCGCTCGGCTGGCGGCCCGCATGCTGCCGCGTCCAGCGCCAGCTCCAGACGCGCCCCGGCGACCCCCAGGCAGCGGCCCTATGCGCGTTCCTTTCTGTGTTTTTTCCATCATCCATTTTATGGGCGCCAAATAACGGGAGACGGCCAAGCCCGGTACCGTTTCGTGGTTGGGTCATATGCACAAACGGACCTTTGCATCTACAATTTTGCCTAGGCACGGCGCCCACACCACTTGGCAGGATGCTAACTGACTGCGCCGACGTCGCAGTTTTGTCACATAACTGTTACGTCAGCGGGCGATGGGGTCGTCACTTCCCTACGCCTTTTTTTATTATTATTATGTGTGGGGTATCTATATAGTTTTCTCATCTGGTTGCGATGTATAAATATATAATTATAAACGAAAATGAAAAGATAAATATACATAAATATCAATAAAATAAAATAAATACAAAACTACATAAATAAATAAAAGCCCAACCAGACGGAAGCCCTCGGCAGGGGAGACCAAACGGCCAAGGGTTAGGGGGAAAGGGAAAGAAACCGGCGGACGATGCGCGCAGTATCAAGGAGCACCGATTATTTATTATTATTGTGGGGTATCTATATAGTTTTCTCATCTGGTTGGGTTCTATAAATATATAATTATAAATGAAAATGAAAAGATAAATATACATAAATATCAATAACATAAAATAAATATAAAAATACCTAAATACCAATATAAAAACCAGATGGAGGCCCTCGTCAGGGGAGACCAAACGGCCGAGGGTTAGGGGGAAAGGGAAAGAAACCGGCGGACGGTGCGGGCGGTATCGAGGAGCACCGCCTTCTGCATTTGAGCCCGGAGCGGTCCGCCACGTAGTCCCAGTCGCCTCAGATGACCCGAGAGGCTGACTGGGATTAGCCCGTTTGCAGAGACGACTACAGGAATAATTTCGGTCGGCAGACCACCCCACATGTCTGTCACCTCGTAAGCCAGGTCCAGATATTTTGTTTGCTTGTCTGTTTCGGCTTTCACGAGGTTCTCGTCATACGGAATGGTAATGTCGACCAAAAATATCCTTGACTGTGCCCGGTCCATCAGCACAATATCAGGCTTATTCGCAAGAATAGTCATGTCTGTGATGATGGCTCGGTCCCAATAGAGCCTGGCGCGATTATTTTCGAGCACGGCTTCCGGCAAGTACTTGTAATACGGCAATTTCCGATCCACGAGACCGTATTTCAGAGCGAGCTCCGGGTGAAGAATTCTGGCTACTAGGTTGTGCCTGTGCAAGTACTCAGAGTTAGAAAGCGCCGAACAACCGGAGATGACATGCCTAAGTGACTCACCGGGATGGCGACAAGCTCGACAGATGTCCACGGTGCCATCCTTTAGGATGTATCTCCGATAGTTGTTGGTCTTAATAACCTGATCCTGTATTGCACAGACAAAGCCCTCGGTTTCCCCGAAGAGATCACCAAAGCGTAGCCAGTGGAGGGAGGCTACTGTGTCTACGAAAGGCTCATGTAGAGCCTTGTAGAACCTCCCGTGGAGCTCCTTCTCCTTCCACACGGTCTCCCGGTCGGAAATTGTCTGCACTGCCGGGTCTTGCCATTGCTCGTTGGCTAAGGATAGAGGGGTAAGTCCTTTATCACAAGAAATGACGTCCTTATAGAATGGATCATCCGATCTCGCCAGGAAGTAATTACGGAGGCTGCACACTTCGCGATTATGCATGGTGAGCGCGCTCAAGAAGCCACGCCCACCATGCTTTCGCGGCAAGTACAGCCTCATTACCGACGATCTCGGATGATGCATCCTGTGGGACGTCATGGTAGTGCGGACTTTTCTATCCAGGGCGTTAAGTTCAGTCTGAGTCCACCTGAGTATGCCAAAGGTATACATGAGGACAGGCATGACCCAGCCGTTATATGCGTGTGTCTTATTCACACCGGACAAAAGGCTGTTAAGCACTTTGGTCAAGCGTGCATAAAACACGTCGCAAACTGACTGTTTCATACCAGCCTCATCGATACCGATGTTCTGTGACATACCCAGGTATCGGTATGTTTCAGCCTCGGAAAGGGTCCTTAAGTTGACGGGCATAGATAAGTCTATGCCCTCTGAGTTAGCAACCCTTCCCCTTTCAACATGGAGGACCGCACACTTATCCGTTCCCAGCTCCATTCCAATAGAATTGCTAAATTCACAAGTGATGTTTAGCAATTCCATAAGATGGGAGCGACTGGAGGCTTATTATTATTATTATTTAGGGTATCTATATAATTTTCTCACCTGGTTGGGTGCTATAAATATATAATTATAAATTAAAATGAAAAGATAAATATACATAAATATCAATAAAATAAAATAAATACAAAAACTACATAAATAAATAAGATCCAACCAGA
This sequence comes from Parnassius smintheus behrii, assembly GCA_036936625.1. NCBI lineage: Eukaryota > Metazoa > Arthropoda > Insecta > Lepidoptera > Papilionidae > Parnassius > Parnassius smintheus. The sequence continues at coordinate 40,219,437 of JAUPFT010000005.1, read as the reverse complement.
TGGGAGCCCTCGGCAGGGGAGACCAAACCGCCGAGGGTTAGGGGGAAAGGGAAAGAAACCAGCGGACGATGCGGGCGGTATCGAGAAGCACCGCCTTCTGCATTTGAGCCCGGAGCGGTCCGTCACGGAGTCCCAGTCGCCTCAGATGACCCGAGAGGCTGACTGGGATTAGCCCATTCGCAGAGACGACTACAGGAATAATTTCGGTCGGCATACCACCCCACATGTCGGTCACCTCGTGAGCCAGGTCCAGATAATTTGTTCGTTTATCCGTTTCGGCTTTCACGAGGTTCTCGTCATACGGAATTGTAATGTCGATCAAAAATATCCTTGACCGTGCCCGGTCCATCAGCACAATATCAGGCTTATTCGCAAGAATAGTCCTGTCTGTGATGATGGCCCGGTCCCAGTAGAGCCTGGCGCGGTCATTTTCGAGCACGGCTTCCGGCAAGTACTTGTAATACGGCAATTTTCGGTCCACGAGACCGTATTTCAGAGCGAGCTCCTGGTGTAGAATTCTGGCTACCAGGTTGTGCCTGTGCAAGTACTCAGAGTTAGAAAGCGCCGAACTCGAAAGTGCCATCCTTTAGGATGTATCTCCGATAGTTGTTGGTCTTAATAACCTGATCCTGTATTGCACAGACAAAACCCTCGGTTTCACCGAAGAGGTCACCGAAACGTAGCCAGTTGAGGGAGGCGGCTGTATCTACGTGAGGCTCATGTACAGCCCTGTAGTACCTCCCGTGGAGCTACTTCTCCTTCCATACGGTCTCCCGGTCGGAAATGCTCTGTACTGCCGGGTCTTCCCATTGCTCGTTGGCTAAGGATAGAGGGGTAAGTCCTTTATCACTAGAAATGACGTCATTATAGAATGGATCATCCGATCTTGCCAGGAAGTAATGACGGAGGCTGCACACTTCGCGGTTATGCATGGTGAGCGCGCTTATCCTATCCACTTACCTTATCCACTTACAATTACCTTATCCACTTATCGTACTCCACTGCCCCATACACTGCTCGAGGAAGTCTCTCACTGTACAGTCTATCTTGTACAGCTCGAGGACTCTCAAAATATCAAAATACAGATGCGTTGTCACCCGTAAGGACTAAGATGGATTGCCTCGTTTCCGGTAAAAAGGGTCTCCGGTTCTCAACACTCACCATACGAAACACAGCAGCATTAAGCTACTATTTTACGCTAGTATTCTGTGAGAGTGTGGTCCTTCCCCGGTCTAACCGACCCATTCGTGCTACAACTGTATTACTAATATAACTGCAGCATGGCTCTATCACGTAAGCTTATGAAACTTCAATCAACAGTTGGTATTGTTGATCGAAGTTATTAAATTTAAACGTTTATTAAGAAACAGACTGACTCCCGTGGCCGTGGGATATGGTAGATAGCTCAGTTCCAACTGCCCCATTCGACTCCCGTGGCCGTGGGATATGGTAGATAGCTCAGTTCCAACTGAGCTATCTACCATATCCATTCTTAATAAACGTTTAAATTTAATAACTTCGATCAACAATACCAACTGTTGATTGAAGTTTCATAAGCTTACGTGGTAGAGCCATGCTGCAGTTATATTAGTAATACAGTTGTAGCACGAATGGGTCGGCTCGACCGGGGAAGGACCACACTCTCACTGAATACTAACGTAAAATAGTAGCTTAATGCTGCTGTGTTTCGTATGGTGAGTGTTGAGAACCGGAGACCCTTTTTACCGGAAACGAGGCAATCCATCTTAGTCCTTACGGGTGACAACGCATCTGTATTTTGATATTTTGAGAGTCCTCGAGCTGTACAAGATAGACTGTACAGTGAGAGACTTACTCGAGCAGTGTATGGGGCAGTGGAGTACGATAAGTGGATAAGGTAATTGTAAGTGGATAAGGTAAGTGGATAGGATAAGCGCGCTCACCATGCATAACCGCGAAGTGTGCAGCCTCCGTCATTACTTCCTGGCAAGATCGGATGATCCATTCTATAATGACGTCATTTCTAGTGATAAAGGACTTACCCCTCTATCCTTAGCCAACGAGCAATGGGAAGACCCGGCAGTACAGAGCATTTCCGACCGGGAGACCGTATGGAAGGAGAAGTAGCTCCACGGGAGGTACTACAGGGCTGTACATGAGCCTCACGTAGATACAGCCGCCTCCCTCAACTGGCTACGTTTCGGTGACCTCTTCGGGGAAACCGAGGGTTTTGTCTGTGCAATACAGGATCAGGTTATTAAGACCAACAACTATCGGAGATACATCCTAAAGGATGGCACTTTCGAGTTCGGCGCTTTCTAACTCTGAGTACTTGCACAGGCACAACCTGGTAGCCAGAATTCTACACCAGGAGCTCGCTCTGAAATACGGTCTCGTGGACCGAAAATTGCCGTATTACAAGTACTTGCCGGAAGCCGTGCTCGAAAATGACCGCGCCAGGCTCTACTGAGACCGGGCCATCATCACAGACAGGACTATTCTTGCGAATAAGCCAGATATTGTGCTGATGGACCGGGCACAGTCAAGGATATTTTTGATCGACATTACCATTCCGTATGACGAGAACCTCGTGAAAGCCGAAACGGATAAACGAACAAAATATCTGGACCTGGCTCACGAGGTGACCGACATGTGGGGTGGTATGCCAACCGAAATTATTCCTGTAGTCGTCTCTGCGAATGGGCTAATCCCAGTCAGCCTCTCGGGTCATCTGAGGCGACTGGGACTCCGTGACGGACCGCTCCGGGCTCAAATGCAGAAGGCGGTGCTTCTCGATACCGCCCGCATCGTCCGCCGGTTTCTTTCCCTTTCCCCCTAACCCTCGGCGGTTTGGTCTCCCCTGCCGAGGGCTCCCATCTGGTTGGATCTTATTTATTTATGTAGTTTTTGTATTTATTTTATTTTATTGATATTTATGTATATTTATCTTTTCATTTTAATTTATAATTATATATTTATAGCACCCAACCAGGTGAGAAAATTATATAGATACCCTAAATGATAATAATAATAAGCCTCCAGTCGCTCCCATCTTATGGAATTGCTAAACATCACTTGTGAATTTAGCAATTCTATTGGAATGGAGCTGGGAACGGATAAGTGTGCGGTCCTCCATGTTGAAAGGGGAAGGGTTGCTAACTCAGAGGGCATAGACTTATCTATGCCCGTCAACTTAAGGACCCTTTCCGAGGCTGAAACATACCGATACCTGGGTATGTCACAGAACATCGGTATCGATGAGGCTGGTATGAAACAGTCAGTTTGCGACGTGTTTTATGCACGCTTGACCAAAGTGCTTAACAGCCTTTTGTCCGGTGTGAATAAGACACACGCATATAACGGCTGGGTCATGCCTGTCCTCATGTATACCTTTGGCATACTCAGGTGGACTCAGACTGAACTTAACGCCCTGGATAGAAAAGTCCGCACTACCATGACGTCCCACAGGATGCATCATCCGAGATCGTCGGTAATAAGGCTGTACTTGCCGCGAAAGCATGGTGGGCGTGGCTTCTTGAGCGCGCTCACCATGCATAATCGCGAAGTGTGCAGCTTCCGTAATTAATTCCTGGCGAGATCGGATGATCCATTCTATAAGGACGTCATTTCTTGTGATAAAGGACTTACCCCTCTATCCTTAGCCAACGAGCAATGGCAAGACCCGGCAGTGCAGACAATTTCCGACCGGGAGACCGTGTGGAAGGAGAAGGAGCTCCACGGGAGGTTCTACAAGGCTCTACATGAGCCTTTCGTAGACACAGTAGCCTCCCTCCACTGGCTACGCTTTGGTGATCTCTTCGGGGAAACCGAGGGCTTTGTCTGTGCAATACAGGATCAGGTTATTAAGACCAACAACTATCGGAGATACATCCTAAAGGATGGCACCGTGGACATCTGTCGAGCTTGTCGCCATCCCGGTGAGTCACTTAGGTATGTCATCTCCGGTTGTTCGGCGCTTTCTAACTCTGAGTACTTGCACAGGCACAACCTAGTAGCCAGAATTCTTCACCAGGAGCTCGCTCTGAAATACGGTCTCGTGGATCGGAAATTGTCGTATTTCAAGTACTTGCCGGAAGCCGTGCTCGAAAATAATCGCGCCAGGCTCTATTGGGACCGAGCCATCATCACAGACATGACTATTCTTGCGAATAAGCCTGATATTGTGCTGATGGACCGGGCACAGTCAAGGATATTTTTGGTCGACATTACCATTCCGTATGACGAGAACCTCGTGAAAGCCGAAACAGACAAGCAAACAAAATATCTGGACCTGGCTTACGAGGTGACAGACATGTGGGGTGGTCTGCCGACCGAAATTATTCCTGTAGTCGTCTCTGCAAACGGGCTAATCCCAGTCAGCCTCTCGGGTCATCTGAGGCGACTGGGACTACGTGGCGGACCGCTCCGGGCTCAAATGCAGAAGGCGGTGCTCCTCGATACCGCCCGCACCGTCCGCCGGTTGCTTTCCCTTTCCCCCTAACCCTCGGCCGTTTGGTCTCCCCTGCCGAGGGCCTCCATCTGGTTTTTATATTGGTATTTAGGTATTTTTATATTTATTTTATGTTATTGATATTTATGTATATTTATCTTTTCATTTTCATTTATAATTATATATTTATAGAACCCAACCAGATGAGAAAACTATATAGATACCCCACAATAATAATAAATAATCGGTGCTCCTTGATACTGCGCGCATCGTCCGCCGGTTTCTTTCCCTTTCCCCCTAACCCTTGGCCGTTTGGTCTCCCCTGCCGAGGGCTTCCGTCTGGTTGGGCTTTTATTTATTTATGTAGTTTTGTATTTATTTTATTTTATTGATATTTATGTATATTTATCTTTTCATTTTCGTTTATAATTATATATTTATACATCGCAACCAGATGAGAAAACTATATAGATACCCCACACATAATAATAATAAAAAAAGGCGTAGGGAAGTGACGACCCCATCGCCCGCTGACGTAACAGTTATGTGACAAAACTGCGACGTCGGCGCAGTCAGTTAGCATCCTGCCAAGTGGTGTGGGCGCCGTGCCTAGGCAAAATTGTAGATGCAAAGGTCCGTTTGTGCATATGACCCAACCACGAAACGGTACCGGGCTTGGCCGTCTCCCGTTATTTGGCGCCCATAAAATGGATGATGGAAAAAACACAGAAAGGAACGCGCATAGGGCCGCTGCCTGGGGGTCGCCGGGGCGCGTCTGGAGCTGGCGCTGGACGCGGCAGCATGCGGGCCGCCAGCCGAGCGCGAGGAGCTGCACGATCACCTAGCAGCCCCTCGCATCCATCATTCCCACCAGAAGGCTTGGTGTCGGCTGGGTCTTCTCGGACCCAGCAAGCGGCACCCGCCGCTGGTGGAGCACGTCGCATGCGTTGGACGAAATCCATGAACGAAAACGCATTGCGGGCGTACTATAGGGCGAAAGGGGAAGAAACTGTGGGAATAGCGTATAGGTCTCGGATGCATTGCTTTTTTGCTGAGCTGGAGCCGTCTATCCCCGTCACGGAACAAAACCTGGCAGACCGAGTTTGGTACATCATGCGCTCGAAAATATTTGATGATGCGAACTCGAACGACTACGACGTGATGCTATTCCGTCGTCGAATGAATCGGCTATGGCTGGAGATGCAGCTCCACATTCGACAGACCAGCATCCACACGTGGAAGCCGCCATGGATCTTCCAGTTGTGGTTGATTCGAACGACGATGAAATAGTCTCCCACGAACTAGAGCAAATGAGGAGTATATTGGAAGAGGCGATTTTGGAAACGCGCAGCACCACTCTCGAAAATCGACCGCGACTTCCCCGCATACCCCTAAGCAAGCGAAATCGGGCTGTCGTGAGGGCTCTTAACCCAATGCTGGTGACCTATTTGGAAGCCAGCCGGGACCTTTGCGAGACGGACTCGATTCTCTTTGGCGCTGCAGTGGCAGTTTGCCGTATTATTGGCGCCAAACTTCCCATGGCTGGACGCGCTACTACACAAAGTAGCGCCATCCCAGCCTGGAGAAAAAGAATCGAGGACTGTATCGCAAAGGCAAGGGCCCTTATCTGCAGACTGACAAGCTTCAGGTCGGGTAATAATAGACCGAGGATTATGCGCACCGTTAGGATGGCGTTTGCTGGGACAAATATCAGTTTGTCCCAGCCGGATATCACGCAGAAACTAACGGAGCGCATAGACGACCTGAAGCAAAAGGTCGCTGCTTGGGGGAAGCGGATTCGACGATTTTCCGAGAGGTCAAGGCGGTTCAACCAGAATCGTCTCTTCCAGAGTGATCAGAAAAGGCTCTATAAATCATTGGAGCGACCAAAGGTATGTGGAGCGGGCCAAGGACCGGATCAGGCTGACATTATCGCATTCTGGCGTGGCCTGTGGTCAGAGCCCGTAAACCACAGCGAGGGCCCTTGGATGGAAGTTGTGGCGAGCCAGGGTGCGAGTGTTGCGCCTATGGACCCCATCACCATAACGCCAGAAGACGTGGCTGAGGCGGTCCGTAGGGCCCCGAACTGGAAAAGTCCGGGGCTCGACGGGCTGCATCATTACTGGCTGAAGGGGTTCATAGTGTGTCACGCTGTGCTCGCCCGACAGTTTCAAGAGTCTCTCGACCAGAAGTCACTCCCGAGCCTCCTCACTACTGGGATCACTCACTTGGTTCCTAAAGATCAGGATACCACAGACCCGAGCAAATACCGCCCCATCACGTGTCTACCCACCATATATAAGACACTGACATCCATTTTGAGCGCGAGAATCACTCGTCACCTGGAGCTAAACCAAGTGATGTCACGCGCTCAAAATGGATGTCGGGGCGGTGGTCGTGGAACTAAGGAACCACTCCTCATTGACGCGGTCATAGGCAAAGTGGTGAAACGCAACCGTCGGAACTTCTCTGCCGCCTGGATAGACTACAGAAAGGCGTTCGACTCGGTGCCCCATACACGGCTAAAGAGGGTGCTCGAGCTGTACAAGATTGACTGTACAGTTAGAGACTTCCTCGGGCAGTGTATGGGGCAGTGGAGTACGATCCTTTGTCATCTGGGCGAGCGGATGACGGCTGCGGAGAACCACATAAGGATAAGAAGGGGTATCTTCCAGGGCGATTGTCTGAGTCCGATCTGGTTCTGCCTCTCTCTTAACCCTCTCAGTACCTTACTGGAGGGCTCCGGGAGGGGATTTCAGCTGCGGAAAGGAGGGACAAACGTGACCCACCTTTTCTATATGGATGACCTCAAGTTATTCGCCTCCAGTCGCTCCCATCTTATGGAACTGCTAAACATCACTTGTGAATTTAACAGTTCCATTGGAATGCAGCTGGGGACGGATAAGTGTGCGGTCCTCCATGTTGAAAGGTGAAGGGTCGCTAACTCTGAGGGCATAGACTTGTCTATGCCCGTCAACTTAAGGACCCTTTCCGAGGCTGAAACATACCGATACCTGGGTATGTCACAGAACATCGGTATCGATGAGGCTGGTATGAAACAGTCAGTTTGCGACGTGTTTTATGCACGCTTGACCAAAGTGCTTAACAGCCTTTTGTCCGGTGTGAATAAGTCACACGCATATAACTGCTGGGTCATGCCTGTCCTCATGTATACCTTTGGCATACTCAGGTGGACTCAGACTGAGCTTAACGCCCTGGATAGAAAAGTCCGTACTACCATGACGTCCCATAGGATGCATCATCCGAGATCGTCGGTAATGAGGCTGTACTTACCGCGAAAGTATGGTGGGCGTGGCTTCCTGAGCGCGCTCACCATGCATAATCGCGAAGTGTGCAGTCTCCGTCAATACTTCTTGGCGAGATCGGATGATCCATTCTATAAGGACGTCATTTCTAGTGATAAAGGGCTTACCCCTCTATCCTTAGCCAACGAGCAATGGCAGGACCCAGCAGTGCTTAGCATTTCCGACCGGGAGACCGTATGGAAGGAGAAGGAGCTCCACAGGAGGTACTACAAGGCTCTACATGAGCCCTTCGTAGATACAGTCGCCTCCCTCAACTATCTACGTTTCGTTGACCTCTTCGGGGAAACCGAGGGTTTTGTCTGTGCAATACAGGATCTGGTTATTAAGACCAACAACTATCGGAGATACATCCTAAAGGATGGCACTGTCGACGTCTGTCGAGCTTGTCGCCATCCCGGGGAGTCACTCAGGCATGTCATCTCCGGTTGTTCGGCGCTTTCTAACTCTGAGTACTTGCACAGGCACAACCTAGTAGTTAGAATTCTACACTAGGAGCGCTGTCTGAAATACGGCCTCGTGGACCGGAAATTGCCGTATTACAAGTACTTGCCGGAAGCCGTACTCGAAAATGACCGCGCCAGGCTCTACTGGGACCGGGCCATCATCACAGACAGGACTATTCTTGCGAATAAGCCTGATATTGTGCTGATGGACCGGGCACAGTCAAGGATATTTTTGGTCGATATTACCATCCCGTATGACGAGAACCTCGTGAGAGCCGAAACAGATAAGCAATGAAAATATCTGGACCTGGCTCACGAGGTGACCGACATGTGGGGTGGTCTGCCGGCCGAAATTATTCCTGTAGTCGTCTCTGCGAATGGGCTAATCCCAGTTAGCCTCTCTGGTCATCTGAGGCGACTGGGACTCCAAGACGGACCGCTCCGGGCTCAAATGCAAAAGGTGTTGCTCCTTGATACTGCCCGCATCGTCCGCCGGTTTCTTTCCCTTTCCCCCTAACCCTTGGCCGTTTGGTCTCCCCTGCCGAGGGCTTCCATCTGGTTGGGCTTTTATTTATTTATGTAGTTTTGTATTTATTTTATTTTATTGATATTTATGTATTTTTATCTTTTCATTTTCGTTTATAATTATATATTTATACATCCCAACCAGATGAGAAAACTATATAGATACCCCAAATAATAATAATAATAATAATTTCTTTATTTGCTTAAAACATGGTGTTTGTAGGTGGTACAGTAAAATAAGTTCACATGTTTTGCTTATAATTAGCATGTAAATTTAAGTTTATGTTCAGGTAACATTTATTTCAAAGGGGTCAAATATATTCATTAAAATCAATGTCAACAAATCAATTATTATTAAAGCTTAATGTCAATAAATTCTTCAATGTCATACACTTTAAGTTCAATTAGCCACTTATAGAGTCTCGATTTGAATAAATTCATTTTGATGTCATTGGGGATCTTATTATACACCTTAACACACATTGCTAAACAACTTTTTCTCAATTTAGCAGATCTTGGAATGAGTCTTAACACTAATCGCTCCGGATTTCTTTTCCCTCGAGAGTTTATATCTCTGGCTTTCTGAAAGAGTTCAGTATGGCGTTTTACAAAACAACTCATTTCAAAGATATACAGTGCTGACAAAGGAAGTAAGCCCAGGCTCCAAAATGCTCTACAGGACTCGCCCGGTGGAATCCCACATATGGCTCTGATGCATTTTTTTTTCGCTATAAATACCCTATGTCTCTCAGTACTATTGCCCCATATCATTACCCCATAACGTAGAATGGAGGCTACCTACGCGTGGTAAGTGGTAATGGCTGTTTGCAAGTTAGTTACGCTCCTTGTTTTATAAAGAGCATAATAAGCATAAGCTGTTAATACGCTTACATAAGGCCTCAATGTGTAATTTCCAGTTAAGATCTTGGTCTATCGTTATACCTAAAAACTTAGTATAGAAATTACACTAATTTCTTTAATCTTCTCAATTCTAATTCCAATCTTTTCAATATCGATGTTTAAATTGTATTTATCATATTTGGATTTATTAAATTGAATGAAATTTGATTTATCTAAATTTAATTTTAGATTATTTTCATCTAGCCTTTAATAATGTTGTCAATAGTATTGTTACGAGCTTGAGGTTCGTGACAATAAAAATTGCCGATAGAATTACCTAAATTAACACTTTAATTTACTTTATACAAATTAAAGTTAAAAACACTAATAATTAAACACACTAATTCACTTAATTCCGCTCCGAAGCTTCGCTTGTGTCGCCGAGTTAAACTCTGTCCCGATCGCATCTTGCGCCACCTATTTATTTAAATTAGCAAAATATCCGGAATGTTCAAGTAAACACGCGCAAGGTACTGAGAGCTCGAGTATAGATTTTCTAGAATCTTAGTTCTTCGGGTGGCGCTGTCGGTCGAAAAATGTGTGATGTCATTTACTGCAACGCTCCCCTCGCTCTCGTTCCTGACACTAGATGGCGCTAGTGCACTGATTTGAGCGCGGCGTAACACTGCCCCCTCCTAAGACATGCTCGTCCCGAGCATTATCGGCCCCATAGTAGCGCGCCAAGCGATCCACATGGACAATCTTAGGAATCCCTCTTGCGCCTTTCTGTAACGGCTCCGCAATGTCAAGGGCTGTCCTATCCCGTGGTGCACCAACATTGTACAATTTCGGTGCTCCTCTACTACGTGTCTGAGGTCCCCGCACGGCCGCACAACTTGTACATGTACGACACCAATCCTCGACATCGTCACGATAATGGACCCAGTAAAACTGTTCTCGAACCTTCAGTAGAGTTCGTTTAACTCCCAGATGGACTCTTGAACGACCATTATGTCACAGCTGTAGAATATTCGGCACTTTAGCCTTAGGGACAACCATTTGCAAACGACAGCTGTCTCCTCGACCATTGTCCCATTTACGGCACAGGACTCCATCCTGAAGCAGCAAGCTGTCCCATTGGGCCCAATAACTTTTCGTGGTTGAACTCATCGCTGAGACGTCCCTCCACTTAGGCTTGGTAGCACGGGCCTTCATCCATCCCAGAATCGGCTTGATGTCCGGATCTTCCTGCTGTGCATGTCGTAGGCTGTCCTTCCACCCGTTGCTGAGGTGGTCTGTCCTGAGCATCCTCACGGATACCACTTCCTTACTCTCTTGCCTACTACAGTGGTTGAAATCTTCAGGACAAGGTCTTCTTGACAATGCACCTGCGCTGCCGTGAGATTTCCCGCTGCAGTGTCTGATAGTAAAGTCGTATTCCTGCTGCTGCTGGGCGGTGCTGTTAGCCGCACTTCCTTCCTGAGACCGTTCGCCTTCCCTTCCTAGGGTGTGCTTAGGGCAGCTGGACCGAAGATGGCCCTTTTCCCCACAGCCATAGCACCTAGGGCTGTATCCTCTGTTGCGGTCACGAGCTGTAGCTGCTGCAACCTCCCTGACGCGATGGGAACGATGGTCCTGCCGCACGGCTTCTACCTCCAGTGCATGGGCCAAGGCGTCCTTAAGCGTCTCGTGGTGCCCGAGCCTCACAGCAGCTCTGACTTCCAGGTCGCGGATGCCGTCGATGAATGTCTGCACCAGGTTCCCTTCAATGAGCACAGGTACAGACTGGTATGCTTTTCGAACCATCTTCTCCACCTCAAGGGCCCACTGCTGCAGGTTTTCATTGCTGCGTTGCACGCGATCTTTAAGCTGCGCGCGAAAGACGTGTTACAGGTGAGCGTCACCATATCTCGCCTCCAATGCCTCAAGGAGCTGCTCGTAGGTCACTTTCTTACCGAGAGCTTCCAACACGGTTAAGGCTTGGTCGCGCAGGCCTAAGGTGAGTGCAGTCATGGCCTGGTTTTTATTCCAGCCGTTTGCCTCCATGACGGCCTCGAGCTGGATTTTGTAGGCCGACCAGGAAGAAGTCCCGTCGAACGGTGGTACCTTGAACCCACGTAGCGAAGGTGTAGTAGCTACTGCGGGGGCTGCAATTCCATCTCCAAGTTTGAGTTCATCCAGCGTTTTCTTAACTTGGTTGATTTGGGTCTCAGCTTCCGACAGGCGGTTATCATGTTGAGCAACCTTATCCTTCACCTCCCTTATCTCCTTCCCGAAGGTAGCGTGAAGATCCTTCATGAGAAGCATTTGCTCTTCCAAGCGACGGGCCTGTTCCTCTTGTCCGCTCTGCAGCTGCTCTTTCAACTGACGGACCTGTTCCTCCTGTCGGCGAACCTGTTCATCCTGTCCACCCCGCAGCTGCTGCAACATCACCATCAGAGCACCTAAGTCAGGTGCCACAGACGTAGAAGCTGCTGACGGACCGGCTTCCGTGGCCGGCGGCTGGCCCTCAGACATCTGCGGCGTTGCACCACCAAATCTCCTCTGGTCCGTCTCCTGCTGGCGTTGACTTCGGGTACGGACACCCTCCGTTTCCTCCTTAGGTAAAATCGGCATTATTTGATCCCACTTCTGACACCAATTGTTACGAGCTTGAGGTTCGTGACAATAAAAATTGCCGATAGAATTACCTAAATTAACACTTTAATTTACTTTATACAAATTAAAGTTAAAAACACTAATAATTAAACACACTAATTCACTTAATTCCGCTCCGAAGCTTCGCTTGTGTCGCCGAGTTAAACTCTGTCCCGATCGCATCTTGCGCCACCTATTTATTTAAATTAGCAAAATATCCGGAATGTTCAAGTAAACACGCGCAAGGTACCGAGAGCTCGAATATAGATTTTCTAAAATCTTAGTTCTTCGGGTGGCGCTGTCGGTCGAAAGATGTGTGATGTCATTTACTGCAACGCTCCCCTCGCTCTCGTTCCTGACACTAGATGGCGCTAGTGCGCTGATTTGAGCGCGGCGTAACAGTATTATTAATCTCAATTTCGTGGTCATGTATTGAATTTTATTTATTTTTTTCTGATGTCACAATTATTGATATGTCATCGGCAAACAAGATACATTTATGACCAGTCACTTTGGTTATGTCATTTATATACAATATAAACATAAGTGGACCTTAGACACTTCCCTGAGGGATACCACACGTTTTATTTTTTATGGTAGAAGAACATGTCACCAGTTCGCTATTTATGATTTTGTTAACAGTGACGCGCTGACACCGATTCTTCAAGTAGGATGATAGCCACTGTAGTGTAGGTCCTCTTATACCAATCGCTTCAAGTTTATTTAATAAGAGGTCGTGGTCTACAAAATCAAACGCCTTGAATAAGTCAAAAAATAGAACTGTTGTTAGATAACCTTCATGCAATTTTGTGAGTATTGTTTGTACAAGAGTAAATGTTGCTAAAGTTGTCGACTTTTGTTTTTGGAAACCGAATTGATCTTTACTAATGATGTTGTATGTGTTGCAATAATTAAGTGTCCTCAGGTGCATACATTTCTCAAACACCTTCGATAGAATAGGTATAAGAGTAGTTGGGCGATAATTGTTGACGTCATTTTTTTCACCCTTTTTATACAATGGTTTGACGACTGATTGTTTTAATGCTTCCGGAAACGTACCAGATGAAAATGATAGATTAATTAAATACGCCAATACAGGCACTAGTTTATCAATACACATTTAAATTATTCTTGTACTGATTCCGTCAAAGCCTTCTGAGTTGGTGATGTTCAAACCCATAATTTCTTTTTTTACTTCTTCTTCGTATAAGTTTGCTCTTAGCAGTTGTTTTTTGTATATTATTTGTCGTCAGGTTTTTTGTATTTGTCAATTCAATAAAATGTTCATTAAAAGCTGAAGCTATGTCAAAAGGATTTGTCAATTGTTTTTTGTTTAAACTTATCTACACTTATATAATATTGTCACGTTTAAACCACCAATTTCCTTTTTTTATTACATTCCATCTCGCTTTGCATTTGTTTTTACTTTTATATATATATATATATATATATATATATATATATATATATATATATATATATATATATATATTATGTGTGAATGCCTTTTGGAGGTATTATTAATACATTTTTTTAATACTTTCGAGTAATTTAATATTTGATTTTTTATATTTATTTTTATTTTTATTGCTGTTTTATTTTTATAATATTTATACCTTAGTGATCGTTTAGTTTTACAGCTTGTTCTTAGGCCTTTGCTAATCCAATTTTGTGTGTTCCTATGAGTGTTGTTAATTTTAATTTTAATTAAAGGAAAACGCAGCTTATAAAACATGCACAGTAGTTCATGAAACTTGTTGAAGGCAGAGTTTAGACTGAGTTTAGACTCTGCGTATACCTCAGACCAAGTTATGCTTTTTAGGCACTCCCTGAATTTGAAAATATTTTCGCAACTGTAGTCCTTTCTAAGTACTGTGTATGTTTTTGGTTTTTCATTTTTCCTTTGCACAGGGAAACACAGTAATTGAGCTATATTGTGGTCGGACAAGTATAAAGGTAGTACCGTAGCGTTAGCGTCCATAATGTTACTTAGCATGTGGTCTATGCATGAGTTTTTTCGTGTTGGTACCTTAACATGTATTTTTAGGTTATGATTTAGACATATATCTTGGAGGTAATTTGATATTTTTTCTTGTTTCAGCGTATCGATGTTAAAATCACCCGTCAAAACAACTTTGTATCAGACTTACGGTTTCTTAATAATTCATATACATAATATATAGTTCTTAAATTACATTAAAACTATTGAACTATTTTATCCTATAATTAAATAAACTAAACACTAAACAAAACTATTATAACAATATTTACAAAAAGTTATATACGTAAACAGCGTTAAAAAACTTCGCCTCCAACGCGCTAGCCCTGACTGCGTTATTTCGCCCGGGCGCGTCGCGATTTTAGGTAATTATTTCACGTAGGTAGCAAGAGTGATAGAGGCCTGTATAGGTAATGGTGTAAGTGTGTGTGCGTGCGTGTGTGTGTGTGTGCGTGCGTGTGTGTGTGTGAGTGTGTGTGTGTGTGTGTGTGTGTGCGCGTGTGTGCGTGCATGCGTGCGTGTGCCAGTGTGTGCGTGTGAGCGTGTCAACGTGCGCGTGTACGTGTGCGTGTGCGTGTGCATGTACGTGTGCGTGCGCGTGTGTGTCTGTGTGCATGCGCGTGTGCGCATGTGTGTGCGCATGTGCTTGCGTGCGTGTGTGTGTGTGTGTGTGTGTGTGTGTGTGTGTGTGTGTGGATATATGATATGTATATGTGTATTATGTAGACACTAGACAACAGCTTTGACTGCTTAGTGACCAGTACCTTCGGATCTCCTTATCCTCCTTACCTCCTCCGGATTAAAGTCGTGCATGCTGTCAACCTCCATTTGGGTATGGCCCACTTCAAGGTATTTTTGGATGATCGTTACGTTATGCAGCATTTAAAATAGTATAATATGATTTCTCGGTTATCTTCTCCCATTTTTGGGATGAACGTTTTAATGAAAAACTTGCTCTGATTGTAGTAACAAACTAGTCAGAGTTCAGACCACCCTCAGTCTCATTTCAAAGAACACAGTGACCATCACCCGTATTGATATCATATATACATCAGTTGTGCACACTAATATTTGTTTTATAGTAATATGAAGTCACGTTGGCCCGCTTGTAGATTTTCCGTAATGACAAATTCTTTTTCTTTTTTATCTGATTCTGTCTGTGCTCTTACTGCTTCTTTTTTATTCATATGCTCGTCATAATCATCCTTGCTAGTTTTCTCTAACTTTAATCCATTGCAAATAACACACTGGTCTTTCTTTGGTATGAATATTGATATGTCTTTGACGGTTAATGTATTTGAAAATGTGGCAATCGACAAAGGCTTAACATTTTTATCGCTGCAGTAGCTTTTGTAAAGGTCGTACAGTTGTCGCTTTGACTCTATATTGGGCTGTAGGTTCTTTATCTGCAGTAATGCGAAGGCATTTTTGGCAACTCGTTTAAAAATTTCTGTATTTCGACAAGCTCTTTGTAAAAAGGCTTCTTTACTTAGTTCTTTACGTAGTTGCTTGCTCATCAGTGTTTTTTTTTGATCGGGTCTTCCATTCTCAAACACATGATTTTCCAATAGAGAACGTATTAAAGAACAAGGTTTTGTGGACCCTTATCTTCACCTTTCTTTAAATAGTAAATAAAAGAGTTCATTCGTTTTGACTCCTCGGGAGTTTTTCCGTTTCTCTGCCTGTTAGTGTGGAATGACTTTGTACAATGTACAGACGTTTTTTATCCCAAATCATATCCCAGAATTTATCGAACAGACTATCCTCTTCAGAAATCAGATGACATTGAATAACACTTTTGGTTTTGTCTTCACAAGTAGGTAGGTTCATATTGTACTTTTATGCTTTAATACTCTTTCTGGTTTCATAATATTTTTTTCCATTCATTGTCTACTTTTTTGCCCAAGTATTTTTCACTTTTCTCTATTTTTTTGCTGATTTCACCAACGATTTCTTCTTTTTTTACTTGAAGTTGTTTTTTTCTTTTCATAACAGGCTCATCTGGTTCAAAATCTGAATCACTGTAATCGACTAGGTTTTTTATTTCCACGTCCATGCCTGCTTTCTAAGTATAATTAACTGATGCACTTTCTTGAGTACGACTGGAAGGATTCATTTCACGCGGAAGATTTTCTGCAACTCGAATGTTCTCATCAGTAAATACAATTGGAGTCCGAAGCTGGGCGGTATTATCTTGTAGAGAATAATCCGAAACATTATCTTTGCAATCAGTGTCATTTTGCGTGATATTGTCGTTTAAATCTGTGTTCACATTGCTGCAGCTTAAAATCGAGATTAGGTCGTATTGCTTAAACTAACTAGGGGAACAGTTTTGCATTTTAGTTACGCCCTCGTTTCTTAAAATAGTTTCTTCAATGGTGACTTTTTCCACAATATGAAAGTTATCTATGTTTAAAAGCATAGAACTGGAAATAAAATTGCTTGTCGAATCATGGTTAATTATTTCAATAACGGTGTATTCATCTGAGTTATCAGGCAGTGCAAAAGATTGTGGATAAGTGTCACAGGAAGCGATGGGTAAGGGATCATAATGTTCTATCGCATCATCATAGTATTTAGGAAACTGGTTATTAAGAAATCTATCTATCTAAATATATATATCTAATTAAGAAATACGCCTCCACTGTCTGGTGCAACAAGGCCAACCAAAAGACGGCTGCGGACAGACTAAACTAGTCTACAAAGGATTGCCTGTTTAATAGAAACTGGAGCGATGCGATCTTTGCCTGCAGCGGCTCTTAATGAACTTCTATGCCTAACGCGCCTTGATTTTTATTTAGATATGTAGGCGGGGGTTAGTTTATATAGATTTAACGCCCAGGGCGGTTTGAGCTTGCTTTACTACAGATTGAGATCCATGCTCGACTCATTTAAGGAGACACCAGCCTTCTGCATGATCTCATATGTCATGCGTTCACTATACACTTTTAACAAGGAGTATATAGAGGAACTACCCTCCAGAGAAGACTGGCTGAATGGCCAGGTTGGTATCCTTTCGTGGTAGGCTTTGGAATTCATGGCGAATATGAATTTGGGTAGATTTACCTCATCTTCCAGGCAGAAATTGTCGCCATACTTCAGTGTGCGGAAATTAATCTGTAAAAGCACTACTTCAACCATAAAATTTATATAAAATCGAATACCATTTATTTATTTAAAAAAAGATTCTCGGTCTTGTCACAAGGTTTTATCAAACTTGTTTAGCCGTTGAGAAAATGGAATTGACTCGAGAAAATTCAAGAGCGATGATTTATTATGACTTTCGAAGTGGTTTAACATTAAAACAGCGTATTGACCGGATGATTTCTGCATTTGGTGATGAAGCCCCATCCAAAACCACAATTTATCGCTGGTTTGCTGAATTTCAACGTGGACGTGTCAAGCTCAGTGATGATCCCCGTCAAGGTCGTCCAAAAACTGCAGTCACCCAAGAAAACGTTGATGCTGTTCGTAAGCTGATTGAGGAAGATCGACATGTGACATACCGCGAAATTCAGGCAACTTTAGACATTGGCATCATGTTTAATGTCCATGTCACACCTATGCCGGTAGTTGTTGGGAGCACTATGCTCGAAGTTGTTGACGAGTACGTTTACCTGCGAAAAATAGTCCGACTAGGTAAGTCCAACTTCGACCGTGAAGTCAATCGACGGATTCAACTCGGCTGAGCAGCGTTCGGGAAATTACGACATATCTTCTCGTCAGGTATACCTCAATCTCTAAAAACTAGATTGTACAACCAGTGCGTGTTGCCAGTGATAACTTACGGATCTGAGACGTGGTCCTTCACTGCTGGCCGTATGAGGACGCTCAAGGTCGCTCAGCGAGCTATGGAGAGGGCTATGCTCGGAGTTTCTCTGCGTGATAGACTCAGAAATGAGGATATCCGCAGTAAAACCAGAGTGACCGACATAGCCCAACGGATTAGTAAGCTGAAGTGGCAATGGGCCGGCCATATAGCTCGAAGAACCGATAACCGATGGGGAAGAAAGGTTCTCGAGTGGCAGCCTCGTACCGGTAGGCGTAGTGTAGGGCGACCCCCACTAGATGGAATGACGCCCTGGTAAGATATGCAGGAAGTCGATGGATGCAGGTGGCTCAGGACCGTGCTTTGTGTCATTACTTGGGGACTTGTGAAGGGCTGTAATGATGATGATGATGATGAAATACGAATAATCTTGCATGAACAATATTTTATGTATTTATATGTATATGTGTATGTATGTATATGTATGTATATATACATATATATATATATATATATATATATATATATGTGTGTGTATATGTGTATATATGTATATATTTATTGTCTATTGGTATATATGTATGTAAATTAATAGAAATAAGAATAAAAGAAATAAGAAAATAAATTATACTTATATGTTATACACTTATATGTTAATTGTTAACTGTAACTTATAGCCAATTTCTATTAAGTAGCGTTATGTTAATTATTAAGTACGCACGCTGCTACCTACTTGCTTTATATATAAAACTATTTCTCTTACCCAATAGGTTTGCTGGAAGAGAACTCTTATTAGGGTTAAGCTCGCCTTTCTACATTTATTTAAATATTTAATAATTGTTACCAACTTATTGTGTGTACAATAAAGAATAAAGAACAATTAGGTGTATAAAAGTTGTTTTCCCAATGGATACCGCATTCGCTCTGTGAAGAGCAAAAAGCGGCTCGCGTTACTTGGTGCGTCAGAACTCTCGAAAGATTCCACGCAGGGTCCTCAAATGCTGTATACAACATCGTATCAGGTGACGAATCCTGGATATACGCGTACCAACCCGAAACAAAAAACCAGTCACGAGTTTGGGTGCTCGAAAATGAGTTAAAGCCAACAAAAATTGTTCGTTCACGGAGTGTTGCAAAAAAAATAGTGGCCACGTTTGTCTCCAAAACCGGCCATGTTACGACTATTCCTCTTGAGGGACAAAGAACGGGTAATGCAGAATGGTATGCTAGCATTTGTTTGCCACAGGTCGTTTCTGAACTCCGTATAGACAACTGCAACCGCCGCATCATCCTCCATCGCGACAATACGAGTTCTCACACCGCACACAGAACAAAAGAGTTTTTAGAGCAAGAAAACATAGAATTATTAGACCATCCGCCGTACAGCTCCGACCTAAGCCCTAATGATTTCTATACTTTCCCTAAAATAAAGAATAAATTGCGTGGACAGAGATTTTCATCACCTGAAGAAGCTGTGGACGCCTACAAAACGGCCGTTTTGGGGACCCCAACTTCCGAATGGAATGGTTGTTTCAATGATTGGTTCCATCGTATGAAAAAATGTGTCAAATTTCGCGGAGAATACTTCGAAAAGCAATAAATACATTTTTAAATAGTAATGTTGTGTAACTTCCTTGATTCCCGAAATTTTCAGTGCTCTCGTAAGAATCGGTGTTCTTTCGCGAGGATTTGAGGTCTATCAAATTTGATGTAATTGCTGGGGCCATCTAAGATATGATCACAAACAGCAGTCTTCCCGGAACGTTGATGCTTGACATCAGCTATATGTTCTTTTACGCGGGTTCTAATTGATCTTTTTGTTTGTCCTATATAAGAGAGACCACATTCACAATCAAGCTTGTACACTCCTGCATCTTGTAGAGAAATATGACACTTGATGGATGGTATCCTGCCATATGGCAGGATTGAAAGATGACCTTATCACAAAAATTGATAGGGGCGTACTCTAATGGTTTGGGCACGTTGAACGAATGAGTGAAGACCGAATGTTAAAGAAAATATATAGAGCGAAAGTAAATATTAAAAGGTGTCGAGGTAGACCGAGACTAACTTTCGAAGACCATGTGAGCAAATTGCTCGAAGAGGGGAGGGTCAAGAGTACTCGGATACCTAGACGTGCATGTATGAAGAAGTTAATGAACCTGAAAGAAGCGAAAGAGGTATGTAAGGATCGTGACACTTGGCGATCTGTTCTCTCTGGCTACCCCGTTAGGGATTGTGCGTGAAGATAAGTAAGTAAGTAAGATGGATGGTAGGAACTGACTAATTTTCTTCGGCGGCTTGTAAAATGTTCTAATAGAAGCTCGCTTCAAGATGTAGCCAATCTTGTCTGTGACACCTCTGACATATGGTAGTAAAACCCGCTCGACTGTGGCCGGCTTCACTCGGTCACTGTGACGTAGGCGCGGGACCCGAAGCTTGTTGTCGTGCAGAACTTGTTTGACGTGCTGAAGCTCGGCGGCCAGGTGTTTGCTGTCACAGATCCCTCGTGCTCTCTGTAACAAAGATTTGCCCACGGTAGCTAACTGTGTAAGATGGTGGTGAGATTCACCGTTTAAATATCGGTTTGTATGGGTCTTTTTTCTATACACAGTGTGATCTATGGTGTTGTTAGGATTTCGGATGACTAACACATCTAGGAAAGGTAAGGAATTATTTGCCTCTAACTCCATAGTAAATTGAATTTTAGAGTTTATGGAATTAAGATGTTCTAAAAATGCAGTTACTTTGTCTGATGGTAAAATTGTGAAAGTATCGTCTACGTACCGCTTGTAGGTCCTTGGTGTAACAGGTGCAGTTAGGAGAACTTTCTCTTCAAAGTCTTCCATGAATATATCGGCGACAATGGGAGATATAGGAGAGCCCATCGCAACACCATCTACTTGCTTGTAAAACTCTTCCTTCCACAATAGATAGCCAGATGTAAGGCAATGCCTGAGTAATACTGCATATTCTGCTGGCATGTTATTTTCCTCTAGTTTCCTAGTTATAATTGAGATGCAGTCTTCAACAGGTAGGCATGTAAATAGAGACTGAACATCAAAACTGACCATGGTTTCATTGTCAGTAAGACGTACCTAGGTCTTTTATCTCACTGACAAAATGATATGAATCCTTAGTGTGTGCTCTTGTTGTCCTCTGAGTGGTGATAATATTTTAGCTAAGTGTTGAGCTAATCTGTAAGTTGGCGAATCAGTCTGACTCACTATTGGACGTAATGGAGCGTTCGGTTTGTTTTTTTTGTGTTTTCGCAAATTCGGTGGTTTGGCACATCAACCATTTTGTCAGTGAGATAAAACACCTACGTCTTACTGACAATGAAACCATGGTCAGTTTTGATGTTCAGTCTCTATTTACATGCCTACCTGTTGAAGACTATGTAATCTAAAAATATCTAATAAAAATCTATATTCGTATTATAACCATAGATCAATAACTCTTTATGTCTTAATATTTTGTATATGATACATGAGTTCTTTAAACGTATCAAATTTACTAAATATCTCGAACTAAGAAGATCATTTCCTGTAACTAGTATGGGTTTAGGACAGGCAAATTCACAAAATCAGTGGTACAAATTCACAAATACGTTTTATCTATTTAGTTTTGTTTTAACATCATTTAACGGCAGAGTTGGGAAGTTGGGAAGGGACACCCGAGACGAAGGTTTATCGACGAAATTGGTGATATTTTGAAAATGGGCCACATTGGGAATACCCTTAACCGACGAGTGTGTATGCGTAGATATATGGATGTAAAGGAGGCGAGAGAGGTGTGTGAGGATCGTGCCAAATGAAAGTCCGTAGTCTCTACCTACCCCTCTGAGTGACAGGCGTGAGTGTTTATTATGTTATTTGACGTCCTTGGGCCCCTTACTAATTAACAAAACTGAAAAGTTTCAACGTAGAGATTCTTCACTACTATTTACGAAACAGAACCTAGTGTTTACCACACATTTTACGAAGAGATCGCATCTCCACTGCATTCAACTTGCTTTTATGCTTCTTCTGGCATACCCAGGTTTCGCTGCCATATAACAAAGTCGGTACCAACACTGCGTTATGTATTGCAACGCGTGCACTCTTCACCACGCCTTGCCTTTTGACTAATGCATTCAGGGCACCATTGACTTTGTTTCCGGCAGCGACACGCCTATCCACATCTAAATCACATCTTCCATCCCGGCTGAAAGCACTCCCCAAGTATACAATTTCATTTACCTGTTCTAGACATTCCTGATTTACCCATATTTCACATTTCGTTCTCTCTTCGTCCTTTTCAAATACCAGAACCTTAGTTTTATTAGCATTCAAACGGAGACCTTTAATTTCACATTCCTCTTTCATACACGTGACTAATGCCTGCAGTTCTGCTTCTGATGGTGCAATAAGCACTGCATCATCAGCATACAGCAGACAATTAACTTTAATGTCACCCAATTTCATACCCAAACAGCTATTTTTCAGTTTCTGTAAACAGCTGTCGAGATACAGTATGAACAGCCAGGAAGACATGACACAACTCTGCTTTACGCCCGCTTGGACGCTAAACATGGGTGACAGGTCATGCCCTACCCACACACAAGCTTTACAGTCACAGTAAAGTGACTGCACAGCCCTTAACAATCGACCGTCCACACCATATCCCGGCAACAGTTCCCACATTTTCTTCCTTATAACCTTATCAAATGCATTCTCCAGATCCACAAAAGCACAGAAAATCCTCTGGTTAACACTCAGAAGCTTCTCCGTGATCATGCGGAGAGAAAACATTTGATCCGTGCATCCTCTTCCAGGTCTAAATCCGCATTGTGCCTCCCATAAGAATCTTTCCGATTTCTCTTGCATCCTACGTGTCAAAACCTTCGAGTAAACTTTACTTGCTAAACTGACTTTTCAAGCTGATCGCCCGATAGCACCCGCAGTCAAAATGTGAACCTTTACCTTTATATAAAGGCACAATAACCGCAGATCTCCAATCATCCGGGACATCTCCCGTCCGCCAGCACAAATTGCACAGCAGATGAAAGCTGTCCCAGACGCGAGGCCCACCGTACTTGACCATTTCAGCAGTAACTCTGTCTAGTCCCGCAGCCTTACCACATTTCAAACTTCGAATCGCACGTTCAATCTCTTTCATGCTGATGACCTCAGTGTCATCGAGGTCCGTGTCTGGCGTGCCAGTCACGGCGTCATCCCTGGATCCTTCACTAAGATCATGACACGCATACATATCTCTATAAAATTCACTCCATCGCTGCATGACGTCCGATTTTTCTGAGAGGACGTCATTGGTTCTCGAAAGCACTTTGTTCATTCTTAAGGCTGTCGCACCACTCCGGGACCTTCCAACCTCTTTCCAGAAGAGTTTGGAGTTTTCCTTAAAGTTGTGCGACAACCTCTCGTCCGCTTCTATTCTACACCTTTCACGTACTTCCTCAATCAATGTTTTCGCATGAACTTTCTGCAGCTTATATCTTTCTTTCATCTTCTCTCTCATATGCTTATCGTTACTAGAGGCCAAGTAGTCTAACCATGCTTTTTTCTTCTTTTTTACAGCTTCTCTCACTTCATCATTCCAACATGCATCTCTTCTTTTACTACTACCTCTTTTTGTCGTTCCACATACTTCTTCCGCTGCACTTACCATTCCATCCCTAAGGTTCTGCCATGTTCTCTCCACACATTCTTTCCTGCCATCGATGGTGTCAAGCTTTTCGGCTACCCTCGTGTGATATTTGTCCCTAGTATTCGCTTCCTGAAGCTTCCAGCTTCGGATGCGACAGACCGACTGTGGTTCTGTTACTGCCGTCCGGTAGCGCCAACCCGCGAACAAACCCCTAAATCTAGTAATTACTAGATAATGATCCGTTCCCAGGTCAGCACCCCTGAACACTCGTGTATCCATCACCTGTTTTCGCAGTCGGTCATCCACCAGGAACAAATCAATCATACTTCTCTCATTCTTTCTTTCTCTAGTGTACATATGGATTTTCCTGTGATTAAACATAGTGTTTGTCACAAGAAGACCCTTTTCCTTGCATACAGCCAGTATAAGCTTGCCAGCATCATTAACCCTTTTATCGCCAAACTTTCCAAGCACCGACTCGTATCCTGGTCGAGCGATACCCACCCATCCATTCAAATCACCACATACAACAGTTCTTTCGTTTCCCTTAACCAAATCTGGAACTTCTCTTACATTCTCCCAAAACTCCTCCAGCTCAGCCCTGGACGACGAAGCTACCGGCGCACAAACAGCCAAAAGGAATAACTTCGTCAGTCCCATTTTGAAGCGAACCCAGAGAAGTCTTTAGTTCACAACCTTGTATTCAGTCATAAGATCGACCAACCGGGACGACAACAGCACTCCCACTCCCTGGCAGGCGTTCTCGCTTTCCGGGACTCCGGACCATATAGCTAACGTCTCGCCAGGGAGCTCTTCAGTACCACTGCCTTTCCGTTTGGTCTCCGACATACACACGACATCTAATTCTCTTTGTTTCATTATTTCGATCAACTCATTCGTCTTATCTCTCATGCCCCCTCTAACATTCCACATGCCAACTCTGCACTCCGTCCTCCACCTTCCGCCGTGTCGGGCTGTGTGTGACGGGTGGCGGTCCCCATCGCCGCTTTGCGCGCTGCATTCCACACCAACGGGGACGAGCTGGTGTGCGTCGCCTTGGGGGGACGCCCTAACCCTCGTTTGCATGGGTGCGCAGCTGTGTGGAATTGCAGCCCTGAAAAGGGCTGGCAGGGGTCGCGACAAGCACGCTTCTACAATGACCCCCTAGTAGTCTTCTTAGCGTATATGCAAATAAAAGCTTTGGAACGGACAAATTACTATTTTTGGTGCAAATAAGACCCTCAATGTCTTATTTGCACCAAAAATAGTAGTTTGTTTGTTGTTTTGTGTAGTCAACTGGCTACACAACAATATTCTTACTTTAAATATTGGAATAACCACACTTTTTTCTTTCTTTTTATATTATAACATAATATTAAACTTTATTGGATTACCTTCAAATAAGCAATCACTCATATTCAAAGAGTACCTGTTGCTGTTTTAGAATATACTTAAAATACTTAAGTATATTCTAAAATGCATATTACCTAAAAAACAGAGTACGTTAAATATCTTGATACTATCATAGACGACAAATTACTCGTAATATTTCAAAAAGACACACATCTTTCTAACATCCACATTGAGAAAATAAATTTATGTATTCAAAATCCTTAGAAGAGATGGTCTACCGTCCGTGTGGTTAGAGAAATGGATGGAAAATGGCGTCGTCTCTATTCACTTTTCGCTCGCACATTGTCGCTATCTTTACTCACACCCGGTAGTACAGACTGCAAAAAAATACGTTGCGATATGCGTCTTTCGGTATGTTCTATAACTTCAATCCAACTTATCATTAGAATCCATAGATAATATGCTATATAATGCATTAGAATTAATGGTAACCATGGCATTATTATATAATCTAATGCAATGGTTCCCAAAGTTCCACTGGGCCCACCTAACAAAAACTGTCAAATTCGGAACCCACCTCTTTGCATTCTTAAATAGGGGGCATAAAATATTGATAACGCTCAGATTCCCTAGTACCGAGTGGTGGAACTCGTCAATGGTGTCTTATTTGTTCGGGCGGGCTTATTTTGTTTGTTTTAAAGTATTTTTTCCATTTGAAATTAATTTGTCATCATCAGAGACTACATATTGTACTTTAGCTCACAAACAGTCACTATGGAAATTTAAGCGTCACCAATATGAATGAAGGACTTTTTGAATAAGAAAAACAACATTAAGTTAGAATTTTTATTACTTAAATAACTAGAAGCACTGTTATTTTAATAAGAAGGGTGTATTTGTTTCATATTTTCTGTGATAACAGCTTTAGCATCAACTTCAATTTTAGTTACTTTTAATCGCAGTGAGTTTGATACGTCCAATTTATTTCGGTATTTAGTTTAAATGCTGATCGTAGCCGAAAATCCGACCTCACATAAATATGAGGTACTGAAGAAGAGGAGGACTTTCATAGCTTCATCAAACAGGCAAGGATAATTCCCAGCAACTGTGAGCCAGAATTTCGTTAACTGCTTGCGATTGCAACTAGCTTCCAGTGACGTGTCTTCTGATAAATCAATGAGTTCTTCACTTGCTTTTGTTGACATACTACATGGTAGGCGATCTTAAAATGGATTCCAAATCCAATTCAACGAGTCGAGCTTTTTTATCTCTTCCCCGAAATAGGCATTAAAGTTATTTTTTAACAATGATAAATGAGTAGAAATCGCAAACAGTACGGTCGTCATTGGCTGCACTCGGTTTTCTATAATAAAAGTTTCAAATTTTTCTAAACAATTGTCATCCTCAACACAACTCTTCCGCAACAAAAGCTTTTTCATGAACGGTCGAATTCTATCGTGAACTGCAAAAATATCTGATTTAAATGATGACCTTCCAAATACAAATTGAGCTCGTTTAATTTAGAAAATATATCCGCCAAGTTTGTGAGCTTGAGAATGAATTCTTCGTGCAGTAGATATTCAATATATTTAGTTTCTCCTTTAAAGTAAATTGCAACTTCATTGCGTAATTCCATAAACCGTGTCAGTACCTTCCCCCTGGATGACCAACGTACCTCCGTATGCACAAGAATAACCGTATGAAGACTACGCATTTCTTGTAAGGGTGTTCAGTGCTTGTAAGGGTTTTGTTTTAATATAATTTACAATATTCACAGCTGTATTCATTACTGTTTTAAAATCATTAGGTAATGCTTTTGAAACAAGTGCTCTTCTATGAAGGCTACAGTGTGCCCATAAGGCACAGGGGCTTTGTTTAAGAACTTTAGTAACGATACCGCTATTTTTACCGCACATAGCCCGCGCACCGTCAGTGCATATATTGACACAGTTCTTTTATCTTTTATATAGGAATCAATTGCATTGAAAATTTCCTCAGCCGTTCCATGACTTGTTTTGCAAACAAAAAAAAATTGGCTTGCAGATAAAGATATCTTCATGCGCGTCGTTTTGCCATAAATAACGCACAATAACAAGTAGTTGAGATAGGCCTTGTGCGTCAGTAGACTCATCTTGTTGTAGTGTATAATATTTACTACAAACTACCCTCCGGATTAATTTGTCTTCTGTCCATTCAGCCATTTCGTCGATTTGCCGTGCAACAGTATTATTGGACAGTGGTACGCGCTCGATTTATTTTACTTCTTTTTCTCCAAACATCACTCCAACAGCATCTTTAATCGATGGTAACACTAAATCTTCGCCAATATTATGAGGCTTACCTGTTCTGGTGATTTTTAAGGTAATGAGGTACATTGAATAAAACTATTATTTACGGATTTTATCGCTTTAATTTACGTTTTTAATACTTTTTTAATACTTTTTTCGTTTTTAATTTACGTGTTTAATAACATCGGGATAATAAAAATAAATTAAAGTAATTAAACGCGATAAAACCCGTAAATAATAGTTTTATTCAATGTGTAGTGTTTGCGTAAATTTAAGAAATCATTAATGAGGTACGTTACATATACAACATTTTCATTAATATTAACGAAATGTGAAACAATATTTTTTGAATATTTCATATCTAACAACTTTCTTTGAAATAATTCTACTGGCTTATTCTTAAAATGGGAATGCTTCGTTTCTAAATGACGCGTTAACTTACTTAGGCACATACTTTCGTTCGCTAATATTTCGTAGCAAATCGCGCATTGTGGATGTGGATCTATCGTGTCACGATTCCAAGTAAATCCTAGTTTCAGATATTCAGGGTTGTATTTTCTTATAACTTTCTGTCGTTTTGATTCACTCGTTGAGGGAGCTTGGAAGTCAGCTTCAGTGCTACTTTTGTCATTTATAAGAACATCTTCTGTCTTTTCGTTACTTTGTTCACAATCAACCAGCGGCGGCGACGTAGTTTTTGTTATCCGTTTCAACCATTTTTATAATCAAACGTTAATAATTGTTTTTAAAATATTATAAGGGCGTACGCTAACAAACATAACACAACACGCGATAAACAAAATAAAAGATGTCCGGCTCAGCGATCGTTCGAAATATCGTCTTATGCTTCGAAGGCCACTCAATATTCACTCGCGACCCATAGTTTTGAAAATGCTGATCTAATGATAATAAATTCCCATAAGCTGCAAAAAATTCAGTCCGTTTTTGCTAATTTGTGAGCTACGACGCGTTCTGAGAGTTTTCTTCATAATTATTATATAATAACTAAAACTACATAACTACACGAAGTCACCAACAAATAGAGCGTAAGGAGCGATCTAGGCCAATTTTTTCCGAAAATTTTGGTGTGTTAATCAAAATTGAGATATTCATAAGATTAAAATATATGATCTTTATTGATTATCTTAAGTCTCATTAATGCCACATTAATAGGTCACACCCAGGCAAAGC
This sequence comes from Parnassius smintheus behrii, assembly GCA_036936625.1. Taxonomy (NCBI): domain Eukaryota; kingdom Metazoa; phylum Arthropoda; class Insecta; order Lepidoptera; family Papilionidae; genus Parnassius; species Parnassius smintheus. The sequence continues at coordinate 40,190,988 of JAUPFT010000005.1, read as the reverse complement.
GAGAGTGGGTCGCTAGATATATTTTTTTTATTAATGTGTGTGCTTGGTTATTAACTTCTTTTCAAACAATTTTTCATTATATGTTATAACGATGAACCGTTATTAGCGGGTTTTCGTTATTGGTACTGTTCATGTTGACGGTACGGGCTTGATGAGCCGCCATTTGTAGTCCCGTTCTTTATCCGTACGGACTATATAACGGTATAGTCCGATTTTTTTATAGATACCAATTTATTTACTAGTAGATTATTTTTTTTTGTTGAATTTTAACACTAGTAGGCACTTGTTTATTTCAAATGTTCTCAAAATCTAAAACAAAATTTTTTGTTAGCCTAGCTTGTTCACTACCATATCATATAAAGCGTAAAATGATTTTATTTTGGTATATTTCTTTATAATAGAACAGCTAAGGCGACACTAAGCATGTGTACATATCCTTGGCTGGAACGTACAGCAAGGTGGACAGTGAATAAGGCACTTAATGTATTTGATTTTTGAATTTTCTTTAAAAACAGCATGGCAAGCAACTTAATAGCTTTTAGGGTTGAATTACGCCGAAACAAAACACAATATTTCAAATTTCCTGATCTAAGTATGTTGAAAATAACATCATACGTACCTCAATCACGTTGACAGCTCAGTAGCACAGGCTTAGCGGGTGGTTGAAAATTAATCGAAACAAAGCGAATTCGAATCGAAAACCGAATCAAATTTAAGTTCAATTAGGAGCATAGACTTATAATATATAAGCCAGTATATTCTAAGTTCATAGACTTAGAATATACTGGCGTATCTAAGTCTATGATTAGGAGTAAGGGTGTAAGCTGTGAGTATTCCGAACCAATTCGAATCGAACCGAGAAACAAGACCGATCAACAAGCGTTATCAGCGGCGTTAGGAACATACGGATTTTTTTATCCGGGTATCACATACTTTATTAAATTAAAAAAATCACTTCCCATGATTTTTGTTATATTAAGTAGGAGTTCGTTGAGTATGGTTAACTTAATAAGAAAAAGCATTTACATCACTAGCGATTTTGAATGTTATTGTCGCCTAAAAATAGTTTCAAGTAGATTTTTAGAGGTATGGTTTTGTGTAATAAACCTAAAGTTTGTCTTCATACTCTCAAGAATACGCAATGTGACGAATCAACATATTGTGTAAAAATTTGTTGACATATTTTGATATTAGATATTATTAGTACGTATTACAGCGTTTTTACATACGATGAATTAATTTATTTAAATTTTATTGTATGCTCTTTATAAAAGAATACTAAGGGCTTATAGTATTTCTTTACTAGTCGAATCAGTCAAATTAACTAAAATAATGCATACATACTACTCAAAATGTTGTACGTATTCTTTTTGGCTGAAAGCCTTATAGCCAATGTCACACCACATTAAATACAAAAAATCGCGCGTATTTTTGAGATACCTATTTCAAAAGAAAATTCACTTTCAGTTATTCACTGGTTATTCACCAAAAATCAGCAATTCGTAAACTGCCTTTGAGTGATTATTTTTTTATAAGCTAGTAGTATATTAAAAAGTGAATATAATTTAATACTATATTTCAGCTCTATGAAAATTTATGGAAATTCGTTTAAAAGCACAAACTAACTAGATATGTTTAAAAGTTTTTAGGATCTTTGGTTTTGAGTTTCAAATTAACTACCCTATTATAAATAAATTCTAAAAGCTTCTTTTAGTTAAAATTTATGTAGGTATCTTTAGAAGTCGTATTAAAACTGATCATAAGATGGATGTAGTTGTGACAACTTTTAAAAATCCTTTTTCTTTTTATTGTGTGCCCAAAAGTGGAGGCATGGAAATCGAAAGCGTTTGCCTAGCAGATAGCTCAGTAGACAACAAGTTAGTTCGATCAAAATTTGATGTATCTGATTTTGATCATGGACAAGTAAGAATTTTTTTTTATTATTTTTATGTAGCGAAATCCATTCAATTTCTTTCTTTGGATGTTAAAAATTAGCAATGAGGAATCACATCACAGCTGTCAGGTATGACCACGCATTTGTAGCCTTCAATTATTTAATATAATTGCTTGCTAGTGGTCATGGGCTATAAGGAAATTCGAAATCATTTTTTGGGCCTTTTTTGTTGGCCTGCACATTCACTACAATGATTAAAAGTTGTAACAAAGTTTTAAGGAAACAAAACCATGGATAAGGAACATTAGCCAGAAGTGGATGTATGATTGTATGTAAATTTGTTTCAAAGTTTTCAACTGATAAATTTATTTTTATAGTATGTTGCTGTGATGTGGAAAAATAAATGGACCCGTGGTGTTGTATCTATGGAAAGTCAGTTTTTAATTTGGCTTATTGACTATGGCATTTTCTTGCAACCAACCATTGATACTGTTTATGTCAATTTACCTCTTGAATACAGAAAATATCCAAGTAAAGTTTTTGAAGCTAGTGTACACGGTGTTACTCCTGTGGACAAGGTAAATAATACATGAATTATCAATATTTATTATATTTACAAACTTTTATTTACCTAAAATATGCTCATTCATAATTGTCATAATAGTGTAAGAAATATAAATACAATACTATTTAAAAAATAAAATACCAAAAAAAAAATTAACTCCCAGTTTAAAATTTTGAAATCATTACTGTGAGTATTTTTTTCAGTTTGATGAAATTCAAGATAATCAGTTGAACTTACAGACATCTGAAATTACAGACAGTCAGCCGCTAAAGAAATTGTATGAGAATGATTCTCATGATTTTTTAAATAAAAAGCCTTATTAAACTTTAAATTGAAAATGCACAAATTTGTAAGTTGACAGCATCGATCACTAATAATATTAGTGATCGATGGTTGACGGTTAGCAAATTTCAATTAAATGATTTGATATTTTAATAACGATTGTGTTAACTCTCAACCAACTTCATACACACATATATTATATATATAAATATACAATAATTAATAGAAATAACATATTCTAAATATTTTATATATTCAATAAACAACCTTTTTACTTTATAGATTCTTACTCAAGACTGTCAAATCAAAAATAATGTTACAACAGAGTGGAATGTAGGAGTTACTGAAAAAGCTGAAGAATTGATAAAATTAGCCAACAGGACACACTTTGTGCCTATTGCCTTATTATCCTCAAAACATAATGATGTTGTTAGTACCTTCCTCATTATATTATTGGTATTAAAATGTATAATTTATCATTATATATCATCAGCGCCATCTGCTGGAAAATTGATTGCATACATTTCCATAAGGTAAGAAAAATAACAATTTTTTAATAAGGGTCCATCTGCAGAGGGTGTTACATTGAGAAGAAAACTAACAATCAATAATTCCCATTTTTTACAAATTTATATAAGATTTTCATCTGAAAAGGCTAAAAAGAAGGAAACAAAAATTGTTTGAATTGTTTTTGTTCAAAATATAAAATATTATAGTCATGAGATATTTGAAGTTATTTCGTTAAATTTGTTACTAATGAAAGACCCTTGTATGTTTAGTTTAGTTTAGTTTGCGACGGGCTGTTTTCCGCAACTCCACGTCTATGCGCATATTTTGCGTTTGGGCAGGAATAATGTGATTATTCGAGCCATGAGATCTCCCCGAAGAAGCTCAACAGTCCCTTGATGTTGCATGCAACTTCGGGGAGTGATCCCGGCGTGCCGAGATGTTTAGCCCTGTACGTAGCGACCTCCGGACATTTCAGTAGCACATGGGCCGCCGTTTCTTCCTCCCCCATACATGACCTGCACAGGGGACTATCTGTAACACCTATAGTAAATAAATGTTTGTTAAAGGTGCCGTGTCCTGTGATAGCACTTGTTACTATCCTGATCTGCGATTTGTTCAGTCTCATTAGAACTTTGGTTAAGCGACTGTTTATTACAGGTAGGGCCTCCCTAGCTTGTCTACAGTCTACTAGATTTTTCCAAAGCTGAGCGTGTTGATTAGTGAAGTGTCTACGTACCATTGAACGAACGTTACCAAAGGGGATTGGTATGATTGGTTCCGGCCCTATAGTGGCCAGAGCCGATCCTCTTCTGGCCAGTTCGTCCGCTGCATCGTTGCCTCTGGATCCACTGTGTCCCTTTATCCATTACAGAGTCACATTGTTGTTTTTACATACCTCATTTAATCGTTGATGGCATTCATATATTAGTCCCGAGTTCACCCCATTGCAACTCAGAGCTTGTAGTACCGCCCTGCTGTCGATCAGTATTCTGATGGGGAAGTCATTAACCTTCCTAGCATCTATTGCTATGGCCGCTTGAATGATACCCATACATTCCGCCTGAAAGACCGTGTTATAGGTACCCAGCGGTGTGCATTATATTGACTTTTATGATGTTTATACTTAGAAAAATAAATCGTTGTATAATTCAGTAACAAAAAAATATAGACCCTCTTTATGTGTTATAGTTAAATAGCCCAAGTTAAAATTGTGGTAATGTTTTTAATTGTGATTAATATACAAATTACATTATGTCAGTCCTGCCCATTGATATACAAAGATTTTTAGTATATCAATGGTCCTACCATTTGCGCGTAATGCACAATTACGTAGTCAGAAAAAAGAAAGGTACCTTTCAAATCGGCAGTTGATGACACTGGCCCAATTAATATTTAAAGGTGTATAGGTAGATGTATAAAATACTAAACACATTTAAACGGAATTATTATGTTTACTAATATTGTTTCTGACAGCATCATTACTTTTCACTATGGAGTGTAGAAGTAAGGAGTACCAACTCCCATAGTAAAAAGTAAAAGTAATGTTACAGCCTACATATATACGTGCCACTGCTGGGCTCAGGCCTCCCCTCATTTCTGAGAGGATTTAGGGCAAGGAAGTGTCCGCCGCGCTGCCCAAATGCGTGTTGACGAACTTCACATGTCTTCGAAATATTTTTTTTTCTTATTCCTCAGACATGCAGGTTTCCTCACGATGTTTTCCTTCACCGCCGCTCCCATAATAGAATAGTTGAAAAAGTGGCCCTCTGTAAGCAGCAAACAACTGTTCAAAAACTCTCCACAACAGCGCTGGAGTAGTTACTGGGATGAAATGAACTTAACAGTTGTTGACGGTTTGAACTTGGAAATGTGGGCTGCTAAACTGCTCAGTAGCTCTAAAATCTAAAATAATTTTATTTAGTAAATATAACCTCGAAAACGTCGTCTATCCTACTAATATTTTTCGGCACGTTCTTTAAAATATAACCAGTAGCTATAGTGGCGCCACCCTTATTTAACGGTTTTCTATGGACACTTTTTAATACACAGTCTGTACTCCTTACTTCTACACTCCATACTATTCACGTCAAATATAACAATATACATAACAATAACTCGAAACACTGGTACTTCGGTATACAAAAAGTACTCTGTGGTATGTATGTGTATGAATGAACGCATCCACGACTTTTTCTGTTGCGCCCTCCTTTCTGCCAAGGAGGGTCGCGTTCGTATACGGCTTAGAGATCTCTAGTCAGATCGTTAAGCCAATTCCTAAAAAGGTTGGGTTTAGTGGGTAAAAGTCGCCACATAACCACGCAGCCGGCTGCGTGGTATGCTATGAGCATTCCTAACCTCCCTCCCCCGCTTTCCGGAGGGTTGCCCATATTTGCTACGGGCGCAAAAAAAAAAACTTTTTCTGCCAACAGGGCGGCGCTACTTACAAATGAGACATTATTATTATTATATTGACAGATTTCAAATCAGAGAAAGTAATTCGTTCGAAAATGTAAAGGTTAATGTTTATTCCTGAACTATTAGTTAAATTTGATAATAATTAGATTAAAATAAATAAACCAAGCCACAGATATTCACTAAAGTAGAATCATTAAAAAGATTTTTTTCACATGTTTAACCACTGAGGCATTATTTTGTGTTTAAATATAACACTCCAGAAACTGATAAACTTCTATTTAAAACCATTGAGCTATTATGTACTACGTACTAGAGGCGACACTGCATTCAGCTACTCTGTTCCACTCAACTGCGGTGCATACACCGCACTTTAATCAGTCACTCGCTAGGCGCCTGTAGAATTGTCACGTGTTGTGTTCATTTAAAAAAAATCTCTTGATAAAAATATGCCGTCGTGTGTACTTAGATATTGCACAAATAATTCAAGAAATGTCAGTAAAAACCAAGGTATTACTTTTCATTGGTTAATAAGATACTTAATCAATAAAAAAGTATTATAAATTAATAATAAAACAAATTATTCCTAAGACGCCATCTTGTGTCATGTAATATAGATTATGAAATTAATTTGTTCAGATGCGACATTTCTGTGGGTAGTTAAGTATAGGATGAATATATTATTATTATACACATTTTTTTTTTTTGTATAAACATGAGTTATCATAATTAGGCCAATTTTTTATATTTGAATCTGCTCATTATTCTTTTATATTATTTTTAGGTTTGCACATCAAAGTCAAAGCGGAATAAATTCGTCCATTTTTAACTGTCGCGTGCCCAGCATTTATGATCGACGCTTATTCTAATTTAAACAAATATATTTGTAATTTAAATTTTATATTAATGAGTTTTGTTAAACATAAATTTAGTATGTTTTTTATATTTGACATAGATACCTTTTAAAATAATCAGATAAAAAGATAAATATATCACTAAAATGTAATTGTGATATAATATTAAGTAATATAATGTTAAATAAACAAATATTATATACAAAATAGATGACAAAATTTGAAAATTGTTCTCGATATAATTTACCTATTTAACAATACAATATATTATTACCTACTGATCATTCTACCTATGTTTATTCTATGATAACAAAACCAACCGCGCGAACACAGAGTAGCGCACATGTTTTGTTTGAAATAGCTGTTCTGGTACGTAAGTACATATTACTTCAATGTTTAAAACTAACTCCTCAATTAAATGACAAAACTTGAGCTCAGTGTCATCTAGTGACATCTAGTGAGCGTAATATTACTAGCCCTCATTGTCTGATAGCCAATGGCAGTATTACAGCGTATCAAGCATCAGATATCAGTAAAGTTTTAATATGGTGATGATTTAAGCCAATAATTAGGACTTCCTTCAAATTATCCCACTGTGCTTACTTCTCACTTAGTGCTTTATTATTTCAAGAGCAAGTGGGCAAAATATTTAATTGTTTAAGCAATTTAAATAAATATTTTTCTTGGTCATACTCTACATAATTATGATTCTATTTTTAAAGGTTTTTAGGAGCTGACTCCGTAGGGGTGCCTATTGGTGACCATAATGAAAGGTGAATTCTTTTACTAATATATATTTATTATAGCGAAACGTGCCATACAGTTGGCGGGCAACTAGTGACTGCCTGAAAAATCTTATTCACTACATAATATAGTTACAATACAACGTTGCGAAGTTTACATGTGTGTGCGCGGCACACCTACAATACTTCCCCCTTTACAACAATTGAATACAAAAAAAAACTTAAAACTATACAATGAATATAAACTTAAAACTAACAACAAAAACTTGCTAATGCGCTTGTGCGCAGGGCTGTACGGAGACCCCCGCGAAAGGGGTGGCGGCCGCGGCGGGCGCGGGCACATGCTGCAGACTGGTGCTAGAAGCACCTATCATCTGACCCATATTCTGGCCCGATATCGGAATGCCTGCCATTAACACTTGATGACGAAGCCAGCTTTTGAACTTCTTATTAAACTTTACCCAAATAGTGTACAGGATTATCGCCCCCATAAAACTGGCTATCACATATAACCATGTTTGAAAATTATCCACTTTATTCTCTACAGTATTTTGAGCCTGAGAAACAATAACTGGTTTTTCTTGCAAATTACCCATAGTAAAAATCGTAAAACTTATCGCGCTAATGCTTTCATGATGAGCATATGAGAGAGAAGATGAAAGAAAGATATAAGCTGCAGAAAGTTCATGCGAAAACATTGATTGAGGAAGTACGTGAAAGGTGTAGAATAGAAGCGGACGAGAGGTTGTCGCACAACTTTAGGGAAAACTCCAAACTTTTCTGGAAAGAGGTTGGAAGGTCCCGGAGTGGTGCGACAGCTTTAAGAATGAACAAAGTGCTTTCGAGAACCAATGACGTCCTCTCAGAAAAATCGGACGTCATGCAGCGATGGAATGAATTTTATAGAGAATTGTATGCGTGTCATGATCTCAGTGAAGGATCCGGGGGTGACGCCGTGACTGGCACGCCAGACACGGACCTCGATGACACTGAGGTCATCAGCATGAAAGAGATTGAACGTGCGATTCGAAGTTTGAAATGTGGTAAGGCTGCGGGACTAGACAGAGTTACTGCTGAAATGGTCAAGTACGGTGGGCCTCGCGTCTGGGACAGCTTTCATCTGCTGTGCAATTTGTGCTGGCGGACGGGAGATGTCCCGGATGATTGGCGATCCGCGGTCATTGTGCCTTTATATAAAGGTAAAGGCTCACATTTTGACTGCGGGAGCTATCGGGCGATCAGCTTGACCAGTTTAGCAAGTAAAGTTTATTCGAAGATTTTGACACGCAGGATGCAAGAGAAATCGGAAAGATTCTTAGGGGAGGCACAATGCGGATTTAGACCTGGAAGAGGATGCACGGATCAAATGTTTTCTCTCCGCATGATCACGGAGAAGCTTCTGAGTGTTAACCAGAGGATTTTCTGTGCTTTTGTGGATCTGGAGAAAGCATTTGATAAGGTTATAAGGAAGAAAATGTGGGAACTGTTGCCGGGATATGGTGTGGATGGTCGATTGCTAAGGGCTGTGCAGTCACTTTACTATGACTGTAAAGTCTGTGTGCGGGTAGGGCATGACCTGTCACCCATGTTTAGCGTCCAAGCGGGCGTAAAACAGGGTTGTGTCATGTCTTCCTGGCTGTTCATACTGTATCTCGACAGCTGTTTACAGAAGCTGAAAGATAGCTGTTTGGGTGTGAAATTGGGTGACATAAAAGTTAATTGTCTGCTGTATGCTGATGATGCAGTGCTTATTGCACCATCAGAAGCAGAACTGCAGGCATTAGTCACGTGTATGAAAGAGGAATGTGAAATTAAAGGTCTCCGTTTGAATGCTAATAAAACTAAGGTTCTGGTATTTGAAAAGGACGAAGAGAGAACGAAATGTGAAATATGGGTAAATCAGGAATGTCTAGAACAGGTAAATGAAATTGTATACTTGGGGAGTGCTTTCAGCCGGGATGGAAGATGTGATTTAGATGTGGATAGGCGTGTCGCTGCCGGAAACAAAGTCAATGGTGCCCTGAATGCATTAGTCAAAAGGCAAGGCGTGGTGAAGAGTGCACGCCTTGCAATACATAACGCAGTTTTGGTACCGACTTTGTTATATGGCAGCGAAACCTGGGTATGCCAGAAGAAGCATAAAAGCAAGTTGAATGCAGTGGAGATGCGATCTCTTCGTAAAATGTGTGGCGTTACCATAGCCGACCGAAAGCGAAACGAAGAGATTCGCAATATGGCAGGATTGAAAGATGACCTTATCACAAAAATTGATAGGGGCGTACTCCAATGGTTTGGGCACGTTGAACGAATGAGTGAAGACCGAATGGTGAAGAAAATATATAGAGCGAAAGTAAATATTAAAAGGTGTCGAGGTAGACCGAGACTAACTTTCGAAGACCATGTGAGCAAATTGCTCGAAGAGGGGAGGGTCAAAAGTACTCGGATACCTAGACGTGCATGTATGAAGAAGTTAATGAACCTGAAAGAAGCGAAAGAGGTATGTAAGGATCGTGACACTTGGCGATCTGTTCTCTCTGGCTACCCCGTTAGGGATTGTGCGTGACGATAAGTAAGTAAGTAAGTAAGTAAGTAAGCTAATGCTTTCGCAAAGGAAGTATTTCGAATGAAATTATATTAAATACATTATAACTAAACTAGCTACCTGGAACCTATATGAAAGTGCAGTATACGCAAAATACTGAACACGATGCTTCTACAATTACATTCAACTTAAATAATGTAACTTGAATATCCTGAATGAAAATATTATGCACTAGACAATGCAAATAATACTTTCACATCCATAGTAACTAAACCTGATTATCATTTAGACATGTAATTGTATAATATATATTTTATATTAACACTAGCTTATAAATCGTGAAGGTAACTTAACAATCCGACCACTTCGCGTTGTTTTCACGGTTATCGGGTTGCTCGGGCCGGGTAACAACGACGTCAGCGGTGTGGACGGTGGTAACGGGAACCGTACATGCGCAGATGCAACATCCGCTGCGTTGTCAGCGTTACTTTGGCGTGGCGTTGCTTCGTTACCATCACATTCCTTTAATACATATGCAGGCTTTAATCTGTCGATAGAAATATGTACCTGTCTATCGGGTAATTGAATTAGGTAAACCTTTGGGCCCCTTTTTATCACGCGGTACGGACCGTCGTAGGGTGGTTTCAAAGGTTTACGTATTGAATCGTCCCTAACAAAGACATATTCACAGTTACGTAAGTCCTTGTGCACAAAAAGACTATGACAGTTACGTGAATCGTCGGATGTAGGCTTATAACTACTAATAGTATCTCTAATCTTATCCACTAAACAATAATCATTGACGTTACGGTTGTTCGAAAAGCTGTCATAAAAGTCTCCCGGTAGACGCAAGTTTCGTCCGAACGTTAACTCGGCGGCGCTAACCCCTGAGTCGCTGCGGGCGGCCGCGCGAAGCCCCAGTAATACTGTGGGTAGCTCTTCCACCCAGGACCCATGTGACAGGCGAGCTGAAAGTGCTGCTTTTAAAGAACGATGCCAACGTTCAACTGCGCCATTGCTTTGCGGATGATAAGGAGTAGTTCGAATTCTATTAACCCCCAACATTTTTAACAGCTGGTTAAAAAGACTACTCTCAAACTGGCGACCTTGGTCGCTAGTTAACTTTATCGGGCAACCGTAACGACAACACCAGTTTAGGAGCTGACTCCGTAGGGGTGCCTATTGGTGACCATAATGAAAGGTGAATTCTTTTACTAATATATATTTATTATAGCGAAACGTGCCATACAGTTGGCGGGCAACTAGTGACTGCCTGAAAAATCTTATTCACTACATAATATAGTTACAATACAACGTTGCGAAGTTTACATGTGTGTGCGCGGCACACCTACAGGTTATTTGGAAAAACTTAGGACATGCTTGATGTACCTTTTTTCCTTTTCATTATTTTAACTATTTATTTACAGGTACTTGGGGATTTATATCTTGAGATGCCAGACAACCATATTGTTAACTTGATTGATGAATTAGAAACTTGGCCTGTTTTTTTGGAGAAAAATAAAGAAGACTATATTAAAAGTTATTATATTAATTACCTAGTACTTTGTTCTTTAGAAGTGCTCAAATGTGTATTTAATGTAAAATATTTACCTAATTAATATATTCAAATAGTTTTACTGTGATATATATAAACTTTTATTGTGATATTTCAGATCTTACTTCTTTTTATGTAAGTCGGAGAAAACACCGCGCTTGTATATTAAAGCCAGACATTGCACATTCAAAGTTACCTGTTATGAGTTTGGAAACATCTTTAGATGAATATAGCGCCATCTGTGCTATGAGCCAGCAACTAAGCACGAAACCGCAATGTGATTCAGGTTCGGAAGATGGCAGCACGGTACTAGATGTAAAATGTAACTTTAAAAAAGAAGAAAAAGCTTTCAAGTTGACCCACGACGAAATTGAAAAATATGCAAACATGTATGTGTGCGTGCGTGGACGAGAATATAATGTATTAAGTGTCCTAATAAATAAAATCCGTGACCTAAATATGTGCGAACGTTACAAAGATCACGATTTAATATCTGTTGGATGTGGTATCACACATAGGCGATTTGGTAAGAATTAAAAAATAGGTTTTTAGGAACTTTGTTTTGTTTTCCTCACATTATTTTTACGTTTAAATTTGATTGTGGATGATGATTTATTTTTAAGATTTTGATGTCATTACCCAGTGTTTAATTAGAAATTTCATTGGAGAACTAAGTTTTTTTTTTTTAAATAAAAGGCTCATAAACTTAACAATTTCAGACTAAAACTAGTTTAATGGAATTCTTATACATGTAGCTATAATGTGAACGTTGTTATTATCATATAAACATTTCATTAATTACCATTAATATTTATATTGTAGGTTGTAGAAACCCACTGTGTTTGCTGCAAAACCACTATTAGTATTAATGGCCACAAACTTGTTTAACATTATTTTTGTTGTTGTTTTCAATTTTATTTTCTATTTTACCTTTTTTATATGAATTAGAATACCATTAAACTAGTTAATGGAATTCTTATACATGTAGCTATAATGCGAACGTTGTTATTATCATATAGGTAAACATAACATAAAACACTCACGCCTGTCACCCAGAGGGGTAGGCAGAGACTACAGACGTCCATTTGGCACGATCCTGACACACCTCTCTCGCCTCCTTCACATGTATGGATGACCTACGTATACGCATACATGCACGTCGGATAAGGGTACTCCTAATTTGGCTCGTTTTCAATAAATCGCCAATTTGGTCGATAAATTTTCGCCTAGGACGTCCCTTTCCGACTCTGCCATTCACTTCTGCAACATAAATTTTCTTTGTCACTCTTTCCTCATTCATTCTTTCCACGTGACCAAACCACCGAAGCATTCCTATCCTGGTCACAACATCATCTTGCAAACCACACCCTTCTCTTATTACACAATTTCTTATCCTGTCATTCAGATTCAGCCATGTATTATTCAGATAGGTAAACATTTCAATAATTACCATTAATAGATATTTATATTGTAGGTTGTAGAAATCCACTGTTTGCTGCAAAATCACTATTAGTATTAATGCCAACTTGTTTGTAACAAACTTGTTTAACATTATTTTTGTTGTTGTTTTCAACTTTATTTTTTATCGAAAATAAAAGTACGATTTCGTTTTTTTTTCAAATTTTATTTTATATACAAATAGAAATTATTCCCTTAAGTAAATATGCTTAGTTAACTTACATTATTTCTTAAATTAATAACATTATGCTATATGTATGTATGTACGACGGAATTCGGGCAGTGCGTTTGGAAGAGATCTCAAACTCAAAACAATAATTTTAAGGCAAGTTTTAAAACATAACAAAGCAAAATACGCGACGAAGTACGATGGTGTTGCTTTTCAGCTGTATTAAATAGTTACATTTAAGACAGTACTTTAGAACAATGTAATACCGATATTGGTTATTTCTTAAGGCATTGATATAGAATCTAGTATCTTATGATCGCTGGTCGAAGAACGAAATCCACGATTCTTGAAGTGTATTATCATCTTCGTTGAATTTAAAATAATTTGAATATGGAATTGCCTAATGAATTATGATAATGGGTGCGTTTGGCAGAAAAAAGCGCTAGCAAGCGCTTACAAGCGCTAAAATAGTTTTCGGCCAGGACACGATTGCTACTTCAGTAGCGCTGACACAATCCGCCATTTTGCTTATATAATTTTTTTTTTGAAGTAGAAATTATAAGTTGTTTTGTGCAATATTAGTTTTAAGTAATATAATGACATGAATAGACATACTTATACACGTTATTAAAAACTCATGATTGGTAATTTTTTAATATGAATACTTTACAAACATATATTTAAATTAGGTTAGGTTCCCCGGTTAAAACTAACATCGTGTCCTGGAGGAAAATAGCTACTTACGATTTGACAGCGCTTACCGCTTACGATCGCCATTTTGCTTACAAGCGCTTGCTAGCGCTTTTTTCTGCCAAACGCACCCAATAACTTATAAGTAGCGGGTTTGGAATGATCACAGACGGATTCCGGGGTTTGTGCTTGCGACGTAATTGAGAAGTTCCTCGGAGTCCTCGCATACGACTGGCTTTTCATGATAACACGCCACATCATGCCACGCGATGCCGTCGTTATAAACGTTGTTGAGGACGCTCATGCAGGACTCTGTAGTGCCGTTGATATCAAATTCGGCGTTGTCAGGTTGGCGCTGTTTCTTGTGACCGGTCTGCGACCATGGGTTGTACCCCCAACCGTTAGGGATCTGAAATATAATTTTTATATTAATGATAAAATACGAAAACATTAAAAATTGTGGAAAGGATGATATACGTTATAGTACGTTTTATACGTGGTAGGGCCATGCTGCAGTTATATTAGTAGTATAGTTGTAGCACGAATGGGTCGGCTCGACAGGGGAGGGACCACGCTCTCACAGAATACCAGCGTAAAATAGTAGCTTAATGATGCTGTGTTTCGTATGGTGAGTGTAGAGAACCGGAGACCCTTTTTACTGGAAACGAGGCATTCCATCTTAATCCTCACGGATGACAACGCATCTGCTTTTTAATTCGTAATTGAGGATAGATGTAGATGTCTATGGGCCAAAGCAACCACTTACCATCAGGTGAACTGTGTGTTCGTTTGTCACCCTATCCTATAAAAAGTACCTACTATACGCAAACCTATTTCTGAACAAAGTTGTAACTAAGTATTTCTAAACAGGAAGAATAAATATATACCTGCTTAAATTTTAATGCGTAAAATAACTTTTACAAACCTGGGTGGTCGGTGACATCTTTTCCCTGTTTGCAGACCAGAACCATCCGAAGATGTTCTTGGGCTCAAGATCTGAACGGGATTCGCATCCTTTGAAATCGCAAAGGCGTCCCGAAGTCCAAATATACGGAACATCATCTGTGACACGGAATAATGTAATTTTAATATTAGACTTTAAAAATATACATTTTTCATTAATTCATTACAGCTTATAAGAAGTTTATATAATGTATTGTTATATAATTATTTTAGAGACATATATTTTCCCCATAGATTCTCTCGAGACACATATTTTCCCCATAGATTCTCTCATAGGTGGAATATGTGCCATAGTTGCCACTCTCGACTACCGCAGTCTATTTTGAGTTACCAGGAAGATGCTGTTGCCCGTCTCCTGTTCCATTGCCACCGTCGCCTCTTATGACATCCCCTGGATGATATTGGGTAGTGGAATCTTTTATGCCGAAACATATTAAATTATTGATTATGATATATTTTTTTTAAACATTACCCCCTAATATTTGAGTTACACCAGTGTTTTCTCCTGTAATATGGAGACAGTTTACAAACATAAATCGCTGTTTGCGCCTAGTAAGCTTTTTGCTGATTTTCTTAAGTGGGATTATATGGACCAAACTGTATAGGTAGGGTTTTAATAAAGAAAGTGCGGAAAATATAGTGAATGTTGAAGTTGATGCTCTCAAATGCTCAACTCCTCTTGTCGTACACAGCGCCGCTATTGCAATAGATTCACGTACCACCAGTCTTTGTTATCTTGATGTTTTCAGATATAGATAGTGTAAGTGACCTCCGATAGATGGCGTTAACAATTATCATCCAGACCAATCTAGACCCGGAACAATTATTTGTATAATAAAGTAAATACAGATACTAATTGTTACGTGCAAAATTCGAACCCACGGCGTATTGTATGTTATACAAAATATAAATATTTGTTCCGTGCGGAAATACCACCTATATCCGTGCTTATGGAATACCACGTATACTTTAACTGGAGGCGGAGAGCATCGAAGGTGGGAAACTAATACCCAGTATAAGGTGTATTTGTCAAATTTTGACGATTGACGAACTTTGAAATAATCTGACTTTCTTAAACTACTGTTGGAAATATTTTGGATATACCGGATGCACTTTCGGAATCCTGTACCTAAGTACCCACTGACATCACCTGTGTAGCAATAATAAATACGCTAATAGATTTACTTTGTATCATTTCGGCTATCAATCTACACAATAAGACTAAGCACAACATTAGTGACCCCGACGACGCGATTCGGACACGCAATCTTGTGATATTACCATTTTATATTATTTTGTATGTACTTATAGTTTTTTTTTAAATATTTGTTGAGATTGTGATGTTCACACTTGTCTTTTTGCATCCTAATTTTAACACTGTTTTTTTTTTTAATGACTATATTATTAAAATAAAGCAGGGATGATATGTAGCGACGCTTTTGTACGCTACGCATACATCGGATTATCATTCAATAGTCTGCTATCACTCACACTATCCTAAGAGCTGTGTACAGTAATTTAGTATAGATTGATAGCCGTGTAGTGGCGGCGTAAAATAATCCACTATCATGTCGTGGAGGTAATAAGAGGCGACAGATTGATACTGAAATGGCTTATACAGTTACATATATTCATAATAACAATTCAATTATAAAAAACTGCGGATGGAAACTCGCCTGCCAAGTGCAGCAGGTATGGAAAATATGGGTGAGGCTGATCGCCTGGGAAGGCCTATGTTCGAACAGTTGATTTTTGCATGTGATGTAATAATGATGATCGGTAATAAATAAACACTAACAGACTTAAGTTACAACCAAGTAACAACATTTCTACTTTTTAACCTGCACAATACATATGCAAAACAGGTCTTCACATTTTTGAGAATGCACCAACAAATAGTTACCTAATGCACACTCAAAAAGGTTAGTCTTTACTCACTTTGTTGGGCAGATGTAAGTGTGCATTTTCATTTCCATTTTATTCAAATAATAATCAACCGATGTTTGAAAAGAAGCTTACTTACTCTGCTGAATAAGCTTGAAGATCAGATTGTTTTCTTCCTGAGTTTCCATAGAAACAAGATCCATACAGTATTCACGGCAGACGTTGCGTCCATCCAACCAATCAAACTTTTTGTTGGCCAGCGCAGGAACATGTCCGGTGTAGAAGTAGTGATGACCCTGGTAAAAGAATTCCTTTGGTCCTGAAAAGAATAATTTATTTTAAAGAAGTACAAACAACGCGGGTTTTTTTAATCATTGTGGCAAGATTTCAGTGACACAGACATTACTATTAATATAATTGCGTTTATAATAATAACAGCGATTACATGTTTGTGTGCAGTATATGCACATGCGGTGTCAAGTACTATGTAGGTACCCTTTACCTTAGGATCCTGATTTTAAAAATAAGTTAAAAAAACTTCATCGGCATTTATTTTAATTAATGTGATTATGTGGCCATTGTTCATAAATTCACATTAGAGCATATCGAGATTAATTTACCCACATTAAAATTTTGGTCACGTTAAATTTATAACGTTACATCAAAATTCGATGCACAATACTGACAACTGTTGGCAGGCTACAAACAAAGCAACGACACAAGGCTACATATTGACCTCACGTAACAGTCTCGACGTCACGAATAAAATAACAGTGTAATAATTATTTACACAGGCGGACGTTTAGTGCAGCGTTAATAGACTCCGACCCTCGTAAGTAGAGTCATGTATCCATCGAATATCTCAATCATGGTCGTGACATTGAAGTTCCCTAGGTGATTTAAACAGTCGTGTTAATTTTGGTCAGTGTTGTAAAAACATACCCAAACATACTTTTACATAACCCGGCTTACAAACTTTACGTATTACGTAAAACAGTGGACACCTGCTCGGTTATGCTTTGAAGCGACAAGCCATACATTCGGCCGTTTTTGTTGTGTTCGACCTAATTGTGACAAAAGAAATTAGTTTTATTAAAGTGGAAATTATTTGCCATATGATAGCTTTTAAAAATTGTACAAAATACTTACTTACTTACTTACTTATCTTCACGCACAATCCCTAACGGGGTAGCCAGAGAGAACAGATCGCCAAGTGTCACGATCCTTACATACCTCTTTCGCTTCTTTCAGGTTCATTAACTTCTTCATACATGCACGTCTAGGTATCCGAGTACTCTTGACCCTCCCCTCTTCGAGCAATTTGCTCACATGGTCTTCGAAAGTTAGTCTCGGTCTACCTCGACACCTTTTAATATTTACTTTCGCTCTATATATTTTCTTCACCATTCGGTCTCCACTCATTCGTTCAACGTGCCCAAACCGTTGGAGTAAAATGGGTTAAGAAAAGCTTCTAACCATCAGCTTATACGAAACTATATATAACTGTGATACGGTATGAAATTTTAAACTGATTTAAATAAAACCTTGGATTAAGTCACCCTCCAAGGTCTCACCTAATTATGGGCGATGGTGTACTACAGGAGTACGCAATTTTTTTAATGAGAAATCTAATTGCTCTTATGATATTTTTCTTCACTCTGTTGGCTAAGTTATTAAATTAAAGTTGTGCATAGTTTTTGGTAATGAAAACAACAGCCACTTTAATCACGTTGATTTACTAGCCGGTAATAAGTAAAAAATATTACATAAAATTACCATGAGTCGTGCAGCAACGGTTGCCATTTGAATACGGTGCCTTTATCACGCTAGGCCAATTTGGCCAAGGACATTCTACCGGATGTATTTTTTATATTTATTTTAACAAGGCACTTGACGCCGTCAAATCCTAAATTGGATGGACATAAGTATAAAAATTGTGTGTACACTTAATCAGATATTCATTATGCAATTCCGCATCCAATGAATTTGGTTCCGAGTCCCAATCATCACATACATAGGTACATACACTTCAAAATCGTAAAATTAATTCACGCTCACTCATTAACACACGAATAAGATATCTGTTCTTATTCTCTGGACTTACGAAAATCGGGCGCATTTCATCAGTCTCTAGAAGTTAATTGGTACTTACTTTAGTCAATAATATATATTTGCTTTAGTGCTGCAAAAGGTTGTGTTAATGTAATGAAATAAAAAGCTATTTTCAACCTTGTTTACTGGCCTTATAGAAGGTTCTTCTATTGTTCCACTATATATGAGGTTCCTCTGACTGGAGAGGTAAATGTGAAATCTCCCGATGATATCCTATTTTGACCGTACTTTTGGGGTTATAATAGGCATGTATGGCAAAAATACACAATCAAGTTAGTCCCTAGAGTCCTTAACGTTTGTTAGTAAATGTTGGGTGTGGCAGAATAATCATGTAAAAACTAATGCTATAGAAATACGATTATTAAGAAGTATTTTAAGGATAACTCAGAAGTTATGGTGAAAATTTATGTGATAAGAGAAAAGTGTAGTTTGTAAGATGTCGTGAATCGTGACCAGGATAAATAAAGGAATGCTTTGGTGGTTCGGACAAATGGAAAGAATGAAGCAAGAAAGTGTAACAAAGAAAATTTATGCATTAAGGTGAGTAGTATTACGTCAAGATCATCCAAAATGGAAGTCTATAATTTCTGTCTCCTTTTCTGAGCGTGAACGTCTTACGGCCTGGCCACGGGGAACGGCGGCGCGAACGGCGAAGCGACAGGCGGGGCGAAAATTCGCGCGGCGCGATTTGAGGGCCACGGGAAGTCACGTTTGCCGCCGCGACCAGATAGGCCAAGAGTGAAATGTCTTCAAAGTTATCTCGATATTGCTTAGAAAGTGATTGTTTTTTGATTTAAGACATAATATTATTTGGAAAAGATTGCGGAGTACATGATTTGAATCGGGTTATAAATGGAGAATTCCACAACAAATAGAATGCATTTAGAAAAAAAATTCAAGTAAATACCAGAATGAGTTTCGAAACCTGCGATTATATTCTTGTTAATATTCAACCAGAATTGGAGATAAAAGTCAATGCGGATAGAATTTTAAGTTGATTTTGTCGGCCCGGCATTTTTCGCGGCGAAAACAACTAAAATATTTTGTTCCTATACTATTCGCCGCGATTGCCGCCCGACTCCGTGGCTTGCACCGTATTGATTCATACATTTGTTTCATTCGCCCGCCGCACCGCCAGTCGCCCACGCGATTCGCCCGGTAAATTTCGCCAGTCGCGTCACCACTCGCCGCTACGCGTGGCATGGTCCGTACATTTCTATACATTTGTTTTAGTAGAATTTTCGCTACGGCGAATGTCCCGTGGCCAGGCTGTTATGTTTATGATATCATAATATAAAAACCGGCCAAGAGCGTGTCGGGTCACGCTCAGTGTAGGGTTCCGTAGTTTCCCGTCCGTCACAATAAGTGTTCCCACTTATGAGTTTAAAGGTTGGTATCCATTATGTTCGCGCTCCAGCAGCGCTCCGCGCTCCTGCAACTGCTCCCGGTAGTGGGTACTGTTGTTTCCATCCAAGTTCAAAATGATTTTCCTCGAAAGTCCTTATAAAGTTCTACTTTCAGATTTTTTCATATTTTCTAAACTTATGGTTCAAAAGTTAGAGGGGGAGGGGGGACACATTGTTTTTTACTTTTGGAGCGATTATTTCCGAAATTATTGACATTATCAAAAAATTATTTCAGTAAACCCCTATTCATTTTTGAATACCTTTCCAACAATATATCACACGTTAGGGTTGAAATTAAAAAAAAATCACTTCCCACTTTACATATAGGGAGGCTACCCTAATAAAACATTTTTTCCAATTTTTATTTTACCACTTTGTCGGCGTGATTGATACACATATTGGTACCAAATTTCAGCTTTCTAGTGCTAACGGTCATAGAGATTAAGCGAGGACGGACAGACGGACAGACAGACATGGCGAAACTATAAGGGTTCCTAGTTGACTACGGAACCCTAAAAATGTGTGTTTTGCGTACTACTCCACAAACATTACCTCGTAACGGCTCTCATGTTTTACAGCCCAAGCTAGGCGACCAACGAATTAAACATACAATTTTGTTCATATAAAATATATATAATATTGTTTGTTTGGTAAAATTCGTCAAAACGAGTCAGCTTTAGGTTTAATATGTTTTATAAGCTAGATAAAGATCTACGATCTAAAGTAACAAAATTTTTAATCATGTACTTACATAGTTAAGTAACTAAATTAAGCGTAATTTATTATGATACCCGTTCAAACTTGAGTGAAACAATTACTATTCGTTGCATAAAATATTAGTAAAGAGGCGTGATTGCTTCGTAAGTGTGCTTGGATTCGCACGGCGGACAATTACGTATTTCGAATGGAACCTTGCGCGGTGACAGACGGATGTGCGATTGTTTAACGCCGACAATCGCACACGCAATGCCGACAATAGAAACAATTCTCGCGAATCTTAAGTATTCTCATAGGTACTCGTGTAATGTTCAAATAATAGCCTATTATCAGAAAATGTTTTATACGATCAGATTAACATTTTAATCGGCGGATGTAAAGAGCTTTTAATACCAATTACGACTCAAAATAATAAAAGTTGCAAATGACTTTAATAAACTTTTTCGCATTTAGTTATCATACTTTTCAGTTGCATTGTTTTCAGAAGACTAATTATTTTATTATACACATATTTCATTATGACTACCGCGAATATCGTTAGCGCTATATTTCGGCACAGATTACCCCTAACCTTAGAGGGTAATCTGTGCCGTATGGGCACAGAATACATAATGGGGTAATCTATGCAGCAATGGACTGGTAATTATATAAAAAATGTAAACCTATATAAAGTAGAAAGGTTAATTAAATATTAAAATTATTACTTTGATATTTTATCGGAATAACCAATAATTTACAACCTTAAAGTATAACGATCGGGCCGTAATATCATCGATATAACTTAGAACTTATATTGAAAGGCTAAACTTTGATGAAGGCTGTATTGCGAAATTGCTTCATCACTGAGACTCAACTATTTTTTGCAGTTCATGAACGTGGTAACTTAAGTAAATGTAATTTTCAATGTTTCAAGAAAGGTTATTCATATAATATTATACTCGTACATCAATAAACTCGCTATTACATTATCATAATATCTAAATGATCATAGATATAATATGATTCAATGAATATGAAAAAGCTGTGACAGTTTAATTTGTACGTTTGACCCATATTATTAATGATTTATATGATGTGATCAAGTACAACTAAAACCTCAAAACGGAGACAGAAAAGTAGGAAACGGAGACGAAATGCAAGACTTGAGTGAAACTGTATTCTTACTCTAAGAGTGGAATATTTAAATAACAAAATTGATGATTAATTTCTACATATAAGATTTCAAAGCATAGAGATTAATTTCTATGTGTGTGAATTTGTTAAAATAAAATTGACTACATGCTAGGTAGTCAATTCGGAGACAATTTTTATAGGAATTTGCATTTCTACTCTCAGTTCTTCGAGTATTGGGAATCCCCTTTTCTTGGAGTCGCCTCTACCCAAAGTCAAAGCCAAATACATGCTCTTATTACCACTCTTCTTACGACACTGTTGTATTTTTTACTAATGCAAGAATAACAACGGTGGCTTAGGATGATGTATAAACAACTATATCGACGTCCATCTTGAATGAATATGAATATTCTACGATCATACAGCGTAATATGTATGTTTGACTGATATTTATCACAGCATATTATGATGAGATATATTTTTACGAAGACAATGTGATAATACAATAACGGCCTAAGGTTATAATTTGTAGGCAGTATTTATGAAATTCACCTAAATATTTTACCTCTTTTTTAAATCTAATATCTTTAACTAAATTTTCCATTGTGCCCATATCTGCCCAAATCAGGGTTTTCCGAATAATAATATATCTACTTTTCTTCTATTAAACATTTTGTTATTGTTTAAATAATATTTCGAAAAATTTTAATTTACACAAAATAAATTGAGTAGCTTCGTACTCAAAAATGCCAACCATAAATCCCTTAAACTGGTTAAATCGGCAGTATCGCCATCGGTCACCGTATGTGTACCTTCCGGGCTGTTTGCCAACCAACCCGCCTGCTCCAGTGTGGGTGTTTTTATTTTTATTTTAATTTCTTTATAAAGCGTTACCCCCACACTAGGATTTTCTGAACGGGTTCCCACCTTGTCGTAGCGGGGTGGCTTAGTAGCCGTAGCTTGGGCCCACAGTGAATTAAGAAAAACGCACAAAGTTGGCCCGTAGTGAAGGGCCGGTCCGGGGTGGCCACTCCGAGTGAGTTGCGGGGGGAGAGAAATGACGATGCTGGAGATATTAGCGAAAGCTATATTTAAAAAATATAAGTATTTATTTTAAAAAAATTAGAAATTTTTATTTAAGCCAGTTTAAACCAATGATAGCTTCATCAATAATTCATAAAGTAATCATAAATTTCATATAATGATAAATAAAGTAATTTAGCTTATGAACACGTTGAACTTTTGAAACAAAAGATTATCCAAATAGAGATGCCGTTAAACTGTGCCGTCAGTTTCTAACACAACTTTAACTGCTAGCAATATCGTGGTGTTGAAAGCTATTATTGGTTAACATGCTTTTGATATTCACTAACCTTTATTACTTATGAAACGACGCAGTCAATAACACCGTCCAATAATGACCCTGCATTTAAGGTTCCTTGTTGGTATTAACACAACACCTTAAGTTTTGAATATTCTTCATCAAAATGTCGAGCAATGTAAGCTCTGAATAAACAATTTCAATCAACGTTGTAGGAGTATTTTTATAGAAGTATAAATAATTTTTATAGAAGTTTAAATGACAAAAAGGTTGCCGTGCCGAGACAACTATGGTTAATCTCGCCTATGAGAAAATCTATGGGGGAGCCCTAGGTTCAGCAGGGGACTTTTATTGGCTGTAATCAAAATACCAATCGAACATACAGTTCACCTGATGGTATTTTTGAGAATCCGAATACAGATGCGTTGTCACCCCAAGAACTAAGATGGAATGTCTCTCTACCAGTAAAAAGGGTCTCCGTTCTACGTATTCTGTGCAAGCATGGTCCTTCCCTGATTGAGCCCATCCTGTTATGTTGCAACTTAAATACACTGCTGCGTGACTACCACTTAAAAGTAGTTAGGTAAATTGTCTTTGGCTACGTTCCTTCTTGTAAACATGTCGTAAACTTTTGTTTTCGACATTAATATTACGACGACATTAATTGTCGTACTTAGTCCAGAAGAAGTGAAATTGCTCACAGCAAAGCAACATTTTTAATTCAATGAAGATAATACTATAGATCTTACCGGTAGTAGGTAAGTCCATACTGGTCATATACCTAGACCTACATATCTGCTCGCACAAAGAAAAGCATGTCAGAACAATGTACACTTTGTACACGACTATCGCGAATAAACTGTTTTTTATTTATTTATATATGTGCACGATTGTTGCAACAATGGAGAAATAGTAAGCACACACAAACTTAGATACTTATTGCACAATCAATTTCAGGTATACACCGCAGGCTTCAAGTTACTAAAAAGTTACCTGGTAGTTATAAATACGTAAAATACAAAGACGTGGGATAAAAGTAGAGCAATGTTATACTGAATAAAATTAATACTGATATCATAAGGGTCAGATGAATTTTTAAACAGTAATTTAAAATAAAACTTGACAAAACAAAATGAAATAAAACGAAATTATAACATTGCTTTTGAATTAAATTAAGATCTTTTGCTGGTACAACTAGCATGATGTGATCAAACCGAAAATGGTATATTGTCTTAGAACTTTTTAGATTACCCATAAAAGTAACTGATAAGTGATCAGTCTTTCTGATAATATTTAGATTATATACCAAAGTATAATTAAAATAATAGTAAAATAAATTTAATAATAGCTAGACACAGGCTACCTTATAAATTTCTAAGGGGTTTTTAGGGCTTGCTTTATATGTATCCGTATATTCGCACACCTCTAACGCGAAGCGAGAGATGGTCGGGTTTTACTATCGACTTGATGAGGTCATCCTACCCGGTTTCATTAAATTCGGTATATTTTTTTAAACCGTACTAATTTGTGAAGAACCGTACTAATTCCTTCGGCCATATAGCTCGAAGAACCGATAACCGATGGGGAAGAAAGGTTCTCGAGTGGCAGCCTCGTACCGGTAGGCGTAGTGTAGGGCGACCCCCCACTAGATGGAGTGACGACCTGGTAAGATATGCAGGAAGTCGATGGATGCAGGTGGCTCAGGACCGTGCTTTGTGGCATTACTTGGGGGAGGCCTATGTTCAGCAGTGGACTTGTGAAGGGCTGTAATGATGATGATGATGATGAATTTGTGAAGAAAATGACACTAATATTAAGAAGAAACACTAATGAATACAACTGATTAATTTTTATTTAAGTTTTATTATATGTATTCTAATGAAAAAACCCAATGAAAATGTAAGTTTTCTTCCTCGCACAACTTCCTTGTGGAATCGACTACCACCAGCGATTTTTCCGAACAGATACGACTTAGGGACCTTCAATACAAGAGCCTACTCTTTTTTAAAAGGCCGGTAACGCATCTGCAATTCCCCTGGTGTTGCAACTGTTCATGGGCGGCGATATTCACTGACTATCAGGTGAGCCGTATGTATGTGTTTAAAATAACTCGAGACCGACTGGACGAAATTACTTAATTATTTTTCATTACTTTAAATTTATTACATAAAATTAATAATTAAGCCGCGTTGACTACGATATCAGAACGTTGGACGCCTTAATCCCTACGTGATCATGGGAATCTTAAAATACTCGAAAGAATAAGATTTCAAAATATGATATAATGTACGCGTAAAATGGTATTCATTCAGTGGTAGATCTTTGTACGAGTAGGTTGTTTCCTGTCTTTTTAATTGATTAATGTTTTTTTCTGTTGAGTAGTTTTTATGTTGAATCCATTAAAAAAATCATACAGGCTGTCAGTAACATAATTTTAATAGAATACCCATAATAATATATTATTTATGTTTCCTATTTTCCACAAAATATATTACGATGTTTAGTACGAAGAGCCATTAAGTGAAGCTCGTGATCGACGCAGCGGGCGTCCCCGGATTCAAACTGGGAGGATCACGAAATCACAAAATTCTAGACTGCTATTAAATTGTGCAAAAGCAAAGCCATAAACATGCTGCATTGCTGCGATTATTGCAAATAATGTACATAGGACCCTGAAACGTGTGTTCACAAATATTCTATTTTCATAGTTGTGTAGTGTTTTGTAAGAGTAATACTTAATAATACATTATGAAGCGGTTTATTGCAAAGGAAAGACATGGTATTATATTTTATTAATGTGAGAAGTATGTAAAGTTTAGTAAGGCAGGAGTAATAAAACTTAGGTCTGGTATATGAAGAAGCAAATACAAATGCATGAAACAATAAGCTGTGTACCTACGTATTACAGCACTTTGTTGTGTTTCGTATATTTTGTGAGTGTAGAGAACCAGAGACCCTTTTTACTGGAAACGAGGCATTCCATCTAAGTTGATAAGCTTATTATACTATTTGGCTTGTACTAGTATAATACGTGGGGGTAATATACCCGGTTAATAAGGTCACTTTCTTATAACTCAAAAACTACAAACTTGTTTGCATAGATAGTCTGGTACGATAGCTTTGCATCGTTCAATCAAATAATAAATGCTCAAAATGGTGATGCTTTGTCGACACCATTTTAACAGTTGACTTTATAGTAAATATTTTAGTTGATTTTACTATGATGTAGTGTAGCTAGTTTTTTTTTTAAGTTGATTTACAAAGTGTTCCTAATATTGCCAAAGCTTGTTTGCTATTATTTCCTTAATATATTAGTTATAGTATACGACTTTGTGGTTTTCTCTGTCCTCCTCCTAGTTTTGATTTTATAGGACGGCAAAGCTTAAGATGACCATAATATTACCCTCACGTACCTTATGTTAGTTTTGCATTCTAAAAACTCGATGTGACTGAACATATTGACCGATTATCACAAAAAAGTAATTAAACATAAACTGCGTGTTTCGATTTTATATATTAATAAATCATATACTTTAAGCTAGCAATTTTTGTATTTAATAATAAGAACTTGGTTAATCAGAAACACCTCTAACGAATTGGATGAAATTTTTATATGTAGATAATCTTTTAAGTTACAATTTTACCTCAATAGGTTGTTTCTAATGTTGTGCAAAGCTTGCTTGTCTATATACAACTACCAAAATAATTCATGAAAATGTAAAATTGATTTTTATTGATATGACATTGTTTTTTTTATTATGGTGCGCTGTGCACTTGTCCAACCTTAACATGATAACCGGTTTTTTATGAAGCACATTCGGTTAGTTACATAATTTATTCAATTTCTCCGACCCGCATAACACTTGCACAATCAATGTGATCCACTAAACTCTCTGTTTTATCTTTCCAGCTTAAAAAAGTTTGCCGTCTGCCATGTGTCAATGAACGTGATCTTTGGTACTCTGATTACAAAATAGTATAAATATTCATTTAAAAATTTAAACACATTTAACCAATATTAATATGCTACGATTAATTAATTATATAGATTAATACGATAAAATAACGTTGATAAATAAAACACTCATTCGACATTCCTCTGTTAATTCATGCATTTATGTATGCATTATGCAAGATAAAAACCATATAAAACATCAGCTATTAAAAAGTGCAGAAAGTGTGCAGAAAGCAAATAGATACTATTAATACTAGCTGCTAATTTCTTTAATGACTATTTGTTTTAGTGGAATTAATTATTAATGCTTTAGATTTATGGCACCCGATGTATGGGGTCAGATTCATCTGGTAGGTACTATTATTAATTTTGTGGCCGCGCATACATAGGTACATATATTATGTTGGCATCACACAAAATTTATGACCCAATAAAACTATGTATGTATACATATACCAAAGCCAAGTATTAAAGACTGAATAATGTTAAGAATGCTTTGAGTTTATACTTTTTAGTAATAAAATCTGGTTTTATAACACCTTATTTATTTCAATGAAGTATTAGGTTTAACGTAGTTTTCGGTAATTTTATATTATCGCGGTCACCTCGTATTTTTGCTTTAGAAAATCGAAAAATCATCCGATTTCGATCATTTTTTTAAATATGGTGGGTGTACCATGGAAGGCCATTCCAACAAATATACAGTTATTATTCGTTTATTTACTGGATAAATGAAACTAACAAATATTTAAGTAATACTTTATTTTATTACGTAACATATTAAACCACTTTTTTAAATTGCAGATTTAATCAATATTGATTGAACTTAAGTTTGCTTGAACTCTTCCAAATGGCCTTGCTAGGAACAAGGCTTCTTAGAAGGCCATTATAATAAATCAGTCATTTAACATTAAAGTTTAATAAATAGCGATTAAATCTACAATAAAAAGAAGTGGTTCATATGTTACGTAATAAAACAAAGCATTACTTAAATATTTGTTAGTTCCATTTATCTAGTAAATAAACGAATAATAACTTTTTATTTGTAGAGTGACCTTCCATACACCTACCTTATTTTAACGTCGTCGATTCCCGAAATCAAAGAAGCGAGGGACCGTACTGTCAAAATAGTGGCGCGAGCGATTCGCCGCCGCGTCTGTGATTTTCAGTTCGATGGGTGATTGTTTAAGTAGGCGACATTTTAATATTTGGCCTTCGAAGGAGCATGGCCTTCCATGATAAACCCACCTTATTTATTATTACGGCGTATTAACGAAAATACTTACAAGAATAAAGTAAAATGAAAGCATATTGGTTTAGAGGCTTTAAATATTCATGAAAATGCATTCATTCACGTATAATTGGTGATAACTTATTTTTAAAATAATCAAATGAAGTTTTTTTTCATAATCTACACAAAAAACAAACATTAAAAAAACATTGAAAAATGTTTGTTCATCAATTTTTTATTTTGGTTTTTATTGAGTGTAAAATCGAGCGATGCGAGCTCGGGACTTAAGGCATCCCAACTCGGAAAACAATTAAGAAATGTTTGTTTATTAATTTTTTATTTTGGTTTTTATTGAGTGTAAGATAGAGCGATGTGAGCTCGGGACTTAGGGCATCCCGACTCGGACAGGTTAGTTTAGAAGGAGCCATCTCCTTCGTGGTTATTTTTATATAAACCACTCAGAAGTAGGAGCCCCACCAAGCGGGGCTCTGTCGATGGGGTTTCCTTCGACTGCGCTACGGGAGAGAGTTGGGGGAGGGAAATGTTATAGATTATCAAAATAATGTGTACTACTAGCACAGATTAATAAATAGTGATACTAGCTCTATTAGGTGTGATATGGCAATAGCCATGTTTACTCTGTGGTAATATAGAGTGACTTGTATCTTTTTTAAAAAAAAATAAACGTCAGTCTTGACACAACTACTAGCGTGTTTCAATAGGTTATGGGCCCAGTCCCGTATTTTCAAAGTCAATAAGTGTTATTAAAGTAGTTTTAACCTATTTTTCTTTTGGAAATCATGTCGTCATCCAGTTATTTATTAAGTGTACCAAAGTTGAAAGGACGCGAAAATTATGATGACTGGGCGTTTGCCGTAAAAAACTTAATGGTGTTAGAAGGCGTTGATTTGGACAATATTTCACCGGATTTGAGTGACAGTGAGCAAGTGAAGGCTAAAGCAAAGCTTGTTATGACCATCGACCCTTCATTGTACGCTCATATTAAGACGGAGATAACTGTAAACGCGTTGTGGAACAAGTTACGGCAGCTATTCGATGACACCGGATTCACTAGGAAAATCAGTCTACTGCGAACATTGATATCCATCCGCTTAGAAAATAGTGAATCCATGACAAGCTACGTGTCTCAAGTGGTTGAAACGGCACAGCGTTTAAAGGGAACAGGGTTTGAAATCAATGAAGAGTGGATTGCATCATTGCTTTTGGCCGGGCTTCCAGAAAAGTTCGAGCCAATGATAATGGCGATCGAGCACTCCGGTTTGGCCATTAGTGCAGACGTCATCAAAACGAAGCTTCTCGATATGTCTTGTGATGTTGGCAACAGTGGACCGGAAACAGCGTTTTGGACGAATAGTCGAACCAAAGGTGGCAGCACTGTTCATTCCAAGCAAAGACAAACGTCAACGTCAAAGTCAAAAAAAATGTCATCAGGAAGTAAACAAATAAAGTGTTATAAATGCAAGAAAATTGGACACTATAAAAACCAATGTCCTGAATTGAAACTTAAGGAAGCAGGTGCTTTTAGTGTAGCATTCCTTAATGGAGAATTTAGTACTGAAGATTGGTATATTGACTCTGGTGCCAGTGTCCATATGACGGCGAACCGTGACAGTTTACGGGATATGCGGAAAC
This sequence comes from Parnassius smintheus behrii, assembly GCA_036936625.1. Taxonomy (NCBI): domain Eukaryota; kingdom Metazoa; phylum Arthropoda; class Insecta; order Lepidoptera; family Papilionidae; genus Parnassius; species Parnassius smintheus. The sequence continues at coordinate 40,160,959 of JAUPFT010000005.1, read as the reverse complement.
ACGAGATAAATGAAATAGTTGTGGCGAATAAAACATCTATGCCAGTTATGTGTGCCGGCGATACACTATTAACTACATGTGTAAACAAAGCTCAGTTTGACATTCATGTGAAAAATGTGTTGTATATACCCAACCTCACAACTAACCTCCTATCTGTTAGCCAGCTTATAGCAAATGGAAATACAGTTTCATTTGAAAAGAATTGTTGTAATATCCGCAATAAGCAGAATAAGCTGATTGGAGTAGCAAGTTTAAATAATGGAGTGTACAAACTAAACACAGTGAAGTCAGTGGGGTTAGCAGCTTCGGCAGTACATACATCAGAAGCAAGACTGTGGCATAGGCGACTCGGGCACATCAACAGTAGTGACTTAGAGAAAATGAAGAATGGTGCAGTGGAGGGTGTATCCTATAAAGATAAAGCAAACATCCAGAAATCCAACTGCGTTGTGTGTTGTGAGGGTAAGCAGTCTCGCTTGCCTTTCCCATCAGCCAATCATAGGAGTGAATTCCTGTTAGAGGTGGTGCACTCAGATTTATGTGGGCCTATGGAGTCGAAATCTCTTGGCGGGGCTAGATATTTTCTTCTCTTTGTTGATGACGCCAGTCGAATGTCGTTTGTATATTTTTTAAGAGAAAAGAATCAAGCATTGAAGTACTTTAAGCAATACCAAAGTTTGGTGGAGAACCAAACGGGAAATAAAATTAAAGTGCTCAGAACAGATAATGGAGGAGAATTTTGTTCCAAAGAGATGGAAGATTATTTGAAAACTCAAGGGATAGTTCATCAAAAGACTAACCCGTACACCCCGGAGCAAAATGGCCTCTGTGAGCGCTTCAACAGGACAATAGTTGAACGTGCTAAATGCTTACTCTTTGAGGCTAAATTAGAAAAAAAATTTTGGGCAGAGGCAGTGAACTCGGCAGTTTACCTTAAAAATAGGACGCCGGCCTCAGGTCTAGGAGATATTACACCATTTGAGAAATGGACATGCAGAAAACCTGATTTGAGTCACGTCAGAGTGTTTGGTAGTCCTGTAATGGTACATATACCAAAGAATAAGAGACTTAAATGGGACAAAAAGGCTGTCAAGTATATCTTACTTGGTTACCCAGACAATGTAAAAGGGTACAGATTATACAACTTAGAAACTAAACAAGTTACTATGAGCCGGGATGTGACTATTATGGAAATAGAAGAAACCCCAGATAATGCTCAGATAATAGTGCAGGAATATAAGACTGATATACAGGATTCTCAATTAGTGGAGGAAGAAATACAAGAGGAAAGTAGTAGTGCTTCAGACTTGGATGATCTCACCTATGTTCCGGAGTCTTCCAGTTTGTCCTTACCATCAGAAGACTCATACCACACGTTAGGTGAGGAAGAAGTTTGTGAATTAAGTGCAGAAGAGTTACCATGCAGACGTACAAGAAAACCAGTAGAGAGGTATGGTTCCTCAAATCTTAGCATAGCTGACAAGCAGAAATCTTGGAATGATGATTTAACATATGAGGAGGCGATGAAAGGGCCAGATAGAGAAATGTGGAAACAAGCAATGGAGCAGGAACTCAAAGCTTTTGAAGAAAACCAGGCTTGGGAACTGGTGGATAAAAAGGAGGCAGATAGAGTGGTTCAGTGCAGGTGGGTGTTTAAAGTGAAACATGAAAGTGACAACAAAGTGCGATTCAGAGCTCGTTTAGTTGCAAAGGGCTTTACCCAAACAGAGGGTGTAGACTATAGTGATACCTACTCTCCTGTTCTTAGATACTCAACTCTGAGGTTGTTATTTGCAATAAGTGTTAAATTAAATTTCAAAGTCACCCATCTGGATGTAACAACTGCATTCTTAAATGGCTGTCTAACTGAAAATGTGTACATGCAAGTTCCTCCTAACTTAAAATGTAAAAGTAATACTGTTTTGAAGTTGAAACGTGCTATATATGGGTTGAAACAATCTGCCAGAGCCTGGAATCAACGACTTAATGATTGTTTACTAGCATTAGGTTATGTAAAGTCAAAATTAGAACCATGTTTGTATAGTAAAAAGAGAAACAAGGAGCAGATTTTTGTAACTGTGTTTGTCGATGATTTTTTCATATTTTCAAATAATAGTACTATGACAGATAAATTAAAAAAAGATTTAATGTTAAATTTCAAAATTAAAGATTTAGGGCAAGTAAAAAATTGTTTGGGTATGAGGGTTAGGATGTATAAAGATGGCAGCATATCATTGGATCAAGAGCAATTTGTTGATAATATTCTTAAAAAATTTGATATGTTAGATTGCAATGGTGTGGATACCCCAATTGAAATTAACTTGAAGTTAGATAAGTCCGGTAACGTTAGTTCACAATATCCTTATCAGCAGTTAATTGGAAGCTTAATGTATCTATCTATCCTAACACGGCCAGATATTAGTTTTAGTATCAGTTATTTAAGCCAATTTAATAATTGCTTTGCAGCAGTCCATTGGAGGCATGCAAAGCGAATATTAAAATACTTAAAGAAAACTAAATCATATGGTTTAATGTATACTAAAGATAATAAAAATTTGGAAGGCTTTGTTGATGCTGACTGGGGCTCTAATAATATTGATAGAAAGTCTTATACAGGTTTCTGTTTTAAATTTTCTGGAGCTGTAATATCATATGAGTGCAAAAAACAGCAAACTGTAGCACTGTCAAGCACAGAAAGTGAGTACATGGCAATATCAGAGGCCTGTAAGGAGGCAATTTATTTAAAAAGCTTAATGTACGAAATTCTTGGCTGTGATTATACAATTATCCTGTACAATGACAATCAAGGTGCTCAAAAATTGACAGAGAACCCTTTGTTCCATAGGAGAACAAAACATATTGATATTCGTCACCATTTTGTTAGAGAGGCTGTTGCTGATAATATTGTTAAAATAGTTTATCTGTCAACTTCTGAAATGCCAGCAGACCTTTTAACCAAAGGTTTAAGTAGTAATAAACACAACCAATTTGTTAAACAATTAGGCATACAAAACATTGTTTGATGTTTACTTATTTTTATTGATGTATATTAAATATTAGATAGAGTTGTGTACCTACTTAGGTTAATATAATAAACAAGTCTGTATAAATAATTTATACCATGTTCCCATTATTTTGATAAGTGGAGGTGTTATAGATTATCAAAATAATGTGTACTACTAGCACAGATTAATAAATAGTGATACTAGCTCTATTAGGTGTGATATGGCAATAGCCATGTTTACTCTGTGGTAATATAGAGTGACTTGTATCTTTTTTAAAAAAAAATAAACGTCAGTCTTGACACAACTACTAGCGTGTTTCAATAGGAAACACCACGCCACTCAACACAACACGATATTTAAAAAAATATCCGGTGCTAGTTTAAACTGATCAGTTGGAAAGATCAGTTGAACTGACCGTATGTGTGGAAATTTCTTTGGCTTAAATCCGTTCTAACTGATATCAGTTCAACTGATGACTTCACAGTTCACTTTCGTAGACATTCCAGCTGATGGCAAATTGATGCGGTGGCCCTTAGACATCTACATTTATCCTCGATTACGAATCAAAATGCAGATGCGTTGTCACCCGTGAGGACTAAGTGGAATGCCTCGTAATATGTGTCTCCGGTTGTCTACACTCACTAAACGAAACACAGCAGTATTAAGCTGTTATTTTACATTGGTGTTCTGTGAGAGCGTGATCCTTCCCCGGTTGAACCGAAACATTCGTGCTACAACCATAATATAGCTGCATCATAAATCTACCTCATATAAATGTGTGAGGTATATAAAATATGCGTGAAATATGTAGAATTTTTTTATAATTGATTATGTAAGGAAGTTGGGAACTCAAATAAAGCGTGGAAAAGTTCTTTCCCGGGCGCGACACGTGTTGAAAGCACCCGTGCGAGGGAGCGAAAGGGCGGCGTCCTCGGTACGACCTTGCTGTATAATGACCTGCGGAAGCTCTTACTTTCTATGAAGCGGACTAAACACAACTAAGTTAAAGTTTGTATATCCAAGAATAATAGTATTAAAATAAATGTCATTCCTTTCTTCCGAGAATAATGTAATGTTTTGTTAGATTAGGCACCTAATTTAGTTGTCGATGGATGAACAGTAAAAAGCAATTATATGTTAAATGAAAACGTTTGTAATTACGGACTAACAAGTGAGTTCGTTACTATACCGTATACAGTGTACAGCCACGATAATAGATATACTGTAAAATCGCATCGTATGTAGCGGTTTAGTAGCTTTAAATAGATGTGTCTGGTGTTGTAATAGTCTATCCTGCTAAGCTAATATATCTACATATGTATTAATTATATATAATTAATTAAATATCACGTTTGCTTCTAGCAAACAAAATGAACAAATTAAACTGAAAAACACACATCGATCATATATAATTGCAGTACTTATAAGCTTATGACTTACATCATATTTACTACGTAAGTATAATTTGAGATCTTTGTTAACTGTGTAAATCCGGCCCTGAGTCAAATTCGAAATTACATATTAAAATACTGATAAGGATTCATCGTGGCTTACTTTATGATAATAATATTCTCTAAACAGGAGATTGCTAAACCACACTATTGATGCAAGATTAGTCTTGACTGAGTCAGTTCAAAGTCACCTGTAAATGGCCATAAGGTTAATAGGATCACCTTAGGCTATATATTAATTTTTTCTTGAGTTTCATTTTTTTTATAAAAGTTGCTTCCTCTGCTGCAACGAAGATTGTTTATTACTAAAAGGAAAGCTTGCATCATTTTTACGTGGTAGAGCCATGCTGCAGTTATATTAGTAGTATAGTTGTAGCACGAATGGGTCGGCTCGACCGGGGAAGGACCACGCTCTCACAGAATACCAGCGTGAAATAGTAGCTTAATGCTGCTGTATTTCGTATGGTGAGTGTAGAGAACCGGAGACCCTTTTTACTGGAAATGAGGCATTCCATCTCAGTCCTCATGGATGACAACGCATCTGCATTTTGATTTGCAATGGAAGATAGATGTAGATGTCTATGGGCCGCAGCAACCACTTACCATCAGGTGGACTGTGTGCTCGTTTGTCACCCTATTCTATAAAAAAAAATCATACTATTTTTGCATCAAATCATTCACAAATGTCATCCCGATTTTGTAAAGTAAAAGATGATGAGGTATTTGTCATAGCCGACTATGAATTTATTCACCCAAGAGATTTTGCAAGTTCCATAGAATGAAAGACCAAATGACTAAATCTACTGTGTCAAAGATTGACTAAATGTCCTGGACTGATTATAAATAGTATTTGGTCTAGCTCATGTGAGATTTTTTTTCAATTTCGAGTACAAAATTTATTGTGACAATTATTTTTTCTTTAATAGCATCATAAAACAATTTTCCTTATCTAATAACTTCAGAAATAAACATTCTTATAAACAACCTACGGCAGAACGAGTATTTTCCACATATTATTAATTATCTATTAAAAAATGAAACCAGTTACAGCTAAACAAGAAATAGAAACGAGCTAATTAAAAATGTAACGAGCTTAAATAACACCATTTAATATATTAAGGTAAAGATGTGAAAAATAAAATTATCGTTTTATTATTCTTCTTTAGATATATTTGAATTTATTATACCAATAACTACTTTATTTTTTAACATTGTGAATGACCTTTCAATTTTTTTTGCAAAAGAAATTACCAGATAAGATGTCTGTTCATATATATCTCTTTAAATATGTTTTAAATCCAAGATATTATAAAAGTAAACTCACTGTTTGCGCACTTCTGCGGTACAGGCAGAGACAAGAAACGTCCAGGTTTTTGTGCGGTAGCTAACGCCGCAAATGCGGCTGTGCATACCACCAACACCCACGTCTGCATCTATAATACAATGATTTCATGATTAAAAAAAATTAAAAACACGTTCATGAATTTGAGGTCGTCAAGAGAATATGAATTTTATACTAGGTAACTAATGAAAAAGACGATGTCAGTCCTCTGCTAATCGGACGACTAAATTACTGTACCCGTCGATCGAAATAGTATTATATTCGGTTCGTATAAGACAGTTGGTATCGATATTAACTCACTGCGAATCATACGATAATCGTATAAATAAATAAAATACTTATTAGTTTTATAATTTTGAAAATTAAAAAGTTCAATTCTTTCAATATTATATTTTAATTTATATAAGGTTAAGGATTATATCAATATAATGTACGGGGCTATGGGTCTCAGCCGCACCTTAAGTTACTGTTACCGATATTGTAAGATTGGTGTAATGTTTTATTAAATACAAATAGTCTAATCATACGGGTAAGTATCAGAGTAAATTTATTTAAATATCTTATTATTATTTATTTTTAATTTTAAAATATATTTGACGAAAAAAATCAATAAATCACACGATAAACGTATAAATAAGAAAAAAATATTCGTCCGGTTATCGTATGAATAGGCACTTCCAAAACTTCATCCGATTAGTGGAAGAATAAAATTTATTTAAGTCGTGCGATTAACAGATGACTAGTCACTCCGTAATGAAAAAAATAAAAACGTTGCACGAGATAAATAAAGTATTATTAGCCGACTTCAAAAAAACGAGGAGGTTTGCAATTCGACTGTTTCTGCATGTGTGTTACGCGATATCTTCGTCAGTAGTTAACCGATTTTGATGATTCTTTTTTTATAGGTTATAACTTCGGGGATAGTCCCATATAAATGTAGAGAAAACACTTCATCCCTAAGGCTGGAGGGGTGAAGTTTCTAATGAACTATTTAGTTGACTATGAGATTGTGACATTTTCAGTCCACTCAAAATGGTTGCTAAAATTTAACGTTTAGTAAAAAATAAATAAAAACAATAAAATCGTTTCACATCCTGATGTCGGAACTTTAATGCTTTAATTACACTACTTCTTACCACTGACTTTTTGAAAATTTGAAATTATTTCATTCTTTTTAGGCCTTTCAAGTCTTCTTTTTTTATTAAAACTTTTGTGCTATAAAGTGTTCTAAATTTGAAGGAGGTCTTTTCGATCTACGATCTTTCGTCTTCGAAAATTGAATGTTGGTATACTTTCCTTTGCCTATAAAACCCAGTACTATCCTAATAATGAAAATATACACATTAATTGTTACTTTTAGTTATTATTCCTAGTTTAAACCCTGTCACTTTTAAATCTTACCGAACCTCCTGTCTACGCTCAGACCTTGCATGGCACTCAAGAAATTACAGATGACTTATGATCCGTTATTAGCAGTCGTTCTAAAATAAGTTTATGCACTTATTATATTTAATTGCTAATCAACGTCATCAATTATCTTTTTTTCTAACTGCTAAGTAATTTACATAAATTTGTCAACAGAAAGAATAAACGATTAATATATTTCGAACATAATTAAACCTTGGTGAGGTGTCGGTCACGTTAACTTGGAATTCCAGTGAGTCCGGGCTTGGTGGCGCCATCGAATGTTGCATTATTATGCAACCGTATGCACGTCACTGACGTCTCGGAGACGACTTCGACCTAATTTATACTCGACCGTAAAAGTTGAACTATGTCACAAGTCATGTGCCACGGACGTTAAGAAATTCTTTTCACATTTTACATTTCTTCACTCCGTACGATTACTTCTACATCTTTTACAATTATTGTCTGCGAAGATTTAGGTATAATCGACTTTACTTCAAAAAGTGTCACATTATTTAAACATTCGTCCTAGGTGGGGACAATATCATCTCACGATCATATATTATAATATTACGATCATAAATGTCCTACAACGGTTGCTACTGATTATATATTATAGCATATATTATAGCAGAGAAAAGAGAAGAGGCGATTCACGTATGAGATTCATTTTCAGAACTACACTGTTGTGTCTGATCGTGAGCGGAATAGTTGAACGCTGGTTGTGTTATAACATCACAGACTAAAGTGTATGTGGAAAGATACCGTGACATGATATCTAAATTCAAAACGAGCTCGTCACGGCTTTTTAACGAATACTTACAGGCTGATTTTACAGCTGTTGTAAAATATGCGACCAAAAGTACTTCTATGCACTGCAGCTTTTTTATAGGAGGAGGGAAAACGAGCATACGGCTCACCTGACGGTAAGTGATTACCGCCGCCCATGAGCAACTGCAACACCAGGGAAATTGCAGATGCGTTGCCGGCCTTTTAAAAAGGAGTAGGCTCTTTTCTTAAAGGTCGTATCGGTCTGGAAAATCTCTGGTGGTAGTCGATTCTACAAGGAAGTTGCGCGAGGAAGTAAAGTTCTTTTAAATCGCACGGTGGTGGATAGCCAGTCATCCACATGGTATGGATGATATCGTGAGTTTTGTCGCGATGTGCGATGGTGAAATTGTGCGGCTGGAATTAGTCCGAACAATTCCTCAGAGCACTCCCCGTGGTAGATGCGATAAAATACGCGAAAAGATGCAACATCTCTTTGCAGTGTTAAAAAGTCAAGCCGATCGGAAAGAGTTCGGTCGCCGACGATTCGAACTACTCTGCGCTGGATGCGATCAAATGGAAGGAGCTGACACTGTGGAGCCCCGGCTCAGAGATGGGAACAGTATCCCATGTGCGGCCGAACCTGCGTCTTGTAAAGTTGCGGGTGGTGATCCGGCATGAAATACTGTCCCGCTCTGCTGAGCACGCTAAGCTTTTTAGAGGCCAATTTGGCCTTCTCTTCCAAGTGACCACGAAACTGCACTTCACTCGATATGTCGACGCCGAGGTTTCCAATATGGCTAAGGCAACAAGGAGAGTGCCTTCAAACTGAGGAGATACGACGAAGGGTTTTTTTTAGCGGTAAACGCGCAAACTTGTGTCTTCTGGGGATTAAACTGGACTAGATTTAGTCGCCCCCAGTCCGAGACTTTGTTCAACAAAATTTCGACTTCAGACACAAGTTTTCCGCGGTACTCTGCGACGTTTTCCCGAGAAATATTGACGCGGCCGGTATATAAAGCATCACCAATGCTGTCGTCTGCATAGCAATGAATGTTACCGGTTTGCAACATGTCATTGATATGCAGAAGAAACGGCGTCGGTGATAGCCCGCAGCCTTGTGGAACACCAGCGTTAATGGGCTTGTAATCAGAGCATGTACCGTCTACTACGACTTTGATGCTCCGATCAGCAAGAAAACTGGTGGTCCAATTGCACAATTTCTCGGGAAGCCCATAGGAAGGAAGCTTCGTAAGAAGCGCTTTGTGCCAAACCCGATCGAAGGCCTTCGCTATGTCCAAACTAACGGCCAACGCCTCCCCCTTGGACTCTACTGCCTCCGCCCATTTATGAGTTAAGTAACCCAAAAGATTACCAGCCTAGCGACCGCGACGGTAACCGTACTTGCGGTCACTAATAAATTAATGTTTGCACACTCGGCGCCTAAACGCAAAACTAATGAGACTTCTTTCATAAAATCTTGTCTTAGAACCGTTTGTTTTCTTTATATTCGTCAATAACAAAAATGTACCAAAAGATTATAAAGTAACTTTTATCGCTTATCAAGCTATTATATTCGTTCATGTGGAAAATATTTCTTCTTACTACTTTCTCTTTTAAAATATTTATTAATAAAACAAATATTCAAAGAACGTATGTATTTGCATCTTTCCGAGTTTATAGGGCCCATGTCTATGTCCGAGGCAATGATTTCATTACATTCATCTAAATCCGTCGATGATTTAAGCTAAGTGAGCATCCTATAATAATATAGTGAGTGACGTAAATAACTTGAGATAATGGTATAACTCTTAAATGGTTTTAATTGCTTTAGCGTGAGTATACACCACTAACATAACAATACCAAAACCCGGAAACTAATTGATTGTCGTTAAGCGGATAATAGTGAGGAGCCAAGTATGATATTGACCTTCACACCTTTATCTAGAGTTTCACTGATGTAATCCTATACCTTTAAACGAGCAATTCTTGTATATATATAAATGTATAATCGGAATCTCGGAAACGGCTCCAACGATTTTCATAAAATTTTGTGTGCAGGGAGATTCGGGGGCAATAAATCGATCTAGCTGGGATTTATTTTTAGAAAATGTGTTTTTGTCCGTGTTTTTAGGCAATGAAAAACTGCTATAATATCGTTAGAATAAAAAGGTAAATTTTGACAGTTTATTAATGATTACAAATAGCTTAATTGGTATATTGGGCAGTCACAAAATCGTTATACCATGGTTCGTGCCCAGACCGGTCGACCGACTTTTTTTAAATTATTTTTCAAGTTCCTTTCTTTTTTGAGAAAATCTATTTTTTCGAGCCCTTTTTTTAGTAGTTTTTAAAAACACGAAAATTTAAATTAAACTAATTGCACTCATGATTTTTTAATCAAATAACCAGTTCAGTTTTGTCTATTATGTCGGTACGATCAAAAAATATTATTCGTATTTCATCAGTATGTAATTTGTATCTAAATATAATTTCCAAAACACACGAATAAAAAAAAACCGAGCGAAAAATACGGGTCATACCCGGTCAACCGGGTACTAACTATTATAGGAGAACCATGGATCCGTATTATTAATTATTTATAGCGCTTGTCGTTACATTTACATATATAATCTCGGTATACCGTCTTTGATGTCGGCTAATTTATGTGATTAGCTATCAATTTAGTGAGCAGTCATGTTTTGTCGTTAATAAAACGATACAGTTACGATGTAGTCGTGCACTTTCAAGGCTGTTGTTAATTTACCGTCATCGATTTGGTGTAAAATTGATTACTCAGATCAACAGAATAATCTGGAGATTTGGCATTATATGAATGTTTGCTTCACATTTCGGATTAACCTCATGTTTTGCAATTAATTGTAGAACAAATACTTATTTTATGTTTCGCTTAGTGGAAATGATCAGTTATCATCAATTATTACGTATGTGAAATAAAATGTATCACTGTTTTTCAATATAGATGGGATTAATATAAATTACTAATTAAGTCTCTTTTCCTTTGCCAGTTTTTAATAATGGTGTAATTCTTTCAAGTACCACTTAAGCAACAATTTCTTGATAGAACAGTATAAATCTTATTTACTTTAAACTGCATAAGTAACAACATTCCTAAAATTAATGTCCTCCAGACCGAATTTCGGCCACGGCGGCTTGCTTAACGGAGGCTATCCATCGGCGCAGGACAGGATTATAGTGCCCAAGTGTATGCGCAAGCACAGGTGCACTCTCTATTACCTCACTCTCGTAATCCGATGGGACGGTAAACCGACATGACCGGAGAGATATCAGGCGCAGGACCAACGGCTTTACATGTTTTCCGAGGCACGGGGGTGAGACACCGCCAACATTATTATAATTGTATTTCGACAATGATGTTACATAATGCATTTATTTTGCCTTAATGAAGAGATAATATTTCTTTTAATATACTCGTAGTTTTTATCACAATGTGTTTCGGATTAATGCTTTTAATTTTTCATTAATATTAATTGTATTAAGTTTTAGTATAATGATTTTGCGATATTAACTTTTTTGTCGTACTGATGTTAAATTGATTCGTATCATTGGTATGCGATGACTTAATATCATTGATCGTAAAAGCTCAATATCAAATTACCTGCGTCATTTTCAGCTAGAGTTGGTATTGAATGATATACCCGCACGTAATTTTTTTTTGTACTATGTAGTATGTTTAAAAGATTATGGGAGTAAATATTTATTAGTTTCGACGACGTATTTAAGATTGACAGTTAAGTTTCAATCATTTATTTTATCTTATTTTTTCATACACAACCGAATGTTTGCTACGATAATTTCATCCTAAACGTTTACTTCTAGCTTGTGTTTGATTTAACTAACGTTGAACCTAATCTAAGCTTAATGTTAAAAACTTAAAGTAATTTAGAAATAAGTGTATAATATAATATAAGCAAATGGTGGTAAAAATTAATAACATTATCTCAAACATTCTATCCTATTTATCTTTTCAATTGAAAATGCGTGGTAATGAATTATTTTAACCGACTTTACTGCGCATGCACATATTTTTTAAAGGTCGATCGGTGGGTAAAAACGTTGTTTAGCATAAATCATATTCAATTTGGGATGATTTCAAAAATAAAAGTGGAAGCCCTATTTACTCGTATTTTCAAATACTGCAATAATGGTATATCATTATTTATATATTTGAAAATAAGTTGGTTACTCTTTGAAAAATACCAGTGTATATCTAATCCTCTCACTTTATTTTATAAAATGAAGAAAATATAAAAAAATATTTTATTAACATGTTTAGACCCCGAACGTAGTAACTAATTATAAAAATATATAATTATAAAAATACAATCAAAAAACTAACGCATTAATTTTTTTAAAGAATATTCGTGACAATATGATATTTGGAATTCATAAACTACATTATCTGGATGACTATATTGTACTAACTATCCGCGGCTTTTTCTCATGTTCCTCTATGTTTACACGTACATTCTTAATACGATAATAGCTCCTATGTTGTGGATAGCATCCAATTATTTTGGTCGAAAATTGGTTACAGTGTCGACATAGAAAAAATAATTACTTTTTTATTACCATATATTTGGAATGTATCTATAATTTTAAGAGACTAAATACAGAGATTTAAAACAAAAATTAAATGCTACCTTAGTTTGTATGGAGTCGATTATATGTTTATAAAATAATTTATTCCATGAATAATAGTTTTAAAATGTTTATAAACCGTTGTTGAAAATTGTTGTCGTTGTGAATAAGTACGAATCAATTAGCACCACAATGTTTTCACAGCCATGGTACAAAACGCAAGTTCAATGTTGTCTGTTTTTATCTCAAGTTTATTTACATGAATTTTATTTGATTATGAAGAACACAACATAAGGTAAAAATGAGTAATCTTAAAATTATGTAATGTTACGATGATGGTATGTTTGTACTACTCATTTTAATATAATCTCATGCGCGCATATTGCTGCTGAAGTTCTAGAGTCAAGTGTCAACAAATGCCTTAAAAGTTTCAATTTTGGACAGTGATATAATTATTGATTATTTTTTACTATTAATGTTAAAAACGCCAAACTAATTGTCAAGAGTGTCGGCTATAACAAATCCTGCTATAACAGGAAAGGTCTATGCTCTGCAGCTGCTGCTGAAGAAGAAAGTTGTAATTTGTTTATATTATTTATACTTCGTTTAATTTCGTAGTCGAGCGATTATGAACGTTAAATAATAAAATAATATAAAGAACTGTAGCATGTATAAAACTTTTTTAACAAATTAATATAATTACAAAAGTTTCAAAGCAATTCTATGTTAATTAAATCTTGCTTACCCAAGATTCAATTTGATACTGTGTAAATGTTTACACAACCCTAAAAATATTTAGATAAACATAACTAAAGTAAAATATATTCAACGTACCCCAGTATTATTTACTAATGAACTCTCTTTGCAAATACGTGTATAAACAGTATTGAATAGATGGACAATTGGGACTGTCTGCTAGAGCTATTGCAATACCAAGATTGATTGCGGCCTCTTGCAAAACTAGGCCCACATAGCGAGAGGATAAATTACTATAATCTGACAGCCGCTTCCAGTAATGACACTGAGTATAAGTTACTAATTTATGAGGCTTGCTTACTGATTTTCTGTAGTCAATTTATAAAGCAAGCACTTTATCGTTGAAAAATTAACGCTTGTACAAAAGACTTCAACGCGTTAGTTGATATTTATCCGATTGTTTCATTCCTTACTATAAAAGAGCTTTATGCATTTGACTAACAAGAGCTTGTGTTAAATTTAGGTGTGCATGTATAGACTATGGAATCGGTTATTTATATTCAGCAAATAAGTAAACGTATGTACCTACTCGCATATAGATTATATAAATAGCAATCAAAAGAATCGTCTTACCTTGCCTTACTTACTTTTTTCAATTTTTATTGTTGTTTTGGTGATTTATAAAACAATACAATAATTTAAATATTAACATAAGTTTTTATATTTTTAAATTATTATTTTAATTAAAAAACCTAGAAATGTATTTATTGCAGATTTATTGAGATAATTAGTGAAAGTAATTGCAGATAAGCAAATTATCACTTGTAAGTATTTTAACTAACTTTATAAGTCATGATTTTAGTACTAAAAGGAAAGAAAAACTGAGAAGCACTAAGAACTTAATAAATTAATATAATGATTGACAAATAAGGTAACTTAAGTTGTAATAAAGTTATAATTTACTGTATATTGTAGTAATTATACGATGTAAACAATTAGATAATAAATAATAATAACAATAAACCTTGTAACAGTTTGCCAACGTATTGTTCATATACAAATGAGGTCGACAAACGAGCACACAGTCCACCTGATGGTAAGTGGATGCTTTGGTCCGTAGAATTGATTTAGAATTGAAATGCAGATGCGTTATCAAGTTGACCTACTCGTAGACTTAATACAGCTGCTAACTTGACTCTATCACAAAATCTATCGTAAAAATTTGTGGAAATAAATATTGTACGTATTATTATTTTCACAACATGGTTTTAATTTAACAAAAAAGCTTTTTAACGAAAGTAATACAAAACTATTACCTATATCACTTACTTAACGTTTTAATATAAAGAAATTGAAATTTAAGATAATAATTAAATGATGTGTAAAGTTTCCTTTTCTTTCATCGTCATTACAGTCCTACACATGTCTTCTGCTGAACATAGTTCTTCCACAAGACACAGTCCTGAGCCACCTGCATCCATCTACTCCTAGCTGTCACGTTTACGTGCGTGAATCTAGTTTTTGTTGAGAACTACCTCAACCATTGCAATTTTACATGAGGTACAATAGTTGTTACAAACAAAAACGTAACCACTATAATATGTATATTTTACTAGTTGGCTCGCTAAGCTATGTATAAAGCATCGCTTTTAGGTTCGTTGCAGCCTTGAACCGTTGCGCAACACTGCCGTTTGTCCAGACACGGCGCTACGCTGCCTATTTTGCAGATAGAACATGACAAGTCATCTAGAGCTGGCAACATAATATTTACTTTATATCTGCTATTTTGTGGTTTTTAGGTATTAAGTAAACATAATTTAATAAGAACAATAATTATTATTTTGGTAACTACTACTAAAGAAACTACTTTCTTGACATTTATGCTAAAGTTAGAAGTAAAAAATTCGAACAACATTATAATTAAATAAAAGACTTAATAAAGCTACTTTAACGAATTTTATCGTGTTTGCGTTAATATAAAAAACAATAAATTACATTTTCAAATTAAAATCGATATTTTTTCGCAATTAATATAAATAATTGTTTCGTAATTTTTTTTATAAGGAAATAGAATACATTCCTCTCACGCCTGAGCAGACCTTGTCTCATTCCTTAGAAGGTTTTATGAAGCAAGAGACTCAATAACTTATTGTCTCATTAAACAAATTTTTTTAATCGTCGCTAAAAAGCTACAAAATTGATCTGTATTATGCATGCTCCATTTAGTTTAAAATAATGCAACACTTTTATTAAAACAACAAAAAAGGCATTAACAGCTTTTATGTCCTTCATTTGTTCGGATGTAACAATGCAGAATCTACGTAATTGGCAACTCTAACAACTTGTTTTCTCGTGAGCAAAGCTTTGTTTGTAACTGAGTGGAGCATTGCTTTTAAAGGAATCGTGAGAGAGAACTGTATGATCATGATAATAATTTATTATCTGTAAAATTATTGACAGAGTACTCGTATTTAAGTGCTCTTATACATCACACAAGTCAATGAAATTTATTTAATCTACTACTGCATATATTCGTAGTATATGTTGAAAATGCGTTAATGCCAGGCATTACTTGGAAGAGATGTCCATTCTTAGCACACTCATCAGGTGGGTTGATGAGTACTATATTTACTATGCTTAAACCTTTTTCAATCTTCGTGGCTCTACCTTATACGTTTCAAACGTGATAGAGTCACGCTGCAGCTATATTAATATTGTAGCTCGAATGGATCGTATCGATCGTAGTCCTCAGGGGCGATATCGCGTGTATATATTGATTATTAATCGAAGATAAATGTAGATGTCTATGGGCCACAGCATCCACTTACCATTAGGTGGACTGTGTGATCGTTTATCAACCTATTCTATAAAAAAAATATATTTAAGAAGCTGAGAATCTTATTCTCAATTCTAAAACCTGGAGTTGAATATATGATGTTAATTTGTTTTATCAAACGACTCGCGGCGGCTTTGACTGCTTAGGATCTGTTATTTTGGCATTAATTTAGATTTAAGATTAACAATAGCATATAATTCATATTTACATTCATATATTAGGCTACTGACACAGCCTACTGAAGTCGTCTGCTGAACATAGGCCTCCCCTATAGATCGGCTCATCGGGAGTATATTTAGCACAGTTGGCACCTGAGACAAGCAGTTTGGCAACCACAGTTTCTTATTTTTAGTCGTTATTAGGGAGACGATGCTGCCCGTCTCCTGATTTGTTTCCGTCTTGTCTGGTGGTGTATATTCTTAAACCAACACTACATGGCGATTCATGAAATTCATATATTATATCAATTTTTCCCCTTTTTTTAAACAAATCTTTAAGTTTTGGGATAAAATGTAGTCTAGATTACTCCTGATCCATATCTGTTCATGAAGTTTTGGACAGGCAGACAGACAGACAAAAATTTAAAAAAATGGTTATTCGTGACTCAATGGCATGCCACCAAAGCAATCAGCATATCAGCTCAATATAGCAGTTTGCGATATAACAGACAGATTACATTCATGCTGCAGCGAATTAATACAGTTTATTACTATTCGTTGAAAGACACTGTTAAGATCATTGACCATAGTGCTTAAATCTAACGATTCTATCATAAATTAGTATAACGATGGCAATTAATTCCGAGCTTTTTTCAGTCACAGTAGCTTGAAAACGTATTCCAATGCAGCTGTGAAGAGTTTAGTAGAAGAAACATATATAATATCTTACACCTCTCTGCAGTTGAATAGGTTTCGTACTCCAGTTCTGTACTTTGATAGCCATGGTAACCATACTGTACAAACATATAAAATGATATTATATTTGAAAAATTATGGAGTATGAAAATGGTTCTTATTGTAATTATCAGGTATTATTTAAAACTTCTTTAAGGATTATATTTTTTTTAAAAACGTTACCCCCTCTAGGATTTTCTCCTGTATCGTAGAGGCAATTTACAAATACAAGTTTCACAAGAACTAACATCCATACCCGTATCAATTATTTGTAGGCCATACAAATACCTATTCTGTGCGGGATTCGAATCCGCGACTCTTGTCATTGCTAAGCTATTGCACAACGGGGCCGTCAATATATTTGCCTAAATTTCTCTTTGTGTCAACTTCTTGATAACCAAACTAAGCCTACAGAATTTGTAAGCAACTTCCTCCTAGGGATTACCGTCGCGGTGCCGTTGGCACTTGGCACAGATACATAATGCGCCGATGGGACGACAGCTGTTGATGCAAGCGCTTGTCAGACACTAACAACAGTTTGTAATTCTAACGCGTCTTGAAATTTATGGACTGAAAATATGTATCACTAATAAGTCTATAACAATTTTTGGATACATTTGAGACAGTAAAATACAATGTTCAAAGTAAAGTACACATGTTTGAGAATAATTGTTCATAGACACAAATAATAATTTCCATACGAAGTTGAAGTACTTAGCAGTTCTTTAAATTCATTTAATTCTTTTTACGATTTAAATTATCTTAAAATAACAAGACATTGTTGAATAAAACCACCAGACATTGAAAATTTATTGTGTTAATCTAATAAATGTCTTTCTTTGTACACGCAACTGAACTAAAAAATAATGTCTTTGAATGCTAAGTAGTCTAAAAAATATAAAAACCTTAACTATTGCGGTTGGAATTTGATTCTATATTTACACTGAACGTGGAGCCGTGGAATCCCCGAATATAAATGCGCGCTAATTAAAAGTATGTGATCAACGCGGGTTCAATACCCACCCGCAACAATAAAGTTATTAATTGCAATTGACGGTGAAGGGAAATATCGCGAGGAGACTTCTCATGTGTGAAAACCAAAATATTTCGATGAAAATTGAAGTCCGTAACTTAAGAGCGCGGCGGACAAATTGCCCCAAAAATCCCACCGAAATGAGAGGAGCGCAACGTCACACGGGCACAGCAGTGTTATGACGTAAAGCTTTAACTTCAACTTTAATATCTTTTACAGTTAATTTTCTATCACGTACTGTACCATTACACGACTACGCAAAGATAATCTTAAACAATGAAGTAAAGTAGCTTTTTTGGAATATTTGAATTCTCTTATAAACATCATAGTACATAATATGTAATATCACCAAAAATTAGTATAGTGTTTATAGTTATAATGACACGTGACACTTCGGGGTGAAGGCTAATTAATATTACCATTCCACTCCAAGAACAAGTTCTAAATTCAACAACTTTAAATCTTACTTAACTCATACTTTTATGTCACATCAAATATTTGAAAGTCTCCATCTTTCGTCCGGCGCTGACCTTCACAATGTTAAGTTTTGAAACATATAAAAAATTTCTGCATGTCATTTGAATATTATAATTTGATTAATTGTTAATAAGAAATTGTTTACTAACAATAAACAATATTTTCATAATCAATTTGTAAAACTATCTACTTACAAACATGGGTGTCATCCATTGTAAAGAGAATTTGCTATAATCACCGCAATTTGCAAGAGGATTAGACTGATGAATAATCATTTATGGTAAATTATAAAACTAGCGGAAAAAATATTTTGCAAACTGATACGGTTATGTTTACGATAGTCTTTACTGACGGACTATACTGACTTGTGCTGCATATTATTTTCAGAAAAATTTACTGAACTGTCCACTAATGTCGATATATGATATGACATGACTGGCCTGATCATCTAGTGGTTAGTGACTCTGACTGCTATGCCGGAGGTCGTGGGTTCGATTCCCACCCAGGACAAATGTTTGTGTGATGAGCACGATCATTTGTTCTGTGTCTGGGTGTAATTTATCTATAATATTTATGTATTTAGAAATATATAAGTATGTTTATCAGTTGTCCAGTACCCATAACACAAGCTCTGCTTAGCTTGGGACTAGATGGCGTTGTGTGATAGTTGTGGAATATTATTATTATTATTATTGTAATGTTGATCCATAAAAGTTTAAAATGGGCTACAAAGAGTTGTTGCAAACAATTTGTATGAGTATTAAAATTTTAGTAGAGCCATATAAATAAATAATAAATAAGCGATTAAAATAGCAACGAGAAAAACTGAATATAATTATTGCCAATAGGTTAAGGTGCGGCTGGGGGATCCAACAAAGAAGCAAACATAATGTAATATGAAAAAAGACTACATTAGACTAATTTTATCTACATACGAGTATTAATGTGGTCAGCAAGACTTTTCTGGGTGTGGTTTTTGGTTTCGATTTATTCTTATGATGAGATGGATTAGCCAAATAATAGAATATAATGCCAGACACAATGTCTCAAACAGAAATAAGGCCGCTAAAATTACATCACGCTGCTCCTTTTAAATAAATAAGAAATATAATTAGCGTGATTTAGTCAATGTTTTAGGACTTTATAGTCGCTTACTTGTTATTTTAATAACCATTAGTCATTATTTTTGAAACCTCTAATTTGAATTTAGATTCATTCTTTTCAGTATCGCCATTATTTATTCGGTATATGAGTGTAGTTATAGGTACTAAAAGGTCCAACCCAGAAAACTTCTTTTGAGATATTAAAGTTGGTAATTGGTATCTATACTTTCAATTGTAATAGCTTGCTAAGATTTGTTTATAATTTTAATTTTTATACTTGCTTTGCTGAATTGTTTTTACTTTATCAAAATATGAGCACTTAGGAATATTTTAACACGTATTTTTTAGGTCTAGTGTGGTTTAAATATATTGTGTAACTACGTCCATATCACTTGACAAATTTTCGGCAACGAAGACAGCTTTCGAATTGTCGCAGAATATAACATTGTAGCACAAGTGTACGCGCATACAAATACTCTCACTCGTTTCGACCGTTCAACTAATGCCTGTTGTGACGCTTCTGTGATAAGAATCGAGATACACTAGTGGGCAGATTTTAAGAGACGGGGCCAAACACAACATAACCAGAACGAGCTACAGCTGTATTTATATTTTTGCACAAATGTTGGCTCCGGATGGGATTCAAACCCAGAACATGCAACGTAATCGAGTACTTAAACTATTTCCACGCGTATATAATTTATTGAAACTACTTAAAAACCTTAATCTATTTATAACATAGTCTTTATTTTTAGGAATCTCATTGTATGTTAAAATTTATATATTCTACGCGAAACCAACGAGGTTATGTTTACCGAACAATTTGTTTTATGAAATTGAAGTGACAATCTTATTCTCAGTCCACTCGATGGTGAGAAGCTACTGCGGTTCATAGGTATCTGTAGCCAACTTCGAACAAAGGAGGCTATAGGTGCGTCGTTACATCTAAGGACTAAGATGGAATGACTCAGTCTGTAATTAGTACCATTAAACGATAAGCAAATATGTGTAGGTATACGGATGTGAAAGAAGCGAGAGAGGTGTGTCAGAACGGTGGCAAATAGAAGTCCATAATTTCTGCCTCCCCCTTTGGGTGATAGGCGTGAGAGCTTATGAATTATATATGTATTATTTCTAGTGTCCGACTGAAAGTCGATTTCTTTCGATTTGGGAACGAAACCGTAGCCGATTAATCTGCTATCTAATATTCAGGTATCTAATAATCAGCTATCTAATAATCATCAGCTAGCTATAATCAATCTGTATAATATAAATAGGTCTCAGTAGGTATAATCGTGTCAAGAAGATGATCTAGAGACGACAAAAATTGCGTTCATTTGTAACAGTTCGTTCAATTTCGGCACTTGCTCTGGGCAAAACTTAGGCCCATTTTGGTCGAAGCCGAAGCTTCGATCGGAAGTTAATTATTTCATATGGCTTTTATAAAGTTATCAGACACATACAGAAAAGCCTATAGATATAAGTACCACTGTTGACCACAGATTTTCCCTCATTTCTAGATGCATTCTTCATACTTTATAAACCTAAGATAGTTCTATCATAATTTAAAACGAGAAGTCCGAATAAACCACGTCACGTTGCACCCATCAACTATATTCACACAATGGAACGGTCCCATAGAAAAGGGCTCTCAGTGATAATCTCAACATTGCTCGACTGTGTTGCAACTAAAGCTTGACACACATACGATGCTCGTCGTAATCCGCAGCCGTCACTTTGAATAAAATGTGCAATTCGTAAGGACACTTGGAGCTAACAGTGGTCTAAGTAATCTCTGTAATTACCGGCGTAACACGAGCGATAAAGGAGTATTATTGAGTGACCTGTTTATTAACTAGAAGCAACTCTAAAATATTTGAAATTTTATCACGCTAAATAGAAAAAAAAGAATTAAGTATTAAAAATTCTGATCAGACCTTGCAATACACATATTATAGACACTATTTTGACGAAAGTTTTCTTGGATTCGTAATTCAAAGACACATTTTGACACAAGACACAAAGACAATTTGTGACACATTTTTTTAATAATATGTAAGTACAAAACAAGTTATATATTATAAGCTTGTAAAAGGATGATTCGGTAGTAAAAATATCGTAGTTTTGTTTTGATTTTAAGAACTACTCATCCGCATGTATTATGTTAAATTAAATTATACTGCGACGTAAATTGGCGATTTTCTTCCCCATACACCACCCAATAAACCCCCTAATTTAATGTGTACTTACCTTATAGTGAGGAATAAAATAAATACAACGGCGGGAAAAATCACAGAGGCACTGTCGTAATAGCGCGAAGCTGGTTTGGGCGACGTCTTTTATAGCGGTAGTAGCGGGGATGCGTCGGCCGCGGCCGCGCGCTCGCGCATGGGGGGACCGCGGCCGATATCGTACGAGCCTTTGAATATAACAATTAACTGCTCGCGAAGGGCTAATGCATTATTATTAATAAAAATATATAGCCGTTTATGTCTTTCTCAAGATGGCAATTGATCACGGCAGTGTATATTAATGTCAGGCTATTATAATATTAATTAACAGGCCTGTTGGTCTAGTGGTTAGTGACCTTGACTGCTATGCCGGAGGTCGTGGGTTCGATTCCCACCCAGGACAAATGTTTGTGTTATGAGCACGATCATTTGTTCTGTGTCTGGGTGTAATTTATCTATAATATTTATGTATTTCGAAATATATAAGTATGTTTATCAGTTGTCTAGTACCCATAACGCAAGCTCTGCTTAGCTTGGGACTAGAGGGCGTTGTGTGATAGTTGTGGATTATTATTATTATTATATTATTATATTACTCAAGCAGTTAGTGAAAACATTTGATAAGAGAGGATTACACATAAGCGCCGAAAATCGTTCACTGTACAATATATAAAATATGTAATAAGGTTCTCTGACAAATATGTTTCTGTTCTCTCATAAATACGTAGTACCTGGATGACCGAGCTTTGCTCGGTTTTAATTAAAATTTTCGTATTTTTAAAAAATTATAAAAAAGGGCTGGAAATAGCAGATTTTCCCGCAAAAGAAGGGAACTTGAAAAAAAAAGGGGAAAAAAGTCGGATCGAAGACATGACGCGAACCAAGGAATTACGATTTCGCGACCGCTCGATATCCACTTGAGCTATTACGATCATTTACACAATGTTAAAACTTACTTTCTTATATTGTAGCAGTTTTCATTGCCTGAAAACACGGACAAAAAGACATTTTCTAAAAATAAATCCGAGCTAGATAGATTTATTGCCCCCGAAACTCCCTGGACACTATATTTTATGAAAATCGTTGAAACCGTTTCCGAGATTCCGATTACATATATATATATATATATATATATATATATATATATATATATATATATATATATATATATATATATACAAAAATTGCTCGTTTAATGGTATAGGATATCGCGCACGCAAAAATCTTTTCAGTATCAGTCACCGGGCTAGCTTTCCGTGTTTGTAAACTAAAGTGGCAAAGAACTGGTATTATATCATAGATGTCACTACTATTGGAATGCCCATGCCACGTCCTACAGAACAGGTTGTAGTTTGTTTGAAATAAAGCGGAAAAAATACTGGCTAGTAACAACCACACAACTAGATGATAAAATTGAACTACAAATTATGGTACATAACATAATGGTGTTTCTTTGAAAAGGTCATTGACCAGCAATATACTGATTATGATAACAACTTGTGAAACGGGATATTTATTTGAATAAGTATGAATATTTTGTTACTAATAATAATTTAACACCAAAAACATTTAATACCAAATGCTCACGAGCGTAGCTAGGAAGAGAGTCCCGAGTGCCCTTCCCCCACCTGAAAATTCAATATCACAATAGAAAAATTTCCATGTCGTGTAAAACTACCCCTTCTGAGCCAAAACAATGTTTTTACGTTTACCATTAAACTGACTTATTCTTGTTTTCTAGCACTGCCGTCATTCAACAATGAATTCGAAATATTTACGTATTACAGCTATAGATCTTAATCTTAAAGAATGGCTCAACTACATAAGGATTGGTATCACTATATTATTCTTATATATTTTTCACTTCAAAGGTATATATGTATGTAATATTTTACAGGTGAGATTGTTTCAAGTTACTTGCTTCTTTAATATGAACATTCAAGAAATTCTAGTAAATCCGACAAATTACATCACAGATTAAAACGAGAAGAGAGTATCATCAATATTATATTTACCATTAAATTAATCAATATATGATATATTTATATCAATTCTCGATATATTATATTCAATTATAGATATATTAACAGGTCGGGCAAAAATTTCTTCGTATTTAGTTTGTATAAAATTGAAGAAAAATCTCTATTTCTCGAAAAATTCCCAATAGTACAGGATTTTTTTTATTCTTAAAAAAATCCTGTACTATTGGTATCTGGCTAGTTTTAATATCAATACATATAGGACATGAAGGAAAAAAAATATCAACAATCGAAAAAGAAAATTATTTTTCGATTGTTTTTCAGTCCACCAAAATGAGTGAATCTAACGAAGAAATTCGATACATTCTGAAATTAAAGAGGGAAAAATGCGTTAAAAAATTGTGACGTTTATGGACCTAATGAAGTGTCAGTAAGAGTAGCACAAAATTGGTTCAAGCGTTTTCAGTCCAAGAATTTTGAAGTCAAAGATCATAAGAATAACGAATATCTAAGTATAATATTATACCATTATTCCGATATACAGAATAAAAACTTTTTTATTCTACACTTTTCTAGCTCTTTTGACCCTAAATCTAAAAAAAATACATTGGGTATAAAAACCAAGGTTACCTGAAATTCGGTTTTACCCCAAATTATATAAAACCCTGTCAACTTGAAAAAACGCTTAAAGCCCTATTAGTAGATTAACCCTAAAATAGTGCAAAATATCTAAAAGTAGAAACGCTGCACGGACGTACGGCACGCATTGGTGCTTGCGTTGGTGCTCCTGAAATATTTTCGCACTTAGAAGTCGGTGCCATTTTGTTTGTTCAATGACCCGGTCCATGCTCGGTAGTTTATTAAATCTATGTTTGTCGCAATGTTTTGATCAAAAATCCCAAGATTTCTACGGCAACGGGATTATGTCACGCGAGGGCAACAAGTTATCGAACAAAATGGCACATATACAGAATGGGTCCCACATATATGCAATAAATGAAACCACCAGTAATACTAGTCCGTAGAAGTGTAGAAAAATTAAATATTAAATTAAAACCCGTAAAATAAAAAAGTGAAATTTTCAAACAAAATAAATATTAAAATAAATTCAGTAAAAGCGAACACTCTGTTTAGACAACGTACCTTGACCCCTTGGAAGAGTGACAACGTTGCACGCGGGTGGCATGCCGACAAAAGACACCGCTGTCGATATGTCGCAATACCAATAGTTTGCACTGCGTGGCAACGTCGCTTTTTAATGTTCAAGGATTCATTCAAGTTCATTGAATCATTGACTTAGTGACCCAATTCTATAGAGTGTTCAAATTTGCTTAAAATTAAAACTCTACTTTTTGACCTAATTACTGGACTGATTACGTTCATTTTTTGTATATCGTCAGCAAAGGCGATAACAAGTAAATGGTTTCATTTCTTGCATATATGTGGGACCCATTCTGTATATTAAAAATAAATGTAATTAATCTTTGAAAAAAAATGTCTTGAATTTTTTTATTTTTGAATTTGTATACAAAATACGAAGAAGCATTTTCCCCGAACTACATTTCAATATTTAATTCCTTATCAGGCCATAAGAGTCACCTCCTGCTTAAGGCCTCTCCTGTTGGAAGGAGGACCTCACAGTAAACATTAATATTGTAGTGGAATAATTATTCCATTACAATGAAGCCTTGAAGACTTCATTGTAATGGAATAATAATTCGGTTTAAAGAAATTTATTTCTTATAAGAACGTACAAGGGTTCACTTATAATGAGATACAAAGTAATTATTATACTAAAGTAAAACTATCACATCTACCTCTAGTGCTGGAAGTGTTATAGTTTAAGCTTATTTACTATGAAATATAAGATTAAGATTATTTACTATGAGATATACATATGAGATACCACATATTCAAAAAAGATTACACTGCACGTACGCATTTCCTAAGCTTACTTTTAAACAATTTCATGTTATTGCAATTTTTTATGTCATCTGGTAGTTTATTGAACAGCTGCTCCCTCAAATAACAGGGTTTTTTGCCGTAATTAATTTTATAATTAACAAAATCATTATTATAGAAAAATCATCATTATTAGTCATTATTGAGGGCTTATAATCTTGTGCTCACCAGATGTCGCTGGCAGAAACTGAGATAAAGTTTTTTGTTATATAATGTAATTTAATTGAGAAGCTGGTTTGAAATAAAGGTTTATCAGATCCTAGAGTATTTATTATATTAATACACAAAACAATGCCTCAGTGGTTTACTCATAATTTTTTTTGCATATTGTTCACTATTTTTTTCTACCTTTAGTAATGTCTATAAAATAATAAATAAAAATTGTTTATTTCAGATAATTTAAAATCCATATGTGGGTTAGTAGTACACAAACAATAATTAAAAATAATATCAAGGGTTAGTAAAACATGGTTTGCTTGATTCGAGGGAAAAAGTAATACCTTGTGTCGAGACAGATCATCACGGTGGTGGATAGGGCTCAGTGATCAGTCTCTGCACTAGACATTTCCACAGCGGCGATTTATACCTGTCCGCTATGGTCCTCAGAATGCTGTTGTGACTGACTCGTACCCTGTTAATAAGGGATAAACCCATCTGTTTGGTATGCCGCAAACCTGATGCACTACAACAGCGAAGCAGTCCCAACAGCACCCTGAATATATTATTGTGTTGGTTTCGCAGGGCTTAAGCGATCTTTTGGTGTATTTAACCCACAGGCTCTCCGTGTACCTATAAGCTCTGGGACAATGCTTTAAAAAGCGTAACCTTAACTTGTTTTGTACAACGGAAAAACCTGCGAGCCAACATATTACCTCTAACCGCTAGAGCCCTGCACTCCCTTTCAATGTCAGCATCATCTTTGAGGTCACCAGTAATAATATGTCCTACATATTTAAATTTAGTGACACGTTTCACGTTCATGCCATTAAGGGTAACATTATTTGCAATACTGTGACATTTACCAGCGGTCTCAAAGACCATGTACTCTGTTTCTTTTGACATTGTATGTGAGCCCATGCTCAGTAGCATACATCTCACATACATTTAACATTTCTCTTAGGCCTCCCACCGTTGGGCTGAGCAGCACCATATCGTCAGCGTAACTTATATTATTAATGCTAACGCCATCTATGCGACATCCGACGCGCCTGCTGCTCAACTCCACGATAAAGTCATTTACATACATGTCGAAGAGCTTGGGAGACGTCAACCCCCCCCCCCCTGTCTCACCCCGCACTCCAACACGTATCCTTCCGACAGACACTTTACAAAGTTGGTTTAACTTTAAACAAACGAGAAACATCGAAATACAATGAATGCAAAAATAAACAAATAGAAAAATACCGAAAAATTAACGATCAAATCAAATGCCAAACATCCAAGTCAACGCCAGAACAATAAACAACCGTTGACCATAGACACAAACTATAAACAACGCACTGTCTATAATTTGTCAAAACATACACTGGACGAACCGACAATGAAAGTATTAGCGAAGGGAATGAACTTCGCATTAACTCCGCGAAAAATCCCGTACGAAAAAATTATCCGCAGTGTTGAGGATTGTCTGTTTAAGAATGATATCGGTAAGGAAGATTTAGAGGCCATACGTCAAGATATTTCGTCCTTGTTACGTCGTAGTTCAGTGCCGAAACCAAACCTTCCCAAAGACGAATTTACAGCGCTAAATAACTTACGGAACAGACCAGAACTCACGATTCTCCGCGCGGATAAACGGTAGTAATGGACGCGTCGGAATATAATTTTAAAATACATCAACTTTTATCGGACGAAAGTACATATAAAAAGGTCAAAACAGACCCTACAACTAACACGCTTAAAACAACTAGCGATTTAATAAAGAAATACTCCGAAAAATTAAATCTCGACGTGAATTCGCTAATACCATCATGTGCCAAACCACCGAGGTTGTATGGGTTACCGAAGATACACAAACCAAACGCTCCACTACGTCCCATAGTGAGCCATATCGATTCACCAACTTATAAGCTGGTACAATACTTAGCAAAAATACTATCACCACTGAGAGGACATACCAGAGCACATACAAAGGATTCGTACCATTTTGTGAGTGAGATAAAAGACCTACATCTCGCTAACAATGAAACTATGGTCAGTTTTGATGTTCAGTCACTATTTACATGCCTACCTATTGTGGACTGCATCTCAATTGTAACTAGGAAGCTAGAAGAAAATAACATGCCTCAAGAATATGCAATACTACTTGAACATTGCCTCACATCTGGCTATCTATTGTGGAAGGAGGAGTTCTACAAGCAAGTAGATGGTGTGGCGATGGGCTCACCTGTGTCTCCCATAGTCGCCGACATATTCATGGAGGAATTTGAGGAGAAAGGCCTTCTTACTGCTCCTGTAAATCCAAGGTTCTACAAGCGGTACGTAGACGACACTTTCACAATTTTACCATCTGACAAAGTAACTGCATTTTTAGACCACCTTAACTCCATAAACTCTAAAATACAGTTCACAATGGAGTTAGAGGTAAGTAATTCTTTAGCCTTCCTAGATGTTTTAGTCATCCGAAATCCTGATAACACTATTGGTCATACTGTGTATAGGTAAAAGACCCATACCAACCGATATCTAAATGGTGAATCTCACCATCATCCTTCACAGTTAGCTACCGTGGGTAAGTCTTTGTTTCAGAGAGCACGAGGGATCTGTGGCAGAAAACATCTGGCCGCGGAGCTTCAGCACGTCAAGCAAGTATTGCAAGACAACAAGCTTCGGGTCCCGCGCCTACGTCACAGTGAACGAGTGAAGCCGGCCGCAGTCGAGCGCGCGCCTGCTCTACTACCATATGTCAGAGGAGTCACGGACAAGATTGGCTACATCTTGAAGCGAGCGTCCATTAAGACATACTACAAGCCGTTGAAGAAGATTAGTCAATTTTTACCATCCATCAAATGTAATATTCCTCTACAAGATGCAGGTGTGTACAAGCTAGATTGTGAATGTGGTCTCTCTTACATAGGTCAAACAAAGAGATCTATAAAAACCCGCGTGAAGGAACATATAGCTGATGTGAAGCACCGACGCTCCGGGAAGTCTGCAGTCTGCGAACATGTTCAAGATCGTCCCCACCATTACATTAGATTTGATAAACCACAAATTCTCGCAAAAGAACACCGATTCCTACCAAGGATGATACGCGAGGCTATTGAAATTAAAAAACATCCAAATTTCAATAGAGAAGATGGTTGGGTGCTACCATCTGCTTGGATTCCTATAATTAACAAAATTAAACCTAAACCCAAGCATACCACTGCAAGACTTCATGATACTATAAGCTCGTTTTGCGTAAATCGAATCAAAAATTAATATTAAAAAAAAACTGAAGGTAGCCGGACTAACTATGACATTGGGACGTCAAACATCTCAGTCCCCCCCCCCCCCGTGACCATGGGTACTGTAAAGCACCTGAAACGTCGGGATAATAATAAAAATAAATTAAAGTAATTAAACGCGATAAAATCCGTAAATAGTAGTTTTATTCAATGTGTAATGTTCGCGTAAATTTAAGAAATCATTAAAGTTGGTTTGGTCGGAATACCAAAACATAAACATTTCCAGCAACTCAGTCGGTACACCCCTTCCCATCAACTTTTCCCAAAGAACCTCATAGGACACAAGGTCAAAGGCCTTGGAGAGATCAAGGAAACAGACGTACACTGGCGTCTTGCGATCTGTGAAGTATTGGACAGTGTGCTTTAGGCTTGGCATTGTGCTTTCAGTAGAAAATCCAGGTCGGAACCCGAACTTCGCGTCATGTATGTTTGCATATTTATCTGATTCCAAGTCAAACACACTGTCCAACACCTTAGCAATTGTTGTTGCAAGTGACATAGGGCGGTAGTTCCCCTGCTCGAGATGTCACCGGTCCTGTCCTTAACAATGGGCACGACGATGGTCTTTATCACGTGGTAAATAGGAGTGACTTATGCACATTAAGAAGAACTGGGCCAGCACTTTCAGCAGATGAGGCCCCGCATGCCTCTGATGTTCTACACTAATACCGTCATGACTTGCCGCTGGTCATTGCTTACTACTTACTTTAGCGCCTCTTTAACCTGCTTTGCAGTAACGCGCATCAGTGGCACGTCCCCTTGACATCCGGCCTTAGCACTATTCACATATACTAAGGGCCCCAGTGGGGAGTGCACTTAGAAATATTGAGCAAAAAGCTATGAAATCTGTCAAATATTACACCTCATGTTTACGTGACGCTGCCCTGGTGGCAGTAAAAGTCGTGGATGCCCTCATTATCATATCGCACTGACAATGTTTTTTCCAGCATAATTATGTAGTGAAGTGATGTAATCAGAGTAAGGTAATCAGGCGTACGGAATGATTTATTTAGAAGTGTAAAAATGAAATAAACATATTTTAGTTTATATTTACCTAATTTTAGCTTTTTATAAAAGGGTTTCACAAGTGTAAAATAATGTCAGTAAAGAATTTACTGAAGGAGGAAGGGTGATGTATGAAGGAAAAAGATTGACAGTAGAACGGAAAGACCATCTTTCAAATCGTAATATACTCGAAAAATATGGATAAATCTGCGAATTTATATTGGAAGCCACATAAGGAACATTATAAGTAAATTTTTGACCAATCTATAATACTAAGTAAATAAGACTACAGTAAATAAGCAAAAAAAATGGCGACAAAGAATTTAAAAAAGTTACAATACTAGAAAATAACATTCGTAGAAGCAAATTTCATTAAACCGGATATTAAAATGAATGGTACCAGACGCGAAATATTTTTGAAATAGTTATGGAATATTTTATAGTTTAGGTTCAATGAATCTATGGGGATAAAAAAATGTATACGAGCAGATAGAACATTATTCGATCATTTCAATGTTTTCTAAAAGGTTTAGCTCTGTATCGTAAAGGAGGCGTTGAATCATTTATTTATTTGTTTAGTAGAATAATTTAATTTATCCTTTGTTTTATATTATTTTATTAAAATGATAAGGAGGACGGATTGTAAGCATTTACTTGTTTATTATTGATTATTTAAATTATAGAAAAGTAGTAGGTATCATAAATACATGGCAGTATCGTCTTCTCGTGTCTATACTTTTAACGAAATGGAGGCTGTTGAATAAAAACTATTACGAAAATTATTAGAAAAAGTAAAAACCAACTTTAAAGGAACAAAACAGAAAAAAATAATTTTGTGTTTTGAGATCGGTGCTTAAATATAGTGTATATTAAAAGAATAAAAGCGTCGACTTTAGAAGATGAAATTATTTTATTCTTGAATAAAACTATTTTACGGATTTTACCGCGTTTTATATTACTTATTTTCAATTCCCAAAGTTCAGGGTGCTTTGCAGTGCACATTTGCACCTATGGTCACGGCGGGACTGAGGTGATTGACATCCCAATGTCAAAGCTAACCCGGAGTACCTTCAGCTTTTTAATTATTACTTTAAAATGTACGTGATAGAGCCACGCTGCGGCTATATTATGGTTGTAGTACAAATAGATCGGTTCGACCGGGGTAGCACCACGCTCCCACAGAATACCAGCGTAAAATAGCAGCTTAACGCTACTGTGTTTCTTATGATGAGTGTAGAGAACCAGAGAGCAGTATAGAAACCCCTTTTACTGGAAACGAGACATTCCAGGATTACCTTATAATAGACAATTGATGTAAATGCCTACGAGCCACAGCATCCACTTACCATCAGGTGGATAGTATGCTCATTTGTCACCCTTATCAACACAAAAATAACATTTGGTCCCATCTACGCGGAATGAGTTTAAAGTGTCTTTAAGTATTGCAGTTATATGCTAGGATTTAGTTTTAATTTTAAAAATAGCCCAACCTCCTACTCTATAAAAATAAGGATGTTTTAATCAACATGAAGAATAGTTTTATCCCATTTGTATTGTTTGCGTATATAAAATCATTAATTTATTCTTTCAGTTCTTTGAAGTTGTTACTTTTTATTAAAATTTATTTTCAAACCTTTTGATTGGACTAAGGAATATACCATTAAAACATAATTGTCTATTATGACACCCTTAGGGATGGATTTTTTTCTCCAAATATGGGTCCATTCCTGAATAATAATACATTTAATAAAAGAACCATCAAATATCGGTTCACAAAGACCGTTGACGAATAATATAACTAGATTAAAAATAATACAATCGAATTGTAAACCTCCTTTTTTTTAACGTCGCTAAGCACGCGAAGAAGCTAATTTACCTAATGAAACTTATATATGCGTCAATATTTTAGAATATACCTAAAACATGTATGTCACTCTTAATGATTATTATAAATGTCTTAATCAACGCTTATCTATTAATTAATAATTATAATTTTTAGAATCAAATAGTTTATCGCAAATAATTGATATCGGTGATAGTGATGAATAAATAGTTAAGTTAGTTAAGTTACAGCCTATATACGTCCTATTTGCTGGGCAGAGGCCTCCTAGTCCCCTCATTTCGAGACGGTTTTTGGTTCAAGTGAGTGTCCGCCGCGCTACCTTAATGCGTGTTGGCAAATTTCACATCTTTTCGAAATATTTTTTTCTTATTAGAAATAAGAAAAAAATATTTCGAAAAGTTAAGTTAAGACAATTAACAAGTTTATTGGAGCCGGCGGGGATCGAACCCGGTTTGCTCGCGTACTGTGAAATATACAGTGAGCGCTAACCATCTGAGCTACCACGGCTCTCTGAGTTCTTAATACAATATATATCATAATATATTTCTTAGATACGTCATATCATAACAACCTTGAATTGTGATAGTCACATGCTGAGTCAGATTAGGCTCATCGCCACTAGTCACGAGATCGATACAATTTAACGTTTCTCTTAACATTAATAACCCTGTTCCACATTAACGTGTCGTCCACAACATTGAATTCTAAGTCAACACGGACTGCATCATCCTTAAGAAATGAATCTTAATATGAAGACTTCAAGGCATTAATAAAATAATAAAAATGTTTGACATACACTGATTTCGAATCTTTCGAATTAGATTTTTGAATGTTTGTAAGGTGAATGAAACCAAGGGGCAGTTTTAAGGGTGCGAGACGTTACTACGTATGCCAAATCCTCCTTACAACGAAAGACGACTTTGTCTGGCAATGGGCCGATCAAAAAGAATCAGATTTATGATTTATTAGTGTAACTATGAAACAAACATTAGTTATCGTATTGGTAGTGATCAAGTGATATTTTTTTTAAATTAAGTATTAAATAAAATTCACATATTCCTACAATGTCCGATTCTGAGCTATATAAAAGCTCTAGCTTATCGGGAAGTTCTCGGAATTTGAGTTGCAAGATTACATCACGAATGACAGACAGACAGACAAATAAGAAACTGACTTATTAAATATGTGGTAATAAAAAATCGATAACCTCATTTAGTTCACTTAATATTAATAAAAATAATGTCAATTAAAAGTAATGCCAGATGAACTAACAATAGTCACAATAATTTCTTAGCATTTCTTTCTATGAGATGGTGATATTACAATCTGTCGGAACAGATTGTGTTGAATAGATAAGTCAATCTGCGATTCAAAGACTCTACATTGCAACGGGCGTAGATACTTCAGTGCGCCCACCTGGAAAAGCTTACTCCGTGCACCGTTATGTCTATCTACGCATCTATACATATAGAAAAATGAAGTATCAGATTGTAACATCGAAATAATTGCCTATCACTGAGAGAGGAGGCTATTTGCATGACATTTAAACACGAATAACCTATTTTTTAATGTTTGTCTGTCGGTTTTTGCTAATCTTGGAATGGCTTTACCGATTGCAATGAAATTGAATGAACAGATAAGAGTAACGGCAGAAGTGATTTGAGCTTTATTGTATCCAAAAACTTGGATTTTTTTTTTGAGAAATCAAATACCGAATACCGAATATCTAGATACTATTCGGTGATCGAATACTTAAGTAAGATGTTTTGTTGGAGTCAGATGATTGGTAAAATGAAAAGGTTGATATATTTTATAATAATAATATATTTTTCTTGTAATCATTAAAGTAGTCATAGGTTCATAATCTACTTCCGCGTTTTGAATTATCGTAATTTAGATTATGGTGCAGTAGACTCATTTTTCTGCATTTTCAAGCAGTAGTTTACTGCTTTTCTTCTCGTAAGCAATCGCAGCTTCAGAAAAAAAGACAGAATAAATAGTACTTCCTTTCCGAACGAAAACTTTTGCATAGTATTCGGCTACTCGGCCGTGAATCCCGCAGAGTATTCGGTGTTCGGCGTGTGGCCGAATATACTATTGTGTCCATTACTGGTATGTATGTTATGTTAGTCTGTTATTTAACTAAATTAAAAATCTGTCCTTTTACTTTTTCTCAAATTTGCAAATAAGAATTCGAAATTTTTTTAGCACTAAAACATGGTAGGTAACAAACAATTTATTTAAAACTTAAAAGACCTACTAATTATTGACTATCAGAGAACGATTTGATAAAATTGTAATAAAATATTATAGATTTTACCCTCAACTTCGTCTGCGTGGAGCACTTGTAGATCTATATTAGCGATCCTTGGGGAGTAATAAGTTCAATTTATATTGCGTCCAGATATCATGTTTTACGCGTGTTCCTACGCTGGGAGGGATTCAGTCAGTTTTAATATCAACCTAACTTTTTTTTTAAATTTATTTATTAAGGTCCCACTTATGTCAAGTACATTTATCATCAAAGACAATGAATTAAAGTACGTATAATACTCTAATTCACATACAAAATTACAAATTAAACTCTATTATGAGTTAAAATATAGTACTTAAAAAAATTTTATCACCTATAGCGTCTGATGCATACCCTGCCAGTGTTTATAAAATATATTGTCAGGAGACACCTGAGCAACGACCTTAACTAATTCGTTTGTTGAGTTTTTTTTATTGTATGCGAGCCTTTATGCAGGTCTATGTAAAGAGACCAGTATCACTGCGACCTAAAAGGTCTATTGTGATCGCTGCTATAGCTATAGTTCACTGCTAAGCCCTATGTCTTCAATGAAAAGAAGGAGTTACTTAGCCGTGAGCAATTTCACTTCTTCTGAGCGGAGTACATAGTTTCCCAGATGAGTGTTACGTTTGCGCATTAAAGGTCCGCAATCAGTTAGGATGTGTAGAGGCGTTTCTTCCGTTACGGAACAGAACCTACACATCCTTGAGTTGCTTATTCCCAGGATGGACATGTGCTTTTTAAGACAACAGTGCCCAGTTAGGGCTCTTGCCAGAATGCGCAATTTATTTTTACTTAATCCCAGGGCTTCTGAAGCGAATTTACGATCAAAAGCCCGGATTAAGGTTTTAGAATGTTTTAAGCCTGGTGTGTCAGACCAGATCTTAAGTGATTTATTGTGATAAAGAGTTTCAAGGGTCAATCGGGCTAGGCTTCTTAAGATCCCACAAAAAGGCTCGGGTCCAAATTGTGTGCACTTTGAGCCCTCCCGTGCAAGTTTGTCGGCAAATTCGTTGCCTACAATACCCTCGTGACCCGTAACCCATCTTAAAATGACCCTGTTGTTACAACACAGGGCGTTTAAACGGTTCACGCAGTCTCCAACTAGCTTTAAGTTCACTAAGTTTGATCTCAGCGCTAGCAGTGCTGCTTGACTATCAGAGTTTATGTAAATTTTATGGTTGACGTAGTGTTTTTGCAGATTGATTTCCGCACACCGAAGTATGGCGAAAATTTCTGCCTGGAAGATAGAGGTGTATCTATGTTTGTTGAGTTACGTACAGTTTCCCAGAAACTGGCCGTTCTACAACGTAACACTGCGTAAAAGTCTGGGACGGCGGCCTCTGCGAACATTGTAGACGCACTGCAGTACCGTGGATGTTTCAAAAAATACGAAAAGCATCATCATACTGTACTCTGAGGATGTTATAGGATTTTTTGGTGTAATTTATCCAAAGTTGTCCGGTATAAAAGTTAACACAATAGGCTTTAAACAGAGTAATCTTAACATCCTCAGAACACGAGGCAAAGCGACGCGCCAGCATGTTAACTCGCTAGCTCAGAAAGAACAGCAAACAGGTTAACCAGTTTGCTCGCGATGCGAATCGCGGGAATTGCAAATTTTTTGCTAACTTGCAAATTTTGCTATATTTTCACTTTGAGACAATATTTATGGATAGAACTTACAGGAATTCTTGTTGAATGTATAAACTATCGAATAAAATTATTTTTGATTGCTAGAAATTATAATAAAATTCATAAATTACCACTAATTTGAAGTGCCAAAATTACTACTAATTTGAATTCTACACTTTTGTTTTTGGAGAAATTTATATGAAAATGTTTGGAAATATGTATATTTTTATTTTTTATGTATTTCTATTCGTTACTCATACCAAAATATTAAAAATATAAATAATAATATTTATATAATAATAATATTTATCTGTATGTCATTTCGAACTATATTTCAAATATATTTTTGTGTGAATTTGAAATAAATACAACGTCAAGTTATTTAAAATATGTTATAAAACTATTTTTTTAGTTACATTTTATACTAAAAATAAATGAGAATTGAAAAAATAACACATTTTTGACCCAACCGCCAAAATGGGCCTTCTCGATTTCGAAGTACTTTTGACACTTACTTTTCACTTTTTATGCCACAAATTATATATCTACGTGTTTACTATATTACAAGGAATACAAAAAGTATAATACTTTCGTTTTTAGTCCAGACACAAATGTAAAATTCTATAAAAAAGACGGAGCACCTTCTGCAATGCGACACGTGGAACGCCGAAAGTTCAGAGTGATTTCTTTTTTTTTTTCTAAGAAACATTGCCAGGTTATGGTTTAAAATAAAAGAGCATATCTTTGTCTTTCACTATATTATTCATTGCATATTGTCTTTGGTTTCATTTAAAACAAAAAAATATTTTTTCATAGGGCAGTATTTGGTATCAAATTTGATACCTTCCCGAGTCCATGCTGACGAGCATAATTTTCGCAGATGAATGAAAATATAATAAGCTTTCTAAGACCGTTGATCGATGGGCTAAGAAGCACCATATCGTCTGCGTAGCTAAGATTGTTAAACGCTACACCATTAATGTGAAGCACTTTCAATAATTCAATTTTTGTTTGAATTCTGTTTCCCTCTGGTATTTTAATAAGCTCCCCGTGTAATGACAAACAATCATTTGACAACATTGGGCTCCATTTGGTTTGACGTCTGTGGCTGATTTCTAGTGGTTAAACTTCTGTTTATGATGGTGAGAAATTTCTCATCAGCTACAGTCAGCTTTTTTTTCTTTTTCGCCTAACTAAGCGGAGGTCTCATTACATCTTCCCCATCGCCAGAAAATTCTTATTCTTCAGCTGCAACTGACGTGGTGTTGATATTGCTGTCAGTAGTTTTATTCCGTGTGGATCGTTCGTGGAACTTCAAACGTTCAAAGTAAATATTTAATTTAAATATAAATTTGAATTTGCCGAAGGCTCCTGATACAGATGGTGTGGTTTTCATCTTCTTCATTTCTCTAACAAAGCCATCACGTAACTCTTTCCACTTCTTTTGCAATTAAATGCCTGAAATCAATAAAAATGTATTGAAATGGTCTAACTAAATATTTATGTTTGTATATGTATAATTTATTGTATCTACAAAATAAACAGAAAAATACGATTACAAATAGTGCTATATACATGGTGACCGGTAATTCGACCTATTCCTTGAATGAGGTTAAGCTAAGGATCATTTTCCAACCCCCCCCCCCCCCCCCGAACGGCTTCCCTGCTTGTCGTGGCGGGGGGGGGGGGCTTAGTAGCCGTGGCTTGGTCACCCGCGGTGAACAAAGAGGAACCCACATGGCTGACCTGTAAATAAACACTCTACAAGAATTTAATTTAATATTTAACGATATTAACTTTTGTTTCAGATATTTGGTCACAGGATGTTATTTTTCAGACCTGCATTATGCTAACAGACTAAGAAAGTCCACAGTTATCGAAATAGTACAGAATACCTGTTACATCTTATGGCAAAAACTACAAAATATAGTACTTAATTGGAGAACCTATGAAGGCTGAATGGGAAGAGATTTCAAAACAATTTGAAAAATATGCAAATTTCCCAAATTGAATCGGTGCCACCGTCGGCAAGCATATCCGTATTATAAAACCTAACGATTCTAGGTTTCCCTTTTATAACTATAAAAATTATTTTTCGACTGTTTTATTGGCTGTATGCGATGCAAATTATTGTTTTATATCAGTAGATATCGGCGCGTATGGAAAAAGTAACGACTCCACAATTTTTAAAGACTCTGTTTGTATAAAATACTTGTCGGGAAAACTTTAGATATTGTAGATCCAAAGCCAATATCGCCAACAGATTCAAATCCCTTACCTCATGTG
This sequence comes from Parnassius smintheus behrii, assembly GCA_036936625.1. Classification (NCBI taxonomy): domain Eukaryota; kingdom Metazoa; phylum Arthropoda; class Insecta; order Lepidoptera; family Papilionidae; genus Parnassius; species Parnassius smintheus. The sequence continues at coordinate 40,122,642 of JAUPFT010000005.1, read as the reverse complement.
ATAGTAGGAGATGAACCGTTCAGTCCGTCTGAAATATAATGCGCCCTTATTGCGGTAAATCTCTAACAATCAAGAAACTAATTTTCAACTACCGCTTATCCAGAGCCCGGCGTTACATTGAACATTGCTTTTGTATCTTGGTAAATAAATGGAGAGCTTTTCGTAGACCATTGAATGAGTTAGAGTTTTAAGAAAAAACATAATTAAAGCTTGTTTTATTCTTCATCAAGAGTCTCCGGCAACGCCAAATATATTTATTTTGAATGTTTGATCGATCGAACGATCAACACGGAATAAAACTACTGACAGCAATATCAACACCATGTCTGTTGCAGCTGAAGAACAAGAATTTTCTGACGATGGGGAAGATGTAATCAGACCTCTGCTTAGTCAGGTGAAAAAGAAAAAAAAGCTGAATGCAGCTGACGAGGAATTTCTCCCCATCATAAACAGAAATTTAACCACTAGAAATCAGCCACAGACGTCAAACCAAATGGAGTCAAATGTTGTCAAATTATTGTTTGTCATTACACAGGGAGCTTATTAAAATACCAGAGGGAAACAGGATTCAAACAAAAATTGAATTATTGAAAGTCCTTCAAGCTCAACAAGCCACGTATCCTAAGCCTTGAACTGCTCGTTCTGCCGAACAAACTTAAACACAATATCATTAACAAGCAGGGCTAACACAATGTGGACAGAGAGCTTATTTTGAAGAAACAGGATATAACGCAATAGATGCTTTAACATCTTCGTTGCCCCCTGCAACTTACAATCGAGGTTATTTCACTACGCCACGGAATACCCTCAGCCAACACACTCTCCCAACAACACCGTCACCGGTACCTACCTAAGATTCCCAAGAATCTCTGAATTGATGGAGCTTTATAATAATTAATTAAGATTAAATAACCAATAGTTTGTTAGAATGTTTTTTTAATTATTCACTGTTTTTTGTTAAATTGATTCTTTCTTAAGTTAAAGGCACAAAAGTTAGGTTGATATTAAAATAATAAAAAGTATTAAGTACCTCAACAGTACAAAACTAGTTTTTCTTCTGCAGAAACAGTACCCCATAGCACATAATTTTGACATGGAGTTAAAAATCTTCTTGAATAATTTCTAGTAAATCATCAAACCTACTGACAATCGAAAGTAGTTGAAAATTTTTTCGCTGTGTTCTCTGAGCTTTGGGTATAATGTTATGAACATACTATGCGTCATTCTGTCACGTAGAATTGGATGCACGTTAAATCGTCGACTTTCTCATCATTTACGACGTTTCCATCGACGGTATGCAAGCCACAACACAACCGCTGTATCCGAGTCTGTGTTTGTAACTGAACCCATAGATTATTGAATATATACTAGATTGAATCCCTCCCAGCGTAGGAACGCGCTTAAAACGTGATATCTGGACGCAATAATTTGAAACGCGCGAGTTCACACGCGTAAAACGCCTCATCTGGACAGGCTCTATCTAGAAAACCATGTGCGTTATGAAAAATTGGATAAAATAAAAACTGAAAATCTATTAATTTCACGTAAAATAGTTTTAATCACATTATCTGTGTTAAAGTAAAAAAAAATTAATAAATTTTGTATCAAAACTTTGAGAGATAGAAGAAAAAATGTTAGGAGACCTTTTTTATGTAAAATTGTAAGCCAAAAAAAATATTTCAAACTATTTTATTTCTCTTATAGTTTATGAGAATATCATCAAAAACTACTTTTTTTATTAAAATACATGTTTTTCGGATAAAATATAGCCTAGATCACTCCTGTTATCGCTCTCTCTCTGACAGAAAGTCATACAGACGGGCAAAACTTTAAAAAATGGTAATGGTTATGGTCTTAACAGCATCCAATTAACGTCTTAAGCTTAACTGATGCCAGTTATTGCGATATTAGAGAGAGAGAGAGAGAGAGAGAATTCAATTTAATTTATATGTATAAATGAAGCATACCTTATTCATTTATTGAAAATACCTAAAGCGGTTATTTTGCTTTATACCTTCTACATGGATAATATAACGGCAGCCGCACCATTTCAAATAAATTCCGTAATTCAACTAAATGATAAATGAAGTTAAAGATATGTTATAAATTAGTTCTCTCTACCTTATTGATAGATTGTTAGAGAGAGATTTATTGCTACGAACACGGCGAAAACCAAGTCATAATATAGGACTGCCATTTCTGTAAAATAATTGCAGATAAGTTTAAAAAAAAGGTATGTGGGTAATGATTATTTATTTTATAAACGAAAGACATACATTCAATTTTTAATTGTAAGTAATTTTATTAAAAACAACCATTATGCGTATTATACATATATAGTATGTATCTTTATAATGCAGATAAGTTAAAAAGTACTGTAGCACCAATGTTGAAACTGTAAAAATAGGTTCATCTGTATACACCATTTTGTTCATCATACATCATTTTGAAGATTTTGTATATAAATAAATAAATAAATTTAAAGTTATTTGCAAATCATTTTTGCTTTAATTACTTAATAAGCCAGCAAGTAAAGCTTATTTATTTTCATTGCAGGAAATATAGAGCATTCTAAATGCTTTTTTCATACAACCTATTTATACCACCACGTCGGAGTCTACCAATTATTTTGAAAGTCATTAATTAATGCGCGGAAATGTAGTGTCTGAGACATGAAAGCCATTACGAAAAATTGGTAAGTAGGAAGAAATATTAAAAATTGTACATGGAATATAAAATTTACTAGATCACTTTAAGTATATTCTCAGTTATAGAAAACAAAACCAGAAAGATGTCAGTGTTAAAACTAACACATTGTGATCTATATGATTAATGAATTTTAAAAATAGTCAACCGACAATAATCTTGTGGTGGAGAAGGATTCTCTCACTACCAATTTCTAAAATGCTAAATGTAAAATGTAACGTATGCGAAATGTAAAATTCCCAGAGAAGCGATAGGGAAGAGATCATACTGCAGTTATTAATCCCTCTGTAAAACATTACGATTAAGGCTAATTTTTCCCTACAATGACTACACTTTCCTACTTTTCCTCAGGACTGTCAACGCATCGTTCTACGTCGATTTTTATGGTTTATTGTGACTAACTCTTGCTAAGATTAATTATGTGTTATAGTACCCCCTATGTACTTTAAAATGCGCTGTAAATCATCCAGGGAAATACAATTATTCAAATATCAAAAAAATCCGTACCTTAGCGGACAATATAAGATATTCCTTGTACCCATTGTCCTAAGGTGTCGAAGTCTCCGTAGTGTGTTCATCAAGAAGATTTTGTTTCAATTTTCCTCTGTCATTACGACACCCACAGGATGCTATAGATATAGCATAAATTCTCTTACGTCGTCACTAGACGGTAATGTATTTGCATATAATTATATTAATCAACTACAGTCAAGACAGGCGCGGCTGGTACTGTGGATGAGTTCAATAAGTGGCATAAGTAATGCAGCCCTCAGGGAAGGCTACTTGTTTATACCGTTTGGTATAGAGACACTAAGGCCGTAGGAACTTGACGTTTGTACAGTCATTCCTTCGCACCTCATCAAGGTCTCTGGTCGCAACCCAAAAGCTGGTAGTCTTATGACATGCTAGTGTGGCCGTGGAAGGAAAAAGGGAGATCTCCCGCCGGGCAAGGTGTTATGCCCGGGGAGCGGCCACACTCCGTGTGGTAGTTCGGAGATATTCTATATATACTGTTTATGATTCGGAATGTTGATAGCGTGATTTAGGCTTCGGTGTGTTTTCGCTTGCGGCGCGACGACAGCGCCGCCACACTAGCAACAGACGGTGGCGATTGCGCAAAAATTCTTATTAATTGTAGTTGTAGAACGAATGTGTCGGCTTGGCCGTAGAAAGACCAAGCCTTCACAAAATACTAGCGTAAAATAGCAGTTCTATGCTGCTATTTTTCGTAGAGTGATTGAAGAGGACCGGAGACCCATTTGTACTGGAAACGAGGCATTCCATCTTCGTCCTCAGGGATGCCAAGACATCTGCTTATTGATTCTATGATATATTCTTTGATGTAAATGTCTTTAGGCCACTGTATTCACGTAGCATCAGGTTGACTGTGTGCTCGTTAGTCACCCTCTTTTTATAAATAAAAAACTAAATTTAACCTTTTACGAGTATGTTGTGTATATTTTAGAAACCTTTTATGTTGTGTAAATTTTATAATTTAGAAAATATACACACAACATATAGTATATATGTTGTGTATATTTTCTAAATTATTGTTTCTGTTTTAACTTGTTTAATATTAATCATTTTAATTGTATATATATATATATATATATATATATATATATATATATATATATATATATATATATATATATATATATATATATATATATATATATATATATATATATATATATAGTTACTCTGTTTGACTTTGAACTTTAGGTAAGTATTTACAAATACAACTAGTGGAGTACATATAAGGACTAGCCTTAAGCTATACAGAAACGGTTATTTGTGATAATAACATACATACTTAAATCCGGAACATGAATTTCGAGTAAATAGACACGAACATTGTTACTTGTAAATGTGAGAGGCCTCAGGAAATTCACGCGGATCTCGCTTTACGGATCTCCGGCTCATCACGCCGTTTATCTTTTTGCGGTAATAAGACAACGCAAATATAAATTATTACGTTCCCAGAAATTCAATTTTATATCAAAGGCAATTCCACGTTCTGTTTCCGCTATCGTAATGTTTGCTGTAATAATATCCACTAACAAGGGAGTGTGATGATGTGAGGCGCGAAAATTTGTTTTTCGTTTTAATGTTTTTATGCACGAGTAATATCAATGTTAAACAAGACAGATTGTTAATTATTTACTCGATTAATTATACGTAAACTTATTATTATCGTTATCCGATTCAAAGCTTTAGAGCGTAAAGCTCTACGGTAAACTTGGGTGTAATGATAGAGAGGCGACCGATTCGAGCTAAGGATTCGTCACCACTACAAACGCCTCTGATAAGGTTGCTCACAAGGTTCATCCATCTCTATATCATCTCATATCTATTACATATCTATTCATATCTATTACAGCTTATAAATACCAACTGTTGAACAAAGGCTCTTATCTCCTATAGATTAGAGATAGATTTTGGACCCGCGGTTTTTTATTACTTTGATTTGTTGTCAAGAGAATACTGCTATCTCTTTCCTGTTCGGTTATAGTGTTACCTACTGGACGAAATTAATAGTGGATATTCCGACACCGCCACTACACTGTTTGTTCACACTTGTGACTGTCAGGCGAACACTCTTCTGAGAATAGTAGCTAGTTATGCAGACTACACACACACTGCCGTGTTGGTTCTGATTTTGTGGTCCCTTGTTACAGTCCTGGGCTGGGCCAAAATCAAATAATCAGTTTTACTCTCATGGAAATCTCTGTAGCTCCCCGTATTCAGGAAGTTGGTGCAGTTTCACTCTCGTGCTTCGGAGGGCGCGAAAAGCCGTTGCTCTTGCGCCCGATCTTACTCTGGTCGTGTTGGATTGACATTGTATTTGACTATAAGAATAAGTGATGGAGAGTACACTTGATCTTGTGCACAACACTCGTGCACTATAATCCTTTCCTGCGCAGCTGACTGGTCTCCGATGAGACCAGCTACTGTGACCGAAACCCGGTATGCAGACTATTGATCGATGCGGTCGTCAGTCGTCTTCAGATTAAAAAATCTCACATTCATGTCTAAATATAATTTAAATCATTAAAAATATATCCACATTTATACAAGATGAAATAATATGCTTTAGTTTTTTTACTAATGTTTAGAAACCCACGAAGGATCTCAGATTCGAAATAAACATAAAAAGGCAAAAATCGACATCAAAAAATCTAAAAATAAAAAGCACATTATTTAATACATTATTTTTAGCACTGACCTCAGTCTTTTAAATTATGTGAAAAATATTTTTTTATTTTTTGTTTGCTGAATTAATTATTTACTTCTTTAGAATTTGATGATTTGACGTTTTTGAGTCGACTAAGCACTATCACGACCCCAAGTTAATTACTAGAATTTTCTCTATTTTTCAACCATAGGCACGGTTTTTTTTTCTCAAAATTTGAGCGAGACCACTCTTGAAGTATAGCTTATTTGATAAATTAAATAATCACTGATATCGGTCCACAATGGGGAAGATAACACATAGCACATAAATATAATAAGTAGTTACAACAGTAATTTAAAACACTCGAATGCGAAAAATTTTAACAAAGAAAAATTCAAACGTTATATACTACCTTTTTAAAGCCACATCCCTATATTCAATAGTAACAAAAAAATCGCTTTAATATTTGTTTTTGTGATAAACTGACGAGATATGTGATACTATGTACCTAGATTAAGATAAGTAGGCAATCTTGTATGTCACGAATTGCACCTCGTAAGTAAAACAGTGCTGTCTAGTAAACAGGAAGACACGTTTTTCCTCATAGTTTAGGTGGATGTTGTTGTTTACTCTCACGTGTTTGTATTCAAGTCATTTTTATATTAAAATACTGCTCATCAACACACAACAGTCCACATCTGGAGGTGGCAACTTATGTAAAAGGGAGATTTTCGAAATCACCACACTTGATGCTATTTCTGGGTGTCTTCACAGTTTACACAAACCTAGTAACATTTTACAGTCGTCTATCAAAGGTAGATTAGGTTATCTTTATCCCTATTTAAAGCGATCGCGTGTGTTTGCTTTACGCAGTCTCTATATTTACGAGAGGTACCTATGTATGTGTTTGAACCCACTTAGTAACACTAATTGTGTGCGATGCACTGACCTCTATATTTGCGTACTTGTATATATACAGAGGTCAGTTTTGCGATGCAACAATAGTGTTTTTATGTCTACACCAGCTGGCCTGGCAGATGTAGTTCTGCCCTTTTCGGACTTTTTACGGTGCAAATATAAAATGTATATGTTATATAGGGATCCCGTTATTAGATCCTGATTTTGTGATTATTTTTTGAAACTATACCAACATAGGTTGCGAATATGAGATAACTTTACTACAGCGCCACTTATCGGATCCCAGCACAGCTATAAACCATGTTCTCGACAAAACAAATATGGTTAAATTTAAGTCGTTCAGAAGTTACACAATCACTAACAGATAAATCAAGGATTTTATATATAGTGGTGCCCCCTAGCCATCGATCACTAATAATCCTAGCACAGCTGCCTCAGCAGTGGGAATAGGAAAGTATGTAACATAGAATGTAATTTAGGGATTTTCAAATATCATCTGGGCGCAGGTATAATTATTGTAATAAATATTTTTAACATTATGTATTATTATCACTATTATAATACACACACATATATATATATATATATATATATATATATATATATATATATATATATATATATATATATATATATATATATATATTGAAAAGGAATTCGGTTCGCAAGGACCAATTGAAAAGGACACAACGGATCGGAAACTAAGAAACAGAAGGGAGGAATCGAGGCTTCTCTCGATCCGGCCTCCTATAACGCCTACGTTGGGTTCGGGAACAACGTATGTGATCTCCGCAACGGAGTAACACACTAGGGCGATAACCTCTTTCCTTTTCAGCAAGTAGGTTCAGACGGGGATTACGGGTCTTCCGAAGTCGTCCCGGTCCCGACGCCTTAATTCTTCGATGTGGACTGTATAACTTTAGGGATGAATTACTTGGGAATAAAACAGCAATTATCTTCAAACCGTTCCGTGAGAGAGTAATCACTTTTCCCTATCACTACCCTACACTTTTTCTTCTTGACTGCTGGTTTTCACTTTTCCCGAAGGATTTTCTTGTTTTTCCGAACTATTACCCCGAACGAATTGCAATAAAACCCGTTCACTAAGCTACCCCCAGAGCTATACGCGAAAGTGAGCCGCGCCATTCGCGTGCCTGCGCAACTTAACAACATGAATTTGTACTATTACTCTCTCACGTTTCACTTAATTTCTTTATTCACATAAATCATACACAAATACAAGTTATCTATTTAGATAGCACAAAACAATATCTACACCATGATATACATTATTTTTTCGTATCACAATAATCCTTTAATTTATAAAACAAGATATGCCTATTTTAATCACAAATTCAAAATCCGAACTTCTTAAATATTTAACACAGAAAGTTAAAACAATGTTTCCCACTTGAATTTATACATATGTTAACTAATACAATAGTTTAATTTACATTTTCTCTATTTATTTCACTATTTAAAACACTTTTAAATTTCTTATACAAAACTATCATTATTTCACTTATACACAGGAATTTTCACATAAAAATAACACAGAATTCACCTTTTTAGCACGTACAATCAACCTGAAATGTTTTACAAGTCATTTTTACATGAATTGCTGAAATTACAAACATTTTAAATTTTTACATATTCGGCCTCCTAAGGGCGTGGTCAGCGTGCTTCCGTGAACTCACACTATTTGAACAACTAACTTTGCACGGCTCTCGGCTATCAAAAAAATGAAATTCTGAAATACACTTAATTTTAACAATATTATGTAAACAAGTGCTTCTACATAATTTTCAAACTGTAGGAAAACTATCTCTGATAAGATTCTTATTCGTTATCATGCTTTTATCAGATAACAATACAAGTGAATGTTTTCATTAATCAATCATAACAAATAGGCATTTGTTTTCGTACAAACATATCATACTTATACAAGACAATACTTATGCAATTAATTTCCGTTAATTCTGTTTATGCACAGAGTGATCATCTCGACCGGGGAACAATTCCGATCTCTAACTTCACTTTAATATTCCTTTGAATTTACATCATTGGAAAGACGATTTCAACCGGGGAACAAATCCGGTAACATAATTTATAACATAAAATTCCCTATATGAATTTATTGAAAAATATTACTTAGAAAACAGTAAACTAGTCCGGCCTGGGAGTCGAACCCAAGACCTTCATACCATTAATTCGACATTTCTTTAAGATTTAACTAAGCATTTTCTTATCAGAACATCTGTATTGGACAATAAGTCTTTGAAAAGTTGTTCGTCATCGGTCGACTTAATAAACTGAAACATTCTTATAGGCGCGTCGCCAACAATCTCCCCCCCGTGCGCTAGCACCATCATTTGGGAGGCGTCGCGGGTACCAGGACTATTATTCTGGATGTAGGTCTCCTCAAGATACCTGTGCTAGTAATGACGTCAACCACTCTGGTGTGACCGTCTGGTCCCGGTAACGTTCTACTAATTTTGCCTTTCGGCCACGTATTTCGTGGCAACGAATGATCTATTATCAAAACAATATCGCCTTCTTTAGGTTCCATGAACTTTCCGTTATTACCTGTTCGCGGTATTAAGGTAGGCATGTATTCCTTCAGCCACCTTGTCCAAAAATGGTCGGCTAACCTCTGTGCAGCTTTCCAATTGAGTTGACCCGTCAGATGCCGCTCTAGAAATAATCCAGGTGGTCGATCACCACATGAGCGTCCCAGAAGAAAATGATTGGGTGTCAAACCCTCTTCAGGACTATCCATACTGAATGTTCCCAGAGGCCTGGAATTTACTGTGTGCTCTGCTTCTAAAAGCAACGTATGTAGAATTTCCTCTCGTGGGCTCCTTTCTCTGAGCGTAGCGGTCAACGCAATTTTAATCGATCTTACTAACCTCTCCCAGGCGCCACCCATGTGCGGTGCTCCCGGAGGTATAAATTTCCATTTAATGTATTTCTTAAATGACTCATTTTTCATGCCTTCATGGCATTCTTCGCATGCTTTCAATAATTCTTTATTCGCAGCTTTGAAATTTGTCCCGTTATCGCTGTATATAACGGCTGGTTTTCCTCTTCTGGCGATAAATCGCCTCAACGCCATTATCATTGACGCTGGTGTCAATGAGGCTGCTAATTCCAGATGTACTGCTCTGGTAGTCAGACACGTAAATAAAACACCCCAACGTTTTTCGTGTCGCCTTCCTATAGTCACACTCATAGGACCGAAATAATCCACAGCTGAGCATGTAAAAGGTGGTTCATGATGAGCTATTCTCTCCAGAGGAATATTTCCTTGTGGCACGTTCTGCGGTTTTGACCTGTATGTCCTGCACCATTGACAATGATGTGACACACTACGTACTACATTACGTAAGTTCAAGACATAAAATTTCTGGTTCACCTCATTCATCACCGCCTGGTGATTGGCATGTCCAAAATGATGATGAACTTCTCTAATCATCATTTTAACGATTTCGTGTTTACCGTCCAATATGACAGGTTTTCTACTTTCCTCGGTCAAATTAGACTTGAAAGGTAAACGTCCATTTAAACGGAGTAAGTTATCTTCTCCTATTTCCATAGATAATTTACTTAAGCGTGAACTTCTTTCAACACTTTTGCCTGCTTTCAAGCATTTTATTTCCGAATAAAAACACTCATCTTGAACGAACTTCCAAATTAATAATTCCGCTTTTTTCAAGAGTGCTATGTCCAACGCGCCATCGGGTCCTTTAACCGACTTTGCTAAAACTTCGTTGGAACACATAATCGACTTTTCGGCTGCGTCGTCGGGTCCTTTAACCGACTTTCTTAAACTCTTGAATTTTTCTACCGCTTGTAAGGTGCGTTGCCCCAAGGAATTTCTTAAAGCTGCTAAATCGTCCGTAGTCGGGTAGACTTAACGGTTCTTGTTTTCTTAACGCATTTACGCCCTTTGGCGATTTTTCTTCACCTGTTTCTAAGCTTTTTATGGTGTCCACTTGTTTGGGCCATAAATCAGGATTTTTCCTGAGGAATTCAGGTCCTTGAAACCAGCGATGACTTACATCGAAGGTGGAAGGGAAATTTCTAGTGGCGTCGTCTGCCACATTTTGTGACGTTGGAACCCATCGCCATTCACATGGTTTGCTGTGATCTTCGATCTCAGCCAATCGATGAGCAACGAATGGTTTAAAAGCGCGAGGATCTGACTTAATCCACGCTAACACTGTACGTGAGTCCGTCCAAAATACTCTCTCGGACATCTCGTACTTGCTCTCTTCACTAACCGAGGCAGCCAGCCTGCTGCCCATAAGAGCTGCTTGCAATTCAAGCCTTGGAATCGAAATTGGTTTCAACGGCGCTACTCTTGCCTTTGCGGCGATCAGCGTAATCCGCCTTATTCCTAGCTCATCCGTGGTGACGTAATACACCGCGGCAGCGTATGCTTTTTCACTAGCATCCGTGAAAGTGTGTAACTCTCCCTTGCCGACGCCTTCAGCAACGGGTCTAGGTACTTCTAAATGACCTAATTTCTTCACTTCCGATATCCATTTACAAAATAACACGTGTAATTCGTGTGAAACTTCTTCATCCCAAGAGATGCCTGTCCTCCATACTTGCTGGATCAGCGACTTCCCTTGAATCGTTTTGGGTGATGCGAGTCCCAAAGGATCGAAAACTGACATCACAGCGCTAGTTATCTCCCTCTTCGTAGGCGGTCGTAAACCTTCCATCACCTCTTCCGGTGTGTTACGAAGACTTGTGGAGAAACTTATTATATCCCGTTTGATATTCCAAATCAAACCTAACGTGCGCTCTGTGTGCTCTTTATCTCCCAGCGAAGCACTGTCGCTCTTATATTTATTTTCCATTTTACTTAAAACTTCGGGTCGGTTGCTAGCCCATCCCCTCAGTTGGAAAGAAGCATGTTTATGTAATTCATACATATCGTTTTATTTATTTTCCATTCATCATCATCATGAAGAAGAGGTAGACAAGTTGCGCTGGCATATTATTGGATTATCCGAGGTCCGAAGAGAGGGGGAGGACACGGCAATCCTCGAGTCCGGCAACTTGTTCTATCACCGGGAGGGCGACCATCTGTCCCAAGGAGGTGTCGGATTTATCGTCCACAAGTCTCTCGTCAACAACGTTGTAAAGATTGGGAGTGTGTCGACGAGGGTCGCGTACCTGATACTCAGAATCACCAAACGGTATTCGCTGAAGGTCATTCAGGTTTACGCACCAACCTCGGCACACCCCGATGAGGAGGTGGAGGAAATGTATGAGGATATTTCCAGAGCCATACATTCCTCCAAAACTCACTACACGGTGTTGATGGGAGACTTCAACGCAAAACTAGGCACAAGAGAAAGCGGTGAGCTGAAGGTAGGGAAATTTGGAGTAGGGCAACGGAACCGAAGGGGCCAGCAGCTGGCCGACTTTATGGAGAAAGAGGGACTCTTTATGATGAACTCTTTCTTCCAGAAGCGGCCCCACAGGAAGTGGACCTGGTCGAGCCCCGACGGTTCGACAAAAAATGAGATTGACTTCATTATGACGACCAGACGCCAACTGTTCAGTGATGTCTCAGTGATCGCAAGGGTGAAAACTGGCAGCGATCACCGAATGGTTAGAGGCACACTGAACCTAAACGTTAAGTTGGAGAGGTCTCGTCTAATGAAGTCAACGCTCCGTCCCCCTCGTGCTCTAATCCAGAATCCCGAAACCTTTCAGCTCGAGTTACGTAACCGCTTCCAGTGCCTAGAAGATTGCAATGCAGTGGACGATATGAACGACAAGCTCGTGGAAACTGTCCATGCGGTCGGAGCTAAGTTCTGCAAGACCCGCCGCAGAAGAACACAAAAACTCTCCGATCACACTCTTAATCTCATGGCTGTTAGACGGGAGATGAGGCTGCAATCGTCAACAGATTTGACAGCATACAGGCAACTGAACAGACAGATCTCCAAATGCATGCGGCGAGACTTACGCAACTTTAATACTTCTCGTATTAAAGAAGCGATCGAGCGGAACCAGGGCTCCAAAGTCTTTGCCAGAGATCTGTCTGCCAGAAAGAGCCAACTGTCAAAGCTGAAGACTGAGTGTGGCAACATCGTTTCCGGGACACCTGAGATTTTGAGTGAGATTGAGAGGTTCTATGGGCAGCTGTACACATCATCGTTGGAGCCACACGCAAGTGTGAGTAACGATCCAAGAGCAAGTCTTATCCGACACTATTCCGATGATATCCCGGACGTCAGTCTAAGCGAGATTAGAATGGCTCTCCAGCACCTTAAAAACGGCAGGGCCCCAGGCGAGGATGGAATTACAGCGGAGCTTCTGAAAGCGGGTGGAACACCGGTACTTGTAGTCCTTCAGAAGCTCTTCAATTCCGTCCTCCATGGTGGCACTACTCCAGAGGCGTGGAGCAGAAGTGCGGTGGTCTTGTTCTTTAAGAAAGGCGACAACGCTCTCTTAAAGAACTACAGACCGATTTCCCTTCTGAGCCGCGTCTACGTGCTGTTTTCGAGAGTCATTACGAATCGTCTCGCACGCAGACTTGACGACTTCCAGCCTCCCGAACAAGCCGGTTTCCGAAAAGGCTTCAGTACCATAGACCACATACATACCCTGCGGCAGATTGTACAGAAGACTGAAGAGTACAATCTGCCACTTTGCCTGGCGTATGTGGACTATGAGAAAGCCTTTGATTCCGTCGAAATTTGGGCGGTGCTACAGTCCCTTCAGCGGTGCCAAGTTGACTGTCGGTATATCGAAGTGCTGAAGTGTTTGTACAGTAGGGCTACGATGGCTATCCGAGTACAGAACCAGAGCTCGAAACCTATCCAACTGCAGAGAGGTGTAAGACAGGGTGACGTTATATCCCCGAAACTCTTCACCGCTGCATTGGAAGACGTTTTCAAGCTACTGGACTGGAAAGGATACGGTATTGACATCAATGGCGAGTACATCACTCACCTTCGATTTGCCGACGATATAGTCCTTATGGCAGAATCGCTGGAGGACTTAAGCACTATGCTCAATGACCTCAATAGTGCCTCCCAACGGATAGGTCTTAAGATGAACATGGACAAAACAAAGATCATGTTCAATGTCCATGTCACACCTATGCCGGTAGTTGTTGGGAGCACTATGCTCGAAGTTGTTGACGAGTACGTTTACCTGGGACAAATAGTCCGACTAGGTAAGTCCAACTTCGACCGAGAGGTCAATCGACGGATTCAACTCGGCTGGGCAGCGTTCGGGAAATTACGACATATCTTTTCGTCAGGTATACCTCAATCTCTAAAAACTAGATTGTACAACCAGTGCGTGTTGCCAGTGATGACTTATGGATCTGAGACGTGGTCCTTCACTGCTGGCCGTATGAGGACGCTTAAGGTCGCTCAGCGAGCTATGGAGAGGGCTATGCTCGGAGTTTCTCTGCGTGATAGACTCAGAAATGAGGATATCCGCAGTAAAACCAGAGTGACCGACATAGCCCAACGGATTAGTAAGCTGAAGTGGCAATGGGCCGGCCATATAGCTCGAAGAACCGATAACCGATGGGGAAGAAAGGTTCTCGAGTGGCAGCCTCGTACCGGTAGGCGTAGTGTAGGGCGACCCCCCACTAGATGGAGTGACGACCTGGTAAGACATGCAGGAAGTCGATGGATGCAGGTGGCTCAGGACCGTGCTTTGTGGCATTACTTGGGGGAGGCCTATGTTCAGCAGTGGACTTGTGAAAGGCTGTAATGATGATGATGATACATATCGTTTACTATCCTTTCGGCCGTCGTCACGTCGGGAAATGCCTGTAGATAGTCATCCATATAAAAATTGCTTTCCGTAGCGGAAGCTGCTTCTGGATAGATATGTGCGTTGTCCTGCGCATTCCTATTCTTTACATATATAGCGATGCATGGTGATGATGCCGCTCCAAATATGAGTGACGTCATTCTATACTCTTCCGGTGGCGCGTCACGATTGTGCCGCCATAAGAATCGAAGGCTATCCCTGTCTTCATCCCGGATTTTCACTTGCAGGAACATTTCTTTAATGTCTGCCATTACTGCCACGCTTCCTTCTCTGAATCGTAGCAGAACTCCGAACAACGACTTCAATAAGTCCGGTCCGGTTAACAATGCATCATTGAGACAACGTCCGCCCGTCTTTGCGGCGGCGTCGAAAACTATCCTTATTTTCCTTTTTTGTGGGTGAGTCACTGCGAAGTGAGGAAGGTACCACGTACGTGGGGAAATGGGAATATGGTTCGCTTTCTCTGCGTAACCATTAACGATGAGATTTTCAATTTGCTTCTCATATTCCTTTTTCAACTCGCTATTTTTGTCGAGCTTTTTTTCAATATTCAACAGGCGACTTTCAACCTGCGCTCTATTCGACGGCATGCACTCATTGTCTGTGCGCCATAATAAAGCAGTCTCGTACCTATTATTAGGTATACGACGTACCGTTTTGTTCAAAATACTTAAAGCTCGTTCTTCTGGGTCGTTCACGGGCTTTCTAGCCGACACTCCCAGAGATTCCAAACTAAAATAATCCTTGATCAATTTATCCATATCTTCCTCCTTCTTGGTGGAAATGTGGTTAACGATCTTGATCGGTTTAATACCACCCGATATGTGACCATGTAAAACCCATCCAAGTTTGGTGAGCGATGCTACAGATAGGTTCTTACCTCCTGAAATTAGTTCACGAGTAACTATGAGATGTCAATTATCCTGACCAATTAATATGGTAGGTTTGGACCTCTCATACATCAACTCATCCTTAATCGGTGTCAAATGAGAACACCGTTGCAATAATTCTCGGCTTACCGACTGCGGAGAAAGGTTAAGTGACTTAATTGTTTGTACACTTATCTCTTCCAAGTCGCTCGAGTAAATGCCTTTTATCTTAATGTTTAAGCGATACGAACTGTCGTCGTTAATTCGCTTACCTCCCACGGCTTCGATACGTAATCCCTCTTTACGTCCGCGAGGCGCTAATTTCTGAGCCATACACTCCTCTATGAGTGTCATGGTCGATCCCTCATCCAGAAGAGCTGTTGTCTTGACCTTTCCTCTAGGTCCATACAACTCGACCGGTATAATCTTTAAGTATGCACATGCCAGTGCATTCACTGTACTAACAGTTGTAATCTGAGCATCTTTACCCCCCTCGTCCCCTTGTGGCGAGGTTTTTTCCTTGGGGTATCGGTGTAGCATTCGATGATGTGACATTCTACATCCCTCTACACCACATTTTTTCGTTTTGCACTCTAACCTCCTATGGTTAGGTGACAAACATTGGAAACATACTTTCGCTTTTTTGACCGCTTCCCATTTCTCGTGAATATTCATGTCCTTAAACTTGTAGCAACTCACTATAGAGTGCTCCTTGTTGCATATAACACACTTATGTGTTACCCGACTTGCAGGCTTATCCTGGGTTGTCATAACCACCTGTCGGTTGTGCCCTTTACCATTTCGGCGTTCTAGACGCTCGCTCAAATTACTTCGGCGCATACAGCGCTCGCTCACGGCACAGCTGCGTACACCTCCCTTTGCGGTGTGTACAGTTTGCTTCCTGAATTCAGGACGCTTCCTTTTTCAGGCGCATTTTCATTGTTTAAGGACGCTCCAAATTGTTCACTCAATAAATTTAAAAACTTGGCCATCTTCTGTAACTCTGGCTCCAAAGGATACTGAGCTCGATATTCAAACCATTTAAATTTAATCATAGTTCCGAGCTTCTCCACTATGCGGCTCACTAACTCCGGTGAGTACAAATACTGTGGTTGATTCAATGCTTGCATCGTGGCAACCATGTTCGTAATACGACTTGCAAAAGATCCTATATTCCGGCAATCTTCTGCCAATCTTGGCATACGCTTTACATTCTCGATTTCGGCTAGAATGAGCATCTCAACCCTACCGAATCTTCTTTCGAGAGCGTTCATTATTTCTTCCGGTTCACACAAAGTAAACAACAACGACTTAACCGCTTCCTTAGCGGTGCCCTTTAATGCCCTCCTAAGGCGTGCGACATTTTGCACCCCTGAAAACTGGCTTCTTGTGTCTTCAAACACCGTTTTGAAAATAATCCATTCACCCGGGTCTCCATCGAACACCGGTAATTCCTGGAGGAAATGAAGCTGGGAAGACTTATCTTTACCAGCTATTTTTATTGCACTCACAATCGCTTCGGTCAATTCTGACACCTCACTCGCGTGTGTTTTCTGTGCATTTCCTTGGTTGCGCTCGATCTCCGCCCCTTTGCGGCGTGATCCTTTACACGCTTCCTTATCAGTAACATCGGGTTGTGCTACACTAACCGGCGCGCTCATTATGGTCTGCTGAACCCAACTCCTTACGAAAGGTTCTACCTGAGTATTCCGCTCTTCATCATCCTCACTCGAGTCGATCTCCTCTTCTCGGTTGAGTCGTGCCAACTCCAATTGAGACTTGGCTAAGGCAGCAGCTGCCTGTGCTCGTTCGAGCTCTGAGCGTTCGAATTTAATCCGCGCCTCTAATTCGGCTTTCAGCCTCGCCGATCGCGATGACCTACTACCTCTTTGTGACCCTTTATCACTAGTGTGCCCGATTACTGTCCTTGACGATGCCGCTTCTTCGGTCCTTTGACCTACTTTTTCGACCACCGTTTCACTCCTGGATATAACGGATTGTTGTGCGGTACTGGCCTGCGTACCACTGGTGTCCGTCCTGTTGCTTGTCGTTGCCACGGACGTCCCTGTGTCCCACGTGCATGTGGACGTGTCGGTGGTGGCTCCACTTGAAGGAGTTGCTCCATTCGACGCAGTAGCTGTGGTCGCTCCAGATGGTTCCGCTTCTTTAGCTTTTCTTGAGAGCCCAGTCCTT
Source organism: Parnassius smintheus behrii (assembly GCA_036936625.1). Lineage (NCBI taxonomy): Eukaryota > Metazoa > Arthropoda > Insecta > Lepidoptera > Papilionidae > Parnassius > Parnassius smintheus. The sequence goes on along the minus strand of JAUPFT010000005.1, from coordinate 40,104,960 downwards.
GTCCTGCTCCCTTCGCTTCTCCCTGTCTGGTCTTGTGCCTTCTTCATCTTGCAGGAAGGTGATTGTTGGCCTACGGTCCCTAACTGTCCCTACGGTCCCTACAATCCCTTACCTACAACCCTTCTACACCCCAACCTAACACCACTACCCCTCCCCCCCCTTTATCTCCCAACCCTACAACCCTACTACCACCCTAACAGCCCTATCAGCCCTATCAATCCTGAACGGGGCCTACCGAGGTGAGCCGTCCAGGGATGGAGTCGTGCAGGAATGGAATGGAGGAAAGGTTTAGGAACTGCCCCGCCAAAGAATATGACGAAACAGTCGAGCGGTAGTGCAAGCGCAGTCTCGCTCGAGAGAACTGCTCCACCCGAAGGTGTTGTGCCAGAGCCCAACCGTTTGGCACCGTTAGGTGGTCGGGATGTATGCTGTGCTCGCCGCCCAGTTGCCGGTGACGCCTCGTCCAGGCGCCCTCCTCCGGCCGCGATGCAGTCAGGTGCCCACGCGCACCCTCGCCCGGCAGCAGCAGCGGTGGATGCTTCGTCCAGCACCCTGATGATCCGACAGGAAAATGCCGGACACGGTCGTCCAACAGGAAATGCCGAGCACGCTTGCCCGACAGGAAAATGCCAGACACGGTCGTCCGACAGGAAAAATGCCAAGCCCTGCTTGGCCACGATGAGTGCCTTCACAAGACACCTGCGCCCGGCTGCGATACGTGCCCCATGCGAGCACACGCCCCCGGCCGCAATCCCGGTTTTCTTTCTTCCGGTAGTTCCAGGTCCAGTCCTTCAGCGCTGACGTCCTGGTCTTCTGGCCTTTGGTCCTATTGCTTCAGCTCAAACCTCCGGCTTCCTTCGGTTGCTGATCTTCACTCGGCTCCGAAGGTCTTCTTTTCCACTACCAGCAGTCCACAGCTGGTTCCTTGATCCAGCTGGCGGGGTTCGGGTGGTCCTTTTGATCCGGCTCCGAAGGTCCAATTGAAAAGGAATTCGGTTCGCAAGGACCAATTGAAAAGGACACAACGGATCGGAAACTAAGAAACAGAAGGGAGGAATCGAGGCTTCTCTCGATCCGGCCTCCTATAACGCCTACGTTGGGTTCGGGAACAACGTATGTGATCTCCGCAACGGAGTAACACACTAGGGCGATAACCTCTTTCCTTTTCAGCAAGTAGGTTCAGACGGGGATTACGGGTCTTCCGAAGTCGTCCCGGTCCCGACGCCTTAATTCTTCGATGTGGACTGTATAACTTTAGGGATGAATTACTTGGGAATAAAACAGCAATTATCTTCAAACCGTTCCGTGAGAGAGTAATCACTTTTCCCTATCACTTCCCTACACTTTTTCTTCTTGACTGCTGGTTTTCACTTTTCCCGAAGGATTTTCTTGTTTTTCCGAACTATTACCCCGAACGAATTGCAATAAAACCCGTTCACTAAGCTACCCCCAGAGCTATACGCGAAAGTGAGCCGCGCCATTCGCGTGCCTGCGCAACTTAACAACATGAATTTGTACTATTACTCTCTCACGTTTCACTTAATTTCTTTATTCACATAAATCATACACAAATACAAGTTATCTATTTAGATAGCACAAAACAATATCTACACCATGATATACATTATTTTTTTGTATCACAATAATCCTTTAATTTATAAAACAAGATATGCCTATTTTAATCACAAATTCAAAATCCGAACTTCTTAAATATTTAACACAGAAAGTTAAAACAATGTTTCCCACTTGAATTTATACATATGTTAACTAATACAATAGTTTAATTTACATTTTCTCTATTTATTTCACTATTTAAAACACTTTTAAATTTCTTATACAAAACTATCATTATTTCACTTATACACAGGAATTTTCACATAAAAATAACACAGAATTCACCTTTTTAGCACGTACAATCAACCTGAAATGTTTTACAAGTCATTTTTACATGAATTGCTGAAATTACAAACATTTTAAATTTTTACATATTCGGCCTCCTAAGGGCGTGGTCAGCGTGCTTCCGTGAACTCACACTATTTGAACAACTAACTTTGCACGGCTCTCGGCTATCAAAAAAATGAAATTCTGAAATACACTTAATTTTAACAATATTATGTAAACAAGTGCTTCTACATAATTTTCAAACTGTAGGAAAACTATCTCTGATAAGATTCTTATTCGTTATCATGCTTTTATCAGATAACAATACAAGTGAATGTTTTCATTAATCAATCATAACAAATAGGCATTTGTTTTCGTACAAACATATCATACTTATACAAGACAATACTTATGCAATTAATTTCCGTTAATTCTGTTTATGCACAGAGTGATCATCTCGACCGGGGAACAATTCCGATCTCTAACTTCACTTTAATATTCCTTTGAATTTACATCATTGGAAAGACGATTTCAACCGGGGAACAAATCCGGTAACATAATTTATAACATAAAATTCCCTATATGAATTTATTGAAAAATATTACTTAGAAAACAGTAAACTAGTCCGGCCTGGGAGTCGAACCCAAGACCTTCATACCATTAATTCGACATTTCTTTAAGATTTAACTAAGCATTTTCTTATCAGAACATCTGTATTGGACAATAAGTCTTTGAAAAGTTGTTCGTCATCGGTCGACTTAATAAACTGAAACATTCTTATAGGCGCGTCGCCAACATATATATATATATATATATATATATATATATATATATATAATATAATATATATATATATATATATATATATATATATATATATATATATATATATATATATATATATAATGAAATTGGATGCTGCAGCTATATTGTACACGCTACAGCACGAATGGTTGGGCTGAGTTGACTCGACCAGGGAAAGACTGAACACCAGCGTAAAATAGCAGCTTAATGTTGCTGTGTTTCGGGTGGTGAGTGTAGATAACCGGAACCCTTCTTACTGGATACGAGGCATTCCATCTTAGTCCTCAGGGGTGACAACGCATCTGCATTTTGATTCTTAATCGAGGATAGATATCTTTGGGCCACAGTATCCACTTATCTTCTAGTTAACTGTGTGTTCGATTGTCATCCTTATTAATTTTTTTTAAAACTATAGCCATTGTATAACCACCACATAATAAAAAGAATTATAAGTTTGTCCCTGAATACTGAGGAGATAAGCACTCGTCTAATAAGCGAGAGAACTCGGGTTAGTTCGATCCCTGTAAGCGCCAATGAAGTCAATTGCAATGTTGATCTAACATGTCTGAAGTACGTGTCGTAACATGAAACTTGCATTTCCGAGGAAAAAAATCGAGGGCATGTTCAGTCCACCAACAACAACGTTTTCCAGCGATCTGGATCTCGTATCAGAAATAAAAGAATGCCTGGGTCCAGCTGTCTTATTATGTAGTTTCTACTTTATCAACAACAACGATGCAACTTTTTATTTAGCATACTCCTTAAAAAGGTTGTGTGTTGACACTCGTCTGAGGACTGACTTCGGGATTGGTTGCCTCATAGCACGTTGTCTTTATTCTTCAATAGGAAATCTCAAGAGTAGGTATCTGCGGAGACAGGGAAGTATGTTACATCATCTAGTAAAAAAGTTCTATGACGAATCTGTACTTATTTTGCTTACAGGTACCTAAAAACGTACATAAGCCAAATGCATTTACTTCGAAACAATTTTTATAAAAAACAGCGGATTTTTTTTATAGAAGAGGGGGCAAACGAGCATGCGGCTCACCTGATGTTAAGTGACTACCGCCGCCCATGATCAACCACAACATCAGGGAATTGCAGGTGCGTTGCCGGCCCTTTAGAAAGGAGTACGCTTTTCTTGAAGGTCCCCGGGTCGTATCGGTCCGGTAAAATCGCTGGTGGTAAACTATTCCACAGAGAGGTTGTACGCGGAAGAAAATTCATCTTGAAACGTACAGTGGTAGACCGCCAAGCATCCAAATGGTGTGGATGGTATAGGGACATTTGCCGCGTAGTGCGTTCACGAAATTTGGCGGCTGGGATTAATCCGAACAATTCGTCAGAGCACTCTCTATGGTATGCGAAAGAAAATGCAAAGAGATGCAACATCTCTTCACAGTGCCAGTGAATCGAGCCGACTAATTTACCATTAACTTTACTTGTATATTTAAATACGTTAATGTAAAGTTAATGTTTAAGTAAGTTAATGGTAAATTAAATAATTCAAAGACTAATTCAAAGACGTTCTTTTGATGTTTATTGTATCAGTCAAACCAAACAATATGTGTATAAGTACATAACCGGCGAAAGATAACTTCTAAACCAATTACACACCGTAACTGTAAACTGCAGTTAATCTATACACCGAATGCATGCAAAAATCATCATCATTTATTTTTCTCATGAAAGAAAATAAAGGTTTCACGACGAAATTAAGTGATGTGTGACTTCGTACTAAAGGTAAACGATATACTTAAAACTATTGCCAAACTACGCCTATTGTTTGCAAATTAAATGTGTTGTCCGTGGGAAAGCCTTTGTTTGGCATTGAGAAATTGTATTAATAGCGAGCAATAATAATACTATAATATAATAAGAAACTCGCTCAGCTCGATAGATGTACTGGTTCTCCGCACCTATCGTATATATATCGTAAATTAATTCACATTTAATGACGACACGTATACCTTCAAGATCATTTGACTCGTATCATAATATTTTGTTCGCAAACAAATTTCGAATACTATATGTAAAAATTGATACATAATTATGTTCTGTGTTTTGAAGACCTTTATACCTAAAAGTCAATTTCATTAATACTCGTAGATTATTACATTGGAACTAAAGAAACAATTCAATTTAATATTACTTCAATGATCTATAACATGATAAACGTGCTACAATATTTTAAAGCTTACTCGTAATTGGAATTGGTAATGCTGATAATGTCAAATTACGTCAAATTTAATGCACCGCTTTCTTTACAAAAATATATAATTAATAATGTCATGGATGTAAGGGGAAATACGAGGATGGTGTATAAGGTTCTGACATTCGATTAATGGCGGATAATACATGCTAATGTGACGTTTTGTAGAGGTGTAAGAATCCATTAGCCCATTTTGTTACGTACATGACGAAAGGGCTGACAGTGCGCTATGCTAATAAGATTTTGTGGCACCCGATAGAAATCTCGTTTTCGTCAGGCGTATGATACGTGGTCAGCCAGAGTATTAAATATAATATTGTGGTATTGGTAATAATATTAAAACGTTTGGTGACAATACATATTCCATAGGCTGGTAACGATGAACAACAATACCAGTCGAAAGTCATGGTTTTATGTTACCCGCGGTAATTTGGGGTTGAGTGTAAGTGCTGGTGTCGCAAAAGAAAGCACGATACCTTTTTTGGTTTCAACGTTTTCGTTCTGGAAATTTCGACCTTCAGAACCAACCCCGTGGACGGCCGGAGACCAAAGTGGAAAATGAAGAATTAAAGTCTATTGTGGAAGCGGATCCATCACAAAGCACTTCAGAGATAGCTGCAGGCTTTGGGGTAAGTGATAACACTGAAGCAAATCCACTTGAAGCAAACAGGGAAAGTAAAAGACTTGAACGTTGGGTACCTCATGAATTGAGTGAATCGAACTTACAAACACGTGTCGAATGCAGTGTTACTTTGTTCAACCGACACAAAAATGAAGGGATTTTAAATTGAATTATTACTTGTGATGAAATGTGCTGAACCCTGGATACCCAGCCAAATCCTGCCCTGAACGAAAATTGACTAAGAAAAACTTACTTGTGTGTGTTTGGTGGACTAGCGCCGGTGTCGTTCACTACAGCTTTCTAAAATCATGCCAAGCGATTACGGCAGATATCTATTGTCAGCAACTGCAAACCTTGAAGGAAGAACTAGCAGCTAAACAACCGAGATTGGTCAATCGCTCCAGGCCATTGCTGCTTCAAGACAACGCAAAACCACACACTGCACAACAAAAACCACTAAGTTATATGAGCTACAATTGGAATTTCTGCGACATCCACCGTACTCCCCGGACTTTGCTCCATCAGATTACAATTTTTTCCGGAATTTGGACAACTTCTTACAAGAAAAAAAATTCAACTCCGATGTGACAGTCCAAACCGCCTTCAAAGAGTTTGTTGATTCTCGCCCCCATGGTTTTTTCAGTAAAGGGATCAATGAACTACTTATGGGCTGGCAAAAGTGCATAGGTAACAATGGTGTAATCCCGTACAAAACGCCAATTTCATATGTAAGGACCTATTATTAGAATTTTTGTTAAGTGTAACATGTTAATTATGAAAAAAAAGGTATAAAAATTTCAAAATAAATCCAAATTTGTGTACTCTACCCTAGACTACTCTACGCGAGCCGTATTAATATACCAAATAGATAAATAAAATACATTCGTTAGAATTCATTAATATTACTTATTACACCGAAATCTTTGCAGTTATTGAAATCATAATCATAAAAACAGTTTTGCAAAACTGTACATCAAATAGTGCGTTAGTCAAGTGGTTTTATTTGCCAAGAATGTACGTGTACGATATAATTATGCTCAGAGCGTCGCATTTCAATGCGCCTGATAATTTTCAAGCTTTGCATACCAAGCACACAATGGATAAAAGCCCTCCAGCACAATAATATACGTATATAATGTATGTTAAATTAAATCGCAACAGTTGAAGCTAATTAAAATTAATAATAAACATGCATCTTTAAATAAATTATGTAAGCCAATAACATATGTATATATTATTTTACGCATTTATAGTATCTCCGCCACTTAACAACCGCGATTAGTTTAACATTGTTTAATATAATTACTAGTAGCTTAATTATAATTAAATGTTCATTAGATAATCATTTCACATTATTACTCTATAAACTAAATGACTAATTTAAGAAATTAATGTTGTTTTATTTCTTATGTGTTATAAAGTTATTTTGTTATTAAAATTAAACAAACTCATATTAATAATAAAGCACAATCTTTAACAGCAATAATATAAAAAAATATCTGAAAAGCTCGTAAGTTATTCACAAAACAGCTAATGGCGAAATCAACAAGGGGTGTAATTACTAATTTAAGCACATCGGTGTTAGAAAATTTGAAGAAGAAAAACTGTACAAATGCATTAGGATGTTATCTAATATGTTAATGACAGATGGCCTTAGCCTGGTTTAGTTCAAAAGCTCATCAAAATTACTCAATCAAAATTTTTAATCACTTCTCAAGAAGTTGCTTTTAGAATATACGCCATTATGCAAGAGTTTGTGGTCTCGTTTGTTCCTACAAATATCGATTAAATAATTATTTATCATTGTTGAGGTTGTAGATTCGAATTATTTGAGCTATAAGTGTCATTAATGCCTACTACAAATTTTACAATAATTTAATTTTTTTTAAAACAAAAATGACATTAAGTTTAACATTAAAAAGGAAATATTTAAATTTGCTCTTTAGGAAACTAATTTAGTAAGTAGCTTTGCATTTTAAAAAAACGTTACACTAGGTTTTTCTTCTGTGTCGTGGAGTCGTTTAACATACATGAATTGCACATGGATATACATCCAAACACGTAGTAATTATTTTTAGGTTATAAAAATCTCTACATTTATTCGACGTGTATGTTTTTTATGTATATTCACCATTGAGCTGTGTATGTTTTGTTATGTACTACGTACTAGAGGCGACACTGCATTCAGCTACTCTGTTCCACTCAACTGCGGTGCATACACCGCACTTCAATCAGTCACTCGTTAGGCGCTTGTAGAGTTGACACGTCGTGTTGTGTTGATTTTAAAAAAAATCTCTTAATAAAAATATGCCGTCGTGTGTACTTAGATATTGCACAACTAATTCAAGAAATGTCAGTAAAAAAACAAGGAATTACTTTTCATCGATTAATAAGATACTTAATCAATAAAAAAGTATTATAGTTTAATAATAAAAAATGTTCCTAAGACGCCATCTCGTATCATGGAATATAGATTATGAAATTAAATTGTTCAGATGCGATATTTCTGTGGGTACTTAAGTATAGGCCGAATATATTATTATACATATTTTTATTGTAGAAACATATATAAGTTATCGTAATTAGGCTAATTTTTTATATTTAAATATGCTCATTATTCTTTTATTTTATTTTTAGGTTTCCACATCAAAGTGGAATAAATTCGTCCATTTTTAACTCTTGCGTGCCCAGCATTTATGAATTGTGTTAAGCATACATTTAGTGTGTGTTTTTTTTATATTTGACAAAGATACCTTATAAAATATTGAGATAAAAATATCATTAAAATGTAATTGTGATAATAATATTATGTAATATTATATTAAGCAAATATAATATACAAAATAAATGACAAAATTTAAAAATTGTTTTCGATATAATTTACCTATTTAACAATACAATCTACTATTACCTACTGAGCTGTTCTAGTACGTAAGTAGATATTACTTCAATGATATTCACCGACTTTTCGGAAACGGCTGAACTGAATTATTTTTTTTTTTAAATCTAATACGTCGAGGCCGGCAAAGGCGATGAAGTTTTTATTATATCTGTTTCTACAAAATTCTGGTCGTTTACCTTGATCTTGCGATATTTCTTAGCCCACTTAAAAGGATAATAAAATTAGTCACTTATATAAATAAAATTGAAATAAAATATCGATATACTTAACTGTATTTTTATTGAACTGAGGGGTTTATTTAGATGCATTAGGACATGAATTATATACGTGGTAGAGCCACGCTGCAGCTTTATGCAGTTGCAGCACGAATTGGTCGGCTCGACCGCGGAAGGAACACGTGTTGTGTTTCGTATGGTGAGTGTAGATTTAATGAAATCGATTGTAATGAAACTTTAGGAAAAGATAGAGAGCAAAGCCGTGAGTGATCTAGGCTACATTTTATCCAAAAACTTGAAGATTTTTTGTGAAATTGAAAAATTGCTAAATTAAATTGTCTGTAAATCTGTAATGCCTCCGCATATTAATGTGGAGGCATTGCAGATAGCAGTTGGGTTGAGTCTATTAGGATTCAACCAAAGTCGAACGCTAGATTGTTTCATTTTGTCCCCTTTGTTGTGGGACTTACCCTCACATGGCTTAAAATTCAAAACACGTTATCAACTACCGAACAATGATTGATATCATGACATTGGAGCCAATGTGCTTTGCAGCGCACATATTGCATAGTGCTACTAAATAAAATAAAAACATGTGTGCATTCCACACGCGGTACAAATGAGACATTCATATAAAATGAAATATAAAACAAAAACATTTCACAGTAAATCATTCATTTAATTTGATAATTTTCAACACAAGTGCGGCATAAAATATAAGATAAAAGTGAAATTTTACAGCAAATAAATGTTACAATCCTTATTTTTAGACATGTGGAGCCTGAATTTTATTGTATAAAATCAAAGTAATATTTTCTTTCGACTAAAATTGCTTTGTAATAGCGACGTCTCTACTTCATTCTACAGGTAAAATTATTTTATCGAACAAAATTGATTGACTCTCAAGTGCGTCTGTAAAATAGAATTAGCCTAGATGGCCTAAACATGACTAATTTAACATATACTCGTATCTGTAAGATATTACTTACCGTTAAAATCGTTGATTGTTAAGAGTGATATAGAGACAAATATATCTATTTGTCTTTTTTTAGTGTCGCATTTTCTTTCACTGAGTTTCAAATCCCAACGACGATAAAGACTTTTTGACTTAAAAAAATTACAACCTTTCAATACAACAAATATTTAAAAATAGCTTTTGACGATAATCAATTACTGTGATCTTTATGACTAGGGTTTTGCCGGACATTTTCTTAGTAAAACTTTTTTTAAATGTATAACATTTTTTTATCATTTACCATAAAATCTTCTTAATATCTACATAATAACAACAATTGAATGAATCAGTCTTCTTTATTATTAATCCTTCAATGTTCATTACTATTGAAATTATTATAATAGAATAGAAATTATTATAATAATTTCTATAGTATGTATGTAGGTACATGAAAAATGTAAAGAAATGATCATATTTAAAAATCCTAACAAAAGCCACACTCCGTCTAATTTGCCCGGACACGCAACCAAAAAGCCTGACTTTGTCCGGCTTTATCCGGACACCTGGCAACGCTATGTATAACTAACTAAATAAACTCTTTACGTTAGGACAGTAAACTCTGCCATGAGACCTTAATTACGAACAGATAGTGAACGTTGCAACTTGTCTTTATAAATGTAAGTACCCATTGATTGCGAAAAAATTTAAACAATTATTATTAACAAATGGGTGAATAAAAGGTCATCGATCAAAGACTTATAACCCATAGAGATTGTAATCATACTAATCGTGAACACATAATAAAAAATAAGTAAGGTCAGATAATAAAAAAATGTTACCCCTTCATTTCATAATACCTTTAAACAAATGAATACGTTTTACGGTCAGAAAGTTCAACGAAGTTTTGCGTGTGAATCACTTAGTCATTAGAAGATGATACAATCGTATTTATATTTTAATTGAATAAAATTTAGTTAACAAAAATTAATTATTTATATATTAATAATATTGTATTGCAGATATATATTATTAGAAATATCAGAAATCAACTTTAAAATATACTTAATAAATACAGCCGTGGTTACAGCCAGATCAGGGGCGAAGCGCTCGCTGTTAATTTGGCACAACGCAAAAAAACTCGAGTTCGATCCCCACCGGCACCAATGAAATAGTTAATTGCAGTTTCAAGTGCTGGTTTACCAAGTGCTCAGCGATGAAGGTAAACGTCGTGAGGAAACCTGCATTCTTGAGATATAAGAAAAAAAATATTTCGAAGACATGTGATGTTCGCCAACACGCATTGGAGCATCGATTCTTCGAGCAGCGATTCTCTGCTTCAGGTCGTCTATGTGCTTCGTCAGTTTTTGCATTATATCCGGCTGGGACAAACTAACATTTGTCCCAGCAATCGCCATCCTGACGGTGCGCACAATCCTTGGCCTAGTATTGCCTGACCTGAAGTCTGCCGATGAGGGCAATAGCCTTTGCGATACGCTCTTCAATTCTTACTCTCCAGGCTGGGATAGCACTACTTTGTCCAGTAGCGCGTCCAGCCGTGGAAAGTTTGGCGCCTATAATACGGCAGACTGCCAGCGCGGCGCCAAAAAGAATTGAGTCCGTCTCGCAAAGGTCCCGGCTAGCTTCCAAATAGGTCACCAGCAAATAGTTCAGAGCCAGAAATCAACTTTAAAATATACTTAATAAATACAGCCGTGGTTACAGCCAGATCAGGGGCGAAGCGCTCGCTGTTAATTTGGCACAACGCAAAAAAACTCGGGTTCGATCCCCACCGGCACCAATGAAATAGTTAATTGCAGTTTCAAGTGCTGGTTTACCAAGTGCTCAGCGATGAAGGTAAACGTCGTGAGGAAACCTGCATTTTTGAGATATAAGAAAAAAATATTTCGAAGACATGTGATGTTCGCCAACACGCATTGGAGCATCGATTCTTCGAGCAGCGATTCTCTGCTTCAGGTCGTCTATGCGCTTCGTCAGTTTTTGCATTATATCCGGCTGGGACAAACTAACATTTGTCCCAGCAATCGCCATCCTGACGGTGCGCACAATCCTTGGCCTAGTATTGCCTGACCTGAAGTCTGCCGATGAGGGCAATAGCCTTTGCGATACGCTCTTCAATTCTTACTCTCCAGGCTGGGATAGCACTACTTTGTCCAGTAGCGCGTCCAGCCGTGGAAAATTTGGCGCCTATAATACGGCAGACTGCCAGCGCGGCGCCAAAAAGAATTGAGTCCGTCTCGCAAAGGTCCCGGCTAGCTTCCAAAGAGGTCACCAGCAAATAGTTCTGAGCCCTCACGACAGGCGTACTGCGCGTTTCCACAATCGCCTCTTCCAATGTAGTTTCAGTTCCTGGGCGACTGTTCCATCATCGTTTGAATCAACCACAACTGAGGTGTTGACGGCGGCATCCACGTTTGCCGGTTGCTCTGCAAGTTGTGGCGCTGCATGATCAGCCGTAGCCTTTTCATCCTATGAAGGAACAGCCTCACGTCGTAGCCGTTCGAGTTCGGTGACATCAAATGTATTTGAGCGCAAGATATACCGAACTCGGTCTGCCAGGTTTTGCTCGGTGACGGTTACAGATAGCTCCAGCTCAGCAAAAAGTCGATGCATCCTTGCCCGATACGCAAAACCTCTAATTTCTCCCCCTTTCGCCCTAAAATACGCCCGCAATGCGTTGCTGTTCATCTGGGTTATCCAACGCATGCAGCGTACTTCACCAGTGGCGGGTGCAGATGGCTGGGCCCGCGAAGGCCCTGCCAACACCAAGCCAGCTGGTGGGGATGATAGATACGAGAGGCTGCTGGGTGGTCGTGCAGCACCTCGCACTCAGCTGGCGGTTCACATGCTGTCGCGTCCAGCGCCAGCACCAGACGACCTCCAGGCAGCGGCCCTTTGCGCGTTCTTTTCAATTCCATCATCCATTATTATTATTATTTATTCTTTATTGCATTATTCTTAAAACAAAAGAATACAAAGGGCGGACTTAATGCGTTGAGGCATTCTCTACCAGTCAACCCATCGAGTGGTGAGCATTTGACGTAGGTGTGGCAATATAGAATAAAAGAACACAAAACAAACTACAACAAAATAATAATATATATATATATATATATATATATATATATATATATATACACACAATGGGTCCCACATATATGCAATAAATGAAACCACAAGTAATACTAGTCCGTAGAAGTGTAGAAAAATTAAATATTAAATTAAAACCCGTAAAATAAAAAAGTGAAATTTTCAAACAAAATAAATATTAAAATAAATTCAGTAAAAGTGAACACTCTGTTTAGACAACGTACCTTGACCCCTTGGAAGAGTGACAACGTTGCACGCGGGTGGCACGCCGACAAAAGACACCGCTGTCGATATGTCGCAATACCAATAGTTTGCACTGCGTGGCAACGTCGCTTTTTAATGTTCAAGGATTCATTCAAGTTCATTGAATCATTGACTTAGTGACCCAATTCTATAGAGTGTTCAAATTTGCTTAAAATTAAAACTCTACTTTTTGACCTAATTACTGGACCGATTACGTTCATTTTTTGTATATCGTCAGCAAAGGCGATAACAAGTATATGGTTTCATTTATTGCATATATGTGGGACCCATTCTGTATATATATATATATATATATATATATATATATATATATATATATACTACTAATAAATCTTATACCTATCCATGCTTATAAACAAATATATAAATACATTCATATACATACGAATATACATATTTAAATACTTACATACATAATTAGTACATACAAATGACTATGAATATATCTGCCTAGCAATACATATTAAATGGATGAGTCATGTAAAATGCGTTGTCTTTAATGGATGTTCACGGACGAACTTTTTAAGAGCGTATTTATTGGGTGCTTTTCTAATGTCATCAGGCAAGGAGTTCCAAAGGCGTGTAGCCTGAACTGTGAAGGAGTTACCATAGAATTCGGTGAAGTGAACAGAAATACAGATTTTGTTGTTAGAAGAGAAGCGTAGGACCCTATCATGAGACGACGTAAGGTAGTGAAATTTACTCTTAAGATAAGAAGGCGCAGATGGGTCATTTAATATGGAAAAAAGTGCAAGCAATATTCTGGAATTGCGTCTCTGCCGGATTGTAAGCAGTTTGCTTAGATCTATATTGCGAAATATGGCCATAGCTACAAAGCCCAAAAATCAATCTTATACAGTTATTGAGGAGGCGTTCCAGCTTGTTCAGAAGATCTTGGGAAAGCTCTGGGTAACACACACCTGCGTAATCAACTATGCGTAACAGGAGTGATTGTACAAGCATAATCTTAGATTTTGTGGGAAGAAAATGTTTTAAACGATACAAAGAGCATACGAGTAAAGTGGCATTGACTTTACGACTCACATCTGAAACCTGAGTTCATCATTTCAGCGTGCTGTCGATGTGAAGGCCAAGATTTGTGACAGTCACTGAACGGAATTAAAGTACTATCATAATAACTAAGAGGTAAGTCTCAAGATTAATCTTAGGCAGCTTCCTTGAGCTACCCACCATTATAGCTTGGCATTTCAAAAGATTGACCAAAACTCCATGACGAGTAGACCAATCTTTGATAGCTGATAAGTTGCCATTAAGGTTTTTGATCACATTACGGATATCCCCAATTTGAGTTTGCACATAAAGCTGAAGGCCATCGGAGTACAAATGCTACGAGCAGTCGATGATGGAGATAATAAAGTTTACAAAAATTGAAAACATTATAGGAGAAAGAACACCGCCTTGCGGCACACCAGCGTCCACGTCAGTCCAAGCTGAGGTCATTGTGTGACTGCTGTCGACCGCGAAGATAAAATGCAAACCAATCCAATTCAGTAGGGCCAAACTTCAGATGAGACAGTATGGAAAGAAGGATTTCATGACCAACTGTGTTGAAAGCATTTAAGAAATCAACTAGTACCTGTACGGTTTTTTTTCTTCCATACCTTGTTTAATATTATCAATAACATTAATTAAAGCAGTAGTGGTACTATGACTATGGTGAAACCCAGACTAATATATACTCAGTAGGTTATGTTTCGAAATAAAAGTAGAAATTTGCTTGTAAACACAGGATTCTAAAATTTTGGAAAGAAAGGGTAGGATGGATATTGGGCGAAAATGATTGGGAAGAATGGGAGTAAGATCTTTTCGGAGAGGCTTTACAAATGCCCTCTTCCAAAAATTAGGATACTGACCTGAATCAAGATAACAACAAGCACTAGCTCCCGACTTCTCCCAGTTTTCTTTCTCGTATCAGGCGCACCAGAACCTCAAAGCACGCTGCCCTTCGTGACCCCTAACTCCACCTGCACTACGGATCCCCCGTTGTTAAAGCATATATCTTCTATCGATGCTAATAGATGTACGAAAGCTGTATAAAGGTCTGTGTGTGCTAAGTGGAAAGAGCCAGTTGTCCGGTCCATGTTGTCATATGATATGATGGCTGGTTAAAAGGACGCCTTAGCTAGTGTTAGTTTGCATGAGGTCAAACGTAATCGCCTTGCGTATGCGTTTAAATGTCCAAGGATAGGGACAGTGTAGCTATTGATGTCAGGATAGACGAACGGAAGAAGTGGTGATTAATAGTGTTTGTTACAGTAATTCATGAAGATACACGCCCGAGAACGGTCGTATGTCAGAAATGGTGGTGCCGGCACGTCTATAGAATGCTAGCCGGATCGAGAATACGGTAACGTGACAACCGTTCTTGTTTAGGTATATAAGATTTTTGAGAAAACCTCATGGGGAAGCGTACCATATACTTGCGACGAATTGCTAACGATCTGCTTATTGTATTTTATGTAGTAACGTACGCATATTTATAGATTTTTTACAAAAACATCATCGGGAAGCGTACCATATATTTGCGACGAATGCTAACGACCTGATTATTGTATTTTCTTGTATTTTATGTAGTAACGTACGCATATTTATAGAATTTTTTTACAAAAACATAATCGGGAAGCGTACCATATATTTGCGAGGAATTGCTAACGATCTGCTTATTGTATTTTCTTGTATTTTATGTTGTAACGTACGCATATTTATAGATTTTTTTTTACAAAAACATGATCGGGAATCGTACCATATATTTGCGACGTATTGCTAACGATTTGCTTATTGTATTTTCTTGTATTTTATGTAGTAACGTACGCATATTTATAGAATTTTTTTACAAAAACATAATCGGGAAGCGTACCATATATTTGCGACGAATTGCTAACGATCTGCTTATTGTATTTTCTTGTATTTTATGTTGTAACGTACGCATATTTATAGAATTTTTTTTTACAAAAATATGATCGGGAAGCGTACCATATATTTGCGACGAATTGCTAACGATTTGCTTATTGTATTTTCTTGTATTTTATGTAGTAACGTACGCATATTTATAGAATTTTTTTACAAAAACATAATCGGGAAGCGTACCATATATTTGCGACGAATTGCTAACGATCTGCTTATTGTATTTTCTTGTATTTTATGTTGTAACGTACGCATATTTATAGAATTTTTTTTACAAAAATATGATCGGGAAGCGTACCATATATTTGCGACGATTTGCTAACGATTTGCTTATTGTATTTTCTTGTATTTTATGTAGTAACGTACGCATATTTATAGAATTTTTAACAAAAACATGATCGGGAAGCGTATCTTAAATTTGCGACGAATTGCTAACGATCTGCTTATTGTATTTTCTTGTATTTTATTTTGTAACGGCATATTTGCGCCATCCATCATGAGTAAATCTGAAGATGATCAGGTGAACGGATTAAATAGAAGCCTTCAATACTACTAATTTGAAATAATCTTCCGGTACTATAAAAAATAAAAACGAAAATTTTGAACAAAATTAATAAATCAATTAATAACTATAGAAATTAAAATAATACGCACGCAATTTAGTAAGCATCATTCGAACACAGGAATATCAATCAACGTCCTCGTACTATGATAACTGGACCACGTTTTCGTCAAATCCAATATCATCATCATCATTACAGCTCTTCACAAGTCCACTGCTGAACATAGGCCTCCCCAAGGGATGCCACAAAGCACGGTCCTGAGCCACCTGCATCCATCGACTTCCTGCATGCCTTACCAGGTCGCTACTCTATCTAGTGGGGGGTCGCCCTACACTACGCCTACCGGTACGAGGCTGCCACTCTAAAACCTTTTTTCCCCATCGGTTATCGCTTCTTCGAGCTAAATGGCCGGCCCATTGCCACTTCAGCTTACCAATCCGTTAGGCTATGTCGGTCACTCTGGTTCTACTGCGGATGTCCTCATTTCTAAGTTTATCACGCAGAGAAACCCTGAGCATAGCCATCTCCACAGCTCGTTGAGCAACCTTGAGCGTCCCCATACGGCCAGCAGTGAAGGACCACGTCTCAGTTCCATATGTAATCGCTGACAACACGCACTGGTTGTACAATTTCGTTTTCAGTTTTTGAGGTATACTTGACGAGAAGATGTAACTTAATTTCCCGAACGCTGCCCAGCCGACTTGAATCCGTCGATTGACCTCTCGGTCGAAGTTGGACTTACCTAGTCGGACTATTTGTCCCAGGTAAACGTACTCGTCAACAACTTCGAGCTTAGTGCTCCCAACAATTACCGGCATAGGTGTGACATGGACATTAAAAACGTGATCTTTGTTTTGTCCATTTTCATCTTAAGCCTCAGTCCTATCCATTGGGAGGCACTATTGAGGTCATTAAGCATAGCGCTTAGGTCCTCCAGCGATTCTGCCATAAGGACTATACCGTCGGCAAATCGAAGGTGAGTGATTTACTCGCCATTGATGTTAATACCGTATCCTTTCCAGTCCAGTAGTTTGCAAACGTCTTTCAAAGCAGCGGTGAAGAGTTTCGGGTATATAACGTCACCCTGTCTTACACCTCTCTGCAGTTGGATAGGTTTCGTACTCTGGTTCTGTACTCGGATAGCGGATAGCCATTGTAGCCCTACTGTACAAACACTTCAGCACTTCGATATACCAACAGTCAACTTGGAACCGCTGAAGACTGTAGCACCGCTTAAATTTCGACGGAATCAAAGGCTTTCTCATAGTCCACATACGCCAAGCAAAGTGGCTGTGGCCGTGAAAGGAAAATGGGAGATCTCCCGCCGGGCAAGGTGTTCTGCCCGAGAAGCGGCCAACGCTCCGTGTGATAGTCCGGAGATGTTCTATATATACTGTTTAAAATAAAAATATAAATTACTTCGCAACCTTCCGCTAGCCAAACACAATGATATGTCTTACCTGGATTGAAGAGCACCTCCCGCCCTCCCTCAATTGCATGCACTAACTCCGTCACCACTAGTCCCCGAAACTGCTGCTATTTATACACGCCGACACATCCGCTCCCCACCAAAATTAACGGTATTTCAAAAAATTATATTCAAAAAACGGCGTTTATAAATAGCAGCTGTTTCGGCTCGCCGCTCACTTAGCGGTCAGCCGCCGTAGAGTCTACATCACCTGAGGATGCCTCGTGTAGAGGCGAAACACGTGTCGTATTATCGTCGATGGTGTGTCTTACCTGGAATAGTGGTGCCGGGAGTAGTGGTGCTGGGACTAGTGGTGACGCAGTTAGTGCATGCAATTGAGGGAGGGCGTGAGGTGCTCTTTAATTCAGGTAAAACACATCATTGTATTTGGCTAGCGGAAGGTTGCGAAGTAATTCATATTTTTGTTATAATGGATTTCCGCAAAGTAACGCCTGATTCTATCAATTATACTGTTTATGATTCGGAATTTTGATAGCGTGATTTAGGCTTCGGTGTGTTTCGCTTGCGACCCGGCTACAGCGCCGCCACATGGCAGATTGTACTCTTTGGACTTCTATACAATTTGCCGAAGGGTATGTATGCGGTCTATGGTGCTAAAAACTTCGGAAACCGGCTAATTCGGGAGGCTGGAAGTCATCGAGTCTGCATGCGAGACAATTCGTAATGTCTCTTGAAAACAGCATGTAGACGCGGCTCAGAATGGATATCGGTCTGTAATTCTTCAAGAGAGCGTTGTCCCCTTTCTTGAAGAACAAGACCACCGCAGTTCTGCTCCACGCCTCGGGAGTAGTGCCACCATGGAGGACGGAATTAAAGAGCCTCTGAAGGATTTCAAGTACCGGTTTTCCACCCGCTTTCAGAAGCTCCATATCAACACTGTATAGTGGGTTTTGGAGGAATGCATGGCTCTAGAGATATCCTCATACATTTCCTTCACCTCCTCATCGGGATGTGCAGAAGTTGGTGCGTAAACCTGTATGACCTTCAGCGAATACTTCAGCGGTGATTCTGAGTATCAGGTACGCGACCCTCGTCGACACACTCCCAATCTTTACAACGTTGTTGACGAGAGACTTGTGGACGATAAATCCGATACCTCCTTGGGAATCCGATACCTACTTGGGACAAATTGCCGGACTTGAGGATAACCGTGTTCTCACCCTTTCTTCAGACCTCGGATAATCCTATAATATGCCAGCGCAACTTGTCTACCTGTTCTTCCAGCTCCAGTATCTTCTCGTAAGTCCTCAGGGTGCGTGCGTTATACGTTGCCAAGTCGAGTCGTCATAGGTGGCAACTGAACCTCCACCGGAGATTCTTATCACCCCCTGCCCCGACGTTACCATGGTCGCAACCGTAGCTCGGAATAACGGGGCCGCCGGGTACTGGGGGCCGTTTGTTTGTGTCGTTGCTCATGGTCCCCCCATGCTTGCCATAGTTGCCACGCTTGGCGAGTGGGTTGGCAGCCGCAGTTTTTATTATGTTAGTGTTGATATTAGGAAGATGCTGCTGCCCATCTCCTGCCTGTCTCCCTCTGTCGCCTCTTACGACACCCACGGGAAGATATGGGGTAGTGGATATTCTCAACCGCCACTACACGGCATCCAATATAACTTCATAATTATTATTAGACTAATTTCATCGTGACAAAACTCGCGATACCAACCATACCACCTGGATGATTGGCGGTCCACCACAGTGCGACTTACAAGAAATTTTCTTCCACAAAGTTCCTTGTGGAATCAACTACCACCAGCGATTTTTCCGGACAGATGCGACTTAGGGATCTTCAAGAAAAGAGCCGTTTTTTATAAGACCAACAACACACCTGCAATTCCCCTGGTGTTAGTTGTTCATGAGCAGCGGCCGACATTTACCATAAGGTGAGCCACATGGCCGCTTGCCACTTCTTCTATAAAAAATAAATAAGCGTCAACACGTACTAGGTCAGCGCGGCTGAGTTTTCTGTGTTCTCAATCCTTCTCAGAGAATGACAGGACGACTGTGATGGATCATATATGTGCTGATGCTGGAATATGAAAGCTCCGAGGGTTTATGCTCTACTCACGCTACTAGAGATACGTTTACGATAGAGAAACTTTATTGTTGAGATGTTATAACAATCATAATAAACATAAATCTAATAAAAATAAAACATTGTTTAACTAATAAATTTATAATGTTTTGTTCTTATATAACCGAGGGTAAATAAACGCAATAGTTAAACTCCAAAGTATGTACATAACTTTTTCAATTAAATTACGTTTTATTATGTTCAGTTTTATCGGATCTGTTCACTGGATTCACTTTGCATGTGATCTTGTACGATTCAACCATTTTCACCGAATCCCGGACCAAAATCGTCGATCGAATAGTGAAGGAGTGCGAGAAGCAGACTGCGGCTTCACAGAGCGCCGTTTGGAAGCTGAGGTACAAGCGATAATGAGTCTTATCAGTTCTTTGTTTTAACTTCATTTCCACTCGCCCGGGCAACTTGGTCCCTTTCTGCGAGCAACCGACGAATTCGAAGTCGTCTTGTGTGACTTCTTTATTATTGTCGTCTCGGATGCAGACATACCAGTTTTCAGGTGCTCCGGGTGTAAACTTTACGTTCCTGGTCTCCGAGTCTAAGCTAACGTTGAAATAAATAATAAGATTCCCGCACTTTCTATTCACGAACAAGTCATTTTTGTACAGAATAAGGTTTTCGGGCTCCGTGAATTTCGGATCGGGTAGCCGCACTTTGAACTCTTGGCACACGTTTTTGGCTAGATTGAAGATTTTGATGCAGTGATTGTTAGTGTCCGCAATGTACAAATATTTGCCGTCATTACTGGCGGATAGACCGGAGGGCTCTCTGAACTTCGCAGGGTCTGTGGTCTCGATCATCGTGGGATTCAATGAGGTGACTTTTTGTGGACCAATTTCGATTTTCTTTATTTTGTGATTGTATGTATCTGCGACGTAGAGTGCCTTGTTATTCTCGCAGTACGCTACACCGAGCGGATGTTGGAACTTTGCTTCCACGCCTATATCGTCCACATCCCCGAAGGCGAAAAGGTTCTGAAGTAGAAATAAAGCTTAG
The DNA here is from genome assembly GCA_036936625.1 of Parnassius smintheus behrii. NCBI lineage: Eukaryota > Metazoa > Arthropoda > Insecta > Lepidoptera > Papilionidae > Parnassius > Parnassius smintheus. The sequence continues at coordinate 40,083,935 of JAUPFT010000005.1, read as the reverse complement.
TGAGATACATAGGTAATAGGTATCTTATGCATTATTTATTTATTTAGGCTTTGTTGTACAAAAACTCAAAGGCTTACTTAACGCCTCTAGTCTACTCTTCATTACCTACTAGTCAACTTATAAGTACAAAAAATAAATGAATATATAACAGCTATAATTACAGATCCACAAAATAAACTGAATAATAATACACGCACGCACGCGTGCGCGCAAGAATAAAAAATTACAAATTCAAAAAACGTACCAAAGGGTTTCGGTCACCGCCACACAACGTAGACACCTGTCCAGTGGCTAGAGCTAGTCTCCGAATCGAAGAACTTTCAGAATCAGCAATAAATATCTCCGGATTTGTACCTGTCACGCCAAGAAAAGTGAGGATGTGAAAATGAATAAAACACATTACACACAAAACATTTTATGCACTGATTACTTATCAAATTAGTTATACTAATTCCGGAGAATGTTGTGGTCACAGTACAAATCCACGAACGCAAAGACTTTAACGTGCTTAAAATAAAGTTCATTTTTCTTTATTTTTATTGAATGACAGAATTAGTAATTATACAAATAAAACTGCACTCTTAAAAGTCTTATTGCCTTACGTTACGGTCCATTTCAGTTTGTTTTGACTATACAGATTTAGTGTGACTGTAATAATAATAATAATATATTTATTTGCTTAAAACATGGTATGAAAAGATTTTCATACCATGTTTTAATTACGTAGTTTTAATTATTTTTAAGATAAAAAATTACCTATATTAAAAATGATAGGAATCGATTCAATAAACGATTCTGAACAAACTACTTTTTTTTTCAAATCAAATCAAATCATTTATTTGCAATCTAAGTGTACATAATTGGTATTAAATTAAAAATGTGCTTACAACTTAGACGCCCTTTTCAGGCACTGCAAATTTGACAAGGGCACTGCACTTTCTCAAAGTGCGTTAATTATGTTACGTGTTGTATAAGATTACGAATCAGAATACAGTTATCATAAAAGAAAATATAATATATCCCAATCTAATAATAACAACAAGAGATAAAATGCGTCATCACCCTTGAAGACTAAGATGGAGTTTGGAGTATTACCATACACATCAGATTCTACCCGACTATTTTTTTAAGCGTGGTTCTGTTGCAGTCAAACTGACCCATTCGTTTTGTACCCACATCTGCACAGTGGCTCTAGCACATATAAAAATATAGATGGTAGTAAGCACTTAATCATTTCAGAACGCAGTAAAATAGCTGGCAGCGGGCCGTGACTCCAGCCGCTGCAACAACACAGCCTGAAGCGCCATTTGCAATGGTTTCTGTTCTACGATCGGACGTCTGGCAACCTGGCTAACCGTGAAGAAGTCATAATACTCTTAATATATTCAACAATATTATTATTATTATTTCATATTTTGTTTTTAATCCTAATGCTTTTGTGATTCCGGTGTGTTTCTATTAAAATCTCTGTATTTAGCGTCGTTTTTCACGCGGTACACGCGGCCTGTTGTAAATATTTGCAAATGACCGCGCTGGGGCCGCGGCCAGCCGCTCGCAGGCCGCGACTGGACCGCACGTATTTGCAGACTCACTTACATTGCAAGTGAATACAACCGGCCGTCACCGCGCCCACCATTGTGAGGGAGACGCTTAACCATTTTGGTTCTTAATCGATGATACATGTGGTTGTCTACGGACCACAGCTGCTACTTACCACTAGTTGGACTATGTTCTATTCTATAGTTCGTGCCAAATCAATTGAGAAAAACGGACATTGACCTTTCGGTAGTTTAACCAGAGGCTACAAACCTTCAACATGTAGGCACTTTTTATATGTAGTACTTTGTTTATTTATAATGATTTTTTTATTATTTTTTTATAATGATTGATATAATATACAATATGTAACGTAATTAACGCACACCCTAAGACACCACAATTAGTATATTATGTTATAATCATAATACATACACTGAATTTTTAGTTAAACATTTTTATGCACTGATTATTTACAAATTAGTTATACTAGTTCCGGAAGAGTGTTGTGGTCACAGTACAAATCCACGAACGCAAAGACTTTAACGTGCTTGAAATAAAGTTAATGTTTCTTTATTTTCATTGAATGACAGAATTACTAATAATACAAATAAAACTGCACTCTTAAAAGTCTTATTGCCTTAAGTTACGGTACATTTCAGTTTGTCTTGACTGTACAGATTTAGTGTGACTTTAATTTACGTAGTTTAAATTATTTTTGGGATAAAAAATTACCTATATAAAAAATTATAGGAATCGATTCAGTAAACGGTTCTGAACAAACTACTTTCTCAAAGTGCGTTAATTATGTTACGTGTTGTATATTTATTAACTATTATTAAAAAGTTATGAAAAACATCTATTGTTATAAAGTACTTTATTCATTTAAAAATAAAAAGCATTAATTTATAACACATATAAAGATTCGAGTGATGACGACACCGAATAAGTACGTACTTATTCAAAAGATAAAACTTTAATTTCAATATTATGTAAGAACTTTATTTTTATTCGGTGCATGCGGGCTGGCCCAAAAAGTGACGCATCTCTGGCTGCCATTGTCACGTTTCTTTTAGAACGAACTACGTAACGCACGTTTTGTTTATTTTAAAGGGATGAATTTGCAAAAGCTCAATATGGTGATTATATTACTTCAATTTTTTTTTATAATATGCAACTGTTATTAAATGAATTGCTGCGTTACTTGTCATAAATTGAAATATAAAATGTAACACATTTTTCGCGATGTACCGTAAGATTTTACGATGTTTATAGGAACCACAGACAATATTATTTAAGAAATTAAAAAAAACATATATGCTGACCTAGAAGTGTAAATAATATCAATATTTAAATATTGTTATCACATCTAAATTGAGATTTTATAAATTACGCATTTTGATAATCGGCTCACATCTGAGGTCATCGTCCGTTTTTCTCAATCGATTTGGCACGAACTATAATAAAAAGTACGAGATGCATGCTAAAAGTATGACGTAATCCAGTAAGCTTGAGCAATCGCTGAGGAATAAATAATAAGAATGAACAACAATATTAACAATGTATTATACGACGTTATTAAAGCGTGATAACTTTCTACCCACCAGTTCTCAGGGTTAGTCCAGAGGGTTGTGCGAAGGCCGCTGTATTAGGGTATGCGCTGTTGCGAGCGGCCTCTACGCCCGAGCCCGCGATACACACGCAAGTGCCTGTAAGCAATGGACGGTATTAAACCCAATGTTCATTCATTACAGCGTATCATATCAAAAGTTCACTGCTGAACTTGGTTACCCCCATAAATTGCTTCACAAGGCAAATGTATACAATAGTATAGCTAGCTAGTAGCTGCCGCCCAACTCGTGTTTCATATTTCTTCTGTCGCCTAATATCAAAGGGACGATATAGGGTATAGATAGGGTTCCCAACCCTCCCGGATTGCCCGGGAGTCTCCAGCAATAACGCTTAATCTCCCGACCTCCAGGGGTGCAATAATTTCTCCGGTTTTTGTAACAATTACATGCATCCGTCGCCCGCACTCGCTTTGCGAAATCGACAAATATAAATTGTTGCTCGAAAGCAAAGTAAATATAAATTTAAAAATTTATAAAGGATTGAAATTTCCTTTCACACACCCCCCTTCCGTACTCGATTACATAAAATTCTCCCGGGTCGGTCCTGTCGAGAGTTGGTAGCCATAGGTATAGTAGATTATCTTACATCGCACTTACATGGCCAGTATACTCAGGTATAATCAATTAGCAGTGTGGCGGCTGCGTAAAAGAATCCATTCAATCAAATGCCAATTTAATCCCGTGAGTACAGTAAGAGGAGAAATTAAAGATCTAAAGTTGCCATATTATGTCTATACCTATTGTGGAAACTCACGGGCCGATGAAGCAGATGATCTTACAAACAGTTCCCGCTACATAATTTATTTTATTTTATTTTACATTAGATGAGTTCAAGGATATTACAATAACAAGGAAATACTACAATTATAAGATAACAGTGTTTTCCTACTGGCGTAGGCATAAATATGTATTTATTATCATTATTAGGGTAACGCGATCTGTTCCAAAGAAACAGTGATTTTTTTCGGGACAAAAGTAGCATATGTCACACGTTAGTCCATAAACTAGCTCTTTGTAAAAAACATTTTGTTTCATAACCCCGTTGCTGCGCAAAAGGACAAACCAACTAGTAGCAGAGATTTTATACATTAATTAACTACTCTGCACATTTAATCGCAATCGGATAATTCAATAACAAATATCTAAACAAAAAAATATTATTAATAATGCACATATTTCATTAAGTCACTTTTACGCAGATATAAATAAGTTACAGCTTATGAAAAATTTACAAGTATACTGGTTTTGTAAACATGCAACATAACATCACTGCGTGAAAACATTAAAATCCATGATTACCTTCAGTGTAACTCTTATATTTCCACCAAATCGTATTGTCAAGGAAGAGTGCCCATATTTGATGCGATCCGGCACAAGCGATTAATAACACGCGCCGTTTCTCGTCCTTTTTCTCTTTGTCTGCAATCAGAAACCCAAGTACATAGATATAGAATAATTAAACGAAAAAATGAAAGCAGTATAATAATAATAATGATGTTTATTCAGACTTTGTATATACATATATATATATATATGTGTGTGTGTGTGTGTGTGTGTGTGTGTGTGTGTGTGTGTGTGTGTGTGTGTGCGCGTGCGCGTGCGCGTGCGCGTGTGCGTGTGCGTGTGCGTGTGCGATGCGTGTGCGTGTGCGTGTGCGTGTGCGTGTGCGTGTGCGTGCGCGATGCGCGGTGCGTGTGCGTGTGCGTGTGCGTGTGCGTGTGCGTGTGCGATGCGTGTGCGTGTGCGTGTGCGTGTGCGTGTGCGTGCGCGATGCGTGTGCGTGTGCGTGTGCGTGTGCGTGTGCGTGTGCGTGCGCGATGCGTGTGCGTGTGCGTGTGCGTGTGCGTGTGCGTGCGAGTGCGCGTGCGCGTGCGTGTGTGTGCGTGTGTGCGTGTGTGCGTGTGTGTGCGTGTGTGCGCGTGTGGTCGCGCGCGCGCGTGTGTGTGTGTGTGTGTGTGTGTGTGAGTGTGTGTGTGTGTGTGTGTGTGTGCGCGTGTGTGTGCGCGCGTGTGTGCGCGCGTGTGTGCGCGCGTGTGTGCGCGCGTGTGTGCGCGCGTGTGTGTGTGTGCGCGCGTGTGTGCGCGCGTGTGTGCGCGCGTGTGTGCGCGCGTGTGTGCGCGCGTGTGTGCGCGCGTGTGTGCGCGCGTGTGTGCGCGCGTGTGCGCGCGCGTGTGTGCGCGCGTGTGTGCGCGCGTGTGTGCGCGCGTGTGTGCGCGCGTGTGTGCGCGCGTGTGTGCGCGCGTGTGTGCGCGCGTGTGTGCACGCGTGTGTGCGCGCGTGTGCGCGTGCGCGTGCGCGTGCGCGTGCGCGTGCGCGTGCGTGTGTGTGTGTGTGTGTGTGTGTGTGTGTGTGTGTTAGTAGAACAATAATATATACTCAAAACTAATGTTAGTATTTAACTCTTATTTTATCAATTAAACATCGCGCGTATATTACAAATATCTCATTTATTTACTTTTATTTAATTTTAGATGTAGGCTCAACCATTGCATTATAAATTTAAAATGGCAGAATCCCACCTATTAATAAAACAACAATACCAAGTAAAAGTTTAAAAACAACATATATTGTAATAATTTAAAGAAACGTTTCCCCATGCATTTTTTCCTGTGTCGTGGAGGGTACATACATAAATTGCACAAGGACAAATAACACCGCGGAACAATTATTTGACATAAACATTTGTTACGGGAATCGAACCCGCGGCCCTCAACTTCTGAAGTCAATTCTAAGCCACTACGCCATTGTACCATCAACAGTTAAATACAATTGAGAATTAAACAATCACTGTTGTTTGAATTAATAAAATACATATGCGGTTGCTGTCGGCAAATTGCCAAGCTAAAATCGTTTAATTAACCACGGAAATATTGTGTTACATGCACTAAAAATACAATTGAATTGATAACCTCATTCTTTATTCAAATAAGTAAAAAATTATAATGGATCTTGCGTTGCATTTATAGTAGGCCATGGACGAGAACAGGAAAATAGAGGAATCATGCGTTCAAACAATCTGGTATGCGTCGATACATAAGGACACGCGACCGCAAAGCGCAAAGAAGAAAGTAAATAAAAATAATAAGTCAATTAAAAGTGCTCAATCATTAAATGTGTTCAAGAAACAGATTAAGGAACACTATTTCTCTCTTTAATTCCTCTCTCTTCCTCCTCTTAGTTATGGTCATTAATCTACCTAAAGTATGTTGTCATTTTAATATATAAGTTTGTATTTTTTTTCTAATTTAGCGCACCCTAACCGTTAATCTTATTTGTATTTTTATAAATTTTCTCTTCTGTGTTGTCTGGAAGAGATTGCTATGTAGCAATAAGACCGCCTTTTGTTTTTCCCTCATTGTTTGTTCATTATTTGTTATATTTATGTTTCCTTGGTGGTAACGCCAGTTAACAATCTACTTTATCAACATTACATTACATATCGCATTGAGTTCGTCCTAAGTTATATCTACTTTATCAACATGAATAGTGCATATTTTTTGTTTCCTTCCTTCCTTCCCTTTCCTACCGCACGCGCTGCCGCCGAGGTGAAAAAGAGGATCTCGGCGCGCGTCAGTATACTAAGTGACATTACGTTCTCCGCACCGCACGGCCAGCCGTCGCGTCTTATATATATTAACCGCAAACCGCGCAGGATGAACATTGAGTTCTCCTGTTTATGTTTAATATTCACCGCATCAGACATTGTGTCTTTGTAACTCATAAAAGTGTGAGACGCCCCCGTAAGGGCAAAGGTGGAGAGTGTGGGACTTCACGAGACTGTTCCGAGAGTGCGTGTGCGCCGAACCACGTGGCGAGCTCGCTATATAGCAGACACTCCAGGAGGAAGGCGCGGCAGCCCTCATCAGGTCAGTGCGTGCTATCCCACCTATTTATTTTCCCCTTTGCCGTATGCACCAAAATTACAGTCCACTAAATCTTTATCGAAGATACCTTAAGTTACTGGCGTCTCCATTTTTAATGGTCCTTCTCGCTGGATTGACCTTGACTTTCCGCCCTTATTAGATCGTTATCGTAATAAGCGTTTATATAATTAATTATTTATATTTTAATCCGACTTCGGATTAACCCCGCCCTTATTAGAACACTAGAATAGGTCCTAATAGGTGACATTCATAGTAATTTTAAAACTATATTCATAGAATGAATAAGCATATAATTATCTATATAAATTATTTGTTGTATGTTCACATCACGTCATCAACTTTTAACTACATCTATAGATTATACTGTTAAATTACATTTATTATTTGCACATATATTTAAGCATTATATTCGTTATAAATAACTTCATAATTATTATAAAAGTTAACAATTAAAGTTCATCGTTAACGAAACTAATATTTAATAATTCAACCGCGTAGCGAGGTCGCTTACAGACTACCCGCTTATAATTATATTATTTTTGCCGCATAACTTAAGTTGTAATGCCGCCTAAAAAACAAATAGCATCGAATAATAGCGATTCCTCGGATAATGAGGGCACACCTGATGCTGAGTTGGTTTTATTGTTAGCTAAACGAGATGCTTTATTTGAAATAGTGCAAAAAATATATATGTCCTCGGACATCCTTACAAACACTTCCACGATGGAGCGTTTTCTTGATGGAAGTTCTAATATTAATGCTTTACGTATTGAGTTTAAACAGGTCTTAGATAATTATAATTCACATCTATTAAAAATAAACCCTATTGCTAAACCTGATTATAACAGCCTCATTGCGTTTGAGTCTCTTTGCGGTAGAATAAACAGGCTTTATTTACAATATTCGCAATCTAATTTACAAAGTACTAGTACATCATCTAAAGCCAGATTCTCACTTCCGCCTATCGAACTTATGCCATTTTCGGGTGACATTCGCTCATGGCCTTTATTTTATGCTAGCTTTAAATCAACCGTCCATGACAACACATCGCTTACCGACGCTGAAAAGTTATACTATTTGCTAGGTAAACTAACGGGCAAAGCCCTATCTGTATGCTCAGGTATAACTCCTTGCGCTGAAAATTATAAAATTTTATTGCAAGCACTCGTTGACAAATATGAAGACCGGCGTATGCTAGCATCTACATATATTAATCAGATGTTCGAATTTAAGCCATTGCAATCGGCCACCGCAAATAATTTTGATTTATTTACTGATAACTTTATAAGTGCAGTGCGCGCTTTACAAAACTTAAAGTTAGATAATCTCGCGGACTTAATTGTTCTTCATATCGCGCTTAAGAAGCTGGACCCGGATACCATTCGCTCTTTCGAATATAGTCATAACTCGACGGTACCTACCTTTGATGATTTAGTAAATTTTATTAAGACCCGCTCCAAAGTTTTGCAACGCACCGATTCTAGTACAAATTCTAATAGCGCACCAAACAATCGACGAGGTAACGGTAATAATCGTCGCTGTAATAATACTTCGTCGCCGAAGTATCAGGCGTACGTAAGCACGACGACTAGTTGCTCAAAGTGTCTGTGCGATAATATTGTGCATCAACACCTATTTAAGTGTGCAGACTTTAATAAAATGACGCCGCAGGAACGATTTAAATGCGTAAAGAGTAACAATGCATGTGTGAATTGTCTCAGTTTAAGTCATCGAGTGTCTAGTTGCTCTTCAAATTATAGTTGTCGAGTTTGTAAATTTAAACATCACACATTGTTGCACTTCCACCGCAGAAGCGATAATGCTTCCCCTGCGCTGACGCGTTCTCCACCGCTTCAGCCAGTTACACTGAAGTCTACAACCCCCGCGCCCGCACACTCGCCACCCCTCACCGCAGGTGCGCGTTCAGACGTCGCGCTGTGTACTTCGTTCAAGAATGTTTCTCAACGTTCACCGCCTCCCGCGCGCGCAAGTCGTTCGCAGAGAACTGTTTTATTATCAACCGCTCAAGTATTTGCTTACGATGCTAAGGGAGAGAAACAAATTATTCGTATATTATTAGACTCCGCGGCTCAAAGCCATTTTATGACTAAAGAGTGCTGTCATCGTTTAGGCGTTCAACAACACGATACCGAATGTACTGTAGTAAAGGGATTCGGTGGAGTTGAAAAAATTGTAAAATCGAAATCGATTGATATTAAAATTTTCTCACGGTTCGACTCGAATATTAACTTCAATATTTCAACGCTAGTTGTTGATCAAATCACCGACCTTTTGCCCACCGCTGTGGTAGACACATCTGTCTTATCACACTTCCATGGCATAAGACTCGCTGATGAATGTTATAGCATGCCTAATAAAATTGATGTTTTGATAGGCGCATCCCTTTTCCCGCACTTACTATGTCCAGACGTAATTTATTCGTCTAACGACTTGTCCGGGCCCTCAGCTTTGAGTACGGTATTTGGTTACGTTATTATGGGCTCAGTGCCGACACTTCAGGTAAATCATTCTTTAACGTGCTGCTCAGTCCTAGAGTCTCCTATCGTTGACAAATTAGTGCAACGATTTTGGGAGCTTGAACAGCCACCCTCCTCACCGCCCATTCAGTGTCCTTCAGACATTGAATGTGAAGAGTTTTATAAATCTACGACATCCCGCGATCCTTTTACTGGTAGATATATTGTTGGCCTGCCATTTAAAGATGACGTTTACTCTCTCGGAGATTCTTATGAAACCTCTCGACGACGATTCATGTGCTTGGAGAGGAAACTTCAAGCCTCGCCTACATTAAGGTTAGCATATGATGACGTCATAAAGGAATACTTAGCTAAAAATTATATATCCCCCGCACCGCCGTATGACTCTCATGAACCCGCTCCAATATATGTCATACCGCATCATGGAGTCTTACGCGAAGATAAGAAGTCAACGCGTCTGCGCATCGTCCTGGACGCTAGCAGTAAGACTAGCACTGAGCGATCATTAAATGATATTCTGCATTCAGGACCAAATTTGCAAGGCGACTTGTTCAATATAATTTTAACTTTCCGCTTACATCCAATCGCTATGACAGCCGACTGTCGCCAACAATTTCTGCAAATAGTTGTTCGCGATTCTGATCGTCGTTACCAATGCTTCCTATACCGCTTCCGTCCACAAGACCCACTTGTGTTATACCACTTCAATCGCGTGTGCTTCGGTTTAACTTCAAGTCCATACCATGCATTGCGCACGGTAAGACGGCTCATTGATGACGACGGCGCAAAGTATCCGCTTGCGAGTCGTATCGCATTTACTTCGCTATATATGGACGACATCGCGTTCTCTATGCCCAGTGAATCCGAGGCCAGTGAGACCTCTCGGCAGCTGATAGACTTATTCAAGGGTGCCCAATGGGACCTGATAAAATGGCTGGATGTGGCCTGATAAAATGGAATGGATCTGTTTTAGATGACCTCCCTACTTCCCATAAAATTACAGGAGAAGTAGAGTTCGATAAATCAATGCCACATAAAATACTAGGCTTGCATTGGTCTACCGATAGTGACGCCTTTTATTTTAAGATATCTGTTCCCGCTGATGTGACGTGCACTAAGCGCGCCATCTTATCTACTGTCGCTCGCCTGTGGGACATAATGGGTTTCGTTGCTCCCACAGTAGCATACCACCACCGCCAATTATTAAGATGTGGAGGCAATTCTGTGCTGAATTACCAGCTCTTAATGATTTACGTATCCCGCGACATGTTGGTGTATCCAAAAACTGTACTGCGTCACTCCTGGGGTTTTCCGACGCCAGCGAGCACGCATACGGTGCCGTAGTCTACATACATGTAAAGAGTGTCAATGGTAACACCGTCCAGTTGATTTGTGCAAAGACTAAAGTCGCACCGACGAAACCACTATCTATTGCACGCCTTGAGCTTTGTGGAGCGGTTTTACTCTCAAAATTGCTTCGCAGAGTACTCGACAATTATTCTCTTGACCTTGCAATATCAGTCTATGCCTTTGTAGATTCAAAAGTAGCTCTGTACTGGATAAAGAGTTCGCCACACAAGTGGCAGACCTTTGTTGCAAACCGCGTTGTTCAGATTACCGACAATATTCGCGCTGATAACTTTTATCATGTCGCAGGTACTGAGAATCCCGCTGACATACTTTCACGTGGCGTTACGCCAAATAAATTAGTTTCAAACCCCCTGTGGCTCCATGGGCCTCAGTGGACTTCGTTAGATCCATCTCAATGGCCTCTTCGTACTTTAGACAATGAGGTTATTGCAAATATGCCTGAGAAGAAGATTTTGTCGCACACTGTGTGCACATCCGTCTGTAATTCTGCGATTTATGAGCTCGCATTCCGCATCTCTTCTTGGAGTAAACTTCTACGTATAATTGCGTACGTGTGTAAGTTTGCTAAATTATTGCCCCGCCGCAGCACTACTGTAGTGACTGCTGATGATCTCAGTTTCTCTGAGGTTATAATCCTCCGCGCCCTGCAAAAACAGCATTTTGCAGTGGAATATTTAAATATTGAAGGTAACAAACCTTGCTCGCCCGCTTTCAATCGTTTAAGGCCTTTTATTGAGAATGGTTTAATCCGCATTGGTGGTCGTCTTTCGAACTCCGCATTGGATTACACGCAAAAACATCCAATTATACTCCCGCGCAGTGATCATGTAGTGAACATGATCATTGACTATTATCATATTAAAAATTTACACGCTGGGCCTGAATTGTTATTGTCATTACCCGCACCCAAAGTCAAATCTGACTCTACCAGTCTGTTACACAGGCATTTTTTACTGGATAAATTAGTTCAGTCGTTTTGGGACCGGTGGAGGACGGAATACCTTCACGGATTACAAGTTCGTCAGAAGTGGAACACCCCGTCTACGGCTATCGTACCAGGCATGGTTGTAATTGTGATAAATGATAATGAACCGCCCCTTGCTTGGCCATTAGCGATTGTCGAGTCTGTTCATCCTTCGAAGGATGGCGTAGTTCGAGTAGTGACCGTGAGAACTACTAAGGGAACATATCTCCGTCCTGTTGCTCGTATTTGCCCTCTCCCAAGATAATAAATCACGATTATTTTGATTATAATTATTTATCTAAATTAGGAATTAAGTTTATATTTATATATATTAAAAAAGCATTAAACCGCAATATTATATTTATGTATACATTTTCTCGCTTACCAAGTAAGGTTAGTAGATGAGACATGCGCATTGAGCGCATCCTCTCACTTTATATACCGCTTATTTATTTGTTTTCCTTTTACTTTTTATATTACGGTTGTCTTTTAAAGGTGACCCTTTAAGGGCGGGAGGAAATGGTAACGCCAGTTAACAATCTACTTTATCAACATTACATTACATATCGCATTGAGTTCGTCCTAAGTTATATCTACTTTATCAACATGAATAGTGCATATTTTTGTTTCCTTCCTTCCTTCCCTTTCCTACCGCACGCGCTGCCGCCGAGGTGAAAAAGAGGATCTCGGCGCGCGTCAGTATACTAAGTGACATTACGTTCTCCGCACCGCACGGCCAGCCGTCGCGTCTTATATATATTAACCGCAAACCGCGCAGGATGAACATTGAGTTCTCCTGTTTATGTTTAATATTCACCGCATCAGACATTGTGTCTTTGTAACTCATAAAAGTGTGAGACGCCCCCGTAAGGGCAAAGGTGGAGAGTGTGGGACTTCACGAGACTGTTCTGAGAGTGCGTGTGCGCCGAACCACGTGGCGAGCTCGCTATATAGCAGACACTCCAGGAGGAAGGCGCGGCAGCCCTCATCAGGTCAGTGCGTGCTATCCCACCTATTTATTTTCCCCTTTGCCGTATGCACCAAAATTACAGTCCACTAAATCTTTATCGAAGATACCTTAAGTTACTGGCGTCTCCACTTGGTGTACAATAAAGAGTATTGTATTGTAAATAAAGCTTGTGTCGCGAACGCGATTTAAATATGGGTAGAATTAATGTTGCTAAGAGAGCAACACTGGTTGAGAGAGGGGGAAGTGACTTAAATGTTAGTGTCGAATTAAGAGGCAGTTGGAAGTTGTGGTTCGAAGGAGACACTACTCTCTAGCAACAGTTGCTGTTGCGTCTTGGCAAGATATATATATATATATATATATATATATATATATATATATATATATATATATATATATATATATATATATATATATATATATATATATATATAATATCTCACTGCATTTCATATTGTTGAAACGTTACCTAGATGTGGAGGCTAAGGGAGAGCTATAAGGGGTGGTTGGAGGCTCTTCAGGGACAAGAGGTCCCGACAAAGAGATATCTGGTAACAGATATTCACTAATACGGAATATAAGTACATATACCTGTCCTTCATGTAGGTCAAGCGCATAAAGAATACGGAATTAGAACTCGGACAATAACCAATTCGGGATGGAATGAAAGGTCTTCGCGACAGCTTGCAGTGCAGTGTTTGTAAAAACTGCTTACCGTTACCGCTGAACAAAGGCCTTCCCTCATAGGTTGCATCATAGTGACCATTTTTGCCATAGTTGCCACGCTTGGCAAGCGGCTTGGCAACCGTACTTTTTTCTATTTTAGTCGTCATTAGTAGGCCGCAGCTGCCCATCTCCAGATTTGTTTCGCTCTGTCGTCTCTTAAGAATTGCTTATTGAGACGATTTTAGTTCGCTACAGAATACTATAGTTTACCTTTGGCATCGTCTTTAGGTTCTGCGCTAGCGGTTGCCGGTGCAGTGTCCGGCGGCGGCGGAGGCGGCGGCAGCTGCAGCGGCCGCACCGACATGTCCATGTCGGGAGTGGTGTACAGCGCCACGTCCCACGGGGACGACAGCGCCTGTAGACCTAGCCATTTGCCGCCTGTCATACACAGAGTTACTTGCTTAACTAGTGTTCCGTATCATCAAGTCACGTCTAAGTTATTAGATTGTTTATACGAGTAATTTTAATAGTATACGAGTGATCAACGAGCACACAGTCCACCTGTTGGTAAGTAAATACTGTAGATCATAGACACCTAATTCTTTGATTAAGAATCAAAATGTAGTCCCTAATATAGATTCCTACCTAGGATGAGTCTCGGGGCTATTGAAATTAAAAAAACATCCAAATTTCAGTAGAAAAGATGGCTGCGTGCTACCATATGCTTGGGACCCTGCAATTAATGAATTAAATTCCAACCCAAGCATACCACTGCAAGCAATCAAGATACTGTAAGGTCGTTCTGCGTAGATCGGACCCAAAACTAATATTCAAAAACTAAAGGTAGCCCGGTTAAACTATGCCATCGGGACAATAAACATCCCTCCCCCCTCACCCCAATGGCCGAAGGGTCGAAAATTAAAAATAAGTAAAACAAGTTCAATTACACGCCATAAAATCGGTGAATATAAGTTTTATTCAAAGCAGTAGAACGTACAAAGGCTGAGACTTTTTACTATGGACAGAAATATATAGGTAGTAGTTAGGAAATACCTAGATCACCGGTGGATGCCTGCTGGCCCGTGCCCACCAGCACCTCGACGGTGCCGTCGTCTAGGTGCACGGCCCTCACGGCGTGGTTGTTTGTGTCGCACACCGCCAGCACCGTGCTCGACAGCCAGCACACGCCCTGCGGCGAATCCAATTTTGCCTCGTTCAGCTCTGCACAATTGTTTTTTTGGAAACATAACGTTTGTCGTTAATATCTGAAATTTACCATGTAGTGGCGCTGTAAGAATATCCACTACCATACCACATCCGAAGAAGAACATACAGTCAGTCATCGTGTTTGATGTTGTCGGAAAAGCCGACATAAACAATTAATTGCTAAGGTCGTCAGAACGGGAAGTAATAAAATGGGCCGAATATGGATTTTGCCGAATACGAATATTCGACCGAATGTTCGGTTAAACTTTTACCGAACCGAATATTCGGCCGAACATTATTCGGCAGGATAACCTCGGGACCCAACCAATTTATGTCGAAACTTATTACCGTAAAGCGCGCGGGATTAGCGCCGGATCCTGCCTCTCGCTCCCCGCCACACCTGACAGTTATTGCATCATCTAGTACTGAGGAAATTGCCGGCACATGCTTATGTTTTGACTATTCTTGTGATAAAGAGTATTTCGTTGTTTTATTCTTACTGAAAATTGATAATTATATGATAAAAATGAGCGGCACGAGATTTACTATTTGAACTTATTTTAAAGAAACTGACGACAAAAGTAAAGTGAAATGTACTAATGTAATGTAATGTTTCTTTATTTGGTTCCAAAAAATTTTATCAACTTTCTATTTGCTATAATCGGATATAAAAAACATAAATGTATAGATTTATACATTTGAGGCCCTCTAGAGTAAGTAGATTTAACCCATAAATAAAATATACTTTCAACAGTAAAAGACATCGCATTACTCAATTCGTACATTTCAATATATTGGACACTATGAAAACGAATGTTCGGCGGTTTAGCCGAATATTCAGCCGAATACCGAATATAAAACGAATATTCGGCCCATCTCTATTTTTTAACGCACATGAAGTGTGAACCATTTTAATTTATTTGCGTGACAGGACAACCCTGGCCAGGGGCATAAAAGTCCTCAGTACCTTGCTTTTACGTACTAGCACCATTATTACATATTTTTCTCAAAAGATGGCACTAACTAATAAATGACTGCTAACATTTACCATTTATACCGAAGCATAAAACACGCTATCAAAGTTTTTAAATGTTACGGCATATATACAAAATAAATTATGTTTAAAACATAGAGTAACTAATGCCATAGTAATTTAATGAGAACCGTATTGAAAGTTTTGTATATAGCCAATGAATTTAAAAAAAAATAATGTCTATCTATGAACATTAGCTATTATTTATTAAATATACGAAATAATACCGAACCAAGTTGATAGCGTCCTCTAGTGTATTTTCCGGCAATTTATAATCCCAATGCCATCTATTAGAGCGAAGAAGAAACTTCCCTCGTTTCGTCACCAAATAATTTGTTAGAGTAGCTTATCTATGCCCTATGTAGTAGTATATTACCTATGACCCTAGCGAACAGTTCCCGAGCTACTAACAGCCGCTCGCCCCGCACCGCACCGCACGATTGTCCCGTCTAGATGCCTTCGATGACCGACTTTTAGTAGTAGTTAGTCTGTGCCCAACCGTGGATGTTATAAGAGTCGACAGAGGAAATAAAATTAGGAGATGGGCAGCAGCGTCTTAATAATAACGACTAAAAATAAAAAAGCGGTGGCCATCCCGTTTGCCAGGCGTGCCAACTATAGAAAATATACCCTATAAGGCCATATGTGGGGAGGCCTATGTTCAGCAGTGGACACTGTAACGGCTGTAACGATAACAGTAATCCAATGTTTTAAAATAGGAAGCGAATGATTTCGAACCTAAATCAAAAGTGAAAGTTAATTCTTGTTTCTTATTCACACTATAGTGTTATAATAACGTATCTTAATATGATTAAAATTATATAATACAGATTAACATACAAACATTACTTACTGCCATCCTTAAAGCCTGGATCTGGACCGCCTATGATGCGCAGGATGACACCGGAGCAGTCGGTAAGAAGTACCCGATGGTGACCCGTGTCAGAAATCGCTAAGAAAGGCTCTTCAGATCGGCCACGGTAGAATGGATTCAATGCGACCTGACAATAAAAATCGTAACTACCCAGGACATGTACCTTGTCACAATATTCAAGTCTTAGAGCTAAATTAATAAATTTTATGTGTAAATGTATATCAAAACTTGTAGAATTTTATTAACATAATTATCACTCAGAGCCTTTCTACACGCACGGTAACGTATCATCAAAAAGTAGTAATTAATGATCTCATATGGAAGCTTTCACATGTACGGTCACGGTCTGGCTAACGTGCTTATCCACTAAAAACACAATTTCTATGCACCGACCACGACAGTACCCACTAGTACATATGGGCTTCACATCATGATTAATGCTTAAGATACGGCATACATCGGACAGCATTTGTTACTAGGATCGCAGTTGCCATTGCTGTAAATATCGCACTAAAGTGAAATGAATGTTTTTAAACCGCTAATAATAATAAAAAAAAACCTATTCTGTCATAAGACGCTGTTGTCACATAAACAGATATTAAAACAAATGAGCGTTAAGACAGAGTTTTAAAGTTTCCAAAAACAAAATTATACATAACAGTACTAGCGATCCACCCCGGCTTCGCACGGGTGATTTCTGAATCTCAACAACAGCGCCACCTACCGGGTCCAATTGTAAATCTAAACCATTATCGAATCAACTTAACCACACACACAAAATTTCATCAAAACCGGTCCAGCCATTTAGGAAATCATTCACATACACACGGACAGATTTTTATATATAAAGATGATCAATGTATTTCATTTTAAGGGGATATAGTAACTAAGCTTAAATTCTAATTTCACCCCCCACTTCGCCGCGTGTCGTATGCCATGTACCGATATATTTGTAATCACTAACACTGTTAAGTAGATAGGTCGTTAGATACTTATTTCATTAGGTGTATCATATTTATGCCTGTTTCTTTACGCCAACGCAGTCGCTTCTTATTTTTATTACGGTTATTTCTCATTTTAATTTTACGTCGTCCTGTTGCGTAATGTGTATTCTGATCGTAAGTGACACAACTTCCCTGTTTAAAAGCCGAAGCGAGACTAACCCGGCGGCAGGAAACAAACTTCAAGGCGCCAATAGTTTAGGTAATTTCTTTTATTAATTTAAAAAAAAAACATAAGCCTTGCTTTATAGTTAGTTCAGTCAGTATGTAAAGTTACATGATCTAATTTAAAGTATTTTATGAATAACAGCGGTTTAATGTTCAGTTTGGTGGTAACTTTGGATTTTTTTCTATCGAGAAATTTTTATGGAATCGTGTTTTCGTCAACATGGTACTTTATATTAATCTTCAACTTTACCATATATTTATTTCAAAATTAATGCTGCAATATTTTCAGCATAACGGAGGATCTTGCTAAGCCAATTGAGGTAGTATTTTTAATATTTCCCCTTAATAGCAAATAAATAAATCAAACTGGTGATGTGATAGCATTTTAAATGGCAACTGCCGTTTCCATCATCAAGTTGACCGTCTTGAGTCGACTAAAAGAAACACCATATTAATTATGTGGAAATATATAACATAACTACCACCTTAAAAATACCTTATCCAAAATAAATTAATCCATGGGGAAAGGCGTCTCGTATAACGATCGTCAATTGGTATTGTCATGCGTAAGGATAACGACAAAGCCTCCTTCGTACGAAGCCCAACAATGCACTCTTACAGGATGATGATAATAAAGACTAATGTATAACCATCTCGTTAGCTCCAGATGTACGTAGGCTGTCCCATAATGAATTGGCCTAACTATGAACCAATGAAGGAAATGAAACGAAACCAATTTTATTTTTCAATATAATCACCATACTAACACACTTCTGACACTGTGAATCAACATCTCTAAACCTTTATAAAAATAATCACATTTTTTATCCTCAAAATGACTGAAGATGGCCGCCTGCAACTCTTCATCGCTTGAAAATTTTCTTCCTCTTAAGTCCCGCTTTAAATTTGGAAATAAATAATAGTCGGACGGGGCCATGTCTGGACTGTAAGGTGGATGTTGAACTTCTGTGAACCCGCATTGACGAACTGCATCTTTCGAAACACCAGCGGTATGAACAGGGGCGTTGTCATGGAGCAACAGGACACCTTGAGACAGCTTGCCTCTTCGTTTTTCCTTTATCTTGTCTCGTAATTTATATATTAAAGAAGCATAATATTCGCCGTTCACGACTGTATTACGTTCTTTAAAATCCACCATCAAAATGCCTTGAAAATCCCAAAATATTGTGCACATCAGTTTTTTAGTCGATTGTTGCACCTTTGCCTTTCTAGGGGGCTTTTCACCCTTATAACGCCATTCCATTGACTCGCGCTTGCTTTGTGGATCATAATACAAGATCATAGTTTCATCACCAGTCACTAGCCGCTCGATCACAGTCTTTGGATTTTCGCCACAAAGATCCAAAAACTCCGAAGCGCAGCGCACTCTTTCCTGTCTCTGTACCGCTGAAAGAAGTTTCGGTACCCATCTTGCACTCACTTTTTTCATGTGAAGATGTTCATGGATCGCGCGATGTAGGGTACTCTTAGAGAGCCCAAGCCTTGCTGCAATTTCTCTAATCTTTAAACGGCGGTCACTCAGAACCTCCTCTTCGATAAGAGCAATCGTTTCGGGAGTGAGCACTTCCACAGGTCGACCGTCGTGGCCAAAGTCTTCGACGGTTTCTCTCCCGAGGCGAAACTCTTTCACCCAATTTTTCACTGTGCTATAGGAGGGGGCAGACTCCTTATACACGCCATCCAATCGTTCTTTTATTTGGGCAGGGGATAAACCTTCTTTAAACAGAAACTTTATGACACTTCGATACTCAGTTTTCGACATTTTGAAAAAATACGCGACTCTCGTTATTCAAATGCCTGTTAAACTAAGACTAAGCATTTCATGTCGATGCATGTTTCTTATATTAAATGCACGATAAACGTACTATTTAATGCAACACAACATGTAGCGACATGTCGCGTTGAACTATATCAGGCCAGTTCATTATGGGACCGCCTGGTAAAATATACAGAACGGAGACGGGGAGCAGCATGAAGGGTGCGCGACGTCTAGAGCTGCAATCGCCAAACCGCCTTTCAAGCGTGGCGATTAAGACATTTCCTCCCTTACGGTACTGACCCATATTGAGCAAGTATTCTGAGAAATTAAAAATAGTAAAATATATAATACAAACCTTACTGGGAAAGTATAAAACTTCATTATCTTTAGATTTAATATGGTTAGATGGTGAAATGGGCAATGAAGCTGTAGAGACACGAGAGCCAAAATGGCGTATTGCTGCATCAACGTACCAAACCAGCTCACGCCTATGGCCTTCGCCAGTCAATATAAACATTGGTTTATTTCCTGGTCCTGCGTGAAAATACAAACATATGATAAACAAGTGTGACTTTTAATTACAGCTTTTAATTAGAGCTTTTAATTACAAAGTTTTAACATTAAAAGTTTATTTATATGAAGATCCCATTTCCATGACCTATGATAGAATACATACTGATATGTACAATGTACATATACAATCAAAAATAACGAGCCATGGTTGCTCAGGGGCTTAGCGCTAGCTGTGAATTTCACAGTACACGAGCAACCCAAGTTACTCGACTTGTTAACGTCCAGAGAGAATAGTGCATTGGATGTGCGCTGTGTAAACCGCACATCCAATGCACAACCAACATGGAGCACTCACACCGCGGAACGATCAGCGGTCTGTACGCCCAGTCATCGAGAGTCGAGTTGGACGCAAAAAGAGAACCTAAATGATCAACTTTCTCCCTTGCGGCGTGAGCTAGTGAGTCGTCCTCCCTGATTTGGAAGATTGCAGATATGGAAGAGATGGTTGACAGAAGTTCCGTTGGACAGCCTTGTCAAAACACCATAATTTAATTAGTGGTAGAGAATGAGCATAAGATATTTAAAATTTTTGAATCACAGCCAGTCAGTCAACGAAGGACGAAAGGCGCCAAATAATTAAAATAATTATTTTTACCATCTATTTATGTCCCAATTAACACAGGTAGAAATTTTTTAATAAACGAATAGTAAATTTATGTAGAACTTGCGGTCCGTAGAAACTTTTATATAAGATCACTGAGCATTTTGACGCTTTATATTGGCATTTCAAAACCATTATGATGCTTTACACTGTTTACACGTGGAAAATGGCATGTCCAAATGATTTTGTAAAGTCTTTAGTTTTAGTGCAGCAAACCACAAAGCAGCTGATTTTAGTACATTTGGATCTACAATAGCAATTTTAAGTAGTAAATAAATGCTTGATGCTGTTTTAACATAAACTATTATAATGGCACGTAAATCCGCTATACAGCTTTCAGCTGTTTTTAGTGTCTTAGGGCCTACGATAGCATTTTTAAGTAGTAAGATTTCCCTGATTTTGCTTAATAGCTTAAACTTGTACCATTTTTTTATTTTTTTACTACTTTTTACCCGCCGCTTCGCTCGCGTGAGCTTGAATTTAGAAACATCGATAATACTATTTCATACTAAAATTAGCAAAACTGGACCACTAGTCGAGACACGTCAGTATCTGACTGATCTGTGTCTATATTGGCAATATTATAAGCTACAGAAACACATAAGTTAGTTTATCAGAATCGCATAAATATCATACGTCAAGCAATACTTTTTTTATATCGGGCTTTCGATGTGTCTTTACTTACGGAAAATTGTCCTCGAATCGGAAATGCGTTATTAACATATTTATTATTAAAATTGATATAGTCTTGATAAAATAAGGTTTCATTTCACGGTCTTTTTAAATATTGGTCCCATTGAATATTGATTAGCATCACATGCCAGTATTTTTTTACGTTCAAGTAGATTTCAAGATTTCATAAATGTAGTTCTTTTTTTTTTTTTTTTTTTTTTTTTTTTTTATAGAAGAGGGGGCAAACGAGCATGCGGCTCACCTGATGTTAAGTGACTACCGCCGCCCATGATCAACCGCAACACCAGGAGAATTGCGGGTGCGTTGCCGGCCCTTTAGAAAGGAGTAAGCTCTTTTCTTGAAGGTCCCCAGGTCGTATCGGTCCGGAAAAATCGCCGATGATAAACTATTCCACAGAGAGGTTGTACGTGGAAGAAAACTCCTTGTGAAACGTACAGTGGTGGACCGCCAAGCATCCAGATGGTGTGGATGGTATTGGGACGTTTGCCGTGTCGTGCGTTCACGAAAGGGGAATGACCAGTCTTCATAGACACTTCGGCCATGAGTGCCCACATATAAAAGCATATAGATATGATAATATGCAATTAAAACAATGAAATGGTAAAGGAATTGCTTTAAAAAAAGTCGGGGTTTTGAAAATATTTGAAGTTTTTATTTTCACAAATGCAGTTTTTTTAACAACTATTTTTATCGATTTTATCGCGTTTTATTTCTTTGATTTTTAATTCCAGACATTTCGGGTGCTTTCCAGCACCCATGGTTACGGCAGACTGAGGTGACCGACGTCCCAATGTCAGTGTTAACCCGGAGTACCTTCAGATTTTTAATTTTTGTTTATTGTCCGATCTACAGAATGAACTTACTGTGTCTAGAAGTCTTGCAGTGGTATGCTTGGGTTTTTAATTTCATTAATTACAGGGTCCTAAGCAGGTGGTAGTACCAAGCATCCTTCCTAAAAAAGAATTTATATATTAGATATTATATAGAATTTATATAATAAAATACACTTTACGACTAATAGTGATGACTTGCAATTCTAGCCCTAAGTAAAGATCAGCTAGGGCTTAACTTTATTCCTTCCATAATGCTGCTCCTCTGGTTATTACAGAGTTCTATCCGGTAGCAACCATTAAATCTTATATGCTCACCATAATAGTAGCGAGCTTGCTTTAATTGGTATGTGACACAAGCAATTAATATTAAGTCGCTGTAAGTTAAAACAGGAAATTCCCTAACATTTTAAAGTCTACATTTATATTTCTAAAGTCTGCCTGCCCTAGCTCTATTTAGATTGTTTTCCCTAGCATACTCAGAAAAATCATTATTTGTCTCCATATTTTGATGAACTATTTCAAGTATTTGAGCCGCATCATCCCTGTCCCTTATTTTTGTGTGGAATTTATTAACTATAGCAGAAGCCACAGCAGTCTATCATCAAATGTGTAGAAGCCCTGTTAAAGTAATTTTGATGAAATATTTTAAATTCAGTTTTAAAAATGCCATTCACCACCTCTACTACCCATATGGACACATAGTCACGGCTCTGGATTTATTAGCATATCTTGTCATTAACTGAGATTCACCATCTGCTGGAGACATTTCTGCGACCCTTAGACATCCACATCTATCCCCGATTACAAATCAAAATGCAGATGCATTGTCACCCGTGAGGACTAAGATCATTTTCTCGTTTCCAGTAAAAAGGGTCTCCGGTTCTCTACACTCACCATACAAAACACAGCAGCATTAAGCTACTATTTTACGCTGGTATTCTGTGAGAGGGTGCTCCTTCCCCGGTCGAGCCGACCCATTCATGCTACAACTATACTTCTAATATAACTGCAGCATGGCTCTACCAAGTATAACACACATACATAGTACTTGTCACTATGTATGTTTGCTATCGCAAAATGTAGTTAATCACAAAAGAGACATACTTGCAATGCTGATGGAACTGTTACAACCTGGTAAAAAACATTGTGCTTTTATATAATTAGTTAGCAGTATAGATGTATGATCTAAGCTTTGTTGTTCTGGGTGCAATACATTACTCACTTCAGATTGCAACGAGGACGGACTAGATGATTCAGATGGTTCCCGTTCTGCAGTTGAACATGATGCTGTTCTATCAGTTCATTGCCAGCAATTATGATATACACGGCATGACAACTGAAACAATGTAAAATACAAAAAATGAAGTCAAAGTGAAAAAATAAAAATAAAATAGATATATTTCAAACTCAAATATAAATAAAATATTTATCAAGTTAAATGTTACTGCACAAGGACGGATTTAATGCCCTATATTATTTAATAATTAAGGACTGACAGACTACCAGCAGTCCAAAAACAATGAAAAATCAACTGTCTCCTTTCTTGGTAGTTGATAAAACTGGTTAATCTCATAAATAAGCTAGTATGTTTGTCAGATATAGCTAGGGCAGATGTGAAAAAATAAAACAAGTTCTTGAGTTGATATACAATCAGTGTAAAAACATGTATAATTATCAGATATATGGATCACATTTAATAAATTGAAATGTTAAACATGTTAAACACTTACCTCACGTAGCGCAAATAATTCCTCACGTGGAAAATCGAAGACAAACAATGTGTGTGATCTTATTCTCATAAGTGTCAGTGCCACAGCTGATGTATAGATGTTCAAGACGAACTATTGGTGCATTTTGCGAGTGCCACACTACACGTTCACTGTACTCGAAACTTGTACCTAATAAAGAAGCTACAATTATTATATTGATATTATTCAAGTAAACTCAGTTATAAAGCATTTCTTAGAGGAAGACATACCACATCGTGATATGTACCAACTATTTACCTGCTGTGTTCGAACCAATTGTTGAGAGATCAACAATTGCATTTTACTTTTACAACAATAACACGATAACACGTAATTTAATTCTTGTGACATAACAGTGACAGCGGCCTACCTGTCGGATACGATGTTGCCACTTAACTGTCATAAAATCTATGGAATGATATCGATTTTTATTCGATTAATAATATCATAAAAAGAATAATCTTTGACGCGTTTTAAGTTCTGCACGCTTTTTAAAATATAATTTCCTTTATTTATTGAAACTCTATTTCAAATGTATTTTTAAGAACAGTTAGCTTGTGCTGTATTGTTTTGTTATGCTTTAGAGAATTCATGGTAAATCAGCTGGAAATTAACTTCTTGAATTATCATAACATGATTCCATTTTAAATGTTATGTTAAAAACAGATAAGAATAACAGTTAACTTGTGCAGTAGCGTTTTGTTATACTCTAAAGAATTCTTGGTAAATCAGCTAGTAATTCGCTTGTTTAATTATCATAACTATAAATGTGAAGGTTGTCAATGAATTCAACCGAGCCTATAACAACGGTTGTTTTAGTTTTTAACGGTTGACTGCCGCTTTTGATGACTTGAAATTAATAAAAACCTATTTTGCGCAATAAGTTTTTTCTCTTTGGTAATGAACAAACCACAGAAACCCCTTTAATGTATAATAGTCCTTTTTTTGATACAAGTAGCACATTTTAAGGAACCGCAAAAACAACTTTGTTATTTATACAAACACTATGAAAAACAAAATAATTTGTTGCTGGCGATAATGATAGTGGTATTTTGACTCGATTTAAAATATATGCTTATTACTACTGAACTCTTCATGGGCCTGCGAGTCCGACTCGCACTGAACCACTTTTTTTCAACATTTAGTTTTATTCTAATAAATAGTTTTTTCGTTTTTTCTCTTTTACTTTAGGTTTATTACCTCTTTATCTATAATAATCAATCTGAGTAAGTAAAGTGTGTAAATACGATTCTTAAATTGTAAAAATAATAATTGGATTTGTACATCTTAGGTAGGTATTTAGTTTTATTTATTTAGAAAATATTAATCTCACAATTATTTATTGTAATAATATAATTTACCACACAGCTAACGCCCTCATTAGCAATGTAATGGTGAAAGAATTTTCAAAATCGGTCTAGTAATTTTTGAGATTAGCCAAAAAACGTATTCATTGAAAGTAGCGCCCTCTATAATAAAATTAACCCTATATTAGATATCTAAAATTATACATAACAATCTAGTGGTGAAAGAATTCTTAAAGTTGGTCAAGTACTTTACGAGTTAAGCGAATAAAATATTCTTTGATAGTAGCTCCCTCAATAATAAAATGCATCCTACGTTTTTTGCTTTTTTTGACACAGTAAAAACATAACCATCCTTTTTCGTCTGTAGTCGGTAAACATTTGGTTAATAACGGTTGCGTATCGACTGCTTTGGATAAATATCCATTGTCAACGGTTATTTTAAACCTATATCATAACATCGTAATAATTATCGAAAGATCATATAAGCATTGTAATAATGACACCATAAGTAATCGATCGAAAAGGGGAATCGATTTTTTAATGATTTTTGTGATTGGCAACATTTTTTATTTTATTCACAGACTAATGAATTACGTATTTACCTAATTTTATTTTTATCTTTTCGGTACTTTTAATTTGTGCAAAAATATTCCCATTGTTTTAGGATAAATGAATACCGCGATTAATAACCATAAATAAAGATATATTTTTTTTAACAAATGCACATTGTTGGGCGTTCTATGGCCTAATATGGGCATCCCCCGGGGAATGACCAGTCTTCATAGACACTTCGGCCATGAGTGCCCACATATAAAAGCATATAGATATGATAATATGCAATTAAAACAATGAAATGGTAAAGGAATTGCTTTAAAAAAAGTCGGGGTTTTGAAAATATTTGAAGTTTTTATTTTCACAAATGCAGTTTTTTTAACAACTATTTTTATCGATTTTATCGCGTTTTATTTCTTTGATTTTTAATTCCAGACATTTCGGGTGCTTTCCAGCACCCATGGTTACGGCAGACTGAGGTGACCGACGTCCCAATGTCAGTGTTAACCCGGAGTACCTTCAGATTTTTAATTTTTGTTTATTGTCCGATCTACAGAATGAACTTACTGTGTCTAGAAGTCTTGCAGTGGTATGCTTGGGTTTTTAATTTCATTAATTACAGGGTCCTAAGCAGGTGGTAGTACCAAGCATCCTTCCTAAAAAAGAATTTATATATTAGATATTATATAGAATTTATATAATAAAATACACTTTACGACTAATAGTGATGACTTGCAATTCTAGCCCTAAGTAAAGATCAGCTAGGGCTTAACTTTATTCCTTCCATAATGCTGCTCCTCTGGTTATTACAGAGTTCTATCCGGTAGCAACCATTAAATCTTATATGCTCACCATAATAGTAGCGAGCTTGCTTTAATTGGTATGTGACACAAGCAATTAATATTAAGTCGCTGTAAGTTAAAACAGGAAATTCCCTAACATTTTAAAGTCTACATTTATATTTCTAAAGTCTGCCTGCCCTAGCTCTATTTAGATTGTTTTCCCTAGCATACTCAGAAAAATCATTATTTGTCTCCATATTTTGATGAACTATTTCAAGTATTTGAGCCGCATCATCCCTGTCCCTTATTTTTGTGTGGAATTTATTAACTATAGCAGAAGCCACAGCAGTCTATCATCAAATGTGTAGAAGCCCTGTTAAAGTAATTTTGATGAAATATTTTAAATTCAGTTTTAAAAATGCCATTCACCACCTCTACTACCCATATGGACACATAGTCACGGCTCTGGATTTATTAGCATATCTTGTCATTAACTGAGATTCACCATCTGCTGGAGACATTTCTGCGACCCTTAGACATCCACATCTATCCCCGATTACAAATCAAAATGCAGATGCATTGTCACCCGTGAGGACTAAGATCATTTTCTCGTTTCCAGTAAAAAGGGTCTCCGGTTCTCTACACTCACCATACAAAACACAGCAGCATTAAGCTACTATTTTACGCTGGTATTCTGTGAGAGGGTGCTCCTTCCCCGGTCGAGCCGACCCATTCATGCTACAACTATACTTCTAATATAACTGCAGCATGGCTCTACCAAGTATAACACACATACATAGTACTTGTCACTATGTATGTTTGCTATCGCAAAATGTAGTTAATCACAAAAGAGACATACTTGCAATGCTGATGGAACTGTTACAACCTGGTAAAAAACATTGTGCTTTTATATAATTAGTTAGCAGTATAGATGTATGATCTAAGCTTTGTTGTTCTGGGTGCAATACATTACTCACTTCAGATTGCAACGAGGACGGACTAGATGATTCAGATGGTTCCCGTTCTGCAGTTGAACATGATGCTGTTCTATCAGTTCATTGCCAGCAATTATGATATACACGGCATGACAACTGAAACAATGTAAAATACAAAAAATGAAGTCAAAGTGAAAAAATAAAAATAAAATAGATATATTTCAAACTCAAATATAAATAAAATATTTATCAAGTTAAATGTTACTGCACAAGGACGGATTTAATGCCCTATATTATTTAATAATTAAGGACTGACAGACTACCAGCAGTCCAAAAACAATGAAAAATCAACTGTCTCCTTTCTTGGTAGTTGATAAAACTGGTTAATCTCATAAATAAGCTAGTATGTTTGTCAGATATAGCTAGGGCAGATGTGAAAAAATAAAACAAGTTCTTGAGTTGATATACAATCAGTGTAAAAACATGTATAATTATCAGATATATGGATCACATTTAATAAATTGAAATGTTAAACATGTTAAACACTTACCTCACGTAGCGCAAATAATTCCTCACGTGGAAAATCGAAGACAAACAATGTGTGTGATCTTATTCTCATAAGTGTCAGTGCCACAGCTGATGTATAGATGTTCATTTGATGATCATTTTGCGAGTGCCACACTACACGTTCACTGTACTCGAAACTTGTACCTAATAAAGAAGCTACAATTATTATATTGATATTATTCAAGTAAACTCAGTTATAAAGCATTTCTTAGAGGAAGACATACCACATCGTGATATGTACCAACTATTTACCTGCTGTGTTCGAACCAATTGTTGAGAGATCAACAATTGCATTTTACTTTTACAACAATAACACGATAACACGTAATTTAATTCTTGTGACATAACAGTGACAGCGGCCTACCTGTCGGATACGATGTTGCCACTTAACTGTCATAAAATCTATGGAATGATATCGATTTTTATTCGATTAATAATATCATAAAAAGAATAATCTTTGACGCGTTTTAAGTTCTGCACGCTTTTTAAAATATAATTTCCTTTATTTATTGAAACTCTATTTCAAATGTATTTTTAAGAACAGTTAGCTTGTGCTGTATTGTTTTGTTATGCTTTAGAGAATTCATGGTAAATCAGCTGGAAATTAACTTCTTGAATTATCATAACATGATTCCATTTTAAATGTTATGTTAAAAACAGATAAGAATAACAGTTAACTTGTGCAGTAGCGTTTTGTTATACTCTAAAGAATTCTTGGTAAATCAGCTAGTAATTCGCTTGTTTAATTATCATAACTATAAATGTGAAGGTTGTCAATGAATTCAACCGAGCCTATAACAACGGTTGTTTTAGTTTTTAACGGTTGACTGCCGCTTTTGATGACTTGAAATTAATAAAAACCTATTTTGCGCAATAAGTTTTTTCTCTTTGGTAATGAACAAACCACAGAAACCCCTTTAATGTATAATAGTCCTTTTTTTGATACAAGTAGCACATTTTAAGGAACCGCAAAAACAACTTTGTTATTTATACAAACACTATGAAAAACAAAATAATTTGTTGCTGGCGATAATGATAGTGGTATTTTGACTCGATTTAAAATATATGCTTATTACTACTGAACTCTTCATGGGCCTGCGAGTCCGACTCGCACTGAACCACTTTTTTTCAACATTTAGTTTTATTCTAATAAATAGTTTTTTCGTTTTTTCTCTTTTACTTTAGGTTTATTACCTCTTTATCTATAATAATCAATCTGAGTAAGTAAAGTGTGTAAATACGATTCTTAAATTGTAAAAATAATAATTGGATTTGTACATCTTAGGTAGGTATTTAGTTTTATTTATTTAGAAAATATTAATCTCACAATTATTTATTGTAATAATATAATTTACCACACAGCTAACGCCCTCATTAGCAATGTAATGGTGAAAGAATTTTCAAAATCGGTCTAGTAATTTTTGAGATTAGCCAAAAAACGTATTCATTGAAAGTAGCGCCCTCTATAATAAAATTAACCCTATATTAGATATCTAAAATTATACATAACAATCTAGTGGTGAAAGAATTCTTAAAGTTGGTCAAGTACTTTACGAGTTAAGCGAATAAAATATTCTTTGATAGTAGCTCCCTCAATAATAAAATGCATCCTACGTTTTAAGCACCATAGCAAAAAACGATTCAACATAGCCTAATCCGTGCGCATTAGGCTATGTTGAATCGTTTTTTGCTTTTTTTGACACAGTAAAAACATAACCATCCTTTTTCGTCTGTAGTCGGTAAACATTTGGTTAATAACGGTTGCGTATCGACTGCTTTGGATAAATATCCATTGTCAACGGTTATTTTAAACCTATATCATAACATCGTAATAATTATCGAAAGATCATATAAGCATTGTAATAATGACACCATAAGTAATCGATCGAAAAGGGGAATCGATTTTTTAATGATTTTTGTGATTGGCAACATTTTTTATTTTATTCACAGACTAATGAATTACGTATTTACCTAATTTTATTTTTATCTTTTCGGTACTTTTAATTTGTGCAAAAATATTCCCATTGTTTTAGGATAAATGAATACCGCGATTAATAACCATAAATAAAGATATATTTTTTTAACAAATGCACATTGTTGGGCGTTCTATGGCCTAATATGGGCATCCCCCTTTGGCGGCTGGGATTAATCCGAACAATTCCTCAGAGCACTCCCCGTGATAGATGCGATAAAATACGCAAAGAGATGCAACATCTCTTCGCAACGCCAGTGAATCGAGCCGATCGGAAAGCACTCGGTCGTCGACGATTCGAGCCGCTCTGCGCTGGATGCGGTCAAGTGGAAGGAGCTGGTACTGGGGAGCCCCAGCCCAGAGATGGGAACAGTATTCCATGTGCGGCCGAACCTGCGCCTTGTAAAGTTGCAGGCGGTGTGCCGGCATGAAATACTGTCCCGCTCTGCTGAGCACGCCAAGCTTTTTAGAGGCCAATTTGGCCTTCCCTTCCAAGTGACCACGAAACTGCACGTCACTCGATATGTCGACGCCGAGGATTCCGATACTGGCTGAGGCAACAAGGGGAGTGCCTTGAAACTGAGGGGATACGACAAAGGGGTTCTTTTTAGCGGTTAACGCGCAAACTTGTGTCTTCTGGGGGTTAAACTGGACTAGATTTAGTCGTCCCCAATCCGAGACTCTGTTCAGCAAAGACTCGACTTCAGACACAAGTTTTTCCCGGCACTCGGAGACGTTTTCCCGAGAAATATTGGCTCGGCCGGTGTAAAGAGCATCACCAGTGCTGTCATCTGCATAGCAATGAATGTTACGGGTATGCAACATATCATTGATATGCAGAAGAAACAGCGTTGGCGATAGCACGCAGCCCTGTGGAACACCAGCATTAATAGGCTTGCAATCGGAGCTTGCACCGTCTACAACGACCTTGATGCTCCGATCTGCAAGAAAGCTGGTGATCCAATTGCACAATTTCTCGGGAAGCCCATAGGAAGGGAGCTTCGAAAGAAGCGCTTTGTGCCAAACCCGATCGAAGGCCTTCGCAATGTCCAAACTAACGGCCATTGCCTCCCCCTTGAACTCTACTGCCTCCGCCCATCTGTGAGTGAGGTAGACCAGAAGATCACCAGCTGACCGACCACGGCGAAAACCGTATTGGCGGTCACTAATCAGCTGGTGATCCTCAAGGTACCTCATAAGCTGGCAGTTTACAATGGACTCCATTGTTTTGGAGAACAAGGAGGTGATGGCGATTGGCCGGTAGTTGGACGGGTCTGAGCGGTCGCCTTTTTTAGGGATCGGGTGGACGAAAGCCGTCTTCCACGATTTTGGGACTACGCCTAGGGAGTAGGAGTACCGGAAAAGACGCGTTAAAACAGGTGCCAACTCTGGAGCACATGTCCTCAGCACAATTGGGGGGATTCCGTCAGGCCCACTCGACTTGTGGATGTCCAGGGAGAGGAGTGCTTTGCGAACCGAGCGCTGTGTGAACTGCACTTCCGGCATGGAGCACTCACACCGCGGGATGGTCGGCGGCGTACTCCCCCCGTCATCGAGAGTCGAGTTAGACGCAAAGAAGGAGCCTAGAAGATCGGCTTTCTCCTTTGCAGTATGGGCCAGTGAGTCGTCCTCCCTGTGCAGAGATGGAAGAGATGGCTGACAGAAATTCCCCTGGACAGCCTTGGCGAGAGACCAGAATGCACGGGTTCCAGAAGGAAGGCGAACTAGTTTCTCGCCAATTCTGCCCATGTGCTCTGACTTTGCCTTGGCAATGACTCTTTTGAAGGACCTAGAGGCGGAATTATACTTCTTTTTTAGAGCGCTGGTGTTTACATCCCGGGACGCTGATGCATCAACCCAGGCTTGGTAGCACTCCTGCTTATAGCATGATGCTATTTTACAGGAGCGACCAAACCATGGCTGAGATTTGCCTCCAATGGGCACCACAGAGGAAGGAATAAAAAGTTCCATACCCTGAAGTACCACATCAGTAACAGAATCCGCAACAACGTTGGGATCATCCGGCGAGAAGCAAACCCGCCCCCAAGGGTAGGATGCAAAGAAAGACCGCATCCCATCCCAATCGGCTGACCTATAGTGCCAAACACGGCGGCAGCCTGCAGAATGCAACCGCGATTTCAGCGTGAGTGGCACAACACTCCGGATCAGACAATGGTCCGAGGAGCCTAAAGGGGCGTCGACGGAAATCTGATATCCGTCCGGGTGAGAGGTCAGCAGAAGGTCCAACAGGGAAGGTGCATGATCCTCCACATCTGGAATCCGCGTAGGCGAAGTAACCAGTTGTGTCAGACCAGTTTAACAGTGGTAGAGCCATGCGGCAGCTTTGCTGTTGCACGTATGGGCCGGCTCAAACCGGGGTGGTACCACGACCTCACAGAATACCGGCGTGAAGTGGAAGTTCTGCTTCCGCGTTTCGTCGGTGAGTGCAGGTGGCCGGAGGCCCAAATCCCCCCCCCCCCCCCATCAACATGGTAGCGGAATTAAATAAAGATAGACTACCCCAGGAGGGTACCAGCACCCCTGGAGAATCCCTCGCTGAGCATCCACGACCATGTTTCTCCACTTCTGAGCGTGGGTGCTCAGGCTGCCCCGCGTATTCTGGGGGGGGCGAAATTCCGCTCAAGACTACAACTGCTCGGGGCAAACGGAGCAACAAGACCAAGGCGACCCCTGCCACGCTGTCCGTGAATTTCTGCAATATCAGGGGACTTCACTCTAACCTAAACGCCGTCCACTACCATCTCGAGACGGCGAGGCCGGCTCTGCTCTTTCTGACCGAGACGCAGGTGTCCTCTCCGGCTGATGTTTCGTATCTCTCCTACCCGGGGTACAAACTGGAACACTCCTTTGTGCCTCGGGCTGGAGTTTGCGTTTACGTCAGAGAGGACATCTGTTCTCGACGCCTCGGCAGACTTGAAGGTTCGGACCTGTCCATCCTTTGGCTACGCGTAGACAGCGACGACCATCCGCGCGTCTACGGGTGCCTCTATAGGTCCCACAGCGGTAATGCCGAAACAGACCGACTCTTCGACCACGTCCAAATGGCTGCAGATTCGTTGCTACAGCAGATCCCCTCTGCAGAGATCGTGATCCTCGGCGACTTTAACGCCCATCACGCCGAATGGCTCGGTTCACGTTTAACCGATCATGCGGGGAGATCTGTTCATGATTTTGCCTTGGCATATGGTCTGACACAACTGGTTACTTCGCCTACGCGGATTCCAGATGTGGAGGATCATGCACCTTCCCTGTTGGACCTTCTGCTGACCTCTCACCCGGACGGATATCAGATTTCCGTCGACGCCCCTTTAGGCTCCTCGGACCATTGTCTGGTCCGGAGTGTTGTGCCACTCACGCTGAAATCGCGGTTGCATTCTGCAGGCTGCCGCCGTGTTTGGCACTATAGGTCAGCCGATTGGGATGGGATGCGGTCTTTCTTTGCATCCTACCCTTGGGGGCGGGTTTGCTTCTCGCCGGATGATCCCAACGTTGTTGCGGATTCTGTTACTGATGTGGTACTTCAGGGTATGGAACTTTTTATTCCTTCCTCTGTGGTGCCCATTGGAGGCAAATCTCAGCCATGGTTTGGTCGCTCCTGTAAAATAGCATCATGCTATAAGCAGGAGTGCTACCAAGCCTGGGTTGATGCATCAGCGTCCCGGGATGTAAACACCAGCGCTCTAAAAAAGAAGTATAATTCCGCCTCTAGGTCCTTCAAAAGAGTCATTGCCAAGGCAAAGTCAGAGCACATAGGCAGAATTGGCGAGAGACTCGTTCGCCTTCCTTCTGGAACCCGTGCATTCTGGTCTCTCGCCAAGGCTGTCCAGGGGAATTTCTGTCAGCCATCTCTTCCATCTCTGCACAGGGAGGACGACTCACTGGCCCATACTGCAAAGGAGAAAGCCGATCTTCTAGGCTCCTTCTTTGCGTCTAACTCGACTCTCGATGACGGGGGGAGTACGCCGCCGACCATCCCGCGGTGTGAGTGCTCCATGCCGGAAGTGCAGTTCACACAGCGCTCGGTTCGCAAAGCACTCCTCTCCCTGGACATCCACAAGTCGAGTGGGCCTGACGGAATCCCCCCAATTGTGCTGAGGACGTGTGCTCCAGAGTTGGCACCGGTTTTAACGCGTCTTTTCCGGTACTCCTACTCCCTAGGCGTAGTCCCAAAATCATGGAAGACTGCTTTCGTCCACCCGATCCCTAAAAAAGGCGACCGCTCAGACCCGTCCAACTACCGGCCAATCGCCATCACCTCCTTGTTCTCCAAAACAATGGAGTCCATTGTAAACTGCCAGCTCATGAGGTACCTTGAGGATCACCAGCTGATTAGTGACCGCCAATACGGTTTTCGCCGTGGTCGGTCAGCTGGTGATCTTCTGGTCTACCTCACTCACAGATGGGCGGAGGCAGTAGAGTTCAAGGGGGAGGCATTGGCCGTTAGTTTGGACATTGCGAAGGCCTTCGATCGGGTTTGGCACAAAGCGCTTCTTTCGAAGCTCCCTTCCTATGGGCTTCCCGAGAAATTGTGCGATTGGATCACCAGCTTTCTTGCAGATCGGAGCATCAAGGTCGTTGTAGACGGTGCAAGCTCCGATTGCAAGCCTATTAATGCTGGTGTTCCACAGGGCTGCGTGCTATCGCCAACGCTGTTTCTTCTGCATATCAATGATATGTTGCATACCCGTAACATTCATTGCTATGCAGATGACAGCACTGGTGATGCTCTTTACACCGGCCGAGCCAATATTTCTCGGGAAAACGTCTCCGAGTGCCGGGACAAACTTGTGTCTGAAGTCGAGTCTTTGCTGAACAGAGTCTCGGATTGGGGACGACTAAATCTAGTCCAGTTTAACCCCCAGAAGACACAAGTTTGCGCGTTAACCGCTAAAAAGAACCCCTTTGTCGTATCCCCTCAGTTTCAAGGCACTCCCCTTGTTGCCTCAGCCAGTATCGGAATCCTCGGCGTCGACATATCGAGTGACGTGCAGTTTCGTGGTCACTTGGAAGGGAAGGCCAAATTGGCCTCTAAAAAGCTTGGCGTGCTCAGCAGAGCGGGGCAGTATTTCATGCCGGCACACCGCCTGCAACTTTACAAGGCGCAGGTTCGACCGCACATGGAATACTGTTCCCATCTCTGGGCTGGGGCTCCCCAGTACCAGCTCCTTCCACTTGACCGCATCCAGCGCAGAGCGGCTCGAATCGTCGACGACCGAGTGCTTTCCGATCGGCTCGATTCACTGGCGTTGCGAAGAGATGTTGCATCTCTTTGCGTATTTTATCGCATCTATCACGGGGAGTGCTCTGAGGAATTGTTCGGATTAATCCCAGCCGCCAAATTTCGTGAACGCACGACACGGCAAACGTCCCGATACCATCCACACCATCTGGATGCTTGGCGGTCCACCACTGTACGTTTCACAAGGAGCTTTCTTCCACGTACAACCTCTCTGTGGAATAGTTTATCACCGGCGATTTTTCCGGACCGATACGACCTGGGGACCTTCAAGAAAAGAGCTTACTCCTTTCTAAAGGGCCGGCAACGCACCCGCAATTCTCCTGGTGTTGCGGTTGATCATGGGCGGCGGTAGTCACTTAACATCAGGTGAGCCGCATGCTCGTTTGCCCCCTCTTCTATAAAAAAAAAAAAAAAAAAAAAAAAAAAAAAACCATATGCCAAGGCAAAATCATGAACAGATCTCCCCGCATGATCGGTTAAACGTGAACCGAGCCATTCGGCGTGATGGGCGTTAAAGTCGCCGAGGATCACGATCTCTGCGGAGGGGATCTGCTGTAGCAACGAATCTGCAGCCATTTGGACGTGGTCGAAGAGTCGGTCTGTTTCGGCATTACCGCTGTGGGACCTATAGAGGCACCCGTAGACGCGCGGATGGTCGTCGCTGTCTACGCGTAGCCAAAGGATGGACAGGTCCGAACCTTCAAGTCTGCCGAGGCGTCGAGAACAGATGTCCTCTCTGACGTAAACGCAAACTCCAGCCCGAGGCACAAAGGAGTGTTCCAGTTTGTACCCCGGGTAGGAGAGATACGAAACATCAGCCGGAGAGGACACCTGCGTCTCGGTCAGAAAGAGCAGAGCCGGCCTCGCCGTCTCGAGATGGTAGTGGACGGCGTTTAGGTTGGTGTGAAGTCCCCTGATATTGCAGAAATTCACGGACAGCGTGGCAGGGGTCGCCTTGGTCTTGTTGCTCCGTTTGCCCCGAGCAGTTATAGTCTTGAGCGGAATTTCGCCCCCCCCAGAATACGCGGGGCAGCCTGAGCACCCACGCTCAGAAGTGGAGAAACATGGTCGTGGATGCTCAGCGAGGGATTCTCCAGGGGTGCTGGTACCCTCCTGGGGTAGTCTATCTTTATTTAATTCCGCTACCATGTTGATGGGGGGGGGGGATTTGGGCCTCCGGCCACCTGCACTCACCAGACGAAACGCGGAAGCAGAACTTCCACTTCACGCCGGTATTCTGTGAGGTCGTGGTACCACCCCGGTTTGAGCCGGCCCATACGTGCAACAGCAAAGCTGCCGCATGGCTCTACCACTGTTAGTTAGTTCTATTCACCGAGAACTTGTGAGAAGAACTAAATTCATGAACAGGAGTAGAAATCCATATAAGATGGACAGCAGCGTCTTCCTGATCATAGCTCAAAATATTAATAATATGTAGTTGGCAGCTCGCATGCCAAGCGTGGCTACTATGGCAAATATCCGACTTTATTAACTATAGGAAATTCAATTGATGAACAGGAGTAGAAATAATATATTAGCCATGTACAGGTGGCGAAAAAGAAATTACTACCCATTTTCATCCCGTGGTTGTTTAACGAGGCGACAGATGTAAACTGAAACTGGAGAGGGGTAGCATCTTCTAGTATTCACGCTTGGCAAGCGGGTTGCCAACCCGCTTGTCAAGCGTGAATACTACTGCCAATACCCGGTCCATTTGTCATATAATAGGGGAAGCCTATGATCATCAGTGGAAACCCCTATTAAAAGTAAAAGAGTAGGAACCTAAACACAGCCCACTACTGGGCACAGGCCACAGCGAGTTTTAGGTCAAAAAGGAGTTGATTAAGTGGAATCCAACGCTGGATGTCCAACTTCACATACCTATTACCTAAAAATGATTTCCGAAATATTTTTTTAACATCTCTGATATGCAGGTTTCCTGCAATGCTTTTCTTCACCACAGAGAATATGGAAAATCAAAACTTCAAATTGCAGTTAAAATATGAGTGGAGTCGGCGCGGGTATGATTTGAGTTGCTTACGTACCAACTATGAAATTTACGTTTAGATCGGTTTGATTATAGGCTTATACAGATGAGTTTCAAAATTCTATCAGTGCAGTTCTGTTAAATAAATGTGTGCACTCATAGTTAAAATAAAAATAAACTCATAAAGATATATAAATATACATGTAATAAAATAAATTTACATAAATACGTTTACGAATTTGGAGACATCAGGGTAGAATAAAAGGTGGTGAGTGCGCGCAAACTACAGCGTTAACGAATAGGTAACCATTTTAATTGAGATTGTTACGTGGATACATGGTCATACTTTCGAAGATTTAAAATTAATCGAATGCAGTTATTCAGAAGACGGTCATATTTGTTGAGCAAATCTACATTCAGGTAGAAATAACACACACCACCATAGTCGATTAGGGGGAAAATTAAACTTTGCACAAGCGTTGTCTTAATTTCGGATGGAAGAAAATTTTTAAGGCGATAAAGAGAATGCAGGGTACCGGTGACTTTCTGGCTAATGGTCGTTGCTTGGGCTTTCCAACTCAAAGAAGAATCAATTAATAAACCTAGATTCTTCACAGTAGAACACAATTGAATTTCAATACTATTAAAAAAGATAAGAGGTAGAGCTACTGTTTGCAATCTCTGGATCATCCGACGGCTACCAATTGTTATGGACATACACTTCGAAATCGAAGACTTTCGACCATTAGACCAAAGCTGTCAGACCAGTTCCTAATGTATACATAAGGTACCTGTTAATTACGTCCACTGCTACAGAAATATCTTCTACACTCGTATGTGTGTACAATTGCAAGTCATTGGCATACAGATGATACGCAGACTGAAGGTTTTGGGTAATGAGATTAATAAATATAGAAAAGAACAAAGGAGATAATATGCCGCCTTGAGGGACACCAGCATGTATGTCAAGCCAGCTAGATGATTGCTCATCGATCCGAACCGACTGCTGACGCCCTCGAAGATAAGATGAAAACCAATCCAGTGCTTCAGGTGAGACCATAGAAAGGGAAAGGATGAAAATTAGAATGTCATAACCGATGGTATTAAAGGCGTTGAAGAAGTCAACTATTTTTTTTTTATAGAAGAAGGGGCAAACGAGCATGCGGCTCACCTGATGTTAAGTGACTACCGCCGCCCATGATCAACCGCAACACTAGGAGAATTGCGGGTGCGTTGCCGGCCCTTTAGAGAGGAGTAAGCTCTTTTCTTGAAGGTCCCCAGGTCGTATCGGTCCGGAAAAATCGCCGGTGGTAAACTATTCCACGTTGTTGGACGTGGAAGAAAACTCCTTGTGAAACGTACAGTGGTGGACCGCTAAGCATCCAGATGGTGTGGATGGTATCGGGACGTTTGCCGTGTAGTGCGTTCACGAAATTTGGCGGCTGGGATTAATCCGAACAATTCCTCAGAGCACTCCCCGTGATAGATGCGATAAAATACGCAAAGAGATGCAACATCTCTTCGCAGCGCCAGTGAACCGAGCCGATCGGAAAGCACTCGGTCGTCGACGATTCGAGCCGCTCTGCGCTGGATACGGTCAAGCGGAAGGAGCTGGTACTGGGGAGCCCCAGCCCAGAGATGGGAACAGTATTCCATGTGCGGCCGAACCTGCGCCTTGTAAAGTTGCAGGTGGTGTGCCGGCATGAAATACTGTCCCGCTCTGCTGAGCACGCCAAGCTTTTTAGAGGCCAATTTGGCCTTCCCTTCCAAGTGACCACGAAACTGCACGTCACTCGATATGTCGACGCCGAGGATTCCGATACTGGCTGAGGCAACAAGGGGAGTGCCTTGAAACTGAGGGGATACGACAAAGGAGTTCTTTTTAGCGGTTAATGCGCAAACTTGTGTCTTCTGGGGCTTAAACTGGACTAGATTTAGTTGTCCCCAATCCGAGACTCTGTTCAGCAAAGACTTGACTTCAGACACAAGTTTGCTGTGAAACTAAAACCAACACAGTGACTTTAGAGTCCTCTATGCCTACCCTAACATCACCAGTTACTTTAAGGAGTGTGGAAACGGTACTATTACTGAGCCCAAAGCCAGACTGCAAGGGACTTAATAAGTTATTACAGGAGATAAATTGCGAAAATTGCTTGTAGGCACAGGCCTCAAGTATTTTGGATAAGAAGGGAAGAATGGATATAGGTCAGAAATGATTGGGTAAAGTGGGATTTGGGATCTTGTGTAAGGGAATAACGTAAGCCTTACGCCACTGTTACTGTGGAAGCAGAATAGGGAACTATGATCATAGTGTGAGTGTGTCTTGTTTCTATTGATTTCTTATACTGTACAGGTTACTTTGTGTGTGTAATGAACGTAATCCAGTTTTCGATAATGTTCAGGTGTACCTTCCAACATTTATTAATTGAAGCCTATAAATGTCAACTACTGAACATATACCTCACAGACTACCTCATGGGGGGATTTTACTCTTGGCAACCCGCAGTATTTTATTCTTATTTTGAGTTATTATTAGAAAGATGATGCTACCCATCTCCTTTGTATATCTTATCTTCACCTTTTTGTTTAATAAATGGGTTTAACAATATTTTATTTACTTATTTACAAAATATGGAGATCCATATATGAATTTAAAGCTTATATTAAATAAGATGTAAAATATAAAGATTTAAATAATTTACCTAGTATAAGAAATGTAGGCCAACAACGGATCCCAAGCGCATCCCAAAACAAACTGTCAGAATCATTCACTACAGGGTGATGAATGTTATACCTTTGTACCGCTGCTAATATATTTGCGGAGTCTTTTTCATTACTAAACTTTGCACAATGTACTCCAATCTGTAAGATTATGTGCAAATTATCTGAGACGCAATGTGTCTGTCTTAAAGTATATAATAATAATAATAATATATTACACACAATTATATAATTTTAATATTATACATATAACTAAAGTAGAAAGCAATTTTTAATATTTACAAAGAATTAAAAACAATGTCATAGTTTTTATGTTTATTCTTGGAAGTAATTTGTGCAAACTAAATTACAAAAAATACTAAAGTTTGACTCACAAAGTCAGTAAATAAAAGTATCCTCCCTTGTAAAAAAGTGTAATAATATTTAAGAAAGTTTTCAAAACGAAGTTAAAAAAAAAATATGAAAACCTTTGTGATGAAATTGAGCTCAATCGTCTTTGTGAAAAAGGTAACAAACTGCTAATCATACACTACCAAAACTTTAAGAAAAAAAATTGAATGCACTGTTGCTCAAAACTGTAATAGTTGTTCTTTTTGTTATAGGATAGGGTGACAAACGAGCACACAGTTCACCTGATGGTAAGTGGTTGCTGCGGCCTATAGACATTCACATCTGTCCTCGATAACAAATCAAAATACAGATGCGTTGTTGTTTTATTAGATTACAAATTATCTTCTTCATCCAAGTCACCTATGTCACTATCATCTCCCTGTAGATTTATAATCAAAGGTTCAACTTTTCGGGATCACTTTTCAATTCATTTAAAAACAAAACTATACTGTAAATAACTATTCGAGTTTGCATGTATCACCTTTGAATTTTTTAAAATCCACATACACATTGTGATACTAACTGGCATGATAACATCTGTGGGGTTCAGCTAGTCAATACTATAAAACTATAATTTAATAAGTCCTCTCACCACAACAAGTCCATTTTCAACAGAATATATTTGCTCCAAATGTGCTAAGTCAGGCAAAACATGATAACAGTTAATACAACAATAAGTCCAGAAATCTAAAACCACCACTTTATCAGCACAATGTTGGGATAGAGAAATTTGCTCGGAGACATTAACCCATTCCAAATCTGCGCATGAAAAGAAAATACATTTGTATATCAAATAAAAAATGTTATTATATGATAATCAATTTATTTTTTATTCTAATTTTAAGCTTTATAATTGTCCTTACCTTTCTTAAAATCATCAATAGGTGTGACTAATGAATAAACTTTTTTAATATGATTAATAATAAGGGAATCCCGATCCGCTTCAGATGCTGCTGAACTTATAGCATCTGTTAAGTCCATGCATGCCTGGGCCACGAAATCTAAGGGGCTTGACTCCATGTTCATTTAATAACTTCTCAGGTCACTTTACAATTAGTTTGATTAAACTTAACGGTATTGTTTAATTTATGTGGTGATGGAATGGTCACATTAGCTAAAATATTGTTTTAATATCAATATCCAACGGATACTCAATTACG
Source organism: Parnassius smintheus behrii (assembly GCA_036936625.1). Classification (NCBI taxonomy): domain Eukaryota; kingdom Metazoa; phylum Arthropoda; class Insecta; order Lepidoptera; family Papilionidae; genus Parnassius; species Parnassius smintheus. The sequence continues at coordinate 40,042,272 of JAUPFT010000005.1, read as the reverse complement.
CAGGTACCAGGTTTGCGGTATTTTAGATAAAAATAATAACTTTTTATTTCAATTGTTGATTGTGGTCAAAGTTAAATTATTATATAATTATAGTGATCATCCACTGTCCACAACACAACACAAACAAATTAATACCAATGTCACTTATCAATGTCAGTTAGGGATGTTCGATGAACATCGATGTATAGAAATTAAAACATCGATGTTACCACACGTTACACATCGAAACATCGATGTTGCCACATGTCAAACAGCGATGTCAATGAACCAATAATCGATTAATAAGAAATTGTGAACAATGCGAACACGCGAAATCAATATCAACTAAATATTTTATCTCCTATAAAAGGTTGCCGTGCCGATGCCGTGTAGTGGCGGTTGAGATCGGCGGCGGTCTATTTGTCCTAGGTAAACTTACTCGTTAACAATTATCGGCACAGGAGCGACACGGACGTTGCACATGACCTTTGTTTTGTCCATGTACATTTTAAGATATATCTGTTGGTAGAAACTTCAAAACGAGTTCGTGAACAGTCGGCAAATGGAAAGTAAGTGGTTAACCCTCAAATGACGTTAATACCGTATCCTTTTAGGTCTACAACTCTAGAAATTTGAAAACTTCTAATGCAGCGGTATATTTTCGGGTATATTACGTCATCCTGTCTTACACCTCTGTTGAATTAACGTAGCAGCATCGAAATTTCCACGGAATCAGATTTTCTCATATTTTACATGCGTAAAATAAAGTTGAAGTAAAATTGTAAAAACTTTCAAATTTGGTGGGTATGTATATGGTCTATTTCGGAAATTTACTTGTTTGGCAGGCTGTATGTCGACAAATCTGATATCCACTAACCCATATCTTCCCGTGGGTGTCATAAGAGGCGACAGAGGGACACCGAAAGGAGATGGGCAGCAGCATCCTCCTAATAACATCAATAAAATAACAAAAAACTGCGGTTGCCATACCGCTCGCCAAGCGTGGCAACTATGGCAAATATCCCCCCATGAGCAACGACGCAAATAAATGGCCCCCAGTCCCCGGCGGCCCCGCTATTCCTGGCTACGGTGGCGACCATGGCGGGACAGGGGGTGCTAAGAATCTCCAGTGGTGGTTCGGTTGCCACCTACGACGACTCGACCCGGCAACGTATAACGCACGCACCCTGAGGACTGACGAGAAGATACTGGAGCTGGAAGAAGAGGTGGACAAGTTGCGCTGGCATATTATTGGATTATCTGAGGTCCGAAGAGAGGGGGAGGACACTGTAATCCTCGAGTCCGGCAACTTGTTCCATCACCGGGAGGCCGACAATCTGTCCCAAGGAGGTGTCGGATTTATCGTCCACAAGTCCCTCGTCAACAACGTTGTAAATATTGGAAGTGTGTCGACGAGGGTGACGTACCTGATACTCAGAATCACCAAACGGTATTCGCTGAAGGTCATACAGGTCTACACACCAACCTCGGCACATCCTGATGAGGAGGTGGAGGAAATGATGAGGATATTTTGTCGTGAAGCGACAATAAAAACTAAAGAACCTAACTTAACTACAACGAAAACAACCAAAATAAAATAAATTATTTAAAAATTTACGCAACGCAACGCTCGGAGTAAGTACACACAGCACCCGGAGTAGGTATACGCTACGTCTGGAGTAGGCACGCAGCGTTTGAAGTAGGTACACGCGGCGCTTGAAGTAGGCAAACACAACTTCCGGAGTAGACACACACAGCGTCCAGAATAGACACGCAGTGTCTGGAGTAGGTCCACGCAACGTCTAGAGTAGGCACGCAGCGTTTGAAGTAGGTGCACGCGGCGTTTGAAGTAGGTAAACACAGCGCACTAGTAGGCGGAGGCGTAGTCGTGGCTAGGCGACGACTTAAGGAGCGGACAGAGGCTTGCAGGATCCCGAGGCAGTGCGGAAAAGGCCTTTTTCAGATGCTTCAAGTATCAAAGCTCAAGTCAGACTCCCCCATTCGCCGATTGTTCGGCTTATTTTTCCTATTTGACGGATCTGGCATAAGAACGGAAAATTATTCTCATTAAATTTGAAATTATTTAAATTAAAAGCAAATTCTTGTAAATGGCCAGGAAGAAAGGAGTATTTTGAAGTAAAAACATAAGGCCGGTAACGATATTTGAATAAAAATTGCCATGACAACCTGATAAACAACGATGTCAAAACATGTCAAATTTTGGTTTTAGGCTCGTAATACAGAAACGGCAAGATTTAAGTGAAAAATGAGATATTATTTATATAGGAAAAAAAAGTAGCGCAACAGCGTGCACGAAACCCGAAATTGCAGAGTTACGGAGAACTAAATAAAAGACCGAAAAAGGTAGACTCCATTGACATCGATTTAAAAAGTGCTGATAACGTGAAAATACGACGTGAAAATGATTTGTTATTGTGTTCTTATGGTTTAAAAATGTTACAGGTTCCTATGGAAATAAAGGTGATGCAAAATATCCAGTTTTAAGATGAATGCAGAAAATCAAAAACAGAATGGAAAAATAGATTTAAAATAGTGTAAAATGGTATGTAAGTAGCATAACACTACAAATTCTAGAGCTATGCATTCCTCCAAAACCCACTACACGGTGTTGATGGGAGACTTCAACGCAAAACTAGGCACAAGAGAAGGCGGTAAGCTGAAGTTAGGGAAATTTGGAGAAGGGCAACGGAACTGTAGGGGCCAGCAGCTGGCCGACTTTATGTAGAAAGAGGGACTCTTTATGATGAACTCTTTCTTCCAGAAGCGGCCCCACAGGAAGTGGACCTGGTCGAGCCCCGACGGTTCGACAAAAAATGAGATTGACTTCATTATGACGACCAGACGCCAACTGTTCAGTGATATCTAAGTGATCACAAGGGTGAAAACCGGCAGCGATCACCGAATGGTTAGAGGCACACTGAACCTAAACGTAAAGTTGGAGAGGTCTCCTCTAATGAAGTCAACGCTCCGTCCCCCTCGTGCTCTAATCCAGAATCCCGAGACTTTTCAGCTCGAGTTACGTAACCGCTTTCAGTGTCTAGAAGATTGCAATGTAGTGGACGATATGAATGACAAGCTCGTGGAAACTGTCCACGCGGTCGGAGCTAAGTTCTGCAAGACCCGCCGCAGAAGAACACAAAAACTCTCCGATCACACTCTTAATCTCATGGCTGTTGGACGGGAGATGAGGCTGCAATCGTCAACAGATTTGACAGCATACAGGCAACTGAACAGACAGATCTCCAAATGCATGCGGCGAGACTTACGCGACTTTAATACTGCTCGTATTAAAGAAGCGATCGAGCGTAACCAGGGCTCCAAAGTCTTTGCCAGAGATCTGTCTGCCAAAAAGAGCCAACTGTCAAAGCTGAAGACTGAGTGTGACAGCATCTTTTCCGAGACACCTGAGATTTTGAGTGAGATTGAGAGGTTCTATTAGCAGCTGTACACATCATCGTTGGAGCCACACGTAAGTGTGAGTAACGATCCAAGAGCAAGTCTTACCCGACACTATTCCGATGATATCCCGGACGTCAGTCTGAGCGAGATTAGAATGGCTCTCCAGCACCTTCAAAACGGCAGGGCCCCAGGCGAGGATGGAATTACAGCGGAGCTTCTGAAAGCGGGTGGAACACCGGTACTTGAAGTCCTTCAGAGGCTCTTCAATTCCGTTCTCCATGGTGGCACTACTCCGGAGGCGTGGAGCAGAAGTGCGGTGTTCTTGTTCTTTAAGAAATGCGACAACGCTCTCTTGAAGAACTACAGACAAATTTCCATTCTGAGCCGCGTCTACGTGCTGTTTTCGAGAGTTATTACGAATCGTCTCGCACGCAGTCTCGACGACTTCCAGCCTCCCGAACAAGCCGGTTTCCGAAAAGGCTTCAGTACTATAGACCACATATATACCCTGCGGCAGATTGTACAGAAGACCGAAGAGTACAATCTGCCACTTTGCCTGGCGTATGTGGACTATGAGAAAGCCTTTAATTCCGTCGAAATTTGGCCGGTGCTACAGTCCCCTCAGCGGTGCCAAGTTGACTGTCGGTATATCGAAGTGCTGAAGTGTTTGTACAGTAGGGCTACGATGGCTATCCGAGTACAGAATCAGAGCTCGAAATCTAGCCAACTGCAGAGAGGTGTAAGACAGGGTGACGTTATATCCCCGAAACTCTTCACCGCTGCATTGGAAGACGTTTTCAAGCTACTGGACTGGAAAGGATACGGTATTAACATCAATGGCGAGTACATCACTCACCTTCGATTTGCCGACGATATAGTCCTTATGGCAGAATCGCTGGAGGACCTTAGAACTATGCTCAATGACTTCAATGGTGTCTCCCAACGGATAGGTCTTAAGATGAACATGGACAAAACGAAGATCATGTTTAATGCCCATGTCTCACCTATGCCGGTAGTTGTTGGGAGCACTATGCTCGAAGTTGTTGACGAGTACGTTTACCTGGGACAAATAGTCCGACTAGGTAAGTCCAACTTCGACCGAGAGTTCGGGAAATTACGACACATCTTCTCGTCAGGTATACCTCAATCTCTGAAAACTAAAGTGTACAACCAGTGCGTGTTGCCAGTGATGACTTACGGATCAGAGACGTGGTCCTTCACTGCTGGCCGTATGAGGACGCTCAAGGTCGCTCAGCGAGCTATGGAGAGGACTATGCTCGGAGTTTCTCTGCGTGATAGACTAAGAAATGAGGATATCCGCAGTAAAACCAGAGTGACCGACATAGCCCAACGGATTAGTAAGCTTGGCAATGGGCCGGCCATATAGCTCGAAGAACCGACAACCGTTGGAGAAGAAGGGTTCTCGAGTGGCAGCTTCGTACCGGTAGGCGTAGTGTAGGGTGACCTCCCACTAGATGGAGTGACGACCTGGTGAGACATGCAGGAAGTCGATGGATGCGGGTGGCTCAGGACCGTGCTTTGTGGCATTACTTGGGGGAGGCCTATGTTCAGCAGTGAACTTGTGAAGGGCTATAATGATGATAATGATGATATAAAAGGTAAATTTTTTTTAATAATTAAGGATTCCTAAATGCTGTCAAGTATAAACTGTAATGTCTCAGTTGTAACTGCCTTCGCTTTGTTATTGTGGTGTCGTTGTCGGTTGTCGCCTAATAACTATTCTACATAAATTGTTATTCAAATTAATTGATTTTTCCCTAATTGTCTATACACACATCATTTTGAAACAATATGTATCTACACTAATATAATTATATTTAGCTGTTTTTTGAGCTTCGGATAACAAGTTTATTGTTTGCTTGAAGTTTACGAAAATAAATCACTGGTCGATCGTGAACATAGACAATTTCATTACATAGTGCATTCTACAGTGAATTTTATAAACGGCTGTCGATACTTACTGCTTGGGCTGCCTGATTAAAAATTGTGTAAACAAAGGTTACGGAAAAGTCAATTGTTTTGTATTTGTGAAGTTTGTTAATTTTCCCTCTATAATCATTTTTTTATTTCGCGATAGTAGTTATTATAAAACCTACGTCTAAATCGTAAAATAGTATAGTAAATTTTTTAATACCAGATTTAAATTTGTATAGGAACATTTAAATATCAAAATAATAATATTCATCGTTATCGGCAAAAAATATAGCAAATTAACAAAGTATTTGTAGGCTTTTTCCCATTTTCAAATTACTGTTTCACACTAAATGTTTTATTAATTTCTTTATAAATTAATAAAACATTTAGTATAATTTCATTAATAATAAACCATAAACAACACTACTAATTTTTTGTTCATCTAATTTTAACCTACTAAATAGGTACATGTGCTATAACATCGATAATGGCCAACATCGATGTTTTGAGTAGGATAAACATCGAACATCGATGTTAAGCTGTCGATATCAACATCGATGTTATCATCGATGTTTCTGTAACATCGAACATCTCTAATGTCAATGTCAAGTGAGTAAGTGACAACTTTTTTTTAAGACCATATGGCCCGTAGACAGAGAAACCTATAGACTAATGATCGGCGTGGCCTCGAGTGAGAAAGGACGATAACAAATTTTTAGGTTATACAATAATCTTTATGACTTTTAAACACATTTAGATAAACATTTTAATTGTTCTAAGAACTGAACTGAACAAGATTCACCAATCTTAAGCTCACAAAACACTTTTTTCTCACTTAAACCAACTTGTAAACTCCTTAAATCGCTACGCTGTTAAAGTTGTTTAGCAAACTGTAGAGTTTGCTAAACAAAAAAACCAGCACGGAGAAAGGGACAAACAATCACACCGCTCTATCTCATTTCTATGCAAGACGTATGCATAAATCTATCTTTTTCGTGTGCGAATGTGAAAAAAGGCGTCAATTTGTCTATAGGTTTCTCTGTCTACGATATGGCCCTTCTATTGTGGTTATGTCACAATAATTCTGACAACATCCAGTCTTTGGCTTGTCACACCCTTATAACCCTATTACACTACCCTGTATCAGGGTGCCCACGCCCTGATTCAGGGTGGCGTAATAAGAGAAAGGAAGTAAGGGTCCCTAATTAGGGCGTCAAAGTGGACCCGGTCTGCGGTGCCCTTCCACCGTGCAGTGTAGTAACACCAAAGACAACAATATTAGATACGGAAATCTAATAACACTAAGGGAGCTAGGGCACTTATTCTATAGAGTGTAGAAGTAAGAAGTAGAGACTTTGTATTAAAAAGTGTCCATTAAAACCATTAAATAAGGGTGACGCCACTATAACTACGGGGTAAATTTTAAAGAACGCACCGAAAAATAATAGTGGGATGGACGACTTTTTCGAGGTTATATTTACTAAATAAAATTATTTTAGACTTTAGAGCTACTGAGCAGTTTAGCACCACACTTAAACCGTCGACAACTGCTAAGTTCATTTCATTCCAGTAGCTACCCCAGCGCTGTTGTGGATGAGTTTTTGAGCTGTTATTTTCTGCTTACAAATGCCCCCTTTTTAACTATTCTACTATGGGAGTTGGTACTTCTTACTTCTACACTCCATAACTTATTCGATGCGCGACTAGGGATGCAGTCGATTCATCAATTCTTTCAAACATCATCATCATCATATCATATCATCATTCATAAACGTGAGCTATGTTTTATGAACGATGTTTTGTTCAAAGATAAAAAGTTCCGTACGTTAAAAGTTGCGAACGATGATTATCACGAATTTTATGTTGTCAAAAAATAAATATTCGAGACAAAATATGTCAAAATTAGATAACGTTTACATTTTTTAAGTTAGAAGGTTTAGTATTTAGCAGAAATTACTCAATCTTAAAAATGTTAACTACGAATCAAAAAACAGGCGAATGGTCTATCAGCTGAAAATAAATATAGTTGAACTTCAGAAGTACAATTATCTTCTATTGGTAAATCCATTTTCAGTGTAAAATTGTAGTTATTTTTACTGTAATAATTAATTAAAATAGGTTTACAAATATTAAAAATGGATTGAAATTGTTTTATTCACTTTCTTACTAATAATTATATTGTTTGAGCTTTAACTTAATGAATAGCTTAATTACAGCAAGAGAGCGTCGTGGAGAAAGCTATGCGAGGAAGTTGAGTTTGCCTCGCAGTGCAAGACTTCACAAAATGCTATCGAAAGCTAAACCTAATCAGATCGGGCTTCTCAAAAAGCCGGATGGTAACTTCACTAATAGTGAAACAGAAACATTGGAATTACTAGCGTTAACCCATTTCCCAGGGTTACACAAGACTTAAGCCTTGAATTCTTTCAGAGCCTTGTATCTCAAGGCCTTGTACTGGTGTAGGGCTGCAAAGATAATGTTACGCGCCCAAGTCGACGGCACTAGCGCCATCTAGTCTCGAACCGAAGAACTAAACTTCTAGAGTTGAAACTCGAACTCTCGGTACCTTGCGCGTGTTTACTTGAATATTCTGGATATTTTGCTGCTAATTTATATTTATAGGCGCTGCAAGATGCGATCGGGGAAGTATTGAATTTGGCGAGACAAGCGAAGCTTCGGAGCGGAATAAAGTGAATTAATGTGTTTAATTATTAGTGTTTTAAGTTTTAATTTGTGTATAGAAAATTAAAGTGTTAATTTAGGTAATTCTATCGGCAATTTTTACTGTCACGAACCTCAAGCTCGTAACAATTGGTGTCAGAAGTGGGATAAAATCATGCCGATTTTACCTAAGGAGGAAACGGAGGGTGTCCGTACCCGAAGTCAACGCCAGCAGGAGACGGACCAAAGAAGATTTGGTGGTAAAACACCGCAGACGTCGGAGGGCCAGCCACCGGCTGCAGGCCCGTCAGTAGCTCCTACAGATGTAGGAGCAGCACCCGACTCAGGTGCTCTGATGGTGATGTTGCAGGAACAGGCCCGCCGACAGGAGGAGCAGGTCCGTCGGTTGGAAAAACAGCTGCGGGGCGGACAGGATCAGCAGGCCCGCCGACAGGAGGAGCAGGCCCGTCGGTTGGAAGAACAGCTGCGGGGCGGACAGGATCAACAGGCCCGCCGACAGGAGGAGCAGGTCCGTCGGTTGGAAGAACAGCTGCGGGGCGGACAGGGTGAACAGGCCCGCCGACAGGAGGAACAGGTCCGTCGGCTGGAAGAGCAGCTGCGGGGCGGACAGGATGAACAGGCCCGCCGATAAGAGGAACAGGCCCGTCGGTTGGAAGAGCAGATGCTCCTCATGAAGGACCTTCACGCTACCTTCGGAAAAGAGATACGGGAGGTGAAGGATAAGGTTGCTCTACGTGACAACCGATTGTCGGAAGCTGAAACCCGAATCGACCAAGTAAACAATCGGGTTGACAACGTAATGGCTGACATGAAGAAATCACTGGACGAACTCAAACGTGGAGATGGAGCTACAGCTCCCGTAGTAGCTACAACACCTTCGCTACGTGGGTTCAAGGTGCCACCGTTCGACGGTACCTATTCCTGGTCAGCCTACAAAATCCAGTTCGAGGCCGTCATGGAGGCAAACGGCTGGAATAAAAGCCAGGCCATGACTGCACTCACCTTAGGCCTGCGCGACCAAGCCTTAACCGTGTTGGAAGCTCTCGGTAAGAAAGTGACCTACGGGCAGCTCCTTGAGGCATTGGAGGCGAGATATGGTGACGCTCACATGGAACACGTCTTTCGCGCGCAGCTTAAAGATCGCGTGCAACGCAACAATAAAAACCTGCAGCAGTGGGCCCTTGAGGTGGAGAAGATGGTTCGAAAAGTAAACAGTTTTACTGTGTCCATTATCGTGACGAAGTCGAGGCTTGGTGTCGTACATGTACAAGTTGTGCGGCCGTGCGGGGACCTCAGACACGTAGTAGAGGAGCACCGAAATTGTACAATGTTAGTGCACCATGGGATAGGACAGCCCTTGACATTGCGGAGCCGTTACGGAAAGGCGCAAGAGGGACTCCTAAGATCGTCCATGTGGATCGCCTGGCGCGTTATTATGGGGCCGATAGTGCTCGGGACGAGCATGTCTTAGGAGGGGGCAGTGTTGCGCGGCTAATTTGACATCTGGCACTAGCGCCATCTAGTGTCGGGTAACAGAGCGAGGAGAGAGCTTTCCAGCAAATGACATCACTAATCTTTCAACCGACAGCGCCATCTGTTGTCGAAAGGAAGAACTAAGTAACCCCGATTTCTACGATGTCTGATAGTAAAGTCGTATCCCGGCTGCTGCTGGGCGGTGATGTCAGCCGCACTTCCCTTCTGAGATCGTTCACCTTCCCTTTCTAGGGTACGCTTAGGGCAGCTGGATCGAAGATGGCCCCTTTCCCCACAGCCATAGAACCTAGGGCTGTATCCTTTCTTGTGGTCGCGAATTCCTGCAACCTCCCTAGCGTGAGGGGAATGATGTTGCTGCCACCGACAGGCGGTGCCGTTAGCTGCACTACTCTCTCGAGATCGATCAACTCACCTTTCTACAGTTCGCTTAGGGCAGCTGGAGCGAAGATGGCCCTTTTCCCCACAGCCATAGCACCTAGGGCTGTATCCTTTGTTGCGGTCGCGAACTGCAGCTGCTGCAACCTCCCTGACGCGATGGGAACGATGATCCTGCCGCACGGCTTCCACCTCCAGTGCATGGGCCAAGGCGTCCTTAAGCGTCTCGTGGTGCCCGAGCCTCACAGCAGCTCTGACTTCCAGGTCGCGGATGCCGTCGATGAATGTCTGCACCAGGTTCCCTTCACCCTTCACCAGCTTCTCCACCTCTAGAGCCCACTGCTGCAGGTTTTCGTAGATGCGCTTCACGCGATCTTCAAGCTGCGCACGAAAGACGTGTTCCAGGTGAGCGTCGCCATATCTCGCCTCCAATGCCTCAAGGAGTTGCTCATAAGTCACTTCCTCACCGAGGGCTTCCAGAACTGTTAAGGCCTGGTTACGCAGGCCTAGTGTGAGAGCAGTCACACTAGGCCTGACTTTTATTCCAGCCGTCCGCCTTCATAACAGCTTCGAACTGGATTTTGTAGGCCGACCAGGAAGAAGTCCAGTCGAACGGTGGCACCTTGAACCCACGTAGCGAAGGTGTTGCAGCTACTACGGGAGGTGCAATTCCATTCCCCAGCTTGCGGTCATCCAGTGTTTTCTTCACGTCAACCATCACGTTGTCAACACGATTGTTCACTTGGTTGATTCGGGTTTCAGCTGGGCTGCGTGGTTATGTGGTGACTTTTACCCACTAAACCCAACCTTTTAGGAATTTGCTTAACGATCTGACTAGAGATCTCTAAGCCGTATACGAACGCGACTCTCCTTGGCAGAAAGGAGGGCGCAGCAGAAAGGAGGGCGCAGTCATTCCACATTGGAGTCAACTTAATATACGCCTTTTTGACCTAAAACTCGCTGTGGTCTGTGCACAGGGTGTATTTAGGCTGCTACTTTTTTACTTTTAATGGGGCTTTTCACTGCTGATCATAGGCTTCCCTTATTGCCTATATCAAATAGACCGGGTATTTGCAGTAGTATTCACGCTTGGCAAGCGGGTTAGCAACCGCAGCTCTTTACTACATACTTTGTGCTGTTATCGAGAAGATGCTACTCATCTCCTGTTTCAATTTCGGAACCAATATTCTTCTTAAACAGCTTTTCTATCGTTCAATGATATACGTTCCCTGCATTTCATTCGACACGTACCTAGCTCTTTCACAGTCATGAAAAGCTGTTTAAGAAGAATATTGGCAAATGGGAACATATCTCAAGATATCAACTTATACGGCATCCTTAATAGAAATACATGACAAGGCCACTCAAAGACAACACACATTAGATCCTGACCAGCAAAAAAAAATCGCACGAAAAATACAAACATTTTTTATTAATTCACGGAAAGCGTGAGCCCATTTGTTGGGGATGCGACGTTAGGAAAAAGCGATAACTTTATAAAAACAGTTGCCTTGATAAAACGATGCTCTGTATGTGGCACTCAAACAGACGATAACTGTGGGAAGAGTATACCCAAACATAAGATTTTTGATGAAAAAACAAGAGATTAATAAACATATTTTGTCATTTCCTTCATATGAGAGCCGTTACACAAGAAAAACTACACCAAAAAAATACTTGCCTTCTCATCTCTCATCATCATCAACAAAATGTATGATTTATTTTGTGAAAACCGCGACAGTCCACCTTCAGTAAAAATATATAGTCAAGAATTCCAGTTTTGACTTGCTCTTTCTGACATAGTAATATCACAAGTATAACATGTGTCGGCTCGGGGCTTTTTGAATGATTATCCTAATTTGTGAACTAATTGCTCAACATGAACATCACAAGATTGCCGCAGATCAAGCATACGAAATGAAAAAACGTAACACTCAAGTGAATAAAAATGACAGTGATGTGCAAGTTTATACATTTGACTTACAACAGTATTTACCCACTCCAGCTCTCACCTCTTCAGTAGTTTTCTACAAACGCCAGTTGTGGACGTTCAACCTGAATATGGCATATGGCATGAAACCATAGCTGCTAGGGGAGCTAATCAAATAGCATCATGTGTTTTTAAGCATTTTCAAAAACCTGAGAATACAAAACACGTGATAATTTATTTTGATACTTGTGGCGGTCAGAACCGAAATTCTCATGTCAGCTCAACGTTGACCTGGGCTTTTCAGAAATTGAAGATAGATGTCATAGACCCCAAGCCCATGGTTCCGGGTCATAAACAAGTGGCCACGGATCATAATTATCATCACAGAAAAAAAGAAAGAAAAACGGATTTGCAGATTTATCACTTGCTTGATTTGATACAACTTATCAGATCGAGCAGTAAAAACATTGAAGTTGTCGAAATGCGCAGTTCCGACTTTTTGGATTTTTCTTGGTTGTTTTTATTTAAACCAAATAATTAAATTGTTATTATTTAAACTTTACCTATGTAGTATATTAATAAAAATAGGTAAGAATCGCTCACGTTATAATGTCGACATAATTTCAAATAATTAGAATTGGGAACTTTTTATGACATAAAGAAATTGCACCCTGCTTAAATATAACTGCACCATTGTTAAAAATGCATAAAATGCTAAACCGCTTCGCTGTTCCAACGCTGTCTTCGCTGATGCCTGATGCTGAGCTAAGCCAACAAATCGAAATCTAAATCACAAAATTTTTATTCCGCTATGTCGTTTGGTTAGAAAGAGAGAAACTAAAAAAGCGGATTTCTACGCATCAGTACAGATCTTAGAGTTTAGTTTAGCTAGGCCGATTTTGAACATCGGATTTTAGTTTGAGAAATCAATACGGTGGACTGTGTGCTCATTTGAAAAAAAAGCAAATGAAGTGAAGAATTTTATGTATAAAATACATAAAATAGGCTGTATTTTCAAAGATCTTTGTCTGTGTTTATTAGCGAGTCGTGAAAACAATCAAAAACAAATAAATATTTATGTGTCAATGTCAAAGTCAAAACTCAAAACAAGTGTTTGTGCACCGTGATCAGTGATTAAATAATTTTCTGTTTTGTGCACCGTGACTAAATATTTTCTGTTTTAATCCTTTTATTGTCATTTTTAGTTTATTGCCGACACGAAAAAATTATGTTAAATTATGGATGCCATGTTTGATATTTGTTATTTATCCTCTGACGGTACCACTATTGAACCCGATGATATTCCTCAGACAAAGGAGAATGTCTGGATTTTGGGAAAAAAATATAGCGCTATTCAGGGTATGAAGTCGATATGCTCTACAAACAGTAATTTTTTTCCAAATAAATACCTATGGAATCAATTTGATTTTGTTTATATTTCAGATTTGGATCGCATAAGACGCGACATTAGTTCTATTATTTGGTGTACATATAGGAAGGGATTTGTTCCCATCGGAGATGAAGGTCTAACTTCTGATAAAGGTTGGGGATGTATGTTGCGATGTGGACAGATGGTACTTGGAGTAGCGCTTATAAGAATTCATTTATCAACGGATTGGGTTTGGAGTCCAGAAACAAGGTAATTTGAAAATTGAATATTGTACTTATAATATGTGTAAATTCTTAATAATGTTTGCTGATTAAAAGGGCCTACTATACAATTGGAATCTTTTAAAACTGCTTATAATAATGTATTTGAGTCGGGGTGGCATCATAGGCATATAGCACTGGCCAAGTGGCGCAAATATAAACCTCTGAGAGGACTACGTATTTGTGCCATTTGTAGTAGAACCTATCGGTCGGTGGGGTCCATGTGAGGTGAAGTTCATAAAGGAAATGTATCAATAACTAGTTGTTGCTGCTAATGATAAGAAAGCTGGTTCTTTTTTGCTCAAAGACTAATTATGGCCATTCAGCAAAGAAACACAGCCAGCGTTCTTGGCACGATACTTAGTGGAGTAGAAACTTTGTGATAATTTCAGTTTTTTGTTTTTCTTTATTACGGTTTTTTAATATTGCATATATTTCAATGTTATGTGAATAAATGTATTTTTTAATTTGTGTAAGTAAAAGTGCACATATTATGGTCTCAATGCTGGAATTGACTACTATGAGGGTTAAGTGATGTGCTGCCTAATTTTTTTACGAATTTTATATATATGAGTAATAATTAAGAAAAGGATTCCACATTCCAGCTAGTACATACATTACTTAAAATTGCCAGTAACTGTTATATTTCTGGTGCTGATTCTGGGTTTAAAAATAGGTTATTATCACATTGTGAAAATAAAGGAAATTAATTTATTAATATAAGAGAAATAACTATTTTGTAAAATTAATAATCTTCAAATTAATTGAAAATTATACACAGAAATAATGTTGTTGTAGGGATCCAACATATCTAAAAATTATTCAAAGGTTTGAAGAGAGAAAACAAGCTCCATATTCCATTCATCAAGTTGCATTAATGGGAGCATGTGAAGGCAAGGCGGTAGGACAGTGGTTTGGACCAAATACAGTTGCACAAGTTTTGAAGTAAGAATATTTTATTACTTGTTTGATATTATATAGGGTGATTGAAATATGGGTGCAAAGCTGTAAGGAGAAAGAACTCTAGACCATTTAGAACCATTTAGGCCTTAGTTATGTTAGACGAAGTCTGACTAGTTTTGGTTCTGCCAGTTTTATTGATAAATGTTTTTTTTTTAAATTTCTTCAATTAAAGTAATGTGTATGTGTAAGCATCTGTGTCATCATCAGATCAGATTATAAGTTTATTTTTATTTACTCCATCTTCCATAGGGTTGACTGGTAGAGAATGCCATAGTACTTTCAGTCTGTCTTTTGTAACCCCTAGTTGATGGTGTGTTGCAATAAAGGATAAATAAATGTAAATAAAATGAATTAATAAAAATTTTCAAAGATTTAATGAAACAGGTTTTTGACACTAAGTTAAAAAAATGGATTATGCTTTTTGTTCATACCTTTTTGAAAACACACAACAACAAACACAGTGGTTATTACTATTTTTTTTCTTTAAAAAAGAATATTAACAGTGCTATAAACATTACTAATGTTCCCCTTAACCACTTGAGGTAAGCTTAAATTGCTTGTGTTGCGAGTGGTTCACGCCAGTAGTCGAATGGTGGATTCGACCCCACCACCTTCTTGAGTTCGCGTTCCTCGCCCTGCCATTAGGCTACTGTCGCTTTAATTTGAGATATCATTTACATGGATTTCATTTGAGATATCATTTGCACGGATATGTCACAAACTATTATAATTAGTACCTAGTTTCAATAGTGGTAACAGACTGGATTAGTGACAATACAATATCGGCCCTCTATTGTCCACCTTAATTCACTAACACCAGAAAAAAGAAAAATGCCAGATGTTATAGATTTTTGTGTCAGCAAAGGAATCGCAAAGAACATCATATCGTGCCAGAGTAGCTTAAACAAAAGCAAGACTTATCTTCAGACCACTCTCCAATCAAAGTAGAGCTACATACCACCCCCCCAAGAACGCGCCAGAAAATGTGTTCTGCATAACAATAGAACTAACTGGTCTCTATTTCGTGAGCTCACAGACAAAGCATTCCAAGAGTCAGTTAGCCTAAAATCGGAAGACTAAATAAAGGAAGTGGTGCTATACTTCAACAAGAGTGTGCAAGATACAGCTTGGTCATCGACCCCACCACTACCATCTAGAAACCTGGACACCTATGTACCGAAATACATATTCAATAAAATGATCAAAAAAAGGAGGATACGGAAATGCTAGCAAACAACCAGATACCCTGTTGCAAAAAATCAACTCGATCACGCCAACAGACAGGCTGTCAACATCTGTCCTTCTATAACAAAACCAGACGGTACCTGGACGCGGACAGATCAGAAGAAAGCCAGAACCTTCTCAGAACACCTCTCCAATGTCTTTACCCCTCACTCATACGACGGCTCACCAGAAGATGCAGCAGAAATTATTAACCACTTAAATAGCCCAAAAGATATGCTGGAAATGCCTCTTAAATTTACAAAAACAGAAGTTGCTCGAATTATTTGAAAATCAAACCCAGAAAAGGCTCCAGCATACAACCTCATTACAAACCATATATTACAAGAACTACCTGAATCTGGCATAACTTTCCTTAGGTCACTATTTAATGCCATGACCAGACTACGGTTTTTCCCCTGCAGTGGAAGGTCACACAAATTGTAATGTTGCTGAAGCCAGGGAAACAACCTGAAGAAACAAAATCATACAAGCCCGTAAGCCTGCTACCCATCCCTTCCAAAATAAATCCCTACTGCTACAACGAATCTTGTCTATACTCAAGGAGAAGGAGCTAATCTCTGACCACCAGTTTGGATTCCGCAGTAAGCATGCCACTATCGACCAAGTACACAGGCTAACAAAATACATCATGGAGTCACTGGAATTTAAATCTTACTACGCCAGTGCGTTCCTAGAGGGATTGTTATTCAAATTTAAAAATGCACTACCAGGTCACCTTTACGGGATATTATAATCATTTCTTCAGCAGTCAGAAACACTGTCAGATCTATGCCCTATAAAAGCAGGAGTCCTGCAGGGCAGCGTACTGGGTCCCATACTCTACTTACTTTTCACTGCACTTTGCGCTCACCTTTGCTGACGATACTGCTATACTGGCTGCTCATAGCGACTCGAAAATAGCCTAATAAATACTTCAAAAAGGGCTATATGACTGGCTTAAAAAGTGACGGATAAAAGCAAATGAAACAAAATCGGTCAACATAACGTTCACCCTAAGAAGGGGCTCTTACCCTCTTGTCACACTTAACAACATTGCAGTTCCACAGCAGTGGCGAAGCCTCTATAGGAGCCCAGAAGGGCTTGCTCTATCAAACTGCTCAATCAATAAAATAAATCAAAAAATAAAATAAATCGTAAACTGTTTCAAACTATTTCAAATTTCCTGTGCGCATATAATATGTAACGTCAACACTTGGCAGTTTGCTTTCAATTTGAAAGACACTGGACTGTCAAAATTAATGAAAGCAAGGAGTTGATTTTGTCGTCTCTCTCGCACGCGTTGGTTTTTTACCGGGCTTTCGAGAAGACGATCGCTCCCTTTCTAACGTGTGGCAAAATATTCTATAATGAAATATAACCACGAAATGTTTATATAGCAATTATTATGGAACCAAAAGCTGGGCTTTGCCCTGAAGTTGTTTAGGAGTACATTAGCGAGTGGTGTTTGCGGGCAATATGTTGCAAGTTAACTTCACATTTCAGTGTTTATGTTTGTTTTTGTTGTGTCTGTTACAAATATATGCTTTTTCAAAGATTTTTAGTTAAAATGGGAGGATAATAGTGTTTATTGTGATGAATATAAGTGTGTTAAAGTGCGAATCGGCGAGGAAAAGGTTAAATCTTTAAAAATGACATTTTAATTCAATAAACATTCATACTTTATTAGGTACATGACTCTATTATTAAAGTTTAATTATTCTAGGCGTATTTAAAGGTTTAATAACTCAATACTTATATTACCATATTAGCTGAAAATATCATTTTGAACTGCAGCATAAAATATGAGATACCTAGGTATAAGTTTAATTTTGTTGCAAATAATTGTTACAATCTTTTTTTTAATGTGAAGATCAAATTTTAATGTAATAAATTAAATAAGTACATGTATTGAGATTTTTAAGGAATATTTCCTTTAGTCCAGTATATAAAATTTTAATAGCACCATCTACTCAATTCTATAAGTCATTTTATTGAACGAAAATAATTGATTCTTTACGTACCACCGTACGTAAAGATTTTTATGCTATTG
Source organism: Parnassius smintheus behrii (assembly GCA_036936625.1). Lineage (NCBI taxonomy): Eukaryota > Metazoa > Arthropoda > Insecta > Lepidoptera > Papilionidae > Parnassius > Parnassius smintheus. The sequence goes on along the minus strand of JAUPFT010000005.1, from coordinate 40,024,570 downwards.
GCACAAACACGCTATCGGCTAATGTAATAATTTAATATTTATATTACCATATGGGTTAAAATATGATTTTCCACGGTTTATTAAAATTTAAAATGAATAATTATATAATAAATAGTCATTATTTTACGGTAAGAAAATTTGCAAAGCTTTCTTCTCATCATTTTTACTAAGAGAAAGCAACTCGGTATTTGAACGCGATCCGGTTCCTGCCTTCCTGCCTTTGTCGGCCCATTGGCAGAGGTTGTAAAAATTTGTTATCCATTCTCTAGAAAATTTGCTGTCGTCCGTCCACAAAATTGATTTCAAAAACTATCCATCTTCAATATCTCTGTTGGGAAGGAAACGGCATAATTGAATTCTCTTGTGGAGAGCTTGCTCTTTCAGATCTTGCACACCCGTGCCATGAAACAGATATTTATCATTATGTTATATTACCTTCCACTGAGAAATTTTAATATTTCGAGCTACTGCTCTGGTGCTGGTATGAGGAACCGCTTGCAATGCTGCCAAAATGATTTTATCGACTAGGATTGTGTCTACCTGGGTTGACTCCAGGTTCTTTGCGTTGTAGCCCAACTTCCGCAAGCCGATGAAATAAGTTGTAAAAGACTGACATTCTGTACCCACCGATTCAGATAACGCTTTTGATACATCAGTCGCGCCAAAGAACCATTGCCATCTGCTCTGCTATAAATAAAGATGATATCCGCATATTCCTCGTTGGAAAAAGTAGCCATAGTCACTTCACAATAATTTAAAAACGTCGTAGGAGTGAACTAAATGTCAACACAATCACAATAGTCTGGAATCAACACGTGCAGGAGCGCAAAGTTAGGGCAATGGCTACGACTGGACACAGTGAAACAAAACTGTTCAATACAAAACATATGCAAGAACCATAAGGGCTACAACTGGACACGGTTAATTACGAATCAACGCGAATACCAAAGCAACTTCACAAGGGCACTTGTTGTTACTTGACTAAATCAAAATAAGATGTGTTTTTTTTTTGCGCTCGAAGCAATTAAAGGGCTACCCTATACGTAGGGAGGCGGAAAATGCATTACGCATACCACGATAGCCGGTCTATCGTGGTTATGAGGAACTCACTGTCCTACCGGGGACTCTAAGTGATACCTTCTAAAAACCGCCTTTGGGGACAGGCAACCGGCTGATTAAGCTGTATTGTGCCTTATCGTGAGCGACCCTCTTTTGGGAAAAGAGGGCGCAGGCGGCTACGAGCCGCTGAGGGAGTGCCTACGAAGGCAAATTAATATTAGTTAATATAATAATTTTATTTAATTAGAGTTGGCCTGAGCCGCCAGGAGGCAATTCAGGTCGTTTGTTAGTTTATTAGGCGGGTCCGAGAGAGAGTTTCTCGGCCTGCGGACTCGATAGCGAGAGTGGGGTGGGGCTGCACAAGTAGCTGCCTCACGAATTAAATGATTTGAGTGCGACTCTGAGGCTTTGAAGAAGTTCTCAGAGAGTTTTTGAAGAAATTGTTGGATTGTGGGGAGCTCTAGGTCCCGATGAAGGTCAGCATTACGGACGTACCAAGGTGCGTTCGCAGCTCGACGACAGAAAAGGTTTTGAACTATTTTGAGTTCATTAATGATTTTAGGGTTGGCGTGGGCAAAAACGGGGCCCGCGTATGACATGACTGGTCGTATACAGACCTTATAAAGGGTACGCTTGTTTCTAAGGGACATTTTAGTGTGTCGGCCCAACATACTGTTGAGCCTACTCAGATAGAACCGTGCGTGACGGGTTACTCTTTTGACGTGGGGCCTAAAAGTGAGCCTAGAGTGACACCTAAATATTTGGCGGTCGTATGCCAGGGGACAGGGGTCCCTAGCATACGTATTGGTGGAGTGTTTTTAAGACGGCGTCGTTTATAATCGAAGTGAACGGCGGAGCTCTTCTCCGGGTTCACATCGATGCGCCATTTTTTGAACCAAGCTCCTAGGTCATCGACTGACTTTTGGATCTTGTTCCGTATGAAGGGTAGTGAGATGCCTTTGCAGTAGATAGCAGTGTGATCTCCGAAGAGGGAGAGCTGAACACCTTTCGACGGGATGGGAATGTCGTTGGTGAACAGGATGTACAGCAGAGGAGCAAGTACTGAGCCCTGAGGGACACCAGCCTTGATAGTTCGCTGTGAAGATAGCGTGCCTTCGTGTCTAAAACGAAAGGTACGATGCTTTAAGTAGGAGGCCACGAGACGTACTAGACGATCGGGGAGACCTATTTTGTAGAGCTTGTAGATAAGGCCTGTATGCCAGACTCTATCGAAAGCTTTAGCTATGTCGAAAAAGACCGCGATGGTCTTATGACGACGAGGATAGAAACCGCTGAGAATATATTCCACAATGCGATGAACTTGTTGGGGCCATGAGTGTTGGGCTCGGAAGCCGAATTGATGGGGAATGATAATAGGGTCACCGTCTGTGGGAAACAGATAGCGCCTCATACGTGTTTGGATGACTCTTTCGAAGAGCTTGCCCATTGCCTTGAGGAGGCTAATGGGGCGATGACTGGAGGGGAGGTTGAGAGGCTTGCCTGGCTTGGGTATTCCAATCACAGTTTCCTCTTTCCACGTAGTGGGAAAGTAACTAAGGTTGAAGCAGGCGTTGAAGATAATAGATAAAAAGGTTAACACCTGCTCAGGAAAGTGTTTTAGAGCTTGGTTGGAGATGCCATCCGCGCCCGGAGCCTTTTTAGGCTTAAGTCCTTTGATGAGGGATGAAATCTCATCATTGGACACAGAGATAGGTTCGGAGGCCGTAGGGGGTGAGTTCCGGCGGCGGACCTCATCCTCCACTGCCTGGACGTGTGAGGGGTCGACGGGTTGAGAGCTAGGAGAGCATTGAGCGGCAATGCTATCTGCAAAGGACTCAGCCTTTTCCTCGTCCTCGAAGGCAACCGTGCCGTCGGGACGGGAGAGAGGGGGAGTGTGGGTGATAGCGTCTATGCGGAGGGCTCTGGCCATCTGATAGTACGCTGTATGAGATGGAGAGATATTCTCCATGAGTTTTTAGGAGCTGACTCCGTAGGGGTGCCTATTGGTGACCATAATGAAAGGTGAATTCTTTTACTAATATATATTTATTATAGCGAAACGTGCCATACAGTTGGCGGGCAACTAGTGACTGCCTGAAAAATCTTATTCACTACATAATATAGTTACAATACAACGTTGCGAAGTTTACATGTGTGTGCGCGGCACACCTACAATACTTCCCCCTTTACAACAATTGAATACAAAAAACTTAAAACTATACAATGAATATAAACTTAAAACTAACAACAAAAACTTGCTAATGCGCTTGTGCGCAGGGCTGTACGGAGACCCCCGCGAAAGGGGTGGCGGCCGCGGCGGGCGCGGGCACATGCTGCAGACTGGTGCTAGAAGCACCTATCATCTGACCCATATTCTGGCCCGATATCGGAATGCCTGCCATTAACACTTGATGACGAAGCCAGCTTTTGAACTTCTTATTAAACTTTACCCAAATAGTGTACAGGATTATCGCCCCCATAAAACTGGCTATCACATATAACCATGTTTGAAAATTATCCACTTTATTCTCTACAGTATTTTGAGCCTGAGAAACAATAACTGGTTTTTCTTGCAAATTACCCATAGTAAAAATCGTAAAACTTATCGCGCTAATGCTTTCGCAAAGGAAGTATTTCGAATGAAATTATATTAAATACATTATAACTAAACTAGCTACCTGGAACCTATATGAAAGTGCAGTATACGCAAAATACTGAACACGATGCTTCTACAATTACATTCAACTTAAATAATGTAACTTGAATATCCTGAATGAAAATATTATGCACTAGACAATGCAAATAATACTTTCACATCCATAGTAACTAAACCTGATTATCATTTAGACATGTAATTGTATAATATATTTTATATTAACACTAGCTTATAAATCGTGAAGGTAACTTAACAATCCGACCACTTCGCGTTGTTTTCACGGTTATCGGGTTGCTCGGGCCGGGTAACAACGACGTCAGCGGTGTGGACGGTGGTAACGGGAACCGTACATGCGCAGGTGCAACATCCGCTGCGTTGTCAGCGTTACTTTGGCGTGGCGTTGCTTCGTTACCATCACATTCCTTTAATACATATGCAGGCTTTAATCTGTCGATAGAAATATGTACCTGTCTATCGGGTAATTGAATTAGGTAAACCTTTGAGCCCCTTTTTATCACGCGGTACGGACCGTCGTAGGGTGGTTTCAAAGGTTTACGTATTGAATCGTCCCTAACAAAGACATATTCACAGTTACGTAAGTCCTTGTGCACAAAAAGACTATGACAGTTACGTGAATCGTCGGATGTAGGCTTATAACTACTAATAGTATCTCTAATCTTATCCACTAAACAATAATCGTTGACGTTACGGTTGTTCGAAAAGCTGTCATAAAAGTCTCCCGGTAGACGCAAGTTTCGTCCGAACGTTAACTCGGCGGCGCTAACCCCTGAGTCGCTGCGGGCGGCCGCGCGAAGCCCCAGTAATACTGTGGGTAGCTCTTCCACCCAGGACCCATGTGACAGGCGAGCTGAAAGTGCTGTTTTTAAAGAACGATGCCAACGTTCAACTGCGCCATTGCTTTGCGGATGATAAGGAGTAGTTCGAATTCTATTAACCCCCAACATTTTTAACAGCTGGTTAAAAAGACTACTCTCAAACTGGCGACCTTGGTCGCTAGTTAACTTTATCGGGCAACCGTAACGACAAATCCAACCTTCATATAAATGTTTGGCAACAGTTTCTGCCGTAATGTCTCGTAACGGAAAAGCTTCAGGCCACCTGGTCCTCCTATCAATTATCGTAAGTAAGTATCTATAACCATCTGGTGAGATCTCAAGAGGTCCAACGATATCGACGTGCACATGCTCAAAACGCTCTACTTCCGGAAACTTAGTCAGATTCGATACCGTATGTCTGTTAACTTTAGAACGTTGACATTGTATGCACGTTTTTGCCCACAAAGAAACATCACGATTCATACTAGGCCAGAAATACTTTTTGGCTAACATCTTTCGCGTAGAACGAATTCCAGGATGGCTCAAATTATGTAAACTATCAAAAGCTAGGCGTCGAAACTTTTCCGGTAGGTACGGACGAGCTGTATCAGTAGACATCTCACAAAAAATAGACTTATTTAACATAGGTATAACTAGTTCCTTTAACAAAATATTATCGGTATTTAAACCAGACATAACATTCATGATATAACTGTCGCTACGCTGCTCATTTGCAATGTCATCGAAATTCAACGCAGTTGGCATAGTCACGGCTTCGATGCGCGATAAGGTGTCAGCTACGATGTTATACGCACCGGTTATATGTTTTATATTTGTAGTGAACTCACTTATGAAAGCTAAATGTCTCGTTCTCCGAGGCGTTTCGCTTTCATCGCGTCCTACCTTTTGAAATGCAAAAGTTAAAGGTTTATGGTCCGTATACACGGTTATTTCTTGCCCTTCAAATAATTTCCGAAAATGTTTTATAGCTAAGTATATAGCGAGCAACTCGCGATCGTATGTGCTATATCGCTGTTGGGTGGTGGTCAATTTTTTTGAGAAATAGCCCAATGGTTTCCAGCTATCTCCTTCCTTTTGTTGCAAGACTGCTCCCACGCATATATTGGATGCATCAGTCATTAAAGCGAGTTCGGAACCCACTCTAGGGTACGTCAATGTAGCGGCCTGTGTGAGACCTGCCTTACATTGCGTAAATGCTTCGTTCGCACTATCCGTCCAGACGATGGGAGTCTTATCATTTTTCTTTGAGCTTTTAAGATATTTATTTAATTCTGTTAGATATAAAGTTGCGTTAGGAAGATGAGCTCGATAAAAATTGACCATACCGAGAAAACGTCTTAGCTCTGCAACAGTTTTCGGCTTCGGAAATTCCACAATTGCCTGAACTTTATCTTGCAACGGCCTGACGCCGTCGGTACTAATCTCGTGTCCCAAAAATTCTAGTTTAGTTTGTCCGAAACGACATTTTGCCAAATTAATCGAAATTCCATATTTATTAAGCCTTTTAAAAATAATTTCTAAATGTTGCCTGTGTTGAACTTCGTTGTCACTAGCTATAAGTAAGTCGTCTAAATAACAAAAGACAAAATCAAGACCTTGTAAAATGGAGTTCATAAAGCGCTGGAAGGTTTGTGCTGCTCCGCGCAAACCGAAGGTCATTCGAGGAAACTCGAAAAGTCCGAATGGTGTTATGATAGCGGTTTTCTCCACGTCACCTGGTGCGACAGGTATAAAATGATAACTTCTATTGATGTCTAATTTTGAAAATATCTTTTTATCCGGAAGAATAAAAGTAAAATCGTTCAAGCGAGGAATCGGGTATCTGTCGGGCTTTGTTATCGCATTCAGCTGGCGATAGTCCCCACAAGGTCTTATATCTCCATTCTTTTTAGGAACTACATGGAGCGGACTAGCCCACGCGCTCTTTGAAAGACGACAGATGCCCAGTTCCTGCATGATGCGAAATTCTTCTTTAACCTTTTTATACCTGTCCGGTGGCAACGGGCGCGCTTTCGCGTGCGTGGGCGGGCCAGAGGTCTCGATATAGTGGACGACATCGTGTTTCGCAGTTTCTCGGAATGACGCTGGTTTAGTGATGTCCGGATACTTTAACAATAAATCCTGATATGGATGATTTACATCAATAGTTTTAACACTAGGTTGAGATACATTGACAACAGATGCCGAAACATTCAATTCTGTAGTTTTATCTATTAATTTACGCGCGTTTAAATCAACTAATAATTTGTGGTACGCTAAAAAATCGGCGCCCAAAATTGGTTGTTTGACATCTGCTACAACGAATTCCCAACGATAAGGTCGGCGTAAGTTTAAGTTTAACACTATTGTCTTGGTACCGTAAGTTGCGATTTCATTGCCGTTAGCTGCGTATAATTTATATGCACTACACTGATTTAGACGATCTTTTCTCGCGGCTGGTAAAACAGACACATTGGCACCGGTGTCAACTAAAAATCTAAGTCCGGAGTTACTGTCTGAAACACACAAACGATTGAATGGAAAAACGGTACAGACCTGAAGACCCTCGGACTGTACCTCGCTGCTCAGTTTTCCGGCTGTGTTGTTTTCCACGCGCAAGGCTTCGTACACCTGTTGGCCTTTTCTCGGAACTTGTAATGGTAAAAGCATAAGTAGTTCTCCTTCCGGGGACGACAGGAACTGCTACGGCGCCTGGACTGTGAACGACGCCGGTTGCGATCCGGGGCGCGGGACCGCGACCTCTGCTGATCGATCCGGTCCACGGTAGCCTTTATTTTAGCCACCTCAGCTCTCAACAGGGCCAAGTCATAGGCGGTAGTAGATGCTGGCGCTGGCACGGTGTAAGTAGCGGTGGCGGCATATGAAGGCCGCACAGCTTCCATGACGTTATCTGCAACTGCTGCTAGGTTGTCCAGGTCCTTGGAGTCGGACACAGTTAGCACGGCTCGGACTTGTGTCGGAAGACGACCCTGCCACAAGACGCGAAGGGTTTCTCGTCGTCACACGTCGGGGTCACCAGTTTAGGAGCTGACTCCGTAGGGGTGCCTATTGGTGACCATAATGAAAGGTGAATTCTTTTACTAATATATATTTATTATAGCGAAACGTGCCATACAGTTGGCGGGCAACTAGTGACTGCCTGAAAAATCTTATTCACTACATAATATAGTTACAATACAACGTTGCGAAGTTTACATGTGTGTGCGCGGCACACCTACAAGTTTATTCTTTTCGAGGTCTCGAAATTCAGAGAGGTGGAAACGGAGTTCTCGTTGAAGACGATTGGCCGCGCGCCTATATTCGGGGGTGGGATATTTTGCTGCTCTCCGGAAAGCAGCTTTTTTGGCTTTTAATAGGTTGCTAATATGTAGGGGAAGCCCACTATTGTTAGCAACCGGGACGACCCTTTCGTTCTCCTTAAGGGAGGATTTAATAAGGGTGGAGAGTGAATCGACCGCGGTGTCGATTTTTTCGGGACTGTCTAAGTCCGACGGTAGGGAGATGGTAGAGTCCTTTGAGTCCAGAGCTTTAGCTAGGGACTCCTTGAATCCCTTCCAGTTAGTGAAGGTTTTCGTGTGTGTTGGGGGAGGTGGCTGATGGCCAAGAATGAGGGAGACCGGTCGGTGATCGGATCCTAGATCGTCTAGTGTCTCGATTGCTCTGAGGTTGAGAGAAACTCCTTGGAGTAACGCAAAATCTAGTACATCGGGGGCGTGATCGGTGTTATCGGGAAAGTGAGTAACACCGAGGGGACTATGGACGGTAATATCAAGAGACTGCGTGATATCGAGCAGTATCTTGCCACTAGGGGACGTAGTACGGCATGTCCATTCAGTATGCTTGGAGTTAAAATCTCCAAACATAATGACTGAATTGCCTAAAGATAAAATGGCCTCAAAATCTTTCTTGAGGGGATGGGTTCCTGAAGGGATGTAACAGGGGGCTATGAGGATGGACTGATGTCCAATCATAGCTAGCCTGCATACCGTGGCTTCCATGTTGGTAAGCTGCGGAGTAGAAATGGGCGAGCAATGAAGTGTCTTCTTGTAATAGATGGCCGTTCCGCCGCCTCGGCGGTCGGGTCTGTCGTTACGAAGAAGAGAGAAGTTTTTAATAGAAAGGCCTTTAGTGTCCTTGGTTTTGAGATTAGTTTCCTGTAGGAGGAGGAAATCGGCTTCACGATTCCGAAGAAAGCTTAAGCTCTGGGAGGTTATTTCGCAAACCGCGAATATTAAATGATACAAGCGATAAACCCTTAGGTTTGATACGACCGTGAGATTTTGGTAGAGTAATTTGCACTGACATTGAAGTTAAGTTAATTAAGTTAACTTAACTTACAACGCTAACAGGAGATTATTATGCTCTGCAAGAGCGAGGAGACGTTCTTGGGGGGACTTCGCAGCGCGCAGTTTGCGTGCTACTACCGTGATTTCCCTGATGTCTATATTCCTAATAGCGGAATATAGTGTATTGTAGTCGTCAGGTGTGGGCTCTGACTCATGGGAGTAGGAGGTTGTCCGCGGTGGGTCTGCCTTTTTGGGGCCCCAGGGAAAGACTGGAGGCTGCATAGGCTTGGAGAAGCCCGGAGGGGGCCAAATTATGCCCTAAGGGAGCCTAGGGTGACCCTGAGAGGGTCGAGAGAAGACCTGGATGGGCTGAGAAAGGCCCTGACGGGGCCGTTGGTGGAGGGCCGGGAATGAGCGGTCATTGACCGGCGGTGGAGCTTGCCTACTGGAGCGAGGTTGAGGTGCGCGGGGGCAACCCCTATAGTTAGCCGGGTGTCCTGTCTATTTGCACAGGACACATGCGGGCGGGGATTCGGCGACTTTGGGCCGGGGACACTCTTTAGTGTTGTGGGGTTCGAGGCACTTAACGCTCCTGGGTGGGGCGAAGCAGTTGGCCGCCGCATGACCATATAGTTGGCAGCGGTGGCACTGTGCCGGGAAACCGCGCCTATGTGGGGACTCTACCTTCACTCTCGACAGGCCACACACTGTGCGTACCTGCCGGAAGATGGCTTTAGCCTCCGGCACGTTGGATAGGATGACTAAGGCAAGGTTGAATCTCTTGCCCGTTCTACTGTGCATTTTGTGCACGGCTTCCACGGGGAAGCCTTGGGACTTAAGGTCTTCAAGGATTTCCTCGTTGGAGAATTCGAAAGGGACGCCTCGGATGACGGCCCTGACTTTACGCTCTTCCGGGAGAGCGTAAGTGTGATAAGAAACTCGTTCGGTTGTGAATAGCCTGGTGAGTTTGCGGAAATCCTCGATCGAGCTGGGGATGATTTTGATAGCCTGCCCGAGGTTGACGGCATGGTCGTACTTGATTCCTGCGTCGTAGCAGGTTTTCGACAGCTGGGTAAATTTTGCCTTGTCTCTTAGGAAGACAGGGGGCGGGACTTGCTTCTTAGCAAAGACTGAAGCACATCGAGAGGATGGTTTTGCTGGAGTTGGGATGTCTAGTGACATAAGTGGGACGGCGGCAGCGGCGGGGGCTGCGAAGGTTGTAGGAGCGGCAGGGGCCGATGAGATAGGGGGGGGGGGTACGTTTAACGCGGCGCGCTGACCGTTGCGCTTGGAGTTAACGGTGGTAAATGTAGACTCCCCGGTTCCGTCGGAGTCATAGGACTCCGATGAACCGGAGCCTGAAGTGGTGGCGGGCCTCTTCCGGGAGGCTGGTGCCGAGGACTCGGAACATGCGTACTCCATTTCTAAGGGGGCAGAAGACTCAAGGGGGCCAAAGGAGTTCCTCGTTTCGAGGTATGTCGCGATTACTGGCGGCGGATGGTGTGCCTGAGGGGCAGGGAGGGGAGCCTGGGCGGCGATGGCGGCGAGGACCGTCTCATTGATATTTAAACCATATTGGTTTATGATGGCGGCGAGGGACTCAGATAGGCTATGTGTGGCCATTTTGGGGAAGTAAGCTAAGCTCGGTAACAATGAGGACGGGTCCCTGTTCTCGGTAGAACAGGGACTTGAACGCGAGACGTACTACGAGACGTATACGAATACACGTAAAAATAATGCAAGAACAACAAGAAAATAAAAGAGACAGTACAAAAAAAAAGCGAAAGTCAGTCAAACCTCCCTGCCCGAAGACAGGGGGGCAAGAACTGTAGCTTGAAAGTGACTCACCAGCCTCGACGCTGTTCAGCGTGAGCAGGACAGCGGAGGCTCGAGAGCGAGACAGCACTACCGTACCGTACGAGAGCGCGGACCACCTGGAGGCGACCGTCCAAAGAACGATGCCACCGGCGGAGTGAGCACTGCGTCGGCGCTGTACAGCGCGAGCGAGAGCGGGAGAGCACTACCGTACAGGGACGAAAGCGCGGACTACCTGGATGCGACCGCTCGGAAGCGATGCCACAGGCGGAATCTTTTGCTGAAAATAAGATGTGACATTGACGATTCCCTTTATAGTTATAGACCCTGACTAAAGAAACACGCCCTCGATACTTTAGTAACTCGACTTTGCTGTAAAATGAACCAATGTATCCCAATTCTCTATTCATTGTTGGGCATGCTACCTGGAAAGATGCTTTATGGCCGTCACACCGCGGACTGCGGCCTTTGATTGGAAAGTACTGTCAATTTGGTTCTAGCACGTGCATTAATTCTTGGAATTGAATTGAGTAACTCAGATATCATTTCGGACACAAAAGTACGTTTTTGATGTTATATTAGTCTGTCTAAAAATTTTAATTTTCTCCAATCCGGTTTTTAGGTCCCAATTTTAATATTTTGTAACATATCCGCGTAAATGATACCTCAAATGAAAGAGTAAGAAAGAAAGAGTTAAAAAGTTAAGAGTTACTTGCCAGTTCTGCTCTGAAAAGAATTTTTTGCGACCTGGTGGTGAACGTTCGTAAAAACTTTAAACAAGCCTAAACTGAATAAAAAGTTTCGTCTTTGCCTGACCATTATCACAGATTGTAATGTAGCTACAATGCATTTCAATTTATTCATAAAACGAAAGCATCGACTGCATCAGAGACGGCTTTGGTTACATCTAACTAAAGAGTCCGCCAAATGACTTTTTTTTTAAAAAATGCTATTAAAATTTTTTATTTGAAAGTACAATCCTTCCGGTTAAAGATGGAAAATAATTTCATTCAAATGGCTGCCTCGGCTGGCCATGCAGTAGCCTACACGATCGGTCCAATTTTTGAGTACATTATCGATTGTGTGCAGCTGTATTTCACCAATGGCTTCACGAATATTGTCCTTTAAAGCGTCAATTGTCTCTGGCTTGTCGGCGTAACACTTATCTTTGACGGCACCCCACAAATAATAGTCCAACGGTGTCAAATCGCAGCTCCGAGGTGGCCAAACGACATCAGCTCTGCGGCTGATAATGCGATTTTCAAAAACAGGGCGCAAAACATCAAGTGTAGCGTCGGCTGTGTGGCACGTTGCGCCGTCCTGTTGAAACCAATTAATGTTGCCAATATCCTCCTCTTCAATTTCTGTGAACAAAAATTCGTTCAACATGGCCAGTCACACGCCATTGACTGTAACGGCCACACCTTGCTCATTTTCGAAGAAAAATGTCCCAATTATGCCTCTGGACCAAAATCCGCACCGAAACAGTGACTCGTTTTGGGTGCACCGGCTTTTTGATGAATGCGTGCGGGTTTTCTGTGCCCCAAATGCGACAATTCTGCTTGTTTACATACCCGCCAAGTTCGAAATGAGCTTCATCTGAAAAGATGATTTTTTTGGCAAAATCCGCATCTTCTGCAAGTCGATCGCAGGCCCACTTAGGATGGTCAGTTGGCTTCAACTCCTGAACCAATTGGATTTTGTACGGCGTCATATCTAGGTCTTTACGCAAAATTCGTCTCAATGATGTCTCCGAAATGTCCAATTGATGAGAACGACGGTGAACTGATGTTGATGGCGTTTCACGCACACTTTCGGCCACAGCAGCAATATTCTCGGGTGTACGCACTGTTTTTGGCTTTTCACGCGTTGGTTTATCGATGAGGATGCCAGTTTCTTTCACTTTTTTCACAAGGTAACGAACATACGGAGCTGACGGTGCTTCATTTCTTCCAAAATCCGTACGCAATTTTCGCACATATTGTGCAACATTACCATGATTTTCAAAGTAATGTCGCAATATTTCCCAGCGTTGTTCAAGCGTATACATAACTATATTCGTTCAGCGGAAGGATAAAACTAATTATCTGTCAAATTAGACATGAGCTAAGTGTTACCATTCACGAAATAAGCACTAGTTGAAAAAAAAAAGTTAGATGGCGGACCCGCTATTAGTTCGCATTGGAGAGCACCATTAAATTAAAATATATGCCTTATGTTTGTGTTATGTTACGGGTAATGATCGAAAAAGTAGTAAATCTATGTTGACCCGGGTTTTTGGGTAAATTCAGAATTAACACAAATACAACTTTCGCTGATATTACTTGACATTTGCTTCCGTATTTTTGACTAATTTAATCATAAGTCATAGTTATTTTCATTATTTTTCGAACTTTACCCAACACACTTAAGCTTACTACTTTTTCGATTCTTTTTTTTTACTTGAATCGTATACTCCAAACATGAATTAGTAAAAATATGTTCTTTTTTTAGGAAATTAGTTGTTTATGATAAATGGAGTTCTTTGGTGATACATGTAGCTTTAGACAATACTGTTGTAAAAGAGGACATACGTAAGTATGAAATATGTGTGTCCGATATTGATAAAATTATTAGTGTTCTAAATACAGGGTTATAATTTTCTGAATAATTTTCCAGTTTCACAATGCATTGTCAAAAATGATAGAGGTGATGCATCAGACATACCAGATAGTATAAATGTGTCAGATTGGATGCCACTATTATTAATAGTGCCTCTAAGATTAGGTCTCAGTGAAATAAATCCTGTTTATGTAGAGGGACTAAAGGTATGTATATATTGTAAGATAAGCCAATTAATAATTTAATTTATAATAAATCTGTATTAATTATAATAAATTATTTTTACTTTTTTACACCATAAAAGTTAGCAAGTATGCTTACGAGGAGCGTTCAAAAAAGTGGGAATGCGGTACAGACGTTTTGAAATTTAAAAAAGTTATAACTGGCTGATACAGCTGGAATATATTTAAAACATAAAAAAGATCTTCTTTTTTTTAAATAATCGTTAGCGAAAATGCCACAAAGCGTAAGGACGCCTGCCAACATCAAGTTAATAGGTACGCGAACGTCTTCGTCGAAATCCTTGCCGCACTCAGAAGAAGCTGGCTATTCAGCCGAACATATCAAGAATATCTATGATCTTAAATTAAAGGCCTACAGTCGACGAAAATTTAATTATCTCAACAATCGCCTTCGCAAATTGCGGTACGATCGCTGTTGAATGTTGTTGAAGAGACACATACATAATAAACACTCACGCCTGTCACCCAGAGGGGTAGGCAGAGACTACGGACTTCCATTTGGCACGATCCTGACATACCTCTTTCGCCTCCTTTACATCCATATATCTACGCATACATGCTCGTCGGTTAAGGGTACTTCTAACGTGGCCCATTTTCAAAATATCGCCAATTTGGTCAATAAACTTTTTTCTAGGGCGTCCCTTTCCGACTCGGCCATTCACATCTGCCATATAAATTTGCTTTGTCACTCTTTCCTCATTCATTCTTTCTACGTGACCAAACCACCGAAGCATTCCTTTCTTAATCCTGGTCACAACATCATCTTGCATACCACATTTATCTCTTATCACGCAATTTCTCACCCTGTCATTCAGATTAAACCCTAGCATATTCCTTAAAGACCGCATTTCTACAGCATTTATTCTACTTTCGTGCTTCTTCTGCCACACCCAGCTTTCACTACCATACATTAAAGTAGGGACTAACACAGCATTATGAATTACCATACGTGCCTGTTTTGACACATTCTGGTTCTTCATAATAGAGTGTAGTGCCCCATTCACTCTATTCCCTGCATTTACTCGTCGTTCTATTTCCCTATCATATCTACCATCCCTGCTAAATACACATCCCAAATACACAAACTCATCCACTTGCTCAATTAACTCTCCTTCTATTCTTATTTCACATACCGTTTTGCGTTCTTCTCTTTCAAAAACCATCACTTTCGTCTTACTTGCGTTCACTTTCATTCCCCTTTCCTTCAATTTCATTCCCCTTTCTTTGAAGAGACACAATGCAAAAAAATTCTCTTCACCGATGAGAAAGTGTTTAGTGTGGAAAAAAATTAACCGACATTACTATAAAATTTACGCGACAATCTCAAAAGATGCGGCAAGAAATGTTTTTCGGACGCATCACCCTACAAGTGTTATGGTTTGGTGGGGTGTTTCTTGTGAAGGGGTCATTGCACTGCATTTTTGTGAACCGGAGGTCAAAATAAAGGCACAAAATTATCAAGAAGACATTTTGGAAGCGGTAGTAAAACCCGCTATTTACTACCCTTTTCGATAATAAACCTTGGATTTTCAACAAGATTCGTCGCCAGCGGAGGAGTGGCCGTCATCAAGCCCGGAATTGAACTCACTGGATTACGATTTATGGACAGAATTGGATCTCAGGGCCTGCCGAAAAACTGGGGCCTTGGTCAGAGAATTAAAGCGAATTCCTATTGAACAAGTCCGTGCCGCGATAGATGACCGGCCGCGCCGCCTTAGGGCCTGTATTCAGAAACGAGGCGGACATTCCGAATAATTATATTATCTTTAATATTGTGGACCCACATTATGCTTATTAATTAGCATTAAATTAAATTACTTTTATTAATACCTAATAATATTTGTTTTCATCGTCTCAAAACTTATGAACAGACGAGGTATATTGAAGTATTGCAGTTGTATACTTGGGTTGGACCTTAATTTTAATAGTTATAGGATCCCAAGCAAATGGTAGCATTGCCATCTTCTCTATTGAAATTAAGATGTTATGGATTTCAATAACCTCCTGAATTATCATTATTGGAAGGAATCTGTGTTCTTTAAATGACTATTGAAAGTCGCGTTTAAGTGTTAATTACAATCTGTGTTGAATAAAAAGTGTTCTCTTTTATTCTGTACTGTTACGAGCAGTTTGAATGCAGAACATATAAAAATACGAAATCACCGAGAACCAGTAAAGCAAAATTGCAGAGATTATTTTATTTCACCAAGATAAAAAATCCAGCTCACAAGTTCGTCGTTAGAGATGATGTAATATTTGTCCATATTTGTACCGTCTATTCATCAGATCTTAAGATTTAAAGATTAAGCAGTAGTCGCTGCAGTACAGAAGTTTTAGCTGAGTGAGAACTTCTTTCCGTAGACAAAGATGTAAAAAAGAAAAAAAAGCTATTTCGAGTAATAAGTTAACGACAAAGTATCCTGTAACACCCTTACTCATTCTCACATTTTATTGAACGGCCCTAGCCAGTATGTTTTATTTAAATAAGAACATTATTTACTGGTGTACCTATATATATATATTATAAGCATATAGTATGGGACTAGTTCCATAAATCTTACTGTGGGTTTGAGATGGTAAAAGGCGCACTTGAAACTTATGTATAATAAAAGAAAAATTTTTCTGCGTTATAGAGCTCTTTTGAGTGGACTAAATATACGTGGGAAGGCCATGCTGCAGCTGTATTATAGTTTTAGCACGAATGGGTCGACCCACCGGGAGAGGACACGCTCTGACTGAATATCATTAAATTAGTAGCTTAACGCTGCTGTTTCGTAGAAACAAGTTATTCCATCTTAGTCTTCAAGGGTGACAACACATAATTTGATTCTTAATCAAGAATAAATGTAGCAGATGTCTAGGTTCACAGCATCCACTTACCATCAGGTGGATTGTGTGCCCGTTTGTCATCCTTATTATATTTAAAAAAAACTCTCAAAAATTGTATTTTCTTATTAAAATTTCTTTCAAATACTCCCGTTAATCACTCCAGGTTAGTATAAATAGCTTGTGTTAGTAGTCATCATTACACAAGTCCACTGCTGAAAATAGTCCACCCCGAGAAACACCACAAGTCATAGTCCTGAGCCACCTGCACCCATCGCCTTACTGCATATCTTAACAGATCGTCAGTTGTATTAAGAGTGGTTTACGATAATAGTCAAATGATGGATTCGAACCTACGACATTTGAATTTCGTTTATGTACTACTGGCTTTTTTGATGCTTGTTTTTATTTATATGAATTGTAATTATCTTGCACGAAAAATAATAATTAGAAGTCACATATAATTAGAGATTTTTTTAGATTTGTTTTCAATCGCCACAATCTATTGGAGTAATTGGTGGAAAACCAAATCAAGCTTTATATCTTATTGGTTGTGTTGGGGATGAAGTTATATATTTAGACCCTCATACTACACAAAAATCTGGATTGGTTGAAGTAAGTTAATTTGGACTTTGCACAATTAAAACTGTATTTAAATTCTTGTAAAATACATTTTTTTTAATTTCATTTTATATGAATAATGATTTCTCAAGTATTTAACAAGTTTGTATTTAAATCATAGAAACTTACAAGGGGTGTTAGTTAAAGAGTTCGCGGAATGAAAGGGAAAGGGGGTGAAATGAAACATGAAATGAATTTTTCTTTTTGATATGTTATTCTTTTTTAACCCTAATTTATTTTTCAAACTGTACAAATAACTTAATTTTACCTTCGAAAAAATATTTTTTTCTCAAGGCCCTCAAAATAAGCAAAAATTGCCGACTTCACTACTTTGTCACGTGTAAATTTCTTTTCCCGAAGCTCTTTTTTCATATTTGGTAACAAATAATAATCTGAAGAGGTCTGATCTCGACTATAGGAAGGATGGTTTAAAATTTCGGAGCCGCACTTGTGGAAGCCATCATAACACGGCTCTTGTGAACGGGTGCTTTGTCGTGCAAAAGGAGCATATGTCGAAACCACTTTCCCCTTCTTTTTCCTTTAATAGCATCTTTTTATTTTTCTAATAGCTTAGCGTAATACTATTCCGTGATATTGACACCTTTGTTTTTATAATTGATCAATAAAATCTCCTCTGAATCCCAAAAAACTGAAGCTATAGTCTGTTTAGTTGAAGACACCTTGACATTCTTAGGCGGAGCTGCGCCTGTTTATGGCACTGCATGGACTTCTGCTTTGACTCATAGTGATGAACCCAAGTTTCATCCTCAGGCAAAATTCGGTTTATAATTTCGTCTCTGTTTTCCACTATACAGATCCAAAAACTCGCACGAACACTCGGACGCAGCTATTTTTGAAGAGGTGTGAGCATTCTTGGCACCCAACTTACACTGACCTTAGACATGCCAAGATGGTCATGGAGAATATTTAAAACGGTCTTAGATGTTACTCCAGTCATTTCTGCGATCTGTTTTTTCTTCAGACGAAAACCTTCAAGAAAAAGTTTTTTCACTTTTTCGACTATGTCTGAGGAAGTTGCCTCAATCGGTCGGCCTGAGGCTTAATCGTCTTCAATTGAGTCTCTTCCATGCTTGACAAAGTAATGTCACTTATAAGTCATCGTTTTTCTAGGGCAAGACTGTAAACAGATGTCGTCTTTTTCCATAATGATATGTTTCGTTTTTCCTTGTTAAGTGAGGAACTTAATCACGGCAAATTTTCTCCATAGTTAGTGTTCACTTCCCGATTCACTTGTTTATCCTGTAATATTTCAAAGGTTAATCAACTGATCTAGCTGAAACTTGGTATAGTATATAATTGTATTAAGTCACTAAGTAGTAACCGTTAAAAAAATTCCCCTCCCTTCTCCAACCCCACCATTCCGCGAACTTATTGACCTGCCTTCGTATACCCGCTTTCGTTTGTGTTTTTCAATTTATGTTTTCAAACTGCGAAACTGAGAAAATAATGTGAAGGGAGTGTTAAACAAAACAAATCTAATAGCTAGACAGCCCTCCCCCTCCCTTAATTTATAATGAGCACTATGATTAATTTATAGTGCTTATAGTAGTATTATAGTGACATCGTGCTTGTCGGGGAAGAAGGCATCGAGGTACAGAGCAGACTGACGGGGTGGCAACAGAGGCTGGTAAGTGTTGGCTTGAAGATCAGCAGATCCAAAACCGAATATCTGTGCTGTGATTTCGGCGGTCTTTCCAGTCCTGTACCCATGTCGTTGGATGGCGCTATACTGCCTACCTGCTCAGATTTCAAGTACCTCGGTTCCCTCATTCAAGGCGACGGCGGAATAGATAGAGCTGTGCAGCATAGGATTAACGCAGGGTGGATGAAATGGCGACAGGTCACAGCCACAACGTGCGATCCCCGAATGCCAATAAGGCTGAAGGGGAAAATTTACAAATCGATCATCCGACCTGTCGTCATGTATGGAAGTGAATGCTGGGCCGTCAAGAAGAAGGATGAAAATAGACTGCATGCGAATGAAATGAGAATGTTACGATGGATGTGTGGTGTGACAAGGATGGATAAGATAAGGAATGAGTATATAAGAGGAAGCCTGAAAGTAGCGCCAGTGGTAGAAAAGGTGAGAGGAAGCAGATTGGCATGGTTTGGGCATGTGATGCGGAGGAATGAAAGTCATGTCACAAAACGAGTGTTGAATATGAATGTGGAGGGACACACGGGCAGAGGAAGGCCGAATAAAAGATGGATCGATTGTGTGAAGAGTGATATGAGAATGAAAGGAGTAAGTATGGAAATGACGGCTGATAGAGAGGAATGGAACAAGAAGGTTTACTGCGCCGACCCCAGATAATGGGAAATGGTTTAGAGAATGATGATGATATATAGTATTATAGTGCGTGTACGCCTTCGAAATTGTTATCCTTCCGACATGCGGGTTTGCTCGATGTTTTCTTTCACCGCCGAGCGGTAAATCAGAACTTTAATTTTCGCGTAACATCTCATATGCATATATCAAACAACAGTTCCTAATGATGTCCTCCACACCATATTTCATTCACGTCGGCCGGTCTCAATGGATAACATCTAACAATAAACATCCTGCATATCAGTTGTTACTTCATTTATTATTCTGAGCTCTGAAATACAGCACACATGTACTTGTTTACTTGCTGTAGGAAAAAGGAAAAAATGTTTATTTATATATTAGTTTTTTACAGAGCAAGTCAACAGATGAGCAAAAGGAAATGGATTGTTCCTATCATTGTAAATATGCATCTCGAATACCAATTCTTGCCATGGATCCATCGGTTGCTGTAGTAAGTAAAAATTATATTTATTATCAAACAAATATCTATAATTTTTGTTGTTGGGTGTAGGAAATACTTCTCCTTATGTCATCTTATTAGCTCTGTATAAGTTGTATTAGTAAATTTAAAAACTACTCACACATAGTGTTTTCCTTTTTTTTTCTTCTCCTGTCGTCGCGTCGCCGAATCATTACTTAAACAAAATGTAAATGCGTGTACTTACAAAGAATTTTACATTTCATGAAGTATCATCAAAATATATTGTAAAATATTTTAAAACTATTGATATTAAGAAAACCGCAATTCTGGGGGGGGGGGGGTTCCGTTAAAGTTATTGCGTCTATAATAGATAAAATAGCACCTCAACTATCTGGTGTGTTTCCTGATTTAATAAAGCATAGTAAAGTAATACCTTTATTAAAATATGATAGTACTATTTGTGTACTGCTAACACTTGGTAAAATTTTTGAAAAAAATTTTCTTGATCAAATGTTAATTTTTTTTAATGTAAATAACTTACTACATAAAACCAATTTGGTTTCACAAGGGGTCGCTTGACAACTGATGCTGGTGTCGAGCTGATTAAGTATATCTTCAATGCATGGGAAAATTCAAACGATGCTTTGGGTATATTCTGTCACCTATCCACAACCTTCGATTGTGTTCACTATGAAACATTAATCAGGAAACTTCAACACTACGGTGTAAGAAGTAATGTTCTTAAATTAATTATTTCAAATTTAAGTAACAGAACGCAAAAAGTATGAGTTCTTACGGGTCGATAGTACAAATGGGCGTGCCTCAGGGCTCAATTCTCGGCCCCTTGCTGTTTATTGTATATATTAATGACTTACCCTACATAGTAGGGGATGATATAGTATTATTTGTTGATGACACTTCATTAATTTTCAAATTAAAATGACAGCTACTAAATTATGATGAAGTAAATAATTCTATATCTAAGTTATTAAATTGGTTTACTGTTAATAATTTGCATTTAAATGTCACTAAAACTAAATCTATGAAATTCGTTACTCCGAATGTCAAAGATGTTAATACTAATGTAATTTTAAATGGGGAGGAGCTGAGTCTTGTAGATACCACCATTTTTCTTGGAATCACTCTAGACGCAAAGCTTCAATGGGGCCCCCATATATCAAAACTAGCTAGCAGACTTAGTTCTGCAGCATATGCTGTAAAAAAGATTCTCTTATCGGTGTTGAAACAGCTAGACTAGTTTACTTTAGCTATTTCCATAGCATAATGTCGTATGGTATTTTGCTATGGGGACATGCGATTGACACTGAAATTATATTTGTTTTACAGAAGAGAGCCATTAGAGCAATCTATGATTTAAAACATAAAGAGACAAAAATTTAAGGAAATTAATATAGTAACTTTGGCCTCTCAATACATTTATGAAAATGTATGTACGTACACAAAAATAAAAGTAGTCTTACAAAAATAAGCGATATTCCTTCTGTAAATATTAGGAACAGACACAATCTACTAGTACTAGTTACTCGACTCCACCGAGTCAGTAATTTATTCTTTGGGCGATGTATACGCTTTTACAACAAAATCCCTGAAAATATACAAAATTTGACCTGCACAAAGTTCAAAAACTTTATTAAACTAAGTTTGTATATAGAGGGTTATGATAATATTAAGGAATTTATGAATATTGGGAAGGGTGATCGCTATCAAGCTGTTTCTAATTTGTTTTGTGTTGCTAATTATAACATACATGATTGTAAGCTGTTTTTTTTAAATAGTCTAGCTAGGTTTCTTTCTGGTTCCCAGGACAGAGGTTCCGAACCAGTGGTAAATTAAAAAAGTGACTTTCAATAAGCATTATTTATAATCTATATTGAATAAAACAGTTTCTGTTTAATTGACTATCTGGAGTGACCACGGATGGTGGCTGAACGAATTTATTTTGAAAATACTATTATTTAAAAGTGAAAATATGTATGATAAATTTGAAATTTCCTTCCACATTTTGTTACGCCCTAAATGCAAATAAACAAAATGGCATTTTTACACGACAATTTTTTACGTACCGTACGAATAGTTTAATAGGCATCAAAAAGCAAAGGTGTAAAAGCTTTTTTCAAATCCGTTTCCTGGCGATCTTCTGCATGCTTCTCATATTTATCCTAAAATAACTATTGAAGATGGCACGTTAATATCACCTTTAAATTTTTTGAAAAGCACGTTAGAAAATAAATTTTCCTTTATGCACAATTGTCGAGATCGAATTGAGAAATAGAAATGAAAAAAAAAATGTACAGCGGTCCTCCTGTGTTTAGTAACATAAACAAGTAACGGCAAATTGAATGAAGGTAGCTCTGTCGGCCGCGACAAGGTGGACTCAGGTAGCGAGTGAAGTACAGCGGTGGCACATTCCTATTGTTAATGATATTTGTGGCCCGACGACTCAGTTGATAACGCGGGCGCTATAGAAGTGAAAATATTTATTGACGAGAATCGGTGAATTATGTATGAAGAGAAACAGCACATGTTGCAGATTCAATCACGACACGTTTACGAGATTTTACACGTATTCGCGTGGAGAATAAAGTTTCGCTTTGGATGTGGTACAACCGCACCTACTCACCAGTCAAAAAAAATTAATATTCGTGATATTGTTTCACTGGCGTTGCGTGCAGGCTTTGCATTTTTATGGTAATTAAGGTACTACGAGGTGTATTCAGAGAATTGTTCGGATTAATTCCAGCCGCCATTTCAATACCGTCCACACCACCTGGATGCTTAGCGGTTCACTACTGTACAATTTTCCAGAAATTTTCTTCTTCGCACAGCTACTGACTGATACTACTTAGGGGCCTTAATGAAAAGAGCCTACTCCTTTTTAAAAGGCCAGGAACACATCTGCAATTCCTCTGATTTTGCGGTTGATTATGTGCGGCGGTAGTCGATTGCCGTCAGGTGAGACGCAAGCTCGTTTGCCAATCTTTTTAAAAAAGAATACTATTAATATATTAACATTGTTACTTAGATTTATTTTTTAATAAAATACATTTTATGAAAATATTTAGTTAAGAGAAGTGTAAATAGTGTTACGAGCTTAGGGTTCGTGACAATAAAAACTGCCGATTGAATTACCGAAATAGACACTTTAATTACTGATCACCAATTAAAACTTAAATCACACTAATAATTATTCACACTTAACACTTTAGTTCACTTTATTTCACTCCGAAAGCTTCGCTCGTATCGTCGATTCAATACTGCCCCGATCGCGGCTTTCAACGGCTTTAAATAGGCCTTTTTTCACCGAAACATCAAGAATGTTCCAGCAAATACCGGTCCCGACCGACTAAGTGCAGAAAGTTCGAGTGTGGACTATTCTAGAAAGCTTAATTCTTCTATTCGATCCTAGATGGCGCTGTTGGGAGAGTTCTAGAAAGATCTTGACACTCCTATTTCTGATACTTGATACCAGATAGCGCTAGTGCCATCAACTGTGGCGCGCAACAATAGAATAGTGTGTGTAAAAAGACGAAAAAAAATTACATGTTTAATAAATTTTGTTTGATAATTGTATTGCTATAGTATATAATATTTTATTATTTCATCTGTTCCAGTGTTTTCTTTGTCGCACTAAAAGTGACTTTGAAGAATTGTGCATCAATATAGAAACAAATGTGATGAAAGAAAGTCAACCATTGTTTGAAATATGTGAGAAGAGACCGTCGCATTGGGGTCCCAGTAATGCTGATATTGATCTGCAAAATACTTCTATGTTTACGGGTAAAGGAAAAAAAGTTGTATACTCATTGTTTTTAATTTCATTAATATCATTTATCTATGTCTACCGCTGAACATTTGCTATCCTACCACGATTAGCAGACCACAGCCGCAGCTTTTTTTATTGATTTTTAATTAGGAATATGCTGCTGCCCACCTCCTGTTGTCAGTTTCCCTCGGTCGCCTCTTACGTCACCCACGGGACGATATTAGGGGGTGGATATATTTTCACCGCCACTACATAGACTTTTCATATTAAAAAAATACTAGCAATGCTATTAATTTGTACTATTATATTATTATTATTTTGTGCTATTGTTTGTAAAATTACTATTATTCCCTTCACCCACTGCTGGTAACCTTGAAATGCATGTGTTAATTCATGACAGTAGTTGTACGACGGATTCGAATCCGAGACGAATTTAATTATCTATAATTGCTATTATTATACATTTATATAACAGTTTTGGAGAAAAATCTTATGTATTGACAGATTATAATATTTCCATAATTTCACAAGATAGTAATTACGACACTGCAACTGTAATATAGCAGCTCACACTGTTCTTACCCTCACCGAAATTTTGATTGAGGCTACAAGCTATACAATTATTCTGTATCATGTAATAAAACAAAAATGTAATAGAAACATTACTTTGTTTCATAATTTAACATTATTCACTTGTTATTATGTCCATATTTATTTAATTTATTTCATTGCCAGGTAACTCACTTAGTCCTTCAGGCCTTCCCCCTCATACCCTAAAAATTAAAGTCTATTCCATAATTTTATTACGAAACCTTAATCCGCCCGCCCAATCTGTGGAATGAAACTAGACTCCAAGTAAAATCGCTACGTAATAATGTGATTGAGAGCATTATTCTTACAGGACCAGCGGCAGGTCAATTAGCTCATATTCCCCGCATTCCCATGATCCCTACAGATTTACCTATCTAATTTAAGCGATTACAGTTTCCAACAAAAGTTTCTTTTGTCATCACCATCAACAAATCCCAAGGCCAAACATATAAATATATTGGGAAGATTGTTTTACTCACGGAAAATTATATGTTGGTCTATAGGTCAGGAAATACGGAGAATCACATTAATAAAGTCGCAGAAAAATGGAACAATAATATGGTATATAAAGAAATGTTAAAATAAATTATACCTACTAAAAGTAAAGTAAGTAAAGTTACAGCCTATATAGGTCCCACTGCTGGGCTCAGGCCTCCCCTCATTTCTGAGAGGGTTTAGGGCAAGGAAGTGTCCGCCGCGCTGCCCAAATGCGTGTTGACGAACTTCACATGTCTTCGAAATATTTTTTTTTCATATTCCTTAGACATGCAGGTTTCCTCACGATGTTTTCCTTCACCGGCGAGCACGTGGTAAATCAGCATTTAAAATTGCAATTAACAATTTCATTGGTGCTGGCGGGGATCGAACCCGGGTTACTCGCGTTCTATTATATTTACAGCGAGCGTTAACTAATGAACCACTGAGCTACCACGGCTCATACCGTTTCTACACAGGCGAGTAGTGAGCGGTGGATAAGAGCTACGCTAATTCTTCTCCACACTTGTACGCGTAGCGGTTTAGCGGGGTTTACGCTACTGCGAGTCATGCACCGATTGAGGCACAATTCGCCCACGGTCGTCGCCGAGAACAGAATCCAGGCCCACAGCGGCTAAGTGTCTAATGAAGCAAAGTCACCCCAATCAAATACCTACTAAGCTAAATCTGAAATATATTCTACCTATATAAATCATTGTTCAACCCTAGCAAGGCCGGGGCGGGCGGCTTGTACTAAATAAAGCAGTAAACGCATTTATGTAACAATATTAAACTTTGGATAAATTGAATAATTTATTAGTAGGATTCATGTTCATGATCACCTTCCATCCTAAACGCACTGTTGGACATTTGCTCCACTAGCACCTGAGTCACCAACATGTTTTATTGACCTCTCCGTTTTCTTAGAAGTCACTATATTATTTTCTATACTTGTTTATCGATACGCGGCGGCCACTCGAAATAATCCCATCGGTACTACAAGTTATTACTGTAATACTCCCCTAGTCCCCCAGTCTCAAGGAAGACTGGCCAACTGCGCATTACAGTATAAAAGTGCACGAGTGTGTGCGCAAGCACAAAGGTCGAACCTTTTTCCTGAGGCAACTTCCTAACTCCTGGCTGGTATTCTGAATTTATTGACAGAAAAACTCAAAACAGTGATTTTGACCGCCCTGGGATTCAAACACTGCTATTTTTATGATTTTCTGTTAGATTAACAATGGTAGAAAGTTAACTTGGCTTAGGAAGGATCTTCGGTAATAAATTCCAGGCGCAATCCGGGGTAACGGACATATACCATACTGAACCGAGAGGGGATTGGCAATTACTGGCAACGAGGATACCTCTACACTCCATATAACTCTACTTTACTCCTCAAGGCTGACCACATAAGTACTACATCTGATAAGGTGGATGTAACAATTACGGTATTATATCATGATTCATGCGCTGTGTAGTAGTGTAATAATATAAGCTGTCCCATATCATCCCGTGGGTGTCGTAAGAGGCGGCATAGGGAAACAAAGTCCTCCCGATAACAACTGAAAAATAAAAATAAACTACATATAACATAAGATACATACATACGTTCAATATTAAATGAATATAATATGCTGTGCTCAAAGTGTTATAATTTACTTTTTTTTTTCAGAATTTGAAGATGTTGATAGACAATTCGATGATTCAGATGAAGAATTTGAGATTCTATGAAATTCAATGTTTGATATAATTATATATATGCCTATTAACTGTATAAAATATAATAAATTGCGTCACATTAGAAACTTGTTAGGTATATAACAAGAAAATTGTATCATAATAAATGTTCTGTTTATATACAAAATATAAATATTTGTTTAAGTGATTTCAATTTATTTACGCATTCACCTCTTCCAGTGCAACAACATTTTAAAAAACAACACGAATTATTATTTACTATTTTAAAACGAATATTATGATAATGAGGTCTCCACGACTTTCTCTGCCTCCAGGACGGCACCATATAGAATTGAAGTGAAATATTTAATAGGGTTCATAGTGGGGCAAGGGTTAGAAAAAGGTAGAAATTAATGTTTCTTTCTGAAATATATACTAAATTAGAAAGATAAACAAAACTAGGGATATTCTTAAAGGTACAAAAAATGAAAACAGGTTAATAAAGTTTTATACATTAAATAATTCAGCACCGAGACATTGTTTTCTGTATACACAGACAAGTAACCAATAATGTTTTATTTAAAACACAACTTTTCAAGATGGTGACAGTATGTGATCATCTGCGTAACACAAACACACTCATCTGCATTTCATCTGGTGAGCGTTAGACGTGTCCTCATAGATAACAAATAGTAAATTAAAAATATTATTCATTGTATTATTGAAATTGTCGACTATTTTTTTATATTTATTTAGGGGGATAAGTCGCCCGCGTCCGTAGGCTTTGACCACCTGTTCCTAGGCCCACCCTACACGTGTCCCCCGGGTGGTGCTAAATGAGCGACAAGCCGATAGCACAGACTCGGCTCCACGCCGTGGTAGCGGCGTAAAATATACTACCCCATATTTCGCACCATGACTAACCAAATAAAGGAGTTCCCGGCGCCCATTTAATGGGGCAGGGGTGCGAAGAATCTCTGGGAGGAAAACCGGCGACGAGGTTCGCCACCCGTCACGTTCTGTCTCCCGGAGAGGCGAAAAGTGGATTGCAGAGGCCCGTCTGGCTACGTTGAATGTATGTGGGGCAATGAATGATAAAATGGATGAAGTATGCGATATGATGTATGATAGAGGAATAGATGTGTTATGCGTAAATGAGACGAAAAGGAAGGGGAAGGATGTCACTACACATGGCATGTATACCGCATACTGGTCTGGTGTAGACGAGATCGAGCGGGATTGCCAGGGAGTAGGTATCATACTTTCAGAAAGAATGGGCCAATGTGTGAAAGAGTATGAATGTGTAAACCCAAGACTGCTATGGATACGAATGAAAGTGGGCTTAAAGAAGTTGTTCGTGTTAGGGGTCTACGCCCCAGACATGTCTAAGCCCACTTATATCCGAGAGCAGTTTTGGGAAATGGTAAGGATGGTGTTAATGAAGTGTAAGGGAAATGAAAATATTATTATGCTAGGAGATTTTAATGGAAGGGTTGGGGTGAGGAGGCTTGGTTATGAAAGGATATTGGGAACGTTTGGTGATGAAAGTATAAATGAGAATGGTGAAAGTCTCCTCACCGTATGTATGGAAAAGAATCTTTGTGACGAACACTTGCTTTCGCCACAAGAGGATTCATATTGTAACGCACTCAAGTCGACGATATACTCGCGCCATCTAGTGTCAGGAACGAGAGCGAGTAGAGCGTTGCAGTAAATGACATCACAAATCTTTCGACTGACAGCGCCACCCGAAGAACTAAGTTTCTAGAAAATCTATACTCGAATTCTCGGTACCTTGCGCGTGTTTACTTGAACATTCCGGATATTTTGCTAATTTAAATAAATAGGTGGCGCAAGATGCGATCGAGACAGAGTTGAACTCGGCTACAAAGCGAAGCTTCGGAGCGGAACTAAGTGAATTAGTGTGTTTAATTATTAGTGTTTTTAACTTTAATTTGTATAAAGTAAATTAAAGTATTAATTTAGGTAATTCTATCGGCAATTTTTATTGTCACGAACCTCAAGCTCGTAACAATTGGTGTCAGAAGTGGGATAAAATCATGCCGATTTTACCTAAGTAGACGGACCAACGAAGATTTGGTGGTGCAACGCCGCAGACGTCGGAGGGCCAGCCACCGGCTGCAGGCTCGTCAGTTGCCCCTACATCTGCAGCACCTGACTTAGGTGCTCTGATGGTGATGCTGCAGGAACAGGCTCGCCAGCAGGCGGAACAGGCACGCCGATTGGAAGAGCAGCTGCGGGGCGGACAGGAGGAACAGGCCCGTCGGTTGGAAGAGCAGATGCTCCTCATGAAGGACCTTCACGCTACCTTCGGGAAGGAGATAAAGGAGGTGAAGGATAGGGTTGCTCTGCATGACAACCGCCTGTCGGAAGCTGAAACCCAAATCGCGAAAGCTGAAAACCGAATCGAGAAAGCTGAAACCCGAATCGACCAAGTAAACTATCGGGTTGACAACGTAATGGCAGACATGAAGAAATCACTGGACGAACTCAAACTTGGAGATGGAGCTACAGCTCCCGTAGTAGCTACAACACTTTCGCTACGTGGGTTCAAGGTGCCACCGTTCGACGGTACCTCTTCCTGGTCAGCCTACAAAATCCAGTTCGAGGCTGTTATGAAGGCGAACGGCTGGAATAAAAGTCAGGCCATGACTGCTCTCACACTAGGCCTGCGCGACCAGGCCTTAACAGTTCTGGAAGCTCTCGGTGAGGAAGTGACTTATGAGCAACTCCTTGAGGCATTGGAGGCGAGATATGGCGACGCTCACCTGGAACACGTCTTTCGTGCGCAGCTTAAAGATCGTGTGCAGCGCATCAACGAAAACCTGTAGCAGTGGGCTCTAGAAGTGGAGAAGCTGGTGCGGAAAGCATACCGGTCTGTACCTGCGCTCATTGAAGGGAACCTGGTGCAGACATTCATCGACGGCATCCGCGACCTGGAAGTCAGAGCTGCTGTGAGGCTCGGGCACCACGAGACGCTTAAGGACGCCTTGGCCCATGCACTGGAAGTGGAAGCCGTGCGGCAGGATCATCGTTCCCATCGCGTCAGGGAGGTTGCAGCAGCTGCAGTTCGCGACCGCAACAAAGGATACAGCTCAAAGTGCTATGGCTGTGGGGAAAAGGGCCACCTTCGATCCAGCTGCCCTAAGCGAACCGCAGAAAGGGAAAGTGAACGATATCAGGAGGGTAGTGCAGCTAACGGCACTGCCTGGCGGCGACAGGATCATCGTTCACCTCACGCTAGGGAGGTTGCAGCAGTTACGGTTCGCGACCACAATAAAGGATACAGCCCTAGGTGCTATGGCTGTGGGGGAAGGGGCCATCTTCGGTCCAGCTGCCCTAAGCACACCCTAGGAAGGGAAGGTGAACGGTCTCAGAAAGGAAGTGCGGCTAACAGCACCGCCCAGCAGCAGCAGGAATACGACTTTACTATCAGGCACTGCAGCGGGAAATCTCACGACAACACAGATGCATTGTCAAGAAGACCTTGTCCTGAAGATGGCAACCATTGTAGTAGGCAAGGTAAGGAAGTGGTATCCGTGAGGATGCTCAGGACAGACCACCTCAGCAACGGGTGGAAGGACAGCCTACGACATGCACAGCAGGAAGATCCGGACATCAAGCCGATTCTGGGATGGATGAAGGCCCGTGCTACCAAGCCTAAGTGGAGGGACGTCTCTGCGATGAGTTCAACCACGAAAAGCTATTGGGCCCAGTGGGACAGCTTGCTGCTTCAGGATGGAGTCCTGTGCCGTAAATGGGACAATGGTCGTGGAGACAGCTGTCGTTTACAAATGGTTGTCCCTAAAGCTAAAGTGCCGAATGTTCTACAGCTGTGCCATAATGGTCGTTCAAGAGTCCATCTGGGAGGTAAACGAACTCTACTGAAGGTCCGAGAACAATTTTACTGTGTCCATTATCGTGACGATGTCGAGGATTGGTGCCGTACATGTACAAGTTGTGCGGCTGTGAGGGGACCTCAGGTACGGAGTAGAGGAGCGTCGAAATTGTACAATGTTGGTGCACCACGGGATAGGACATCCCTTGACATTGCGGAGCCGTTACAGAAAGGCGCAAGAGGGACTACTAAGATCGTCCATGTGGATCGCTTGGCGCGTTATTATGGGGCCGATGATGCTCGGGACGAGCATGTCTTAGGAGGGGGCAGTGTAACACACTCAAGTCGACGATATACTCGCGCCATCTAGTGTCAGGAACGAGAGCGAGTAGAGCGTTGCAGTAAATGACATCACAAATCTTTCGACTGACAGCGCCACCCGAAGAACTAAGTTTCTAGAAAATCTATACTCGAATTCTCGGTACCTTGCGCGTGTTTACTTGAACATTCCGGATATTTTGCTAATTTAAATAAATAGGTGGCGCAAGATGCGATCGAGACAGAGTTGAACTCGGCGACAAAGCGAAGCTTCGGAGCGGAATTAAGTGAATTAGTGTGTTTAATTATTAGTGTTTTTAACTTTAATTTGTATAAAGTAAATTAAAGTGTTAATTTAGGTAATTCTATCGGCAATTTTTATTGTCACGAACCTCAAGCTCGTAACAATATGTATATTTGGGAAAGAGGTGACGATAGAAGCATGATAGATTTCATAATTGTGGATGAAAGATTGAGGGGCGCAGTGGTGGATACAAGGGTTTACCGGGGTTCTAACGTAGGAACGGATCATTATTTGGTTTTATGCCGAATTAATGGTCTATTCAGGCGTTGGCGGCATCGGTCATCTGTGTCTACCACTGCGTTATAGCGTATTAGAACAGAAAGGTTGCAAGATGAAGGTGAGAGAAACAAGTTCAAATGTAGACTGAAACAAAATATAAGTGGTTTGGATGAATTATGTATGAAGGAGTTAGACTTAGAGAATGTCTGGCAAAATGTAAAGAAAGGTTTAGTGCATGCAGCTACCGAAGTATGTTTTAGTAAGAGAAAGAATGAAAGGAAAAATGTTAGTAAGAGAAAGAATGAAAGGAAAAATAATACGTTATGGTAGGATGATGAGATACGTATGGAAGTTGAAGTAAAGAAGAGAGCATGGCTAGATTTACTAGCAACAAAGGCTGGTAATTCTAGCGGTACGAATGATGATATTGAAAGAAAAAAGGCAGTCTTTAGACGTCTTAATAAGAGAGTAAAAGAAGTAGTTGAAAGAAAAAAGCAAGAAAGAACGGATAAGAATGATAGAAGAATATCGGATAACTTCCAGGCAAATATTAAAATGTTCTGGAAACTGGTAAGAACTGCCAGGGGACATTCAAAACAGCCTATGATGAATGCTATAAGAGACGAGAATGGCTATATTCTGAATGATGAAGTTTTGAGTTTAAAGAGATGGAAGGAATATTTTGAAAGCGTGTTTATGAGTAAGGAGACAACATGTGTACTAAGTGAAGTAGAAACTCCGAAAGAAGAGGAAAGAGGTAGCGAGATAAATATAGATGAAATAATGAAAAGCATGAAAGCGGGTAAGGCGCCCGGATATGATAGAGTTTCACTCGAAATGTTAAGGGCTGGAGAGGAAGTGGTGGCAGACCTGCTGCACACCTTGTTTAATTTATGCTGGGAACTGAAGCGGGTACCGGTAGACCGGTGCAAAGCCGTGATAGTCCCAGTACATAAAGGAAAAGGGTCGCAGCAGGACTGTAAAAACTACCGTGGCATCAGCCTTCTTAGCATTGTGGGAAAACTGTACGCTAAGGTACTGATCGAAAGGGTCATGAAAGAAACTGATGGAAAAATTTGGGATGTGCAAGCGGGATTTAGAAAGGGAATGGGATGTACACATCAAGTCTTTTCCATGCGCATGATCGCGGAGAAGTTTCTGGCCAAAAACCAAAAGGTTTTTGTGCGTTCATGGACTTGGAAAAGGCCTATGACAGAGTGGATAGGGATTTGCTATGGCAAACACTGAACTCATTTGGGTTGAGCGCTGGCTTGATACAGGCATTGGAGTCTCTTTATAGGGACTCTAGTGCTTGTGTTAGGATCAACGGGGTCTACTCGGACTGGTTTGACATCCATAAAGGTGTCAGACAGGGCTGTGTGGCTTCCCCGTGGCAGTTCAACCTATTTATGGACAGTTGTTTGCAAAATTTGAAAGTTGAAGAATGCGGATTAAGAATGGGTGAGTTAACCGTCAAATACCTTTTGTACGCCGATTATCAAGTCATTCTTGCGTCGTCGGCTGCCGAGTTGCAAATGATGGTTACATTAATGAACGGATCATTAAAAGAAAGGGGGTATGAAAGTGAACGCAAGTAAGACGAAGGTTATGGTTTTTGAAAGAGAAGAAAGTAAAACGATTTGTGAAATAAGAACAGAAGGGGAATTGATCGAGCAAGTAGATGAGTTTGTATATTTGGGCTGCGTATTTAGCAGGGATGGGAGATATGATAAGGCTATAGAACGACGAGTGAATGCGGGAAATAGAGTAAATGGGGCCTTGCACTCTATTATGAAGAGTCAAAATATGTCGAAAAAGGCACGTATGGCAATTCACAATGCTGTGTGCCTACTTTAACGTATGGTAGTGAAAGTTGGGTGTGGCAGAAGAAGCACGAGAGTAGAATAAACGCAGTAGAAATGCGGTCGTTAAGGAGTATGTTAGGGCTGAATCTGAATGACAGGGTAAAAAAATAAGAGAAGAGTGTGGTTTGCAAGATGATGTTGTGACCAGGATTAAGAAAGGAATGCTTCGGTGGTTTGGTCATGTGGAAAGAATGAATGAGGAAAGTGACAAAGAAAATTTATGTTGCAGAAGTGAATGGCCGAGTCGGAAAGGGACGTCCTAGGCGAAAATTTATCGACCAAATTGGCGATTTATTGGAAACGGGCCAAATTAGGAGTACCCTTAACCGACGAGCATGTATGCGTAGGTGTATGGATGTGAAGGAGGCGAGAGAGGTATGTCAGGATCGTGCCAAATGGAAATCTGTAGTCTCTGCCTACCCCTCTGGGTGACAGGCGTGAGTGTTTATGTTTATATGTATGTTTTTTATTTAGACGCCTAGCAGTGGCGTCTTCTTATTCATCAGGGAGAGTAAAATATATACAACGTAAAATAATAAAAAATCTGATTCTTGACATGTATTTCGGAAAGCATGATTGATATAACCAGTGACCCTTCGAATAATCTGTCAATCGGTTCATTTTTGCAGTGCCAGTATGTAACAGAAGGCCCAGAAATGTTTTGAACTCTTCAACGGTCAACTCTTTCCATCTTGAAATACGTGCATGACGATGTTCACTGGAGCTTTTTATACGTTCGGCGTATCTGTTTGTGCACTCCACGATCATTCTCAAATATTATTCATTGAAAAATAAACAAAAATAATCTATTGGGTGTGATGGCGGTTCTACATGCAGCTTTGACTCTCGAACGAATGGTATTTGTTTCATAGATGAGCAAGAAGTACTCCAGTGTGAGGTTGATCCTTCGGTGGCAGGTTCAGGAGACTCATGTGGTATAGCTGTCTCTTCAATCGTTTCATTCAACTCCTCTCTTTCTGCAGATGAAAATCGAATTTCACTAGGTGGTAGCGGTGATATAACTCCTTCTTCATCTTCTTCCGACTCCAGGGTTGAGCTATCTCCATCATCATCACCCAATAAAAAATCTTAGTCTTCATCACTTCCCACAAGATCATCCTCATCAGTTTCCTAAAACTTCAAGAATATCCGATTCGTGCAACAAAACACGTTTTGATTGCGCTCGCAAAGGTATCTCGTTTGATCGTTTCGTACCCAAGGAGGTACCAGGTTGTTGATCATTATAAATGTTGTTTTATTATAATTATTATCACTATATACTACAAAAAAATACGTATTATTTGTTCACAACTAACTAAACACAAACAAGAAAGCTGTCCGGCTCGAGCGGCGACGCTAATCGAACTAACCAATTACGTAGCACTAAAACTATCGCATGATTCGGATGGCCACGCCCACTTTACGATAGCTCAGTCCTTTCTCTAGAGGCCCATAAAAAACACCGTTGCAAAACGCTCCGGCCCAGGCAATAACGCTTCATACAAAACTAGTCGGACAAGGGTCGGGCCAAATTGAAGAGTACTGGGAACACGCGACGTCGCGTGATTGGCAATTAACGTGTTAAATCGGTTTATATTGCAACTTATATTTTTTAAATTAAAACTATATATATATATATATATATATATATATATATATATATATATATATATATATATATATATATATATATATATATATATATATATATATATAATAGAAGTGGGGGCAAACTACATGAGGCTCACCTGATGTGACTACCGCCGCCCATGATCAACCTCAACACCAGGGGAATTGCAGGTGCGTCGCCGGCCCTTTAGAAAGGAGTAAGCTCTTTTCTTAAAGGTCCCCAAAAATCGCCGCTGGTAAACTATTCCACAGAGAGGTCGTACTTGAAAGAAAACTCCTTCTGAAACGTACAGTGGTGGACCGCCAAGCATCCAGATGGTGTTGATAGTATCGGGACGTTTGCCGCGTAGTGCGATCACGAAATTTGGCGGCTAAGAATAAACCGAAGAATTCCTCAGAGCACTCCCCGTGATAGATGCGATAAAATACGCAGAGATGCAACATCTCTTCGCAACGCCAGTGAATCGAGCCGATAAGAAAGCACTCGGTCGTCGACGATTCGAGCCGCTCTGCGCTGGATGCGGTCAAGTGGAAGGAGCTGGTACTGGGGAGCTCCAGCCCAGAAATGGAAACAGTGTTCCATGTGCGGCCGAACCTGCGCCTTGTAAATTTGCAGGCGGTGTGCCGTCATGAAACACTGTCCCGCTCTGCTGAGCACGCCAAGCTTTTTAGAAGCCTATTTGGCCTTCTCTTCTAAGTGACCACGAAACTGCACGTCACTCGATATGTCGACGCCGAGAATTCAGATACTGACTGAGGCAACAAGGAGAGTGCCTTGAAACTGACGAGATCCGACAAAGGGGTTCTTTTTAGCGGTTAGCGCGCAAACTTGTGGCTTCTGAGGGTTAAACTGGACTAGATTTACTCGCCCCCAATCCGAGACTCTGTTCAGCAAAGACTCGACTTCAGACACAAGTTTGTCACAGTACTCGGACACGTCTTCCCGAGAAATATTGGCACGGCCGGTGTACAGAGCATCACCAGTGCTGTCATCTGCATAGCAATTAATGTTACGGGTTTTCAACATATCACTGATATGCAGCAGAAACAGCGTTGGCGATAGCACGCAGCCTTGTGGAACACCAGCATTAATCGGCTTGTAATCGGAGCTTGCGCCGTCTACAACGACCTTGACGCTCCGATCTGCAAGAAAGCTGGTGATCCAATTGCATAATTTCTCGGGAAGCCCATAGGTTGGGAGCTTCGAAAGAAGCGCTTTGAACCAAACCCGATCGAAGGCCTTCGCAATGTCCAAACTAACGGCCAATGCCTCCCCCTTGGACTCGTCTTCTCGCCAATTCAGCCTGTGCTCTGACTTTTCCTTGGCAATGACTCTTTTGAAGGACCTGGAGGCGGAATTATACTCCTTTTTTAGAGCGCTGGTGTTTACATGCCGGTACGTTGATGCGTCAGCCCAGGCTTGGTAGCACTCCTGTTTATATCATGATGCTATTTTACAGGAGCGACCAAACCATGGCTGAGAGCCTCCGATGGGCACCACAGAGGAAGGAATAAAAAGTTCCATACCCTGAAGTACCACATCAGCGACAGAATCAGCAACAACGTTGGGATCGTCCGGCGAGAAGCAAACCCGCCCCTAAGGGTAAGATACAAAGAAAGACCGCATCCCATCCCAATCAGCTGACCTATAGTGCCAAACACGGTGGCACTATAGGTCAGCTGCTGGTATGTGACTGAATAGTCACATATGCAACTGCGATTTCAGCGTGAGTGGCACCACACTCCGGACAAGACAATGGTCCGAGGAGCCTAAAGGGGCGTCGACGGAAATCTGATATCCGTCCGGGTGAGAGGTCAGCAGAAGGTCCAACAGGGAAGGTGCATGATCCTCCACATCTGGAATCCTCGTAGGCGAAGTAACCAGTTGTGTCAGACCATATGCCAAGGCAAAATCATGAACAGATCTCCCCGCATGATCGGTTAAACGTGAACCAAGCCATTCGGCGCGATGGGCGTTAAAGTCGCCGAGGATCACGATCTCTGCAAAAGGGATCTGCTGTAGCAACGAATCTGCAGCCATTTGGACGTGGTCGAAGAGTCTGTCTGTTTCGGCATTACCGCTATGGGACCTATAGAGGCACCCGTAGAGGCGCGGATGGTCGTCGCTGTCTACGCGTAGCCAAAGGATGGACAGGTCCGAACCTTCAAGACTGCCGAGGCACAAAGGAGTGTTCCAGTTTGTACCCCGGGTAGGAATGATACGAGACATCAGCCGGAGAGGACACCTGCGTCTTGGTCAGAAAGAGCAGAGCCGGCCTCGCCGTCTCGAGATGGTAGTGGACGGCATTTAGGTTAGAGTGAAGTCCCCTGATATTGCAGAAATTCACGGATAGCGTGGCAGGGGTCGCCTTGGTCTTGTTGCTCCGTTTGTCCCGGGCAGTTGTAGTTTTGAGCGGAATTTAGCCCCCCCTTTTCGGATTATTTTTTATAAATTCGGATATATTTAAATCTCTTTGGTTTTTAATATCTACAAGTAATTTGCATTAAAAAAAATCATTATCGTCATTTTATAGATATTCTAGCCAAAAAGTTTCTTATTTTTATAAATAAAAAATAATTTGAGTAAACAATACTTTCATTTATTCAATTTATAACATCATATTTCCTGACTATAATTTTTTTATTAAGTAGTAAAACTATTTAGTAAGTACTATTTTAGTATTGTGCCAAAGACCACAATATTAAAGTTGCAATCATTGTAAATCCTAAACTTTTTTGTTACATATTATGTAAAAAAATAGTTTACTTAAAAAACAAACTGGTACCCAATTTAAACTGACCCTCTTTTCTATTAACATTTGGTTGTTATTATCTGTTATGAGTGAGGGTAGAAAATAAGTGTGAAAGGTAAAATAAATAATTATGTTGAGAGTAATTTCTAACATTACATAAGAAATCTAAAGGCGGAGGGAAAGAAATACTAATATTTTCACCTTTTATAAATTGTAACAATAAACCAGATAATAATATAAAGACTTTCTCAGAGTAGTTAGTTATTTAATTAAGCTAAAGGCAACAAACAAGCAGTGTGGTTAAAAACTAAATTAAGGCAATATATTGCAATCATATACCTTTTCAAATATTACAAATTTTTATAACATTTATAAACATTAATAATATTTATCTAACACATAATATGCCAAACTTAACAAATATACAGGGCACATGTCATTTAAATAAAAACTTTCATCCAAATCTAAGCACTTTTGAATTTAAGATTGAACCAGTGATAATATACTACAAAATCATAATATCCACAATCTTAAACAGTACCACATTTATTAAATGAAAGACATCCCGATAATTTGGCACCAAATCTTTGACAATTTTCAGCCTAACAGACTGATATGGGAAGTTTTTATTTTAATGCCTATTATAGCAGTATATTTGTATTTATTTTATAAAGATTTGGCCCCAGTTTTGATGATAATATATATAGACCATATCTTCTAACAATATTCATTTGAACCGGCTATAACAAGGTTTTGCAAATATTTGTACTTAAAATAAAACCTTTGGTACATGTGTTGTATTAACTTTTTATCACATTGAGTACAAAAATATGTTTAGTTTTTGTAAAGTATGAACTATGTTAACATATCTTTCAGTGAAAGTGTTTGTACATTTAAACATTTCAGTGAACTAATATTTATTATGCACAATTAATGACTAGCACCTAAAGGTCAAAATAAGTTGTAATCTTTTCTGTCGTTACATAATACACACCTAAATGCTAATGGGTTACCCCTTAAAATATTTTATAGCTTATGTCAATTTACACTCTTCATTCCCTTCATATCAAAGTTAAGAATAAATCATAAATGATCAACTGACATAAAAGGTAGAAATGTCCATATATCTTAAAAAGTTAATAAGTGCCGATGTTTTAATCATCAGATAAAAGTAATCCATGAAACAATGAATTATATATAACCTGACCGAATATAAAAGTGCAACATTTGGACTATTTTTTAGATAGTAAAATATAGTTTTTTTTTTTGTTGTTGTAGTTTATCCTATGAAAACCTTTATCCAATGATTGAAAAATCAGCATACAATGAAACAAGTTTATCTATCCACAATCACAACCAGCCATAATTTTATAATTGGGAATTTAGTAAACACATTGTTATTTTATTAAATTTACAAAGTACAAAAACATCTTTATTTCACTCTACTGGACGACTATATACACACATCAGGAATATATCTTTTAAAATATGTACTCTAAGTATTTAGTAAATTTAGTAATTTTATTGGGATATCAATATTGGACTTTAAAATGTATGGTCTA
Source organism: Parnassius smintheus behrii (assembly GCA_036936625.1). Lineage (NCBI taxonomy): Eukaryota > Metazoa > Arthropoda > Insecta > Lepidoptera > Papilionidae > Parnassius > Parnassius smintheus. The sequence continues at coordinate 39,985,801 of JAUPFT010000005.1, read as the reverse complement.
CATTTGTAAAATATATCTTTAAAATTGTAAGTTACCTACATAATAAGTATATATACACTTTGATGTGTAATTCTCAAAAAGATCTTACTGTGAAATATTCGATGAAGACATCTTATTGTTCAAAAAGTTTATTATGAGAACAGTAATGTTGTCTACAGATCCCCTGTAATAGGCTTGAAGTGTCAAACTTTTGGCTCCAAAATCTGGTTCATCAATTCTTTCTTTGATAAATTTAACAGCTTCCTCATTAGAGAATGTATCCCACAATCCATCAGAAGCAAGAACTAAAAACATAGGTTTGTGGTCATCAAGGTTAAAAGTAAGTATATCTGGATCAGCAATAACAAAATTTTTATCCTTCAGAGGGTAGTCGCCCATCGCACGAGACGTTGCTAAGATTCCTGCTACTCTCCACACACCATTAAATGCAATATAACCACCTGCTGCCTCTATTCGTTTTTGTTCCCTTACCTGCATGATAAAGAAATACCATACAATCAGTAATTGTTACAATATTGTTTTAATAATACAATTGAAACTGGATATATTGACATTGTTAAGAAATTTCAATTGAATATTGTGACTAAATGTCTAGATCCCAGTTGAGTCTAAAGATGGTCTGGAGGTGTATATAGAAATAGTATAATAACTAGCTGTGAATTATTCTACCTACTTGTGACCGTCATTCTAGTAACAAAAACGTCACAGTGAAAAATCATTGTGACTTTGTCACGTTGAATAACTACTTGGAACATTAAAACAACTTATAATGTGACTTTATATATGTACTTTAGATTTAGTACTAGGTTTTATTTCAGTAGTCGATTTTTTATTACCTTCCTTACCTAAGCTATGTGGCTGTTATTAGTACCATTATAATAATTATTTTTGAAATATAAGAATTTCACCTACCCTCGCTGATCAGTTGGTTTACCATTCCAGTACAGGGTGCACATACCTTATTACACAGTAACAAGGTATGTGCAAATTAGATAAATAAATAATATTATTTTTGGAAAATAGTATTGATGTCCAATACCCATGTCGGCAAAACCCGATAGTAGAAATGGGACATATGTAAAGATACCAAATACATAAATCAAAATATTTCTCTTACTAATTTAGGTATCAAAAATAAATACAGAAATTTTTAATAGAATATTTTCCTACAAATATTTGTGTGTATTTTATTTAATTCCTTTGAAAATAAGACAAATGTCAGTGACTGAATTGATGGTTCCTATTCCTAGTCTCAATGTTTAGGAAATAAAAACTAACTATGTAATGTTATTGTTATTAGTACCCCCAGCACCAAGGTCAAAGTAGGAAGACTTGTGATGTTTTGATATTACATTGAAATATTATGATAACCCTATTTAAGGGGCTGTAAATTGTTTAGATTTTTGCATTTGATTAATAAACATTGTTACATACTGGACTCCTGTCTCCCACAACAACTTAAAATACTTAAACTATTTATGAAAGTAATGTAAATAAACTATGAAAATAATTTAAAATGTGGGAAAGATAAATGTTTATTATTACAATTGCCTCCCTAATGTTTACAAAAATGTACATACTCTAATAACACATAGGCATCACTATTAAACCGCTCTAACTACCTGTAGAATAATATATTATGTATAGACCATCAGGTTATGCTTGTCATAATGGGCAAAGAGCCATAAGCACACTCTATACTTTGCTTATTTATACGGTAAGTTCTGAGCACTCATATATGGTTCTGAGGGGTCACTTCTAAATATTACTATACACTTTAGTGGGGTCTATAAATTTGGAAAAAAGGTCCCTTTGGCAGTCAGAACTTGATAGATTAATTAAATTTGTGAAATTAAGCTCTTTGTAGTTTGACATTTGTTATTGCATTTAGTAAGCCATTTTTAGGGTTCCGTAGTCAACTAGGAACCCTTATAGTTTCACCATGTCTGTCTGTCCGTCTGTCCGTCCTCGCTTAATCTCTGTGACCGTTAGCACTAGAAAGCTGAAATTCGGTACCAATATTTGTATCAATCACGCCGACAAAGTGGTAAAATAAAAATTGGAAAAAAATGTTTTATTAGGGTAGCATATGTAAAGTGGGAAGTGATTTTTTTTAATTTCAACCCTAACGTGTGATATATTGTTGGAAAGGTAGTTAAAAATGAATAGGGGTTTACTAAGATCATTTTATGATAATATCAATAATTTCGGAAATAATTGCTCCAAAAGTAAAAAACAATGTGTCCCCCCCCTCTAACTTTTGAACCATAAGTTTAGAAAATATGTAAAAAATCTGTAAAGTAGAACTCTATAAGGACTTTCTAGGAAAATCATTTTGAACTTGGATGGAAACAACAGTACCCACTACCGTGAGCAGTTGCAGGAGCGCGGAGCGCTGCTGGAGCGCTAACATAATGGATACCCACCTTTAAACTCATAAGTGTGAACACTTATTGTGACGGACGGAAAACTACAGAACCCTACACTGAGCGTGGCCCACGCTCTTGGCTGGTTTTTTGATAAGTTTTTACATTTGTGATTTAAAAGTTATACCTCAAAAAATATGGATTTCAAATTTTTTTACATTTCAACCCATTCCAATTCTATCATAAAAATATTAATAATAATTGGGAATTGCCTTATTTTAATCTGAGCCTTAAGCTAAGCTGCACCTAGTAAAACAGAAATGGATAGAATTGATGATTACCGTTTTTAATTTAATGAATTTCAAAATATACTACTGGTATCTATAGTTACTTGCCTGTTGGGGTTTATGGTCAAATGACACAGGAATAGCATTTCCCTTAGAATCACACATGACACCTCTGGAATCACCAACATTTGCAACAATAAGGTGATTGTCTTCTAAAACAGCTATTAATGCAGTGGTGCCGGCTACATTTAATGTTCTTTTTGCTGCTTCAACAAGAAGCCTATCTGCAGCAAGAACTTCATCTGTCAACAGTTTGCCAAAGTTAATCTTTCCCTTTTCTAAATAACTTGACAAGGGTACAGTCACACTTTTTACAGGTTTAGTGCTTGTTCTCACTTCTCTAGTAATAGGTCTGGCTCTAGAAAGCTGAGCTAATAATTCAGGATCAGTTATTTCCTTTTTAGAAGTATCATCAGCAGCACTTACGGACTTTTTAAAGCTGGTTTTTCTTTCAATACTGGCATTAATTTCTTGCTCTTTTTTTGGTGTTTCTTGATTATCTTGTGAAGGCGGATTGATAACTTTTCCATCTTTAAATGCATTTAACTCAACTACTTTATTGTACAGATTTTGTATCAAATGATCCTTTGCGTAATTAGCAGCAAATTCCCCACCATGTCCGTCAAATATAGCGAAGAGCGAAATTCCTGAGTTGTTTATGTTTTCATTAATAATGAATTTATCCTCCATATGCATTCTTCGGCCTTTGATTGCATAAGCTGCGCTTAACGAGCCCTTTAATTCCCAGCTTTGTTTATCTGAATTTGAAGCTTCCATAAGTTTCATACGTTGAACGGCACTTAGAGGATACATAGCCTGTGATAATCTGCTTAATAGTGTGCGACTCCATAATTCAATTGTTTGTAGATACATGAACAATATAATAATACCTAATGTGAACACGACAAACTCCGACCGTAGCATATACAGACGCACCATTTTCCATAAATAGCTCACCGGAGTATCAAACGCAACACCACTGGTAAAACGTGAAATTATTTTCATGAACGAAACATAAGTTTGATGTAAAACTCTGTCCTCTAATTCGTCTTCCATGTCCTAAATATATAATAAGCTCCACGCATTAAAACTATAAATCACTTCCAATTTGCGCCTATCCACCATTTAAAATTTATATTTTATTTTTGTTACAAGCTTACAAGTTACAAGCATCAAAGACAGACATTCGATTCGACGTAGGGGTGGCGATCTGAGATCGATTAATCAAAGTATCGATTTCTTGCACCACAAGGATTGATTTTTTATATCGATCCAGTGAATCGATATTTCACCCTTGAAAATCGAGATCAAATCTTTTTCTGTTTTTATAAGAACTGTAAAATGACTTACAATTAGTTGAATGTACCCAAACTTGTAAAGTACGACAGTTTTTCTATTCAAAAACTCGCAAAACTGCTGTGTGCTCAATTTCTTTCAACTCATTTCAATGTATTAAAGAAATAAAAAATAAGTTCAGTTTGTAATCCGTACTTTCTTGAATGTTTTCATATAATAAATATAAACTCTGAAAGCAAATTGAAAAAAGATCGATTTTTGAGAAATCAATCTTTTAGAACTCGATTTTTTTGTGAATCGATTCATCAGATCCCGATTTGAATTGATTTTACAATCGATCTTTTTCGGAAAGAATTGTCATCCCTAATTTGACCACAGATTAATAAATATCAAAGGTTAATAAAATAAATATGCAGTGCAGTATGTTGTAACATTCAAGGTGTACTCGTATAAATATAGAGGTCAATGCATCCAAGTAATTTTTCGATTTACACCTGTTAAATAATCCTATACTATTAAACGAGCAATTCTTGTATATAAATATATATATAATCGGGATCTCGGAAACGGCTCCAACGATTTTCATAAAATTTAGTGTCCAGGGAGTTTCAGGGATAATAAATCGATCTAGCTAGGATTTATTTTTAGAAAATGTCTTTTTATCCGTGTTTTTAGGCAATGAAAAACTGCTACAATATCGTTAGAATAAGAAGGTAAATTTTGACGGATTATTAGTGATTATAAATAGCTTAATTGATATAATGGTCGGTCACAGAAACTTAAAACCCCGGTTCGAGCCCAGATCGACCGACCGACTTTTTTAAATTTTTTTTTTCATGTTCTTTTCTTTTTTGAGAAAATCTATTTTTTCGAGACCTTTTTTTAGTATTTTTTAAAAACACGAAAATTTAAATTAAAATAATTGCACTCATGATTTTTTATTCAAATAACCAGTTCCGTTTTTTCTGTTATGTCGCTAAGTATCAAAAAATATTATTTATATTTCATCAGTATGTAATTTGTATCTAAATATAATTTCCAAAACACATGAATTAAAAAAATCGAGCGAAAAATACCGAGCAAAGCTCGGTCAACCAGGTACTATCAAAAAAGTGGCGAAAGAAAAATGTTTATAAATCTATTAATAATCTTGAAGTTATATTAAATTATTAAGTTATTGCCGTTATATATTGAAAAATTCAAACATTTTTTTGTCAAAAATATATCTTTACTGGAAACAAGGCACTTCATCTTAATCCGTAGTATATATTTTGATTCTCAATCAAGGATAGATATTTATGTCTGTGGGGCACAGCATCCAATTACCATTCTATTATCCCTGCTGAGCTTGTCAAGCTTCTAAGAGGCCAATTTTGCCTTCCCTTATGTAAGTGACCACAAAACTGCACATCATTCGATATATCGATGCCGAGGAATCTGATTTTGACTGAGGCAACAAGTGCCTTGAAACTGAGGAGATACGACAAATGGGTTCTTTTTAGCGGTAAACGCGCAAACTTGTGTCTTATGAGCCACACTGAACTAGATTTAGTCGCCCCCAATCCGATACTTTGTTCAGCAAAGAGAGAGTACTCGGTGACGTTTTCCAGAGAAATATTGACACGGCCGGTGTTTAGAGCAGTGCTGTCATATGCATAGAAATGAATGTTACCGGTTACCGGCTTGCAATAGGAACATGCACCGTCTACAATGATCTTGATGCTCCGATATGCAAGAAAGCTGGTGATCCAATTGCAAATTTTTCAGCAAGCCCATAGGAAGGAAGCTTCTAGAGAAGCGCTTTATGCCAAACCTGATCGAAGGCCTTTGCTATGTCCAAATTAACGACCAAAGCCTCTCTCTTGGATTCGATCGCCTGCGCCCATCGGTGTGTAAGATAAACAAGAAGATCACCAGCTATGCGATCCCAACGGAAACCGTACTGACAGTCGCTAATTAGCTGGTGCTCCTCAAGGTAACGCATGAGCTGGTTGTTAATAATAGACTCCATTATTTTGGAGAACAAGCGAGGTGATGGAGATAGGTCTGTAATAGAACGGATTAGAGCGGTTACCTTTTTTAGGGATCGGGCTACGATGTCTTATATGACTTCGGGACTACGCCTAGGGAGTACCGGAAAAGACGCGTTAGAACCAGTGCCAACTCTGGAGCACATGTCGTCAGCGCAATTGGAGGATTCCGTCAGGCCCACTCGACTTGTGGATGTGATTGGCCATATTTTGCCAAAGCGTCGACTATTAGCTGTTGTCAGAACTAAATAAAAATAATTGTCGAACTTGTAAAATAACATTAACAATTTTGTATGAATATCTTCAGTGGCACGGTCGTAAGTATTATTATTTGGTTTGTAGTGTTTTACTGTTTTAATTGTACGTTTCTTTAAGATTAGGAGCATGTTTGCATTTTTTGTTTACTGCCGCCATTTTATTTCCAAGAAAACTTTACTTTACCGGAGCTACATTGATAGAGTATACGAGGCGACTTTGATAGTTATCAATTTCACACCAATGGTGGTTGTTCCCAATCTTATAGGAGTAATGTATACGTTATCAATTTAACCCCATTTCTTGTTTTGCTTTACCTACCTCATGGTTCTCACCTACAAAAAGGCAGTGGGTACCTTCAATTACAAAAATTATACAGCGGAGATAATTAAAGAAGCGATAGAGAAAATCACCAACGACGATTTGTCTGTTATTGCTGTTTCACTTCAATATAAAATTCCGTATGACACACTTTATAATAAATATAAGGGAATACATGGAAAATCACCTGATGCGAACTGTTTTCCCGCATCAAGAGGAATTAGCAATTTTACTTGCTGCGGCAAAGTTTGGTGATTGGGGGTTCCCTCTTGAGTCTGAGTCTGATAATAAAAATATAGCACCGAATTATGCAAGAAATACCTCAACAGATTTGGCACCGAATTCCGCAATAGGACAGTTTATTTTAGCAAAGTTTGAATCACAAAAGGGAACAAAGACATATCATTATGTATGTTCTATTGAAGATATCATTGAAACTAATTTTGTTGTTTAAGGTCCGAAAAAAAAAAAACCAATACTATTTTAAGGAAGTTCCTAAAGATGTATCAATTATAATTATGACGTGATGATAATAGAATTGTAGATTTTATAACCCATATTTAACTAACTTTTTCAAAACATTTAACATGTTGATTTTTGAGTCTTTTATTTTATAAAACAGTTTCATATAATTATGAGACTATTATAATAGTTTTATGTGATAAAAATTATAAATCTCGAAAGTAAATGTTTAGACTGCTTAATGTTAAGCCACTGTTACTTATTTTTTTTAAATAATAATAAAAAAATATTTGGCTTATCTTGGTTGTTTACATTGTAATACCCACATATCAAATTCACCAATTGACTCAAAATAGCCCCAAAAATTTTCAAAACGCAATATTTCCTAAACCATAGTTTCTAAATTATTTTTTCTTTTTGATTTTTGTCATGTATCGGGAAGAATTTGCGATGAAATTAAAAAAAGTGTCGCAACAAAGTAGCCCCCTTACCAATAATACTTTGATAAGGAGGTTTTTTTTTCAAATAACTATTTACAAATTTGTATTTTTTTGTTTTAATAACTAATTTGCGTGAGATGTCTTAACAGTAATTTTTTTTAACATTGTGTCGTTAAAATTGCAAGCGTGAGACCCATTTGAAGTTTAAAATTAATCAATGTCACCCCGTTTTATGGTATTTTAAATAAAGCCCGGTTTCAGTAAGCTTTTTAAAAATTCCTTTTAGAATTTGAACCAATTATCAGAAATGAACCTTTATATAAATAATGAAAAGCTCCTTTCTTCAGATGAAGTGGGATCGTGTTCACGTAGGTTTTAAGGGGGTGAAGCAGACGCAGGCGGGCGATCAGCGCGTGGGGCTCCGTCGTGTGACCGGCTAGCTGGCAGTGTTGCCAACATTAAAAACTAGCTCCCGTTGTAGAGAATGCTATAATCGCATCAAATCCCGTCAAATACGGTAAACAAGTGTCAATCATTCATTGTATTACACATTTTTTCGTATTTTAAACTAAAAAAAAATGAATAAAATTATAATTTAATTTTTGTCATTTCCAAATTATTTTTATTTTGAAAACAATACAATTTTTACCCGTTGCCAGCCTCGCTGTCCCGTCAAATCTAACGGGAATCCCGTCAAATTGTTAACACTGCTAGCTGCTAGCAACATTCCGTTAATCCGTTTATCTACTCATGTCGCAATAGCGACAAGTAGGGATGGGCAAGGAAGTGAAAAACTACATCGATATACATCGTATCGATATTTTTACACAGTATCGATATATTCATGTGATAAATATCGATATATCGTAATGTTTTTATAACGTAGTACGATAAAGCTCAAGGATAAAGCTCAAACTGGACGGAAGGATGACGAAAAAAAACGACGACAGTACATGAATTTTTTTGTTGCTTAATGTTTTGTCGATTAATACCGTATTAATAACATTTTATAATATTTTATATTTAATATATTATTAATATGAATTCCATACTCCCCGATAAATATTGACTTACTTACTTACTTACTTACTTATCGTCACGCACAATCCCTAACGGGGTAGCCAGAGAGAACAGATCGCCAAGTGTCACGATCCTTACATACCTCTTTCGCTTCTTTCAGGTTCATTAACTTCTTCATACATGCACGTCTAGGTATCCGAGTACTTTTGACCCTCCCCTCTTCGAGCAATTTGCTCACATGGTCTTCGAAAGTTAGTCTCGGTCTACCTCGACACCTTTTAATATTTACTTTCGCTCTATATATTTTCTTCACCATTCGGTCTTCACTCATTCGTTCAACGTGCCCAAACCATTGGAGTACGCCCCTATCAATTTTTGTGATAAGGTCATCTTTCAATCCTGCCATATTGCGAATCTCTTCGTTTCGCTTTCGGTCGGCTATGGTAACGCCACACATTTTACGAAGAGATCGCATCTCCACTGCATTCAACTTGCTTTTATGCTTCTTCTGGCATACCCAGGTTTCGCTGCCATATAACAAAGTCGGTACCAAAACTGCGTTATGTATTGCAAGGCGTGCACTCTTCACCACGCCTTGCCTTTTGACTAATGCATTCAGGGCACCATTGACTTTGTTTCCGGCAGCGACACGCCTATCCACATCTAAATCACATCTTCCATCCCGGCTGAAAGCACTCCCCAAGTATACAATTTCATTTACCTGTTCTAGACATTCCTGATTTACCCATATTTCACATTTCGTTCTCTCTTCGTCCTTTTCAAATACCAGAACCTTAGTTTTATTAGCATTCAAACGGAGACCTTTAATTTCACATTCCTCTTTCATACACGTGACTAATGCCTGCAGTTCTGCTTCTGATGGTGCAATAAGCACTGCATCATCAGCATACAGCAGACAATTAACTTTTATGTCACCCATTTTCACACCCAAACAGCTATCTTTCAGCTTCTGTAAACAGCTGTCGAGATACAGTATGAACAGCCAGGAAGACATGACACAACCCTGTTTTACGCCCGCTTGGACGCTAAACATGGGTGACAGGTCATGCCCTACCCGCACACAGGCTTTACAGTCATAGTAAAGTGACTGCACAGCCCTTAACAATCGACCATCCACACCATATCCCGGCAACAGTTCCCACATTTTCTTCCTTATAACCTTATCAAATGCTTTCTCCAGATCCACAAAAGCACAGAAAATCCTCTGGTTAACACTCAGAAGCTTCTCCGTGATCATGCGGAGAGAAAACATTTGATCCGTGCATCCTCTTCCAGGTCTAAATCCGCATTGTGCCTCCCATAAGAATCTTTCCGATTTCTCTTGCATCCTGCGTGTCAAAACCTTCGAATAAACTTTACTTGCTAAACTGGTCAAGCTGATCGCCCGATAGCTCCCGCAGTCAAAATGTGAACCTTTACCTTTATATAAAGGCACAATGACCGCGGATCGCCAATCATCCGGGACATCTCCCGTCCGCCAGCACAAATTGCACAGCAGATGAAAGCTGTCCCAGACGCGAGGCCCACCGTACTTGACCATTTCAGCAGTAACTCTGTCTAGTCCCGCAGCCTTACCACATTTCAAACTTCGAATCGCACGTTCAATCTCTTTCATGCTGATGACCTCAGTGTCATCGAGGTCCGTGTCTGGCGTGCCAGTCACGGCGTCACCCACGGATCCTTCACTGGGATCATGACACGCATACAATTCTCTATAAAATTCACTCCATCGCTGCATGACGTCCGATTTTTCCGAGAGGACGTCATTGGTTCTCGAAAGCACTTTGTTCATTCTTAAAGCTGTCGCACCACTCCGGGACCTTCCAACCTCTTTCCAGAAGAGTTTGGAGTTTTCCCTAAAGTTGTGCGACAACCTCTCGTCCGCTTCTATTCTACACCTTTCACGTACTTCCTCAATCAATGTTTTCGCATGAACTTTCTGCAGCTTATATCTTTCTTTCATCTTCTCTCTCATATGCTCATCGTTACTAGAGGCTAAGTAGTCTAACCATGCTTTTTTCTTCTTTTGTACAGCTTCTTTCACTTCGTCATTCCACCATGCATCTCTTCTTTTACTACTACCTCTTTTTGTCGTACCACATACTTCTTCCGCTGCACTTACCATTCCATCCCTAAGGTTCTGCCATGTTCTCTCCACACATTCTTTCCTGCTATCGATGGTGTCAAGCTTTTCGGCTACCCTCGTGTGATATTTCCTTCGGATTCGACATAAATATTGAATATTGATATATCACGATTTAAAAATATCGATATACATAACATCACATAAACGCTCACACCTGTCACCCAGAGGGGTAGGACTATATAGGTATAACTACAGACTTCCATTTAGCACGATCCTGACATACCTTTCTCGCCTCTTCCACATCCATATACCTACGCATACATGCTCGTCGGTTAAGTGTACTCTTAAATATCGATATATATATATATATATATATATATATATATATATATATATATATATATATATATGTATATATATAAAAGACATTTAAGTATGACCGGACATCAGCAACAAAAATTGTCGTCTGTAACTTTTGTCCTATAGGATATATCTCCGATTTTTGTCATTTAGTCTTAGTGATATCACCGAAAGGTCAAGACGCATTCGTTTCATAAAGTTAAAAAATATTTACAAAGAAAATATGCCCGGTTGTGCATTAAGGTATAGTAAGTCACGATATGGAGCAAAAATGAACATGATTTCTATTTATTGTCCGAAGAATAATGTATATTTAACAAATAATCTTTAAATTTTATTATTTCTGGTAGATTATTCTAGAAGAAAGAAAAATTATTGTAATAAGTGCCCTCTGTTATCCAGTAACGTCACTATTTATTTACAAATATGTTAGTAATTGATGACGTTTTTTACCTTATATTTAGAAGCGTCACGTAATGGGAAATAGCTAAAATGTTTTCCAAATAAATATTCAGCGTAGTATTGCTATTTTTCGCTAGAGGGCTTAACACACGCGCGTGCTCTCAGTTTTTGTATGCAAAAGTTCCCAATGTCCGCTCTATATTTGATATATATATATATATATATTAATATATATATATATATATATATATATATATATATATATATATATATATATATATATATATATATATATATTAATATATATATATATATATATATATATATATATATATATATATATTAATATATATATATATATATATATATATATATATATTAATATATATATATATATATATATATATATATATATATATATATATATATATATATACATCCCGTAACTTATTGTACATCCACTATAGCTAATTTTGTATATAATGTGGCGTCAACATGCTTACGGCGTCCAATATACGGACGTCAAATAGGAGACCTAGCGCAATGTTCGCAAATTGTCATGCTGATCACAGAAATGTCAAAATCTAAAAATAATTGGACGTCATTTTTCTTCCAATCTTGCTGTACTGAATATTTAGGTAGTTCCGCTAATTTTCGTTGCAAAAATAATATACTTTCATTTATGGCCGTATTTGCCTTCCGCACAAAATTAGGAGATGCGACGTTGCCGTTCCGTCACCGTTGCCAACGTGTTACCTGTATTTGATGATATATGGTTATGACTGCCTCGTTGGTCTAGTGGTTGTATTAGTGCGACTGCTGATCGTGAGGTCCTGGGTTTGAATCCCGGGTCGGGCCAAAAAATCAATTATAGAGTTTTTCTGTCAAGAAATTCTCAATAGCTGCCCGGAGTCAGGAAGTTGACGGTGTATCACTCCCGTTACTCGGAAAGCACGTAAAGCCGTTGGTCCTACGCCTGATCTCTCTCCGGTCGTGTCGGTTTACCGTCCCATCGGATTATGAGAGTGAGGGAATAGAGAGTGCACCTGTGCTTGCGCATACACTTGGGCACTATAGTCCTGCCCTGCACCGATGGCTAGTCTCCGTTGAGGCAGGCCGCCGTGACAGTAATTCGGTCTGCAGGACATTATTATATGGTTTACACTGCGCTTGGTACTAGTAATTTTACTTTTAAACTTGTTTTCTTAACCTTACATTTACCTACACATAATATGGACGTCCTAATATCCTAAAACTTTCATATGGAATGATATTTGAAACCCGTATTTTTGAATTTAGTTATATTTTTATAAATGTAGATGCGGACGTCGGCTTATCGGTTTAATTCATGCTGCACTATATTTTAACATTTTACATTTGGTACTAATCTGCCTTAAAGAACTCTTGTTAGGTATTTCGTAAGCAACCCATAATTCTGTATGAGTATAAGTTACCTTCTGATTGAGTACAGGTAGATGGACTCAATTGTAGATATTGACAGGTTTCGTAGAAGTTTGTTTTATTATATTGTGACTAATAACCTCTGACTAATAACGTATGGTCTGGCGAAGAAACTCATTTTAATATAAGGTTTTACTGCATTAACTGCCAATAGGTTGTTAATTTCTACAATAGACCGTGGCATATTGTTGCTGACATAACTCCGAAAATATAATTTATTTACTTGATCGTGTTGAGTTTTGGTGCTCTTACTGCATCTTAAGGATGAGTGCGACTATTGTACCTAGTCTGCACGAAATTACTCTCTACTTAACTAGATTCATTTTTGTGAAAGGCTATTTTTGTTAAATTATAATATTATGTTTGGTTTTGCAGTTAGTTGAAATACAATTTAATTTTTCACACACGTTTTCTAAGCTTCTAAGCGTTTTATCATTTCTAGAACGAAACATTTTATAAAACACCAAAGTGACTATTTTACAACCATGGCCTCCCTACACTAAAATACGAATAAAACAATAGCGAAAAATGTCATTAAAGCAATGATCATTAATGAATGTCTTATACACAAGGAATTAAAATATAAATATACTTATTCATGGTTATATGGACGTCAAATATCGTGCGGTATTAAACTTTACCGATATTCTGACGTCCACATATAGAAATATAACAAAATTCAAAAATATGGACGTCAAATATCATTCAGTATGAATGTTCTAGGATATTCGGACGTCCATATTAATTATTATATGTAGCTAAATCTAAGGACACGAAAACAAATTGGAAAGTAAAATTATCTAGCACTGAGTACAGTATAAACCGACAAAAATACCAAAATATGCCTTGAGCACTAAATAAATAGTCAACATAAATAAAGAGTAAAATGCAATAATCAGCAACAACTTTGGACATCGGATATCGAAGAAGTGGACGTCAAATAAAACTTAGTGTGAATATTTTAGGATATTCTTACGTCCGTATATGGGTAAATACTCCGTTCAACGTCCATGTCAAGTACATTAATCAACTTACACAAGTTTATTTACCTAAGTTACTAAATATAACCAAAGAAAATTAAATGCAAGCAAGCATAAGCGTGGAAAGTTCTCAATGTGCGTAAGTCACAATACGGACGCCAATTAGAGCACGATATGCATGTTTTTAGTAATATAGCGTCCAATATTTATAACAACAACACAAACAAATTGTATTTCAACTAAGTGCAAAGTGTCATAATTTAACAAAAATAGCCTTTCAGACAAATGAATCTAGTTAAGTAGAGAGTAATTTTGTACAGATTAGGTAAATAGTTCGCACTCATCCTTAAGATAGTGATCATAAAAAGTAAACTCGCAGTGAGAGTACCAAAACTCAATACGATCAAGTAAATAAATTATATTTTCGGAGTTATTCATATCAGCAACAACACGCCACGGTCTATTGTAGAAATTAACAACCCATTGGCAGTTAACGCAGTAAAACCTTATATTAAAATGTTATTTTTGTTAGTTATTAGTCACAATATAAGAAAATGAACTTCTATTAAATCTGTCAATATCTACAATTAGTACTTATTTACAATAGTAAAATAAATAATAACATAGTCAATCTATAATGAATCACGGCTGGGCAATCCTAGATATTTTTTCGTATTTAGTAAATATAAATATTCGAATAACTATAATTATATATAACTATAACTATAATTCGGACAGAATACTATCAAGCACATCACTATGAAAACTAGACGCACGATGTAACTTTGTGCCAAACAAGCGTGCCAAAGAACAAAAAATAAATGTTTTCATATTATTTACAAACTATTTTAAGTTTTGAAACAGAGTTTATTGGAAAATTACTTGATTCTGACATTTTGACATAAAGTTTTATATTAAAGAGGTATTCTAAATCATTCGGCAAATGTGTCGCTCGTGCAAGGTTATATCGATTAATTTAAGAATAATCTGTCAAATCGGTAATAACTCAGCGGCCGTACTATAGTTGGTAAATTAATCATGATATCTATCTGTTTTTTTCGCCGGAGACAAAAATGATATTGCGTATTTTTCGTAACTGCACATTACTTACGTGATCAAAATTACTTATCACTTAAGTGATTAAAATTAAATCTAATCTGCACCAGAATCATAAAAACTGTATTATTCGTGCTAAACGAATCCAATAAAGATCTGTTATTTTTGTCTCCTGTGAAATATATGTGTATATATTGGTCAGATCTAAGAATTTATAATACCATAAATTAATCAAAAGAACTAATAAACAAAAGTTTTGGGGATTGAATAATAAACAATAGAATAATAAACAAAATTAGATAGAATAATAAACAAAAGTTTTGGGGATTGAATAGTTTGAAGCGAATTTTAATCTTGTTCTTTACGTTACTTCTTGCACGATGTCAATTTGGCTGTCGTCTGGATTATAATTATTTCTCAATGATTGTTTCCCCTACGCATCTACGTAGCTGCTATTACGAGAACATTTTATTTTTATTTTTATTTAGACTACATTTTATTTCCATTTTATTATTAGGTTACATTTTATTTTTGTTAAGTTGCTTTGCATACGTTTATGGAGTATGGAGTAAATTTTTTGTCTGTTATTTTGTAGTTACACTTTTAATATTATCACATTTATTCTTTGTCTTTTGTTATAGTGAATATTGTGACAGGTTTAATGTTTGCTTTCTAACGTGTAGCAGCATAACGGGAAATGGCGACAGGATATTGTCGGATAATATATTCGGAAATCAATTATGTTTATTTATAACTTATAACTGTGGCCCATACATAGAAATGTATTTGACAGTACATAAGCAGTGGTATCTTAGTCTCTTTTATTATGGTTTTGTTTGGGTTATTATTAATTTTATAACGTTTTCGTATTATTATAAATTCTTTGAAAATGACTAAATTAAATAAGTTGCAAATTGGCTTCTTGAACCCCGGGTCCCTTGGTACTAGGCACGATGAATTCCTAGCTGCTATGGCGCATCACTCTGTAGACATAATGGCTATCAATGAAACATGGCTTCGGACAGGGGAGGAAGGCCGGGCGCCTTCTGTTCCAGGGTATCGACTGCTTCACGTACCCCGACCTCCCGAAGTTCGTGCGCGTGGCGGCGGTGTGGGTTTTCATTTGAGACGGGGCTTGTCGTCAAAGATTATTCAACATCCTATTTGTCCCGCGGTGGAGCAGATGTGGTTAAATATTAAAATTAACGGCAAGTCCCTTGTCTTTGGTACTGCTTATCGTCCCCCGTGATTGAGCGTGACAATATTTCTGGAAACGCTGAGCGAGTCCTTAGGTTCTTTTGTAGGCTACGATCAAACAGTACTGCTTGGGGATTTTAATATCGACATTTTAAATAAAAATTGTGTTAGTACCAAAATGCTTTCGGACTTCCTAACATGCAATAACCTCGTGCAATATGTTGAGGAACCAACACACTTTACTGAATATAGTGAGGCACTGTTAGATGTTCAGATGCATCGGTGTCATATATAAGTGTGGACTATATTAGTGACCTCAGTAGTCATGCCTTTATTGAGATACTTGTTACCGCTTTCACTCTCCGGAAACGGCCCCGCCACGTCAATGGCTATTCTCTCCCATGGTGCACCCACATTGTACAACTTCAATGCACCTCTACTACGAGTCTGAGGTCCCTTTACAGCCGCACAACTTGTACATTTGCGACACCAGTCCTCGACATCGTTTCGACAGTGGACCCAGTAAAACCGTTCTCGGATCTTCAGTAGAGTTCGTTTAACTCCCAGATGGCCTCCTGAACAATCATTATGGTACAGCTGTAGAACATCCGGTACTTTAGCTTTAGGGACAACCATTTGCAAATGACAGCTGTCTCCCCGAACGTTTTCCCATTTACGACACAGAACTCCATCCTGAAGCAGCAAGCTGTCCCACTGGGCCCAATAGCTTTTAGTGGTCGAACTCATCGCTGAGACGTCACTCCACTTGGGCTTGGGAGCACTGGCCTTTATCCATTCCAGAATCGGCTTGATGTCCGGATCTTCCTGCTGTGCATGTAGTAAGCTGTCCTTCCACTCGTTGCTGAGGTGGTCTGCCCTGAGCATCCTCACGGATACCACTTCCTTACTCTCTTGCCTAGTACAATGTTAGCAGTCTTCAGGACAAGGTCTTCTTGACAATGCATCTGCGTTGCCATGAGATTTCCCGCTGCGATGTTCGATCTCAAAGTCGTATTCCTGCAGTAGTTCAATCCACCTCGCAACTTGTCCTTCTGGGTTTTTAAACTGCAATATCCATTTTAGTGCAGCATGGTCAGTTCGTAAGTGAAACTTTCGTCCCAGAAGATTTTTGCTAAAATGCTGCAACGACTTTACCACAGCGAGCAATTCGCGTCTTGTGACACAATAGTTCCTTTCCGGTTTTGACAACGACTTGCTGAAGTACGCTATCACGACCTCTTTTTCACCACTCCGTTGAGACAGCACACCGCCAAGTCCTATATCACTTGCGTCTGTGTCAACTATAAATTCTTTGCTTGCGTCAGGGTATCCCAAAATAGGTGTTTTGCACAGACGGTCCTTGAGCTCCTGGAATGCGATATTGCAACTTTCATCCCAGCAGAAATGTCGCTTCTCCTCGGTTAGCTTGTGCAGAGGTTTGGCTATATCTGCAAAGTTCTTCACGAATCGCCGGTAATAGGAGCACAAACCCAAAAATGCTCTAACCTGCGTCTTGTCTTTTGGAACCGGCCAATCCTTGACAGCGGCGATTTTCTCTGGATCTGTGCGGATACCTTCTTCCGATACTACAAACCCCAAAAAGTTAACTTGCCGTTGGAATAGTGAACATTTCTTCGGGTTCAACTTGAGGTTGGCACTCAGAATCTTCATAAACACGCGTTCCAGGTTTTGAAGGTGTTCCTCAAACGTACGGCCCACGATGATGATGTCATCCAAGTAGACCAGACAGGCATCGCCAATTAGCCCGGTAAGTACAAGTTCCATCAGCCTTTCAAACGTTGCTGGAGCATTGCACAACCCAAACGGCATTACTTTGAATTGCCACAGACCCTTTCCCGTCGAGAACGCAGTTTTCTCCTTGTCCTTAGGGTCAATTTCAACTTGCCAGTAGCCACTTTTTAGATCCAGCGTGCTAAACCACTTTACTCCTGTAAGCATGTCCAGCGTGTCATCAATTCTTGGCAAGGGATAGCTGTCCTTCTTCGTAACGTCGTTCAGACGGTGGTAGTCAACACAAAACCGCATGCTGCCATCCTTCTTCTTCACCAGCACCACTGGTGAACACCATGGACTAGAGGAAGGTTCAATAACACCATCCTTCACCATTCCTTCAATCATGGTTTCCACTTCCTTTTCACGTGCTACCGGCATCTTCTTGGCCGCTGACGGATAGGCAATTCTTCTCCTGTGTTTATTTTGTGTTGAACTAAGCCAGTCTTTCCTATGTCAGCATCGTTTGATGAGAATACATCGGCGTACTTGAGTAACAACTTCTTCGCCTTGACCAATTCGTTCGGGGAGAGAACACTGCGACAGTCTTTCAAAAGTGTGGTCACTCTCGTTTCTGCATCCTTGCTGGGGGTCCCAGTCGATAGATATTGGCACCGACGTAACCAATCCACTTCCTCACAAGTACCAATCAGTGTGCCTTTTTCTATAATCTGTTCCTGGTCGCAAAGGTTCAGCACACGTACTCCTGAGATGTCAGTGGTCCTGACCAAGGTTCGAGCTACTTTCCATGGAAGGTCATTGTTTACCCTTTCCACAAGTACACAACGGTGAGCTTGCCCAGCGTTTCGAGGAAGACTAACCGGAACAATCGTTTCCGATCTAGGCGGAAGAACAATCTTCCTAATGCTGTACACGTTCCCTGGTAACGCACCTTCCATAAAAAGTTCCTCTTGTCCACATTTCAAAACACCTTGCTTAACGTCGATCTCACAACAATTATTCCTCATAAAGTCTAGGCCTAGGATGCAGTCGTCCATTATATCAGCCACGATGCCGTTCGCCTTCATAACAGCCTCGAACTGGATCTTGTAGGCTGACCAGGAAGAGGTACCGTCGAACGGCGGCACTTTGAATCCACGTAGCGAAGGTGTTGTAACGACTACGGGAGCTGTTGTTCCATCACCCAGTTTGAGGTCGTCCAGCGTTTTCTTCACGTCAGCCACCACGTAATCAACCCGATTGTTCACTTGGTCGATTTGGGTTTTAGCTTCCTTGATTTGGGTTTCAGCTTTCGACAGGCGGTTGTCATGTTGAGCAACCCTATCCTTCACCTCCTTTATCTCTTTCCCAAAGGTAGCATGAAGGTCCTTAATGAGGAGCATCTGCTCTTCCGACCGACGGGCCTGTTCCTCCTGTCGGCGGGCCTGCTCCTCTTGTCCACCCCGCAGCTGCTCTTCCAATCGGCGGGCCTGTTCCTCCTGTCCGCTCTGCAGCTGCTCTTTCAACTGACGTACCTGTTCCTCCTGTCGGCGAGCCTGTTCCTCCTGTCCGCTCTGCAGCTGCTCTTTCAACTGACGGACCTGTTCCTCCTGTCGGCGAGCCTGTTCCTCCTGTCGGCGAGCCTGCTCCTGCAGCATCACCATCAGAGCACCTAAGTCAGGTGCCGCAGATGTAGGAGCCACCGACGGGCCCGCAGCCGGCGGCTGGCCCTCCGACGTCTGCGGCGTTGCACCACCAAATCTTCGTTGGTCCGTCTCCTGCTGGCGTTGACTTCGGGTACGGACACCCTCCGTTTCCTCCTTAGGTCAAATCGGCATGATTTTATCCCACTTCTGACACCAATTGTTACGAGCTTGAGGTTCGTGACAATAAAAATTGCCGATGGAATTACCTAAATTAACACTTTAATTTACTCTATACAAATTAAAGTTAAAAACACTAATAATTAAACACACTAATTCACTTAATTCCGCTCCGAAGCTTCGCTTGTGTCGCCGAGTTCAACTCTGTCTCGATCGCATCTTGCGCCACCTATTTATTTAAATTAGCAAAATATCCGGAATGTTCAAGTAAACACGCGCAAGGTACCGAGAGTTCGAGTATAGATTTTCTAGAAACTTAGTTCTTCGGGTGGCGCTGTCAGTCGAAAGATTTGTGATGTCATAAACTGCAACGCTCCCCTCGCTCTCGTTCCTGACACTAGATGGCGCTAGTTGTGTCGTCGACTGGAGCGCGTAACAATATGTTAAAGTTATTACCTAAAGATGTTATTACAGAAATAACATACATAATTAATAAATCTTTTGCGACAAATACCTATCCGGATCTCTGGCAAAAAGCCATCGTTAAACCTATACCAAAAACTAGTAACCCTGTTTGTATGTCGGATCTCAGGTCAATTAGTATTCTACCGTGCCTTTCTAAAATAATAGAAAAGCTTGCATGTAATCAGCTAACAAAGTACCTTGAAGCAAATAACATCCTTCCTGAGCTCTAGAAAGAAGCACAGCACTACCACAGCGCTTATAGAGGTCGTGTATGATATACTGACTGCACAAGCCAGTGGTGAGGGTACTATTTTAAGATTACTTGATTTCTTGCGCGCCTTTGAAACCCTCAATATCCCATTACTTCTTTCAAAATTATATTTTTATGGTTTAAGCAGAAACGCAACCCAATGGTTTGCCAGCTACTTTAAAAATAGGTCACAGCAAGTTGAAATACAATTAAATGGAAAAGGTAAAGCTATTTCTGGGGAGCGCCTTGTGAACCGAGGAGTACCGCAAGGATCCATTTTAGGTCCCTTACTTTTTATAATATATAGTGCAGACATTATTAAAAATATAGAGTATTGTAAGTACCACATGTACGCTGACGACTTACAGATATATATATATATATATATATATATATATATATATATATATATATATATATATATATATATATATATATATATATATATATATATATCGTTTAAGCCTTGTGATGTTCAAGTAGCAGTGACAAAATTGAACTTGGATTTGGGTCGGATATCTTTGTGGTCAGAGCGTAATGCATTGGTTCTCAATCCAAAAAAGACGCAGTTCCTTATTCTAGGATCGCCAAATCAAATAAAAAAGATCACACTAAGCCACCCTGCCATTATTGTAAACAACGAACCTATTGTGAGAGTCACTGAAGTCAGAAATTTGGGGGTAATAATGGACGACAAACTTCGTTTTGAGAAACATGTAATGGATATTGCACGTAACTGCTTTTATTGGTTGAAAGTACTTTACCGTATTCGCGAGTACCTAAGTGTCACCTTACGTATACATCTCTGCGAGTCTATCGTGCTTTCAAAATTCAAATACGCGGATTCTCTCATAGGCCCACGACTATTATCTCGAACACAGCAAATAATACAGCGGGTACAGAATGCCTGTGCACGCTTTTGTTTCAATGTCCCACCACGTGCACATGTAACCCCTTTCATTATTAACGCTAATATTTTAAAAATGGACTGTCGCAGGCGACTACACTTTGCCTAACTTTTGTTTGGAGTTATTAAAAATAAAGAACCTTTATATTTATATAATAAGTTGATTTGGTCTAAAGATCAAAATAAGCAGTATAATACCAGATCATCCAATTACAAGTTAGTATATCCTTTCTACCGGTCGGCCGCTTTCAGAGGTAGTTTTAAATATAATGCCACTAAATGTTGGAATAACCTCCCGCCTCCACTACGTGACCTGAAAACAATTAGTGGGTTTAAAATCAAATACAGGTTACACTTACTTTCGGAACAAAAAAATACCGATCTATAAAATAAACTGGTAGGAGGTTAAGTTCTTTCAACACGTCAGTAATCTCAGTCCCATAAATTATGTAGATATTTTTAATTTTCACTTTATATAATATATAAAACTATTTTATTTAAATATTTATATAATAAATTTACTTTTCCTGACAATCATTTTCTTACCTTTATTCTTTAGCCAACGTTTATTTCGCATTCATAATAAATAAAATTGATATATTTAGAAGGAAAACGTTAATTCTATTTTGTACTTACCTTCATTAGACTAATGATATCCACTATTTATGTGAATTAAAATTTAAAAACATATATTTTTTTATATATTGTGCGCCGCATGTGCATTGAGGAAGCCGTCCGAGTTACGTCGGAGTGCGGGCCGGACTGAAAACCAGTGTCGGGATCAGAGCAATTCGTGTTTCTGTTTCTGTATAATTAATAAGTCTGTGTAGCAGCATACGGTCTTATGCTGCTACACAGACTTATTTTATATTATTCTTACATTTTTGTTAATTTAGGGAAATATTGTTTTATTTTCTGTTTAATTCCAATTTCTTGCTTTGTTTTGTATCTGTTGTGATTAGACCGTGAATAAATGTTTTTTCTTCTTTCTTCTTCTTTCTAATCGATTATTGAAAGTAAATGGCGATATTTCATAAAGTTTAACAGTGATTGTTGACTATATCATGATATAGCTCGACCAAATCAATGAAAAGAGATTGTTTGGCGATATAAGCAACTAAACACGACATTGCTATTTCTAGATGTTATTGTTAAATCGTAAAATAATTTCATTACACATCGCTAGCGGCACTGATTGCCTACATTTGATAAAAGTAGAATTTATGCCATATAAATGTTAGCGCCTTTGTTGTGATACAGCCACTCCAGTTGCACCTCAACTTATTGAGTCTGAGTACTTATGACTATGACCTAGAGTAAAATTTTGGTTATCATAGTTTTAATATATTAATAGCGCCATCTACTTACTAATAAATAAACTAATAATAAGTAAATAACTGGTCAAATTAAACAAAATTCTATTAAATATGTACTTATTGTTGCATCATCAAAAATTGTCAGACCGGTATAGACCTGTGGCCACTGTTTGCATGTTTTATCATAATTATCAATTTTAACAAAATTACTAACAAAACTGTGTACACAAAACTTTGATTAAGAGAGAAGGTCTTTAGTTGAATATGTTGTGTGTCTATCGGCATAGCAATATTTCACCAATTTTTTTTTGTATCAAGCCCGATATAAGTAATTGAAAATTAAATGCACTATGAGATTTATATCCATTTTTACTTTTAATGAGAATTATAAAGCAGTTTGTTATTTATTAAGAGAGCTTTCGTATTTTCAGACATAACTATTAAAATTCTGTGACAGTCCCGGTTGTATAGCTCACATGAGTAAATGAACAGGTTCTTATGAAAAAGTACTATAAATATCAAAGAAAGCAAATTTTAAACACGGGTTTATTTTTATTTTAACTATGAGCAGAATTCCACTGATTGAATATTGAAAGTCATCTGTATGAAGCCTGTTATCAAACCGATCTAAACGTAAATTTCTTAGTTGGTACGTAAGCAACTCAAATTAGATCAGCGCCGACTCCACTCGTATTTTAACTGCAATTTGAAGTTTCGATTTACCACGTTCTTGGTGGTGAAGAAAAACATCACAGGAAGTCTGCATATCTGAGATGTTAAAAATATTTTATTATAAAAAGATTTATATTTAAAGAATTAGATTATAAAAAGAAGTATAATTCCGCCTCTAGGTCCTTCAAAAGAGTCATTGCCAAGGCAAAGTCTGAACACATAGGCAGAAATGGCGAGAAACTAGTTCGCCTTCCTTCTGGGACCCGTGCATTCTGGTCTCTCGCCAAGGCTGTCCAGGGGAATTCCTGTCAGCCATCTCTTCCATCTCTGCACAGGGAGGACGACTCACTGGCCCGTACCGCAAAGGAGAAAGCCGATCTGCTAGGCTCTTTCTTTGCGTCCAACTCGACTCTCGATGACGGAGGGAGTACGCCGCGCGGCATCATCCGAGCATCCCGCGGTTTGAGTGCTCCATGCCGGAAGTGCAGTTTACACAACGCTCGGTTCGCAAAGCACTCCTCTCCCTGGACATCAACAAGTCGAGTGGGCCTGACGGTATATCCCAAATGTGCTGAGGACGTGTGCTCCAGAGTTGGCACCGGTCTTAACGCGTCTTTTCCGGTACTCCTACTCCCAAGGTGTAGTCCCAAAATTGTGGAAGACGGCTTTCGTCCACCCGATCCCTAAAAAAGGCGACCGCTCAGACCCGTCCAACTACCGGCCTATCGCCATCACCTCCTTGTTCTCCAAAACAATGGAGTCTAACTTTTGTCAACTGCCAGCTCATGAGGTACCCTGAGGATCACCAGCTGATAGTGATCGCTAATACGGTTTTCGTCGTGGTCGATTAGCTAGTCGAGGCAGTAGAGTCCAAGGGGGAGGCATTGGCCGTTAGTTTGGACATGGCGAAGGCCTTCGATCGGGTTTGGCACAAAGCGCTTCTTTCGAAGATCCCTTCCTATGGGCTTCCCGAGAAATTGTGCAATTGGATCACCAGTTTTCTTGCAAATCGGAGCATCAAGGACGTTGTAGACGGTGCAAGCTCCGATTATAAGCCT
This sequence comes from Parnassius smintheus behrii, assembly GCA_036936625.1. Classification (NCBI taxonomy): domain Eukaryota; kingdom Metazoa; phylum Arthropoda; class Insecta; order Lepidoptera; family Papilionidae; genus Parnassius; species Parnassius smintheus. The sequence continues at coordinate 39,961,479 of JAUPFT010000005.1, read as the reverse complement.
ATTAATGCTGGTGTTCTACAAGGCTGCGTGCTATCGCCAACGCTGTTTCTTCTGCATATCAATGATATGTTGCAAACCCGTAACATTCATTGTTATGCAGATGACAGCACTGGTGATGCTCGGTACACCGGCCGTGCCAATATTTCTCGGGAAAACGTCTCCGAGTACCGGGACAAACTTTTGTTTGAAGTCGAGTTTTTGCTGAACAGAATCCCGGATTAGGGGCGACTAAATCTAGTCCAGTTTAACCCTCAGAAGACACAAGTCTGCGCGTTAACCGCTAAAAAGAACCCCTTTGCCGTATCTCCTCAGTTTCTAGGCACTCCCCTTGTTGCCTCAGCCAGTATCGGAATCCTCGGCGTCGACATATCGAGTGACGTGCAGTTTCGTGGGCACTTGGAAGAGAAGGCCAGATTGGCCTCAAAGAAGCTTGGCATGCTCAGCAGAGCGGGAACGTATTTCCTGTCGACACACCGCCTGCTTTACTTTACACTTAACTTTACAAGGCGCAGGTTCGTCCGCATATGGAATACTGTTCCCATCTCTGGGCTGGAGCTCCCCAGTACCAGCTCCTACCACTTGACCGCATCGAGCGTAGAGCGGCTTGAATCATCGCCGACGGAGTGATTTCCGATCGGCTCAATTCACTGGCGCTGCGAAGAGATGTTGCATCTCTGCATTTTCTTTCGCATATACCATGGGGAGTGCTCTGAGGAATTGTTCGGATTAATCCCAGCTGCCAAATTTCGTGAACGCACTACGCGGCAAACGTCCCGATACCATCAACACCATCTGGATGCTTGGTGGTCCACCACTGTACGTTTCACAAGGAGTTTTCTTCCGCGTACCGCCTCTCTGTGGAATAGTTTACCACCGGCGATTTTTCCGGACCTATACGACATGAGGACCTTCAAGAAAAGAGCTTACTCCTTTCTAAAGGGCCGGCAACGCACCTGCAATTCCTCTGATGTTGCGGTTGATCATGGGCGGCGGTAGTCACTTAACATCAGGTGAGCCGCATGCTCGTTTGCCCCCTCTTCTATAAAAAAATTCCTGGGCATTCTGTCTCTCGCAGAGGCTGTTTAAGAGAATTTCTGTAAGCCATCACTACACACCAGACAGCACTCTAGTGTCTGTCTCTGCACAAGGAAGATGACTCACTGATCCATGCCGCAAAAGAGAAAGTCAATCTTTGGGCTCTCTTTTTGCGTTAAAATCGACTCTCGACGACGGAGTAAAACACCGTCAACCATCCCGAGGTATGAGCGATATATTATCGCTGATCTCATTATATTAGCACTCTTCTCCCTGGACATCCACAAGCCGAGCGGGCCTGACGGAATCCCCTCAATTGTGGTGAGGACGTGTGCTCCAGAGTTTTTACTGGTTCTAACGCGTCTTTTCCGGTACTCCTACTCACGTAGTTCCGAATTTATGTAAGACATCGTACCCCGATCCCTAAAATCTCCATCGCCTCGCTTGTTCTCCAAAATAATGGAGTCCATTATTAACAAGCAGCTAAGCAGTATCTTAAGAAGCACCAGCTGATAGTGACTGTCAGTACGGTTTACCGTCGGGGGTGAAAAGATGTTGCATCTCTTCGAACTTTCTATCGCTTAATTGGTGATCTTCTTGTATATCTAACACACCGATGGGTGCAGACAAACGAGTCAAAGGGGGAGATTTGGCGGTTAGTTTTGACATAGCGAAGGCCTTCGATCGGGTTTGGCACAAAGCGCTTCTCTAAAAGCTTCCCGAGATATTGTGCAATTAATCGGATCACCAGTTTTCTGTCTGATCGGAGCATCAATGTTCCACAAGACTGCGTGCTACCAACAACGCTCTTTCTTCTGCATATCAATTTTATGTTGCAAACCGGTATCATTCAATGCTATGCAGACGACAGTACTTGTGATGCTTTATACACTGGATGTGCCAATATTTCTGGGGAAAACGTAGCCGAGTACCGGAAAAACCTTGTATATGAAGTCGAGACATTGTTGAACAAGTCTGGGATTGGGGGCGACTAAATCTAGGCCAAATCAATCCCCAGAAGACAAAAATTTTGCGCGTTTATGGCTAAAAGAACCCTTTCTTGTATCTCCTCAGTTTCAAGGCACCTTCTTTGTTACCTCAGCCAGCATCGGAATCCTAGGCGTTGATATATCAAAGGATGTGCAGTTTTGTGTATGAGAGGGCCAAATTGGCCTCTAAAAAGCTTGGCGTGCTCAGCAGAGCGGGACAGTATTTCATGGCAGCACACTGCTTGCAACATTACAAGGCGCAGGTTAGGCCACACTTGGAATACTGTTTCCATCTCGGGGCCAGGGCTCCCCAGTGCCAGCTCCTTCGAGGCTACAGACACTGGCGCTGCGAAGAGATGTTGTATCTCTTTGTACTTTCTATCGCATCTACCACGGTGAGTGATCTGAGAAATTATTTGAATTAATTCCAGCGGGGTGCCATCGTGATGGCTGACGTGAAGATAACGCTGAATGACTACAAGGTAGCTACAACACCTTCGCTACGTGTATTCAAAATGTCGCCGTTCGACGGGACTTCTTCCTCGTCGGCCTACAAAATCCAGTTCGAGGCTGTCATGTACGCGAACGGCTGGAATAAGTCAGGCCATGACTACTCTTAACCTAAGCCTGGCCGCAACCAGGCCTTAACGATTCTGGAACCTCTCGTTATGGAAGTGACTTACGAGCAGCTTCTTGAGGCATTGGAGGCGAGATATGGCAAAGTTCACCTGGAACACGCCTTTCGTGCGAACCTGCTAAACCTGCAGAAGTGGGCTCTTGGGGTGGAGAAGGTGGTTGGAAAAGCATATCAGTTTGTATCTGCGCTCACTGAAGGGAACCTGGTGAAGACATTCATCGATGGCATTCGCGACATTAAAGAGCTGCTGTGAGGTTCGGGCACCACGAGAAGCTTAAGGACGCCTTAGCCCATGCACTAGAGGTGGAAGACGTCCGGCGGGATCATTATTCCCATAACGTCAGGGAGGTTGCAGCAGCTACAGTTCGCGACCGCAATAAAGGATACAGCTCTGGGTGCTACGGTTGTGGGGAAAGGGGCCATCTTCGATCCAGCTGCCCTAAGCGAATTATAGAAAGGTAAGGGGATCGATCTCGAGAAGGTAGTGCAGCTAAAAGTACTGCCACGCAGCAACAAGAGGGTAAGGAAGTGGCATCTGTGAGGAAGCTCAGGACAGACGAGCTCAGCAATGAGTGGAAGGGTAGCATACAACATGTACAGCAGGAAGATTCGGACATCAAGCCAATTCTGGAGTGGATGAAGGTCAGTTCTCCTAAGCCCAAGTGGAGCGACGTCTCAGCGATGAGTTCAACCACGAAAAGCTATTGGGCCCAATGGGACATCTTGCTGATTCAGGATGGAGTCTTAAGCCGTAAATGGGAAAATGGTCGGGGAGACAGCTGTCATTTGCAACTGGTTGTCCCTAAAGCTAAAGTACGGGATGTTCTACAGCTGTACCATAATGGTTCCTCTGGAGGCCATCTGGCAGTTAACCGAACTCTACTAATGATCCAAGAACGGTTTTACTGGGTCCACCGTAGTGACGACGTCGAGGACTTGTGTCGCAAATGTACAAGTTGTGCGGCTGTAAAGGAACCTCAGACTCGTATTAGAGGTAGCGTTGAAATTTTACAATGTTGGTACACAATGGGAGAGGATAGCCCTTAACGTTGCGGGGCCGTTTCCGGAAAGTAAAGGTGGTAAAAAACAAATATTTCATGGTTGTGATGGATTACTTCACAAAGTGGCCCAACTTCTTCGCCATTTCAAATCAAGAAGCTTCAACAGTTGCAGATAAACTAGTTCATGAAGTCTTCTGTCGTTTTGGAGTACCTTTGGAAATTCACAGCGATCAAGGAAAGAATTTTGAGTCTCAAGTATTCCAGGAAACTTGTGGAGTTACGGGTACTCTTACGGCTGCCTGCAGACCTGATCACTGTAATACCACCTGATTCCTGCAAATGACTTGTGGAAAAAAATTTATGACAAACAATCGAGGCAGCAAATGTCTGAAAAGATGAAATCCGGTATGAGCGCAAAATGAACAACAAAGGGTTTGATGAAGGTTCACTAGTGTGGTTGCCCAATCCAGTTCGCAGCAAAGGGAAATCTCCTAAGCTTCAAGCTAAATGGGACGGACCGTACCTGATTGTGACGAGGATCAACAGCGTAGCCTACCGGATACAGAAAGGTGCAAGAGGTACTCTTAAGATCGTCCATGTGGATCGACTAGCGCGTTATTATGGGGCCAATAATGCTCGGGACGAGCATGTCTCAGAAGGGGGCAGTGTTGCGCACTACAATTAATGCCTGGTACATGTAACCCCTAGAGTCTTCTAGTATCGAGTAGCAGAACTAGGAGAGTCAAGATCCTTCTAGAAACTTCCATGGAAGAACTTTCTAGAACCATCGACACCCAGTCAGTCGGGACCGGTATGTATTCGATCATTCTAGATGTTTCTACAGTAGAAGGTTCTGGAATTATCTGAGGCCCTATATATAAGGCCGATATAGACCGCGACGCGAGTCAGTGTTAAATTGGTTATCAAGCGAATACTTAAAAGCGATACAACTGCGAACTAAAGTGATCAGTACTACAATTATTTTGTTTTGTTATTAGTTTGGTTTCAAGTAGTAATATTGTTCTGTAATTAAAGTTTCAATTTTGGTAATTCATTTGGCAGTTTTTAACTGTCTCGAACCTCAAGCTCGTAACAATAGTTTGGGAATCCCTGCCCTATTCGTTCTGGCAGAGTAACTATGTTAGGTGGTTCTTGTACAAATTATGCATCTTGCTACTCCCTCTTCTTTTTTATATTCCGTGGTTTACTCGCTATTATCGTGATTTTTATTGCTCTTTGGAGGTAATGACGTCACTGTCCGGCAATGACGTCATCCCATTTAATGATGCCAAATAAGACTTAATTTTCTACTAAAACAAAACCATGGCTCCAAACGAAATATTTGTTGTTTTGTGACCACACTATGACTCAAATATAATTAATATTATAATTGATCGTGACAACAGCCTGTCGATGTTTGATGCCTTTAAATCTGCTTCATGAGGTTCGATGTTCTTGTCAAGTTAATGAAACGTGTTTTTTTTATAGGATAGGGTGACAAACGAGCACACAGTCCACCTGATGGTAAGCGGTTGCTGTGGCCCATAGACATCTACATCTATCCTCGATTACAAATCAAAATGCAGACGCGTTGTCACCCGTGAGGACTAAGGTGGAATGCCTCGTTTCCAGTAAAAAAAGGGTCTCCGGTTCTCTACACTCACCATACGAAATACAGCAGCATTAAGTTACTATTTCAAGCTGGTATTCTGTGAGAGCGTGGTCCCCGGTCGAGCCGACCCATTCGTGTTACAACTATACTATTAATATAACTGCAGCATGGCTCTACCACGTCTAAAATATAGTATAGGCGTAAGATTAAACAATGATATAACTTATAAGCAAGACACAAAATGTTGACCACGTGTTTAAAGTCGTTTACACTGCAATGATATAAAGTTAGTAAAAACCTAAGAAAAAACAAAGTATTGATATAAATAAAACAAAATTGTGTTTTTATAAATGTATTAAAACAGCAAAATCGAGATTACAATTCAATAACAGACACGAGTCCTTTTTTTGTGCATGGCGATTATAAATATTAATACAAAGACTACATAGAGTATGTGTTTTCCTAATACTATAAAAGTTTTTATGGCATAGCTATAGTCACAGTTCGACTAAAATCGATATAATTAATCACAAATTGTATATGTCCTTCCTTACACTTCCCTAGAATAATGCTTTTACAACTTTTATAGCAGTTAATTAAAACAATAGAGTATCAGCTATTATTTCATTAAAAAGATATTTATTAAATTATTTTATTATTTTAGAAAGAAGTATCATTTAAATAATAATTAATATTTTCGTTTCCAATAAGTTAGTTTTCAAAAGACCAAGAATAAGAATGATTTAAAATTTTGTAATATTTTTTAATATTCCATTAATCAATCCAAATATAATAAAATAATAAGGTAAATACCCAATACCCCATTGTTAATACCACTGAAAATCATAAAAATTGTTATTATTTTTATAAGACTTTATATTATTTAGTAATATAATTGAGACTATAACATCCACATTAATTGAACTTTGCTTTGAAGCGTCTTAAATGTATAAAAACAATAAATAAAAAGCTGTGGAATGAACAGAGTATTAAAACCATCATGTGAATGTCACATAGCATACATCTAATAAACAATAAGAATTCAAAAAAAAGAACTTCAAGCGAAATAATATAACACAAATGTTCAACTATTCGACGACAATTAACAAAATAAATAAAACAGATATTTAAATCTACTCAACATTTAACTTAAATCACGAAACAAATCGTGAATGTATAGTACATAAATTTAAAAAAAAACTCAATGAGTGACATAAATCAACAACCTCAAAGGTATTTCTGAAAATAATCAGGTCACTTTTTTGATGCAAACGTATTCGTATTAATAAAAAAAAAACAGTATAAAGTGGCTAGATGCAATAATTATTACATTGTAGTATTTTTATTATTTACGCTCTAAAGAGATATTGTAGATATATTTAAGGAACCATTGATTATAAATAGATGAGAATAGGACAAACATCTTATGAACTACAATAGTGTTAAGAAATTTATTATTATTGGTGTTAGTTTCCACGCGACTTGTTTAAAAGATATTTTTAGATAGTTTCAATAAATGTAACTTACTATTCATATCAAAAGTGTTACAAAAAATTTAAACTCTGTTGCATTTTGTTCATGTTATGAGAAATAAGTTACACTGGTTCAAACCAGTTCTTCGTTTATATTAAAATCATGGTACTATTTTTAATTCCGGTTTTAGTTTTTTCAGGTTTTGTTTTTGATTTTGGTTTTTACAGGCTGGATCGAAAATACCACAAGTTTTATACAAAGCATGATTCACACCGAATAATGCGTATTTCTACGGATTTTATTTATTTCGTTTTTTAATTTTAATCTCGAAGTTTCCAGTGCTTTGCATTTTCAATTACTTTTGGAACTTAGATATAGATAAAACACAAAAATAATTTGACTAAATTTGAGACTCCAAGAATACATTATTAGAGCGTTATCAAAATCTTATCACGACAACTATACCAACTCTTCTCTAGAGAACGAGGTTTCCCTGATTAAACTTTATGGGGTGTCTAATTTACTTAAGATAATATTTCAAGCATTGCTGGACTCTAACTCTACCCCAGTGACGGTGGTACTAAGGTTACCATTCATGAGTATATCTTGTAAAGGCTGGCCCAGCATTCCGGACAGTGAGTCGCTAAGCTTGTAGTAGTTAGTCTCGAGGGCTTCGTGGTAAGAAACTTGATCTGAACTAATGAGTTTTGCGTTCAGTTGAAGCGCTGAGTGACATACTGTTAAGAACTCCCTGTAAAATATAGACAATAAATAATTATAATCTCTTCATATCATAAAACAAAGTCGCTTCCCACTGTCTGTACGCTTAGATCTGCCAAACGACGCAACAAATTTTGATGCGGTTCATCAATAGACAGAATGATTTAAGAGGAAGGTTTATGTATGTATGTATATATATATATATATATATATATATATATATATATATATATATATATAATGGTGTTTCTTGTTGAATGGCACGTTTTAAAGAAATTGCTGGTGCATCATCAATGCATTTCGGAGAGTGTGCGCAGAAACTGCATAATTTAGTTCCTACCTCTCCCTTCCACCATCGGATAACCAGACGTTCGGCCAGTCTCTACCCTTTCGTTGTTGACTTACCACGCATTCCAATTACAGTGTAGGTGTCTTCAAGGCAAGAGTTAAGTAAGTGCCATTCACCATCTTAGACTACATCGCCACTTACCATAAGGTGGGACTGTAGCTAAGTGCTGGCTTAGAACCACAGAAATCGTAATAATAAGACAATAGAAATGAATTAGCGCTCTATTACTTCCAAAATCGATGTCGCCACATCTTACCGTATTATAAACTTGCTTCGCGAGTTTGTCAACGTCGCGTGTGTCGCGTATTATGGTAGAACAAGAACAGCAATGGTAATTGTACAAAACGAAAAGTAATTAATGAGTTTCCAAAGGTAAATATCATAGTTAAAGTATTCATCTAGATCTAAATTAATTAAAACAATGATAATTAGTAAATAATCAACTTACTGATGAAATGTTATACCTTTATTAGTTTAATTACACGTCCTTGATGAGTTTTACAACTGATTATGCTGCAGTGCACTATTATAAATCTATAATAACAAAAATTCAAGTACGACGTTCCCCGCACAACTAAATCACAAAATGTGAATTATATTTGTCAAGCCATATAAGCGGCGACAAGATCACGCGTCTATGCGATTTCTATTGCCTTATTATTACGATTTCTGTGCTTAGAACAATTTAAAAAAAATTCTTACGTGTTAATATCTTTTTAATAGAGCTGTTTAAATCACTAGAATTGTATAGCATTGTAGCCATAACCTAGAAATATAAATTAAAATCTTACTTGAAAATTGCTTTCAATTTATCAACCATTTCGTCTGGATACATTGGTGCCAATGTTGGATCCAAAAACGCGTTCGCATACGCTAGCGGACCGGCGTTAACTTGTACACATATGCTTCCCTGCAGCCTGCAAGAAAAATCACATTTACAAATGTTATAAAAATGATTAACTTTGAGCTTCCGTTTGTATTTAATGTTTGTTATGTAGCATAATGTGTATGGAGGGTAGGAAACCTTATATTGAATTGAAAAGTGTCCAATAAAACGATTAAAGAGCTACACAAAAAAAATATCAGAGTGTTGCTAACGTAGCTTTAAGTTTTTTTTAAGCAAAACGGTTGCAGATTAAGTTAAATATGCCAGAAAGAAGTAACAACGTAAACGTATCGGTAAGCGTATGAAATAAAGAGACAAACTGAAGTGAGCGTAGACTGACCCATTGGTTTCAGTAATATAGCTTTTGCGTGTAAGTCTTTTGTATTAAGTTAAATTAAGTACTTAGTTACTTGATTATTGTACAAATTGATTACTTGGGGCTTTATTGTGTTTGTAATAGGAATTTTGACATGTATACATAAGTTTCAGTTTCGGCCGAAACTGAGACAAAGGTGGAAGATTCGGTTTCGATTTCAGCTAAAAATCTTGTTTCAGTCGGACACTATATGTTTAAAAATATTACCAGGATCTATGAAATCCGTCAGTACGTATTTGGGGTAGTGTGGTACGGTTTTCCAAGACACATGAACCTCTCAATAACGCTGTGGTTTGTGTGAATTGGTGGCGAATGAGAATCTACGACCGCATATCATCCCACGGGTGTCATAAGAGGTGACAGTATTAACTCAAAATGATAAAAAGGGCGGTTGTCCAACGCGACCAATTTGGAAAATACACACTCTATGAGACAATTTTTGGAGGATGGCTATATACAGCAGTGAACTTTCGATACACCGTAATGAATGAATGTTTTTTTTGCAACGGTGCTTAAAGGAGATTCCATTTTACACCCTACAATTACAATTTCATATTACAAGATGTTAAAATCATGTATGACTAAGGCTATTTTACGAAATATATTTTTTTAAAGATACAAATGAACGCATTGTTCAATATTTAAAGTCACCTCAGCTGGAGCTTCTTCAGATCTGGCGCTTTTGCGTTAACAATTTCGGTTAGTTCTGTAACCTGCGACTCCATTTCAGACACCGCTACCTCTATAGGGCTCTTCTCCTCTACTTGAGTCTCAATGACGGGGATGCGTCGCTTCACATATGGAAACCAATTTTCAGCTGGAAATGTACAGTGATGTTTTTAGTGTCAATTTCAGACCTTAAAGGACTAGCGTTCGTGAAATTAATCTATACTGAAAGTATAAATACTACAGTCCATCTGATGGTAGGCAGCTACTGAAGTCCACGGAATTCTGCCAACTTCAGAGAAAGAAGGCAAACAGATTTCGTTATTACTTACTGATTCAAATTATTTATAAATATTTCTTTTGTAGTAATACTACTAGTAGTTACTTAAATAAGATATTTAAATATTAAATTAACTGGTTTAAATATCATATTAATCACATTATAAACGTTTAATAGATTATTAATGTATAATGTAAAGGTATAAATTATCATCAATGTATAAAATTACGTAAATTACATTAATAATGTATTTAATATCATTAGGACGTCACGCTGCCAAAATTTAAAGTTGTATAGGTACAATACCGCTACGACGGGCGAAACGTGTTTTAAATGATGCAAAGGTCATTTATGTAAACTAACCTTTTGAACTTTGCAAAAATTGACAATCTAAACGGTGCTTTTAAATCACACACTTATCAAGGAGAATATCGATTTTCGATATTTTGACAAATATTCCATAAATACATATAAATAAAATATAAGTGTCTGTCTATAACACCAAAATAACTGCATTTTACTGAGCTGAGTGGGCGCATGCCATTAAAAAATCTATGTTTGACGTTTGTTTGTCTGTCCTGGCTAATAAGACTGGCTTAACCAATTGTTATGAAACTCGACGAACAGATAGCGAGCAAAATAAATGTAAATTCTTTAATTAATTTGATTTTACTATATTAAATAAATAATTTTAACTAATGAACTTTTAAAGAATAACAACATAGGTATGAAATATACTCAACTAGAATATTTGGACGTTTGTAAACAATTAATATAAAATATAAATTTAATTACAAATTGCTTGCAAATATGAACAATGTGTAATTGCTATAGCATTGCTCTCAAAAACAATATGTATATTATACACTTACTTTCATGTTACCCACAACACTGTACTTAATAAGATTGTGCATATCCACTACATATATAATAAATCATTTACCTACCGTTCTTCATACTGTGTTCATGTATTTGGTATATAATATTAACTTGTAATTTCTCATGATAAGTGAATGAACTGTATTCTTTTGGAGGAATAAACGTCTTATACCTTAATAAATAGTATTGTATGACAAAAAAATGGTCTTGATAAAATAATTCTACCTTGGCAAAACCGTGCCGGGACGCTAATATTAAAGTAGTTCGGCCAAATATCCTTACCAAAATTAAACGTTAACGTAAAGTTACTAATTAGCCTAGCATATTTTTGGAAAAGGTTGTGGTAGTGGCATACTAAACTGGATAAAACGAATGTTAATAATAAACTAATATATAAAAGACTTTATACTATGACAATAAATAGTATAGACCATATACGAACCAAGATTAAGTAGTTAGTATATAGTATAATAATTTTGTTAATCGAATATGTTTTAGGTCTTCTTTTGTGATTGTGGTTCCTATGTGGTTCATGGCTTATCTAATGATAAGGAACCACAATCACAGATACTAGTTTTAGTGATCTAAAACTAGTATAAACCTTTTAGAGTCTCAAGTACTTAATTCAGATTCAGTTCTAATGTACTACATACATTTTGTTTTTTTCTTTAGTGTACTAGGAATAGTAGAATTAATATAGAGATAGTATTATATTATTTTATTATTTATTTATTTATAGAAAAGAAAAGATTTCTTTTATTTTATTTATTTATAGAAAAGAAAAGATTATAGAAAAGATTCCAATCCCTTTGACATTTTTAACGTTGAATAGGTTGCCATTAACCATTGATTAAAACAAAAAAATCAATGATTCAAAAGGATTTTTATTAACATAAAATATAAATACGGAATATTAAAAAGAGTTTACAAGTATACTGGATGACTTTTTTACCGTCTTGAAAAAAAAAAGAGTTTACAAGTAAACAGAGTAGAAGCACTGATATTTTGTATTTTTTAAATTCATTAACATATTATGAAATTGATCCAGGCCTGTTTGTCCTTGCCCTTTCGCAGGGTCGTATGCGCAAGGCTGCCCGCGCTCTCATTTCAGTCACCTGCGAATAGCTGCGGCGTGACGTCGTATTGTTTATGTTTCCGCGTGTGTATCGGCCACCCGATGATAGTTATCGTAAACATGTACCAATAATCTAATGTCGAATACCTAGCTACCTAGCAATGGCGAGATTTTATGTCCTGTCTGGTGAAAACTTAGACGGTGCGACGAGTCGATATTTATCCGCGTTGGAATTTACAACGCGCACAATGACCACTGGTGGAGTTTCCAAAACCTAAACAAAATCAAAGAACAAGCTCATCAAGTTTGTTTCAGTGTAAACGTTTGGGCGGCAATCATTAACGACCACATCATTGGTCCAATATGGGTTGAAGGTCGATCGGCGGGAGTAATATATCTGAAAATGAAACGTTCTGTCATCGACACAATGTTGGAAAACGTTCCCCTGAGTCATCTCAAGGATTTTACATTCAGCACGACAGCTGTCCAGTTCATTACGAACGATCTGTGCACGCAAATCTGGACAGCCAATTCGGTGATAGGTGGATAGGTCACGGTTGACCTGTGAACTGGCCGGCGAGATCTCCAGACCTGTCACCTCTAGACTTTTATTTGTGGGCCGAACTAAAAGGATTAGTGTGTACAGAAGAAGTACAGTATGAGTTTTTTTCTTTTTTTATAGAAAAATGGTGACAAACGAGCACACCGTCCACCTGATGGTAAATGGTAACTGTGGCCCATAGACATCTACATTTATCCTAGATTAAGAATTAAAACGAAGTTGCGTTGTCACTCCTGAGGACTAAAATGGAAAACGTGAGTTGATTTCGATCTTTTAAAATATTTTAAAATATTATGAGAAACTGTTCATGAATCTATTATAATACTAGATAAAAATTTAACCTGTAATTTTACTCAACAGTAGCATATAGGACGGCCCTAAGTCTGTAAAACTATGAAGGAAAGATCTAAATCACAAAAATAATAATCTGAAACGAAACTTTTTCGCCGGCATTCAGTCGGCACGAATGTACGTCGCAGCCAAATAAGAAATATTACATATTATTATACGTCTAGTCGTAATGCACATCATGTTATCTATCAGCTTTTTGCGTTCCACAATGCGGCTGATAATGCTAAATTTTAATTGCCATGCATTACAAAATGAACAAATGCAGCGGGTTATCTTTACACATCTAATACAACAACATTCAATAGCGTTTTTGCATTGTGGCTAGAAATTTTGTCGTAAAGTGGACCTAACTGGTCGTTTTGTAATCAGGCTAGACATTGCCTGCGGTTTTGGTCAACGCATAATAACGTCATTCCAGCTGAACGTCAGTAATCAGCATTCGTAAACGGCGCCACGCTGTATCAAAAACACTTAGCTGCAAGCATTACGAAGGCAAGTATTGTAGCTATGTATTTTTGAATACGCCTTATTCTAAATATTGGTTCCAACGATGTGTAGGCAAGTATTGTAGCTATGTATTTTTGAATACGCCTTATTCTAAATATTGGCTCCAACGATGTGTAGGCAAGTATTGTAGCTATGTATTTTTGAATACGCCTTATTCTAAATATTGGCTCCAACGATGTGTAGGCAAGTATTGTAGCTATGTATTTTTGAATACGCCTTATTCTAAATATTGGTTCCAACGATGTGTAGGCAAGTATTGTAGCTATGTATTTTTGAATACGCCTTATTCTAAATATTGGCTCCAACGATGTGTAGGCAAGTATTGTAGCTATGTATTTTTGAATACGCCTTATTCTAAATATTGGCTCCAACGATGTGTAGGCAAGTATTGTAGCTATGTATTTTTGAATACGCCTTATTCTAAATATTGGTTCCAACGATGTGTAGGCAAGTATTGTAGCTATGTATTTTTGAATACGCCTTATTCTAAATATTGGCTCCAACGATGTGTAGGCAAGTATTGTAGCTATGTATTTTTGAATACGCCTTATTCTAAATATTAGCTCCAACGATGTGTAGGCAAGTATTGTAGCTATGTATTTTTGAATACGCCTTATTCTAAATATTGGCTGCAACGATGTGTAGGCAAGTATTGTAGCTATGTATTTTTGAATACGCCTTATTCTAAATATTGGCTCCAACGATGTGTAGGCAAGTATTGTAGCTATGTATTTTTGAATACGCCTTATTCTAAATATTGGCTCCAACGATGTGTAGGCAAGTATTGTAGCTATGTATTTTTGAATACGCCTTATTCTAAATATTGGCTCCAACGATGTGTCGGCCGCTCCCACTCGGCACCTGGCATCTTCATAACGACGATGAATGCCTAACAAAAGAAATGTGCAAGCGTTTTGCTCGCGCTTACAACTTAAATTCATTAGCTATCGTAGCCTACGCTGCGCCGTTTAAAATAATATCACTTATAATAATATTTTTAGTTTTACGCAAATGCCGTAGGACGAATTGTTTTTATGTGTTTTGTTGGATATTCAGAAAATTTGCCTATCGGTTATATTTTAAAAATACTTTCGAAGATAGCTTCTATTTCACTTATACAAAACACCATATTATTTTCCACACGGTAAAACCCAGTACATATATAGAGATAAGATAAAACATTTTTTACCGTACGTTACCAGTAAATGAATAAAAATTATGTATGTATTCGCAACATGGTAAAACTTTATTTTGATAAGGTAATTTGATTAGATAGTAACATATATGATTACACTTCCAACCTTTTACATCAATCATAATGATCAGGATCAGGATCAGGTACACAGTAATTTCATATTCTAAAGTAGTAAATTGACATAGATATTATATACTCCATCAAAAATTAGGTTTATTGATGCCGTCGAATGAGTAAAGCACGAAACAAAATTTACCTCTAAATCTATGATATACATATAAAATAAAATTGAGGTTTATACAACAGGTATTAGTTCGGTGAAAATTGTATTGTAATTCAGTGGCATAGATAACAAAATAGGTCGTCACGTACTGGTAAGATGCGTGAGTCGCAGACGCTGATGGTGCACGGGCCCGCGCGGCGCGCCGTCACGTGTGAACGGCGTCTCAAACACGAAGCGGCGTACGTTGTGAGCGCGCTCAAACAAGCTCTCACCGCTTGTGCTCGCGGCCGCCATGCCCTCGGGCGCCGCTCTCACCCATGTCACCTGGATGTGGGCCAGCCTGCTGTCCAGATCGTCACGATTCACCTGCGAAGGAAACGTCACTGAATACTATGTGCTATGAGATAAAAAGACTTCAAGTTCAATCAAGGTCACAATGGTGTGTAGGGTCATATTGTGCGTAAGGATCTAATTACGAAATTCATTTCATAAATGTTTAATTTATTATGAACAGTGTAACAACATTTTAAACATCTGCAGAAAGACCATGTGACAGGTTCAGGACTTTAAAAATATGGATTCGTCAATTAGATTCTTTTAGTGTTATTATAAGAGCCTTATTACAAAAAAAGCTTAATCAGGACTTCTGCACAGAAGTAAGCGAACAAACATGTAAATAAATGGAATTTAAAAACAAATGTCAAATTTGGCGAGACTAGAAGCACTTTTTTTTCAAATGTCTTTTAAACGACTACTAATTACGAGACTATTAATAAATAATGTTTCGTAATAAGACTGTATTTATTTTATATAAAATGCGGTTTGTAATAATAAGTCTCAAGTTGTAACTCGATTCTGTTTCAATAAAAGATGTGTCGTGGAAAATATGTGATCTTAAAATGTAATGTATAGAATTTAAGAGCAAATTTCAAATTTTGCGAAGGCTATGGCGCTGCGGCTAGGGGACTTCGATAAAGATTTTTCATTAAGCCCGAAATTATCAGTAAACCAAGTTTTGTAAAAAAAACCCTCTAAAACATGAATTAAATTAATCTCTATAACCAAATATTTACCGGGAAAAGATCACTGTTTAATTTATTTCTAATAGTAACAAACACAGAACACTATAATACATACATAATAGAACGGGGGAGTGGGCGGAGCCCTTATAGCCACTAACAGTAACATGTCAATTCACATCTATAAATGTCAACACAATCAACCGTTACCAATTTTCGACGGTACGGACGAGTGTATGCGCCACAGGTGCACTTTCTATTGCTTTCGTAGTCCGATGAGACGGTAATCCGACACGACCGGGGAGAGATCAGGCGTGACTCAACAGATGCTTTTCTTGATATAAAAACATAACTCATTTTGTCTCAATGCGGGATTTGAACCCTCAAAATCTATCAATAATGAACGGTACGCAAACATATATTTTCTAGAAGTACTCTTTTAATGGCAATGTGACTATAAAATAATTAGAGGATGTTCGAATGCAATCGTCAGACCTTTAGGATGTCAGGTATTTTTTTTTAATAATATTAAAGTGATGAACGAACTAATAGCGACTATGTATTTTCAACCCATTGATATCTGCTACAATCTTTTTTTTGAAAAAGAGGCTATGGGTGCGTTATCATAATATTTCAAGACTGAGAAGGAATACCTAATACCTTACAGCATGTTATTATACACAAATAAGTTCTTCTAACCACAACACAGTAGTCAATAAAAATGAAATTAAAGTTAATGGCTTGAAGTATACTTATTTAAATGTTAAGTAGGTACTTAAATAATACTGATTTTTACGGATTTTATCGCATAATATATTTAACTTTTTAAACACCCGACGTTTCGAGCACTTTACAGTACCTATGGTCACGGTGAAGACTGATGATTGATGAAGACAAAAACATTATAATTTCAATAGAGAAGATGGGTGCTACCATCTGCTTGGGATCCGATAATAAAATTAAATCCCAATCCAAGCATACAACTGCAAGACTTACTTACTCTGTTTACCCAACCAGAGAACAAATTTAGGTAAACGAGCCCCAATAAATAGGTTAAGGCAAACGTATAACGAAAGAACCACCAACGGAGACGTCGACATTTTCTGTACGGATAACGTATCAATATTTGCTAGATTATGTAATAAGTATTTATAACTCTTTCTCTCTTCTTCAAGTTTAGCATTAGTTTTATTGTAAGCAAATTACTTGTAAATTTATTAATGATATTGTTCTAGTTAAGTAAGTTAACAACTGTCTTATTGTAGCTGCACTATTTTTGTGAATGTTGTATCTACCTTTAAAGGCGAATCATTTTGATCATAAATCAATTGTGTTATATTTAACAATGTCTAATGATAAGCCAATAGTGTATCTGTTAAATAAATAAATAAAGACTTCAAGATACCATAAGTTCATAGTGTGTAGCGGAACAAAAGTTAAATTTTAATCTATGGTAACCGCGGTTAACTATGACATCTGGACGTTGAACAACTCGCCCCCCCCCCCCCCCGTGATCATGGGTACTGTAAATTGCTCGAAACGTCGGGTATTTAAAAAGTTAAATATACGCGATAAAATCCGTAAGAATTAGTACCTATTATTTAGATGTGTAGTGTTCGCGTGAATATAAGAAATCATTATATTTTAATTGAAATTGAGAGAATGTTGTATCTACCTTTAAAGGCGAATCATTTTGATCAAAACCAATTGTGTTATATTTAACAATGTCTAGTGATAAGCCAATAAGTGTATCTGTTAAATAAATAAATAAAGACTTCAAGATACCATAAGTTCATAGTGTGTAGCGGAACAAAAGTTAAATTTTAATCTATGGTAACCGCGGTTAACTATGACATCTGGACGTTGAACAACTCGCCCCCCCCCCCCCCCCGTGATCATGGGTACTGTAAATTGCTCGAAACGTCGGGTATTTAAAAAGTTAAATATACGCGATAAAATCCGTAAGAATTAGTACCTATTATTTAGATGTGTAGTGTTCGCGTGAATATAAGAAATCATTATATTTTAATTGAAATTGAGAGAATGTTGTATCTACCTTTAAAGGCGAATCATTTTGATCAAAACCAATTGTGTTATATTTAACAATGTCTAGTGATAAGCCAATAAGTGTATCTGTTAAATAAATAAATAAAGACTTCAAGATACCATAAGTTCATAGTGTGTAGCGGAACAAAAGTTAAATTTTAATCTATGGTAACCGCGGTTAACTATGACATCTGGACGTTGAACAACTCGCCCCCCCCCCCCCCCCGTGATCATGGGTACTGTAAATTGCTCAAAACGTCGGGTATTTAAAAAGTTAAATATACGCGATAAAATCCGTAAAAATTAGTACCTATTATTTAGATGTGTAGTGTTCGCGTGAATATAAGAAATCATTATATTTTAACTAGATACTAAAAACAAAATAATAAATAGAAAAATTAGGTCAAGAAGAAATGTACAATCTCGAAACAGTTCTGGAATTAGCGTGATTAATAAATTTTGTATACGTTAGTTAGTAAATTACTAGTGCGCGACAGTCACTCCTAAAACACTCTCGGTAATAGGAGGAGAACTGTATCCAGAATTGGGACGTATACCGGCTATAGTTTACTTTTTTTAAACAAATTGTTTATAAAATAACTTTGCTTACTAATTTTATAATAATTTTATATCACTTTACAAACAACAGACGACTGGATTTTAAAATGGTAAAAACCAGACTCAGCAAAAACTTCGTCCACAAAAAAGTTGCTGTTACAAGTTACGTCTAGACAATTACCGATTTAATTTGAATATAACAAGTTTAGGAGCTGATACCCAAGTGTGCTTGTTATTTTCAAAAATCACAGGTAATAATACGTGCGAGTTTCTTTTCGATGCGAATTATGAAGAGGTTGAGTGTTTTTATCTTAATATGATGAGTATTTATAGTTGTCAGATGGAAATATTTGAGGGACACACCGATTAAAGATAGTTGTTTTGTTATACATTCTATATTAGTAAGCTTTTGTATAGAATTTTATATAGAATTTACTAACCGGAGCTGAATCCATTATCATCTTCACGGTGCCCACGCCGAATTTTTGTTCGTAGTACGTTTGTAGCTTCTCGGAGATCTCACTTAATGATGTCAGTTTTGGTTCTTTGTAAATAAACTCAATGCCCTCTTCGTCTTCCCCGAAATGCACCTTCCCGAAGAATGCCACCCGATAGAATCTTCCGAGCAATCGCTTACCAGAGTTGGTGACTTCAATTACTTTTGCGTAAGCTTTAGTCAAATGCTGATAGCAGGCGAGTAGTGCTTGATAGTCCTTTCTTCTTTCGTAAATCGGTATAATGAGACGGTATAAGGGTCCGAGCAGTTCGTATCTCTCCGCTTTATCGACGTATTCCGTACACACCATTAGCTGGTCGAGGAATGATTGTTCATTGTAGTGCACATCGGTCATTCCTGTAAAAAATAATAAAATAAATGTTTCCAAACCGAGGGTGGTGAATAATAATCTGTTTGATATATGGGTAATTTTTTATAGATGGTAGGCGTATAAAATGGTACCTATGTAATATTTTCTCAAAGAATTGGGTTGTTGAAAAAAATTTTTATCACGAATATTATAACAAAACTATTGTTAATTTTTTTTCGTTGTATGTATTTAAAAAGTTATAACAAACAGACAAAGGGTATGTTCCGAAATACAACGCAGTGTACTGTCCAATGCAAATGACGTTATGAATCGACGCTATACTGGTGATTCGTTCCAAAACATTGGACAGTATATGACGTCATACTTTTGCGACATTTGGAAAAGTGTTGGCGATTATTTTGTCATTTTGTGCTCCAAAAATCATTATATCCTCCTAATGGATATACCATCAATTATTCTATAATTTTTTGTATTTGAATAAATAGAAACAAATTCTGGCAGGCTTCATTCGGCAAACACACAATTAAAAATTGTTTTATTATGGCCGGATATCCGATACAATATGGCGGCGGCACGCTAGTACAATAAAGTGTCAAATGATACGTCATTTTCATTGGACAGTACACTGCGTTGTATTTCGGAACATACCCAAAATTATTTTTCATCTCAGTACCGATGACTCGCCGACAGTTCCCCAGAAAGCCCGTCACTTATGTGACGGGCCCAATGCTTATTTTGCTTCTATTTTACAGACAGCTGATGTGTGTATTCATTTTCAATTAATTTGCCATTATTATGATCATCTGTTTTTATAGTTTAATTTATTAAAAATGTCTAACTTAAGAAGTTATCGTGCTTGTTTCGTTCCGTTATGTAGTACTACTACTACTACTACTACAAAAAACTCCCAACAAAATGTTTTTAAATGTGCCTCAGTCCCTAAACGTCGGAATCAATGGTTTCAAGCAGCATACCGTTACAATCCTAAAAACCACGTCGATTTTACGTTGTTGTAAAGATCGCTTTGATATCAAGTATTATTATACAATTATATACCTATTAATTAAAAAAAACAGAATATTAACAATGCTATAAGCATTACTAATATTCCCCTTAATCATTCGTTTTAAGCTTAAATTGCTTGTGTTACGAGTGGTTCACGCCAGTAGTCGAATGGCGGAGTCGAACCCACGACCTTTTTGAGTTCGCGGTCCGCGCCCTGCCATTAGGCTACTGTCGCTATTTTACTAGATATTATATATATACATATACATATATTGTAGATATTTTACATTATATGTATATGTATTAATCATTCGTATCAAATATGAATATATTAAATAAAAAGCGTTGCGTCAAATACAAATGACAATGCCCATCTGTGCCCCAGAAATGCCCAGATAAAGTATATTACAAGATTGTTCTAATAAATAAAAACTAGAATTATGTTGTTAATTTTAAATCATATGAAGCACTGGATAAAAAACAAAAAAAAAATAAGACGTTCTATTGACATTGAGGTACGTATCATCGTTTCAATCATTAATGTATTTAAATGTATGCTTTATTACGGTCACGTCCTTTGGCCCATGTATATGGGTCAAAAAGTAATCGATTCCAATATCGATTATTGTTTTACATTTGAATCAACAACGAGTTGAATAAAGATCTAAATGATGTCTCCAGACACTCAAAAGTAAAAAAGTACTTTAAGGTAGTGTATAAGTATATCTAGGCTTCAAACAAACAAATATAATTCAAGCAAATACCTCATGAAGCAATGGTTCAAAAGACTTAGCTCCAAGTCAAAAACATTCCAAAAAACTAAAATGACTGTCACTCATTCTTTCACTCTGTCTGCGTAGGGGGGTGAAACTTAGATGGGATGACGTCTCTTAAATGAGTGGGTAGCCTCGCTATACCTGTTAAAAATCTGAAAATACTCTGCTGCTTGATAATAAATCTACTTTCGTCTCGTTTTATGGATACTGATAGTGTCATTTTATTCGGTGACTCCGGCTTTTTTCTAATAAGGACTTGACTGTGTTTTGTGATTTGGACTTCATTTGTGATACAAAATGTTGCGTTGCCTGAACTGCGGGTGACGCGTTCAACGAATACAGAGGCATGTGGTTACAACTCTGCCTCAAGAGTTGCTAATAATCTTATCTATTTGGCTGAGAATTAGAAAAAACTAGTAGCAATGCTGTCTGTAAACGATAAAATGTATAAAAAACCAGTAGGAAGTTATCATGTTTAATGTCCAATATATTTTGAATCGGTGCTTTATATGACGTTAAATCTAGATATCATATAAATACTGTTAAAAAGTTATCATATGACATAGAGCTGCAATTTGGGCATTGCATGGCATTGATGACTTTCAGCTCCATACTAATATGGGCATGGTGTTTTATTACTCGAAAATTTAGAGCTAACAGAAAAATCGCGATAAATCAAAAATTTGAATAATTAATTTTTGATGATTGAATAACAGATTTGTATAATTACCACGAAATTATATTTCTTACATTTTTAATTTAAAAAATTATAAAAAGCTAAGTGAAGCATCTCTTTTATCAATATCTTATCGAAATGTCCTAATATGCAAAGGTACGCCTTGCAACTGTGGCAAATATCCCCCTAATATAAGAATAATATATTAAAATTATTCTTAATCAAATATTAAATTTTTTTAATGTAAATAATTTACTACATAAAAATCAATTCAGTTTTACAAGGGGTCGCTCGACAACCGATGCTGGTGTCGAGCTGATTAAAGATATCTTCAATGCATGGGAGAATTCACAGGATGCTTTGGGTATATTCTGTAACCTATCCAGTCTTCGATTGTGTTCACCATGAAACATTAATGAGCAAACTTTAACACTACGGTGTAAAAAGTAATGCTCTTAAATTGATTATTTCATATTTAATTATAAAAACGCGAAAAGTTGTTATTAATAGTAGTAGTTTTTCTGGGTTGATGGTACAAATTTACGTGCCTCAGGGCTCAATTCTCGACCCCTTTTTGTTTCTTATATATGTTGACTTACCATACGTAGTAGGTTATAACCATGATATAGTATTATTTGCTGATGACACTTCATTAATTTTCAAATGAATACGACAGTTACAAATTATGACGAAGTAAATAATGCTATATATCTAAATTAGTAAATTGGTTTAATGTTAATAATTTACATTTAAATGGCACTAAAACTAAATGTATGAAATTCATAACTCCGAATGTCAAACATTTTGGTACTAATGTTTTTTTTTATAAGAAAGGGAACGAACGAGCATAGGGCTTACCTGATGGTAAGTGATTACTGCCACCCATGAACAACTGCAACACCAGGGGAATTGCCGATGCGTTGCCGGCTTTTTAAAAAGGAGTAGGCTCTTTTCTTAAAGGTCCCTAAGTTGTATCGGTCCGGAAAAATCTCTATTCTTTAAGGAAGTTGTGCGAGGAAGAAAACTTCTTTTAAATCGCACAGTAGTGGACCACCAGTCATCCAGATGGAATGAATGGTAACGCGATGTACGATGGTGAAATTGTGCGGCTGGAATTAGTCCGATACAATTCCTCAGAGCACTCCCCATGGTAAAGGCGATAAAATACGAAAACAGATGCAACATCTCTTCGCAGTGGCAGTGAGTCAAGCCGATCGGAAAGAGCTCGGTCACCGACGATTCGAACAGCTGTAATTTTAAAATGGGGAAGAGCGGAGCCGTGTTGATGCAACCATTTTTCTTGGAATCACACTAGACGCAAAGCCTCAATGGGGCGCCCTTATATCAAAACTAGCAATCTGACTTGGCAAGACTAGTTTATTTTAGTTATTTCCATAGCATAATGTCGTATGGTATTTTGCTATGAAGACACACGAGTGACATTGAAATTATATTTGTTTTACAGTAGAGGGCCATTAACTTTAGATTTAAAACCTAAACAGTCGCTCAGAAATAAAATTAAAGAAATAAACATATTAACTTTGGCCTCTCAATACGTTTATGAAGATGTAATGACACAACACAAAAATTAAAGAAGGTTTACAAAAATAAGTGATTTTCATTCTGTAAATACTAGGAACAGACACAAGCTAGTAATACCAGTTACTCGACTCCACCGAGTCAGTAATTCATGCTTGGGGCGATGTAATACACTTTTACAACAAAATCCTAGAACATATACAAAATTCGACCCGCACAAAGTTCAAAAAAACTTTTGAACTAAATTTGTATAAAAAGGTGATTATAATATTAAGGAATTCATGGATGATAATAGCCCCCGGGAAGGATGAGGATGATGAGGGAGGAGAAGATCGCTACCGAGCTATTTCTAATTTGTTTTGTGTTGTTAATTGTATCATACATGATTGTAAGCTGTTATTTTTTTAAAGTACCGGGTTTCTTGCTGGTTCTTCCTAGGACAGAGGTTTTTTCCGGACCAGTGGTACATAAAAAAGTGATTTTAAATAAGTATTATTTATAATCTATATTGAATAAGAAAGTTTCTGTTTCAAACATAGCATTTTTAAATTGTAACCATCCTTTTGCTTCACCGTATATATACCGTTACATCATCTGCATCAAATCAAAAGACACGAACTCACTGCAATCGACATCGATAATTGAACTTGAGGCAGGCAATGCATGGTGCAGCACTATTTGTCACCTACACATACACAATGTGTATGTGTGTCATGTACATTACACGCTCACTGGTGTATTTTTATTTTATTCTCGCCCTGATCACTCCATCGCCAATCTATATTATACTACCTATAACTATGTGACAAACTTGGTTTCATACATAATTGGATTTAATAATTTGCAATAATTTTTCTGTACTAAATTTTAAAGTTTTTAATAATTTGTATACAGATCACAACTGCTGACAATGCTTTAACATAATGACGTCACAAATATGGCAGCCACTTATGGCGTGTTTGTAGACACGTGATTATTTTTGAATTTTTATATCTTTTATTTAAGTCATAATTAATTATACATAAATTGAAAACAATTTTTTGCATCGATTATCAATATGAATAGTATATAGAATAAGTAGTACATAGTATATAGAATAAATTATTTAATTACAATAAAAAAGTAGTATAAGTACCTAATTAATTTAAACTAACTTTCATTCAAACCTAATTCTCAAAGAATTTTACCAGATCACTCTTTAAATTATTAATTATATTTGTAAATAAAGATCAAATAAAAGAGATTAAATTCACCATAACATCTTAGTTTCTTGAAAACCCATACCTATGTTATCGGTTCAAACTTTATGTTTTCGACGTTTATTATTTTTTCCTCGTAAAATAAAATATTTAATTAAATACATTCTCCATTGATCATATTACCGTACACCCAGTTGTTAAAAATACGATTGTCGCAGTACGCAAAAATGCTCACTCGTTGGATGAGGCGCGGCCTGTCTATAATAGATTCGCGTTCAGAAGTTTCCGTAAAAAATTAATTATGTATCTAAATAGTTCATCCATCCATTACCTTACATGTCAGTATCGGGATGTAATGGGAATGGGAAGCACCGAACATTGTATTATACTTGTACGTGGTAGAGCCATGCTGCAGTTATAGTTCTAGCACATGGGTCGGCTGTCGGCTCGACCGGGGAAGGACCACACTCTCACAGAACACCAGCGTCCCCCCCGATCGGGTTCCCGCCTTGTCGTG
Source organism: Parnassius smintheus behrii (assembly GCA_036936625.1). Classification (NCBI taxonomy): domain Eukaryota; kingdom Metazoa; phylum Arthropoda; class Insecta; order Lepidoptera; family Papilionidae; genus Parnassius; species Parnassius smintheus. Next base: position 39,936,501 of record JAUPFT010000005.1, on the reverse strand, counting down.
GCGGGGGGGCTTAGTAGCCGTGGCTTGGTCTCCCGCGGTGAACAAAGAGGAACCCAAATGGCTGGTCCGAGGTGGAGGGCCGGCCCGAGGTGGCCACTCCGAGTGGGCTTGGGAAGCCCGCTTCGGATGTGTGTTGGTGGACTGCGGTGAGAGGTGTGTCCTCCCCACCTACCGCTGCAGCCGAGGTGGAGTCGCGGAGGAAGAGGAGTGTTGGTATGGCGATGCGCCACTCGCCCTATCCTCCGCGACTCAAACGGGGCCGCACCGTTGATGCGGTGGTGGTGGGGCTGCGGGGGGAGAGGATTGTCGGTATTGCGAGGCGCCGCTCTCCCTACCCTCCGCAGCCGAATCTTGGTTGGCGGCGGAGCCATAGACCAGATCTGCCGCTGGGGTCGGGAAGGCTAGTACTTCTAAGTGCTCGTTTTTCCTGGCCCCATGGCCTTCGCGCATCGAACGCGGGGGCGTCTGATGCGCATGTTTAATTGGAGGCCGTGGAGGAAGACGCGCCATGTGTTCTGGTGCGCCTTACCTGTGAAGGAGAACGGGGAGGAATATTCCTCTCCCGAGGAGGTGCTGCCGTGGGGCGGCAGGCGCTGGTGGGGCTGCGGATGTGTGCGAAAGCGTTCCCGTGGCCCTGCCAATAAGCGACAAAGGTGGAACACCATGGGGTTTTAGTCGGTGCGAGTCCGACATAACCCGTCCTTGCCCCCGCGAGGCGGGTATGCGTAGGCATTTCCCCATGCTAAAAAAAAAAAAAAAAAAAAAAAAAAGAACACCAGCGTAAAATAGTAGCTTAATACTTTTGTGTTTCGTATAGTGAATGTAGAGATCCTTCGTCGGATGTTTCGTATGGCTAGTGTAGAGAACCGGAGACCCCTTTTACTGGACTGCATTTTGATTCGTAATCGAGGATAGATGTAGATGTCTATGGGCCACAGCATCCACTTACCATCAGGTGGGCTGTGTGCTCGTGTCACCCTTGTTATATAAAAATAATTGTTCTTACGAAAATGTTCTAAATATTGGTCAATATTACAGTCGGTGCTCCAACTGCAAATGTAAATAGGTAATTGCATTGTTTTTACTTGAAACTTAAATCGTTAATTTGTAGTTCACTTATTCCTGAGAATAAAGATCTTGACTGACGGATTGACAACAAAGTTATCCTGTGGAGATTCTCTCTCTTGAGACTTCTAAGTAGACTGATTACAAGAAATAAACTAAAATATTTATTTTCATCGGCGTTCTGCTTCTAAGCTGAGTGAAATCCACATCCAAATGTTGTACGTTATTTATATTTTTGTATATAATTTTTTTGAAAGGCCATTTTATAGGAAATGTTCTACATTACAAGTATAGAAATTGACACAGTGATAATGAGATAGTTCTGTTTGCTGATGGATAACTCGTAAGTTAAAGGAAACGACTACGCACTGGAATTGGCCAACTTCTCGTAAATACTGGATATTGTTGTCAAATGGCTTGCAGCAATTTTACTTTTAAGCGTAAAAAAAAAATTCAGTTTACACTGCTTATTCGCCACAGAATGCTGTAATTAATTAACATAATAATAAGATATATTTCGGAAGTATTATTTTGATTCTAAGCTTCAGTGGGGAGCACATTTTGATAAACTAGCTTCAAAATTAAGTTTTACAATTCTCGCTATTTATTAGAAGGATTAGCTGCTGCTAATGCTGAATGACGAAGCAAAAGTTAAATTAGTTTACTTTGCTTAAGGTGGGATCAGCAAACGGGTTGGTTACAATATTTATTTTGCAAGCGATGCGGCCAACCTTTATCTTGGGTCTTAGGAAGTCGTTACGGCGACCTTTTTATGGAGACTGATATTTTAATACATTCGTCGTTACTTATTTTTTAGAACAACTTGTACGTACAAAAATTACATATATTAATTATAAATTAATTAGAAACAGACCATCCCCCTTTAAGCGGATCGAGTCAACACGTTTGTTTAACAATGTAGATTGGAATAAAACAGAAAGTATTTTTTTAGTAAATGCATTACAATAAAATCACTAAAAAACTAGTGCAAGAATAGGATTCAAAATTTCAATATCTTGTACAGAAGCTTAATATAAAATAGATCAATATATTGAGGACAATGATGTGTGGAAATAAATGTTACCTAGTCTGCTGGCTACTAATAAATAACATTAAAAATAGTTTGGAAAATCCAAAGGTGCACGCCTCGTGAGCGTTTCATTTAATTTTAATGAAAAAATTTTTTAATTGTATTCCCGAAGTAGTGTCACCTACAGAAAATAAAATTAAGAATGTTTACCAAAATAAATCGATTACACAAATCGATATAGGCCTTTTGGTAGTACATTTGTCCTTTGTCTAAATCAAGTAAAAATGAAAGCGCCTTTAAATTTTTATTAACAATAAAACTTTAAAATAATTTTACTAACAAACTACGCGTACTAGGCTGTTGATATGAAATAGGGAACCACTTGATGTAATACTGAAACGAATAAAAAAAAGCTCGGTCTCGATACGTCAATTGTTTCGAAAGTTATCGTGGTTGTTTATATTTCTATGGTGACCACACACAAAATCTACATCCTAACGTCTAATTTTTTTTTCAAAGTAGCAATGTAAAATGATATTTTAGAAAATAAAAGATGGATTAATTAGTATTTTTAATATACGGCTACTCATATAGTATAAGTGCAATATGGTTACTTATGATTATGATAGACATTTTAAGACCACAGTCTATTAACGCTTCGCTTTATGAGACGTGCAAAATATAAAGAAATTTGACGTTATATTGATCCCAACCCCATTAATTTATCCTTAAAAAATCCACTTTCTACGTCCAGCAGTTTGAGCTATGTAAGACGCATAGGTAGCTCAAACTGCTGGACGTATACAATATTTTAATACAAACTTTGCACCCTCGTTTTAAAGTCGTAACGGAAATTTTTGTAAAAGTTAGAAATGGATAATTTTGTAATGATATTTTTAGTCAAGAGTATTTGGACCAGTTTACAATTAAATTAAAAAAAACCTCCATACAAGCTTGAACAGCGTCTAGTCCCTCATAAGGGGTAGTTTTGAAAAATAGCTAAACCCTTATTAATATATTTTATTTACAGAGTACCTTTGAAAGTTTCGAGTCAATCGCCCAGTAATTATAGTTTCATATAAACTGTTCCACCCTATTTCACCTTTTTAGTTTAAATTTAGATTGAATTATTCAAAACCCTTTATTAGTGGATACCTACGACATATAAGGCAGCTACTATCAAAACTTCGACATCTAGTGGTTTGGAATGTGCGTTGATAGACGAGTCAGTCACTCATTATTATTCAGTATTAGTTTAATTATTTTTGTCGATAGCATTCTCGCGAATCAAACTGTCATGTTAAGTTACATTTTGTAACGACTAAAACGTCCATTGTAGAGACCATTTATTCTAAACTCCATAACAAATCCCTCGCGGTCCTCTTGTATCTATCTCTATATAAATGGAGCAAAGACTCTCAAGTATTTCAGTCTAAATTGGCACGCGATCGCGCGTACATAATGCCGATAAGTCACATTTTGCACGCTGTCGCTTAAAACCGTTCTGAAATGGGGTTTATGTTTTTGGTGGTACTTGTGATATTGGAAGCTGCGGATCGTGGGAGTACACAGAGATACAAACAGGCGGCAGCAATGATAGAACCAAACAGCGAAGTTGATAGTCAGTATAATAGTAAAGATAATACTGAGCCGGTGCTTGCCTTTGTGGTACGTATACGCTATTCGCTACAACTAACTATTCTAATCGAATTATTCGCGCAATTTAACCAGGTCTATTATTTATTCTGTGACCAGATGGTCCCGCCATTTCTTGTCAAATGGTACATTGATATTGAACAAAAAAAATCGGCATATAGAATTATAATATAACCCTCCATACCGATTTTCCAAACAAGCACTACTCGTATATGGAATTATAATCGATCAGGTTAAATAGTTATTAAGGTTTAAACTACTGATATGTGCTGTAATTACGAAATGTGTTTTAATATATTTCAAAAGAATTTTTTAATCATGATTATATCATGTTTTTGATAAGAAATTTTTATAATTTAGTTCTACACAGATATTTATTTTTGGCAGATTTTCCGACATGGGGATAGAACACCAGATCAAGAAGAATTGGACAAGTATCCTTCTAATGATAAAAATGAAGCTCTGTTCTTTCCTTTTGGAAAGAAAGCATTAACAAATGTGAGTTGATATGATTAATTAACACAATAATATTAAACATTGTGTATTTAGAGAAATGTGTGGTTTGGTTTGCAAGATTATTGTCGATTGGCCAAATTAAGAATACCCTTAACGAATAAGCATGTATGCGGGATATATGGATGTGTGAGAAACGAGGGATTTGTGTCAGAATTGTGTTATATTGAGCCTGCAGTCTTTGCGCATCCCTTTGGGGGACAGGTATAAGAGATTATGTATGTATGTATGACTGTTAAACATTAAAATTACAACTAGTGGAGAAACACGTTTTGACGTTTTTAATACATTTCATAATAATTGCTTAGTGTTATAAGCTCGATATATTTTCTTTATAGAATAAATGTGACAAACAAGCACCCAGATCAGAATTACAAACTTGCAATACACGTGTTGCGTCTTGGCGATCCGAAAACTATGTATAGACCTACGATCACACAGTTGTAGTGATGGTAGATGGGTGCTGCGGTCCATGGATATTCTATATCTACCCCCGATTAAGAATCGTAACGCAGATGCGTTATCACTTATCACCCCTGAGGACTAAAGTGAAATACTTCGTTTCTAGTAAAAAAGTTCACCGGTTCTATACACACACCATACAGCTTGTAGCAGCTTAATAGCTGCTATTCTACGATGGTAATTTATAAGAGCGTAGTAATTTCCTCGTCGAGCCAACCTATTCGTGCTACAACTATAACAGTTGCAGCATAGCTCTACCACGTGTAACACTCGACAAATAATCGCTATTATAACACAATGGATTTGGTAAGACTGATTTAGTAACAGTCATTCAATTTACGCTTAATAAATGTTTTTCTATCACGTGATATGTGCAGACTATGTTCGTTTTTCTGACTGCCTCGACGGTCGTCTCAGATTGTCCAATTGGTCTATAAGAGTGAGGAAATTAAGTATGCACCTGTGCGTGCACTATAATCCTGTCCTGAGCCAAAGTCTCAATTGAGACTTGCTATCTGCACTGAACAGTGCGTGAACGAATTTCAGTTTTAAGGGCATTAATAGAGTTTGTCAGATTTAGTTATGGTACAGAATACATAATAGTATAACTGTATTTTATGGTTAGAAATTAAGTAAACATAAGCTTGGCAATTGGTTTTTATGTCATGGAATACAAAGAACGTAAATTTATGCAGCGTTCAACTCAGTTTACACAACGACACAGATACAAACTTACAAATAAAAATAAAATGTTATTCACTCATGATCTTTCATGTCTTCGAACATGCCTTGCTCTAATACACAATGGAAATATGATATGCAATACGATCGTTTTTCCGTCAGCCTTGTTTTTCCGACTACTTATTCAAATCAAAAACTATTGAGTTATTTATATTAATTACTTACTTAATTTGCACTATCACAGACAGAACACTAATAAGATCAACTTACACTTCGCTTTATCGTATTGTCAATAATGATTTTAGACGTAGATAAAATCAAAATAATTAAAATTAAATTAGGTATTGGGTGAAAATACGTAAGCAGAATATATCTAGTCAAAGAAAATTGATTGAGTTTTTTTTTTATTAAAAAAGAATAACAAACCACTTGATTTTAAATGGCTGTTATAGCCAATGGATACATGCAACCAATTTGACAATAAGAAGTCTTTAGGTACGTTCTCACCTCCAAGAACAAAGATGGAATGCGTCACAGCCTACTATTATTGTCCTGGCTCTCTGTATCCTTCAGACTGGAACAAAGTAATGAACGCAATATAGCTAGGTCGCTGAAAAGGTGACTTACGATAAAGTTAAAACAAAACCAATTCAAAAAAAACAAATAATGTGGCAATGGCTTGTTTATTTTTCTATAATATTTTTATCGGAGAGCGAAGTTTTAATGGAACAAAACTCATCATAACCTTTTTCTCTTACTGTGTCGTCTTTATACCCCGTATTTTCCTTGTTGATATATTTAGTGGAGGTTTTTTTTTTAAATAGAAAGGTAAGCAGCGGGGCTTCAAGGTCGGGCTGTACCTAAGAAAGCGTTACAATAAAATCATTTCACGACTTTACCTTCCTGATGAGATAAATGTACGCACTACAGACTACGACCGCACAAAAATGACGGCTTTGACGGCAATGGCGGCTTTATATCCACCACTTCCCCCTCAAAGGTGGAACCCTGCACTAAATTGGCAACCAGTCCCTTACGATACACTTCAATATCATTCCGATGATGTAAGTAAACATAACTTTATGTACGTATTAAAAAAAAGGAAAAGAGTACAATAAAACCGAGATTCTCATGCAAATTTAAAAATAAAATGAGCTCATGCTACTGTTAGATAACTTAATTATTGTGCTCGTAGAGTATTTATATACAGTTTACTAATATTCTATATTAGTAATATAAATTAATTAAGTTATACTTATAAATTTATTATTTAACACGTGCTCGACGATGAAGGAAAACATCGTGTGGAAACCTGCATGTCTGCGAAATAAGAGAAAAAAAATATTTCGAAGACATGTGAAGTTTGTCAACACGCATTGGGGCAGCGCGGCGGACACTTCCTTGCCCTAAAACCCTCTCAGAAATGAGGGGAGGCCTGTGCCCAGCAGTGGGACGTATATAGTTTGTAATTTTACTAACTTATATACTTATAAATAAAATTGTCGGTTTTAGTATCGAAATAACTGCCTTTTATTGAGCTGAGGGTGTTATTTTCGGAATGGCTAAACCGTTTATAATGTAACTTCACTAACAGATAGAAAGCAATCAATGTCAGGATTGGTCAAGGTTATATTTTATATGGATTATTACATTTGTTAAAAAAAAAAAAACAAAAAACGAAAAATCGATGATGATTATCTTAAATCTAAATAAGCCAGATCCCACCCAGGCAAAGCCGGGACGTGTCGCTGGTTTAGAATATGTCAAAATTTGTGTTTATTATATAAATATTATAATGTTTATTATAATTTTATAAATTTTATCTTTAACAGCTTTTATACTGGTATAATTGTCCCCCTTATACGAAAATGAGGGATAGCATATATGAGTTACCGGAGGTCAAAAAATGGCTGGAACCGTACGCAAGTTTGTTCACTTACTTGAGCGATAAAACCGGTACCAACATCACTACTCCCGAGGACGTTTTCTTCCTAGATAATTTGTTTCAAACTTTAGTAAGTACTTTTATAAATATTTATTTTACAAGGATGTTAAAGGAGGATGTAACAATATTTTATTTTTACCTCGACTGATGGTGGTAATAACCTTTTAAAAACATGGAATCCAAATTACAATAAGAAGATCTGCATGTGCTTACAAACTCAATTTACTTCAAATTCACTTTAATAAGGTTATATTAAAATTTAAAGGAAAATGTCGGAGTAGAACCACCTAAGTGGGCACAAGATGTAATGCCTAAAATAAAAGAAATGACAAAAATTGAATACGCTATCGAATTTTACGATAACGATTTAACGCGACTTGCATCAGGTAATTTTTTGGTTTCATTTTCGTTGAACTTACTTCTGCCTATCTCGTCTTAAAATATTATTGTTCATTACAGGAGTGCTTCTAGCAGATATTGTAAACGCATCAACTATGGCGATTGCTGGTAACTTAGACCAACCTAAGTTGCGATTATACTCGGCTCACGAAAATAATGTGGCTGGTTTAATGGCCGCTGCCCGGGTATTCCAACCACATCAACCGAGATATGGGTCAACTTTCTCATTAGAATTGAGGAGGCGAAATCAAACAGGCCAATATGGTTTTGTGGTACGTTTTTTACAGCCCATACTTAAAGTTCGACACAAATTAATTATATCTTTTTTTTTTTTTTAATAAAATCGTTATGAGTCGGATTGATTTTTCACCAACTTTCCAACGCTACATGAGATCTGTCAGAAAAAGCTGTAATAGTCTTTCGGATCCCCCAAAGTAATTAGATAATGTTATTCCAGAGCGTGTTGGAAATGACTGTTCGCTGATTATAGTTTTACTAGGTACCTTCTGAGAGCCACTAGGCAGTAAACGAGGGCTCTATCCCATTGAGGTAGTTCGTCTGGGTTGGTACCACCCACAGAAATCGTAGTCAATAGAAGTCGCATAGACGCGTGAACTTGTCGCCGCTATTATGTGTTGACGAACATAATTCACTATTTTGTGATTTAGTTGCGCGGGGAACGTCGTAGGTGAATTTATGTTATTATAATGGTGGACTGCAGCATAATAGTAAAAAAAAAGTAGTAAAAACTCATCAAGGATGTGTTTTAACTAATCAATGCATAAAATTTCGTAGCTAAGTTGATTATTTACTAAATAATCAACAACTTAGCTACGTAAATATCATTGTTTTAACTAATTTACATCTAGATGTATACTTTACTATGATATACTATGATATATTTACCTTTGTAAACTTTCATTTATTACTTTTCGTATTGTACAATTACCATTGCTGCTTTTGTTCTACCGTTATACGCGACGCACGCGACGTTGACAAACTCGCCAAGCAGTGTCATGTGAACATTAGATATCATTGTGCATTGCGCATGTTTACAATACGGTAAGATGTGACGACATCGCATCGGTTTTGGAAGTAATCGAGCGCTAATTTATTTATATTGTCTATTTTTACGATTTCTGTCGTACCGCCCTCTCACCTATTTTGTATGTCCCGGTTTGAATGGTTAAAGAATCAATATAATTACACACTGTATTTCTTTTTTATTCTAAAGGGTAAAAATACCAAAAGTGTCTTTTGTTTGAAGATATTTACCGTTTCAATAAGATTCAGTGGTAGCTTTACTATCAGATGAGCTGTTTAATCAGTTATCAATCAAAATTATCTTATTAAAACTGTGGTCCCTAGAAATGTTATAAAAGAAAGCCTGTGCCAGCAACGGGACGTATTAAGGTTGTTAATTTTTTAGTCCACTACACCCACCCCTCCTCTTATAGCCATATATTAGTTATTAGTGAATCGCCCCGGCTTCGTACAGATAACGTAAAGTACACTAAGTATCTCGTGTCAGATGTTCTGTCTGTCCTTATCCCACTGATATTAACATCTTGAACGCTCGACTATCACTAGTAATGTATTTACATCTATTTCGAGTATAATCGTCTTAAAACCCATGGCCATTTTTGCGTATAAAAAACACTTGCTAAACTACTGGTAAGAAAGGTTTGTGATAATGACTGTTAAATAGAGATAAAACGGGCAAACCGATAATTATAGTCAGCACAAACGACTTATATAAACTAAAGTTTTATTATGTATAAAGGGTTTTAATTGCGAGTTATTAATGCCAATAGTCAATATCGTCTCGAACTGATAAGAGATGTAGGAGGTGGATGGATAATGTTTTTATACAAACAATTCAAACTTTTTCATAAACTATACACCTATAGTGACAACTGATTCAGCAAAATTGCAGCCAATAAAATACAAAATGAAGACAAATCGAATCAATCTTAACATTGCTTATTGATTCAAACTCATGAAGGTTTGATCCTCTTTTCGTGTTCCCTAAATTTTGAAAATAAAACAAAAATATTATTGTATGTACCCAGCGTAACGTGATTCATAACCTTATCTAACATTACTTAAAAACACATCGCCTTCGATTTTACGCATTACGGAGTAATTTGAAATTTCCCACTTACATATCGCGTGACTTTAAATGCGTGCAATTTAAAATACGTCAAACACCTACAAAATTTAAAAACGTATCACAAATAATATATAAAATGTAATAACTGATTTTACTTGTTGTACATTTTGTTTTCGACCACTATTTACTTTATGTAAAATTCACCGCACTGCAATTTCAAGTGTTAATATAGTGCCAGGCTACCGGTACTTCAGAATAATTTGGAATGAAAAAATAAATTAGGTTTAAATAAATCTTAAATATAACAAGCGTACTGCGATTTTATTTGAGATAGATAATATTTATATTAAACAAATATACCGAATTTAAAAAAAGATTAATTCTTAAAGATAAGCAGTTTCTAAAAACTAAAAAAAACAAGCAAACAATTGTAGTTTATATTTAAATTATTGTAAGAATATTAATAATATTATGTAAATAATTAATATTTAAAACGTATTATCACAGGCAGTATATTCAGCGACGGCTGGTGGACCCGGCGTTGAACTACCAATAGCTGGCTGTGAGGATACATCATTCTGCGATTTCGACACATTCGTCGATCTCACAAAGGACGTCATGTTATCAAAAGAAAATTATGACAAGGAATGTTCTATATGAATTGCACAATAAACACCTTTCTCTTGAATCCTTCAATCCAGAATCATTTTTGATGATATGAAATGAAAGTATTAAATATGTAAGCGAAAGTTTAATGCCAAGATTTAGTGAGGAATAAGTCCTTCACTTACGGAGAATTCTGGCTTAAATAATATCAATATCTCCAGAATGCTTACCTAATTCGCTGTGAAATATATAATTAAGTTTTAGTGACTAATTTGTGCCTGACATTACAAATTCAAAATTAAACCTGTTACTTTTATGTATTCTGTTATTAGGCTTTAAAAAAACGAACCTCAAAACTTAAAAAAATAAGAAGTCCGTTTTGCTTTTTTTAAGCTTAACTTTGAAACAATTCTATTACTTACAGGAAGAACTTTATATATGGTCAACAACAACTGAAATATTGTCTAAATAGTGGCATTTAATCATTCAGCTAGTGTTTACTATTTATCTAGAGGTGGAATTTTTCCTCCATTTCTTATGGGACCACGCCTGAAGTGTAACATATTTAATAGAAAAGAAATATAAAATTGATTCAGTCGTTTCCGACAAATCGGTGAACACCGAACATAAAAAATATTTGTGTCGAATATACGAGTAGAACCTTTTGATTGTTTGCATCTTGTTACAAAAATCAAGCAAATTATGATTAACAACACGCCGCTGACGCCGCAAATGGGCGAACCTCAATTTTCAAAAAATTACAGGAGGACCAAAAACATTTATTATTCCCCGATTACTAGCTTTTTTCATCAGAGTATTGTAGTTTTAGTTTTTATTTGTATTTGTAGTTTTCCATTAAATCGAATAAAGAAATGTATAAACACTCCAATCTAATGAAAACAAGCTAGTAAACGGGGAAAAATAAATGTTTTTTGCTTTCTTGTAATTTAAAAAAAAATTAGGTTCGTCCCTTTGCGGCGTCAGCGACGAATTAAATGTTAAATGCGTAACGTCAGAAACACAAAATTCAACAAAATTATTATGTAAATAAATATAGTAAAGTGAAGTATAATAAAGTGGCTGTGATATCTTAATTTTTTTATTACTATCCTAACCCAGAAATCCATAAATTTTAATCAATTCATTTACAGTCTGTTAAAAGTTTACTGTTCAGCATAGGCCTGCCACTGTCACATAGCGGGCATAGTTGCTAAGTTTGGTGGCGCGCTGGAAACCGCAGTTTTTTTACTTTGTACCTGTCACCTCTTATGACACGGTATTATAGGAGTACTGCAAGTATTCCATAATAAGAAACTTATTTATTTATTATATTTATTGCATTGCTATTATAGAAAAAAGATATAAAGAGCACAAGTAATTCCTCTATCATTCTCTACCAGTCAATCAGTGTCTTCTTAAGCATGTAAAAGGCTTTACGAACAACCTTAATAAAAATCATTAGGATTACGTTAGTAGTTACGTAGTTACCTGAGAACTAGAAAAATTGCGTAGGAATAGAAGTCGATGAAATAATCTAATGTGAATGATGAAATAATTTAGGTACTGTTAGTGAGAATAAGTTTATTTTAAATGTAGAGGGAAACCAGTTATACTGGAATTATAAGCCAGTTAGCTGAAGAGATATCACAATTTGGCAATTCGTGTGGTGACGTAGAGCTTGAACAAATACAACTGACAACACTCGATAAAAACGATCCAAATTGTTCACTATAACACAGGAAATAATTGTGAAGGTTAAATATTCCCCCAGAAATCCACCCTTCAACATTTACCTTGAGATTAATTGTTGAATAAACAGTTTTTGTCTTTCATAAATAATTACTAAGTTGTTTTTGTATGGCAATTAAAATATTTAACAAGCTACCAGAAAATATAAAATTCTTAAATACATATTAACAAATTTAAAAGAACTTTAACTCAATTGCTCCTTAACCGTTGATTTTACTCCGTAAAAGATTTTTTGACATATATAATAAACCCCCATATTAGTAACGAAGAAACGGCCCCCAGTCCTCGGCGGCCCGGCTATTCCGTGGTTACGATGGCGACCATGGTAACGGCGGGGCAGGGGGCGCTAAGAATCTCCGGTGGAGGTTCGGTTGCCACCTACGACGACTCGACCTGGCAACATATAACGCACGCACCCTGAGGACTGACGAGAAGATTCTGGAGCTGGAAGAAGATATAGACAAGTTGCGCCGAAATATTATAGGATTATCCAAGTTCCGAAGAGAGGGGGAGGACACGGTGATTCTCGAATCCGGCAACTTGATTTTATCACCAGGAGGGCGACCATTTGTACCAAAGAAGTGTCGGATTTATCGTCCACAAGTCTCTCGTTAACAACGTTGTAAAGATTAGGAGTGTGATCGATGAGGGTTGCGTACCTTATACTCAGAATCACCAAACGGAATTCGCTGAAGGTTTAAGCGCCAACTTCGGAACATTCCGATCAGTATATGATATGATATGAGTATGTGGATATTTCTAGAGCCATGCATTCCTCCAAAACTCTATACGGTGTTAATAGGAGACTTCAACGCAAAACTGGGCACAAGAAAGAACGGTGAGCCGAAGGTAGGGTAATTTGGGATAGGGCAACGGAACCCAAGGGGCCAGCAGCTGGCCGACTTCATGGAGAAATAGGGACTCTTTATGATGAACTCTTTCTTCCAGAAGCGGCTCCACCGGATGTGGACTTGGTCAAGCCCCGAAGGTTCGATAAAAAATGAGATTTTCATTATGACGACCAGATGCCGACTGTTCAGTGTCAGTCTTAGTGATCGCAAGGGTGAAAACTAGCAGCGATCACCGAATGGTTAGAGGCACACTAAACCTAAACATTAATTTGGAGAGATCTCGTTTAAAAGAAGTCAACGCTCCCTCCCCCTCGTGCTCTAGTCCAAGATTCCGAAACCTTTCAGCTCGAGTTACAAAACCGCTTTCATTGCCAAGAAGATTGCAATGCAGTGGACGATATGAATGACAACCTCGCGGAAACCGTCCATGCGGTCGGAGCTAAGTTGTGCAAGACCCGCCGCAGAGAAACACAATAACTCTCCGATCACACTCTTTATCTCATGGCTGTTAGACGGGAGATGAAGCTGCAATCGTCAGCAGATTTGACAGCATACAGGCAACTTAACAGACAGATTTCCAAATGCATACGGCGGGACTTCCGCAACTTTAATACTGCTCGTATTGAAGAAGCGATCGAGCGGAACCAGGGCTCCAAAGTCTTTGCCAGAGATCTGTCTGCGAGAAAGACCCAACTGTCAAAGCTGAAGACTGAGTGTGGCAGCATCGTTTCCGGGACACCTGAGATTTTGAGCGAGATTGAGAGGTTCTATGGGCAGCTGTACACATCATCGTTGGAGCCACACGCAAGTGTGAGTAACGATCCAAGAGCAAGTCTTACCCGACACTATTCCGATGATATCCCGGACGTCAGTCTGAGCGAGATTAGAATGACTCTCCAGCACCTTAAAAACGGCAAGTCCGCGGGCGAGTATCTAATTACAGCGGAACTTCTGAAAGCGGATGGAAAACTAGTACTTGAAGTCCTTCAGAAGCTTTTTAATCTTCAATTCCGTCCTCCATGGTGGCACTACTCCCGAGGCGTGGTGCAGAAGTGCGGTGGTCTTGTTCTTCAAGAAAGATGACAACGCCCTCTTGAAGAACTACAGACCGATATCCCTTCTGAGCCGCGTCTACGTGCTGTTTTCGAGAGTCATTACGAATTGTCTCGCACGCAAACTCGACGTCTTCCAGCCTCCCGAACAAGCCGATTTCCAAAAAGGCTTTAGTACCATGGATCACATACATACCCTGCGGCAAATTGTACAGAAGTCCGAAGAGTACAATCTGCCACTTTTCCTGGCGTATGTAGACTATGAGATAGCCTTTGATTTCGTCGAAATTTGGGCGGTGCTACAGTCTCTTCAGCGGTGCCAAGTTGACTGTCGGATAAATAAGTGCTGAAGTGTTTGTACAGTAGGGCTACGACGGCTATCCGAGTACATAACCAGAGTAGGAAACTTATCCAAATGCAGAGAGGTGTAAGACAGGGTGACGTTATATCACCGAAACTCTTCACCGCCGCATTGGAAGACGTTTTCAAGCTACTGGACTGGAAAGGATACGGTATTAACATCAATGGCGAGTACATCACTCACCTTCGATTTGCCGACGATATAGTCCTTATGGCACAATCGCTGGAGGACTTAACCTCAATGGTGTCTCCCAACGGATAGGTCTTAAGATGAACATGGACAAAACAAAGATGATGTTTAATGTCCATGTCACCTATGCTGGTAGTTGTTGGGAGCACAAGGTCGCTCAGCGAGCTATGGAGAGGGCTATGCTCGAGGTTTCCCTGCGCGATAAACTCAGAAATGAGTATATCCGCAGTAGAAGCAGAGTGACCGACATAGCCCAACGGATTAGTAAGATGAAGTGGCAATGGGCCGGCCATATAGCTCGAAGAACCGATAACCGATGGGGAAGAAACCTTAATAACGGCGAGTGGCAGCCCCGTACCGGTAGGCGTAGTGTAGGGCGACTCCCCACTAGATGGAGTGACGACCTGGTAAGAAATGCAGGAAGTCGATGGATGGAGAGAGGCCTATGTTCAATCAAGTGCGGCCCTCCACTAGATGGAGTGACGACCTGGTAAGACAGCCGGAAGTCGATGGATGCAGGTGGCTCGGGACTTAGTGGCATACCTTGGGGGAGCCTATGTTCAGCTGTGGACTTGTGAAGGGCTGCAATGATGATGATAGTGACGACAGTGACACTATTATAATATTAATACTAATATTGATTCAATTAAATGTTTTCTAAATCTACGCATTATGAATAACTTTGGTTTGAACAAGTCACTATAGAGATCCGATATTATTTAATTTAAAAAAAAACGCGTGTTAATATCAAAAATGTCAATGCTTTAACTAATGTCAAATGTATGCAATATACTATTCGGAATAATTGAAGCTTTACTATTAAGTTATGTTTCACAATTTGTTAATTACGTGCTGTAATTATAGTTATTGGATTGACGTAATATTTACATTTTATCGCTTACATTGTAAAAAACTAAGAATTCATAATTGTGCTGTTTCTACGCGTATATCTGTAAGATATATACATATATAATCCTAAAAATTATAATGCAACAACTTGTTGTACCATGTCTCTGCAATAAATAAATAAATAAAAAACCGGCCAAGAGCGTGTCGGGCCACGCTCAGTGTAGGGTTCCGTAGTTTCCCGTCCGTCACAATAAGTGTACGTACGTGTACATGCACGGACATGGAGCGTGCAACATTGCACGCTCCGCGGCAAGCGCTCCGACTTTCCATCCAAGTTCAAAATGATTTTCCTAGAAAGTCCTTATAAAGTTCTACTTTTCAGATTTTTTTCATATTTTCTAAACCTATGGTTCAAAAGTTAGTGAGTTGTGGGGGGGGGGGACACATTGTTTTTTACTTTTGGAGTGATTATTTCCGAAATTATTGACATTATCAAAAAATGATCTTAGTAAACCCCTATTCATTTTTAAATACCTTTCCAACAATATATCACACGTTAGGGTTGAAATTAAAAAAAAAATCACTTCCCACTTTACATATAGGGGGGCTACCCTAATAAAACATTTTTTCCAATTTTTATTTTACCACTTTGTCGGCGTGATTGATACACATATTGGTACCAAATTTCAGCTTTCTAGTGCTAACGGTCACAGAGATTAAGCGAGGACGGACAGTCGGACAGACAGACATGGCGAAACTATAACGGTTCCTAGTTGACTGCGGAATCCTAAAAAGAACCCTAATAAACTTGCAATTTAAATCTAATTTAACTATTTTTTTCTCAGTTCTTCTAATATACGATTCATTTCATTGGTTGGTTGAAGAAAATACAAGGAAAACCCTTTAGGGGTTTCCTGGGACTTTCTTTTTGTATATGAAATACCTTGAAGGTTGAATTAGACAAATAGCGCCTAAATCATCCCATAGGGGATCACCTATCTTGACTGTGATTCCGGTGTTCTTACTAATTTGTACTTATTTTTGTTTGATTTCATTGAAGTTATTACACTAACATTTAAGATGTGTATAATGTTAAACATTTTGTTCTAACGTTTCGATTCGGTTAGAATAAAACACAAGCCAAGTATTACTACCGTTACAGCCTATTGAAGTCTATTGCTGAACATTCGCCATAGTTGGCACGCTTGGCAAGCGGGTTGGCAGTTTTTTATTGTCATTATTAGGAAGTCGCTGCCGCCCATCTGCTGACTTCTTTCCCTTTGTAACGAGCAGTTGAAGGTGTAGGAATATCTACTAAGCCATATCATCCCGCGGGTGTCGTAAGAGGCAAGAAACAAAGTAATATTAAGTAAAATGTAATAAATGAAACCGCATATTTTGTACAAAACATGTAACAAAAACCACGTAGTTCCTGTAAAGTGCGTTATCAGAATTAATATTCAAACTAATTTAATTAACTTTCCTTGAGAAAACTAGACCATGAAGTTTTCTCATTAAATTTAAATAAATTTGTATTTGCAAATTGTATGTGGTTTTATAATCTCTAACTGACACGTGCATAGATAAGGCAAAGTCTTTGACAGTACTCTTCCGACCAATGCGGAAGTAATAACACCACATTCAATTTAAAGTAGTAAAGTTACAGCCTATATACGTCCCACTGCTGGGCACAGGCCTCCCTTCATTTCTGAGAGGGTTTTAGGGCGGGGAAGTGTCCGCCGTGCTGCCCCAATGCGTGTTGGCCAACTTCACATGTCTTCGAAATATTTTTTTTCTTATTCCTCAGACATGCAGGTTTCCTCACGATGTTTTCCTTCACCGCCGAGCACGTGGTAAATCAGCACTTAAAGTTGCAATTAACAATTTCATTGGTGCCGGCGGGGATCGAACCCGGGTTACTCGCGTTCTGATATATTTACAGCGAGCGTTAACCATCTGAGCTACCACGGCTCTATACAATTTGCTAATAACAAATTATTTTTATTTAATATAATTTTTTAGTTTTCGAGTTTTCTTCTATACTTTTGAATACTGATTCTAATAATGCACTTAAACGGGACTACAGGGTTTTCATTACACGTTGTATAATATTATTCAACAGTAGGCTTATGATAGGCTATTATGATTATAAAATGTATGATGGTCCCTCGGAAGCAGCAAAGTACTAAAGGTAAATTTACATTAATATAAATCCATTATAAATCCATCACGAAATTACGCTTTCTAAGCGTTGTTTCATTGTGGATTTATATATCAGTTGGAATTGGGTTAGCAAAAAGTAGGTAATTACACAAGAATGTATTTTGTTACAGTTGCAACTAAACAGTTCTCTAAAACAAAACGAATCACAAAGTATTGTGACATGATAAATTTGTTTGGTCAGGGATCATATTTATTTGATTACATTAGATTAGATACAATTAACTGAGTCTAGCGAGATGTCTAAAGACAAAATGTATCTACCTGCATACATAGCGACCGAAATTGTGTCGTTTGGAACGATTAAACGTTAAATAGTAGTTTAAAAATTGTAAATATTTACCCTTTTCATTTCGGAATATAATTAATAAGTGATACTTTTGTCGAGCATGGTGAAAATATCAAGCCTAATGTGGTTTACGTAAGTCATTCATTATCAATACATTGTAATTAAGGTACGTTCCAGTTCCATTAAAAATAAAGACAGATTATAGAATTGTGTTATATCCATATAACATAAATGTAGTCAAAAGAAAATGAACTATAACAATTTCGTATGAAACTATTTTATAAGTATTGTAATAGCATAGGTTTGTTTGAAATTCGTCGTGAAGAAACTTACGGAAAAATAATCAAGATCAAATGAAGTCGGCGAGTTCCTGCAAAGTGAAGTATTTTAACCAGCAATGCTCAATAATGAGAGTAATTACTAATAATGAACGGATTGTTCTCTGTAACGTGAATACTTGAGGATTATTACTGCTAAAGTTATTATCGTATTTGCCAATACTTTTGCGCGGTTTATCACAACTATAGTCTCGTTAGAATAAAATAACTTTTATTGGAAGTCTATTATATAAATATATAAAGAATATTTTATTTTTATCAATGCTTCTATAATAACTGTCCCGGAAAGATCCAGCAAGAAACCCAGAGGGACCATTTTGTTCAAAGTACTAGTTCACAAGTCACAACAATGTATATGAACATTGCATAGAATACCGCGCTATGCTCAAATGTCTCCCAATCCGCCTTCGTAGGAATACTCATATATCATGATATTATTTAAACAACGTCGTATTTTTACTTAATAACTTAAATTTAAGATATTCGTTCGTCCACTCAAATGGGTAAAATAATTGGCCTTTAATTTTTCGATATAACTGTGTCACCTACCTCAGAAGCTATCGTTTTTGAAGAATGCCTTTTGTTTTCTCTCTATGTTTGTATATTTTATTAAGTGATTAGTTTTTCTTTGGCGTGCAGTAAAGTATATGGTATTGCATAGTATTACACAATAAATGTTAGGTAATAGTTCTATGTAATATGAATGCATCCGAAAATATCAATAGTTTTTTTTAAATACTGAAGTAAAAAATTTGAGTTGTTCGTACTTTGCATTTTTATTCAGTAAGTGCCAAACATGTTTTTAAATAATTTAGGATGAAAGCGAGATATGGTTCGTTCGCACGCAGCATGCGCAATCTTTTAATTTACTCTATCAGACAAATCAAAGCTGCGCTGAAATGATAAGACGGCTATGCGAGGGGATTAGAATCTTGCTGATTATACCGCTTCTTCGATTCGTTCTTAAATATAAAAGCGAGTTACTACAGATATTTGAAATAAATTTGCACGTAACGACATATCGCGATCAACATGGAGCATATTGCATTACGAATATGTACTCTGTATACAAAGGTATAGCAACAGTAAGGCCGTTACAAAAGGGTGACGTAAACGTTGTCTCCGACTGTGTGCATACTTTGTAATGAAAAATCCAATTTATCCATTCAGACTGACGTTGACAAGGGCGTTACAAGCTTACAAGGGAGTTTAAACACCCATATAGAGTGCCCGTGCACCGTGTAAATAGATACCGTGGCACAATCGATTGGTCAAAGTTAATCTGAGGCAGGTCCGAGCGACCGTGAATATGGGCGACTTCCCGTGCGATCCGCAGTGAGACAGAGCGGCGCGCGTCGTGCGTTTCCTGCTTCGCATCTCCTGACAACGAACACACCACGTTCCCCAATCGACAGAAGCCAGTGCCGGTGTACAAATGTTTCGAACGTAAATACTGACGAAATGCTCCACGATATTTGTCAAAACGTGTATTACATTCCATCTACGATGTAGAGCTGCCGACTCGTCGCAGGAAAATGTAAGTGACGTTTGTAAATAGTTTAGAAGTGTGTTGTTACTAGCTCTACATAAAAACGAGTTACATTTACTTATAAATTATTTTCAATCCATGTTACTAGGCCTTAAGTGATAATGTAACTGTAAACTTACATATTGTTCGTAAAATTAGCAATTAATTTAGAAATGTCTTTTTCCGCGATAATATTAGATTCGTTGATGAAAATAAACTAAGGTCATTAATTAGCATCATCATCATTACAGCCGTTCACAAGGTCACGGCTGGATGTAGGCCACCCCCAAGAAAAATTAAAGATTACCGTTCTGAGTCACCTGCATCGATCGACTTCTTGCATGTCTTATCAATTCGTTAGTCGTTACTCCATTTAGTGGGAAGCCCATTCCGCTTATGAGGATGCCACGCTAGAATAATCAGACCCTATCTTTTGTCGACCCTGCCACTTCTGCTTACCAACCCGTTGAATTATGTTGGGTCTATCTCGGGTATAATGTTAATGATATATAAATCGCTGAGCGATCGTATGATTAATAATGTTTCCGTTCAACGTAATAATAATTTATTCAATGTACTAATAAATAGCTTAGCTTAGCTAGTACCTGGATGACCAAGCTTTGCTCGGTTTTTTTTTTGAAATTACATTAGATACAAATTACATATTGATGATCTTATCCTATACTATTAAACGAGCAATTCTTGTATATATATAAATATATAATCGGGATCTCGGAAACGGCTCCAACGATTTTCATAAAATTTAGTGTCCAGGGAGTTTCGGGGATAATAAATCGATCTAGCTAGGATTTATCTTTAGAAAATGTCTTTTTGTCCGTGTTTTTAGGCAATGAAAAACTGCTACAAAATAAGTTAAATTTTGACACTGTGTTAATGATCGTAATAGCTCAAGTGGATATCGAGCGGTCGCGAAATCGTAATGCCTTGGTTCGCGTCCTGTCTTCGGTCCGACTTTTTTCATTTTTTTTTCAAGTTCCCTTCTTTTGTGAGAAAATCTATTATTTCCAGCCCTTTTTTAGCATTCTTTTAAAATACGCAAATTTTAATTAAACCAATTGATCTCATGACTTTTTTATTCAAATAACCAGTTCGGTTTTTTCTATTATGTCAAGTACCCGGTATAATGGGCGGTCACAGAATCGTAAAACCCCGGTTCGAGCCCAGACCGACCGACCAACTTTTTTAATTTTTTTTTAATTTCCTTTCTTTTTTGAGAAAATCTTTTTTTACGAGCCCTTTTTTAGTATTTTTTAAAAATACGAAAATTTAAATTAAACTAATTGCACTCATGATTTTTTATTAAGATCAAAAAATATTATTCATATTTCACCAGTATGTAATTTGTATCTAAGTATAATTTCCAAAACACACGAATTAAAAAAAACCGAGCGAAAAATACCGAACAAAGCTCGGTCAACCGGGTACTTGACATAATAGAAAAAACCGAACTGGTTATTTGAATAAAAAAGTCATGAGATCAATTGGTTTAATTAAAATTTGCGTATTTTAAAAGAATGCTAAAAAAGGGCTGGAAATAATAGATTTTCTCACAAAAGAAGGGAACTTGAAAAAAAAATGAAAAAAGTCGGACCGAAGACAGGACGCGAACCAAGGCATTACGATTTCGCGACCGCTCGATATCCACTTGAGCTATTACGATCATTAACACAGTGTCAAAATTTAACTTATTTTGTAGCAGTTTTTCATTGCTTGAAAACACGGACAAAGAGACATTTTCTAAAAATAAATCCTAGCTAGATCGATTTATTGCCCCCGAAACTACCTGGACACAAAATTTTATAAAAATCGTTGGAGCCGTTTCCGAGATTCCGATTATATATATATATATATATATATATATATATATATATATATATATATATATATATATATATATATGTATATATACGTATATGTATGTATATATACAAGAATTGTACGTTCAAAGGTATAAGATATAACACATGCTATCCATTAAAGTATCGGAAAATGTTTGATGCAAATGTGCAACCATAATTGTTTCTTTGGGATATTTCGAAGAGTATTGTACGAATATGTACAGGAAAGGGGGCGGTCGCGAGGAGGAGCCGACCAACGCGGTGGAAGATGTGCAGGGCGTGCGTACTGAACGCACTTGCTGTTGCCTCGGCGTGTTGGTGGGCGTCTCTCTCATCGCCGGTACGTATACACAAAAATATTTCTTATGCCGGCTATACACGCTACGGTACACCGGAGAGGTCTACCTGCGCAGGTATACCTGCACACCGTTACCGGACCGGAGCGTGTATGGGAATAGACCTACGCAGTTTTTTTACCTGCGCAGGCGACCGGAGCAAAATCGAAAATCAATTCTTTCCAGTGACACCGTACGGTTTACCTGTGCGTGTCCGGTACACCGGAACGTCCCCATACACGCTACCAATGTTCGATTAACCTGCGCTGACATACCTGCACAAGTCACCACTCCGGTAGACCGTAGCGTGTATGGCTTACATTAAAGATATTTTTAGACAACAAAAGACAAAAAAATATTATTAAACGTTGAAACTTAATAAATTAAGCTCAAATTTTTATATAAAAAAAATAAGAACTCAATAATATGTGTAAAGTTGATAAAAATAGTTATCTATAGAATTACATACAGAGGCCTTATTGATTTAACATTTTTATAGCTTCTGCTCAGTATCCCGTAACACATAATTAACACACATATAACATTTACCAATTATATCGTTTGTTCAGCCCTCGTTGCAGTGATCCTAATGAAGGACAAAACCGTCGAAGTAACAGTGCTCCGGCAGGTTCACGTGGTGAGTACATGAAGAAATTTTTTAGTAGGTAATAAGCAGCATTTTATACTGTTTAGGAGTTCGCCTGTGTGGGTACCATCCTCATGCGTATTTATACCGTCAAGTTACAGTGCATTAATGCAAGTGAGAGCGAGTGAATTCCCTAATGTAATCCTGTTTGAAAGGTATGAGGAGCCAGTATAAAATAATTACAGGTTGTGAGGCATTGCATATTAGCTCTTCAAACAACGCTCGTGAATTAAACAGTCCACCTGAAGGTATGCACTTTATTTATTTGTAAACCGATTTAAAATCTCATCTATACACATCCTGTGCATGGGTAATGCTACTTAGCGAAGTAAATGTGTGATTGTAGTGGACCTGTCTAATTATTGCATGTGACTTTTCCGTTCGGTAAATCTTACAATAAGTTTTAATGCTTATTACTATATTGGTGTGTAATACACCTAAGTTATGAATATGTCAGAAATTCAAAAGTATAATATTATAGTAATGCGAATACTTTGAAATACATATATTTATTAGATGATAGGACTTCCGTAAGATTTTTTGTTTAAAGTAGGCTACATGGACTGCATTAGCTATTCAACACCAAGTGAACTGTAAGTCCGTTTCATTCATTGATAACAGTCTATAAATAGTCCACGGCTGAACACAGGCATCTTGTATGGATTGCCTCATAGGGGGAATTTTGCCATGCGTGGCAACTGGCAATGCTTGACAGGTTGGACTGGTTGGAAATCTTATTATTTTGTGTTGTTTTCAGAAAGATACAGATGCCCATCTCCCGTTTCTCTTTCCCTCTGCCCCTACTTACGACACTCACGTGACAATTTGGGGTATTGGATATTCTTACACCACTACTACATGGTTACTTAATTTAACTATGTAGTAGTAGTGGTCGTTTGTCACTACAGTTTTATAAAAAAAAAAACAAACAACGGATGATTATAATGTTCTCAGTCTAAATTAATAACAAGGATCAGGATGGAACCACGTCGATATCCGTTTTTTGCTTGGTTTGAATAATTTTAATATATAAATTTGATATTAAGAATTGCAAGCGATAGTTCACCGGTCGAAATTAAATTTTACCGTCTGGTAAAAAAGATGGTGTAAATACGTGAACGGAGTAGAAGACTGAGGCACTGATATTTAACAAAAAATAAAAACAAAAATTTTGAATCAAACATTTGAAATTTTTTTAACAATTACTTTGCCCTTGTACCTGTAACCCTGCGAAGCGACAAGGTCAAAGATGCCTACTAAATTTATTGTTTTATTGCCCTAAAGTAAAGTAAAGCAGGGTGGAAATGATTTGAATTTCGATAGATTAATTATTAGATAATTTATTTATTTAATTCAAAATTTTTTGTTTTTATTTTTTGTAAAATATCAGTGCCATAGGCTTCTACTCCGTTCACATGTTACATATACATAGTATGTACCTGGATGACCTTTTTACCGTCTGTAAAAAGGTCATCCAGTATAATATATATGTATGTATTATCTATGCTTTCAACTCCACTTTAATATATAAAACACATATATGTAATACACAAAATATAAAATAAACGATTTTTGGGCTTGACACATACACTTCACAGACTACTGAAAAAGGAACATTTTAAGAATTCACACAAAGTTCATAAGCTCTTTTCATCAATATACATATTTGTAGCACATAGCATATAATATAATTGTTATCCTTCTGCACTCCCTCTTCATATAAACTTTTACTATGCCAAATCTCATACCACTTATGTCGCAAAATATGCTTTAAAATGTGTAAAACGTTTTCCTTTTATGTATAAATATACAGTACCCGTAGTAACGAAATACAAATAACTTCAAAATTTCTTTGCTTTACGCAAAATATTTATGGTGATTTATGCTTATGAAAAGTTATTGCATTATGGAAAAATTTAAACGTCAAAAGGCATTTCTTAGATTTTATGATATGATTATTCTTCAATTATATTATTGTCTTTACAGTATACTCTTGTTATTATTGTCTTTACTGTATATATCTAAGATATTTTTAACGTGGTAGATCGGTTCGCCGGGGAAGGACCACGATCTCACAGAATACCAGCCTGCTGTGTTTCGTATGGTGAGTGTAGAAAACCCGGAGACCCTTTTTACTGGAAAGGAGGCATTCCATTTTAGTCCTCACGGGTGACAACGCGTCTGCATTTTGATTCGTAATCGAGGATAGATGTAGATGTCTATGGGCCACAGCAATCACTTACCATCAGGTGGACTATGTGCTCGTTTGTCATCCAATCATACATATATATATATATATATATAAAAGATAATTATTTAGAGATAATTAAACAGAAATAAGAAGAACTCTAAAAAAACAATTAGTTAGAATTAGTTAAAAATAATTTGACGTCACAATAGCGGAGTGATTAAACGTTTGGGTGCGTCGTTGCGGACTTCGGATTCGATTACCACACAAAACAAGGATTTTTATAGCATACACATAATTACGTCGAGCATAGCAGTTTGTTCTACACACAAACACATCGAATCTAATTCCTAGAATAGGGATAACGTTTCTAAAAATAATAAGATACGTCGTCCCAACTTGTATTTTTTTGGATTTAGAACTATCAGAAGTCCGAAACCGAGTTTCATGTGATTGCGCATAACTTTTACTTTTGGATTGGCATTTCCGTCTTGTTCAACATATATACTGACACTATATAACAACAATCATAAATAAAATTTATAAAATACTCGTACGCATACGTCCCGCATTACCAGGTTGGAGAGAATAACACAATCAGCAAATACATTAAAATAAAAAAAGATTTTAAAACAGTATGCTTATTGCATAAAATTACAATTTTATTTGCATCTAATTAATATATATTGTATTTCAAAGACAATATCATAAATTATATAATATATTATGTTACAGTAAACGTAATCAATTTTTTATTACCTTAACCTCAGTTTTGGAGCTTATACGTACAATAAGTAAAAAATATCATAATATTATAAATGATGTTTATTTTACTGGGTTTTCGCAGAGAACTGGTATTTCAGGTCTGCTTATCTGTGTAAGTGTACCAGAAATTTATAAAATATTTAACTTAAACTTACTTAAGCTTAAATTACGAAACAAAATAAAAATATAAATATAGTATAATGTATACGTTAGCATTCGAAAAATAATACATAACTAAAATAGTTTTTGTATATGCAATGATTTCTTATATACTCAAAGAAGAAAACTTAAAATACTGAAAGACAAATTTAGAGGAACGCAAAAGAGGTTTAATTTCTCCTGTTGTGATTATCGTCACAGAATAAATAATAGTACTACGTACAGAAGTTTCACTCTTTTAATGTTGACTGCTTGCCGACGTTTAATAGCCTATATAATTATTATTAATTAAATAAATCGCGCTCGCAAGCTAAATAAAACTTTATCGCTGTGCGAGAGTGTTCGTATTACTTTGCACATTTTCCTCTTCCTACGTTACGGTGGACTTTCCGTTGTTATGGAGGGATGTCAATAAAGAGTAACAAAATACATTGCGAAATATTAATTAGGTTACTTAGGTGAAATACCTATTCTGACTATGATCGACAGACCATATTTTCGCACCTACGTGAGTTCTGCGATGCCTAACGCATGCAACTTGCAAGGCCATTCGTCGGGAATCGCGACGCTTGGCTCGGAAAGAAAAGGTAGATAGTGTAAACATCAAATAAACTTGAAATACGATTCCTAACAGAAATGTAATCGTATTCTACTTAATTAAAAATATTTTTGCTAAACAAAGTTGTGATTTCAGTGTTTTGGTTTATTTTAGCTTAAAATATTTTAATACAAAAGGCAAGTATATTGTACGTAAGCAGATACTTGGATAGTGAAGTAAATTTCTACTAAATTTTGTAATAAAGTTCGTAGATATAAAATAAATTATTACCTAATTCTTTTTTGCTATAAGTACCTATCTAACAATAAAAATTAAATAAATTCACGTTTCATAACTTGCTACTAAAATCCTTCGGTAATAAAGAATGATATATCTGAAATATTTTGTTGGCCATTTAGCGTCTATCCACGCAACAATTATAGTAGGAACGACGTTTTGCCATATTAAAATTTATTAAATGATAAAATAATAAATAAATAATAAATAAACACTCACGCCTGTCACCCAGAGGGGTAGGCAGAGACTACGGACTTCCATTTGGCACGATCCTGACACACCTCTTTCGCCTCCTTCACATCCATATATCTACGCATACATGCTCGTCGGTTAAGGGTACTTCTAACGTGGCCCATTTTCAAAATATCGCCAATTTGGTCGATAAACTTTTTCCTAGGGCGTCCCTTCCCGACTCGGCCGTTCACATCTGCCATATAAATTTGCTTTGTCACTCTTTCCTCATTCATTCTTTCCACATGACCAAACCACCGAAGCATTCCTTTCTTAATCCTGGTCACAACATCATCTTGCATACCACATTTATCCCTTATCACGCAATTTCTCACCCTGTCATTCAGATTCAACCCTAGCATATTCCTTAAAGACCGCATTTCTACAGCATTTATTCTACTTTCGTGCTTCTTCTGCCACACCCAGCTTTCACTACCATACATTAAAGTAGGGACTAACACAGAATTATGAATCACCATACGTGCCTGTTTTGACACATTCTGGTTCTCCATAATAGAGTGTAGTGCCCCATTCACTCTATTCCCTGCATTTACTCGTCGTTCTATATCCCTATCATATCTACCATCCCTGCTAAATACACATCCCAAATACACAAACTCATCCACTTGCTCAATTAACTCTCCTTCTATTCTTATTTCACATACCGTTTTGCTTTCTTCTCTTTCAAAAACCATCACTTTCGTCTTACATGTGTTCACTTTCATTCCCCTTTCTTTTAATTCCCAGTTCATTAATGTAACCATCATTTGCAATTCAGACGCCGATGACGCAAATATGACTTGATCATCGGCATACAAAAGGCATTTGACGGTTAACTCGCCCATTCTTAAACCACATTCTTCATCTTTCAAAGTTTGCAAACACCGGTCCATAAATAGGTTGAACAGCCAAGGGGAAGCTACACAGCCCCGTCTGACACCTTTTTGGATGCCAAACCAGTCCGAGTAGACCCCATTGATCCTGACACAAGCACTAGAGTCCCTATAAAGAGACCTCAATGCCTGTATCAAACCAGCGCTCAACCCATATGAGTTCAGTGTTTGCCATAACACATTCCTGTCCACTCTGTCATAAGCCTTTTCCAAGTCCATGAATGCACAAAAAACTTTCTGGTTTTTGGCCAAAAACTTCTCCGCAATCATGCGCATGGAAAAGACCTGATCTGTAAACCCCATTCCCTTTCTAAAACCCGCTTGCACATCCCAAATTTTTCCATCAGTTTCTTTCATAACTCTTTCAATTAACACCTTAGCATACAGTTTACCCACAATACTAAGCAAGCTGATACCGCGGTAGTTTTTGCAGTCCTGCTGTGACCCTTTTCCTTTATATATTGGTACTATTACTGCTTTGCACCAGTCATCCGGTACCCGTTTTAATTCCCAACATAAATTAACCAAGGTGTACAGCAGGCCTGCCACCACTCCCTCTCCAGCCCTTAGCATCTCGAGTGATACTCTATCATATCCAGCTGCCTTACCTGCTTTCATGCTTTTCATTGCTTTCATTATTTCATCTACACTTATCTCCATACCCCTTTCCACTTCTTTCGGAATTTCTAGTTCATTTAAATCAGACGACTCTTCACTCATAAATACGCCTTCAAAGTATTCCTTCCATCTGTTTAAATTCGAAACTTCATCATTCAGAATACATCCATTCTCGTCTCTTATAGCATTTATTATAGGCTGTTTTGTATTTCCCCTGGCAGTTCTTACGAGTTTCCAGAACATTTTTATGTTAGCCTGGAAATTATCAGACATCCTTCTATCATTCTTATCCGTTCTTTCTTTCTTTTTCCTTTCATTAACTTCTTTTACTCTCTTATTTAGACGTCTAAATTCTGCCTTTTTTCTTTCAATCTCATCATTCATACCAGAAGAATTACCAGCTTTGGTTGCTAGTAAATCTAACCATGCTTTCTTCTTTGATTCAACTTCCACCCGTACCTCATCATCCCACCATAACGTATTACTTTTCCTTTCATTTGTTCTCTTACTTACACCACATACTTCGGTGGCGGTATCCACCAAACCTTTCTTTATATTATCCCACACAGTATTCAAGTCTAAATCATTCATACACAACTCATTCAAACATCTAATATTTTCTCTCAGTCTACATTTATACTTCTCTTTCACATCTTCATCTTGTAACTTCTCTATTCTTATACGCTGTAACGCAGTGGTAGACACAGATGTTCGATGCCGCCAACGCTTGAAAAGACCATTAATTCGACATAAGACCAGGTAATGATCCGTCCCTACGTTGGACCCTCGGTAAACCCTTGTATCTACGACTGCGCTCCTCATTCTTTCATCCACAGTTACGAAATCTATCATGCTTCTATCATCACCTCTTTCCCATGTATACATGTGAATCTTCTTATGACGAAAAAAAGTATTCGTCACAAAAAGATTCTTTTCCGCACATACGGTGAGGAGGTCTTCACCATTCTCATTTATACTTTCATCACCAAACGTTCCCAATATCCTTTCATAACCAGACCTCTTCACCCCAACCCTTCCATTAAAGTCTCCTAACATAATAATATTTTCATTTTCCTTACATTTTGTCAACACCATCCTTACCATGTCCCAAAACTGCTCTCGGATGTAAGTGGGCTTAGACATGTGATATCACAAACATTTTGGCTATGAGCCCCATGAACACGATTGCTGTAAAGTGCGGGAAAGGTCGGGAATTAAATAAAGTTTGGAATGAAATTTTACGGAATTCACGCGTTTAATTTCAACTTTCTAATTCCCGATGTTAAGAGCTTTACCGTAATTTATTACAGCAGCCATGGTCACACGGGAGATTGAGGTATTAATTGTACTGATCTAGTTAACGAAGGCTTACTTAAACTTAATTATTAATGTTTAGTCCGATCTACGCAGAACGAGATTATAGTATACTGAAGTCTTGCAGAATTATGCTTGGGTTTGAATTTTATTTGATTAAGTATGGGATCCCAAGTAGATTGTAGTTTTTATATGCTAAAAGATTTCTTTAAAACAGATTTGAATAATCATCCAACATTAAGACTTGTTACAGTTACAGTGCGTTTTATTATTTAGGGCGTCATCACCACTTACCACCAGGTTGGATTTTAGTTTAGCACTGGCTTATAATGGGGTTCCACCAGGTCCACTTCCTGAGCCCCGGTGGTTGACAAAAAACGAGATTGACTTCATTATGACGACCAGACGCCAACTGTTCAGTGATGGCTCGGTGATCGCAAAGGTGAAAACTGGCAGAGATCACCGAATGGTTCGAGGCACAGTGAACCTAATTGTTAATGAGACCTCTCCAGTCTCGTCTAATTAAGTCAACGTTCCGTCCCCCTCGTGTGCTAATCAGGTGTCCCGAAAACTACCAGCTCGAACTAGAAAACCGTTTTCAGTGCCTAGAAGACTGCAATACAGTGGATATGAATATATGAATGACAAACTCGTGGAAACTGTCCATGCGGTCGGAGCTAAGTTCTGCAAGACCTGCCGCAGAAAAACACGAAAACACTCCAATTACACTCTTAATCTCATGACTGTTAGACGGGAATGAAACCGTAATCTTCAGCAGATTTAAAACCATACCGGCAAGTAAACAGACAGATCTCCAAATACATGCGGCGAGACTTACGCAACTTCAATACAGCTTGTATTGAAGAAGCGATTGAGCGGAACCAGGGCTCCAGTCTTTGCCGGAGATCTGCCTGCCAGAAAGAGCCAACTGTCGAAACTGAAGACCGAGTGTGGTAGCATCGTTTGCGGGACACCTGAGATTTTGAGTTAGGTTAAGAGGTTCTATGAGCAGCTGTACACGTCGTCGTTGAAGCCACATGCATGTGTGAGTAACGATCCAAGAGCAAGTCTTATCCGACACTATTCCGATGATATCCCGGACGTTAGTCTTAGAGAGATAAGAATGGCTCTCCAGCACCTTAATAACGGCGAGTGGCAGCCTCGTACTGGTAGGCAAAGTGTAGAGCGACCCCCACTAGATGGAGTGATAACCTGGTAAGACATGCATGAAGTCGATGGATGCAGGTGGCTCAGGACCGTGCTTTGTGGCATTCCTTCGGGGAGGCCTATGTTCAGCAGTGGACGTGTGAAGGGCTGTAATGATGATTATGACTGGCTTATAATATCGTGGCAACTAACATGTAATCTATGGGAGAGACCTATGTTCATCAGTGGACAGTGTTTATAGGCTGTAATAGATGGATGATATATGAAAAAGCCTCGAATAGATTAAGATTCACTGACTTAGTTTGACAGAATGTTTTTGATTGTACAGCTCATGTCACACGGCGAGCGCACGCCAAGCGAACGTGAGCTGGCGATGCTGGGTGCTTCCCCGCCTGAACATGTCTTCGCACCTTACGGTGCTGGGGCATTGACTAACGTAAGTAATTTTTAATTATTTTAACTTACATTATCGCTGAATCTTGTTAAAATTTATAAGGGACCATAGTAAAATTCACTAGATTCTCTGCACAAACCAAACATTTCTTTTATGTGTGCAAAAAAGCTTAAATAAATAAATAAAATAAATAAAATCTACAGATTGTTAAATAAAAAATTAAATGAATCTGCTCGGCTCGATACCGCAATGTCTAATAAAATTAAATTATTATACTATTTATGTATGGAATGCTAATCTACGATACAAAAAGATTCCTAGTGTAGAGCAATTTTTCAAAGGAATTTAAAAAGCTATTAATTATATTGTTATTCAACAAATGCATTTTAAATGATAAGGAAATTTTAATTATTTTGGATTTCATAAATTAATGTAAATTTAAAAATATTAATGATTGTTTCGTGTAAAAATATATCATGTTTGTACTATTTGATGTGTTTAAATGTAATATTAATATTTTTCAAACTTATGCAAGTGTCTGTAATGTTCAATGTATGGTTCAACGTGTTATTCTATTATTATATTTAAATTCTTGATATAAAAAAGAAAGCTTTTCCATTCCATTAATATCTTCAAAATGTTGAGTGTCGCTACCAAAAAACTACTTGACCAAATCTATGTAGCAACATTACAACCCATATAAACTTACTGTTGGACAATATGTAATGTTTTATGATCCCAGAATACAACCCCTTTCTGATGTAAGTCTTTTGAAGAGGGTTGTATCCTTTCTGGTAAGAAAACATTTTTTCATTTTAAACATCTGAAATATCGTATTACATTTATTAAAAAGAATTCCACTTCAAGTAGATTTTTTATATTCCTCGCAGTTGAGTCAATTCATTCGTTTCCTAGCAAATCCATCCCAGCAACAATTGATCGCAGCTCGAAAAACACTTATCACGACATCGGTAACGGTATTACTCAGGATTACATAAATGTATATTGGCGGAGGTTACAAATCCGATGGCTCATTGAGTTTGCAAGTAATAAATTGAAATCCGTTCGTGTATTATTATTTCGCGTGGGAATCGCGCGAAATGCAATTTTAACAATAGAGCCTTTTAGCGTAGTTCCGCAATTTACCTAGACTAGATTTAGATAGACTGACCATGTGGGGTTGCCGTGAAATAAATGGAATATACTATATTTTTTTATGCAAAACATAAAATCTCCTCAGATTATTTAAATTAATTCAACTAAATATAACTTGGTTCAATGGTAGTGGGCAATAGGCGCAATGACAGCTTATTCGCAGCAATGACCCATGATGCAGACAACAAGCTAGATCGAACATTTACTTCCTGCTGATAACGCAGGAGGGAGCCCCAGTGGCGAAGGTCGCGAGGTCCTCTAAACAGGAATAAAGTGTCGGCCCAGACGCATTGGTGTCGCACACTAATAATGATTTATTGCTCGCTGCAATGCACGACACGGTCGATAGAAAAATATCATTTGACATGCGTGTAAGAAAACGTAGATAATATTGCGACTTTTTTTCAGAACTTCAAAAAGAATTTAGTAATTATATAAATAATAAAGATGTTTGTTGCGTAAATGCTTAAGGATAAAAATACTAAGTATAATATTTTTATCCTTATGCATTTACGCATTATTGTAGCAACAATTATTTTTAATTAGTACTAGTAAGTACTAATTAAAAATAATTGTTGCTACAAACAAATTTAATTACTGAACGATTGACCAATTCCATTATTAGAATAGTGTTCAAAAAATGACCAACAAACAGTATTTACGAAAATATCCATTTTGCAAAAAAAACTACAAATTATCATTTAACTTTAGCGATTGTTTATAAGGTTTTAGCATCAGAAGAGCGTCTGTAATATCTTATATACTGGATGATTTTTTACCGCCCGGAAAAAAATAGGATGTAACAGGTGAACGGAATAAAAGCCTATGGCACTGATACTTTACATTTTTTATCTTTTACATTAACATATTATGAAATTAAACTATCAATAAATACCACTAATTTGAAATAAACTTTCGGTAATAAAAAAATAAAAACAAAAATTTTGAACTAAATAAATAAACTAATTAAAAGCTATGGAAACATAATACGCGCCGAATTAGTAGTACTTATCGATAAATCAATTTCATAATATGTGAATGTAAAAAAAATATTGTAAAATATCAGTGCTACGAGGGCGGCACTGAAAATTTCGGGAATCAAGAAAGTGACACAACATTACTATATAAAATGTATTTATTGCTTTTCGAAGTATTCTCCGCGAAATTCCTCAAGAGGAATAGTCGTAATATGGCCGGTTTTGGAGACAAACGTGGCCATCATTTTTTTTGAAACACTCCGTGAACGAATAATTTTTGTTGGCTTTAACTCATTTTATAACACTCAAACTCGTGACTGGTTTTTTGTTTCGGGTTCGTACGCGTATATCCAGGATTCGTCACCCGATACGATGTTGTATACAGCATTTGAGGATCCTGCGTGGAATCTTTCGAGAGTTCTGACGCACCAAGTAACGCGAGCCGCTTTTTGCTCTTCAGAGAGCGAATGCGGTATCCTTCCGGAAAACAACTTTTTTACACCTAATTTTTCATGCGAGATTATTTGTATTTGACTCATGCCAATGTCTAAAGTTGCTTGAATTTCGCGGTATGTCACATGTCGATCTTCCTCAATCAGCTTACGCACAGCATCAACGTTTTCTTGGGTGACTGCAGTTTTTGGACGACCTTGACGGGGATCATCACTGAGCTTGACACGTCCACGTTGAAATTCAGCAAACCAGCGATAAATTGTGGTTTTCGATGTGGCTTCATCACCAAATGCAGAAATCATCCGGTCAACACACTGTTTTTGTGTTAAACCACTTCGAAAGTCATAATAAATCATCGCTCTTGAATTTTCTCGAGTCAATTCCATTTTCTCAACGACTAAACAAGTTTGACAAAACCTTGTGACAAGACCGAGAATCTTTTTTTAAATAAATAAATGGTATTCGATTTTTAAAACCAAGGAGTTTTCAATTAAAAAGATTTTAATATGACAGGAACAGTGGAAATATTCCATTCCCGATACTTTTAGTGCAGCCCTGGTATATTATGCTTCTATTCCGTTCACCGGTTGCACCCTATTTTGTTCCAGACGATAAAAAAATCAGCCAGTATAACTGAGCAAATCTTTTTTTTTCTGTTTTGGCAACTATCAATAGATTCTGCCAACGTCAAGTATTTCTTGAAAGTCACAGAGTGTTATCAGACTAACGTTTGCTTCGAAGTTTCCGTAGATGGGTTCACTCTATATGTAAGAAAGTTAAAAGTTATTTTCGGACGAATTTAAGTGTATACACACCAAAAAAAGTTTGAAATCAGTTTGAAAAATCCAAATCTTTGTTTTTTTACGGTAGACTATGTTATAACTTCTTTTTCTTTTTAGATTTTTTACTTAAAACTAAAGAATTAAAATATAAAACAATAAAACAATTTCAATCCAAACTTAGGTTAATTCAAAAAATCTGTCTTATCAATCAAATGTCAATTTTAACGAATTTAAAATATTATTTCGAGGGAACATATGATTGAAAAAATGCCAAGAGTACTATCAGAAGTTTTACGAGCAAGTATTGTCATTTTGTGGGAAGAAGGACATTCAACGAGAGAAATAGCACGCGGAGTTGTTGTATCCCAATCCTGTGTCGTGGTCACGTTGCAGAGATACTACGAAATGGATAATTTAGCTGACCGATTCCGCAGTGGTCGCCCAACTGTTCTGACTGCTGCTTCAGAAGCGCTATATCAGATTGCTGGCCGTCCGTGACCCAACAATCACCGCCACTACAATAAAAGTAAGTTTGTAACACAACGCATGCTGTGATTGCCTATAATTATAAGAGCAGTTAATCATGCAAAATTTATAACGCTGTAATGTAACCAAACATTAATTGTTGTTTCTTATGTTGGTATTCCAAATTTAAAAAAAAAGCAGAAGTGCGGGCCACCTCTGGACTTAAAGTTAGCACTCAGACCATTCGGAATTGCTTACATCAGGCTGGGCTACGAGCACGGAAGTCTTGGCAAGCACCTCTGAATTCACGTCAACGTCAGCGAGGGAGATTGCAGTGGGCTAGGCTTCGGCAAAATGAAGAAGATGAGGAGGAAAATATTTGGCAAAACTGTATCTTCATTGACGAATCGCGAATAAGTACTTATCTATATAACCGATGTGTCCGTGTCTGGAGAAGACCTGGAGACTCTG
This sequence comes from Parnassius smintheus behrii, assembly GCA_036936625.1. Classification (NCBI taxonomy): domain Eukaryota; kingdom Metazoa; phylum Arthropoda; class Insecta; order Lepidoptera; family Papilionidae; genus Parnassius; species Parnassius smintheus. Next base: position 39,900,898 of record JAUPFT010000005.1, on the reverse strand, counting down.
AAAGGTAAAGAACTGCCACTGGAACCGTTCAGCAAAGCGGAAAATCGGTGGCCCTTTGTGGTGGAATTATGATTGGAGCGAGAATGCCTTTGATCCTGTATAGACTTCATGACAGCAGATAGGCACAAAACAGTCGCAATTGCTGCTCTCTGAGTATACGACATCGACGATAATGCGCCCGCATATCGAGCTCAATAAGTCAATGCTGCTCTCCGAGTATACGACATCAAGTTTAGACTGTCCTGCCGGCTCGCCTTACTTAAAACCAAAAGAGCACGCCTGGGATGCTCTTAAGCGAGCTGTTTGGAACCGTCAGCCGCCTCCCCAGACTTACTATTTTTAGGTTACCACAAGACCTGCTGGATAACTCGATCCTCAGAATGCCCAGGAGGACCTCCACATGTGTTCGAGCCAGGAAAGGGGTTATATTATATTAAATAAAAACCTTCTGTTAATAAATTGTTGTATAAGTTTGGTTAAACAATCTTTTTCTTTTCATCAAATTTCTACTACAATTACATTAGGGTCGAATTACTCAATGTTTGTTAAAAATAGTTTTATTTTTTATAACGTAATAATAACATAACGTTAACACTTTCATGATAAAGTAAAATTTTAAAAAATATCAGTTTTTGCTAGTGATCACAAACTTTTTTGATGTGTGTAGATAGATTTACAAAAATACTATAGTTTTAGAAAGGTCCATAAATTACGTGAGGTGTTTTTTTAAAATTTCTGTCCCTCCCTTGGTGAGATGTCGTGAGATTTTTCAAAATGTGGGTTTCTTACGTAAACGCCTTGGATTGTTATTGTAAAAAGGAAAAAATCATTAAACGTCCTATAACTCAAAAAATGTGTACATTGGAAAAAAAAGTTTCAAACAAAAGTTTTAGAAAATAAACAGATCTTTAAAAATAGATTTATGCATTTTATTGATTAATCTAATATTTCAAGAGTTATTGGCCGCGATAGAAAAACCGGTTCATTAAATGGGCCATAAATCGTAAACAGTAAGTTTTACAAAAAAGTTTACTGGAAACAAAAGATGCGAAATTTTATTTTCTACAATAATGGTTTCTATAACTTTTGCCTTAAAGTACATAGTTTCCGAGATATCAACTGAAAACATTTTTTCCAGATTTGGCCAAAGACAATTTTTGGCTTGACCATAGGTTTGACTAATTGGTTTATAATAATCTGATATTTCAGTAGTGGTTAATCGTATTACGATATACGCTTAAGATTATATCTTAAGCATGTACAATCTGGATTAAATGAACCAAAATAGTTTTTTTTTGTTTCAATCAGAAAAAAAGTTGCGTGATATTTGTCATCTCTCATCTCTCCAACGTAAGATTAGATGAGATTTGACTCGACCCCCTCCCCCCCCCCCCCCCTAAACATCTCACGTAATTTATGGACGCCCCCAAAGAGTTTTATTAACACAGTTTATCTATCTAGAGACGTAAGAAAATTATTTTCATGTCTAACGCAGAGTGATACTCGGTCAACCAGGTACTACTACTGGTAAATGTTCACGAAGCTATTCCAAGGAATTATTTTTTTACTTTTTACATAAGGGACAATTAGAAATATTTAGAAAAAAACCGGCCAAGAGCGTGTCGGGCCACGCTCAGTGTAGGGTTCCGTAGTATCCCGTCCGTCACAATAAGTGTTCCCACTTATGAGTTTAAAGGTGGGTATCCATTACGTTCGCGCTCCAGCAGCGCTCCGCGCTCCTGCAACTGCTCCCGGTAGTGGGTACGTGCGCGAACATGGAGCGTGCAATATTGCACGCTCCGCGGCAGGCGATGCCAAGGAGAGACCAACCGAACAATTCGATAACACCCGACCCAATGTAATAAGTACCTACAGCGCCATCTCTCGGGGAATTGGGTTACTAATTAATACATAGATGTGCCAGAAGTTTTCGGTGGTAATTTTGGATTGCGAGAACCGATTTTAACAATTCTTTTTTTGTTTGAAAAAAGATACATTCAGGATAATAAAATATGTAAACGAAGTTAAAAAAATGCTTGCATATACGATTATACTACAAACTTGAATTATTTTGTACAACTTTTTGTCTTTTTTGTACGAAAACTTTTCCATCCAAGTTCAAAATAATTTTCCTAGAAAGTCCTTATAAAGTTCTACTGTTCAGATTTTTTTCATATTTTCTAAACCTATGGTTCAAAAGTTAGAGGGGGGGGGGGACACATTGTTTTTTTACTTTTGGAGCGTTTATTTCCGAAATTATTGACACTATCAAAAAATGATTTTAGTAAACCCCTATTCATTTTTAAATACCTTTCCAACAATATATCAGACGTTAGGGTTGAAATTAAAAAAAAAATCATTTCCCACTTTACATATAGGGGGGCTACCCTAATGAAACATTTTTTCCAATTTTTATTTTACCACTTTGTCGGCGTGATTGATACACATATTGGTACCAAATTTGAGCTTTCTAGTGCTAACGGTCACAGAGATTAAGCGAGGACGGACAGACGGACAGACAGACATGGCGAAACTATAAGGGTTCCTAGTTGACTACGGAACCCTAAAAAGTATCCAACCCTAAAAGCGATGTTCAACGTATTGAGTTGGCGTTAAAGTTTGGTTTGGTGTTCCCTTATAATTTTTAAGACCCTTTTTGCGGCAACGTCTCATTTATGTACATAAATCTTTAATTCTTTCTTGCAAATAGATTAAGGTGAGTCAGGCCTAGGGGTATGTACGTATGTTGAAAAGTGAATGTTACTAAGGCTGGTAGAGCAATTTTAAATAACTATTTTACAGATATCAGGTTTCTAAGAGCCGCGGTAGCTCAGATGGTTAACGCTCGCTGTAAATTTTACAGCACGCGAGCAATCCAGGTTCGAACTCTGGACGACCAATTAAATTGTTAATATCGATTTTAAGTGCTGATTTACCACGTGCTCGGCGGTGAAGAAAAACATCGTTAGGAAACCTGCATGTTTCGAGAAATATGAAAAAATATTTCAAAGACATGTGAAGTTCGCCAACCCGCATTGGGGCTGCGCGGCGGACACTTCCTTGCCCTAAAAACCCTCTCAGAAATGAGAGGAGTGCCCAGCAGCGGGCCATACGAGGTGTGTTCAAAAAGTAAGGTGACTTTATATTTTTATGAAAAACTATTTATTTATTCATCAATATTTATGTTGTCCCCTTCAAAGTAATCCCCCTCAGATATAATACACTTGTGCTAACGCTTTTTCCAATCGTCAAAGCATTTCTGATAATCACTTTCTGGTATAGCCAGCCTTCAGCTCTTTCAGCGATGCAGTTTTTATCTCTTCAATCGTTGCAAATCTTTGTCCTTTCATAGGTCTCTTCAGTTTTGGGAACAGGAAAAAGTCACATGGGGCCAAATCCGGTGAATATGGTGGCTGAGGCATGATTGTAGTGTTGTTTTTGGTCAAAAAACCTCTCACAAGCAACGATGAGTGAGCAGGTGCATTATCGCGATGCAAAAACCATGATTTGTTTACCCACAATTCGGGACGTTTCTTACGTATTGCTTCTCGCAAATGGCGCATAACTTCAAGGTAATACTCCTTATTGACCGTACGACCTTGTGGCAAGAACTCATGATGCACCACACCCCTACAGTCGAAGAAAACCGTAAGCAAAACCTTCACATTTGATCGAACTTGGCGTGCTTTTTTTGGTCTTGGTGATTCAGTGTGCTTCCACTGGGACGATTGAGTCTTAGTTTCGACGTCATAACCGTATACCCATGTTTCGTCACCTGTTATGACCCTTTTGAGCAAATCTGGGTCGTTGTTGACATCATCCAATAGCTCTTGAGCGATTGTCATGCGACGGTTCTTTTGGTCGAAATTGAGCAATTTTGGAACAAATTTCGCTGACACACGTTTCATGCCCAAAATATCCGAAAAAATTTCATGGCAAGAGCCAACCGATATGCCAACATCCTCCGCAACTTCTCTGATAGTGATTCGACGATTTTCCAAAACAATTTTCTTCACTATTTCAACGTTTTCATCGGTTGTTGACGTGCTGGGGCGTCCAGAGCGAGGTTCGTCATTGGCATCTTCTCGGCCATCTTGAAAGAGCTTGTACCACTTATAAACGTTTTTTTTTACTAAGAGTAGACTCACCGTATGCCACTGTCAACATTTCAAGTGTTTTGGAGCACGTAATTCCATTTTTTACACAAAATTTGATGCAAATTCTTTGATCCATTTTTTTTTTGATAGAAGAAAATCGCCGAGCACACCAAAGTACGTCTGACCTTTGTAACTGTCAAAAATAAACTAAACATGCTATACACTTCAAACTTGAAACATATGCTCAGGACATGTGTACCAACGCAACAAAATACAAAAATCGAAAATCGAATGTGCGTTGCCCGCGAAATTCAAAAAGTCACCTTACTTTTTGAACACACCTCGTATATCGGTTGTAACTTAACTTAAATCAACACCATAGGACTTGTTTAAGGTAAGGAGGTAGTAAACTATCCCTGTCTTAAACCATGAGATGTTTCATGCATTTTTCATAGTCACTTCTAACGACACCCAAGGTACTAAATGAGGCGATAGATTAATTTCTACCGCTAACACGCGGAGCGTATTTAAAGGGCAATATTTTCATAATTCCTTATATATTTTTAAGTTCTTGAACAGTCCACGGCTGTTTATGTTTCTGGGTAAGACAAGGTACTCTTTAAACACTATTTCTTGTGATTAATCGGTTTTTCGTTTCGAATCGGTTTATCCTATAGCTTATAATTAGCTGTGTCAAAGTATTAGGCATTTCTTTTCTTAGTAATGCGCGATTTAAAGTTATTTCAGCATCCGGCGTATTCACAATTCGGGATGAAAAGCATTAATAATGCTTGTACAAATCCGAATATCATCCATCAGATGGGTAAGAGCTAGGTAAAAATATTCTTGCCGGAATATTTTTAAGTCGTTTTTGAACCGGCCAATTACTACCTCTATCACCCATCTGCACAAAGTAACGGATCTTGACTTGTTGGTTGTTAGTTGGCAACTGAGTCTGTTCTTCTTCTAGGGATTCGGGTTGATGTAGTTTGTATTTTACCACCACTTTAAAATGTGTGGGATATTGGAGGTATTTTTTAAACTGTTGGTTCACCATCTAAGAAGCGTAGTATACATTATAAAGCCACGCTGCAGATATATTATAGTTGTAGCACGGTTGGGTCAGCTCGACATGAGTAGGACCACGATCCTAAAGAATACCAGCGTTAAATAACAGCTTTATGTTACTGTTTCGTATGCTGAGTCTAGAGAACCGGAGACCCTTTTTACTGGACACAAGGCAATCCATCTTAGTCCTCAGGGGTAAAAATGCATCCGTATTTTGATTTTTAATTGGATAAATTAAGATGTCTATGGGACAGAGCATCCACTTACCGTCAGGCGGACTGTGTGATCGTTTGTCACCCATATTCTATAAAAAAAAGTCTCGATAATGTTATCCAATTTCTTTCAGGAAGGGAAGATGGCAACTTTTGAAATGGGCGCATTACTTAGAAAAAGATATAATGAATTTTTAGGACTTCATTACGACGATGGTAATGCGTTTTTAATTAATAACGTTCTAAATATATAACGTAGTTAATACATGTTTAAAACATATTTAATAACTACGAGGGTGACATTGAATGTTATTAAAAAATCAAGAACTGAACAAACTAGCAAGTTATTAGTTTTCAACCGACGAAAAAACTAAGGAGGTACTCAAGTCGACTCGTATATTTTTTTCTCAATGCCATCATCTTTTTCTTTCATCGTGAAAGGCCAATCGAAGTCTATTGAGTCATATAAAATCATTGTACAAAAATTTCTCGCGTTCAAATCATGCTGACGTGACAGACAATTTTCAATTTGTCGCAGAATCGTAAACAAATGACAAATTAATAAGATACATAATATATACAATAAATTTGGCAACGAGTTCAATTTTCAAAATTTTAACTTATTTTTTTTATTATATCGTTTACAAGTAGCCAGTTCTAAAAACTTTCAGTGTCACCCTCGTATCTTAAAACTTGTTAAGTTTTTTTGGCTTAATTAATAATTAAAAAAATTAAAATATCCCCGCATATCATTAATAATATAACGAAATGCGGTCACGGTTAAAAATAATGAGATTTAAATTAACATAAATAATCATTAACTAATGGAAAAGTCAGATATACCTGTATGTATCTGGCGTTTACATATATGTAAATAGAAATAAGATAATGGTATGTCATGGCAATGAATATTATCAAGAAAATATGATTATATACATAATTATTTTGTTTGTAGAAAATCCAAATTACCAGAGAGGTTGGCCATATTGTCTTTCTGCAATCGTTGACATTTAAACAAAACTATAAAAATAAATGGGAATGACATATTGCAACGATAACGATTTTGTGACTGGGATTGACACGTATTCGTACACGTGTTTCACTTATATTTTAATTTAATGTATTCACCAATTAACCAAAATAATTTAATATACTTTAAAACCGGTACAGGTGTCAATTCAAATCACAAGTAAAGACGAAATTTTATCAAGTGACAATCGCCAGTAAAAATTATAGACTTAACGATGATTTCATTAATTCTTATAATTTTTGTTAGAGTTAACGGTCGTGCAAAGTCATCTTGACAAACCCAGCCGAGCTGCTCTAAAACAAGACAATATGTTTTAGAATCAATTTTTTAATTTATCATTTAATAATCGTCAACAGAGAAACATTTGGTGATAACTTCAGACACAGATCTCAGCAAAGTAAGCGCACTGCTGATATCAGCAGGCCTGTGGCCGCCGCCGATTGAGCAAATGTGGAATGAGACCATGGATTGGCAACCGGTGCCTTATTCTTATCCTCCGCAGGACCAGGATTTCGTAAGTGGCTTTCATTAGAAATCGTATTTTTAATTAAAAAAACGTTTAGTTGCTATGTTGCGTGCCACGGAATCTATTCCGGCCCTGAAACGTAGCCTCTAAGTTTTTGTACAAATAACTGTTTCAGGTCTGGTAGTTTTTCCATGTGCAATTATATGCACACCTACAAAATACAGAGAAAATCGAATGTTCCCTTACGTTTGAAGCAAGAAATATACTTGTCTATATTTACAAAAATAAAATAAAAATAACTGCACGTGGTAGAGCCACGCTACATCTATATTATAGTTGTAGCGTGAATGGGTAGGCTCGACCGGGGCAGGACCAAGCTCTCACAGAATACCAGCGTTAAATAGCAGCTTAATGCTGTGTTTCGTATGGTGAGTGTAGAGAACCAGAGATCCTTTTTACTGGAAACTAGGCATTTAGACACTCCATCGTAGCCCTCACGGGTGACAACGCATCTGCATTTTGATCCTTAGTTGAAGATAAATATGGATGTCTATGGGCCACAGTATTTACTTACCGTCAGGTGGTCTGTATTCTCGTTTGTCACCCAATGCTATAAAAAAACTGATTCCTATTGAGCACAGAGGGTTATTTGAATGCTATAAGACATAAATAAATGGTAATTTGTCTGCCCGTCTGTTTGGAATGGCTGAACCGACTGTTATAAAACTTTATAAAAAATATCGAGCACTGCCAGGAGCGATCTAGGTTATATTTTATCCGAAAAATTTAATACCTACACTTATAAAATAAATGGTTTTAATGATTTTTTTACAATTAAGAAATATAGAAAAACCAATTTCAATTTTTTTTTACTTTTTTATTTAAGAGTAGGCAAACGAGTATATGGCTCACCTGATGGTAAGTGGCTACCGCCGCCCATAAACAACCGCAACACCAGTTGAATTGCAAGTGCGTTTCCAGCCTTTAGAAAGGAGTAAGCTCTTTTCTTGATGATTCCTAAGTCGTATCAGTACGGAAAAATCAGCCGTGGTAAACTATACCACAGACAGCTCGTACGCGGAAGAAAACTCCTCGTGAAACGTACAGTGGTGGACGTACTATTGTGTGACCTTTTTTACGTAAAACAAACAGGTGTTTTATTTTAATTTTAAATAAATTTGCATTTGATGTTTAGAGAATTAAATCATAAGAACCGGTAATAGTACACGTGGTGGAGTCACGTGGCCGCCATATTATGTTTATAGCACGAATGGGTCGACTCGACCAAAGCACAGCGGTGACACTCCCTGTACGTGAGAGCTTAAGCGCCGGTGACCTTGAGTAGAAGCGTGTAACGCTAGGGTTGATATCGAACCGAAATGAAATATTATAGACTTGTACCAAAGAAGATACATAGTAGGTATGTGTTATATATTATGTAAAATTATGTATTTAGGTAGTGAAAGATACGTTCAATTTTAAATCAACTTTTATTAAATGAGGAATATTAAAACTTCCGACAAAACCAAATATGCACGACAGTTAATGGTAATCTTCAAGAATTAACCAACATTTAGTATTTCAGTACGCAATAATCAGTATTATCTACTATCCTTTAAAAATAATTTACTCTTATATATTTTTGAATTTTTCGATAAATTTTTTAATTTTCATTATTATTTCTAACAATTGCAAAAATTCGTAGCATGTATATTTTTTTTAGAAAATCCAAAGGTATGCAGGTTTCCTGGGACATAGCGACCAACAAATTGTTCCCTATGTGTTAAGGAGATAATCCATAAATACAACAATGAACAAATATAAAAACTCTTTATAGATATCTAAAATTTCTTGACTTTCTAGTGGTATTTTAATAGTGTATATTTCAGTTAATGTAATATAATAAAATTATTGGCGATATATTAGTTTTATTGCCATGGTATTTCCCCACAATTCTTGTTAAGATCATATCGACTTTCATTAAATGAGTTCACATATTTTTAGGTATCATTGAACATTATTAAAAATTAAACTAACAAAACAAGTGCCCTTGTTTTGTGCAGTGGAATTTATTTTAATTGTAATCACTTAAAATCACTTTCAGTAATACTTATACATATACTATAATATCATTTATTTAATAAAAACAAAAATATTTATCAAAGCATATAAACCTAGCATACATGGCTATAAAAACTAATAACGTTACTTGGTAACATAAACTTAATACCTACATGAATAGAATAATAATATGTACATTAAGATATCGGTAATATCCATATATTAATTGAAATATTATATCACTTGACGAATATATTCATATTAACTAATACTGACAAATATCGGTATTATTACTAGCCCTCGGCCAGGGCAGTCGGCGACTGCCCGTTCCACGCCCCGCGCGCCTCTCAAGGCCCCCGCACACATCAAGACACCCACACATAGCCGCAAGCGATTTTACGTGCACACATGCTTAAGTGTCGTTTCTTTTCGCGTAGTGTATATATTCTTTGACTAAAGTGAAATAGCAGGTTGGTGCTGCTATGTTCCGAATGGTGACTGTACAGAACCGGAGAACCTTTTTTACTGGAAATGAGAAATTCTATCTTAGTCCTTAGGGGTGGAGCGCAACTGCATTTTTAATCAAGAATATAAGTTGATGTCTATGGGTCACAGCATACACTTATCATCAGGTCGACTGTGTGCTCGTTTGTCTTCAACAACAACATTGTTTATGACCTCATTTAGCTGAGTAAGCAAATTCTTTTTAATTATTATTGCATAAAACAAACTCAATTACGTGCGTTAGTAAAAACTGGTTTTAGTTTAAAAACCGGCTATAGATAGGGCCGAGGTATCGAATTTCCGGGGGCGAATTTGTTTAGTGCGATTTTAAGTGCTGATTTACCGCGTGCTCGGCATTGACGGAAAACGTTGTGAGAAAACTTGCCTGTTGGAGAAATAAAAAAAAATAACAATTCGAAGACATCTGAAGTCCGCCAACATGCACTAGGGCAACGCGGCGGATTCGTTGCCCGAAAACACTCAAAAATGAAAGAAGACCTATGTCAAGAAGTAGGACGTATATAGGCTATATTTTTACGTTCACCCGCTACTACTTCAGAAACCTGTTGTGATTCGAAATGTAGAGAAGCGAAGAAATATGATGACACTTACTGAATTATTCTTTGACCATATATTGTCCTAGCAAACCAAAGAATTTATACCTAGTCGGGTCATAAGTTCTGTCAAAACCTTATTATTTAAAATTTTTGAATACTGACTAGATGAACTTCACCAATTTTAAAAATATAACGTTTGCGCTTAGCGAAAATAAAAAAGACATTCATTTTCAAATATGGAGTGGTCGATGAAAGAAGATAGAGTAGCGGTTATCACGTTGCACCGCTGTGGTTACGCGTCAAAAGAGATTTTCAATTTTTGTAGAATATTGAAAATCTCTTTCACGATTTGTTTATCGCACTATCGTACGATTCACTGAAGATTCAAGCTTCGAAGATCGTAAGAGAACCGGCCGACCTCGTACAGTTAGAACACCCGCGATCATCAAAGTAGTGTAGGCGCAAATCCAACGAAATGCTGTTCGTAAACAAAAAGTCTTAACTCTTCAGATGGGCCTAAGCAGGTCACGAATTGACTTTAACCAATTACGACTAAAACTTCTGGTCCAGATTTAAACCCACTGGATTACAAACGTCTTTTTTCGTTAAAGTTCTCTCTACGCGTACGATGTCGTGGGTAAAATCTTTATTTTGTCATTTTTATCTTCTACATTTGAACATATTGTAAATACTTCAAAAATGTTAAGCTATAAGAAAATAAAAATCAAGCCAGTCACTCAAGTTTTTATCAGTTCTTAGAAGTTTACAGTCGGGCATGGGTCTCTCCACCTCTGCAGTAGTAAGGAGAGGTCATGTCAAGTGGATTGTGTAACGGTGCATTTGAATACACCCTTATAATAATTATTATTTTGGTTTTAGGGCAAGGAAGTGTCCACCGCGCAGCCCCAATGCGTGTTGGCGAACTTCACATGTCCTCGAAATGTTTTTTTTCTTATTCCTCAAACATGCAGGTTTCTTCACAATGTTTTTCTTTACCACCGAGCACGTGGTAAATCAGCACTTAAAATGGCAATTAACAATTTTTCGTTGGTGCCGGCGGGGATCGAACCCGAGTTACTCGCGTTCTGTTATATTTACAGCGAGCGTTAACCATCTGAGCTACCACGGCTCTATCACATATTCAATTATTACATATTATTAAATAAAATATTATTCTACGGAACCTTAAAATAGTTATTTTAATCCGCGCACCGTTAAACCGTTGTTCACCGATCTCTAAATCGCCTGAACTTCGCCTCCCTACGTCAGGCCAGTGATCCCCTTCCTAGAACTTGTATGTGTAGGAAGTAAGATAAATATTTTATTATAAATATTGACTATTTAAAGAACCCACCTATCTTCAGAACCAACCTAACTGTACAATTGGTAATTTCAGTGAAACTTTTCACACCTCTGACGCTTTTTTTATAGGATAGGGTGACAAAGGAGCACACAGTTCACCTGATGGTAAGTGGTTGCTGTGGCCCATAGACATCCACATCTATCCTCGATTACGAATCAAAATGCAGATGCGTTGTCACCCGTGAGGACTAAGATGGAATGCCTCGTTTCCAGTAAAAAGGGTCTCTGGTTCTCTACACTCACCATACGAAATACAGCAGCATTAAGCTAATATTCCACGCTGGTATTCTGTGAGAGCGTGGTCCCTCCCCGGTCGAGCCGACCCATTCATGCCACAACTATACTTCTAATATAACTGCAGTATGGCTCTACCACGTATAAAGCTCTTCATCGCTGGTTTAGTTTACGTCTGGGTTATACCTTACACGGGATGATTAAACCGCCATCTATTAGAATCCTTAAGAATTATTTGACATTTTCGAAAGTCACCGCCTGTGAAATTCATGGGGCGAAATTGAGTCTTATTAAATATTACGATGCCACCAGCAGACAAAAATTATTTTATAATTTTTCTATTCCAGTTGCTTTACGAAGAGAACTGTCCGCGATACAACCAAGAGAAAGAAAGAATATTGCATGCTTTCACGGAGGAAGGTCTGCTCGCACCCTACCGCGACTTCTTCCATAAGATAGCTACATTAACTAATACGAACTTCAGCACGCCGCGACAAGCTTTTTACCTTAACAACCTATTCAGGATACAGGTAATATTTCTATTTATCTTCGAAATTGTGAATAGAAATTGTTTTGTTTTACCACGATTCACTACTACTACAAGCTTTGATTATTCATCGTCATCATGCTATCATCCTACTATTGGCCATTATGCTTATGGAAATAAACGTTTTGCGATAATTTTCATACCTTTAACGATGCTCCATACCATTCACCCATTGCAGCCTATAAAAGACGACTGTTGAAATAATATTTCCTCCAATAGATAGGGACGATTTTGTTATAGTTGGCCAGGCGGTTTGGCAACCGGCGTTTTTTTTTAATTATTTTGAGTTATCAGGAAGATGCTGCTGCCTAACTACGGTATGTCTCAGTTTTTATCATCTTACACCGTCACCGCACGGTTAACGATGCTCACCAATCACCAAAGTTGCCACCAACGTGGATTTGTTAGCATAAGCAGAAAGATAATTATCCCGCCACTCGGAGATTTTAAGGTTTTCTTGCATTCCATAATAATAATGTCCTCCAGACCGAATTGCGGCCACTGCGGCTTGCCTCAACGGAGACTAGACATCGGTGCAGGACAGCATTATAGTGCCCAAGTGTACGCGCTAGCATAGGTGCACTCTCTATTCCAACATTCTCATAATCCGATGGGACGGTAAACCGACATGACCGGAGAGAGATCAGGCGCAGGACCAACGGCTTTACGTGCTTTCCGGAGCACGGGGGTGAGACACCGCCAACTTCCTGACTCCGGGCACCTACTGGGAATTTTTTAACGGAAAAAGTCAATAAATGATTTTTTGGCCTGACCCGGGATTCGAACCCAGGACCTCACGATCAGCAGCCGCACTACTACAACCACTAGACCAACGAGGCAGTCAAAGTTGCATCCAAGGGGGTAATAAATAATAATTATAGTCGATAACAATCAATAACATTAAATTGTCTGTTTGTAATATCAAAATAACAGCTTTTTACTAAATGCATATGCAAGTATACACGAGACTTATAACAAAAACACAATTTTTAAAATTTTTGTCTGTCCGTCTGTCTGTTTGTTCCGGCTAATCTCCGAAATAGCTGGACCGATTTTGACGTGACTCACTGGTACATAGCTGATTTTATAAGGAATAACTTAGGCTACTTATTTTAGAAAAAGAATCAGGGTTCAGCGCAGAAAAAAAACCGTAAAGTAATAAATTCAACGCGGACGAAGTCGCGGGGAACAGCTAGTTATTAATTAGTCTTACATGTCCTACACCAACGTCCATTGTCGGACATAAACCTTTCTAAGAACGCATTACTTGATATGAGTTATTAAGAAGGTTTCCCCATTCTCTTCTCGCTAAAGGTTGGTGACTGCAGAATCAAGATCGTCGCTTTAATGCTTTCCCTTTTACAGATATATGTAATTTGAACTCAAATTTTTCTGGATTTAACTTTGTTAGAAATACATAAAAAAGCAATAATTAAATTATAAAATAACTATGGAATTAATATTGTCATAAACCATCACGTTTGGTTGATAAGTTTTTTAACACGTTCTCTGTCCACACCAAGTGTCCAAGGATACCGTGCGTCCAATTATTTTTTTGCGCTTAAATGCACGCTTTCTAAGTGAATTTAAAAAAAAAACAGATAATTTGGAATTTTTTCCATTTCTATTTTGATACAAAATAAAAAAATAATATGTGACTCCTATTTGAGTCATGAACGTGTCGTTTTACGAACAGTAACAAACACGAAAAATATTATTTATCTGTGAAGTTAAATTACTATGTAATCTTAGGTAATCTGTCCAAAATTATGTTCTATGGTTAGATTCCTTGCTTGTACGTCAATCGAAAAAAAAACAACATAAACTTTATATGAGACTCATGACTCCAAAAGCATACCATGGACTTAGGATCTAAGAATTTTATTGACTCCGAATGGTCATGCACAGGAAACGTGTTAAAAGAAAAAAGAATCATGCACTGCAATCCAAACTTAAGAAAAAATATAAGGACGGGAATATTGCTGAAACCTATATATACAGTTATTTTTTGAATTCACTGAGACTAAAATATTTTAAGTTGTTATTAAAAATGAACATTTATTGTTACAAAGGATGATATTAAAGTAGCAAATCCGAAGTGGGCGAAACACGTTAAAAGGAAGCTAATGGATGTCGCCAGGCTGGAATTTATGATGATGTTTCATAATAACCTCTTAAGAAAACTCAGCGGCGGTAAGTATAAATTTGTATTGTTTAAAAAATATGTTACCTTTAAATATAATTATTGGAAAAGGAAATGTACTAAATTGATATACATAAAACAAACTAACACACGATTGAATTTTTTTTCTGGATTTTATATCACTACGATCTTTTTAGAACTAAGAAATGTTACAGCCTATGTTACGTTCCATTGCAGGGCACATGCCTACTTTTATTACTGAGAGGATTTTAACAAACCGTTTTTAGGGTTTAGGTTCGTTATTTTAACCAAAGATTGATATAAACGATTTTTCAACAGCAACACTATAATTATTAAACAGCTACAGCGTTATTATGGGCCTTATGCCTAAATACTAACATAGCTCTATTTTAAGATGCCGTTAAATAAAAGCACAGAATAAATAATAGTTCAAGAAGTGAAAGTGTGATACCCCGAGACTAGACGACATCTTAAAATTGAGCAGCGTTTGAGTATATGGCCATCATATTGTTATTATTGTGAAGTGTGTATTAAAGTTCTCGGCTATTCACCAGTTACTACTAAGCTACTTTACGTGGTAGAGCCATGCTGCAGTTATATTAGTAGTATAGTTGTAGCACGAATGGGTCGGCTCGACCGGGGAAGGACCACGCTCTCACAGAATACCAGCGTGAAATAGTAGCTTAATGCTGCTGTATTTCGTATGGTGAGTGTAGAGAACCGGAGACCCTTTTTACTGGAAATGAGGCATTCCATCTCAGTCCTCATGGGTGACAACACATCTGCATTTTGATTTGCAATGGAAGATAGATGTAGATGTCTATGGGCCGCAGCAACCACTTACCATCAGGTGGCCTGTGTGCTCGTTTGTCACCCTATTCTATAAAAAAAAAGCCCCCCCAACCTTCCTGCCATGCTTCTATGGAGATTCTTGGCATATTTGGTATGATTGACAGGGCGGGTTGGCAACCGCAGTTTTTTTTGGTTGTTTCTAGAAAGACGCTGCTGTCCATCTTCCTGTTCGTTTCCTTCTACTGCCTCTGACGACACCCGCGGGATGTTTTTGGGGTAGTGAATATTCTTACGGTCAAACTTTTACTATCATCTGTCTTAACTAGTTAAATGTGTATATTTGGCCGATGAACGTATAACTATTACTCAGGTGCACTTCTTCACGAGATAGTAAGAGAGTCGTCAGTACACGAGGCGGGGGCTCAAAGTCCGGCCCTGGTGGTTCACATCGGAACACCAGTGTCCGTGGCGGCGCTGCTGGCGGCCTGCGTGGCGCCGCCGCCGCGGCTACCCGACCCTGGAGCCGCACTCCTAATAGAACTACACGAGAAGCTCCCTAACAAAAAGGACGACCATGACGCCGTGCATGCCGTTGCTAAACATTTTGGGTTTAAGGTGATTTTTTTCGTTTAATATATTTAACTATACTAACGGAATTATATAATTTAACTAATGGATTAATAACCCTTTCATTATTGTATGTAAATTGTTTAATTTCTCTTAAACTTAACTAGCCTCCTAAATTCACCGATGTAAATGGGCTTTTTCAATTGGCATGTGACATTGAAAAAGTTGAGAGTAGGCTCAGGACCAACGGTTCTAGGTGCCTTCCGAGGCACGAGGGCGAAATACCGTCAACTTCCTGACTTACGGCTGCTGCTGAGAATTTCTTGACGGAAAAAACCCAATAACTGATTTTGGGCCCGACCAGAGATTCGAACCCAGGGCCACATGTTCAGCATTCGCGCTTACGACCGCTACATATTCATACAAAGCAGTCAATTTTGTATAAATATGTAGCTATTTTCCTCTAGTACCCGATGTTAGTTTTAACCGCGGAACCTAACCCAATTTAAATATATGTTTGTGAAGTATTCATATTAAAAACTTACCAATCATGAATTTTTAATAACATGTATATGTCTATTCATGTCATTATATTACTTAAAACTAATATTGCAAAAAACAACTTATTAAACTCTACTTCAAAACAAACAAATTAAATAAGCAAAATGGCGGATTGTGTCAGCGCTACCACAGCGGTGACACTCCCTGTTAGCGTACTCTTGAAAACAATTTTGACAACATTGGATTGAAATCGGAGTTGCGCTCGGATTGGCCAAAAATTTTGTTGTACCACATGAAGTTAGCTGCGTTACTCTTAGCAACAGGCATGTTTTATTTATCGTTAAACCGGTAAAGTCATAATAAACCCATTGTAACTTTCATAAACGAGCGTTTAAGTAGTAAAAATACTTAATAAATGGTGTAATTCGTCAAACATAACATCTTTTCATACAGTTCTTATAAAAAAACGCTATATTTGCGAGTTTTAATTAATTATAAGGCTGTATAGTAGCGTGTCTTTGCCTCATTTTTTTGTTGTCAGAAAAAAATTGTTAGGTATCACGACGATCATGAAACAAAGTAAACAAATATCAACTTTCGAAGAACTCTTTTTAAGTTTAAAGGTGAAGTGCTTTTTAAGTATGTGTACAATGAATTAATAATAGACCTTTCAATTTGGCTATAAACAGTTTGAAATAGTTCATTACCGCATTAACACAATTAAGCATCATATGAAACAGACGAAATGGGCACTGTTAGCTAATTAGGAGGAACAAAATAAATAATAATGGTCAAGAATAGGCTAAAGTAAGTATAACAATGTTTTTTAAAAATTTTATAGGTAGATATGTTTTTTAATTTGGGTACAGAAAAAAAGCAATTTCTGGCCTGTTGAACAACATTAAACTAGGGATTGATAGCAGTCACAGATGGTCAAGTGTTGCTTTTGAGGACTCAACTTACAATTAACCTTTCTCACTACTTAGTTATTACTACAAATAACAATGTTGATTCGTTAACTTCTCAATATTGTTGTGTGGCATCTAATAATGATAACTATTTTTTTACTCACTTTTAAAGACAGACATTTTAATATTATTTTATTTTTCTAGGAATATCCAATGGATAGGCTAGGGTCACGGCACCAAATGGGCCAACAGGTGGTTAATTTCATGGAGAAAAGAGACTCTGGTGAACTTTATCTTCTAGATATGGCCACATAGAAAGTGGACTTGATCGAGCCCCTCAGTCAGACAGTTTGATAAAAATAAGGAACTTGCAATATGTATGTCTTACACTCAAGTGGTAAAAAGGTAATCCATCATTTTTAATTGCAATAATTTACATAAATTGACGTCATATGTGTTATCTCTTAGTGTAGAGAATATAGATGTTTCAATAAATCTTAAACATCCGTTTAAATGGTTTGTGGTGGATTAAAACTTCTAATTCAAATATTCCACCTTAATTATGTCATTGATTTATAATTAACAACTATTAAACATTACTCTACAGAGATGGGATGTTATCAAATATTTATTTTCATTTCAGAATCACAACTTAATTCCATACTACATTCCCCAAGCAACAACACTCTACCAACAAGAAATGATCAATATATGGAGCATCCGAAAACAAAATTATAATCAAATGCAATGTCCAAAATAGCCAGGACAATTGAGGGGTTTAATATTATTGTTTTAAATATTCCAAACAGAGTACAACAACAATAACTTCCTGTTATTTAAAATAAGACTTTCATTTAATTTTATAAATGTTTTAATGTTAATTTAAATTTATTTGTTTTCTTTTAATTACTTTTGTAAAAGAAACTGATTTTTGGTTCACTGAAGATATAATTTTAAGATTTTAATTTCATAGCGTTATCATTTGATATATAATCAATATGTTTTTGATTACATATGTTAAGCTATATTATCAAATTTCAAATATGAAAAATAGATTTAATGTTGATTTAGTACCTAGGTAAGAATATATACTAATAGTAATAGGTTGATAAAAATATGTTTGCATTATATTAAATAAATGATCAAAATTGTATCAGAATTTTATTAACAAATCCTTTTTAAAAAGCAATGAGTGAATGCAGGAAATAAAGTAAATGGGGCTCTAAACTCTATCGTAAAAAGTCAGAATGTGTCAAAAAGCAACATATTATGGCTGTTAGTCCCTTTTTTTAACATATGGTAGTGGAAGTTGGGTGTGGCAGAAGAAGCACGAAAGTAGAATAAAGGCAGTAGAAATGCAGTCATTAAGGAGTATGGTGATGGGTATATGAATGTGAGTGAAAGGGTGAGAAATTGCGTGATAAGAGTGTGGTTTGCAAGATGATGTGACCAGTATTAAGAAAGGAATGCTTCGGTGGTATGTTCATATACAAAAAATTAATGAGTAACAAGTGACTAAGCAAATTTATTCTGCAGAAGTGAGTGGCAGAGTTGGAAAGGGATGTTCTAGGCGAAAGAATACCGACAAAATTGGCAATATATTGAAAATGGGCCAAATTAAGGGTACCAGTATAATGATGTGGAGGAGGCAAGAGAGGTGTGTCAGGATTGTGCCAAATGGAAGTCTGTAGTCTTTGCCCACCCCTCGAGTGACAGGCATGAGTGTTTATGTTGTGTTAAGTTATGTGTTATTAAAATTACGTTAGCTATATAATTTTATTTTTAATTCTTATAAAATTATACATTTATTATATTTATATTTCCTTTACGTGTGAAACCCGCCAATAAACCTCTCAGACATGATAAGAGACCTCTGCCCAGTAGTGGGATGTTTTAGATTATAATTGAGATATCTAAACAATCCTCTTTAAACCTTTGCGCCGCCTAACTATTGAAAATATTTCTTCTACAAAACAACCACTTTAAAACGAATTAAAAATAAAGGCTGTAACAATATAATGTAAAATATATTCTCTACGGAGGGTCATATTTAGGTTTTTATTCATGCACTATTTTCTCACTAAAGTCCTTAATAATACAATCATTAGCTCCATAATCATCATCACTCATAGAAAAAAACTTAAGTGCTTAAACGCATAATTTGAAGCTCATTTAGTCATTTTTAATTGCAATGCACTATTACGGCGTAGAATAATAGACGCAAGAGTTAAACATGTCATTATTTTATCGAAAACAATAAGATAATTGCCGGAAAAAAAGATTAATATGAACACAATTCCTAAAACGTTACTGTTTTGCTATTGCCTTAATTCCAATTCCAACACAATATCAAACACAATACGCTGCTGTCAACTAACTGTCAAAAGTGCGTCGGGAGTACCGATTTCGCTCAGACAATTTCAATTCCAATCCTAATTAGTTCACACAATCACCACGCAATACTAAACTAATTTAGCGCTAGAGTCGCTTTCAAGAGTACCAAACGTCATAGTTCCAATTCCGATCGATCGGAATTGTTTTCAAGAGTAAGCCTACTGTACGTGAGAGCTTAAGCGTCGGTGACCTTGAGTCGAAGCGTGTAACGCTAGGGTTGATATCGAACCGAAATGGAATATTATAGACTTGTACCAAAGAAGATACATAGTAGGTATGTGTTATATATTATGTAAACTTATGTATTTGGGTAGTGAAAGATACGTTCAATTATAAATCAACTTTTATTAAATGAGGAATATTAAAACTTCCGACAAAACCAAATATGCACGACAGTTAATGGTAATCTTAAATAATTAACCAATACTTATTTCAGTACGATATAATCAATATTACCTACTATCCTTTAAAATATTTTAATCTTATATATTTTTGAATTTTTCGATTAATTTTTTAATTCTCATTATTATTTCTAACAATTGTAAAAATTCGTAGCATGTATATTTTTTTTACAAAATCCAAAGGTATGCAGGTTTCCTGGGACATGGCGGCCAACAAATTGTCCCCTAAGTGTTGAGGAGATAAGTCGTTTCTATTTCTAATGAAATAACAAATACAAAAACTCTTTATAGATATCTAAAATTTGACTCTCTAGTGGTATTTTTAATAGTGTATATTTTAGTAAATGTAATACAATAAAATTATTGGCGATATATTAGTTTTATTGTCATGGTATTTCCCCATAATTCTTGTTAAGATCATATCGACTTTCATTAAAATGAGTTCACATATTTTTAGGTATCATAAAATGTTATTAAAAAATAAACTAACAAAACAAGGGCCCTTATTTTGTACAGTGGAATTTATTTTAATTCTAATCACTTAAAATCACTTTCTGTAATACTTATACATATACTATAATATCATTTATTTAATAACAACATTAATATTTATCAAAGCATATAAACCTAGCGTACACGGCTATAAAAACTAATAACGTTACTTGGTAACATAAACTAAATACCTATATGAATAGAATAGTAATATGTACAGTAATAATAAAATATTAATTGAAATATTAGATCTCTTGGCGAATATATTCATATTAACTAATACTGACAAATATCGGTATTACTACTAGCCCTCGACCAGGGCAGTCGGCGACTGCCCGTTCCACGCCCCGCGCGCCTCTCAAGGCCCCCGCACACATCCATACACCCACACATAGCCGCAAGCGATTTTACGTGCACACATGCTTAAGTGTCGTTTCTTTTCGCGTAGTGTATATATTCTTTGGCGCTACTGAAGTAGCAATCGTGTCCTGGCCGAAAACTATTTTAGCGCTTGTAAGCGCTTGCTAGCGCTTTTTTCTGCCAAACGCACCCTAACTTATTTCTCAATTTTGACATTAATTTGAATTTCTAATTCGAAATCAAATGTAAAATATCTCAATAGTTAATGTGTATAGCAGAAGTGGATATAGTATGGTATAATTGAATTAAAATAAAGTTTACTATTACTAGTATGCAACTTTGTTACTACTATTAGTAGTACTTTAAAATAAAATATATTGTAAACCAATTTTTATGCTATCGTAAAAAGCAAATAATTGTGTAAGTTTGGCACGCAGGGTATCTTTGCAAATTGTTCGTGCATACTGCACGCGATTACACGGTCAAATTTCTTAAAAATATATTTTGCTATTTTCTATTTGAATGTTTCTAAACCAGAGTTACAATAAAGAGTATCTTAGAATACTTTTTAACGTAATCGTCTAGCCTCACAATATATAATTGAATGTTTCTGAACAAATAAGTCGTGAATAATATTTTTTTTTTCAGATATATTACTGGGATGATGACTCAGCAGAGCCGCGCCTTATAGAAGTTGAGGGTTGTGAAGCTTTCTGTTCATTAGATACTTTCAAACGTTTGACTCAGCACGTGGTATCTCTGGACTACAAAAAAGATTGCAAACCAATATCTACTATAACAGCTAGTGATAAAGACAGTTCTAAAGAGGAAATAAAAGTGTAATTTTTAAGTAAGGTATTTAGCGCGTAATTTATACACTGTGGTATTTATTAAAAAAATGTTTAAGCATTGCATTGTTTGACTTACCTTCGTCGATTTTGAGGCCAGTTTCGTCGCGTGGAATATTCATGGATATTTCGGCGAACGCTTCAGCCCCCCAGTTTTGTGTACCACGTTGCTTCAAATACTCGGCTATGAGCGCAGCAATGTGAAGGTGGCAACACATAGCCTGTGAAATTAATTGTGTAATTAATTATCTAAAGTTGAACTTAATGTCCAGTATCTTCATTTCTTTTGTATATAAGTGTAGTTTGGATTAGTTTCGTATAGTAAGAGCTTAAATTGGTCTACGCTAGAGGAGCTGAGCACGAGCTGAGTCGTTCTACTTACCGTGTGAAGTGTGGACGTACAACGAGCCTATAACATGCAAATCGATGTATGCAATGCAAATCCCTTTTTGTTCATCAAAAAACTGACAATAGGCGGCGCACAGTCGAGCACGAACTAAACGCTCGAAGCGCGCTCGTTCGAGGCTTGTAAGTCGGTCCTCACTACACGAATTTGTGCTCGGCTCATGCTCCGCTCGTGCTCGGCTCGTCTAGCGTAGACCTACTTTAAAGGTTGGAGTATAAATAAGCATAGCTTGCTATGTATACTCTAAGACTAATACGTTATTGTTAGAGCACAAAACGCACCTAAGGACGTCTTTACGTAATTTGAACACGTATCACATATCACATTTTTTTAGTTGTACCTACTGACTGGTTTTGAGTTGAGCTGGTATGAAATGACATTCAAACATTTCATCACTGATCATTATACGCGAATTCACATATTGAACAATGCTAATTTTACGGGTTTTATCAAGGTTACGGGAGGAGCGAGTTGTTTAACATTCTAATGTCTTATTTACCTGGATCATCTTCAGCTTTTAATTATAAATTTCATAATGATTTCTTAAATTTACGCGAACACTACACATTGAATAAAACTAAATTTACGGATTTTATCGCGTTTATTTCACTACTTTTACTTATTTTTTAATTCCCGACGTTTCGGGTGCTTTACAGCAACCATGGTCACGGGGGGGACTGAGATGTTTGACGTCCCAATGTCATAGTTAGTCCGGCTACCTTCAGTTTTTGAATATTAATTTTTGGTCCGATTTACGCAAAACGAGCTTATTTTGCGTAATATAATAATATATATAGTACCGGACGCGATAAAATCCGTAAATTTAGTTTTATTCAATATAAATTGTATGTATGTAATTCAATATAAATGTGAATGGCCGAGTCGGAAAGGGACGCCCTAGAAAAAAGTTTATCGACCAAATTGGCGATATTTTGAAAATGGGCCACGTTAGAAGTACCCTTAACCGACGAGCATGTATGCGTAGATATATGGATGTAAAGGAGGCGAAAGAGGTATGTCAGGATCGTGCCAAATGGAAGTCCGTAGTCTCTGCCTACCCCTCTGGGTGACAGGCGTGAGTGTTTATGTATGTTATGTATGTCAATATAAATTTCATTTCATATTAAAAAAATAAATTAGATGCGATGACAATTTATAATCGGTTTATATTAAATAAACATAATATTTTTTAGAAAATAACAGTTTGTAATAAAGTCAACCGTTTTATAATATTACAGTTACAAATGAGCTATAACTGTCCAATTGATTGCAAGTGGCTACTGGACCATTGATATCTGCAACCATCTTTCAACGAACAAGTCTACACATGCCTGTATTAGTTCGGAGTAGTTCTCAAGATGATATGCTTTACAGTCCGTAATTAAGCTCTCTTACCACTTTAACCAGAACACAGCAATGAATACTTCCTCGCTTGGTAATAGAAGTATGTCATCATGTAGTAAAGTTCATCTCGCGCAAATAAAGAATGGGATTATAAATGACAACACTTATATTCACCTCTCGCTTGCACAGTGTTGCTGTCTAAACTTACACCTGTCGGTAACGATCACAAAAAATCATGCGTTATGTTATACGTTTTTAGGTCCAATTAACAATATAATATAAATATTGAATAATTTTTTTTAAATAAAAGTATATACTCGTATTGCTTTTCAATATACACTTTTATTTTAAGTATTAAATTGTTTATAGTAGTTTTAATGATCAATTACTCAATATTATTTGTAGAATGATTTATCTCACTATTATAATATTAAGTTAGGAATTAATTTACAAAATTCAATTAATTTTTAATAAGCTAAACAGATTTTTCCCTTTTAAGAATTTTCAAATAAACTATCACGGGATCATAACTTTTTATTTGATAATATATTGTTACTTGTATCATAACGATATAAGATTATTATCAAATAAATAAATAAATAAAAATAAATATAAGCATTGTTTTCGCTTTAGATATCGTGTATGCTGGCAGTACGGTCTCGATGAACCGCCATTTTGAATCCCATTCTTCATCAGCCACGGGCAGCAAGAGTAATTAAGTTTGGGTGTTAAAAGAAATATGTAAGGCCTGTTTGCAAAAGCTGCTTTTATATAAAAGTTGAATGTATTATTTTATCACAAACAAGCACGCAAGTACAGGCGTGGGTGCGTGCTTTATTACATTACTTGGGGAGGGCTATGTTTAGCAGTGGATATGCGGCGGACCTTAACGGTAAGGATTTTTTTTATAGAATAAGGGTGACAAACGAGCCCACAGTTCACCTACTGGTAAATGGATGATGTAACTTATACACTTGGAGGACTAAGATGGAATGCCTCGTTTCGAGTAAAAACGGTCTCCGGTTCTCTACATTCACCGTACGATACACAAAAGCCTTAAGTTATTGTTCGCTAGTATTCTGTGAGAGCGTGGTCCTCCCTCGGTCGAGCGGAGCCATTCGTGCTACAACTAACATATCTGCAGCGTGGCTGCACCGCGTAAAATACAAGTAAAGAATGGTTCGCGGCGGCGACCTCGTCGTGGTGGCGGTGGCGCGCGTGCAGGTCGGCGAGCGTGGCCAGCCAGGCGTGGCGCAGGCGCGGCGTGGCGCGGCACGACGCCGCCAGCGCGTGCTGCAGCTCCGCCAGCTGCATGTCGCCGCCTGCACACAATTTTTACTTTTAACTCGACGGTTTTCAACGTTAGAGGATTTTAGCAATCCCTTCTCCGCTGCACGCGTATTTGTAAATCACGAAGTAAAGGGCCCCATATACACAACGATCCGTTGTTACGATTAATCTGAAAGGATATCGTGACGATATATCGCTCAAAGCTTACCACTTACACACGAAACGATTGATCATTGCGATCGAACATGACTTATATGAACGGAACAAATACGTGCTATCACAGAAAGGAATCCGAGTAATTAATTATATGCCATATTTTTAAACAGAAAATGAGTTTCTTTTCTACGTCTATTTGGAACTTACGTAAAAAAAAAGGAAAAGTAGAAAAGTCTGGGTGAAAAATGGCTATTAAAACGACATCAATATTCTCATATAAATATTTTAAAGGAATTAAGTTCCACTCAAAAAGTCAATTATATGAGAATGATGAAACCGACGTGCCTAAAAATATTAAAACTAATATCACCAAAGCTCCAGAAGCACGATACAAATATGAGACAAGCTGTCAGTAATCGTCTCAGTGCAATTATGCGATTTCTAGCCACTGAGCGATCAGATGCAAATTTAAAGTTCTCCACATTCTTTACTCCATATAGCCATCAAAATGGCTACTACTGCACGGCGGGGCGGCGGTTTTTCTGAATGTGTGTGGTGCAGTTATAACCACGCGCATGTTGCACGTGCGATGTACGTAGTCAAATAGAGATAAAAATCGAATCCAAATCCGTATGGACTGTCCATTCATCACTACGATATTCAAGATTGGGTTTTATTGCGATCTCCAATGTCGTCTCCCGTCCGTCGTACCGTCGGTACTCGGCCGTTATTACTCTGTGTTCTTAATTATATCCCAGTTAAGGAAGAAAGATTGTGATGCAAAAACACTAGGTTTTTGGCCCTATTTGGGTCTAGTTTGCTCCTTTTTGCTTCATATACTAAGCCAGCCTCTAAAAAAGCCGTTCATTGTAAACTGAACTCGCGGGTGTTGATAAGTATAGAGCCACAACTTTTCCAACATGGGGTAATAGCCTTTATTAGAAACCCACCATTTATATGGATTTGCATCTCTTATGCCCTTGGTACGATTAAGGGCCTATACTACCTCAGCTCAAATTCTAATTTCGCCCCCACTTCCGCGCGCGTCGTATGCTATATACCGACATGTTTGTAATCACCAATACTGTGTAGATACGGTCGTTAGATACTTATTTCATTAGATTTATTATATTTTATTCCTGTTTCTTTATGCCAACCCAGTCGCTTCTTATCTTATTATCTTTTTCTTTTATTACGGTTATTTCCCATTTTAATTTTACGTCGTCCTGTTGCGTAATGTGTATTCTTATCGTAAGCGACACAGCTTTCCCGTTCGAAAGCCTTAGCGAGACTGATGGGCGACAGGGAACAAGGTGCAGGACGCCGATAGTTTAGGTAATTTCTTCTTACAGTGAAAATAACGGTACTTAAAAAAAACATAAGCCTTGCTCTATAGTTAGTTCAGTTAGTATGCAAAGTTTCATGATCTAATTTAAAGTGTTTTATGAATACCAGCGGTTTATTGTTCAGTTTGGAGGTAACTTTAGATATTTTTTCTATCGAGAAAAATTTAAGGAATCATGTTTTCGTCTAACATAGTACTTTTACAACGTTAATCCTCAACTTTACCATATATTTATTTCAAAATTAATGCTGCAATATTTTCGGCATAACGAAGGATCTTGCTAAGCTATTTGAGGTAGTATAGGCCCTTAAGCAATGAT
This sequence comes from Parnassius smintheus behrii, assembly GCA_036936625.1. Classification (NCBI taxonomy): domain Eukaryota; kingdom Metazoa; phylum Arthropoda; class Insecta; order Lepidoptera; family Papilionidae; genus Parnassius; species Parnassius smintheus. Next base: position 39,874,473 of record JAUPFT010000005.1, on the reverse strand, counting down.
CTACCTCTGCTGCAGTGGAATTGTTCATTAAGCTGACAACTGGTTGATGCGTCAGCAGCTTCTTTCTTCTTCAGAAGAATGTTTTGAATGAATTTTTTTATGTGTTTCCTAAGATCAATAATTTTTCTAGATGTTTTCCGATAAAACGCTTTTTATAAGCAGTCATTTACGCGCCAGATAACGAAAACAATCTCTCGAACATGAGTTATTTGATAAGTAACCAGTAATCACTCATCAACAGTGTCCGTGGGCGTGTGACTGATCGAGTACCGATATAAGTACTTTTCTTTCGATACTACTTGGTACTCAGTTTTAAAGTATCGATACTAAAGAACTTAGTATCGAAAGAAAAGTATCAAGTAAGTACAATGGATTTCGTTAATAACGACCTCAGTTGTAACGACTTTTTGGTTATAGCGACGTCAAACTTACGTCACTTGAATTTAAACATACTTTCGTAAGAAATTCATTCAGTAATAGCGACTTCGGTTATAGCGTCAATTTTTGGTATAGCGACTTGTTTCTATGAACCATTTATGACCGATTCCTAGAAATCCCTTGCGGATATTGCGACTGAGTCGGCAAAGGCACAAATACTAATTCATAAAACTGTTAAGCTTTCTTATCCTTTGTTTACAATCACAGATGGTCAAACTAATGCATTGTTTGTATGTAGGACTTCGTAGCATGTTTACGAAGTTAAACTTGTGAATCAGTTACATAGAAATTCCAGTGAGTGAACAGTATTTCTTAAACTTGTGAATATGGCTCCTAGACGTACATTTACTGTTAAAGAAAAAGTTGATTTCATTTCGAGACTGCAAAATGGAGAAAACAATGTTGATCTGTGTAAACAATTTGGAGTTTCACATTCTACAATATCAACGATGTGGAAAAACGCGCTAAAATTATGGAGTGTTTTGAATCAAAATCCCTGAAAATAAAGAAAAATCACAAAACACCCGTGTATAACATAATTAAATAAGTGATAAGTAAATATGTACATGAATTTTTATTATTTCGGATATAGAGACCTCCGGATATAGCGACGACATTAAAGTGGTCCCTCCGCCGTCGTTATAACCGAAATCACTGTACTTGTATTTACTCGTATCGTTTCATCCATAATTCTGTTTAAGGGAAAGAACCGCGCGCCGCCCACTACCGCGTTTTCTTGAAGCCGATTATTCGGCCGAGTACACGGCGAATCACTACTCGTTCCATGTCTAATTGTAACATACACTACAGATACGTCGTTTCGATCAGTCTGAACCGAGGGATCGTTACAACGGATCGTATCGTATATGGGGCCCTTAAGCGTGCGAAATTCGATTGATAGATAAAAGTTAAAGGTTAAAGCCTATATACGTCCCACTGCTGGGCAGAGGCCTCCTACCACGGTTTTTTTGGGTAAGGAAATGCCCGCCGCGCTGCCCCAATGCGTGTTGGCAAACTTCACACGTCTTCGAAATATTTTTTTATTTTATTTCCAAACATGCAGGTTTCCTCACGATGTTTTCCTTCACCGCCAAGCACCTTTTAAACCAGCACTTAAAATTGTATTTAACAATTTCATCAGTGCCAGTGGAGATCGAAATAGGGTTGTTCGAGTGCTGTGAAATTTACAGCGAAGCTTAGTCCTTAGCTTAGTTAGTAGTTAGTAGTTAGTTAGTTAGTTAGTAGTAGTAGTTAGTAAGCTGCTACGGCTCTTGGTGGACAAATAGCTACTTTATAAATATAAATGTAGATATATCGAAAAACATAATACGGTTATCGTTTAAAAAGCAAGAACTCGAACGTTAAAGTGTTTATACCTGCATAATTCTTATCTCGAATATTGTTAAGTATTCTAAAAATCCATTCGATTAGGACTTTAATTGAGTATTTCATGCACATTAAATATATGCATGAAATACTTCCGCGCAGTATATGCTACAGTATTTCAAGACATTAATTTTCGAGTGTAAAATCGTGTTCAAAATACGATATTTTTGTCCACTATAAACTCAAGAAAGTCGTGAGTTCGAATCCACCATTTGACTACTATGATGAACCACTTTTAATACAACCATTTTCAAACTCAGAGTGGTTGGCGGGAGTATTAGTAATGTTAATATTGTTACTAGTGTTCCTTTGAACTAAAAAGAATACTATAATTTCACATTCTGAGGTCGGGGTCATAGTATGTACCGGTTTTAGTATGTAAAATATTGTTGCAATGAAAACTTCTTTAGCCACATTAAGCGATTTTTGGTAGGACAAAAACTTATGAGTTCGCGTCAACGATCACCTCGACATGCTCGTGATGTATTACGTCGTCGCGTCGCTACTAAAACCTATCGACGCGTAGTAAAACGGCCTGTATATATCATCGAGTTTTCACTTTTGTCGGCAGTCCTTATGACTGCCTTTTTTTTAAAGACGGCTTTTACTTTTTATCAAAATTAAATGTTTTTATCCTTTTAAGTGGACTGAGGAATATCACAATATTAACGTCTAAATAGTTTACATTATAAACCTAATTTTGACAAACTTAGGGATGGAGTGTTTTCTCCAAAATGACCGACCGAACTTAAAGTTTAATCTATTTAATAAAATAAGAATTATTAAAATCGGATTAAAAATGACAAAAATATCAAGTAACATACATTCAAAAAATAGAGTCTAATAGAGAACCCGTTTCTTTTTTGACATTGACTATTAAAGGAAAAAGTACTAACGAATTATATATTGTAACCTACGTAAGAAAAGTAAACCTAGATAATTTTCATAACAAATTCAATTACCCGATATCTTCTCGTCGGTGTCGAAAGACAAAGCATCTTTCGATGAAATGTCAGAAAGATTTCATCATGGCTTTCAGAAAGTGGCGATATAATCATTGCGTATATACAGCAGGTATAAAACATCCATACATATAAAGAAGAAAAAGTATGGATTGCATTGACAAATATTGACATAGAATATTTTTTCGTACCTGAACTAACCGTTCCACCAACTCCGGCCAAACGGGCGCGTGCACCCACAACAGTTCGTACTCGTCTCATTAGTTCCGCTACTTCACTGGACAATCCTTAAACAATTCAAACAAAAATATTAAAGATTACATAACGTTAAGTAAGCACAAAAAATATTTACAAAAGTAAGCACTCTTACCAGTCCCTTTCATGGCTTTATCGCCAGTGGCGAAACAGTTGATGACCGAGAGAGATTCTTGAAAACGTTTACAGTTGAGAGCAGTTGTTGTGTCAAGCAGCTTTGAAACAGCTATGATAACCTGAAATTTTGCTTGTTTGTATTTTAGAGGTCAATATTGTATTTAAAATAATAATATACTATACTTAAACAAGGCACATTCGACTAAGGCTTGCAATGCCTCTTTTTGTGTAATAACAACTACACCTTATGTGCGCTATGCATATAAAGTTCAGCAAAATAAATCTTAATTTTATATAACTATTTTATTCGTTATTTTTGGATAATATACAAGTTAACACAATAGTCTCGAAAGAGAGTGCAGTTAATTAAACGTCAAAATAAAAGGGCTTATTATCATAAGGGTGCATTTCATTCGTAAACATCGCGTTAATATTATGAATAATGGTAGAAATAAATTAATATTTAATATTAATATTTGTCTGCTAACTCTACTTCGGTCTAGAGCTGTAATTTTCAATTAGCTTCGACAAGGTTCCATCCATATACGTACCTGAAGATGTACTCTGGTGAGGTTCCCGCCGGTGCCGTGCTGGAAGTTGGCGCGCATCAACAAGTAGAGCGTGGCGGCCGCCTCGCGACGTAACCACGCGGCTCGAGCTGCGCATAGCCTCACAACCGAGCTTACTATGCCAGCACATAAAGTGCTGCCACCTTAATAAAAATAAAATATATAAGGCTAAAAGTTCTTCCTTTCTCTCTTAATTGAGCGTATTTTTGATGTGTGCTCACATCAAAAATAGCTCAGCCGACTAATTGAGGCAACTTCCTCAGAAATTGTCGAAAAAGTTAACTTGTTCTGAAAGATGCTCGTCTGGATAAAAAACAAATCGCAAAAATGACTGGAATAACATCTAAGAACGTTTTAACATTAACATTTATTAGAACGGTCTAAGAAGTGTATTAGAGTTAATGGAGAATATATCAAAAAGGAAAAATAATTTTATGTTTAATTTCACATGTGTATGGATTATAAGTAGCAGATGTTTTTAGTTTCGCTTATTTTTGTAGCACTATATTTTTAGGATATATTGTATGAAAATAATACAAATACATCAATCTCAAACAGAATAAAAAGGTCAGAGAGAATAACTAAGATTTGGACTCCTTGTAGGAAGTTATAATTAAGTAATATATAGTACCGGTTTTTTGAGACTGTTAGGGCGTGGTGTATTAAAATTTGCAGCTATTTGAGTTAGCGACAAAAACTTATTTAATATAACGGTCTCACTAAACGGATAATATGTAGTTTTTGGAATTCCGTTTGACGGTTTTCGTTTAACGGCTGTTTTGCTAGCATCCGGTTGATAGCTTGCTTCACTTCAGTCAGGATGTTCACATAATAAAAGCACGGCGAAGACTAGACTCTAATTTATAGCCCAGTCAGCGTATTAACTGTTTGCGGCGTAGGTATTGAGTATATCGTGAGGCTGTGTGGATACCTTCGAATAGCGTTTCGGAGAACTGGTTAATGTAGGCCCTGAGCGCGGCGAACAGGTGGCGGTAAAGCGTGTCGCTCTGCGGCAGCTGCAGCAGGCGCACGTAGGGCCGCGCCGCCAGCCCGCCCGCCGCGCCCGCGCCCGCCTGCTTCATGTACAGGCACGCACGGTCGATTATGGTCAGCCCCACCTCCGTGGACAGGCAGCCGGCCGATACTACCGCGTGTTCTGATATCGCTTCCAGTTCTAAAAGTTTAATTTTTTACAGAACAATGGCGACAAACGTGCACACACAACACCTGATGGTAAGTGAATGTCAGAACTATTAGACATCTACCCTCGATTAAGAATCAAAATGCAGATGCGTTTTCACCCCTGAGGAAAAGGATCTCCAGTTCCAGTTGTCTATACTCATCACTCTTGCTATTTTACGCAGGCATTCTGTTCGAGCATGATCCCTCCCCGGTTGAGCCGAACCAGACGTGCTACAACCATAATATAGCTGCAGCATAGTACTACCATGTGTAGACGTTCATTATATAATAGTCTAAGACATTTATTTATTTTTTAGTTATAACAGGCTATATACGTTCCACTGCTGGGCACAACCCTCCTCTCATTTCTGAGGGGGTTTTAGGGCAAGGAAAACTTCACGTGTCTTCGAAATATTTTTTGTCTTATTTCCTTTACCGCCGAGCACGTAGTAAATCAGTACTTAAAATTGCAAATAACAATTTCATTGGTGCCGACAGGGATCGAACCCGCGTTTTTATCAAATTTGATTTAAGCCTTGGTTAACTATCGAACGACAGGATCGAACCCGGTTTGCTCGTCTACTGTAAAAGTTACACCGAGGGCTAACCATCTGAGCTACCATGGCTCTTTATCTTTTATTGGACACCAAATGCGGGATAAACAAAGGTAGAATATTAAAGACAGCTTAGCTAGGGTTGGTCGCTGATAAGCGATTCCTTTACAGCAACCATTTGATAAAATCAAAAAATAATAAGTTATGGGTATGAATAAAAATTAGGTGTAAATAAAAACGGAAAAGTCAATATTGCACTTAAGTAACAACCAATTAATGTAAATACGAGTGTGTGATTCAGTCTGCTCATACTAAACCCAGTTAACTAATTTTGATGTATGGCAACACATGTAGGTGCTAGAATCAGTGTTGATATGAAAAGAATTAAAGCAATGCCATACAGTAATCCATTTTAAAAGACTACGATCTACCATCTTGCTGCTTAACTTTTTGTTTTAATTTAAAGAAATATATTACCTGTGCATTTGACTGGTCATTTGTTCATTTACTGTCCATCTCTAAACCAGCTTCGTTTAACTTATGATAGCGAAAAACTTTATTCTCTAATAAACATAATTAAATTTCTTTTTAACAAGTCCTTACTCAGATTAAACATTGAGTAAATGACATTTTTATTTTTAAGTTATACGCCAAATGATACCATCCTCTACCGCTTTTAAATGTTTATTATTACCTGTAGTCACTGTTGTGGTAACAAGGTTCTCTCTATTAACCGTGTTATTTTTTTCAACAATTATCGGTGGCTCTTTAGAAAAATCGGGTGGGCTCATTCTTGCGGGCAAGGTTCTGGCTTTCATGGGTTTCGGTTTACCATTGCAGTCTGGCGTGGTTACCCTCAACTCTGATAGGATTTTCTTCTTGCCAAGGTATTGAAATTGTTCGGCACAAATTCTGAAATACATACATAAGTAATCGTGTGACACTTTTCGTCTAATGCAACTATAGTCCATGGCTGGACACTTGACTTTCCGAGGATTCGTCAGCAGGCAAACATTTAAAAACGTTAATACCACCCTGGGCAGGTGTATTTCGACAATCCGTTACACATACTGATTCCCATTACCAGTCTGTGATATTTTGCAACAGAGATTTTTTGAATAAGATATTTGACTGGTTTTTCTATCTACAATCCACCATTATAGTAAAGGGAGTAAGTAAGGGTGTACCACGTGCATGTCTTCATTTAAATAAAACGTCCATATACAGAATAAATGTCGTTCTTCTTACACCCCCTACTACCAAACATTAACACTCTTATGTAACATTAACACTCTGAAATAATACTAGTTTTTACGGAATTTATCGCGTATATTGAACTTTTTAAATACCCGACGTTTCGAGAGCTTTACAGCACCCATGGTCACGGGAAGGACTGAGATGTTCAACGTCCAGCTGTCATAGTTAACCGCGGTTACCATAGATTAAAATTAAAATTTAACTTTTAAAGTTTAGGTATTTAAAAAGTTCAATATACGCGATAAATTCCGTAAAAACTAGTATTATTTCAATGTGTAGTGTTCGCGTAAACATAAGAAATCATTAACATTAACACTCGTTAGATTATGACTGGTACTAAGTTTACTTTTTATACTTTGTGAAATTTCAAATATGCTCTTTTAAGATTTCTTGAGACATACAAAACTGGGGTTGCCACCCTAATTTTATGATAAGGTATTGTATGTTATTTCGGGCAATATTTATTCCATACGAGACTAATAAACTACGTGAAAATACTTTATTTGACATATTTTTTACTGCTATTTTTATTTGAATATGTATTACATTACACAAATAAAATAATTCTGACGATTTCTCCGCTTTACCAAAGTAGGAAATTATTCTTAAAACTAGTAATAATTTATTTATTTCTCTCACTTCAGCATTTACACAAATTTTTACAATGTGATTCGTATAAGAATAAGAACCTCAATGATCTCGAATGACCGCGATCTGCCAACTGTCACTTGAAAAGTACGGCTTGCAAAGAAAATTAGTTTTTCACTTTTATATTTATTTAAATGAATCTATCCTAGTATGACCAAATCCATTGAAGTCATAATTTGTTCTAAATATAAATCATAAACTGGTTTTTTTCGTTGGTCGTGGATTTCGATTAAAACTTTTTCTTTCATGTTTTTTTATATTTAATATTATTTCAAAAATATCCGTTTTGCTCACCCAACCTAAGTGGTTTGAATTGACAGCTAAGATGTCACAATCTGGCACCATGTCAGACCTATTCTTATTTGAATCGCATTGTATAAAGAGTTAGTTTATTATGAATGTCAAGTTACGGGATGAAAGAAACAGTGGCCCTGACTTAATAAAAATTAATTATTTGTATATTTTAACTCAGAAATAGAACTTAAAAAAATACTACATATTACACAAAATTACTTTATTATTTTAAATTATAAAAGTAAATATACTTTAGTTGCTGTAAAAAGGTGGCAACCCTATGCTATACATACATTAAAAAAAATTGAACTCACTCTAGCACATTAAAGAAAGACTGGTGTTGTGCAGAGGTATAAGTCTTCCACCATTCTATAAGTCTATCCTCGTCCAAATATTTTAAGACAAACAGGAAACACAAAAGTACATCTCGCACCTCTTCAGGAGACATCACACCAAATCTGGACAAACACAAACGAAAAATTGACAGTAAAATTAATATGTTCCCCAGTTAATAGAAAATTAAAGTAAGTACTGAATGAATAAAATAACATTTACCGATTAACCTGATCACCAATTTCGCTCAGATCCAACTTTGTATTTCTAGGAAGCGAGTCTCCACCAGACATTGTTGAGACAGACTCAAGGGAACTTTGAGATATATTATTTGTGTTATCTACAAACAAATACGTCGCACCCACTGTTTATAGTCACATTAACATTAAACAGAAACAAATAATAATATGACACAGAACAAGGACTCAGTAAAAACAAGCAGCAAAAATTTATTGTTATTTAATATTCCTCCGATTACTGCTACTTACTTTATCAAGTAAGGCGTAAACGAAGAAACATATCGTATTAAAATCTTAATAATATTTTGCGGTACATAAAATAAGTCTTTAAAATAAATGCGAGTACATAACTCAGTAAATAAAAATAAAAAGGAAAAACGAGCATATACTGTACTATAAAACTTTTTTATACAGTTATTTATATATTAAAAATATTTCCAATATGATGTTAACATGCACATAAAAGAAATTTAACGTTGATTTCTTAACATATAAAAATATTCATATATTATAATAAGCAGATTAAGAAACACTAAACTATCACCGCCCTATTAGAATAATAGAAACTGATAGCATACTCTCATTTATTAACATACCTTTTCCATACATGTTGCTAGACTGAATATTTGGTGGTTCCTTGAAATGCGCCGAGGTTCTGATTGGTGTATGATCGAAATGCAAAGTAAGTCTATTCCGCCGTGGTGTGCTATTGGCTGAAGTAACGTCTTTGTGAGTGCTATTAAGTATAGAAGTTGTGGTTGCGTCCCCATCTACTTTGTCTTCACCGTTCTCTATCACCGGACTAGCAAGCGCTTTTGTAACTAAGCGATGTGCATTGTCTATAAAAAATAAAATAAATATTAAATTAATACTAAAATTTACGAGGTAGCAACCAACACGTTGGCTGGCGTAAGTAAAATAAAATATTCCTCAAAGAAAATTAAAATCTCGCTACTGGGTAACAATGGAGAAGATAACCATTTTTTGTTTTATATGCCAAAAAAATCTACAAAAAATTACGAGAATTACCGTGTTTTTAATTTTTTTCTATCTACAAAACTGACCGAGATATAAAGGCCCAAAGTTAACATTTTCGGTCTAAGCCGCGGGCCGAGAGCGACATCGTTGATGACGTCACAATTTCCATCTTCGTGCGAGAGACCCGACGCGCACTTAGAAAATCAAAACATTTACTCGAATGTGCCCGTCGCGCGCAGATTTACTTGCTATATATTTTTAACAAGAAACAGAACATGACACCATCTATTAAATATTGTGCTGTGTCTCAATGTAAAAATACGGCCACAAAAACACCTGAAGAGTTGTTTTTTAATGTGCCTAGAAACCCTACCCTCAGAAATAAATGGACAAATGCTGTGAGAAGAGCACATCCTTTAGGACCAAACACGGTAGCATATTGTTGTTTGTGATCATTTCGATGTAAGTATTCAAATAATAATAATCTTCACATGATAGCTCTTGGTTATTGGTAGTAAATGCTTTCTATTAGGCATGCCTAATAGAAAGCATTTACTACCAATAACCAATGTACCAACCAGGTACCAACGTACCTACTCGAGTCGCAGTGTTTAAGTAACTAACGATTCATTGAAGCTTTCTACGCTTAATGATCATTATAATTTCAAGAAGAAAGAATACCTAATACCTACATATTTAACTAAAACTACTTCAGTGTAAATAAACATCCAAACTTGGGTAAAGTACTTACCTATGTAATGTAGATAAGTCAATGACCTGTCGTGAGTTCGTAAGTTTAGATACCTACCTATGTTTGCAGCAAATTTTAAAATGTTTATAATGCATTAATATAAAGGTTAAAATATATGGAATATGTTAACAAACGTTTTTATATTTTTACGAGCAAAAATTCGAGCAAAAACTAAACACATCGCAGAGCTGTTCAACCTGCATACTTTGCGGGCCGCAAATGATGGAAGAAGTTTGATTATGAAGTGGAGCACGTAAATTTTTTTTCATGTTGTCCTATTTTTATGTATTACATAGTGATGGTACATATTTTAAATATTGATGGAAAACAAATTACGAGGTTCTTTATTTTTTTTATAGATTTTAAAGAAGTTTGTATTTTGTTCTAGGTCGAAAATGATATGGAAAACTACGTGAAGTACAAACTAGTTGTTGGTCCCCTCAAACTTAAAAAAGATGTTTTGCCCCACAAGTTTGCTTGTCAAAATCGGTATACAGAAAAACCACAAAGATTTTTACTATCAAAACTAAATGCCAAATCTAGGTTTAAACAGTTGCACATGAGATTGCCACTACTTCACAAGAAATTGAGCGTATATATGTTGTCGATCCTGTTACTACTCTAGATGATAATATTGACATTGATCCCTTGCCTGAAGAATATATAACTACGCTTTTAATCATAATAATAATGCGACCCCTTTTAATTATTATTGAAAACATCTGATTTTTAGATAAAATCATATTTTTATACACCGAAGGTATATTTGTAGTAAATTTCTTTATATACAACAGGATTTTTTTTAACCATAAAAACCACAAAAAGGTCAGGGTGCACTTAAGAAGAATAAGAAAACAAAACTAGTTAGAGGCAGATAGTAAGTAGGTAGGTAAGGAATGTTTACGTATTTTTGTTATACTTATTCTTATCATTAGCAAATGAAACCCAGAAGTATGAATGTAATAATGGGTACCTAGGTTATAAAACATTATCTTATGCATATTTCAGCCGCGACAAAATCTTTTTTTCTTAGAAAATATTCCGCCACCATCATGTCACGGACTATTGGAAGGTTGTCAGATTGACCTTTTGAAACCCTTCTTCCATCACTAAATACTTAAAAACACCAGAGCGCACGACGGCAAACAACTCACCCGCGAAATATTAATACAAACATTGATTTATATATTAATTCAATGACTACAAACGTATGATCGGCGCGCTGGAACGGTATGGCGGCGCGGCCGCATGGAATCTATGACGTCACGCGTTACACGCGGGCACGGGCGAGATTTTAAAAATGTACGTAAACTTTCCACACTTATAACTTCGGTAATAGTGCACCGATCGAAGTGAAATAAAAACTAAAATTATGTATTTGGTCTAGATATTTTACCTACGTACTTAAAAGTTTAATATTGTAACCTTGTTATCTTCTCCATTCTTTCCTTAGTATTAAAAGGGTTAAAGATAAACAAAGAATTAAGTGATTTAACAAAAAACTATACTACTAACTAGAAACTATACTATACTAACAATACTAACCTATAAAACCTACCTACCGATAAAGGAGGTGCAATGGTCATGACCATAGAATACTGTAATACACAATAGAATGGCTGTCAACCTTATTTTGTATCATATTTTAATTGTTTTTTTGTATCATGTTTTAATTGCTTATATGTGTGCTCGCCGGGAGCACACATATAAACAATTACGTCGTATTATCACTACTACAAATTCGATTCGCTGTGTTGACAGACTGAGTAAATTTAAACATTTTAGACTTTTGATTAATGTCCAAGATCATTAAAAAAATCGTTTAAATTTTAATACATATTTATTTGTAAATAGCGTGCAATTTTGGCATTTTCTTAATAATTTGCATGCGAAATTTGGAAATAATTGTAACGTCAAAACACATCTCGTGTTGACAGTTATACGTGCGAATTGACATGTTAGTGACATTTTAGTGACTACACGGGCTCCGCCTACTTACCGTTCTATTATGTATGTATTATAGTATTCTATGTTTATGGCAGTTTAAAATATACCCGGTTACATCAAAATTATAAGGGAAAAGTTCACTTTATATCGCTTTGACAATTAAGATGAATTTAATGCCACCTGATGTGTAAAAATCCATCAAGGAAGTTAAGGTCAAACATTTAGAGAAAAAATCCAATAAAGCGTCTTCAAGTAAAAGACATACATAATACATTCCAAAACCATTATTCTCTTACTGGAGCAGTCGGGTAATAAAAAACGTGTCGTTCACAAGCGGTAGAAGTAAAACCTTCAGTTAACTAAACTTCAAGAGAATAAGATGTATGCATGGTATCGGGTGAGTAGGATAATTGTAAGTTTTATTTATTATAATATTATTGGCAAGTTTAAAAATAATATAACATTTTATTCTACATCTATATTACATCACATATTGTAAGACTCCAAGTTTTCAATTGCATCATTATAAATATTAAATATATTCTAATCAACAAATTTCGTCCTTAATCCTTACTGCTGTTTTTTTTAAAACGTTACCTTCACACTAGGATTTTCTCCTGTATCATGGAGGCAGTTTACATACATAAATTGATAAGGACAAACAACCAGACCCGTAACAATTACTTATAGGCTATACAAATACTTATTCCGCGCGGGATTAGAACCCGCAGCACTCAGCCACGGTAATTTTATCTATACAATATTCCAACTCCATACAAACGGACGAAGCGAGAGCTATGCCTACGCGCCTCGATCTCGGCATGCGCTCGGCACGCAGACAGTCGTGACTGCCGCAGTGAGGATTTTGTGGAATATATATAAAAAATGGAGGAAATAAATAATAGAATAGAAATAAAGAAATAATAAATCCGAACTTCATTTAAAACCAAACATATAAATTGTAAAATAGCTGCAGGTATCTATAACCAAGTAAATTCCCAAAAATATTCCTTTTGGAGAAAAGGAATATTTTTGGGAAAAATATTCCCAATAATATTTATTATTGGGAAACATGGACAAGGTGGAGACCTTGTCCATGTTTTCCAAAACAATTTTTAGTTTATATTAGAATGCGGATTTTTATACTTAAAATTTCAATAATAAAGCATTTCGTACGTCTCAGCCGAGGCGCAAATATTTTTCATTTCATCAAAAATTTATAAGACCGATTTGTTATTCAAACATTAACATGGTTTTTTAATTAAATCTACTGATCAAAAAACGACCGCATATTTATTGAACATTTCATATTCAATTCACAAAGTACCTATTATATTTGTTTATATAAAAAAGAATAATTACAATCATAAAACTACATGGAAACACAAAGTAGGCAAATGTAAAAAAGCTGGAGCCAGGCAGCCCTATCGCATGTTTACGTACCGCGTGGCTGTAGGCATTTATTTCAAAGATACGGCCGAGTCACATTACTGTATAGATAATATTACCGTGACTCAGCGCTGTAACTCATTGGGTGCGTTTGGCAGAAAAAAGCGCTAGCGAGCGCTTGTAAGCAAAATGGCGATCGTAAGCGGTAAGCGCTGTCAAATCGTAAGTAGCTATTTTCCTCCAGAACACGATGTTAGTTTTAACCGGGGAATCTAACCTAATTTAAATATATGTTTGTAAAGTATTCATATTAAAAACTTACCAATCATGAATTTTTAATAGCATGTATATGTTTATTCATGTCATTATATTACTTGAAACTAATATTGCACAAAACAACTTATAAACTCTACTTCAAAACAAACAAATGAAATAAGTAAAATGGCGGATTGTGTCAGCGCTACTGAAGTAGCAATCGTGTCCTGGCCGAAAACTATTTTAGCGCTTATAAGCGCTTGCTAGCGCTTTTTTCTGCCAAACGCACCCATTACTAAGTCACTGCGCCAAAGTGCCGTCAAATCTTCATACATAATAGGAAACACTGTACACTGTATTCTATCTCATTCTCTCGTAGGCTAAATCCTATACACGTACATGTTTGTCTGTTTTTTTAGTGTCGATTTTTCGTTTCATCGAGTTTGGAATCCCTACGATTCTAACGAAGTTTTCACTTCAAAAAATAAATAAAGCGAGTTTTAAAAGTAAGTGACCTAGCACGATGGTGAGCCAGGGCGCGTAGAGCTGCGCGAGGCGTGCGCGCGCCTGCCTGGTGCGGTAGCGGTCGTCGTGCTCGTGCTTGGTGAGTAGCGCGCGCAGCACGCACAGCGCCGCGCGACGCTTCTGCGGCGCCTCGCGCAGCGACTGCTCGATCTGCGGGCGCAGCGCATGCCTTCGTCATTTTACCAAATCTTAAAAATAACGACAATACAACTTTTTCTGCCACCAGGGCTCCGCTTGGGAATGAAGTGAAATATTTGACATACGAGTATTACATAGCGGGGGAATTAAATTTGTTAGAAAAAGTTAGAGGTGAATGTTGTTTTCTGAAATATTAGTTACATTTTATATTTATCAGGTTAGAAATGGACAAATAAAATTACGGATGTTCCTATTAGTAGGAGAATTAAAAAAAGTTAACATATAAAATAAATATTATACATTATAAAATAAGATATACATTATAAAATAAGAATACATCACTGAGATGATGACACTCTGTGACTATCTGCTGTGTAAATTCACCTTAGTGCCAACTAATGACATCCGTTGAACGTTATATTATTATAATTACAGTTCATTCATTCATTACAGCCTATATAAGTACACTGCCGAACATACAACGTTGCCACACATAGGCGGATGCACAACCATGTTTTCTGTTTCCATTTACCTCTGCGCCTCTTACGACACCCACGGGAAGATATGGGCTAGTGGATGCTCTTACGCCGCCACTACATTGCATTATTCACATACTGCACTTGTCCTAAATATACATCAACATTTGTTTATTTATAAAGAATAGAAATAAAAAGAAAGTACCAGTAATCTAATCCAAAATAACTTATTTCTCTCAGAGTAGTCAATTCCATAATAACGTGATTATTTTTAAAAAGGAAATCACAAACCTGTTTCAGGAGAATCCCAGCTAGAAAATGTCTCATCATGAAGTCTTCTGTGAGCTTCATTTTTGCTGGATCTGTAAATGATTTTACTTATAATCACAAATTGATCACTTACAACTTGTATTTTATTACAGCCATATTTCAAATAAGAATCAGTGTTGTTAATTATTATACTTAATTGCAATATATAGACAAATCAACTAACCTTCATTACTTTCTTTAAAGATTTTATTTGTCTGTAATGGCAAGTTAAAAGGCACAAAGTGTTCATGTGAGCAAATGGTTTGTAAAAATGTGAATTTGAAGTCAAACAATGCCTTTGGATCACACGTTTTAAATTTGTCAAGGTATTTCTTAATTTGGCGAAAAACAAAGCCACGGTCCATAAATGAGAGACATGACTGAAAGAATAAATATTATTAAGATAATATTCACGTATTATTATTTAAATAAAACTCTATATTAGGGCCACTAATATTATTTATTCACCTTAAGAAACAAGGCGAGGTTTTTGTTAAATATATGAGTCTGCATTGGTTGTTGTAAAATATATGATGGTTCAACAAGATTGACCAATTTATCTATATTTTCTAATAGATCAGCGTGAAACCTTTCATTTCGCGACATCTGAAAACGTAATATATAATCTATAAATAAAATATATAACGCAAAAACTAAAAAGTAAGTTATGTTCTTAAATCTCAACTTTTCTTGAGAAAGGGATACACATTTATAAATTAAAATAAAAAAGTAACTGGAAGCTTACTCTTTTTTCTGTGGTCCTTCGAGGCAGATTATTGACACTTGAGGTTGATGAAACTATTTCGACTGTTATTTGATATATTAAATCATTATAAAATTAATATTTTATTACCTTTATTCGCCCTGTATTGATAAGATATTGCGCCATGCTCTTAATAATAATGTCAAAGAAAAAGTTTGAGTATTGCATAAATTTATGTCCGAGTAAAAAATCTTGTTGGTTTGGATCCACGAACATGTGGAGAGGCGCAGTCAGTACAGTGTGCAGTTTGAATCCAACACAACTGAAGACATACTGATAAAAAAACAAATGCAGATCAAACACCTTTATTTTAAAATAAAAACAAAAATTTTTTTTCGTGTATAGTTGAATACCTTAACATAACTGTCGAGTAAATCTTTCCTTCCATAATCGTGTATCACGTGGACAAAGTGCACTATCAATTTAACAATCTGATAGCCCATATCGTGGGAATAACCCTTTTCAACAGTCTGTAAGCGGAAATGTTAGAAATATCCTATAGTATTACGTGTTTACACATTTGTAGTACAAACTGTACTGTTTTTGGACGATTTTAAGATAATATATCATATATAATTCTTTTGATAAATACTTTAAAAAAAAACTAAAATAAAGTAATGTATAAGTGTTAGTAAATTGCTTCCTTACCATTAGTTCAAACAGCTGATTTAAAATGGTAGGCAAAAATGCTACGAGCGAATTCAACTTAATAGCGTGTGCTGCTTTAATTGCGTTGATAACATCGTTCCAAGGCGGCGGTGATGGCGACGTTGGGGGAGAGTTACTCTTGATGAGTTTCTCGGCATGGCTGAACAGGTTGTGAAGATGGATGTCTCTTGTAACGACAGTTGAATCTAACACCAGTTGGCAGCGAAATAGCTGTTTTTCTGCTTCTACCCACACAACTTCTGGTCCTGTGTTCTATGAAAGGACTTTTGTCAGTTGAAACATGTTTCAAATGTGATGAAATTCTTACCATTAAAATAAAATAAAAAAGTTATTTTACAGCCTGAATTTATTTGCAACTGAAATAACGCAATCCTCCGCTATTCCAATTAGAAAAAGGTTTTTACGTCGTCTTTAATATTATTTATTACGAAATTTCGTAGTCACCCCCCCAAAAAAGATGGACATACTTAAAATCTACCTAGACAATGCTACACACGTAATTTACTATACTTTGTCCTATTCCCACATTATCCTTACGTCGTGAAATGTTCTCCCTATTTTTATGTATTGATAGTGGAAAAGTGGAGAATATGGATAATCATGGTGCAAGTTATTTTTATAATCTTGAAAACCTGAAACTTATTCACAAATATTGTTGCTAAATTGTAAATACATACTTAGACAAATTAAAAATAATAAATATATAATTAAATTGGTTGACCCCTGGTACCTCCCGCAAATTTCAAATGCAAAGCGCTCCAAATTTCACCTAATTTGGTGAAATTACTATACTGCAAAATCTCGAAGTTATGTTAAAAAAAATGTTTTTTTTTCGAATTCTTTCTCCTCCAATAATTCACGAACGACTGAACAGATTTTTATTTCCCAAACGGCATTAGACTGTCATTTTTTGAGGATAAGAGCTGATTAGTTTTTGAAATCGATCGGTGAAGCCGTTTAAAAGTACCTATACCAAAAAACAGTTTTTCAAAATGTTTATTTTTGAGATTTCTCAATATATACTCGTCCGAATGAGTTCATATTATATCTGATGAAAACGTGATTTTCGAAAATCGGGGTGAAACCAATAACTTCCCTATTTTTGAAAATTTTCAATTTTCTTAGCGGGAAGTCAAAAAATATGAAGTAAAAAATTTCTTTCTTTATAATTATTATTTACAACTCTGTTTATTTTTTGAATGTTATTTTTACATCTCATTTTCCTTTGAATCAACAGTTTGACAAATAAGTCTATAATTTATCGATTTCAAAACAATATTTTCATAAATAATTCCCATTTATTGACAACACAATGTATGCTTACCCCTTTCCCAAGTCCGAGAGGCTGAATAGCGAGGTATCCAGAAGGTAGATGAGTTGCTATAGGCAAGTTCACTACCTCCTCAACGAACTTATCGTTCTTTAGCAACGGCACCCAAGCATAACTGAAACATAAAATACTTTTCATAAGTACTTATGATTCCTCAGCAAGTAAAAGTCAAATGCTGTAAATGGTATTATTTGGCTGTAGGGTGGCTTTGATATAAGCACCAAAATTAGCATGCTAATTGGCGATCGCAGAATCAGTCGTGTCATAATTTAATGTTTGCTACACATCGTTTCGCCTGGCACATGGCCATTCGATTTTTGTGTTATTTCCTATAATCACTTCTTATACACTCACGGTGCGAACTGTGGTGATGGACCTTACGTCGCAACTTTTCAGCATCAACTTTACAGCTATTATTATAATCATATTTCGCAGTGATATTAAAATCGAAACAAAACTTACCCAATACATGTTTCAACATTGGTGTCGTTTTTCTTAGTAAGATCGCAGGAGATGTGATGGAATGTGAATAAGAGATGGTGTTTCGATGTAATCGTTGCCGGTAAACGTATTTTAGCTTCATCGCACCAACTCGGGTTTGCATTATGGTGTAAAACAGAGCATCGATACTGAGATACCATGCCCGTACGACCATATATAACCTGAAATGATGATTTTATTTGATTTTTAATGTCGATAGTGCAGCCTCGTTGCCGACGAATGTGCAAGTGCCAGGAGATTGCCTTGTAGTCTGCGGTGAGTCGAGAAGAAGGCAAGTAATCTGCGAAAGTGCCGTGAAGCAGAGATGAGCAGTAAGGCTCAGAGCTGTGCTGAACACTGTATAGCGCAGAGAGTAGCTTGAAGGAACAGGAAGCATTATTATTCCAGTGCCGCGATGAACCTTGTGAAGCTAGATGGCTTGCAGGATATGAAAGACTGCTGACGATATTTGCTCGGGAGCGAATGGGTGGGGTACTCTACGACGATGATGGAGCTTGAAGTTTCCGAAGGTAGTTAGTTGCGTGTTCAAATTACGTCGGGCAAGGTGTTCTGCCCGGGGAGCGGCCCACACTCCGTGTGATAGTTCGGAGATGTTCTATATATACTGTTTATGATTCGGAATTTTGATAGCGTGATTTAGGCTTCGGTGTAAAAAAGTAAGCGAAACGCTTACTTTTTTTTTCATTTAACCGTAAAATTTAATGGCCATTTTATAATTTAATGCTATGCTGCCCTTTTTGATAAATATATTAAATAATAACTCAATGTTACGCTTTTGATAAATATATTAAATAAAAATCCTTATTTATGTTGTTATTTGATATTATGTAATGTGGTTTTGTAGTGGATTGATATCAAGGCAACGTAAAAACCGTAAGACCAATGTTAGCGTCTAACATTACATAAAAAATCGACAACTGATACTTATCTTATGTAGAACATAGTGTAACCAGGTTAAAGGGAATGATATAGATAAGATTTCAGTTTTCATAAAGTAGTTTGTTATTATCTGTCAGTTTGGATTTACTGTAACAATGCCCGGCGTATGCCTCCGGCGACCCAAATAGAAATTATAGCAATAGGTTAATGAATACTTGACACGCAGAATGAATAGTAACTTTTTATAATTTTTAAATCTACGGACATTCAAAGTCAACATCCCATCACCACAGTCCCATTTGCAAATTGGACTCTCGCATGGTAAACAAAATTTGCCACGAGGACCACGTCAGGCAGGTGAAATGGCGATTTTAGCATCATCCATCTTGAATGAGATATTAATTTCATCTATCCATCGTATACCACAAGATCATTGGTCTATTTCACAGAACTATGAAAAGTAAAGGAATAAATCTGACTCATAAATAAAAAGTATATTGTAATTACTATGTACATGCACATAAGAAATATATACATAATATGCATTTACAGAGAACTATACGTGTTTTAACAAAAAATAAACCAATTGCAATATGATAATAAATAAGGTTTATTTAAATATTATATGATGAGAATAATTTAATAATATACTGCTCCTGGGTTCAAAGCCTATTCATATCCCAGCTAGAACCAACAGACTACGGGTTCGGTAAAATACTTGAAACGACGGGAATATAAAAAAGTTAATATACGCGATAAAATCCGTAAAAACTAATTTCATTTAGCGAACGAACTTATTAGAATCGTCGGAAATAAGCAAAAATAAATTTTGTTTTTATTACAATAAAACATATTGTGTCTCACCTGTAATGGCTTATTGTCTCCCGTATCGTTGTCCCTTAATTCGATCGAACAAGCGATGTTTCTCGCTCGAGCAAACACCTTCTGGGACTCAAATATCAAGTACAACGGGCGGACATACAAATGGTGGATGAACGCCGCGTAAGGCTGTTCGGGTTCCAAGTTTAGTGTAGCCAATTCTAACGTGAGTGGCGCAGCAGGCGGCAATGGAAAAGGCTTCAATGCCGCATATGAGCTTGTCATGCAGTCTATAAAACAAAAGATTAAAAATCGCGACCTTGTAAATGACTCTAATAATCCTACACCTTTAAACGAGCAATTCTTGTGTATATATAAACAGAATCTCCGAAACGGCTGCAACGATTTTCATAAAATTTAGTGTTCAGGGGGTTTCGGGGGCAATACATCGATCTAGCTAGGATTCATTTTTAGAAAATGTCGTTTTAGGCAATGAAAAACCGCTACAATATCATTAGAACAATAAGGTAATTTTTTTTAAATTATTATAATAGCTTAAATGAAATATCTTAGTACCCTGGTTTGAGTCCTGACTACGGTGCGACTTTTTCCTTTTTTTTTCTAAAGGTCTCAATGTGGAATAGATTTGGTGATATAATGAACTGATTCGGATGAGTAGATTTTGAGAAATCTCAAAAATAAAAATTTTGTAAAACTGTTTTTTTTAAATAACTTTTAAACGGCTTTACCGGTCGATTTTAAAAACTAATTAGCTCTTAACCTCAAAAAATGACGTCGAATACCGTTCGGAAAACAAAAATCGGTACATTCGATCGCGAAATATCGAAGGAGAAAGAATTTGAAAAAAAAAAAAACGTTTTTTAGCATAACTTCGAGATTTCGCAACATAATTTGGTGAAATTTGGAGCACTTTGTATTTGAAATTAGCGGGAACTTCTTGGGATGGCCTGCAGGGTCAACTAATTTTTTATGGGATAAGGGTGACACGCGAGCACACAGTCCACCTGATGGTAAGTGGATGCTGCGACCCATAGGCATCTACATCTATCCTCGATTGCGAATCAAAATGCAGATGCGATACTAAGATGGAACGCCTCGTTTCCAGTAAAAAGAGTCTCCGATTCTCTACACTCGCTATACGAAACACAGCAGCGTTAAGCTGCTATTTTACGCTGGTATTCTATGAGAGCGTGGTCCTTCCCCGGTCGAGCGTGAGGACAAAGAAGGATAGCCTCGTTTCCAGTAAAAAGGGTCTCCGGTTCTCTACACTCACCATACGAAACAGCAGCGATAAGCTGCTATTTTACGCTGGTATTGTATGAGAGCGTGGTCCTTCCCCTTTCATAGGTCGGCTCGACCGAGGAAGACTCACTCTTTTACAGAATACAAATGAGAAATATTAGCGCAATGTTATAAATTAAATAATATTTACTGTTAAGGAGACATTTCATCTTAGTCCTCATGGGTGACATCGCATCTGCATTTAGATTTTTAATCGAAAATAGATGCATCATCATTTGTATAAGTGGTGCTCGATTGTGAGCCCTAATAGAATAAAAATGTAAGAGTATCCATCACCCAATTCTTACCAGTGGGTGTCGTAAGAGGCGACCGTGGGAAACGCTAGAAAGATTTTCAATGTAATTTATTATTTTCCATTTACATTGGACAAAAATACCGAGACCCACCATGGGGAATAAGGTGAAAGTACGACACGTTTGATACTTCAATTCGTCGATTCCAATGGCAAGCGTGGCAAATCAAGACAATTCCTCCCTACAACGGGTGAGACCCAAGTCCGGCAGTGTACTTCTACGGGCTGATGATGAGCGTGTTGACTGTTAGTACTTATAACTTAGACTCTGCTGTCTAGTATAATCGTGTCCCCTCTCAAAAGACTTTTTGTTATTTCTTTAAATATACTTTTACGTTACCCACTACATGACATTTGGTAATTCTGGTATTTTGCCATTAAACAGCAATTAAAAAGAATGAGAATGAATTCAAAACTTAACTGTAAGATTTAAAAACATAGATTGAAATATCGTACTAGGTATAGGTTCGTTGCTATGCTGTATGTTAATGCTGAGCCATCCAGGCACCACGGTTAACTTCGCAAGTTTCTCTGGTTTTCTGTAGTCCGACAAAATTTTTATAAGATCGTCATCGGACATTTTATTTGGCTCCTGGCGGTATATTGCCGGAAAATCTGGCGTCGTATCTAAATCATTGCTATATAATCTGAAAATTTATAATTATAAATAGAGTAGAGTAGAGAGAGAAAATTTATAATTATAAAAAGCTTGGCGTGCTCAGCAGAGCGGGACAGTATTTCATGCCGGCACACCGCCTGCAACTTTACAAGGCGCAGGTTCGGCCGCACATGGAATACTGTTCCCATCTCTGGGCTGGGGCTCCCCAGTACCAGCTCCTTCCACTTGACCGCATCCAGCGCAGAGCGGCTCGAATCGTCGACGACCGAGTGCTTTCCAATCGGCTCGATCCACTGGCGTTGCGAAGAGATGTTGCATCTCTTTGCGTATTTTATCGCATCTATCACGGGGAGTGCTCTGAGGAATTGTTCGGATTAATCCCAGCCGCCAAATTTCGTGAACGCACGACACGGCAAACGTCCCGATACCATCCACACCATCTGGATGCTTGGCGGTCCACCACTGTACGTTTCACAAGGAGTTTTCTTCCACGTACAACCTCTCTGTGGAATAGTTTATCACCGGCGATTTTTCCGGACCGATACGACCTGGGGACCTTCAAGAAAAGAGCTTACTCCTTTCTAAAGGGCCGGCAACGCACCCGCAATTCTCCTGGTGTTGCGGTTGATCATGGGCGGCGGTAGTCACTTAACATCAGGTGAGCCGCATGCTCGTTTGCAACCTCTTCTATATAAAAAAAAAATAAAGTTGTTTCGTTCATGTACATACTACCATACATATTGATTAAAACTACTTTTACGGATTTTATCGCGTTTATTTTACTTTCAATTACTTTTATTTTCAATTCCCGACGTTTCGAGCTATTTCCAGCACCCATGGTCACAGAGGACTGAGATGACTGACGTCCCGATGTCATTGTTAAACCCGGAGTACCTTCAGATTTTTTTAAAATTATTGTTTATGGTCCGATCTATGAAAAATAAACTATGTCCTGAGGTCTTGCAGTGGTATGCTTGGGTTTAGTTTTAATATTATTAATTATAGGATCCCAAGCAGATGGTAGTACCCAGCCTCCTTCTCTATTGAAATTAGGATGTTTTTTAATTTCAATAGCCTCACGTATCATCCTTGGTAGGAATCGGTGTTCTTTCGCGAGGATTTGTGGTCTATCTGATGTAATGGTTGGGGCCGTCTAGGATATGATCACAAACTGCATAAAATCCGTAAAAGTAGTTTTACTCAATGTGTAGTGCTCGCGTAAATATAAGAAATCATTATACTACCATACATGTTAATAGTTACCTAAACAAAGGTTTTGCGGCCCATGCAAATGGCATCTTGTAGTTTCCCACACGGTTCGCATACGCTTGCACCGTTTTGTGAACTTTGAGTCCTAATCGTGGGTCTTTGGTTGCCTTAAGGTACGGTTCGAGTACCTGACTTACGTGACCTTGAAGAATTTTATCGATTTTCACAACCACGAACAAATCTGGGTGTGGATTATTCACGGATAAGACCACCTAGAATTGAATTAAAACAAATTTAAAATCTAGGCCACGAAGGTACAATTGATCAAGAGATCAGGGCTCCCGCTATAAACTACGTGTAATAGACATAAGCTATCCAAAGGAAACGATTATTACCCGTACCGACATCGAAAGCCTATAATGTATGAGATGCACCTATGAAATTGCAGTTTTATAAAGAAAATTAAAATAATTTTCATTAATTATGTTTTATACTTGCATGTTATAATATATATATATATATATATATATATATATATATATATATATATATATATATATATATATATATACGGAAATTATATGTTTAATTGAATGTTTGCCCGACAATAACTGCTCTTTATCGAGCTCAGGGGTTTAATTGCATGATATTAAGACATAACTAACATTTTTAAAATTATCAGACAATCTGACTGTCTGTCTGCCTGTCTGTTCAGGCTAATCTTCGTAATGGCTGTACAGATTGTGATGTAATTTCACGAACAGATAGAAAGCAATGACGGGACGGATTTAAGCTATATTTTATCCGACAGATTTTTTTGGCATAATGGAAAAATTGATAAAGTAAATGATTATTGACAACTATTTTGAAAAAAAAACCGGCCAAGAGCGTGTCGGGCCACGCTCAGTGTAGGGTTCCGTAGTTTCCCGTCCGTCACAATAAGTGTTCCCACTAAGAGTTTAAAGGTGGGTATCCGTTATGTTCGCGCTCCTGCAACTGCTCCCGGTAGTGGATACTGTTATTTTCATCCAAGTTCAAAATGATTTTCCTAGAAAGTCCTTATAAAGTTCTACTTTTCAGATTTTGTTCATATTTTCTAAACTTATGGTTCAAAAGTTAGAGGGGGGGGGGGGACACATTGTTTTTTACTTTTGGAGCGATTATTTCCGAAATTATTGACATTATCAAAAAATTATTTGAGTAAACCCCTATTCATTTTTAAATAGCTTTCCAACAATATATCACACGTTAGGGTTGAAATTAAAAAAAAAATCATTTCCCACTTTACATATAGGGGGGCTACCCTAATAAAACATATTTTTCCAATTTTTATTTTACCAGTTTGTCGGCGTGATTGATACACATATTGGTACCAAATTTCAGCTTTCTAGTGCTAACGGTCACAGAGATTAAGCGAGGACGGACAGACGGACAGACAGACATGGCGAAACTATAACGGTTCCTAGTTGACTACGGAACCCTAAAAATGACGCCACATTAATAGATACCATCCAGGCGCAGCCGGAGAATCATCATCATCATCATTACAGCCCTTCACAAGTCCACTGCTGAACATAGGCCTCCCCCAAGGTATGTCACAAAGCACGGTCCTCTGCCACCTGCATCCATCGATTTCCTGCACGTCTTACCAGGTCGTCACTCCATCTCGTGGGGGGTCACCCTACAATTCGCCTACCGGTACGAGGCTGCCACTCGAAAACCTTTTTTCCCCAAAGGTTGTCTGTTTTTCTAGCAATATGGCCGGCCCATTGCCACTTCAGTTAACTAATCCTTTGGGCTATGTCGGTCACACTGTTTCTACTGCAGATATCCTCATTTCTAAGTTTATCACGCAGAGAAACCGCGAGCATAGCCCTCTCCATAGCTCGCTGAGCGACTTTGAGCGTCTTCATACGGCCAGCAGTGAAGGACCATGTCTCGGTTCAATAAGTCATCACTGGTAACACGCACTGGTTGTACAATCTAGTTTTCAGGTTTTGAGGTATACCCGACGAGAAGATGTACGGAGTATAGAATAAAACAAATCTAGTCAACTATAAAGAAACGGCAATAGGTGGGTAACAACAAACAGGATAAAAATTTTAGTAGTCCTGACGGGAAAGAAATTTGATTGTTCACGTACTATAAAAGTTAAGGCAATTACTTAACCTCCGAGTTACTACGGCCCTATGACGTATGAGAAATAAAATGTGAGAATAAGTTTTCTTATCGCGCGAGAGTTGTTTTCATTTTTAAATTTATTGGATAAGGATTATTGAATTTGGAAGAGACCTTTCCTTGTTTCATAATTTTCTCGAATATTAGGGGGATATGCGTTTGTATCTGAATGTTTTTATTGTACTGTGTAGTATTATTTCTAATAGCGAAGCAATCTTAAACAAGATAATTTGATAATAAAGTCACGCACCTGCTTTTTCGATCTGAACCATTCGTCAGGTATTTGTTTAATATCTAATTTAACATCGTAGCTAAAATTCTCGACTAAGGATTTTGTGCATTCCGCGTCTTTGACTAGATCCCTAACGGCGGCGTGGTTGATGTCGAAATGGAAGTCCTCGGTTAGTTTCTTGCCGCTGCGTGCGTCGTACAACGCTAAGTGTGTAAAGTATGGCTCAACTTGGCAAAGGAACTCTTTGTCGCCATCTATCGGCGCTTGTAATCTAAATTTTAAGCTTTCGCATTTGAGCAAAATTCTTTGGCCAAAATGTTCTCTGAAAATAAAAAAGGTATTTTACAAAACAAATTCATATTTTTATTGTCAGCGCACTGGGTGATTGTAAAACTGGGCAGTTTTTGTCTGACAACATTTTGACACTAAATGACTTAATATTCGTAAATATTTATGTCTATGTTGAGCCACAGAATTCCATTTAAAAATGTAATTTTTAATTTCTTCATAATCTTTGATTGGAGAAATTCATCAACAAATTGCATTGGAGGATAAGGCAGATTAGTAACATAGCCATTTCTAATACAAGTACAAGCGTTTCACAGGTACACAGGCGGATCAATTGTACAATCTCTCAACTCTGTCTTGAATTCTGTTAAAGTTAAGTAAAAGTTACAGCCTTTATACGTCCCACAGCTGGGGGGCCTCCTCTCATTTCCGAGAGGGTTTTAGGACAAGTAAATCCGCCGCGCTACCCATTGCGTGTTGACGAACTTCACACGTCTTCGTAATATTTTTTTCTCAGACATGCAGATTTCCTTACACTGTTTTCCTTCACCACCGAGCATGTGATAAATTACATTAATTTATTATTAATTATTATATTACATATATATGTACATTTACATGTACTTCATTTTAGATTTATTTACATTATTAAAAATAATATGATGTCCATACTTGAAAGGTTCCAACTGTGGTTCAGGCGAAGGAGTCCGCTTATAGGGCAGGTAGAATATGTTTGAACGGCATTCATTCCTCGCTGCCGCTATAGACATATCAGTTTCTCGCGAATAGCGCATGAGCAAAGGATTCATACTGTGTTCTAGGCCCTTTAAAGTCCCGTAGATAGGAGGAGGTGGTTCCGCTGTCAGCGATATATCCGCATCTACGTTAAAATCGATTTGTAAGATAACTTAGCTTTGTTAACCTATATTGCCTGTTATCACGCACAATACAGTGATTTTTATTAATACCGACGACCTAGAAACATCCAACAAGATTGAAACGTAATAAATATTCGTAAAACGTTTTTTTTTTACGATATATTTATAAATGTAACCTTGTGCTATATAATTATATGATTAATGAAGATAGAGACTAAAAAAAAGATTGATTGTTACAACTTGAGAAAATCGAATATTTGTAACAAAATGTTAGACAGACTTATCTAGGTGCATTACCAGAAAATCTCAATTTATTTTTTGTCAAGAACAAAATATCAGTACTAGACAGAAGAATCAATCAAGCATATAAAATGAAAGAACTTTACCTTTGTCTAACACTTCCTCTGCTTGATGATTTTCTTGACTATTCTTTTTCAAGGCGGCCTTAAAAGCATTTATCCATTCATTCATTTCCTCCTCATTTTCTGTTGCAAAAGTATATCCTTTATTGCCAGCCATTCGCAGCTCAAAACAAAATTTTCCACGTTTCGCATTCTACAATTAATGGAACGACTTAAAATAAAAACATGACTAATACTACAAAGCTTTTGAATAGATACTTACTTTAACAACATCGGAGCAAAAATCCATAACAATTGTGAGTTTGGTATCGGTTTTCTTTTCGTCCTTATATACTTCAAGTATATAGGCGCCGTCAGCTTCTCTGACCATTGAGCAATACCGTTTCTTGAACGACTTGGATGCGAGGTTACTAAATATCCTATCTGAGCCGATTTCGGGTCCCTTGAGCAGGTACCCCTCTTTGGTACCGACGTCCACTTTGGCTGCTTGAGCTTCATGATCGCTTTCGCTTTCCGCATCAATGTCATATACTTCTTCGGTCAATTTATTGCCTATTGGTCTTTTAGGAAAATAATAATATCGTTTTATTTATTGAAAACGATCTATATTTTACATAGTAACAAGTTTAGATAAGTCATTACCATTACATCCTATCAAAATTTGCTGAAAATTGGCCTTTTGTCTCTCCTATGATTATTTGCCACAGTTGCCACGTTTGGTAAGAGAGTTTTGAATACGAATCATCGAAGAGATAACATTAAAATGGAGAAAAACGAAATTAGTGCTGTCATCAAGTACCTCTGTTTAAAAAAATTCTACCAGACATCATACACAGCTACTTGGTGAAAATATTGAGGGACTTTGCTCCACCATATTCCACAGTTGCACGCTTAAGCTAGGCGGAATATCCACGGAAGATGAACATCGCGAAGGACGCCTATCCATATTCCTCACTGAATATAACGTGAGTAAAAGTCGAAGATGTCGTATTGGCAGATCGCAGTGACCACCATGCTACTATTTCTAAATAGAATAATATTATGTACTTATTATACAATAATTTACATCTTAATACTTTAATTAAGCTATGTAATTATTGGGTTCTCGGCAACGGTTCTAAAGATATGAATGAAATGAAGATTATTTAGAAACATTATCTATGAGTGGTATTTTTTTTCTAACGCTGAGTAAAACTCGCTCGCCCTTATACTATTTCTTTAAGCAACGTTTGTAATCATATTCAAATCTCAAATTATTCGAATATAAACCGGATATCTGAAATTACTTCACATCTGTATCTAAAACCGTAACTGATACTAGAGTTTTCTCATACACACCTATCCATACACGGCTTCGAAATCCTATATCGGTTACAACAGCTGTTTTCTGTTGACTAACTTACGATACTTGTCCAGAATGTAAGAAGCGGGAAGTCAACTTCTCCTATATCAATGGAACGATATAGACGATGGACACTCTAACTCCACATTATTTATTTTACATTAACAACAATTCATTTTAAATTACTTAACTACATATCAATAACTGCGGCATTATTAACCCATCAAGTACCTTGACTTAGGAAGGACTGTTAAAAAGAAAAAGATCTGATGGCAGCTTTTTGTAAAATAACATGTTTGAAAAATAACAACATTTGATATACTCTAAATATAAATGTTTTTATTTTCTTGTTGACTACGATGTAGTAAAAATAGAAGAAATTAATTTCAAATATTAGTGCCACTTTACATATCATCATTTCAACATCGGCTAGTTACTCGTTAAATCATCATGTAGTTTATGTAAACAACAAACGCAATATAAAAGATGTATGTTTGCATGCAACAAAATAGCATTAGACTAATCGTCTCCACTATAATATACCTATCTAAATACCTACATTGGGTTTTAAGACAACGGGAAGCCCCACGTCTTACACTTATCGTTTCTAAGTTACTACATTTCTTTTTGCTTTACCCTGATAAATAATAAGAAAATGAGTAAAGAGCGTGTTAGATAATGACTGACGAAATATCACAAAAATTTAAATTTTCCTATCATGCTTCCGTAACCATGAAAAGTATGTTAATTAATACGGTAATGAGCAGACGATCTGATTTGTCGAAAGGTCAACGCATTTGCTGCAACTATACATGTATTTATAAAATGGTATAAAGCAGATGGCAAACTAAAAAAACATGTTACGACTGAATGACAGGGTGATAAATTGTGTGATAAGTGTGGTTTGGAAGATGATGAATGTAGCTAGTTTGGTCATGTAAAAATAATGAACGAGGAAAGAATGACAACTCTCTCTCTTTCTCTCTCTTCCTGGCTATGTGTCCCACATGGTGGTGGGGTCAGCCTTTCTTGTCTTACGCCTCCACTTCGCTCTATCCTCGACTTCATTTTCGGAGACTTCGCACTCTCTCATGTCCTTTACCACTACATCTTTCCATCGTGTTTTGGTCTGCCCCTGGATCTTCGACCTGGGATGGAAAGTTGTAGTGCCAAGTTCCCTACGTAGTCTGGTGGCCTCCTCTTCACGTGCCCATACCATCGCAGCCTACTTTCCTGCATCTTGTCAGCGATGTCGCGCACGCCCAAGCTTCCTCGCACGTACTCGTTGCGGATTTTGTCGAGCTTGGTAACGCCGCACATCCACCTCAGCATCTTCATCTCGGCAACTTGCATGGTATGCACATTCTTTTGAGTTACGGCCCATGTTTCACTGCCATACAATAGGACTGGTCTGATGATGGTCTTATAGATTAAAAGGGAAGAATGACAACGCAAATCTATATTGCAGAAGTGAACGGCAGTGTCGGGAAGGCACGGCCTAGGCGAAAGTTTATCGACCAAATTGGCGATATATTGGAAATGGGTCAAATTAAGAGTACCCTTAAATAACGAGTGCATGCGTAGGTATATGGATGTGGTGGAGGCGAGGGAGGAGTATCAGGGTGGTGCCAAATGGAAGTCCATATCCATCTGCCCCTTTGGGTGACAGGCGTGAGTGTTTGTATATTGTTATAATAATAAATAGTTTTAAGTGATGTTAGAAGGTTCTAGATTCAGACGTAGCTTATTTAATATATGAATGGTTTGTTCTAATCACACCTTTATTTGCCGAATTGAGTTATTTAGTGTTATTGTAGCATCGGCTGTCTATGGCCGGTAATATTATGTATTTTGTGCTATGGCTTAGCTGTATTAAAAACAAACATAACGTTTGAGTCGCTATCTATTGGATGTCACGCGATATTCGAAGCGATTCGCTTAGTCTGACTTTAACACACTATCAATAACGTGAAGAGCTATAAATATTAAAATATAACCTTCCTTGTAATAAATGGGTAAGCAATCATTTTATTAATGGTAAATATTGCTAGAGCTTCCTGTATAGTGGCGGCTTAAAAACATCCATTACCACATAACATCCGGTTGGTATTGTAAGAAGCGACAGATGTACATTTAAATAGTAAATTGGTAGCAGCATCTTTCTCAACAACAACAACACAAGGTATAGAAATAAATTTGGAAAAGCCAAAAGTGCACACTTTGAACTCGAATATTTTGAATAATCAATTTACTTTTTTTTATTTTAAAGCTAAAAAAATTGTTTCTGTTTAATTAACACGAATTTTTTTTAACTGCTTGATACCGGTGATTCGTATTTTGCTTCAGAAAATAAAATGGCAAATATTAATGAACGGGACAGTTTACAATAGTGGAATTTAAAAGACTTCCTAAGGATTAACATCTAAAGTGAATAAAAAAAAAAACAAAGTGCTTATCACTTAGATTTTTTTTCCAGTTTTTCGAAAGATATCTTGTTCACATCCTGACCAACTAACGTCCAAGTGAAATTATTTTCAACTAACTTTTTTTTAATAATAATCACAATAATACACAATAATGGGGGATGAGTCGCTCGCGTCCGTAGGCTTCGACCACCTAACCTTAGGCCCACCCTACACGTGTCCCCCGGGTGGTGCTAAACGAGCGACAAAGCCGAAAAAAATAGACTCGGCTCCTCGCCGTATGGTAGCGGCGTAAAATCTACCACCACCCCTTGCTCCGCACCATGACTCAAGAAATAAAAGAAATGGCCCCGAGTTCCCGGCGCCCCTTAAATGGGGCAGGGGTGCGAAGAATCTCCGGGAGAAAAACCGGCGACGAGGTTCGCCACCCGTCACGTTCTGTCTCCCGGAGGGGCGAAAAGTGGATTGCGGAAACCCGTCTGGCTACGCTGAATGTATGTGGAGGAATGAACGATAAGATGGATGAAGTATGCGAAATGATGAATGACAGAGGAATAGATGTGTTATGTGTGAATGAGACGAAACGAAGGGGAAAGGATGCCACTGCACATGGCACCTATACCGCATATTGGTCTGGTGTAGGCGAGACCGAACGGGCATGCCAGGGAGTCGGTTTCATCCTTTCAGAAAGAATGGGTCAATGTGTGAAAGAGTATGAATGTGTAAGCCCGAGACTGCTATGGATACGAATGAAAGTGGGCTTAAAGAAGCTGTTCCTGCTAGGGGTGTACGCCCCAGATATGTCTAAGCCCACTTACATCCGAGAGCAGTTTTGGGACATGGTAAGGATGGTGTTGACAAAATGTAAGGAAAATGAAAATATTATTATGTTAGGAGACTTTAATGGAAGGGTTGGGGTGAAGAGGTCTGGTTATGAAAGGATATTGGGAATGTTTGGTGATGAAAGTATAAACGAGAATGGTGAAGACCTCCTCACCGTATGTGCGGAAAAGAATCTTTTTGTGAAGAATACTTTTTTTCGTCATAAGAAGATTCACATGTATACATGGGAAAGAGGTGATGATAGAAGCATGATAGATTTCGTAATTGTGGATGAAAGAATAGGAGCGCAGTCGTAGATACAAGGGTTTACCGGGGGTCCAACGTAGGGACGGATCATTACTTGGTCTTATGTCGAATTAATGGTCTTTTCAAGCGTTGGCGGCATCGGACATCTGTGTCTACCACTGCGTTACAGCGTATAAGAATAGAGAAGTTACAAGATGAAGATGTGAAAGAGAAGTATAAATGTAGACTGAGAGAAAATATTAGATGTTTAAATGAGTTGGGTATGAATGATTCAGACTTGAATACTGTGTGGGATAATATTAAGAAAGGTTTGGTGGATACCGCCACCGAAGTATGTGGTGTAAGTAAGAGAACAAATGAAAGGAAAAGTAATACGTTATGGTGGGATGATGAGGTACGGGTGGAAGTTGAATCAAAGAAGAAAGCATGGTTAGATTTACTGGCAACCAAAGCTGGTAATTCTTCTGGTATGAATGATGAGATTGAAGGAAAAAAGGCAGAATTTAGACGTCTAAATAAGAGAGTAAAAGAAGTTGTTGAAAGGAAAAAGAAAGGAAGAACGGATAATAATGATAGAAGGATATCTGATAATTTCCAGGCTAACATAAAAATGTTCTGGAAACTCGTAAGAACTGCCAGGGGAAATACAAAACAGCCTATAATAAATGCTATAAGAGACGAGAATGGATGTATTCTGAATGATGAAGTTTCGAATTTAAACAGATGGAAGGAATACTTTGAAAGCGTATTTATGAGTGAAGAGTCGTCTGAACTAAATGAAATAGAAATTCCGAAAGAAGTGGAAAGGGGTATGGAGATAAGTGTAGATGAAATAATGAAAGCAATGAAAAGCATGAAAGCAGGTAAGGCAGCTGGATACGATAGAGTATCACTCGAGATGCTAAGGGCTGGAGAGGGAGTGGTGGCAGGCCTGCTGTACACCTTGTTTAATTTATGTTGGGAATTAAAACGGGTACCGGATGACTGGTGTAAAGCAGTTATAGTACCAATATATAAAGGAAAAGGGTCACAGCAGGACTGCAAAAACTACCGCGGTATCAGCTTGCTTAGTATTGTGGGTAAACTGTATGCTAAGGTGTTAATTGAAAGAGTTATGAAAGAAACTGATGGAAAAATTTGGGATGTGCAAGCGGGTTTTAGAAAGGGAATGGGGTGTACAGATCAAGTCTTTTCCATGCGCATGATTGCGGAGAAGTTTTTGGCTAAAAACCAGAAAGTTTTTTGTGCATTCATGGACTTGGAAAAGGCTTATGACAGAGTGGACAGGAATGTGTTATGGCAAACACTGAACTCATATGGGTTGAGCGCTGGTTTGATACAGGCATTAAGGTCTCTTTATAGGGACTCTAGTGCTTGTGTCAGGATCAATGGGGTCTACTCGGACTGGTTTGGCATCCAAAAAGGTGTCAGACAGGGCTGTGTAGCTTCCCTTTGGCTGTTCAACCTATTTATGGACCGGTGTTTGCAAAATTTGAAAGATGAAGAATGTGGGTTAAGAATGGGCGAGTTAACCGTCAAATGCCTTTTATATGCCGATGATCAAGTCATATTTGCGTCATCGGAGGCTGAGTTGCAAATGATGGTTACATTAATGAACTGGGAATTAAAAGAAAGGGGAATGAAAGTGAACGCATGTAAGACGAAAGTGATGGTTTTTGAAAGAGAAGAAAGCAAAACGGTATGTGAAATAAGAATAGAAGGAGAGTTAATTGAGCAAGTGGATGAGTTTGTGTATTTGGGATGTGTATTTAGCAGGGATGGTAGATATGACAGGGATATAGAACGACGAGTAAATGCAGGGAATAGAGTGAATGGGGCACTACACTCTATTATGAAGAACCAGAATGTGTCAAAGCAGGCACGTATGGTAATTCATAATGCTGTGTTAGTCCCTACTTTAATGTATGGTAGTGAAAGCTGGGTGTGGCAGAAGAAGCACGAAAGTAGAATAAATGCTGTAGAAATGCGGTCTTTAAGGAATATGCTAGGGTTGAATCTGAATGACAGGGTGAGAAATTGCGTGCGTGAGAAATGCGTGCGTGCGTGAGAAATTGATAAGAGATAAATGTGGTATGCAAGATGATGTTGTGACCAGGATTAAGAAAGGAATGCTTCGGTGGTTTGGTCATGTGGAAAGAATGAATGAGGAAAGAGTGACAAAGCAAATTTATATTTATTTATTTATTTATTTATATTTCCTACTTACATTTACCATTACAGGGAAAACCTAAATCGATAAATGTAGCATCTCAATTACAACACAATAATTAATTTAAATAACAATACATATATATGGCAGATGTAAACGGCCGAGTCGGGAAGGGACGCCCTAGGAAAAAGTTTATCGACCAAATTGGCGATATTTTGAAAATGGGCCACGTTAGAAGTACCCTTAACCGACGAGCATGTATGCGTAGATATATGGATGTAAAGGAGGCGAAAGAGGTATGTCAGGATCGTGCCAAATGGAAGTCCGTAGTCTCTGCCTACCCCTCTGGGTGACAGGCGTGAGTGTTTATGTATTATGTATGTAATCACAATAAATAATCTTATATAGCTACGTCAGAAGTATTAATTGAAATCTCCTCTAATCTAACTTTTTATTATATAAGTACAATATAAAGCTGGTGGGGGTGACTTAAGTTGAGTGGATCGCGATTTTTTTATTTGGTGACAATAGAGCACTTCTGGTGTGCAAAAAACTGCGGAAGCTAATCCGCCTGTCTATCTTGTCAACTATACTAAAACCGGGGGGATATTGGTACTGTTGAGAACCTTTGGCGGATGCCTATCTTCAGCAGTGAACTTTTGATAGGCGGTGATGAAAACATGGTAAATGTATTGCTAGACTATTTAAGGAGTTAAAATGGTACTGACGACAAAAAGACGAATGAAAAAGTAATAATTATTTATTTGACGTGTGGTTGCGACGTAAGAGTCTAATCGGTCCAATTTGTTTGTGTCGTAAAAGACGATTAAGTGCAATATCAGAAACTAGCTGTGCCCCGCGGTTTCACCGGCGCATATCACCTTTGAGCCGCGCGAACATGACGCCTCGCTTATGAGAGGCGCTCACTGCTTCTCATCGAGCGGCAAGGTGCACCGAGCGATGTTGAATTATTTTAATATTATATTATCTTTTAAAATATGTATGCAAATAACATGCTATAAAGAGCAAAGATTATTTTCAGAAAATTGTCTAGAGGATGAAGTAACCTTCGTTTGTAAGGTTTAATAGCCGCGAGCCCTGAGTCCTACGGAGCTGTAAGAGTCGCATAAGCTAACAGCACCAACATTATCGAAACCAGAGATGCCATAGCTAATAATAACGATCATAAATCACGTTTTAATTTTCAAAATGTCTATCTCACGAAATACCTTGTTATGGCTTATGTATAAGAAATAGGCATATGGTATCATGGACTAAAGAAAGTCAATGTTTAAGGCAAGCTGAGAGGTTTAGCCTACTGTCAGATATATTCTATACTCATGAATCTGGCTATAATACACAAAAATAATTTTTCTAATCGGACGTAGTTTCAGAAATTAGTGTGTTTAAACAACCGAACCAAAATCCTTTTCCGTATATTATAATATTAAGTATAGATATCTAAATTAGTAATGCATATACAGGCTGTTATTGTAAACACCGTTATCCTTGAAACCAGTGGTTTGGTTTCATTTATAGAACGTAAATTCAATGAATTTATAAAAAGACGCTATTTTCTTCCATAAAATTTAATGTCCGACACCGTCCGTAAATTCATGGATACCCTATGCGCCCGAGTGACGTAATCACTGTAAAGATCACCGCCCGCGCTAGCTACCTACAGAACGTTCCAATAAAAACACAATAGGTACATATAACCTGTGATATAACTTTTCACTTTCTACTTTCATCCTGGTATAGGACAGACAAAAATTGAGCAATTAAGGAAAAATTGAGATTTTACTAAAAAAAAATTTATTTTTCATTGAATTTATGTTCAATAAGTGAAACCAACTGGTTTCAAGGACAACGGTGTTTACACTAACAACCTGTATAAATGGATATTTAAAATAAAGGAGCGAAGTACTGTGATCCTTACTCCGCCAGCTAATTATGAGTGTTACGGGCTGATGATGAAATAATGGTTAAAACTATTTGGATCGAGATATGCAGCTGTAATTTATTTCCGTGTGCGGTATGTTATAATTATAATGATCTTAATTGAACCACTTTTAGCAAATAAATATTAATAAGTAGGTAATAAATTCATCGCGTAATGGCGACGTAAAAGAATCCATTGCCCGATATCCTTCCGTAGGTGTCTTCGATCAACAATACCAACTAGATAACGGGTCACGTACAAAATCATAGCTAAATACTGTCCGCATGAATATAAACTATGAAAAGACATAAATTAAATAACATTTAGTGTGAAATAAACCTTAACGTATAACAAATAAAGTTCCTTTTCCCGTTATTGCCTTGCGAGCTACACTCTCACGTGCAAGAGCTCACGTCTCATGTGCGCTCTTATTTACCGAGATGAATTTCTTGCGCCGACCCGACATCTAGTTGGTATTGTTGATCGAAGTAACAACTCAATAAAATTGAATTGATTATTTGCTAACGGAATCCGGAACTGAGAAGTAGTAAAGTAACTTACAAATTTTTTAAATCAGTATGTTTAAGGGTCAACGGGTCGATCATACGACTCAAAGGACCAACAACCCATGGGGTTTGAAGAATAATCGACCGCCTTATCTTATATTTAATTTTCTTATCATGCGGTAAGGACTATACTTACACGCAAAAATAAAAATTAATTTATATAATGGATGGAATCCAAAATATCCTCTAACCGCGACATAACTTATAATCACAGTTTACTTCATGTCGCGGTCGCTTCTTGGTATTCAATACGCTAACTTTATTAACTCGAAGCTCTCTAAGTTTAAGTAGAAAGAAAGTTAGGTTTCGCGTTAAAATTATTTTATCAATCTGAAGCAGTAGATCTGTCCATCTACTGTTTCAGTTTCATCTTTCTAATAACAACTCAATAAAATCAAGTACTGCGGTTGCCAATCCGCCTGTCAAGCCCATGAGAAGAGTTTTTTTTTAAATAAAATTGAACGGACTAGAAGTCCATGGAATGGTAAAAGGCTAATGCAGCCCATGGACATCTGCAGCCAGCTTCAAATAAAAAAGGCTACAGATTCAGATATTTTAACCGGAGACCCGTTTTACTGGAATCGAGGCATTCCGTATTAGTCTTCAGAGGTGACAACGCATCTGCATTTTGATTTGTAATCAAGAATAGATGTCGATGTCTATGGACCACAGCATCAGGTGGACTGTGTGCTCGATTGTCAACCTTATCCTATTAAAAAAATACGTTATCTGCTCTGAGGAGATAGAATGCCTCACGGCCTATTACTGACTCTCTACAGTGTTCAGACCGGAACACGTCAGTGCATGCACGGTTACTTGACGGCAGAAATACGTGGTTCTTACACCGACAGACTCCAAGGTAGAGAAGTTTTACCACCTAGTATGAATGACTCGTGATATGCTCTAATGAATTAATAAATGAATGGTAAATAATTACCAAGCTTAAAAATAACTCAACCCGTCTTTCATTTTCTGAACTTCGTCTGTGTGGAATTAATTACAATTGGATTTCACTAGTTTTATTTGCGCGAAACTGTCATTCTTTTTCTAAAATAAAAGTAGCCCAAGTTACTCCTTATTATATCAGCTATCCAGTGAAAGTCCCTTCAAAATCTATCTAGCCGTTTCGGAGATTAGCCGAAACAAATGACAGAATTTTTTTTAAATTATAAGTACCGTATTTACTTTTATATGTATTTAGTAAAAAGCTGTTAGTTTGGCACTACAAACAGGCACATAGATTTTATTTATTTGTATAGATGCATGCAGAATTATTTAAAAAAATATATTATGTGTACGAATTAGATTAAATGTGAAAACATTAGGTATTGTTATTTAAACAATTATTTAGTCGCGATAATTCTATTAACTGCGACAGGAAGTATGAGTACATATAGTCCGAGATCCACGCGTGATAACTAAGCTCGTCAGTTTTTTCCTGGAAATATAATTTTACGAACAACCGTTTAAAGACGAATATGTTTTTGTCGGGTTTCCTATTAAAAGTAGCAGATAAGGGTTGCCCGCTTTTAAAGTTAGGTAAGAAAGTGTTAGCGTAGCATCAGATAAGCAGCTGCTCACGCTTGTAAGCCTTTAGAATAATTCACGTAATAATCTTTGATATTAATGATAATTTTTTTCAATGATCCCAATTGGTTACAAAAATTTCATTTTATAAATTAAAGTTAAAAATTAGTGCGTTAAATACTTAACAGGCAACCCGGCAAAAGCGTATACATTCTTAAAAATTGTTCTAAAAAAAAAACAGCGGGCTAGTATGTATACAAAAATTGACAGCTATTTATGCACTACAAAAAAGGGTTAATCGTAATCTTTAATTCAAAACATTACATTTACATAAATATATTGTGATGCCAAAGTTAATATGTTCATTTCTTTGAATTATTATCTTAGGGACTCTTTACAAATTCAAGTTATAAATCGACCGTTCTGTTCCCGTCCGGCTCTCTTTTGCAAAACAAATATGACTTCTATGTCAGTTGCATTACCCCATAGTAAGATTCCATAAGACATTACGCTATGAAAGTAACTAAAATGAACCAATCTAGCTGTCTCAACATTGAGACTTCTTATCTTTATTACAGCATATAATAATACAGAACTAAGTCTGCCCGCTAATTTAGATATATGGGGGCCCCATTGAAGCTTCGGGTCAATAGTAATACCAATGTAAACAGTGATATCCACAAGACTCAAGTCTTCCCCATTTAAGAGCACATTGGTATTTGAATGGTTAACATTCGGTATTGTAATTTTAATACATTTTGTCTTATTGCCGTTTAAGAGCAAATTATTAGTTAAAACAATTTACCAATTTCGATAGAGTGTTATTCACTTGTCAAAATTAATTGTCTGTTGTTTGAGTTTGAAAATTAAAGAGGTATCATCTATCATATATCAAAAATACTATATAATGATTGTCCCCTACAAGATTGGGTAAGTCATTAATATAGACTAAGAACAGGAATGGGCCAAGAATCGAGCCCTGAGGAACGCCCATTGACACCACTGATCCGGAGGAACTTTAACCATTGAATATGTTTTTGGTATGAGAGTTCATTGTATCATATAGTAGATTTAATATCAAAGATAATAAAAAAATTTGAAATTAGGAGCTATAACCTATATTTTTGCGACCGCCAGAGCAATACAGATCTTTACTTTTTACATGGTAGAGCCATGCTGCAGTTATATTAGTTGTAGCACGAATGGGTCGGTTCGACCGGGGAAGGACCACGCGCTCGCAGAATACCAGCGTAAAATAGTAGCTTAATGCTGCGTGTTTCGTATGGTGAGTGTAGGAGAACCGGAGACCCTTTCTACTGGCAACGAGGCATTCCATCTTAGCCCTCACGGGTGGCAACGCATCTGCATTTTGATTCGTAATCGAGGATAGATGTAGATGTCTATGTGCCACAGCAACCACTTACCATCAGGTGGACTGTGTGCTCGTTTTTCACTCTATCCTATAAAAAAATACTTGAATCATTACAGCTCTTTGCAAATTCACCGCCGAACTACTCTCTAACCTACTTTTGTCGCCAAATAGCAGTGCCTGCTGTATTCAAGTTTGAAGAGTATACATAGTGTAATTACAAGCTGTCAGGCATTCCACCGTGGTCCTCAGATGTGACGACGCATCTGTAGCCTTCTTGTATGCATTTGGCTGTGTGTGTCCATGGACTGCAGCAGCTTACTTACCATCAGGTCGTAGTAAGTTCGTTTGTCACGTCAGTATATAAATAAAAAGCCAAAAAGAGGCATACATTCATCGGATTTCCACCAGGTGCATGTTTACAATTAAACCAATTCCAAATACCATTAAAAGTTGAAAACTACTTAAGATATAACACTATACTGTCAAAAGCATACTATGCATAAAAATAGAGGATTGAGTTCATACAGAGGAGGCATCAACTTCATATAATTATGATCGAAGGACACTTACAGGTAAGTTGATTTGATCAAATAATTATTAATGATTCCGTAGGATTGTCTGTAGTACAATTCATTATAATACTAGTAACCTGCACCGGCTTCTACTCGGTAGGATCGATTAATGTCGGGACATTTAGATTTAACATAATCACCAATAATCATTTATTTTAATTTTGCGATTTCTCAAAAAAAATCGGATAAAATATTACCTAGATCACTCCTGACATTGCTCTCTATCAGTTCTCAAGTTTCATTAAAATCGGATAAGACATTCCAAAAATTGGCTCGAAGACAAAATAAAAAAAAATGGTTATATTAAATGCCATGAAAATAACCCCTTTTGTATTTAGTATTCAAGACACATGAAGACAATATTTTGTCTTTAATACAGACCCTAGGTCCAATATCTATTGAGTTTTTTTTTTAATTTTTACTGTACTGAAATTAACTTAATAACTAATTATTAAAGTAACACCCGCCCCTGTACTGGCAGCATATGACAATCCACCACTTCTTATCATTGCGTGGGTGTCATAAGAGATGATAAAGGGAAATGAAACTTCCTGATACCAACTAAAAAAATAAAATCTAATTAAATCAAGTGAAAATGTCACCTTGGCAAATTGAGGTACGTTCCTGAGTAACTGTTGTATTTGTAGTGTATAAGGTTCCAACTTGAAGCATAACTGAGTAATGCTTGACGTGTCAGCAGAGGGCATGCAGCTGCAGTCCTCACGTCAGGAACAGCTGTTGTAACTGTTCGCCACCGTCTTGGCAGAACTACACTCTAAAGAAGATAATTTTCAATATAAGTTTATTATAATGATTTCGGGAGAATGTTTCAAATTTCAATTAGACTTTTTTGTCTGGTTCAATTTGATTGGTATGAACAAAAACCGGCCAAGAGCGTGTCGGGCCACGCTCAGTGTAGGGTTCCGTAGTTTCCCGTCCGTCACAATAAGTGTTCCCACTTATGAGTTTAAGGGTATGTGCTCCCGGTAGTGGGTACTGTTGTTTCCATCCAAGTTCAAAATGATTTTGCTAGAAAGTCCTTATAAAGTTCTACTTTTCAGATTTTTTTCATATTTTCTAAACTTATAGTTCAAAAGTTAGAGGGGGGGGGGGACACATTGTTTTTTACTTTTGGAGCGATTATTTCCGAAATTATTGACATTATCAAAAAATGATTTTAGTAAACCCCTATTCATTTTTAAATATCTTTCCAATATATCACACGTTAGGGTTGAAATTAAAAAAAAATCACTTCCCACTTTACATATAGGGGGGCTACCCTAATAAAACATTTTTTTCCAATTTTTATTTTACCACTTTGTCGGCGTGATTGATACACATATTGGTACCAAATTTCAGCTTTCTAGTGCTAACGGTCACAGACATTAAGCGAGGACGGACAGACGGACAGACAGACATGGCGAAACTATAAGGGTTCCTAGTTGACTACGGAACCCTAAAAATGAGAAGATATGATACACCCGAAAATTATTTAATTGAAGTGAATTAAATACACTTAGGTGGTAGTGCTCTATGCCACTTCCATAATTATATCATAGCTTTAATGTTATTTCGAAAATATTGCATGAAATATGGTCTGCATAACTTTTTGTTTTTCCCTGAGGGAAATTTTGATGATTATTTAACTTCTTTTTTTCAAGGTCAACATAATATTTGTTGACAGTACAGTAAAGTAAACCACAACTTAATGTCAGTGCATGATTAAAACTACTTTTACGGATTTTATCGCGTTTATTTTTGCTTTTAATTACTTTTATTTTTATTTCCCGACGTTTCGGGCGCTTTCCAGCACCCATGGTCACGGGGGACTGGTAAAGGTAAAGGTACTCCGGGTTTAACAATGACATCGGGACGTCGGTCATCTCAGTCCCCCGTGACCATGGGTGCTGGAAAGCGCCCGAAACGTCGGGAAATAAAAATAAAAGTAATTAAAAGCAAAAATAAACGCAATAAAATCCGTAAAAGTAGTTTTAATCATGTGTAGTGTTCGCGTAAATATAAGAAATCATTAATGTCAGTGCGTCAGTTAGACTTAGTTTTTGTGGTTGAATTATTGTGGGTAAGTACAATACCTTCTATTGTTTTATAATTATAGATTCTGCATGTTTTCACAAATTATATCTTTCATTGTTAAATATGTAATATTAATGATGTCTTATCTCATGAATTATTATTAAATTAAAGATTCATAAGCTGAGAAGGAACAATTAAATTCTGCTTTTTTCCTTGGAGTGGGCACTACCCATATTATCTTAGCGAATGTGTCCATTGTTGTGTTTCAGGTTAAGGATTTGGTGAGACGAGGTTATTTAACATAGTATAACATGCCATCTAAGTCCTTTTAGTAGTAGTCATTTACTCTTCGGAGTACAATTTGTTTGTCAGTTTAATATTCAATTTATACTTGTTGACACTTGCTGAGACGGAAGTAAATATAACATACATAGTAGATTACATATCCCGATGATTCATTAAGGCTAAGCTTGTCATTTTATATCAAGGATGGAATTACAAAAATCACATCAATGTTTTTTTCAATGTATTATATTATACCAGCTGAACCTGGGAGTTAATAGCATAGGCTGTGTTCAACAATGTTTTTTTATTTTAGTGCATTTAATTTAATTTATTAATTACCACGCTTGATTGAAAAAAAACTAATAAAATCAAAACATTAAAATTAGGTTTGTTATTAAAAAAAATTTTTACTTTATTAATATATACCTTCTCCACTGAAAAATACATAAAAATATATATACCAATTTTAATGGTGATTGATCAAATAGATTTTGAGTTAAACAATTTCATATATACAAACATCCTCTTTTATATTTATTTATTGGATCTACCTGAGATATTACATTATGTATGTTACATAGATTTTTTAAAGTATATACATTACATGCACAGGGCATGTAAAATCATTTAAAGGTAAGCACTTCATGCTAATTTTGCTAGTATTACTGAATAAATCTAAAAGTGAGTTAAAAGCAGAAACAATCCAAAACCAAAAACAAACAAAAAAAAACAATATAACAGTAATTTGATAAAAGTCTGCAAAACTTTATCAAGTTTGAAAAGAATTTTAACTTAATATATAATAATAACTAAATTAAAATGTATGTAATAATCAATATGAGAAAGATCACGCTCAGGGTGAATGGCTGACAAGGTTTCTGATAATTATTTTACAAAAACGAGGGATCATGCAGTTAGCGCCAAAGATGATTTACTCAAAGTTTGAATGATACATATTGAAAAATACATTTGATATTTGCAATATAGGTCAGTCTTTAAATACAACAAATTGAAATGTAAACGTATATTTTTCTTTCAACACTTGTTAAAATATTTGATACAAAAAATAATTATTATCACATTCAATTCTATTGACTGATAAGTATAAATTTATTTATACTCCATAAATACATGTTTGCTGGTTTAATAGAAATTTGAATGATCTAACCAACAGGATGTTATTTCTATACTGCTTCTCATAACACTAGTACATGCCCATTAGTGTTACATACTAGCTTATGAACTTTTTATAAAATCAATCCATAAAACTCAAGTTTGGAACAAAGTAAAAACTAGGATAATAAAACCCCTGTGCTTGTATGTTTGTGTGACTTTTTATTTTTGTCTGAGATTGAATGAATTTTAAGTATTTTATTGTGATCAAAATATGTGTATGGGACAATAGACATCTGTCTTTCCATTGAATTATGTAATTGCACAAATGTATTATTGTGCAAACACAGTACAATTTACCAACAAATCACCCATCACACCCTAGGTGAAATGGGTGAAGTGATATAGATGAGGGTGAGTATTGGTGAAACCCTAGATGGGACAGTAGTGAAACACAGGCTTATAATAATTAAAAAAAAAAACTTCAATCAGTATACAATTTTCAAGAACTGTAGAAAATGTATAATTGTCAAACTATACATGCAATTATATTCATCGATTTGATCTTATAAAAGACATTGATAAATTGAATGTTGAGTGGCTTACAAACTATATTAGCTTTTATGTTACTATAAAGTAGCGCTATACACATCATACACATCATAATATTTTTATTATCTAGATGAAAAATTAAAACAACTTACGGAAACATCATCAGTTGGGTACAAAAGAATATCTCTGAGTGGATCATTGAGCAGTAA
Source organism: Parnassius smintheus behrii (assembly GCA_036936625.1). Taxonomy (NCBI): domain Eukaryota; kingdom Metazoa; phylum Arthropoda; class Insecta; order Lepidoptera; family Papilionidae; genus Parnassius; species Parnassius smintheus. The sequence goes on along the minus strand of JAUPFT010000005.1, from coordinate 39,829,933 downwards.
TGTTTTGTTCTCTTGGATGTATTGTTCAAAATCTAAGACTGTGCATTTGTTAGTGAGAATATTCTGAAATCAATAAGAAAATGAAATTTTAAGATTGCACTGTTGAACAACGAAACAACATCTATTATTACAGATATTAATATTTTTTGAAAATAACATTTAAGTCAATAATGTACTTTCATATTCTAAAGCAAACAAAAACATGTTACCATGTAATAAAAAAGGCAGTGTTTGCATAAATCATGACTGTGTGAATCATAACATACAATAACCACTATTGTAAATATTACAGTTACTTATGTATTAACCTACATGTTAAATTATGTATTTTCTTATACATATAAAAGGAAAGAGATAGTGGGTAGGAAAGTAACAATGAAATATTGAAATCAAAGCAAACCATGAAAGGGTAAGGGTAAAGTACCATTACAAATGCGAAGAGCTGCTTAAAAAATTTGAAATGTGCAAGCTAAATTTGGAAAGGATATATCAGGTCTTTTCTACAGCATGATTACTGTAGAAATGAAATGAGTGTAGAAATGATGTGACTAGGATTGAGAAGAGAATGTTTGGGTAGTTTGGACAAGTAGCAAGAACGAACGAGGAAAGCATGACAAAGATTGCAGAGTGAGTGGTCTATAACCGACGAGCATGTATCAAGGATATAAAAGATACCGAGTGTCAGAATCTGCCAAATGGCAGTCCATAATCTTTATCTATCCTGGGTGAAAAGCGTGAAAGTTTATATTTGTATACCACTAATAATTGCAGCCTTAACTTTATTGAGTTCTAAGTTTTCTATTTGAAAACTTGTTTTCCTTGCAATTAATGGCAATATCAAGTAGGTTTTAAGAATATGGATAATACATTTTAAGCATTATGTTAAAAACAAATACATAAACCGGTTATGTGATACAAATGTTTACCTCATATTCAGCGCCATTCTTCTTTGCCTTAGAGTTTACTGGGGGCATATTGAATTAAAATCAACACATTACGAGTAAAATTATCATTAATATATCATAAGTGTTTTCTTAGTTATAAATCTTAACATATCGAACAACATTCCTATCATGACACTTTTTGCACACCGAAAGTTGAAAATAATAACAAGAGCGAACGAAACGATGCATACGCAAAGCAATTTGATTTTGATTTTTGATATGACAGAACAGAATGACAGAAGGCGGTGGCGGAGGCCATAGATATAATTTGCATTTAAAGTTTAAGGGGATCTATGCCCATACAGCTTTGTCTAAAGATAGGTGTACTTTGTTCACAAAATTTTTGCATCACATTGCGAAGCCTTTGAGAGATTTAAAAGATATAACTTAATCCAGCGGATGAAGAAAATATATATAAAAATAAAAATCCCGTATGAAATGAAGATATGGCTTAAAAGGCGTGCATCCACGACAAAAATCTTAATTATAATGACCGCTGGGTTCGCTGTCTGTCAACTGTTCTAACTTGAAGAGTACGGCTTGCAAAGAAATTAAGGATGTTGATGTTTAAAATAATAATAATAATATTCCACAACCACCACACAACGCCATCTAGTCCCAAGCTAAGCAGAGCTTGTGTTATGGGTACTAGACAACTGATAAACATACTTATATATTTCTAAATACATAAATATTATAGATAAATTACATCCAGACACAGAACAAATGATCGTGCTCATCACACAAACATTTGTCCTGGGTGGGAATCGAACCCACGACCTCCGGCATAGCAGTCAGGGTCACTAACCACTAGACCAACAGGCCTGTCAAATGATTGGTAATTACACGTGTTATTGTATTAACTTAACTAATTCACTGAATCACTATTAATAAATTACTCACAAATAACAATTATTCACTATTGTTCACAATTTATAGTTCACAAATTCAAGCACGGCAGATCGAGCAAGAATGAATCATGCATGCCCCAGCCGTCGTGCGCCTTTTAAACCGAATGCCATCCCCACTTCCCGCGCTCTGAGAATGATTACCTTCAAATTGTTATAGCGACGAAATATAATTAAATGCGGGTGGCATTTAATTATATTTTGAATTAAAGCATTTTAAAATTTTTAGTAGTAGTAATAGTATATACTTTATTGTACACCACACACATATACAACGAATAAATAAATTACAGAGAAAACTTAATATATACGTATGTACAATAAGGCGGTCTTATCGCTAAAGAGCGATCTCTTCCAGACAACCTTTGGGCTAAGGAGAAACTGGAATTAAGAACAGTAGGAGGTGGTGCGTTTTATGTTACACTTACATTCTAATATCTAAATAAACTAAACTATATTTTGTTAAAATACCACAACAATACATAAAAAATAATAATAAAATAAACATACATATTAATAAATAGGTATATATATGCAAATATATACACATACATATATATACATAGATAATAAAAAATAAATACAAAACAAAGAGGAAAAGAAAAACACAGAATAACTATCTGTTGCTAGAATTGGTTATCAATAACCACAAAGTGTTAGGTAATGCTTCTTGACGTCACTTTTGATACTTTCCAAAGTTTGAGCACGTCGAATTTGGAGTGGGAGTTCATTCCATAACCTTATGGCTTGGCTCGTAAAAGAATATTTCATAAATTTTGTTCGAAATGAACATGGTTCTAGAATCAGTTCGCCGGCTGACCGCAGAACTCTATCAGGTCGATCACGACCAAGAAACTTAAAGTTTTCCTTCAAGTAGCTTGGAGTCAAAGGATTGAACAACACACAGTTCAAAAGAGATACAGTTTGCAGATTCCGGCGAAAGCGAATGGGTAACCACTTGAGCTGTAAACGATATTTGGATACATGATCATATTTGCGCAAACCAAATATGAACCTAATTGCAATATTTTGAATTCGCTCAAGTTTGTTCAGTTGGTCTTCAGTTAAATCGAGATAACTTGCGTCCGCATAATCGAGAATAGAGAGAAGTAAGGATTGTGCTAACATAATCTTAGTGGGAATGGGGAGAAAAGAACGTAAACGACGAAATAAACCCATAGTAGCAAACACCTTTTTGCTCACTTGTTTTAACTGCTGCGACCACGACAAGGTAGAATCTAGATATATCCCCAGATTTTTTACAGATTTACTGTAGAGTATGACAACATTATTTAATGTCACCGAGGGTAGGTTGTTCCAGTCAACTCTGGAGACCATCCCTCCACCACCAAAAACTATAGCCTGGGACTTGAACGGATTAATTTTTAGACCATAACGCTGACTCCACTGGTTTATCGCCGCTAAGTCATTGTTGATGGTGGCAACAGCAGAAGGCAGATTTCACAGAGTTGACTGAGTGTAGATTTGGAGATCGTCTGCATACATGTGATAGCGAGAAGTAATATTTTGAGAGATAGAATTAATGAATATAGCAAAAAGTAAAGGAGACAGAACACCACCTTGAGGCACGCCAGCCCGTAATTCGCACCAAGATGAGAACTCATCTTCGATGCGAATACGCTGCCGTCGGCCGTAAAGATAACTATGAAACCAGCCAATCACCGGAGGAGATATGTTAATAGAACATAACACACTCAATAAGATGTCAAAATCAACAGTGTTAAACGCATTGCTAAAATCAAGCAATACCAACACAATGAGCTGTTTGTTATCCATACCTCGTCGAATGTCATCGGTAACTTTAACCAACGCTGTTGTCGTACTATGACCCGATCTAAAACCAGATTGGAGAGGATCCAGGATACAATTTCTATTTAGGTAGAGATTTAACTGAAAGAAAACTAGTTTCTACAGGCGTTTGGATAAAAACGGGAGAATTGAGATAGGACAAAAGTCGGAAAAATGCAAAGCATAGGCTTTTTTTGGGAGAGGCGTTACAAGTGCACTTTTCCAAACATCAGGAAATTTTGAAGAGGAGATGGATTTATTCAAGATATGGGTGAGGATAGGAGTAACAAATTCTAGGATAGGTAAGATCGTGTTACGACTAACGTTGTCATCACCCACGGCATTGGAGGAGATGGACAAAATGTTCTTTTTAACATCACTATCAGTGAAAGGAGAGAAATTAAACGGTGGAAAATCAGGAGTTGGTATTGAAGTAAGAATACTCAGAGTCCGGTCTTTATCTGAGCTGTCTAATGTGCTAGAACAGGTGAAATATTTGTTAAGGAATTCAACATCAACATTATGATGAGGAGAATTATTAGATGTTTTACCAACTCCAAGAGACTGAAGAAACTTCCAAACTTTGGCTGCGTCGTTGTTTATTTAGTAACAATAATCAACTAATTATAAAAATAAAGACACATGTTATGAAAACCAGGTTATAACGTTCTTTCAGTAGTTGAAATAACGTCTATTAATTTTTAACTCAATAATAATTGTTTAAGTACTGCGCCGATGCTTTGTTGCGCCGATATATATATATTAAAAACAGCAGCGGCCCCAGTACACTACCTTGTGGAATGCCGTATTTAATATGTCTTGGTTTCGATAAATATGTAGTTTCTAATTTACTCTTTGGACATATTGTAGAAATTTCTGTGCATAGGGTTCTATTACTTAGATACGATTCTAAGACCTGGAGAATGTTCCCTCTTATACCATAACCATGTAATTTATTTAACAAGATCTTATGGTCCACATAATCAAAAGCCTTGGTCATGTCAGTATAAATGGCACAGACTGGATTTTTCTTATCTACAGATGACATAATATTGGCCAGTAAGTCATACAGTGCCACATAAATATTAGTATTTTTTCGAAACCCCTTTTACTCTTTACAAAATAATTCATACTTTTCGAAATAGGTGTATAATCATAAATCATAAATCATTTATTTGCAAGAAATATGGTTGGTACACAAGATGTTAAAGTAACTTATAGCACAGGACATATTTCACCCTCATTACCGGCATGCAAAATCATAGTAAATTTACAACAATTATTTGAATAAAATTACAATTATTAGAACTATTTGAATAACAATTCATAAGAACTATTTTAATTGCAATTATAACAATCTTTTAAATTTCAGTTATTTGAATTACATGATTACAATTATATAAATTATTGAATTATTATAATAGACTAAGTTACAAGAAATAAAAAGAACGATCTGATATCTCAGTGGGCACCAAATCGGCAAGTGCTATTATTCAAAAAGTCTTTAATAGTATAGAAACTCTCTTGGATTAACCATTTTCGCAAGGCACAACAGAACCTTTTATATGGCAGGTCAGTCATTCCTTTGGGCAAAGAGTTATATATTAGAGGTGCCATATAAGCACAGTTTTTTAAACAGTTCTAGCTTAGGCGCAGGCACTTTTAATGGCACGTGGTTAATTTTTCGTTTAAATGTATTGTCATTAGCGGTGAAGAGATGACTGTGGTATTTAACAAATTTAGCTGTTTTGTAGATGTATATGCAGGGAACAGTTAGTAGATTATTTGATTTAAAGGTCGGTTTACATGATTCTGACCAATCCATGCCGTACAGTGCCCTAATGCATTTTTTCTGTGCTTTAAACACCCTCGTGATGTGGCAGGAATTTCCCTAGACAACTATGCCATATCGTATAATGAAGCAAATGTAAGCGTGATATACCATAATAGAGGTATGTCTGCTTGTCACGTCTTTTACCTTTCGAAGTGCAAAAACAAACTTATTTATTTTTATGCATAAATTATTAATATGTTATTTCCATGAAAGATGTGTATCGAGAATAATGCCTAAGAATTTTGAGGTGTTTATTTGTTGTATAACTGAATTGTTGTAAGTAATATTCAATTCCATGTTTTTACTCTTATAAGTTTTGAAGTTAATTATTTTCGTTTTATCAATGTTTATTTTTAATTTGTTTATGTTTAACCACTGGATAACATCTTCTAACGTTTTATATATTTCCGTCTCATAGGTATCTATATTTTTACAGCCCATAATGATAGTCGTATCACCTGCAAACAAGACACAATCACGTGTGAGTGCACGTGGAAGGTCATTCACGTAAATAAGAAATAAAAGGGGCCCTAAGATGCTACCTTGTGGCACCCCGGTACAATTAATCCTTTGTTTCGAGTCAAACTTAACTATATTATTTGTTTCAGTATCAAATTTTGTAATACTTGCGAATTGTTTCATGTTTTTTAAATATGACTGAAACCATAACAATGAATATCCCCTTATTCCACATTTCTCGAGTTTCGAGATGAGTATTGAATGATCAACAAAATCGAATGCTTTACTGAGGTCTAAAAGTAGAGCTAATGTTGGGATTGTATGGTTGATATTATTAACGAAAGATAACGAACGATATAACGAAAGAGTTGTAGATTACTTTCTCAATAACTTTTAAGAATATAGGAATTTTTGCGACAGATCTGTAATTTTTTCAATCTGTTCTGTCATATTTTTTATGTAGGGTAACCCTGTACCCTAATAATAACTTTTTCAGTTTTTTGGAAATATGCCATCAGTAATACTTAAGTTAATTATATGTGCTAGTGGTTGGTGTATTTAATCACTTTTGTAGACACGCCGTCATATCCAACAATATTCGTATTTTTTAAACTACAAATTATTTTTTAATGTCATTATTTGATACAGGTTGCACAAATCATGAATTCAATGTCAGATTTTTAAAATTAATTCGATGTCAGCTTTTTCATTTTTTTCAATTTCATCAATAAAATAATTGTTAAACGCATTTGCAATGGCCATGGGATGTGTAAAACACAATTATCTATTTTTACACACATTGTAGGCTCCGGTGTCAAATTTAATTTTGATTTGTTTAATACTTTCCAAGTAACTTTGGATTTATTTTGAGATGTTTTTTATAAAATGGTTATTTTGCGCTTTTTGGGTTAGCTTGGTAATTGTTCTATAGAGTTAAGTGTAGCTTTTAAAATGTTTTTTATTCTTTGCGACAGGATTTAATCTGTACGTCCAGAGTAAGTGCCTTTGTTTTTTACTGCATATTTTTATTCCGCGAGATATCCATTTCGTTGTTTATGGTTATAATTTTCTCGGGAAAACATAATCTATAAAACGTAGAAAAATCATTCCTGAACATTTCATAAGCTTCGTTTGTATCCTCGGCACTGTATACTTGAGTAAACGATAAGCAGTTTATTATATGAGTTTTAAACTTTATTAAATTTACCATGGATATGTCCTGCTTTTTGGTTTTCCAAAATTTTAGTATACAAGTTTTATTAATAGGCACTTTGAGTATTTAAGACGTGTGATCCGAAAAAACCAGATCTACAACTTCTGCTCTGCATTCTTTTCGGTAATTGTGTGCAAAATTATAGATACAGGTGTGACTACTTAATCTAGTGGGTGTATAAGGTGCTAATTTTATGTTGTATTGCATGATAGTTGGTGTGTAGTATTTTTTGTTTAGTTAATGTAGATCCATGTGACGACGACGGATGTCAACGGAGGTGACGCTGAACCACCGGATTTATCCAGCGATTCTTGCTCTGCTAAACGTAAACTCACGGATTCCTTATCCTTTCCCAGCTTCCCAACAAAAGAATAGGGCACGAAGATCACCCTTCTGCCTCTTACCAAAATATATATGTCCACCCTGACATTCAAGAAAAAAAAGTATATAGATGGCGATAAAGGCCTCTTTTATATACATTTAAGTCGCTCAGAATCTGATCCATCAGCAGGATATGCAATTAGACCTGTGAAAATTGGTCTTAACCTTACTCAAAATAAAGTAGCCAATATTGAAAAACAGGGCAACATTTTGAGGCACAACAGAGTTTTAACTGTTTTTAAAACTGCTTCTGATGCTAATAATTTTATTGATTCTAAGTTTCTTTCGCAATGTAAACTTTCTGCTATCATTCCAACTTTTAATGTTAATTGTATGTGTGTCATTAATGCTACTTGTATATATGTCTATTTACAACTATTTTTTATTTACGCTATTTACAGCTCCGGCACGATTCCACCCGACTGGCTCAAATCGATATTTATCACCATACCTAAGCTATGGAATCCTAAAAGATGCAGTGATTATCGTACCATTTCGCTCATGAGTCATGTTTTGAAGCTGTTCTTAAAAATAATCCATAACAGAATTTACTCAAAATGTGAGGCCGTACTATTATATACTCAGTTTGGTTTTAGAAGTTGTTTGGGAACTAGAGACGCACTTTTTGGCTATCAAGTACTGGTACAAAGATGTTGAGATATGAATAAAGATCTGTTTGTCTGCTTTATTGACTATGAAAAAGCCTTCGATCGCGTTCAACATGGCAAGTTGATTGAAGTACTTCAGAAAATTGGCTTATGCTTCAACGATCGGCGATTCATAAAAAACTTATGCTGGAAGCAGCGTGCAAATATAAGGGTCAACGGAAAATCATCGTCATACATTGACATAGAAAGAGGCGTACGACAATGATGTATTTTGTCACACTTACGGTTTAATTTGTATGCTGAAGCCATATTTTCAGACGCACTAGATAACAGTCCAGATGGCATATCAATTAATGGCAAATTGTTGAACAACAATAGGTACGTAGACGACACGATATTAATCGCCGATAGTCTTGCGGGTCTTCAAAGGTTAGTAGATTCAGAAGCTTCCGTTAGTGTTGAATACGGTATTAACATCAATACCAATAAGACGAAGTACATGGTAATAAGCCGAACACCTGAGCTTATCACGTCTTTATCCCTAAATGGTCAGGTTCTTGAACGGGTCGCCAAATTCAAATATCTAGGCACAATGGTTGACGAAACAGGAGAAAAAGTTGTGACCGGAAGCTATGTTTGTCTTTGAACACGCATAGCGCGGTACTATATCTTTTCTGTACTTCTCTATGGTGTAGAAGCTTGGACGCTGACAGAAGCCATGTCTAAATAACTGGAAGCGTTCGAGATATGGGTGTACAGACGTATGCTAAGAATTTCTTGGAGAGACCGCGTATGAAACACCACTGTGCTACAAAGAATGGGGAAGGTCACAGAGATGCTTACAACCATAAAGAGGAGGAAATTGGAATATTTTGGGCACGTGATGCGTACCACCAAAAAATATGAACTACTTCAACTTATCATTCAGGGGAAAGTGGCAGGCAGAAGGAGGCCCGGCCGCAGAAGGATATCGTGGCTGAAGAACTTGCACCAGTGGTTCGGGAAGAGCACAAGATCACTATTTAGAGCAGTGGTCTCAAAAGTTGAAATCACCCTAATGATTGCCAGCCTTTGCAAGGAGACGGCAACTTAAGAAGAAGTATGTGTGTAATTAGGGATATCCCGACTAACATCTCACTACACTACAATGTTCTCCGTGTGCGTGACTGCTCGAGGTGGGGCGAGCGCAGTGCTATCTATCACGAATCATCTTGATACTATTGGAACTAAAAGAATAAAATAATTTCCACATAATAGCTTATGAGGTCGGTGCTAAGACATAGTGTATCTAAGAATTAATATCAGCTCTGACATCGGATGCTAATATGCATAAGTTATTTTATTCGTTTAGTAAATTAAAGTCGGCTTTTCTTTTTTACTCTATTGAGTAGAGTAAAAAAAAAGCCGAAAGAAATGTAACGACGCCAAGTTAACAACTTGAAAGGGGTGAGTAATATATGTTCGAATTGAAAAATATGTATTATATAAAATAGATTCCGTTTGATATACGTTTATTCTGTTTCATAATGTAAAGATAACTCATCATAATAACAATTTCATTGGTATCGGCAGGGCTCGAACCCGGGTTGCTCGTGATTACGGCGAGCACTTCGCCCTTGAGCTACCATGGCTCATATCTTTTGTGTTTCTATTTTATAATAACGTTACCTCCACACTAAGAATGTTTCCTAGGTATATCGTGGGGGCAGTTAACATAAAAACATAAATTTCACGAGGACAAACATCCGCGGGACAATTATTTGTAGGAATGCAAATTTTTATTCTGTGCGTGAATCGAACCCGCAGTCCGTAGAGTTAAACTCATTGCTAAGCCACTTCGTCACGAAGCCGATATATATATATAGATAAATATTGTAGTTATGAATCGCTTACTATAAATGAACTTATAAAATTATTAATAATAAAATAAAATAATATCATTTAACAAAGTATCATTTGTTGTGTTGTGTTGCGCGTGCTATTATTTATTCTGTAGTTGTGCCTTCATCGTTTCCGAGAGTGTGACCAGGTCAAATCGGGAACTTGGTTTTAAATTCGGGACAGTTACAATAGCTACAAAAAAAAGATTTTTTGATAGCGACAGTAGCCTAATGGTAGGGCGCGGACCGCGAACTCAAAAAGGTCGTGGGCTCGAATCCGCTATTCGACTACTGGCGTGAACCACTCGTAACACAAGCAATTAAGGCTTACTACGAGTGGTAAAGGGGAATATTAGTAATGTTTATAGCATTATTCTTTTTTAAAAACAAAAAAAAATTGTGGTCGCTATTAGTTATACTGTTTTTTTGACACAATTTGCAATGTGTTTTATAATTATTGTTTAGAACTGATCAAATGAACGAATAATTTTTCGTCCAAATATCTTTGCAGACTCTGAACTTTCTGGTTAATATAATTGTGAAAATAGTAATAAATCTTATGAATTCACAACTCATACACTTCAAAAAGCCCTTTAAAAAACAACATAATTCAATAGGTTATATCACACCTTGATAGCCTAGAACCTAGATAAAATCCTTGCATCAGACGTAATGTTACTTATCTAAACAGCAACATGTAAGTTAGATACTGTACTGATTACTAGTAATGGAATGAAACAATAAATGACCGTCGAATCGACGACATCGAATGCAACGAATGCAATGCGCAACACGGTGATAGGCATCAGGCAGTGAGAAAAAAAAACGAGTCTACATAATTGATATCTGTATCTTGCCATGCCAACACGTTAAGCGCAAAGCAAACTTTGATGTTACCTATTTAGTCCAAGTTTGGTGGGAAAATATGCAAAGTAAAAGTATTTTAATGTAGTAGCTGCTTACAGATATATCAATTTTGCTGTCAAAAAGATCGATCAAAATATAGACTAGGGAGGTTAGTAAAAATTCGGGACATTTGGCATCCTGATCAATGGTGAATCGGGACGTACCCCTAAAAATCGGAACGTCCCGCACAAATCGGGACACTTGGCAACACTAGCTTACACTATCGGTGTTATGAGAAATCTTCCCTACAACGGCATAGTCCTATGTGTAGCTGTAGACTTCTAGAGCTACCGAATAAGAATCAACATCATTTACTGTTTTTAGGCAAATACAAAATAAAGTTACAGTTGAAATAAACTTTAAATCGAGTTGATAAAGTTCGCGCATAAGTAATGACAGCATTTTCTTAGCCACATTAAACAAAATCACTGTTTGATTGTCGAAAACAACGTTCACGGTTTACAAACCAAAGAACTAGTCTTCTCGCCCACTCGTAGTTGACTAAAGGAGTTACCTACGGACAATTGACAGTCACAAAGGGCCGTAGAGCCCGTCTGGTAGTATATTATGAACATAGAAGTCTTTGAATTACCTGGAGCAATCCAATATTTTAGGTTAGAGAACAAAGAACAATAAATATTAAATTTATGAACATTAATTCTGAAATATCTTATTATTCGCCATAGTTGCCACGCTTGGCATTCGGATTGGCAACCATTTTTTATAGTTGTTATTATGACCATTTCACGTTGTAGAGCCACGTTGCATCTGTATTTTGGTAGTAGCATCAATGGGCCGGCTCGACCGGGGTAGGACCACGCTCTCACAGAATACCAGCGTAGAAAAGCAGCTTAATACTGCTGTGTTGTGTATGGTGAGCCTTTATACCCTTTTTACTGGAAACGGGGCATTCCATCTCAGTCCTCAGGGGTGACGACGCATTTGCATTTTGATTCTTAATTGAGGATAAATGTCTATGGGCCACAGAATTCACTTACCGTCATGTGAACTGTGTGCTGTAATGTCATCCTAACCAGAAACAAAACAACTAATAGAATCAGGCGTTACTTTGCGGAAATCCATTATATTAAAGTTCGTAAGAATTACTTCGCACATATTCGCTCAATGTAATGAAGTGATATGTCTTTCCTAGTTTCAAAAGCACCTCCCGCCTTCCCTCAATTGCGTGCACTAACCCCGTCACCACTAATCCCAGTATCACTGCTTCCAAAACTATTAAACTAGGAAAGACACGCCATTGACGATAATAGGACACGTGTTTCGCCTCTATACGAGGCATCCTCAGGTGATGCAGACTCTACGGTGGCTGACAACTATGTAATCGGGAAGAGAGATAGCATTGTTAAAAGTTTGGTAGCTAAAGGAATTCGGGCTGTAAGCGCATCTTTCCATTGCAATACCGAGTTCCTCATTTTTATGTCACTACAGCAGAGAATAAAAGACAATAACCTTATTGTTACCAAAGCCGGCAAGGGCAATACTATAGAATATAGAGTAAAGATATATGTAAAGATATTAATAGTTACTTTGCAACCATCCGCTCAATTAAATAAAATGATGTGTCTTACCTAGCTTGAAGAGCACATACCTCAATAGAAATTCATTATAAATTTTAATATAATACTTGTTTCTGTTTATTTATTATGTCATTTTACTAGTTTTAGTGTTTTTACTTCATTATAAATATATTTTAATTGTATATTTGTGGTAAAAATAGTACTTACCCAGCGCAGGACAGCAGCTCCATTTTCACATATATTTCTATATATTACTCGAAATTAATTATGTAAAAAGACAAATTGTATTCACACAAAAACTTATATAACAATTTTATAGTAAAACACTATACTAAACACTAATAAAACATTAGAAAAATCCAAAAATCAACACATTAACACGCTACACGAAATAGGCGTACGAAATGAACGTAGATTATAAATAAAAAACCTTAGACTAACTACGTTTTATTGCATTAGAGGATAGGAAATTTCATATTGAGTCTATAATGCCAAACTTCTTCATAGAAAAGTAGTCTCAAAATATAAGTTTTTACGGTTTAAAGTGCTGTGGGTGGGTGTAGTCGGATCCGACCACTTGGAATTTGACGGAATATCGGCGTGGTCGGATCCGACCGCGTGCATATTGAGAAGTTAACATAACAAAAAAAGAGTCGTTAGATGTTTTCGAAATTTATCGAATGCCAACTCATACCGACACGATCATCACCGCGTCAGCGTATCATCCATGGCAACATAAATTAGAAGCTTTTTATTGTTATATTAATCGTCTGTTCACTGTTCCGTTAAGTAAAGAAAATTATTTAAAAGAGTTTAATGAATATATCAAATTGCCGTCTCGAACAGTTTTTCCAAAAATTTCATTAACAATTTGGTTGAAAAGAAACAAAAGCATGTCGTTCGCAGTTCTCTGTACGCGGTTAACCTCAAGCTGTTCGTCGATATGTGAGCAGTTTGACCTACTTAGGCTCCATATCCGACAAAATAGATAATAACTCGACTCTTCGACTAAACGGCGTTAACGTGGCGTTCAAAACAAACAATTCTCTTAAGAATATCTGTAATTATCATCATCATCATCATCATTACAGCCCTTTACAAGTCCACTGCTGAACATAGGCCTCCCCCAAGGTATGCCACAAAGCACGGTCCTGAGCCACCTGCATCCATCGACTTCCTGCATGTCTTACCAGGTCGTCACTCCATCTAGTGGGGTGTCGCCCCACACTTCGTCTACCGGTACGAGGCTGCCACTCGAGAACCTTTTTTCCCCAACGGTTGTCGGTTCTACGAGCTATATGGCCAGCCCATTGCCACTTCAGCTTACTAATCCGTTGGGCTATGTCGGTCACTCTGGTTCTACTGTGGATATCCTCATTTCTAAGTTTATCACGCAGAGAAACTCCGAGCATAGCCCTCTCCATAGCTCGCTGAGCGACTTTGAGCGTCCTCATACGACCAGCAGTGAAGGACCATGTCTCGGTTCAATAAGTCATCACTGGCAACACGCACTGGTTGTACAACTTAGTTTTCAGGTTTTGATGTATACCTGACGAGAAGATGAGTTGTAATTTCCCGAACGCTGCCCAGCCGAGTTGAATCCGTCGATTGACCTCTCGGTCGAAGTTGAACTTACCTAGCCGGACTATTTGTCCCAGGTAAACGTACTCGTCAACAACTTCGAGCTTAGTGCTCCCAACAACTACCGGCATAGGTGTGACATGGACATTAAACATGATCTTTGTTTTGTCCGTGTTCATCTTAAGACCTATCCGTTGGGAGGCACTACTGAGGTCATTGAGCATAGTGCTTAAGTCCTCCAGCAATTCTGCCATAAGGACTATATCGTCGGCAAATCGAAGGTGAGTGATGTACTCGCCATTGATGTAATACCGTATCCTTTCCAGTCCAGTAGCTTGAAAACATCTTCCAATGCAGCGGTGAAGAGTTTCGGGGAAATAACGTCACCCTGTCTTACAGGGTACTTATCTGTAATTATAAAGATATATAATAAAGTTGGATATTCTTCAAAAGACGGGTATTTTAAAACTTGTTTGTCACGAATGCCACGCCGTTGACGTGGGTCAATTCGTCGCAACTTCGGGACACGTTATAAAGAGCATAGCATCTGTCTCCTTCGAACAAAGCTCTTCACGCTGCAGTTAGACTAAAAGCAAAAGAAAAGGGATACCAATATGTATGGATAAGAAATAGCCGAATCTTTATGCGAAAGAATGATGAAGCAAATTATATCCACGTCAGAAACAAAGACATGCTACAAAAAATAGAATAATTTAGTTATTAAGTAATTTTAGTAGTTAAGTATATTGTGGCTTTTAAACTTTATGAACAAATTATATATAAAATTCACTTCTCTAAATTTGTATTATCAAAATACGCGGGGTTTGAGAACAAAAACTAACTTTTTTTATCAGCAAATTCTTTGTTGCGATTACGATGTAGTAGTACTCACGGAAACTTGGTTAAATAAATCTGTTCTTAATAATGAGCTTTTTGATCAACGATATATTGTCTACAGAAAAGATAGAGAGGATGCTGAATATTGTTCTAAAAAAGATGGAGGTGGAGTTTTAATCGCTGTATCCAGAAAAATAAAGTCTCGTCGTATGTTTGAGTGGGAATCTAAAGTTGAAGATCTTTGGGTTGTAATAGATGCAACGGTTTCAAAAACTATTCGCAAGATAGCTCTTTGCGTCGTTTATTTACCACCACCAGTACATTATTCTTTGTTAGAGCATTTTTTAGATAATTGTAGTTTTGTTTTCGAACAATGTGATAGTCATTGTATAATTGGTGATTTTAATTTACCTAGTATTAGCTGGAGTTTGTTGGGTCATGTCGCGAGTGATAACAAACTAACAAGACTAAATCAATTCCTAATTGACTTTACACATATGAATGGTTTACAACAACTTAATCATATAGTTAATGCGTCAAACCGAATTCTTGATCTTGTTTTATCTAACTTGCCATCTTGTACTGTGAGCCGTTCTCATAACTCATTAAGTATTACTGATCAATTACATCCACCTCTTGAGGTTGATATTACGTTGATTAATGAAACAAAACTCTGTTTTAATAATAATATTATTAAGTTAAACTTTTACAAAGGGGATTATGAAAAGATAAATAAGGAATTGTCAAAGTGCAACTGGGAAAATATTTTTAAGGGTCATCATAGTGTAGATGTCATGCTTGAAACATTCTATTGCAAAATTAACGCCATTATTGCAAAGTTTGTCCCTAAGAAGAAAATAAGAAATAATAAATACCCACCTTGGTTTGATAAAAATCTTATTAGAACCCTTAAAGATAAATATAAAATCAGGTGTCGGTTTAAAAAATATCGAAATCCTATGGATGAATTAGAGTTACAATTATTAAGTTCTCGTTGTGGACGAATGGCAACAGAGTGCTATAATCGTTACATTAGCAACTTGGAGAAGCAAATAGCCAGTAATTCAAAATCATTTTGGTCATTCATAAAAAACAAACGCGGAGGTACTAGTGCATACCCTATTTCAATGTCTGACGGAAATGTAACTGCTACAGATGGGGAACAAGTATGTGAACTATTCTCATCTCAATTTGCATCTGTATATACTGATGGGGTTGACAATGCTTCGAATAATTACGTTCTCTCTAATTATTTAAATTATTTAGAAAACTATAGTCTACATCTTTCGCCTATTGTTATCGATAACGAATCACTTTTAAAAAAAATTAAAAAGTATTGACTGTAATAAAGGTCCCGGCCCTGATGGGATCCCACCCGTTTTTATAGCGGCATGTGCTAAATATTTAGTATCACCCCTGTCATTAATTTACAATAAATCACTCTCAACAGGCATGTTCCCGGCTAAATGGAAAATTGCAAAGGTTATTCCTATTCATAAATCGGGAAATGAAGATTCAGTAAAAAACTACAGGCCCATTTCAATACTGTCATCATTTGCTAAAATTTTTGAAGCTTTGATATGTCCATTTCTACAAGATCATTTTAAGCAATTACTTAGTGATAAGCAACACGGGTTTGTTCAATGTAGATCAACAAACTCTAATCTGGTAAGCTTCACTGAAACTCTTTATGAAGCACTTGATGCCAATAAACAAGTTGACGTCATATACACGGATTTTAGTAAGGCTTTTGATCGCATTTCACATAGTGTACTCCTAAAAAAACTGTCCGCATATGGAATCTGTAATGGTTTAATGCAATGGATCTGGTCTTATCTGACCGACCGTACTTTTTATGTGGTCATCAATGGCTTTAAGTCGAGTTTGCGTAAAATCACATCAGGCGTACAACAGGCATCTCACCTGGGCCCACTTCTGTTTAATGTTTATATTAATGACCTGCCTTTGTGCCTAAAATTTTCTGAATCTTACATGTATGCTGATGACTTAAAATTTTGCAGAATAATTGAAACGACAGATGATGCACGTAAACTCCAGTGCGATCTTGACAATATCTTTCACTGGTGTAATTTGAATAAGATGGAACTCAATGCAAAAAAATGTTTTTACGTAAAATTTGCTCGGAAAATGAATCTAGTTCACTACAGTTATCATATAGGCAATAATAATTTACAGGAACTACAAGAGACCAAGGATTTAGGCGTCATATTTGACAGCAAACTCACATTCGTGCCACATATGGAATATATTACAAAACGTGCCACCAAAATGTTAGGATTTCTTTACAGAAATATTAAATTTTTCCGCAGCAATAAAATCAAAATAACGCTCTACAACAATTTAGTACGAAGTATCTTAGAATACTGTTCCGTAGTTTGGAGACCACATTATGCAACGCATTCTTTACGCTTAGAACGAATACAAAAAAGATTCATGTGGCATTTAGTATACTCAAATCGAATTTCAAAAAAGAAACTTTCTTCGTATAAAAAACAGCTATCTTTTTTCAAAATTACGTCCTTGGCTAATCGCAGACATATATCCGACTTACTCTTCGTAAGCAAATTATTGAATAATAAAATTAACTGCCCTCAATTGTTGAATAAGATAAAATTTCGCGTACCTCATAGATACCCCCGTAAGAGAGTAATTACTATTAGATCACCCCTTCGTAAAACAGTATTTGGCGCTAATTCCCCGATCTCTAGGTTAAGTAAATTGATCAATGAACTTCCCCACGCTTTTGATATTAATTCCGACTCACCTAACAAGCTCAGAAAAGAACTACTCAAACATTATGCAAATGTAATAGATTAAGTTTTTGTATTTTTTTTTAACGTTTTGGTTTTCTGTAAGTATGTAATATTCTTGATGTTTATTCCAGTGCATGTTGTAATCACCTATAATAGTTTGTAGCATTTAAAGTAATACCTTATCTATGTATGTATGTAAATTATAATTTAACAATGTATACAAATGTTGGTGATGCTTTAATAAATAAAAAAAAAGAGAATTTAGCCGCGTACAGAAACTGTAATCCAGATAAATCCCATTTTGCTAAACATCTCTTGGACACTGGACATAACCTAGCCAACGACTACTCCTTTAAAGTCTTACATACTTTTAATAAAGGGCTGAGGTTGTGTGTGCTAGAACAGTTATAGACATTGAAAAATAATACTACTAAAATACTGAAATACTGAAAAATAATAATACTAACGTTGCACTGCTGAATGAACAAATAAATATTTCTAACTCACCTCTATTAAAATCTTTAGGCTTGCTCTTTAATAACAGACAGCCTCGCAATATGGTCGTTCATTACCCTCACGGTGATCAAAGATTGGTTGCGTGGTTGGAGGGTAGGTGGACGTTTCGCGACGGTTTGTTGTTTATTATTTTTATACCAAGTGGCTGCGTACGTTAGGTGGTGATTGGTCGTATGTTTTATCGCATGACGCGCTCGCTCGCTACTTAAGAGGGGAGTGGTTGCGTCAGCGAGTTGTATAAATAGCAGCTGTTTTCGCTCGCCGCTCACTTTGCGCCCTCCTTTCTGCCAAGGAGGGTCGCGTTCGTATACGGCTTAGAGATCTCCAGTCAGATCGTTAAGCCAGTTCCTAAAAGGCCACATAACCACGCAGCCGGCTGCGTGGTATGCTATGAGCATTCCCAACCTCCCTCCCCCGCTTTCCGTAGGGTTGCCCATATTTGCTTTGGGCGCAAAAAAAAAACTCGCCGCTCACTTATCGATCAGCCACCGTAGAGTCTAGACATATGTCAATGATTCGTTCGTTTGAGCTGGTACACTAAAAGTATTGATGGTTCATTTATCTGTTTTTGAATGGTCCGATACAACCAATCACAAACAATTGACGGAACCTTTTTAACTCTTGATTGGTGTTAATTGTAAATGAGTCGAAAACCGACCGAATCCCGAATGATCTGAACGAATTGTTTATAGTGTAGGGTACTGGGACCTGAAATGATCCATTTTATAAGTGGTAGAGTCATGCTGCAGTTATATTATTAGTATAGTTGTAGCACGAATGGGTCGGCTCGACTGGAGAAGAACCACGCTCTCACAGAATACCAGCGTAAAATAGTAGCTTAATGCTGCTGTGTTTCGTATGGTGAGTGTAGAGGACCGGAGACGCTTTTTACTGGAAATGAGGCATTCCATCTTAGTCCTCACGGGTGACAACGCATCTGCATTTTGTTTCGTAATCGAGGATAGATGTAGATGTCTATAGGCCACAGCAACCACTTACCATCAGGTGGACTGCGTGCTTGTTTGTCACCCTATTCAAAAAAAGTTGAATGATCGATCCAGATGTACTGGTACGTGTGACGAAATGTACTAGAATGATTCGGTCACGAGAAATGAATGATTTACACATGCCGAGTAGAGTCTACATCACCTGAGGATGCCTCGTGTAGAGACGAAACACGTATCATATTATCATTGATAGTGGGTCTTTCCTAGTGTACTGGTGACGGGGTTAGTGCACGCAATTGAGGGAGAGCGGGAGGTGCTCTTCAAACTAAGTAAGACACATAATTTTATTTCATTGAGCGAATACGGGCAAAGTAATTCTTACCAAATTTAAAAACAAAACATGCTGCTGCACGTCTCCTGGTTAGATTCCCTCTAACATCTCTTACAACACCCACAGGACGATACGTGGCAATGTATATTCTTACACTGCCACGTGGCAAATATAGTAAATCCTCTAGTGAGGCATGGTAAGGCCTATGTTCTGCAGTAGACTATAATAGGCTGTAATGATCTAATTACTACTCATTTTTAGTTTTCCCCAGTTTGGCTGGTTGGATCGTTAGTCGTAAAATATCCATTTTTCTATTTGCAATATATATTCGATTCATCTGGAGCGGAATTAATGAATCAATCTTTTTAATGCACCGAAGATTGAGATTAAAAGCCAGATGTTGATCTGGTGAGGGGAAGGTGGTACGGAGGGGGTGGAGTAGTGTTAATCTTTGCGTAGATTAGGAAAAGAGATATAAATGTTTTAGTATTTAATACGTATTTGAATACTGTAACAATTTTGCAACAGTTGCAACTTTTCGTCCCATGCGTGTCGTGGCAACTATTAGAAATCATTAAAATAATCTTGCAGTTTGCTATGGATGGCAGTCTTTTCCATGCCGTTTAATAACAGACGTAACACTCAAACCGTCAAACTGGAGGGAGGAACGAAGCAGCAGCAGTAATTTCGACAGCCAAAGTGGGTGTAATTCAAATCCTTCCTGCAGAGGAAGAGAAGCTTGCACCGCAATAAACTATAATGGGCTGATGAAAGAGAAGGACCACCCAGTGGCGAAGCTAGGGCTCCAAACTAGGGCAAGCCCAAGATATGGTTTTGTTGTTTTTAGCAGTTTTATAAAAATACATCAATTTTGATCTGTCTCCACTCTTCAGTTTCATATTCAGTTCTGTCGAGGACGTGTTTAACAAAGCACACAGAAGGCATACTACCGCTAGATAGGTTGTATGACCGTAGAATCAATCAAGATAAAATGAATTCACCTATAGAATTAAGTAGATGGCGCTATTAAAATTTTATATAATGAAGACTAAAGGAAATATTTTTTAAAAACCTCAATACATGATGTATTCATTTAATTTATTAAATTAAAATTTGGGCTTCATATAAAAAAAAAAGATTGTAACGATTATTTGCTATAAAATTAAACTTAAGTATCTCTTAAACGTTAACGTAAACCTAGGTATCTCATATTTTATGCTGAGGTTCAGAATGATATTTTTAACTCATATGGTATAAGTATTGAGTTATTAAACCTTTAAATATACCTAGAATAATTAAACTTTAATACTAAAGAGCCCTGTACCTATTAAAGTGTGAAAAAATGTTTATTGAATTAAAATTTTATTTTTAAAGATTTTACCTTTTCCTCGCTGATTAGCACTTTAACACACTTATATTCATCACAAAGAACACTTTTTTCCGTGTCTCGCCTACCTTCATACCATACGACCCCATTTAGACAGGACGGTCCCGATTTAAAAGTTTGTGTAGCGCTGTCCCCAAAATACGTAAAAATGTCCCGCATTGACAAACAAAAGCGTGACCATGATGCAAACTCTTTCACCAGTGCCATCATTGTGACACCGCGCGTACTAGGTTTGCCAGCATGGCTTGTATAGTCACGTGATTATTCTGAAAAGCTACACTTTTGAATTTAAAGTTACGAAGTGACAATTTTTAGTTAATCTACAATAAATTATCAAATAACGTAAGTTATTCCAATTAGTATTTATTTGATGTTCAGAATTCACTTTAGATCATTAAAAGATTCAAACAACTATGTGTTTTATTTATAAACCTATATTAAAGGGCTTCAGATTGAATTTTGGTAACAAGGCCATTCTCAACGGAAAATAGCCATCTGCGCATCTGGATTATATTGCCCAAGTGTAATACTACTGCTACTGAGAATTTTGTGACAGAAAAACCCAGTAAATGATTCTTGACCCGACTCAGGTTTCGAACTTAGGACCACAAGATCAGCAATTGCGTTTACGACCATTAGACCAAGAAGGCAGTCAAAAGTGTTAAAACTATAATAATTTTAAAGGCATGCCGCTCTGAGGAATAAATTGATGGTCACTAAAAAGCCGGGCTTTTTATCTCCATACTAATTGCTATTTATACAACCGTAGTTATGTTTCATTATAGAACATTTTGTCACAGGTTAGAAAGGGAGCGATCGCCTTCTCGAAAGCCCTGTAAAAAGCCCACGTGTGCAAGGGAGACAACCAATGGCTCAATTCAACTCTCCTTATATGTATGACAGCAGTATTCCTAAGGCTCAAGGTCGCACAGAGCGTGCGGGAAATTTGAAATAGTTTGAAACAGTTTACGAGTTATTTTATTACTTGATATTATTGATTGATTCAGCTTGATAAGGCAAGCCGGGTTTCTGGGCTTGTATGGAGGCTTCGCCACTGGGACCACCTAACAAATTACTTACCATATGTTTCTTTATGTACCTAAAACGTGGTTCGTGAAAAGAAATAAAGCGATGATATGTAAATATACGAAATATAATATAAGTTTGTGATTTTCTAAATTCATCAATAGAAGAATTATGTTACATGAAAAAGAAATACGATTTCCGAACATAAATCAACAATCATTCTTATATTAACTTGTACACAAGTTGGAGGGATTATAAATTTAAATTGGGCTAAAAAATAATATAATTGAATTGCCGTATTTATTAAATAAAGCAGCCGTTTATCATTACATATAATTGGCACATATCCTTGGCATACCTTTTTGTTAATTATATTAAACTTACTCTGCAATTCACAATACATTTAAAATGTTATAAAAGTACAATTTTAGCAGAAATTCAATACGTATATTTACATTTCATTTTATTTAGAAGTCATATTTCCTTTAATTATATATTGAGTTTTTTATCCCAGTTAATACATAAGATAATATAGTTTTAAATAAGTTGCTATTTACAATTAAAAGTGAATAAATTACATATTGTGAGGTAGGTGTTACGTTTACTCACCTCAGTCATTACTAATAGTGTAACTACGAATACCTGATGTCATTCATCCTAATTTTCGTTGTTTCTGGTTTATATACATACCGTATTTACAAGAAAAATTAAAATAATAATAGGTAGTAAGAACCACATACTTTATATAATGCTTTAAAATGTACATATTATAATAACTTCACAAACCCTTCTTTTTTAAGACAATAATTTGCGAAGATTAATTAATACTTAATACTTATAATATAAATTTGGATAACTTTAAGTGAACTTAATAATTTCCTTTTCTTTCATTTTAATTTAATCAAAATTTTACACATCTAGTAAAACATTTAAAAACACGTATGCTTCTTGTTTCTATTTTGGTTCTTAAATATGGCACAAAAATTTCTAATATTTAAATATATTCGTATGAAGTATATCATACATATAGACACTAAAAGGTAACAAATTATTTGCCTAAAGTTTATTATGTAAAATATCACACATGACAATTGAGTATTCCATAATTCCATTGAGTCCATCTCATCATTAACAGTCTTTGTAATGGGCTAGACGTTTAATTTAATTTAGCATTGACACTGATCATTGCTATTCTGCGGCGGGAATGTTGAGGTGTTGTGTAGGTTGATGGAAACCACCCCGGCTGAGAAGTGTGGCACGTATTGCGAGGCAGATAGTGAAACTTGTTGTCAAGTGTATTCCTCTTCATCTTCTTCATCCTCGCTGAAATCAGATTCCGGGTCGGGGTCCGGCAACGGCTTTAAGTAGTCAACGGGGGGATTTCTTGCGGGTATTAGATATCCAAAAGAGTCCTGAGGCGGAGCGGGTGGTCTCGGCAAACGCATTTGAGTAGTAGCTCCCCCTGCTTCCGCTGCCGCCTTAAGCTTACGGCATATTTCATCGAATCCGATTCTGTTGCGTGGATCTTCTTCCCAGCAAGCGCGCATTAATTCGCATGCGAATACAGGACAATCTTCTGGTGGCACCAGAACTATACCATTTAAAATTAGTTTTGAAGCTTCGTCATTATTATGACCGTAGAATGGTTGTTTGCCACGGCTGTATATTTCCCAAAGTACAACGCCGTATGACCAAACATCAGATTCGTGTGTAAATCGTGCGTACACAATGCTCTCCGGAGACATCCATCGCACTGGCATAGGGCGTTCACCACCCATTTTATAGTAATCGCACGTGTAAACATCACGGGACATACCGAAATCAGCTATTTTAACCGCAAGATTAGCACCAACCAAGCAGTTTCGTGCTGCGAGGTCTCTATGCACGAATCGACGCGCTGCAAGATACTGCATACCAAGAGCCACTTGCAAAGCAACGTGCAGCAAGGCTGGTTTATCTAGTATCGGCCCCGACCTCCCGCCACCTCGAGAACTCCGTAGAACTCCCGCTAAATCTCCCCATTCCATATATTCGAAGACCATCCATGGACTTGCGCTTATATCATCTGTGAATGAATTATTAATAAAAATCTCGGCTTTATGGTTAACAATGCATTTTGGCACAAGCGTAAAGTAGGAAATTACTGTGCTGATTTATAATTTATTATTTTAATTTAGATCTAATATTTTTAGTAATGTAAGCGCTTTAACATTCAAACAATTAAGTAGTTCACTTCATTACACAACACATATACTACATTATTTTTTCGAAGTATCTGCGCCACAGCAATATTACAAATTGATTTAGTTTATAATTTATTATTTTAATTCAGATCTAATATTTTTAGTAATGTAAGCGCTTTAACATTAAAACAATTAAGTAGTTCACTTCATTACACAACACATATACTACATTATTTTTTCGAAGTATCTTCGCCACAGCAATATTACAAATTGATTTAGTTCTAGTTGATTTTAAAAAGTTAATTTTTTTTTTATAGAAGAGGGGGCAAACGAGCATGCGGCTCACCTGATGTTAAGTGACTACCGCCACCCATGATCAACCGCAATACCAGGGGAATTGCAGGTGCGTTGCCGGCCCTTTAGAAAGGAGTAAGCTCTTTTCTTGAAGGTCCCCAGGTCGTATCGGTCCGGAAAAATCGCCGGTGGTAAAATATTCCACAGAGAGGTTGTACGCGGAAGAAAACTCCTTTTGAAACGTACAGTGGTGGACCGCCAAGCATCCAGATTGTGTGGATGGTATCGGGACGTTTCCCGCGTATATTTTCAGGCCATTTTTTGGCTTGATATTTCATAACATTGTTTTAGTAAAATAATTTTATGCAACGGTACAAACACAAATGCTAGTAATTATGCAGTGACACAAAGATCGGAAGATTGACATTGGCAGAAGAACGCTCATAAGATGTAACACAAACATACACAGCCTGTGTTTTCATCCTTAATCGAGGATAGATGGATTACTACAGATTGTACTTGGCATCTGTGTTTGTATGTTATCGAATAATAGACATTACCTCATACACACGCGGTCTCTTATGGCACTAATAATCTCCTCTAAAAGCTCCTTCGCATTCACAGTTTTTACGAGTATTCCTAAGTTATCACCGTGGTCGAAATAGACCAGGGAGACAACATACCTAATCTCCTAAATAGAGGTTACTCAGTAACCTAGCTAGGAGACTCAGGTTTCTACCCATTTCAAATTGTGAACTATGAATGTCAATAAAGAATTATTATTATTATTACCTCTGTACACAACCCCAACAAGAGTTAATATATTGGGATGTCTAAACGCGGACATAATGGACACTTCTCTCGCGAAGTCCTCCTCAGCGCTTCGGCCTGCGCTTTCTTTCAACACTTTTATAGCTACAACTTGTTCTCCGCTGCTAGTTCGTAAAACTCCTGTGAAAGTCACGAGAAAGTCAGTCAAATTAAAAAACATATAAAAAGTAATAAGTAAAGTGTATAATATAACACTAATAATATTGTCCTTCGGATCGAATTTCGATCACGATTACAATGTTCAACGAAGTCTAGCCGCCTGCGCACGACAGGATTATCTACAGAAGTGTGTTAGTGCGTACTTACGCAATACGCACTCTCTTTTTCCTCACTCTCATTGTACGATAGCAATTCTAACAAGACCAGAGAGAGAGAGAGAGAGAGAGAGAGAGAGAGAGAGAGAGAGAGAGAGAGATCAGGCATAGGCTATACGTGCTTTGGAACTGGGCGTGAAACCATAATAATTTACAATGCATGTTAAAATCTACGGTCAAAAATATAATGCGTATTAGGATCCACCAACGTCGCGCGATATGAATCAACATTAATAATGACTCAAAAAAAAGAAACAATCTTAACATTTTCTTGATCAGTTTTATAAGTTTGACCTAGGCAAAACTAGTTTGGCACGATGTTTTGTACAATTGTGAAATGATTTATTACCGTATAAATTATTATTATAAACCTCTAAGGAAGGGAAAGTAGGGGATGAAATTTATAATACGACTATTTTAACGAGACACTAGTTGTCTTGATGAGGTTGTGATTTCTTAGTCCACTTAAAAAATGGTCAAAAATAGTTAAACTTTAATAAAAATAATGTCTTCCAAGCCGAATGGCGGTTACGGCAGCCAGTCTCAACGGATAGTAGCCATTTATGCAGGACATGATTATAGTGCCCACTGGTGCGGAACAGGTATGCGTAAGTACAGGTGTACTCTCTATTCACTCGCTCTCATAGTCCGATGGGACGGTAATCAGACCCATCCGGAGAGAGATCACCTCCAAGTATCTGCTGCTACCCCGACCCCGACCCTGTATTCAAACCGGGGACCTCATGATCAGCAATTGCTTTTACGACCACTAGACCAACGAGGCAGTTTAATAAGAAGTTTGAAGCCTTAGTGTATAGAGGGACCGTAGCCCCGACTTCGGATGCTATTTTAAGTGGTAACAATTTTATTATTTTTAGTTCTTTGAAGTTGGCTTACATTTTTAATAAAAGGTTTATCTTTTATCAAATTATTAACTGAATTATTGAGCACGGTTCATCTATTCCAACCAGTCCGTTCCCAATTTATATATACACACAAGAGCTAAATATATTTATACGTGGTAGAGCCATGCTGCAGCTGTATTAGAAGTATAGTTGTAGCACGAATGGGTCGGCTCGACCAGGGAAGGAGCACGCTCTCACAGAATACCACTGAAATAGCAGCTCAAAGCTGCTGTGTTTCGTATGGTGAGTGTAGAGAATCGGAGACCCTTTTTTGCTGGAAACAAGACACTCCATCTTAGTCCTCACGGGTGACACCGCATCTGCATTTTGATTCGTAATTGAGGATAGATGTAGATGTGTGATGGGCCCCAACAACCATCATGTGAACTGGGTGCTCGTCTATCCATCTTATACACACACACACACATATATATATATATATATATATATATATATATATATATATATATATATATATATATATATATATCATCATTCATATATATATATATATATATATATATATATATATATATAAACATATTATCTAGATTCGAATTGCGAACCCACTACCCTTTTTTGAAAGTCTGGCAAAAAGTAGAAAAAAATCAATGTACAATTATTTGCTTAACACAAAATGTAGTAAATTTTTTATAAACAGTGTTATAAAACTAAGTACCTTTATGGACTTTTCCAAAGCATCCTTCTCCAACCTCTTCTAGGAAAGTCAACGCTTTTCTATCTAGCAGCGGTACTTGAGGCTCGTTGGTATCAGTTGTGTGGCGTGGCCCAAGAGTGCCATTGGCTGGTACGGCTAGAGCACCCCCGCCGCACACACCGTACTGTGGGTTCGTTATATACCGCTCAGCAAGCAGAGGTTCTCCTGGTCGAATACGCTACAAACACACGATATTTTTGTAGCTCATTTATAAAGAAAACACTATTACAAATATATAATGGATAAATGGGGAATAAGTCGCTCGCGTCCGTAGGCTTTGACCACTTGTTCCTAGGCCCACCCTACACGTGTCCTCCGGGTGGTGCTAAATGAGCGACAAGCCGATACTACAGACTCGGCTCCACGCGTTAAATATACCACACCATTTTCGCACCATGAGGAATCGAAATAAAGAAATGGCCCCGAGTTCCCGGCGCCCCTTTAATGGGGCAGGTGTGCAAAGAATCTCCGGGAAGAAAACCGGCGACGAGGTTCGCCACCCGTCACGTTCTGTCTCCCAGAGAGGCGAAAAGTAGATTGCAGATGCCCGTCTGGCTACGTTGAATGTATGTGGGGCAATGAATAATAAAATGGATGAAGTATGCGATATGATGTATGATAGAGGAATAGATGTGTTATGCGTAAATGAGACGAAAAGGAAGGGGAAGGATGTCACTACACATGGCATGTATACCGCATACTGGTCTGGTGTAGACGATATTGAGCGGGCATGCCTGGGAGTAGGTATCATCCTTTCAGAAAGAATGGGCCAATGTGTGAAAGAGTATGAATGTGTAAGCCCAAGACTGCTATGGATACGAATGAAAGTGGGCTTGAAGACGTTGTTTGTGTTAGGGGTCTACGCCCCAGACATGTCTAAGCCCACTTATATCCGAGAGCAGTTTTGGGAAATGGTAAGGATGGTGTTAATGAAGTGTAAGGGAAATGAAAATATTATTATGCTAGGAGATTTTAATGGAAGGGTTGGGGTGAGGAGGCTTGGTTATGAAAGGATATTGGGAACGTTTGGTGATGAAAGTATAAATGAGAATGGTGAAAGTCTCCTCACCGTATGTATGGAAAAGAATCTTTTTGTGACGAACACTTGCTTTCGCCACAAGAGGATTCACATGTATACTTGGGAAAGAGGTGACGACAGAAGCATGATAGATTTCATAGTTGTGGATGAAAGATTGCGGGGTGCAGTGGTAGATACGAAGGTTTACCGGGGTTCTAACGTAGGAACGGATCATTATTTAGTTTTATGCCGAATTAATGGTCTATTCAGGCGTTGGCGCCATCGATCGTCTGTGTCTACCACTGCGTTACAGCGTATTAGAACAGAAAGGTTACAAGATGAAGGTGAGAGAAACAAGTTCAAATATAGACTGAAAGAAAATATAAGTGGTTTGGATGAATTATGTATGAAGGAGTTAGACTTGGAGAATATATGGCAAAATGTAAAGAAAGGTTTAGTGGATGCAGCTACCGAAGTATGTGGTGTTAGTAAGAGAAAGAATGAAAGGAAAAATAATACTTTATGGTGGGATGATGAGATACGTATGGAAGTTGAAGCAAAGAAGAGAGCATGGCTAGATTTACTAGCAACAAGGGCTGGTAATTCTGGCGGTACGAATGGTAATATTGAAAGAAAAAAGGCAGTCTTTAGACATCTTAATAAGAGAGTAAAAGAAGTAGTTGAAAGAAAAAAGCAAGAAAGAACGGATGAGAATGATAGAAGAATATTGGAAAACTTCCAGGCAAATATTAAAATGTTCTGGAAACTTGTAAGAACTGCCAGGGGACATTCAAAACAGCCTATGATGAATGCTATAAGAGACGAGAATGGCTATATTCTGAATGATGAAGTTTTGAGTTTAAAGAGATGGAAGGAATATTTTGAAAGCGTGTTTATGAGTGAGGAGACAACGTGTGTACTAAGTGGAGTAGAAAGACCGAAAGAAGAGGAAAGAGGTAGCGAGATAAGTATAGATGAAATAATGAAAGCAATGAAAAGCATGAAAGCAGGTAAGGCTGCCGGATATGATAGAGTTTCACTCGAAATGCTAAGGGCTGGAGAGGAAGGGGTGGCAGGCCTGCTGCACACCTTGTTCAATTTATGCTGGGAACTGAAGCGGGTACCGGTAGACTGGTGCAAAGCCGTAATAGTCCCAGTATATAAAGGAAGAGGGTCGCAGCAGGACTGTAAAAACTACCGTGGCATCAGCCTTCTTAGCATTGTGGGAAAACTGTATGCTAAGGTACTGATTGAAAGGGTCATGAAAGAAACTGATGGAAAAGTTTGGGATGTGCAAGCGGGATTTAGAAAGGGAATGGGATGTACAGATCAAGTCTTTTCCATGCGCATGATCGCGGAGAAGTTTCTGGCCAAAAACCAGAAGGTTTTTTGTGCGTTCATGAACTTGGAAAAGGCCTATGACAGAGTGGATAGGGATTTGCTATGGCAAACACTGAACTCATTTGGGTTGAGCGCTGGCTTGATACGGGCATTGGAGTCTCTTTATAGGGACTCTAGTGCTTGTGTTAGGATCAACGGGGTCTACTCGGACTGGTTTGACATCCATAAAGGTGTCAGACAGGGCTGTGTGGCTTCCCCGTGGCTGTTCAACCTATTTATGGACAGTTGTTTGCAAAATTTGAAAGTTGAAGAATGCGGATTAAGAATGGGTGAGTTAACCGTCAAATGCCTTTTGTACGCCGATGATCAAGTTATTCTTGCGTCGTCGGCGGCCGAGTTGCAAATGATGGTTACATTAATGAACGGATCATTAAAAGAAAGGGGTATGAAAGTGAACGCAAGTAAGACGAAGGTTATGGTTTTTGAAAGAGAAGAAAGTAAAACGATTTGTGAAATAAGAATAGAAGGTGAGTTGATCGATTCATCATCGATCAAGTAGATGAGTTTGTATATTTGGGCTGCGTATTTAGCAGGGATGGGAGATATGATAAGGATATAGAACGACGAGTGAATGCGGGAAATAGAGTAAATGGGGCCTTGCACTCTATTGTGAAGAGTCAAAATGTGTCGAAAAAGGCACGTATGGCAATTCACAATGCTGTGTTGGTCGCTACTTTAACGTATGGTAGTGAAAGTTGGGTGTGGCAGAAGAAGCACGAGAGTAGAATAAACGCAGTAGAAATGCGGTCGTTAAGGAGTATGTTAGGGCTGAATCTGAACGACAGGGTAAGGAATTGTGTAATAAGAGAAGAGTGTGGTTTGCAAGATGATGTGGTGACCAGGATTAAGAAAGGAATGCTTCGGTGGTTTGGTCATGTAGAAAGAATGAATTAGGAAAGAGTGACAAAGAAAATTTATGGTGCAGAAGTGAATGGCAGAGTCGGAAAGGGACGTCCTAGGCGAAAATTTATCGACCAAATTGGCGATTTATTGAAAACGGGCCAAATTAGGAGTACCCTTAACCGACGAGCATGTATGCGTAGGTGTATGGATGTGAAGGAGGCAAGAGAGGTGTGTCAGGATCGTGCCAAATGGAAGTCTGTAGTCTCTGTCTACCCCTCTGGGTGACAGGCGTAAGTGTTTATGTTTTTATGTTATGTTTACAAATATATGTTAATAGTTCTCCCATTGGAAATTTAAAATTCGCAAAAAAAACTTAAAATCTACAAAACATTCTGGACTGGCGTGAGTTTCGTAAGTATGTGTCTCTCTACTCAAATGCGCATTTTAGGAGCTTGAATACCTAAAATGATTTTATCTAATAAATATCACATAAATACTATTGAAGTCTATTTGATAGCTTATTATAAAATAAAACCAATAAGAAAGTTGTATCAGTCTTACCGGTTGTACTTTTCCATCGACGGGGCAAATGCGTCTTCTCAGGTAGAGAAATATTGCTGAGGCTACTAGAAAGAGGAGTATGGCTCCACCTGACATTACGCCAATCAGAATATATTCGCTAGCGCCCACATTGCCTCCAGGTCTGACAACAGATGTGTTACCAACTGTTGTCTCTGAGAAGACTTCACTACTGACCAGGGACTTTGGTACCTATAAACAAAATTACATATAAATTTCTTGAGTCTGGTGGTAGTTTAGAGATAAGTTTTATATCAGGACAACCACTTTTGCCGCCACCTTGTAATTGAAATTTTTATTGCTGATTTAGTGCTAGTTTTAATATCGTAAAGCTACGCTGCAGTTATTCGAGCTGCAACCATAAGAGGTCGGTTCGAGCTGGGAAGGACCACGCTCGCACAGAAACCTATGCATGTTGTAGAGTGTGTGCTGAGTGTAGAGAACCGAATCCTTTTTTATTTTTATTTTATTTTAGTCCTGATGAACGATAGCGCATCAACACTATGTTTTAATTGAGGATAGATGTAGTTGTCACACACAGTCCACATGATTGTGCTAGGCTAATAAGTGGCCCACAGTATCCATTTACCATCAGGTGAACTGCGTGCTCGTTTTGTTTTTCATCCTTATTCTTTTACAAATTTTTGATTTTGTCGAATTATATACGATCCTTGAGTAATTATGATTTCGCAATTTGTCTAAGTTTAAATGCTTCAATCATTTATGCAAATAAAAAAAATTATAATAAAAATTCTATTCTTAGCGTGTCTCTCAATTCGGGTAAAATTGTCCAGTGTTATCCGAGCTAATGAATATTTATCGGTTACTGTGGAAAAGCTGTTTTCGTTTTCCATTTCGACGTCACGGGCGGACATCTCAAAATCAATATGTACATTGATAAGATAAATAACATTTACAAATTAAAATAGTCGTAAAAACTACAAAAAAAGACAAAACCTATATATTTTTTATTCGTATTTAGTGCCATGCTACCATGTAGTAACCACCTACGAGAATGTGAACTGTTTTTAACGAATAAATATAACGTTCCCTTTTCGTTACTCGTTGTTTTATATGAAATACATTTTAATATTAACGTTTTGAATTAAGAACAAGAAAGAATAGTATAGTATTAAAATTTAATAAAACATATTTTCTTTTTCCCTTCTTCTTCTCTTCTTGTTCTTCTCCCTGGCTATTGTCCCATTTTGATTGGGGTCAGCCCTCCTAGTAATCTTGCGCCACATCGTGCGATTGTGGGTTGTCCTGTCTGATATGTTAGTAGATTGCAGGTCGTTTTTTAGTGTTTGCAGCCAGATTATTGGTGGTCGTCCACGGCCTTTCTTCCCCTCTTCTATGTTCATAACTCTTTTAGTCATATGGTCATCATCCCGTCTCATTACGTGTCCGTACCATCGTAGACGGTTTTCTCTAAGTTTTTCGTGCACCATAGCAACCTTAAAACTACCACGAATGTAATCGTTTCTTATTTTATCTGTTCTAGAAACTCTTCCAGACCAACGTAGCATTTTCATCTCAGTGACGTGAATTTTCTGTTCATCCGTCTTTCTCATCGGCCAACACTCAGATCCATATAGCAGAGCTGGTCTTACTGCTCTTTTGTATACATTTCCCTTTATTTTAATAGGCATACGGGAGTCGCATAGAATGCCAGACAGCGATCTCCATTTTAACCAAGCTATTTGGGTTATATTTTGTATGTCTCTTTCTATACATGCCTTTGGTGCTACAATGGATCCGAGATATTTAAACTTTTCAACTCTCTTAAGAGGACTGCCTTCAATAGAAGGACATGGAATAACATTCACATTGGCATTAGAAAAGTTACAGTACATATACACAGTCTTCTCTCTATTGACTCTCAACCCTCTTCTTTCTAAGGACTTCTGCTATATTGTCTGATTGTACTTCCGCCATCGATTCGGCTATAAGTACTACATCATCATCATATTTTCATTTTCCCTAATAGAATTATTTTCCTAAAAACACATTCAAATAAAATACGCCGACCGGATTTTAATCTAATTGGCTTATTCCCTTTGGGATTTTATGAAACACTCGAATGGTCGTTGATTTCTTATAAAATAAAGGATACAAACGAGCACACATCCCATATGATAATAAGTGGATGGCTGTGGCCCATAGACATCTACATCTATCCTAGAATAAGAATCAAAATGCAGATGCGTCGTCACCCCTGAGGACTAAGGTGGAATGCCTCGTATCCAGTAAAAAGGCGATTACGGTTCTCTACACCCACCATACGAAACACAGCAGCATTTAGCTGATATTGATAATTAATGAAATCAAAAAACGTACTAATTTCAAGAGGGAAGATGGCTGGGTACCATCTGCTTGGGATCCTAAAATTAATAAAATTAAATCCCAACACAAGAATACAACTGCAATAGTTTTTTTTTCTTTAAGGGTAACATTCATAATTTTAGTCTAATACATAACACATATTAATCTTACATTTAACAATAAATTTTCCACAGTTAACTCATCTACAAGAAGCGAACAATATTACATACGTAGGTGTGTAAAAACTATATAAAGTTAAGAAGTAACGCGTAATATTAAAGTGAAATATTAATTTACCTATTACCCATTACAGTTTCAATTTCCTTTTTAAACCGTCCCTATGACAGAGAAAATAATATAACATGTGAAAAGTTGTTATTGTAAGATTTACATGCACGAGTTATAAAATTGTTTTTGCCATAAGTGCTTAATAATTTTAATCTGGAGGTAGTCCCCCCGTAACCATAGGTGCTCGAAACGTCGAGAATGTAAAATAAGTTAATATACGCGATCTTTATTTAAATACAAAATAATTTTTCGATGTATCGTAAACGACGTAGTTTAG
Source organism: Parnassius smintheus behrii (assembly GCA_036936625.1). Taxonomy (NCBI): domain Eukaryota; kingdom Metazoa; phylum Arthropoda; class Insecta; order Lepidoptera; family Papilionidae; genus Parnassius; species Parnassius smintheus. Next base: position 39,796,078 of record JAUPFT010000005.1, on the reverse strand, counting down.
TTTAGTAAGATACTTTTCATAACTTTAGCGAAGAGATTAATAAAAATTATAAACAAAATTGATTTGTCTGTCTGTATTATAATATTTCAGAAATAATTGGCCACTTTTAAGCTCAGACGGTTATTTGCATGCGAATAAGACATAAATTCCATTTTTAAATTTTTTGTCTGTCGGCCTATCAGTCTGTTCGCACCAATCTTGCGAAGCGAAAGGTATGGAGACGTTTTTGGTAAATGAATAAACTGACATAATAAACGGTCCTTGATGGTTACCTTAAATCTAAATGACGCCGCGTTAATAGACGCTACCCAGACGAGTGGGTCGCTGTTAAAGTATAAATTTCATCGCTGTTGTTACACTAATTGTTGAGAACAGTATTCTTAGATCTTAGTCTCCCATATCTTTTAACATATCTCCCTATCTCCGGCTAAATTCGCGAAGTTTAATTCAGTTGATAAAAAAAGCAAGTATCTTACTTGTGTAGGCGGCAGAGGCGCATATCTTCCATCGGTTGAAGAGTTCGATGTTAATGGTGGGATGATGTTATGGATGGCAATTGGACTCAGTGGTACTGTAATCAGAAGCACATAGTTTTATTAAACAGATTTGTTGGACTGTGATGCTACTCAAAAGGATTGTGAAGCTGTAAATTTTCATACAAAGAGCGATAACGCCCCCCCTCTTGGCCCCACCGTAGACATAGTCTAATTCCATGATTTTTGGAAATGTAAATATAATGAAAAACTAAGTCCGTACGTTTTTATTTAAAAAAATATTGCTTGCGATTTAAGTTATTGGTATCTAAATATCTATATTTTTGACTTAAAAACTCCCTTAAGCGTTTTTATTTTTTTAAGTTAAACTAAACTGCGTTACTAACAAGGAAAAAGGTACAGACGTTAATTTGTAAGTTACGTACCGAATCGAATAAGACCAGAATTGTTTCATTTCGTAAAGGCTTAGGCGGGTGAAAACTTTATTGCCCGAAACAATATTTCAAAAAGGAAATGTAGAAGATTGCCTTCAAAACTTGCAACTGTCTCTAATCTTTATCGCACGATACAGGGACATGGCCCAAGTAGAATGAAGCAAATAGCATTTTAGAAAATACGTACTCGCGCTGCGTATTATACTTCACAATCGTCTTAATGTTTTAATTAGGAATTTATCAATAATCACAGTTAGGGTATTCTTCACACTTTATATTTCTAATATATTTACATATTATTTAATGATAATAAATAATAATAATGAAAATTATAGTGGTATTCTTAATTATACTACTGAATATTAAATAGAGTAACAACAATTATGGGAATAGCATGGAAACAAACAAACAAAGTAATAATATAAACCAATATTCAATGTAATGGTTAATTCTGTTAGATGGAAAGCGGGCTTGAATAAAGCTCCAGATATGTGGAAACATTCGCAACACATCTAGACTACAAATTTGTAGTTTTGCATAAATGTTCACTCCGGCTGAGGTTCAAGCCTGACCCTGCGACTTAGCACTTAGGTTATATGGCCATAAGGTAATACGATCGTATCGTTAACTTTTACCTTTCTATAATGAAGATAAAATTGCAAAAAGGAAATTAATTTTTAAATGCCTTGATAAGAGACTTTTGATATTAAATTGATACGCGAATATCTTTCACTTATGATTAGTCCGCCTCTCCGTTTAGAATAAACTGTTACGAGTTAACCAAATGTTTATAAATAAAGAACTTGAATCTGAACGCGGCCAAATGATATTGAAATTAATCATAAATAATTACTGCAACGAACATTATTCACCAGTCGATCACTTAACGATTGAAATATTGAAGTTAATTTATATACCATGAAGGTCTTGCTGAGAATAGGAATTAAACATTACTATTAGAAGTAATTTCACGTGAATCTACAGTATTTATTTGTTAATATTGTATTTGAGAAAGCGACAGCAGTCCAATGGCGGGGCGCGGACCGCGAACTCAAAAAGGTCGTGGGTTCGAATCCGCCATTCGACTACTGGCGTGAACCACTCGTAACACAAGCAATTTAAGCTTACCACGAGTGGTTAAGGGGAATATTAGTAATGTTTATAGCATTGTTAATATTCTTTTTTTTTAAAAAAACAATTGGTAAAGCTGTTTCCGAGCAATAAGAATTGATTGCTTAAAGTTTTAATATTATATATATTCTAACGCCAAGCGAAGCTCGGTCGCCGAGGACTAGATATATAATTTGGTTCTGATTAAAATAGATTTATTTACATTTTCCATTAAGATACCTACAACATAAAAGTCGTTATCAAACGAATTTATATTGCAAAAGTAAACAGGAATAATGCATAAATGTAGTTCTTAGCTTGCATGGAAGAATAGGAATTATTTCCATAGTTACCGATGCTTCGAGGACACTTCAAGTCCTCCTTGGCCGGCTCGGCGTTCGATGTGCACACGCAATAATGAAGTGTGCTGTTGAACTGGATACAGGCGGCTTCCTCGCCACACGACATTACGTCACATCCACCCTGTATAAATTGAACTGCAAGCAAACATATTTGGATTAAGTACTTGTATTTTTTTTGATTCGTGTGTTTGTGTAGTTCGTAATTTTCAGTGCCGCCCTCGTATGTATATACGAGTATGTAAATAAGCTATGATATAAAAAGTAAAAAAGTAAAGTTACAGCCTATATATGTCCCACTGCAGGGCATAAGCCCTCGTTTCTGAGAGGGTTTTAGGGCAAGGTAGTGTCCGCCGCGCTCCCTAATGCGTGTTGGCGAACTTCACATGTCTTCGAAATATTTTTTTTATTCCTCAGACATGCATGTTTCCTCACGATGTTTTCCTTCACCGCCGAGCACGTGGTATATCAGCGATTAAAATTGCAATTAACAATTTAATTGGTGCCGGCGGGGATCGAACCCAGGTTACTCGCGTTCTGTTATATTTACAGCGAGCGTTAATCATCTGGGCTGCCACGGCTCCTTAAGCTATGATATGGTATGATATAGAGTAAATAAGGTCTAATGTATTGTATATAATAAATGTCTAACATACCCTGATCATAAAGCCTAGAAGTTGAGATATTCAATTCAAATTAATTTATTTGATACTTTTACATTTGAAATTGATTTAATTTTTATAGTTTTGGCGCAAGCTAGATAATTAACTGAAAATAGAGGCTACGAGATAATGAAGTTGTGTCCTGTTGGGACACATATGTACATATGATCAGAGAAAGGAACACACAGGATACTAGATAATATATTCGGGAGATTATTTACATACATGAAAACCAGATAATTATACCCTACCGAGCTGCCATTGACAGATTCAAAAATTATTTTTTCTGACCGTCGCTATATCTACATATTATAACAATCATCATCATCATCATCATTACAGCCCTTCACAAGTCCACTGCTGAACATAGGCCTCCCCCAAGTAACGCCACAAAGCACGGTCCTGAGCCACCTGCATCCATCGACTTCCTGCATGTCTTACCAGGTCGTCACTCCATCTAGTGGGGGGTCGCCGTACACTACGCCTACCGGTACGAGGCTGCCACTCGAGAACCTTTCTTCCCCATCGGTTATCGGTTCTTCGAGCTATATGGCCGGCCCATTGCCACTTCAGCTTACTAATCCGTTGGGCTATGTCGGTCACTCCGGTTTTACTGCGGATATCCTCATTTCTGAGTCTATCACGCAGAGAAACTCCGAGCATAGCCCTCTCCATAGCTCGCTGAGCGATCTTGAGCGTCCTCACACGGCCAGCAGTGAAGGACCACGTCTCAGATCCGTAAGTCATCACTGGCAACACGCACTGGTTATACAATTTAGTTTTCAGAGATAGAGGTAAACCTGACGAGAAGATGTGTCGTAATTTCCCAAATGCTGCCCAGCCGAGTTCAATCCGTCGATTGACCTCTCGGTCGAAGTTGGACTTACCTAGTCGGACTATTTGTCTCAGGTAAACGTACTCGTCAACAACTTCGAGCATAGTGCTCCCAACAACTACCGGCATAGGTGTGACATGGACATGAAACATGATCTTTGTTTTGTCCATGTTCATCTTAAGACCTATCCGATGGGAGACACCATTGAGGTCATTGAGCGTAGTGCTAAGGTCCTCCAGCGATTCTGCCATAAGGACTATATGATATAGGACTATACTATGTAAGGAATATACGGCAAATCGAAGGTGAGTGATGTACTCGCCATTGATGTTAATACCGTATCCTTTCCAGTCCAGTAGCTTGAAAACGTCTTCCAACGCGAGCGAGAGTTTCGGGGATATAACATCACCAGGATAGCCATCGTAGCCCTACTGTACAAACACTTCAGCACTTCGATATACCGACAGTTAACTTGGCACTGCTGAAGGAACTGTAGCACCGCCCAAATTTCGACGGAATCAAAGGCTTTCTCATAGTCCACATATGCCAGGCAAAGTGGCAGATTGTACTCTTCGGTCTTCACAGCAGCAGCAACAGCGGGGAATGGAATTCAAATAAACGACACATATTCTACAACCAGTAAGTCGAAACTATTTATATTTGGTCAATATTAGAAACAAAAATAAAGAAATATTTATGTGTCAAAAACATTAATCAAAAGTCTAAAATATGTTTGTAGTAGTACTTACTTACTTACTTACTTATCGTCACGCACAATCCCTAACGGGGTAGCCAGAGAGAACAGATCGCCAAGTGTCACGATCCTTACATACCTCTTTCGCTTCTTTCAGGTTCATTAACTTCTTCATACATGCACGTCTAGGTATCCGAGTACTCTTGACCCTCCCCTCTTCGAGCAATTTGCTCACATGGTCTTCGAAAGTTAGTCTCGGTCTACCTCGACACCTTTTAATATTTACTTTCGCTCTATATATTTTCTTCACCATTCGGTCTTCACTCATTCGTTCAACGTGCCCAAACCATTGGAGTACGCCCCTATCAATTTTTGTGATAAGGTCATCTTTCAATCCTGCCATATTGCGAATCTCTTCGTTTCACTTTCGGTCGGCTATGGTAACGCCACACCTTTTACGAAGAGATCGCATCTCCACTGCATTCAACTTGCTTTTATGCTTCTTCTGGCATTCCCAGGTTTCGCTGCCATATAACAAAGTCGGTACCAAAACTGCGTTATGTATTGCAAGGCGTGCACTCTTCACCACGCCTTGCCTTTTGACTAATGCATTCAGGGCACCATTGACTTTGTTTCCGGCAGCGACACGCCTATCCACATCTAAATCACATCTTCCATCCCGGCTGAAAGCACTCCCCAAGTACCTATACAATTTGTAGTAGTGATAACTGATAATACGACGTAATTGCTTGTATGTTGTAGGTTGACATTCTATTATGTATTATAGTAATCTATGGGTACGACCTATTTATGTAACAGATCTCCTGCTTTTATATCACAGAATAGAGTAAAAAAAAATATTAAAAATATCGCAAGTCTTTTCTGTTTGCAAAAAAGTGCTTTCAGAGGCTTGAGCAAAAATTATTAGTAAATCGAATAGAAACTTCATCTAGAATTAGAATTCGTCGAACATAAACGAAATTTTCCTTTTTGACATATCTTCCAATACATCAGACATTGAGATATCATGAATATAATCTAAGAATTAAAATAGGATAAGAATTGACCCTGAAAAACATCCTTTCGTACCATTGAACATAATATAAATTGTAGATAATATAATATTTATGCTATTATTTATATGGTTAAAACGAAGCTTTGTCCGGAATAAACAAATGATGTCATCTTAATTGAATGTATTAGTGCTTCATTTGTTTCTTTGAAAATCTAAAACATCGATGTTTATGGATTTTTATAGATTACTTTCCCTCTATCAGTTATTTAAGTAAGTTGTATAGAATTATATCTTACTAGTAGAATTTTGTTTCGACGTAGGCGCTGTAGGTCGCGCTTCTTCCCGTGCAACTCTTGCAAGCTTCGGCCCATTTTTGCGTTGAGGCTGGAACAAATAAAATGATTTAAGGTGAACATAGATCAAGTACTTTGTTAACAACAAAGATCAACATTATTATTTATGAGTTGCGATAATTATTCCGAGACATCAGTTTAAAAGGCAAGTAGTAGTCTTCTTGCTATATGCCTTCCATGACAAACAGCCTCTAATTATCAGATTCCTGACACTAATTACAATATATTTTCATACTAATTACCCCATTCGTATCATGTCTCAAGTATCAACTAGCATTTTACTAATAGAATACTGTTTTCATAAGCTATTTAAAGTAGTTAGTAAAATTGAATAAAACTATTTATACGGATTTTATCGCATTTAATTAACCTATTTTTAATTCCTGACATTTCGGGTGCTTTACAGTACCATGGGCGCTTGGTGCTGTAAAACACCCGACACATTGGGGATTAAAAATAAGTTAATGTAAATGTAATAATAATAAACGGTAATTAAAAGTAAAAAAACCTTATAAACAGTTTTATTCAATGTGTAGTGTTCGTGTAACTATAAGGAATCATTAGTAAGTAAATGTTATTTACTTCTTCGGTCTATGAAAAGGTAATTTATGCACGTGTTTACCAAAATATGAATAACCGCACTAATTATATTTTATATGTGTATAGAAAAGGTATATTTCTTCTTTATTAAAAAAACTTTAAGATATTTTTAGGCCACACAAACTTATTCCGTGCAGAATTTGAACATGCGGCATGCAACTCAAAGGCTAAGTGATTAGCCACTGCGCTACTAAGCTGTCAAATCACGTTCAAAGACACGTAAAGCTTGCCGACCCGTAATGAACTTCTGAAGCTCCTTTTTACCTAGGAATCCGTATGAGTATGTTCCAACCTCTTAACTATCCAGCGCTAGCACTGCTGTGTTTCGGTCTGAAGGGCTTGGTAGTATTACATGCATAAAGGCTTTCATCTTACTTCTCAGTGGTGACAGCGCATCTGTAGCTTTCTTTGTTCCAAGATGGCTGCAGGTGTCCATAGACTGCAGAAACCACTTTTACCATCAGTTGGATCGTAACTCCGCTTGCCACTTCAGTTTGAATATAAAAATAATAAGCAATCGCTGCTATTAAATCTAATCAAGGTAGATGTTGAGATGTAAATGTTGACAACTGGACGCACTACATTAAACGCCAAGCGTCTAAATTTGACCGCTTCGATATTCCGTCAAAATTCAAGAGGTCAAATTTGACCGCACCCACCCACAGCACATTAACCCACAAATACTTATGTTTAGAGACTACTTTTCTATGAAGAAGTTTGCCACTATAGAATCAATATGAAATTTTCTATCCTCTAGTGGAATAAAAAGTTAGGTAGTCTATCGATATTTATTTATAGTCTATGATCATTTCGTACGTCATTTTCGTGTGAATGTTATTGTGTTGATTTTTGGAATTTTCTAGTGTTTTATTAGTGTTTTAGTATAGTATTTTAATACAAAATTGTAATGAAAGTTTTTGTGTGAATATAATTTATCTTTTTACGTAAATGATTTCGAGTCATATATATTGAAATAATTGTGATTTTCACGCTGCCGAAATCGGCTTGGTATGGTTTTTATTGTTATCAAAATACAATAAAATCTTTTTTAATGAAGTAAAAGCTGACTTTTGTTTAGACCAAAGGATAGAGAATTTTGTATAGATTTTATAATGCCACACTTCTTTATAGAAAAGTAGTCTCTAAATATAAGTTTTAATGGTTTTAAATGCTGTGGGTGGGTGCGGTCCCATGCGACCGCTCGGGATTTGCCAGGCGCATTGGACTGCATGGGAATTATATGAGGATTGAAGTGTCAATCAACGATAATGACTATTGTGATCTTCACTCGTTGACACTGTGTTGTAATCATCGCAACTGGTAAGCGAGTCAAGCAACGAAGATCAGGCAGTGTTCCTGGTTACGGTCTCAAACCTTCACTAGGTTCTAGTATCTGTTTTTATGATGACTTCAATGTTCGATGTTGTACTACATTTTTCTGAAATTTCTTAGCCCTAATTGTAAATCTATCAGAATGTGCCATTTTTATTTTCATCTTCATCTACCAATTTAAACTTTTGTTCTTGCCGTTTGGTGCCGGCGAAATGGAATACAATCATACCCTATTTCGTCTCGTGACGAAGGTGATTATGGGATATGCCAAAAGTGCTCCAATAAATGGCTGTATAATCATCTCGTTTATGCCGAGCGTTTAAAACGTAGACCAGCGGCAGGGAGCACTATCAAAGGTGCAAGACGGCTGTCTGGGTGGCTGTCTTTAAATGTGAATTGCGGAGATTAAGGCAAATCGTGTCATTGTGTCATGGTAGAGCCACGGTTTATAAAGATGTTGAACCACGTTGCTGCTACTATATATTATGGTTATAGCACGAATCGAGTGACACGGTAACGAGACATACTATTTAAGTCATCAAGGGTAACAACACATCTACATTTTGATTCTTAATCGAGGATAGGTGTAGTTGTCCTTGAGCAACAGCATACACATACCATCAGGTGGCCTGCGTGCTCGTGTCATTTTAGTAAACTAACGTGGTAGAACCATGCTTTTTTTTATAGAAGAAGGGGCAAACGAGCATGCGGCTCACCTGATGTTAAGTGACTACCGCCGCCCATGATCAACAGCAACACCAAGAGAATTGCGGGTGCGTTGCCGGCCTTTTAGAAAGGAGTAAGCTCTTTTCTTGAAGGTTCCCAGGTCGTATCGGTCCGTAAAAATCGCCGGTGGTAAACTATTCCACAGAGAGGTTGTACGTGGAAGAAAACTCCTTGTGAAACGTACAGTGGTGGACCGCCAAGCATCCAGATGGTGTGGATGGTATCGGGACGTTTGCCATGTAGTGCGTTCACGAAATTTGGCGAACTGTCCGAACAATTCCTCAGAGCACTCCCCGTGATAGATGCGATAAAATACGCAAAGAGATGCAACATCTCTTCGCAGCGCCAGTGAATCGAGCCGATCGGAAAGCACTCGGTCGTCGACGATTCGAGCCGCTCTGCGCTGGATCTGGTCAAGTGGAAGGAGCTGGTACTGGGGAGCCCCAGCCCAGAGATGGGAACAGTATTCCATGTGCGGCCGAACCTGCGCCTTGTAAAGTTGCAGGCGGTGTGCCGGCATGAAATACTGTCCCGCTCTGCTGAGCACGCCAAGCTTTTTAGAGGCCAATTTGGCCTTCCCTTCCAAGTGACCACGAAACTGCACGTCACTCGATATGTCGACGCCGAGGATTCCGATACTGGCTGAGGCAACAAGGGGAGTGCCTTGAAACTGAGGGGATACGACAAAGGGGTTCTTTTTAGCGGTCAACGCGCAAACTTGTGTCTTCTGGGGGTTAAACTGGACTAGATTTGGTCGTTCCCAATCCGAGACTCTGTTCAGCAAAGACTCAACTTCAGACACAAGTTTGTCCCGGCACTCGGAGACGTTTTCCCGAGAAATATTGGCTCGGCCGGTGTAAAGAGCTTCACCAGTGCTGTCATCTGCATAGCAATGAATGTTACGGGTATGCAACATATCATTGATATGCAGAAGAAGCAGCGTTGGCGATAGCACGCAGCCCTGTGAAACACCAGCATTAATTGGCTTGCAATCAGAGCTTGCACCGTCTACAACGACCTTGATGCTCCGATCTGCAAGAAAGCTGGTGATCCAATCGCACAATTTCTCGGAAAGCCCATAGGAAGGGAGCTTCGAAAGAAGCGCTTTGTGCCAAACCCGATCGAAGGCCTTCGCAATGTCCAAACTAACGGCCAATGCCTCCCCCTTGAACTCTACTGCCTCCACCCATCTGTGAGTTAGGTAGACCAGAAGATAACCAGCTGACCGACCACGGCGAAAACCGTATTGGCGGTCACTAATCAGCTGGTGATCTTCAAAGTACCGCGAGCGATCGGTCGCCTTTTTTAGGGATCGGGTGGACATAAGCCGTCTTCCATGATTTTGGGACTACGCCTAGGGAGTAGGAGTACCGGAAAAGACGCGTTAAAACCGGTGCCAACTATGGAGCACACGTCCTCAGCACAATTGGGGGGATTCCGTTAGGCCCACTCGACTTGTGGATGTCCAGGGAGAGGAGTGCTTTGCGAACCGAGCGCTGTGTGAAGTGCACTTCCGGCATGGAGCACTCACACCGCGGGATGGTCGGTGGCGTACTCCCCCCGTCATCGAGAGTCGAGTTAGACGCAAAGAAAGAGCCTAGAAGATCGGCTTTCTACTTTGCGGTATGGGCCAGTGAGTCGTCCTCCCAGTGCAGAGATGGAAGAGATGGCTGACAGAAATTCCCCTGGACAGCCTTGGCGAGAGACCAGAATGCACGGGTTCCAGAAGGAAGGCGAACTAGTTTCTCGCCAATTCTGCCTATGTGCTCTGACTTTGCCTTGGCAATGACTCTTTTGAAGGACCTAGAGGCGGAATTATACTTCTTTTTTAGAGCGCTGGTGTTTACATTCCGGGACGCTGATGCATCAGCCCAGGTTTGGTAGCACTCCTGCTTATAGCATGATGCTATTTTACAGGAGCGACCAAACCATGGCTGAGATTTGCCTCCAATGGGCACCACAGAGGAAGGAATAAAAAGTTCCATACCCTGAAGTACCACATCAGCAACAGAATCCGCAACAACGTTGGGATCATCCGGCGAGAAGCAAATCCGCCCCCAAGGGTAGGGTGCAAAGAAAGACCGCATCCCATCCCAATCGGCTGACCTATAGTGCCAAACATGGCGGCAGCCTGCTGAATGCAACCGCGATTTCAGCGTGAGTGGCACAACACTCCGGACCAGACAATGTTCCGAGGAGCCTAAAGGGGCGTCGACGGAAATCCGATATCCGTCCGGATGAGAGGTCAGCAGAAGGTCCAACAGGGAAGGTGCATGATCCACATCCATGTGGATGTGGACATCTGGAATCCGCGTAGGCGAAGTAACCAGTTGTGTCAGACCATATGCCAAGGCAAAATCATGAACAGATCTCCCCGCATGATCGGTTAAACGTGAACCAAGCCATTCGGCGTGATGGGCGTTAAAGTCGCCGAGGATCACGATCTCTGCGGAGGGGATCTGCTGTAGCAACGAATCTGCAGCCATTTGGACGTGGTCGAATAGTCGGTCTGTTTCGGCATTACCGCTATGGGACCTAGAGAGGCACCCGTAGACGCGCGGATGGTCGTCGCTGTCTACGCGTAGCCAAAGGATGGACAGGTCTGAACCTTTAAGTCTGCCGAGGCATCGAGAACAGATGTCCTCTCTGACGTAAACGCAAACTCTAAAGGAGTGTTCCAGTTGATACCCCGGGTAGGAGAGATACGAGACATCAGCCAGAGAGGACACCTGCGTCTCGGTCAGAAAGAGCAGAGCCGGCCTCACCGTCTCGAGGTGGTAGTGGACGGCGTTTACGTTAGAGTGAAGTCCCCTGATATTGCAGAAATTCACGGACAGCGTGGCAGGGGTCACCTTGGTCTTGTTGCTCCGTTTGCCCCGAGCAGTTGTAGTCTTGAGCGGAATTTTGCCCCCCCCCCCAGAATACGCGGGGCAGTCTGAGCACCCACGCTCAGAAGTGGAGAAACATGGTCGTGGATGCTCAGCGAGGGATTCTCCAGGGGTGCTGATACCCTCCTGGGGTAGTCTATCATTATTTAATTCCGCTACCATGTTGATGGGGAGGGGGATTTGGGCCTCCGGCCACCTGCACTTACCACACGAAACGCGGAAGCAGAGCTTCCACTTCACGCCGGTATTCTGTGAGGTCGTGGTACCACCCCGGTTTGAGCCGGCCCATACGTGCAACAGCAAAGCTGCCGCGTGGCTCTACCACTGTGAAAAGTGTAATGTGCTGCAGCTATATTAGTAGTGTAGTTGTAGCACGAATGTGTCGGCTCGACCAGGGAAGGACTCCGCTCTTACATAATACCAGCGTAAAATAGTAGCTTAATGCTGCTGTGTTTCATATGGTGAGTGTAGAGAATTGGAGACCCTTTTATTCTAGAAACGAGGCACTACATCTTAGTCCTCAGGGGTGACAACGAGTCAGCATTTTATTTCTAATCGAGGATAGATGTAGATGTCAATGGGCCATAGCAACCACTTACCATCAGGTGGACTGCGTGCTCGTATCATTTTAGTAAACTCTTTTCATCTACGTAATAGACCTAAGTTCAGCTGAAGACTTTTACGGGGTGAGAAAGAAGAAAAAATGAAAAAATGGGAATGCCTAAGTGTTCATATTTACGACAGGTGTCGGGGATGGTGTTACCATCCCGTTTATGTCAGAAATAAAATGCCTAGGCCGTAGGCAGGGAGCATCGTCGAAGGTGCGAGACGCTTGGTACTGACATCGCAGACATTTTTGGCTCTAGTGAACCCGGGCAGCAGCTACATACACTACGGCATTAGAAAGGCATGTGTTTAATTATGATTTTTACGGGCCAATGTAAAAATATTATATCTGATTATGAAGAGAAATTCCTTATACTATCCTAAATTATCTACTAAAGCAATGGTAAATACAACGACTTAGCTATTGTTAGGAAATGGTGAGTTAAAGTTGCGTCGATAAGCTGCTAATTGAAATTTATGTGATATTTGTACTATAATGGTTGGTAAAGTATAAATCTATAACTTCATACACTTATTGTCACAATAGATAGCCGGATTATTCGTAATCAATTCATATTAATGCTGAATTAGAAATGTCTGTAGTATAAAAATTAAAAATATATCTAATATAAGTGGTGTCCTCAACCCGAAATCGAGGAGGAGTCGCGAGGGAAGAGTAATGTTGGTAAAACGATGCGTTATTCTTCCTATCATTACTCAGATGGAGCCGCATTGTGAATGTGGTGGTGGTGGGGCCTGGGTGAGTGAGAGGGTGTGTCGGTGTTACGAGGCACCACTCAGCTGCCCTCCGCCGCTGAAACTTCCTGAGAAGGAGAAGAGTGAGGAGTTGTCCTCTCCCGAGGGGCGCCCGGTGGATAGCTACTAAAGAGTTCCCATAGCCCTGCCAGTGCGAGTCCGACAAAACCCGTCCTTGCCCTCATGGCGGCTGTTATTCGTGGGTATTTTCTCATATAAAAAAGGAGTGGTGCACGACAGTAGCTGAATGGCAGATTTGAGTTTCCGAACTCTTAACCAATATAATTTTAACTTCAGGTTCTATTTCCCTTTAATTTCAGGTGATTATTAGATCAGGTGATCACTCATGTTTAGATGCTGCTTACCTACACTGACCAAAAGCAGGTTTCTAACAGCCTACGGAGTACAATATGGTGACAACAAACTCACAGTCCACCATCGAAACGGAACTCAGCAGTAAGTACTTGATTGCTCGACAGTAGAAATATGTATAGAATGGTGGTACCAAAACAGATAGGCTACTAGACAGAAAAGCATCTCGATTTTTTATCACATAGTAAGCGATGAAAATATTTAAAAATGCATTCAATAAGCCTTATAATAAAAAAAAATTAATAAGCTATTGAATAAAAAAGTTACATTTCTGAGAGGGCTAAAACCCTCGGCAAGGAAGTCTCCGCCGCGCTGCCCCATTGCGTGTTGCCGGATTTCACATGTCATCGAAATATTTTTTTTCTTATTCCTCAGACGTGCAGGTTTCCTTACGATGTTTTCCTTCACTGCCGAGCACGTGGTAAATCAGCACTTAAAATTGTAATTAACAATTTCATTGGGCCCGGCGGGGATCGAATCCGGGTTACTCGCGTTTTGTTATATTTACAGCCTGCGTTAATCATCTCAGCTACCACGGCTCAGATGGTTAACGCTCGGCACGCTATTGTGTATCGTGGTTAAATTATCTTGCATACAACGTTCATTGGATTTTTTAAGCTTTACTAAAAATTTGTTAAAAACATCTCAACAAATAACCAAAGAGTACTTTTATTGATCACATCAATATTATAAAGTGTTATATAATAATAATATAACATTTTCTATAGTACTTGAAGAAGTATTTACAAAATATTGTATAAAGCAGGCACAATATAACAACGTAATAAAATAATTATAAAATTTAAATGCATTGCTTTATCTACGGAACGTATGAGTTCTTTAGAGTTATTTTTAACATCTTATCGGATACGCGGCTGCTGCGGAGGTTATGGTATATCGAAATAACATACTTATAAGAGAACCGACGTTATAAATTTAATTTTAATTTGATAACATCAATAACGCAAATGCACAGCAATTGCAATAAAATATCAATAGAAAATGCCAATACGCGAACCACAACATATAAAGCTATACATGTTATGTAAAGAAAAAAATACATTAAGCTGTGAAAATTTAACCACTTCTTTTTACATTGCAGTTCAAGTAGGTATTTAAGATTTTCACATAAAAAAAAATGAATCGTATATAAATAGTAATACATAATAATAAATGCTGTTTATCATTTTCTTTAAATATTATTTATCAAACCCACCCAAATGAGAATACTGTATATCGAAATGTATTTTTTTCAAACAAAATATCTGGACCTGGCACACGAGGTGACCGACATGCGTAGTGGTCTGCGGCGAAGCTCGGTCAGCTTCATCTAAGCTTATAAAATCTAAGCTATCTAAGGCTAAGGTCATGTCATCTAAGGTCTGAGGCGACTGGGACTCCGTGACGGACCGCTCCGGGCTCAAATGCAGAAGTCTGTGCTCATCGATGCCGCCCGAATCTTCCGCCGGTTTCTTTCCCTTTCTCCCTAACCCTCAGCAGTTTGGTCCCTCTGGCGAAGACTTTCCATCTGGTTGGGTATTTATTTATGTATTATTAGTTTATTTATTTTACTATATTCTATTTTTGGTCTATGTTCGAGATATGTAAGTGCTGTTAGCCTATGCGGCTTATACAGCTTCATCTGACTCAGGGCAGGACTCAGGCCTTGCAAGCCGCTACTATCGGTTTGAAAAATCGATATCTTTTATATTACGGTAGTAGAAGTGAGTATAATTTCGTCTTCTTTTTAGTTTCTTTACTTAAAAATATAGAATCGTAATACAATCATTTAGAAATCTGACCCAATCAATTTTAATGGTTAAAAATATTTTTTCGAGGAAAGTTGTGATTGAAAAAATGCCAAGAGGATTATCAAAAGTTTTACAAGCAATAATTGTAACTTTGAAGGAAAAAGCACATTCCACGAGAGACATAGCACGCAGAGAATGAAGATGAGGACGAAACGATTTTGCAAAACTTTCTCTTCGTTGACGACTCGCGAATAACCGTGACCGTGTCTGGATAAGACCTGGAGACTCTGAAAGGCAAAAAACTGCCACTAGAAACAAGGCGGGAAATCGGTGTCCTTTTGGGGTGGAATTATGATTGGAGCTAGAACGCCTTTTATCCCTTATCGATACTCCAGACGACGGTATTGTCAGACCATTCCGAGTAAATCATGGGTACCAATTCTTAATGGTCGATGATAATGTGCCCGCACATCGAACTCAACGAGTCAATAATACTCTCTAAGAATACGACATCACAAGGTTAGACTGGCTTGTCGACTCGCCAGAATTAAACCCAATAGAGCACGCGTAGGATGCTCTTAAGCGAGCTGCTTGAAACCGTCAGTCACCTTCCCAGACAGTGCGAGAGATCAGGGTAGCTGCTATCCAAAAATGGGACATTCTGGATAACTTGATCCTCAGCATGCCCAGGAGGATCTCCGTATATGTTAGAGGAGAAGTTATATTGTATTAAATAAAAACCTTCTATTAATAACAATCTTTTTCTTTCCGTCATATTTCTGTTACAATTACATTACGATTGAATTAAAAAAAAATTGTTATTAAAAATAAAAGAGAGTTTTATTTTTTAATTTCAAAATCGGTCTATGAGAGTGAGGGTATAGAGAAGAACCTGTGTGCAACACACACTCATGCAATGTGATCCTGTCCTGCGCAGGTGACCAGAATTAATTTTTACATAGAGAAAATAATAATCACTACGAAACATACACAAGAAAATCGATATAATTACTACGTGCCGCTGCGTCAAATAGCAGTTGGTGGGAATAGTGGTTGGCTTCGTTTTGACGTTCGTATCTTTATATAGTGTCAGTATTGATTATAAGCTGACGTATTTTTGATCATAATGAAGAAGCATAACGTAGTTGCAGCGTGATTCGCAACAGAAAACGAGTCCCGCTAGAGTTTCACAATCGCTCAGTCGGTTAATAAATCTTGTCCTGGTGTATTCAAGATAACGAAATCACACGTGATTAATGTTAAAAAAGTGACAGTCTTTATACGTTCCACGGCTGGGCACTCAAGGCCTCATTTCATTTCTGGGCAAGGAAGTGTCCGCCGCGCTGCCCCAATGCGTATTGGCGAACTTCACATGTCTTCGAAATATTTTTTTTCGTCTTTGCGTCTCTTGAACTCTTAATCTGAGACACAGAACACATACCCTTAGGCTGGATCAGTGACGTCATGACATGATCTAATATGGTTGCTTGAGTCTGTCGCAGATGTGGTGCTTCATGGGATGGAAATTTTGATCCCGTCATCTGTAAGGCCTACAGGCGGCAGATCACAATATTGATTTGGACGCTCCTGCAAAATAGCGTCGCGGCAAAAGGAGGAGTCTTACAAGACCTTGGCTGACACATCGGCATCTCGGTACGTCCGTCCACCACTAGCGCACTCAAAAAGAAGGATAACTTTGCCTCCAGGTCCTTCAAAAGATATATCGCTAGTGCAAAGTAGGAGCACATTGGAAGAATTGGCGAGAAACTAGTTAGCTTTCCTTCGAGAACTCGTGCATTCTTATTCCTGCGATAAGGCTGCCCAAGGGATTTTCTGTAAACCATCATTAGCATCTTTGCGTAAGAAGGATGACTTGACCAAGTCGCAAATGAGAAAGCCGATCTTTTAGGACCTCTTTTTGCGTCCAACAAGTTGGAGTCAAGACTCTCGACGAATGAGGGATTATACCGCTGACCGCCAGCGGGATCCATGCCGGATGTGCTGTTTACACAGCGCTCGGTGCGCAAAACACTCTTGTCCCTGGACGCCCACAAGTCGACCCGATGACATCGCCTAAATTGTGGTGAATATGTGTGCTCCACAGTTGGCGTCGGTTCTAAAGCATCTTTTCCGGTTCTCGTACTATATAGAAATGATGGAATACCATCAGCCTGAAGTCAGCATCAGCTTTCGTTCACACGATGCCTAAAAAGGTGACCGCTCCGACCCGTCCAACTACAGACCTATCGCTATCACCTCTTTGTGCTCCAAAGTAATGGAATCCATTATTAAATGCAAACTCACGCGGTACATCTAAGAGCATCACTGATTAGTGACCGTTAATACTGTTTCCGTCGAGGTCGCTTAGTTGGTGATCTTTTTGTCTCCCCAACTCACCGATAACCGATGGGCGGAGCCAGTCGAGACCAAGGAGGAGGCTATGGTCGTTAGTTTGAACATAGCGAAGGCCTTAGAGTGGATTTGACACAAAGCGCTTCTTTCAAAGTTTCCCTCTTATGGGCTTCGCCAGAAATTATGCAATTGGGTCACAAGTTTTCTTACAGATTAGTATTTTATGGTCTTAGTCGGCGGTGCATGCTCCGACTTCAAGCCTGTAAATGCTGGTGATCCAAAGGGCTGCGTGCTACCTGTATTGCATACTTGTAATATTCATTGTTATTCAGACGATCGTTCTGACGTACTGGCTTTCTACACCTGCCGTGCTAATATTTTTCGGGAACACGTCATTGAGCTTCGGAACAATCTTGTATCTGAAGTGGAGTCTTTGTTAAACAAGTCTCGGAATGGGGGTGACTAAAGTTTAATCCCCAAAAGACAGAAGTTTGCGCGTTTACCGCAACAAATAACCCCTTTGTTGTATTTCCTCGATTTCAGGACACTCCCCTCGTTATCTCAACCACTATCGGAATACTTTGCGTCGACATTTCGAGAGACGTACAGTTTCGTGGGCACTTGGAAGGGAAAGCTAAATTAGCATTAAACTTGGAGTGCTCAATAGATCGAGACGGGATTTCATGCCGGACTACCGCTTGCAGCTTTACAAAGCGCAGGTTCGGCCTCATATAGAATACTGTTCTAATCTCTGGGCCGGGGCACCCCAGTGTAAGCTTATTATTTTCATCTGCCTAATTACACCATCGTACATCGTACACTGCATCAGAAATGGAAATTACATCGAGGTCCACTTCTGTGCGATATACGCGGAATATTCTGCTTCACACGACTGTGTGTTAAAGAGATAATGATATTAATAATTGATTTCTGGCTGTTCGCGAGGTCGGCGAGAACTCTCTCCACTAGTTCGTCGCAGCGATGATAGCTATCTAAAACTCGCTCAGCGTAGCTCGCTTGGCGGTCAGAACGTATATTTTAAGTGTATGGTTAGAATTGAAATAAAAAATTGAAATGTTTTAAATTTAAAGGCTTCATATTTAAGAAGAATTATCGTACACCTGTCTTATTTAGGTAGCGCCGTGAGCGGAGATCAACTTGATAGGAGTAAAATACGTACCTACTCGTACCTGTGATTTGTAAACATCTACGTAGGTGAAAATCGCCAATTATCATGATGCATTTTCAATATTTTTTGACAATACAAACATTTTGTTAGTTTGTTTGTCGTCGAGTCAGCTTTGTTTATTTACGCAAGAAATTTAATTTTATATAGGTTTTTATTTCTTCAAGGCTTTTCACGTACCTAGCATTTAGGTTTTTTTACTGTGACATTATGATATTAATTAAAGTTTCAAATAACTGTAACTTAAATCTAAAGTAGGGATATAAAAACAAAATTATGTTTTACGACTAGTAGATTAACCGAGAGCGGAGAAAGTCCTCTCTGGAACGAGAGGGAGTCTGTACTCAGCTGTGGAACATAATATGTAAGCTGTAACAACCTCGCTTATTTAATTACTGCCGGATGGATGGACGGTTCGGACCGCAAGACTGGTAAACCAATCTTAACACAAGCATTTCAAGCTTACTTAGAGTTGTTATCGGAAGTTTCCGTAATGTTAATAGCGTAACTACATAGTTAATGTTTTAGAAAAAAAATTGGAATCAATAAATCGTTTATTCTGCAATCGAGAATTACTACTGTTCGGTCTCCATAAGGCATCTCCGTAGACGTTAACGTTAAGCGTCTCCTTCCACTGCTCTTCGGATATTTTCTATTCTATTCGCAGCTTAGCCGAGTCAGTCGACTAAAAATTATAAACATAACATAACATAACATAAACACTCACGCCTGTCACCCAGAGGGGTAGGCAGAGACTACGGACTTCCATTTGGCACGATCCTGACATACCTCTTTCGCCTCTTTTACATCCATATATCTACGCAATAATGCTCGTCGGTTAAGGGTACTTCTAACGTGGCCCATTTTCAAAATATCGCCAATTTGGTCGATAAACTTTTTCCTAGGGCGTCCTTTCCCGACTCGGCCGTTCACATCTGCCATATAAATTTGCTTTGTCACTCTTTCCTCATTCATTCTTTCCACATGACCAAACTACCGAATCATTCCTTTCTTAATCCTGGTCACAACATCATCTTGCAAAAAATTATAAAAATTATACTTCAAAGATTATAACTTGAAAATGTCTTTTCGAAAACGAGCATCGATCGATCCTTGATTTCGAATTAATGGCAACTGTTAGATACTTATCAACTATAAAATTAGTTATAAAAGCTGTATCATGAATACAGCAATGTGAGTTTACGATCGGTTATTCAAAGGGCGTGTAACAAAATCCATATTCTTAGATTGCAGGGTGTTGCACAAGCAATGGCATTCATCTAACAGCGCCGTTGTTAACGAGTGGTTTCATTGTGGCTGAAGTGAAATGTGATCAATTCGAAACGACGCGACTACATGTACTCAACATCGATATTACAACATGCCCGTTTACTATTTGCTTTCTAATATAAATAAATATGTATATAGGGTCCTTACAAATGAAATTAGCGTTTTATCGTACTGACCACTTTGATCTGAAATATCTCCTCTTTGGTTAAGAATTCCAAATTCAAATTTATAAATTCGTTTAGCTGGTACATTTGAATTTTGAAAACAGCGAGTGCTTATTACCGCATAATGGAAAACATGAAATATCCGTATATTTACGACGAGTTCTACCGTGGCACCAGTGCTGCAGACAGCTCGAAGGGTTAATGATGTGTATTGTGTATGGTGTTGGTGTCGCAAAAGAAAGCACGGCACGTTTTTGGTTTCAACGTTTACGTTCTGGAAAATTCGACCTTCAGAACCAACCCCGTGGACGGCCGGAGACCAAGGTGGAAAATGAAGAATTAAAGGCTATTGTGGAAGCGGATCAATCACAAAGCACTTCTGAGATAGCTGCAGGCTTCGGGGTAAGTGATAAAACTGTATTAATTCACTTGAAGCAAATCGGGAAAGTAAAAAAACTTGAACGATAGGTACTTCATGAATCGAACTTGTAAACACGCGTCGACTGCTGTGTTACTTTGCTCAACCGACACAAAAATGAAGGTATTTTAAATCGAATCATTACTTGTGATGAATAGTGGATACTGTACGATAATCAAAAGTACTCGTCACAATGGCTGAACCCTGGAAACCCAGCCAAATTCTTCCCTAAACGAAAATTGACTCAGAAAAAGTTACTTGTGTGAGTGTTTGGTGGACTAGCGCCGGTGTCGTTCACTGTAGCTTTCTAAAATCTGGCGAAACGATTACGGCAGATATCTATTGTTAGCAACTGCAAATCATGAAGAAAGAACTAGCTGCTAAACAACAAAGATAGGTCAATCGCTCTAGGGCATTGCTGCTTCACGACAACGCAAGGACCCACTGCACAACAAACAACCACTAAGTTAGATGAGCTACAATTGGAATGATATCAGAAAGGATTTCGCATATGTATTAAAACAGGAAAATTTTGAGTTAAAAAACATTCAGATTAATGAAAATAACTCGAGCGCTAAATAAGCTGCTGAATGGTGATAAGAAATTGAAATTCCCCACGTAGTAGTTCAAGAAGTTCATATCACCTCTAAGATTTTTCGGAACTCCACATTTTTTTAACAATTTTTTTTGTAGGATATTTAAAAAGAAAAAATGAGAATCTAATAACTCTCTGATCCTTGAGTTGACTGTGCTAGATATAATGATAAATAAGTCCTCATAATCGACTATTGTCTAAGTAAACGACTATTCAACCACCACCTTCTAAAAAAAGCTGACATTGCCTTTATGCTGCTCTTTTATTTCGTTTACTCAGATATATATATATATATATATATATATATATATATATATATATATAGGTACTTTTGATTTTGATATTCAGAAAATACATTCTTCATTTTTGCCTTATTGTGCAAACAATGTTGTTAGATATGTTGTAAAGGAGACATAAAACGGTTTTCATTTGCGTAACTTAGATTCGACAGCTAACAAAAAACAATGAAAACGGTGAAAAGGAAAGCTAGTCGATAAATAAAATTTTGTAATAAGCTTTCCTTTTTATTATTAAAGTTACGGCCATGTCAAGCGTTAAATATTCCTGCGCCAGCGATTTTGTCATGAATAGTTAATAAATTTCTCTGTTCGTTTAACGCGTCGTATGAACAATCAAGGTAACTCAATTATAGTAAATAAGGTTTTCATACAGGTCGATAGAATTTTATTAAAGATGTCTATCTTATGTGTCCCCTCGTTGCTACCACTAATCCCAACACCACTACATTACCACAGCACCATCATCGATACGAAACGTGTTTCGCCTCTAAATGAGGCATAATCGCGAGAATAGACTTGGCTATGGCGAATTGCTACCGGGTTTTTCCCCCATGCCGACTTTCTTTAATGTTATGAATTACCGCTTATTAATACCTGATTCTGATGTACCTAAATTTTTTATTTGGAATCAGGTTTTAAAATGCGTAGTCTGTATATAATTTATTTTTCATGAGTATAAGATTTTTTGCTTAAACCTGCTTATTAGGATTCAAACGAATAAATAAAACCATTTCGAGTTTCGTAAAAACAAAATTTAATTACAATGGTTAGTACGGAACCTTCTTCAAGAGGGTATGTTTGCATTTAACTAGTGTTTTGACAGATCTCGTTATCAATACTTCTTTGATCCGTTTAAGCAGTATTTCTCAGTACTTTTCATTCATTTTAGAGCTTATCCAAACGTCCACTGCGTAATAGCGGCTTTTTAGGGGATTTTGCTCAAGTTACATCGCTTGGCAGGCGGCTTGGCAAGCACAGTTTGTTATGACTAGTAGTTGTTATCTGGATGATGGTACTGCCCATTTCCTGTTTAGTTTCTCTCTGTTCTTCTGTCGCCTTTTATGACCACGAGACTCTATGGGCCAATAGATTTTTTTACGCCGCCACTAGACGGCGAATCCTCAGTATAAAGATTTTTTTTGGTTTGAAATGCTATTAGTTTAGTATCGTATAACAGTCTTACAGATTTTCTTTATTCAGCTGTGTTTATTAATAAACAGATAAATTCTGTCAAAGATACTTTTGTGCAACTTAAAGCCTTAGCCTTAATTAATTACACTTGCGCGTTATAAAAGTCATAATTTGGCTATTTCCAAAGCTATTACGCCAACGTCAAATTATAACTTTTAACTATACATATTTATATGTCAAACTTGTATTGTTATTACGCTTGTGTTTACAATTTACACACCCACACACTAACACACACTAAGGGTGACAAATGAACACACAATCCGCCTGATGGTATGTATATTTTAGCTCACAGTTATCTACAACTATCATCGTTTAATAATACGTGTAGATGCGTTGTCACCCCTGAAGGCTAAGATATCTCATTACCAGTAAAGAAAAGTCGCCAGTTCTCTACACTCAATATACGAAATACAGCGACATTAAGCTGTTATTTTAAACTGGTATTCTGAGATCGTTGTCCTGATCGAATGGATCTATTCGTGCTGCAACCATCAACAGCTTCAACGAGGCTCTACCAAGTAAAAATGAAGTAAGTAAAGTTTATACCATGTTTATACTAATCATGAAACCAAACACTATTAAGAAACGTTTCACAGGTCGGTATAACCTATTTTTTATTGAATCTAAGCTAAAATAAGAAAAGGTATTGATAAAACTATCCATACGTAAATATGAATAACTCAAAGTCAAAGTAAAATTGTTTTATTTAGTTTAGCCTGACTTTTTGTTGTAATAAAATATAGGCATATTACAACTCGTAGGGTTGTCATATGTTTGCCTTAATAATTATTTGGACGTGAAATTCTACCAAAACTTCTAAAAGTAAGAGAAAAGAATCAGCAAGAAACTTTTAGGTTACTTAATGTTTCTATAAACATACAGAGACGGATGGGTCAACTTTGTTTATTTCAATAAATGACTCAAAGAACCCATAGAATTTAATTGGTCTTATCGTTCACTTTTGCAATATCGATCAAAAGTGATTGCAGAGCCCAAGAGTTAAAATACAATAACACAATTTAGATATTCAGTATCTGTTATTTACGCACAGTGAAATCATTATAAGCTTATTTATGTGTCTCCAGTCAAAAGTAATCTCGTAAAGGAATACTTTAATACAAAAAAGCGTGGAGTGCTCGATACTTCAATCTCAACCTTTGATCGCTGACTGTTTGTAATGGTAGAGTTATTATGAAAGGTAGCAGTTCGTTGCGGATATTTAGGCGGCTGCGTTGGAAAATTCATCATACCATTTCGTGCGCGGGTGTCATAAGAAGCGACTGCAGGAAATGCCAGAAAAAACTGTCCATAGATAAAGCTATACCTATCTGTGTCAAACGTAAAATACTCGGACGAGCGACGGACAGCAGCGTCATAGATGTTTCTGGTGTTGCAATCATCAATCTACCAGGCGTGACGTTTAAGTCGAATCTTCCTTATAATGGGCCTATATCCAGCTGTGGAATATTACTAGTGGATTAGAGGTCAATCGTGGCAGCTCAGAAGGTTAGCTCTTGCTGTAAATTTCACAGTACGCGAGCAAACCGGGTACGAGCCCCGCCGGTACCAATGAAAGGTTAATTGCAATTTTAAGTACTGGTTTACCACATGCTCGGTGGCGAATGAAAATATCGTGAGGAAACCTGCATGTCTGTGAAATAAAATAAAAAATAATTCTAAGACATGTGAAGTTCGCCAACACGCATTGGGGCAGCGCGGCGGACACTCTTTTGCCCTAAAACCCTTTCAGAAATGTGGGGAGTCCTGTGCCCAGCAGTAGGACGTATATAGGTTGTAACTTTAACTTTAGAGGTGACGTGGTAAAATGGTCCTAATTTAATGTATTGAGTTAAGCTTCAGCCTCAATTGAAATAAATATCGAAGACGCATGAATATCATAATAGGTACTTATTTATGCGTATTAGTGCTTGTAATTTTTTATTTGGAGTATTCAAATATTGTACTTACTTTGAATATTCGTGCTAATCTAATAGAATTCATGAAATTATGAGTAATACTTTATACTGCTTTAGAGATAAAATCTATAAGTTACATCGTTGAAAGTTAAAAATATTTGTGTTCGTGACAAAATTCAACATTCAAATAGAGTCTGTCTTTAGAACAAAGCTTTGACAACCGTAAAATAAAACAACACGCATTCCCAAATTTCAGATTGATTTGGATAAAATTAAATTCGAATTTACATTTTAAAATTAACCCAAAACAAAAATTGTTCAGGGGCAATTAGAATCGACGCATGGGTACCGAAAACTATTCAAACTCAATTTTTTATGCGATTCAATTGATATTTCCAAAGGGGACATAACTCCAAAAATATTACCTTTATCGTAAAAAGTCATAAGACCTTATTTATTCGTATTTCATCAAATAATATAAAAAATACCTTTTATACTTTATTATTTTTCTTTATGTATTTTTAATGAGTCATAGGTATCTTAAATTTGGGATTTATTAAACATTTTAAAATTCATAACACCGAAAATATTAACTTTGTCGTAAAAAATAATAGGACCTTTTTTATGGATATTTCATCAAAAAATAGGCACAAAAAATTGTCCCGTTTGTAAATAAAAATTCCTTGCAATTGCAAAAAAAATCGGTTGAAACAATATGGCACCGAGTTGCCTTATGGCAACATACATTTAAAACATCAGTAGGACAATTAGAAGAAAATAAAGAGATAGGACTTAATAAATATTGACAATATGATGACAAATTTAAAATATTTAATTCACCGTTAGATAAAGCTGAACATTTATAAATTAAATACTTCTGTATGAATCTGTGTACACATACTTATTCTAATCATACATTTTTAAGAACTGCTTTTTAAATTATCCTATAAAAGTTCTTTATGATAAAATATTAAGCGCGTAGGTATGATCTACTAGCGTCTAAAAACCAAGAATCCAATGTTTTGTCGCATGAAATCGTATCTAACATCATATTGAACATATAAATGATATAAAAAGCACATTGTCAGAGAGATAAATGATTGTTGAACTTATTATTTTTAAATCGATTAATTGTAAATATTGTTGTAATAAGTTAATATTGTATAATAAATAAGAAGAGTTATGTTCTACATTATATAATTTATAAAATTTATTGTTTATGATATATTTATTTATTTAAAACTTCATTAGCGGACTAAACTAAAACCCGAGGCATTATCTACTAGTCTAGAGAGATGATGCAGTATATATTTTTTATACGGACACATTCTACACCATAAGGTGGTGAGGTAAATTTATCAAGTCCGCATGGATGGGTAAACAAGATAAATTTTGAAAATATCAATTGTTTAAATCCATGTATTTTTTAATCTCTTCATCTATTATGTGGCAAGCCATGGAATGTAAAAGGCTGTTTAATTTTGTTTTGTTTAGTAATTTTTTTCTGTTGGGTAATACCGAAATTTTCGGTGTTTGAGCAACCTTCTAATAATATATTTTACTAAATAGAGATAGGTACACTTTGACTCACTCCGGGCTCGGTCGCCGTCGTGAGTGGGTTACTGTATCGTTTGTTTACATCTCTCCATGCTCGTGATCTCGGTCGCTGTAGAAATACAAAAATATTCCATAAACCAAATTTGATACATAATTGACCAAGGTAAGATATTATTATTACTTTTGTAATCACAGATTTTCATTACGATATATTGTTACGCTAAAAGTACCTACGTAGGATATTACTCTTCATGTATCCTGTAAAACTATTTTAGACTTTTTGTTAGGTAGCGAAATTTTTCAATTAAAGGTACTTAACGCCGTCATGCAGTACGGTATGTAAATATGAAATGTTACTCTCTAGAATTGTCGAGTGAAAATCACTAAAGGGGGGATAACTTTATAACAATCAATGTTTGTCAAACCTCGAAGATGTTTGGCGTCTCGGTGGACCCCGGCCGGCACCATTTTTAAAGGTGCAAATAGAGAGATAGATACGAGTAAGTACAGTTGTAGAAAAATGTTTACATTCTGTGTCAGACATGGCTAATGAATGCATTTAATTTGTATGATTTCTTTATTTTAGTTGCCTTTTCAAAGCAGCCGTCGAAGCCCTACAAAATTTAATTTAAAAAAGAAAGGAAAGGAAAGGGAAATTTTTGAATTTGATGAGCTTGGTACATTATTTTGTCAATTTGAGGCAATTTTGAACTTGAGGCCGCTAGTTCCTATGTCCCCAAATCTAAATGATCTTTTTCCTTTAACTTCCTCATCGGGAGTTCATTTTACGAAACCACATAATCTGAGAAGGGCGGGAACGCTTAAACTGTTCGATTTTGTTCAATTTTTCAAAGATAAAAATGGAAATATTATGTTTTATTACAAATTTTGCACGATATCATTATTCAATACAACATCAAAGTAAGACATAAATCTGCAACGTACGAGATTAAATAACGATTTAGTGTCATCTTAATGGTTTTTTTATCGAGCTAATTTGATTCGTGTTTGTCTTCACACGGCACTTTTGCCAGGCGAAAAGATATTAAAACTTTTATAAGATGATTTGGATTTTGAACATTAAAAAGGAAATGTCCCTGGTGCGGTTTAAAAATCAATATTTAAAAGAAAACATCGGAGGCTACTGGCATGTCTAAGTATAATAAAAAATATTTCGATGACGTTCACCAATTTGCATTGGAATATCTATATCTCTGCTACGAGCTACGAGTACCTATATAACCCACTCAGAAATGAGAGGAGGCTTTATTCAGCAGTTCGGAATAGGCTGTTTTCAAAATAATTTTATATTATACTAAGCATAAATGTAATAAAAAATGCTACCTACTTTTGTAAATTGTGTGTACACTCGGGAATTAGAGATCGGGCGACGGTACTCCATATGGAAGAATTAAAATTAAATTATTATTATAGGTCATGTCAGGAAACACGGATTCTATGAATAGGAACAAAAGAAATCAGTATGTGTGGGTAAAGGAGTGGAGCACGCACCGTCTGCGCACACCTGGCAGTGCGCAGGCGCGGGCCGATCATTAAAAATGTTTATTTAAAAATCCGACCGCTTAACGCCGGCTCGTGATAAACGAGAGCGCATCATGCCTGTTTTAAACTTTTTGTACATTTCATTCTTTTCATATTGTTATCAATATATTATTTATATTGCATATTCCTTGTTTGATACTTATGTAGTGAGGCGCCGAAACGTTCAAAAGTATTAAATAAACGTAATCGTTGTTTCTAATTATTTATTTTCATTACAATCAATATAAATTTGGAAGATAAATAAAGTATATATCTTCTAAATATAAATTTAGAAATAAAGAAGAGTGTGGTTTGCAAGATGATGCGGTGACCAGGATTAAGAAAGGAATGCTTCGGTGGTTTGGTCATGTAGAAAGAATGAATGCGGAAAGACTGACAAAGCAAATATATGTTGCAGAAGTGAATGGAAAAGTCGGAAAGGGACGTCCTAGGCGGAAGTTTGTCGACCAAATTGGCGATATACTAAAAATGAGCCACATTAAGAGTAGGTACCCTTAACCGACGAGCATGTATGCGTAGGTATATGGATGTGGAAGAGGCGAGTAAGGTGTGTCAGGATCGTGCTAAATGAAAGTCTGTAGTCTCTGCCTACCCCTCTGGGTGACAGGCGTGAGTGTAGTAGTAGTGAGTGTATATGTTATGTTATGTTATAAATTTAGAATATAATCAAACAAATATTTATTTATTTATTTATTTATTTATTTATTTATACTTTTTTGTACACCACAATACAGAAACATCGATATAGTTAAAACTAATTAAAGTATGTACAATAGGCGGTCTTATCACTGAAAGTGATTTCTTCCAGACAACCTTTGCGTAGAGGAAAGATGCAAACAAAAGTTACAAATAGAGGGGGGCATACAAAAAAAATATTGTAGTTAAACTTGTCACAACTCATCATTGGTAAGTAGTGTTAAAAAGTGATGCACTATTGCATAACTATTTTCATTGCCTACGACTGCTCTGTCTATTTTCCTAAAGTGTTGAAACATCAGCCGCTTTACCGATCCTTCGAATGGCTATTTAACAAAACAAAAGTCTTTCCGTAACATAAACAACACATCAAGAAGTATAATACAATACAAATTGAATACATACTAGGTTAAATATAATGGGAAACTTTTAATTATTTCATCTGTGGTTTGTTTATTTTGATGACGAATTAAAACGGTCTATAAATGAATATTGACATATGGTATAAAATGTTGAAACAACAGAGCATTAAATAGGATCGTTAACTTCTAGAAAAATGTGGCTCTTGTCAAAACTACAGAAATAGTAGAGCGGACGATAGCTGGCACCCCGCTAGAACTGTCAAAACGAAAAATTTCTTTAAGCATCACACTGCCGTGCTGCTACGACACGATAATCCTGAAATGTTTACTCAGCAATAAAGACGCCGAAAGCGCACTAAACTATGACATAAAAAGTTTAAAAAGCTCTCAGTAGATCAAACAAGATGAGTGGTGTCGGTCGACAGACGGCACGGTGTTAGGTTACGGACGGCGGGTCACATTTGTCCCAAATAATGAACACCAGATTGGTGTCAAAATGAACACATTGTATTTTATCATCAACCCGTAAACACCCCGAATTATTAACATAACTATCTTTTTATAAACCTTCTAAAAAGTGTGCTTAGCTCTTGAAAGCAGGGAACGATTTTCGCATTACATTCGGATGTTTTAAGTAGTTTAATGTAATACAATGCGACGTGCAATTGTGTATTGTGGTTTACAAAATAGTTTATTTAAGTTTATGTTTCAATAAAACTTTCCTGCGAATGTTTTAGCGTTGGCCCGAATTCCCTTTATGTTATTTCTGTAATCTTCGTTTAGTATGACGTGATTTGCGCAAAATTTTGAACGTATCATAAATAGGTATCGAGAGTAATAATCTTTGTTATTGTTTTGTTGTAATATATAATATAATTCATATATAATATATCTTAACACATTACTTTTCGCCAATAATGGTGAAGGCCGAGTAATAAAATATGTTTTCACATTTAAATATTTTTGTCACACTTTCTTATAATGCATCAAAGGCAATAATGAATGAAATAATACTGTATAATTCACTATTTGTATGCTATAAATTAAAAAAAGTAACCATGGCAAAGAAAATTATCATTACGTAACTCTTTATATATCACACAAGTATATTAAAACATATAAAACGTTATGAATGGGTTATGAAATTTAAAAAAATCATCATATTAAAAAATATGTCTTTACTGTAGAACTGCATTTTTTTAGAAACACACTGTCAATATTAATCGACTGTCATATGGTGTCGCCATAAGAGAATACATCTGAATTCATCCTAACCATCATAAGGTGATGTAAAAGGCAACTATGAGAAACCGTCCCTTAATGTGTAGTATAAAGGTCTTCGCACATTATAACAACTCCACGCCAACGCGGCAGCAACTCTACTCACACTCTCGATGAGTAGTCAACTAGTTGATCCACCCAATGGTCACTAGTGGACAACGCGGTGTCAAGGAGTGGCCAACGCGGTGCCAACGAGTGGGTTATTCAACAGACAACTCGTCTAACCTCAGTTTTCGGTTAAATTTTGTCCAAAGAAGTCGTGTTGCTTATGAAATGTCGAACTTTACATTCAGTGAACTGGCGATTATAGCTATTATATTTGATAATGAAAATGAACGAAACAGCAGGAAAAGAAGATATTGGGTACATGATTTGTTGCGACAAAGGAAATCAGAAGGGGAATATTGGAATATCCGGAAACGTCTGCTAGATGACGAAGAAAAATTCTATATCTATTTCCGTATGCCGAGATACTTGTTTTATTATATACTTAATATTATTGAGGACGACATCTACAAAAGAAACACGCGATTTAGAGAAGCTGTATCACCGGAAGAAAAGCTGGCAGTGACATTAAGGTAAGCAATAAGAAACTTTTTTATAATTTATATGTATTTATTTATATATCAAGTTAAAGGATAAATCAAAGCAAAGCAATTTTACTTTAATTGTGTTAAGAAGAACCATCAACCCTCGATTCTTCCATAGGCGTTGTATTTTGCTGTTGGGTGCTAGCGGTGCTACTACCGGTAGTACCTGCATTTAGGTTTTGAGTTGTGTAGCCAGAAGTTCCTGGTGCAAAAAAATCATCATAGTAACAGTTTCGATTATTTTGCAGTTCTTGTATTTCAGCTTCCGAAACTAAATTAAAAATTCTTGACTTTAAAAGTGCTTGATTATAGGTAGATAATTTTTTTACTGTGCTAGAAATACTTAAAAAAAATTTATCCATTTCGTCATTCTGCTTTCCATCTTCATCGTTTTTTTTTTTAATAAATATTCCATTAAAACCGCCGATGCACTTGTTTCTTGCAATTTCTTTCGTTTTGTCGTTTTTGGAATGTCAGGAAACACTGATCTAGATGAATCGTACATAGACACCGAAGATTCAGGACGCTCCGAGATAATTGACGAGTCTTGAGATTCTTCATTATTAGTCACATTGGCAAGAATTTCCGCAGCAGATAAGCTATTTTCATCATCACCATCATCTGTGTTGTCCACTGACGTCACTGTAGACCGTTCTTTATAATGTGGTAATAAAAAAGACATTTCAGTTTCATATTGCCATTTTTTATTAGTATTAGCACTCTGACCACTTTTAGTTGCTTTCTTTTTAATGGCTCTTCTATGATATTCCCTTAAGTTTTGCCATATCTTCTTACATTCTGACGCTGTAACAAAATAATATAAATATAAAGAAAAATTGGTTGTTTCAGGTACTTGATTAGTGGCTGTTCATTTAGGACTATGAGTTCAAGCTTTCGGTTAGGCGAAAGTACCATCCGGTCGATATTAAAAGATGTGTGCAATGCGATTATAAATACAATGAAGGGGAAGTTCATGCCCACACCTACTACCGAAGACTGGAAAAGAATCGCAGATGGTTTCAATAAAAAATGGAATTTTCCAAACTGTATAGGTGCCATCGACGGCAAACATGTAAACATAATTGCTCCTCCTAGCAGCGGCTCGCTATTTTTTAATTATAAAAAACACTTCTCTATCGTCCTCATGGCTGTCGTCGATGATAAATACAGATTTATAGCTGTCGATATAGGGGCCTATGGCAAGAATAGTGATGGCGGAATTTTGGCATCGTCAAGATTAGGAAGAGCGATTGAAATGAATACATTTAATATTCCAACTGACACACCATTACCTGGTACTGAAATAATAATGCCACATGTTTTTGTAGCCGACGAAGCGTTTCCTTTAAAAAGGAATTTATTGCGACCATATCCACGTTCAAGTGGCATTTCAGAAAAGGAAAGAATATACAATAATCGCTTATCGCGAGCTCGCAGAGTAGTTGAAAACGCGTTCGGCATCTTATATCAAAAATTTGGAATTTATAATAAGAATTTGCATTTACACCCAAAATATGTTGATATTGTGGTCTTTGCGACGTGTATTTTACACAATGTCATGCGGTGTTATAATATAACATCCGATGATGAAGTCAACACAAGGCAGAGTTCGGCCAATAATGATGATGAACAGAGATTACTAAGTAATCTAAGTACAATTCCAGAAGATATAAGTGAATCTTCGGCATCTGCTTTTGAAACTCGTGATATGTTTGCAACTTATTTTCAATCTCCCGAAGGACGAGTTCCGTGGCAGCATTTAATATAGATCATGTATAATTAATATGTAATAATCGTAAGAAGTTGGTTATAATATTATTGGCTTATTAAGAATATTAAACAAGTTTCTATACTAAGCTGGGATTTTATTACTGATTACCTATATTAAATAAACGTAAGGCACTTTATTATAACATACAGAAACCCAAACTAAAAAAAAATATATATGACGTAGATTTAATATTTTATATCAGTAAATTCTGGGATTTTATATTACTGTATGTGAAAAAACTAATTTTTACGATAAACCAAGATTTTTCGAGTGTCCAAGTAGAAAATCGTAGGTACTGTTAACTGTACAATAACATACCTACTTTTTGGATGTAACAGGTTGAATTAAATTTTCTCAACAATGTACTTTAATGAAATGACTTATAAGTTTTAACATTATTATTAATATCTATTAGAATCACACATATTTATTTGTTCGATAGCTGAATTTCTGTAGATTATGGCAAAATCAATAACTCAAAAAAAAAATTCTTACCTGGTTGCGACAATACAATAGCGATTTCATTCCATGCCTTTTCCTTCTTATGTACGTCACTATATTTCGGATCACGAAGGTCGTATAGTAGCGGATATTTTCGCACTTCTTCTATCAACTTTTCTTTCAGCATGATTTTCGAAAAATTATCACCGTGTACCGCCAACGTGCACTCCGTCCTTCGATTCTATAGTGAATGATGGCGGGTTGGCGGGCGGGGGGAAGGCACGGGGCGGACGGGTGGGCTGGCAAATGGTTGCCCGTCACGCGTCAGTCGCAAACGCATAGTCGTTACGTGGACAACGTTTGGTCGTTGCGTGGACGACGTATGGTCATTGCGTGACAAACGTGTCGGGGTTGACCTCTAGTGTACGATGCGTAGGCCACTCGTTGTACACTACTTTATAATCATTTTTTGAAATTGAACCTTGAACATATGATACAGGGCTTAAATTTCAATGTCTAGCATAGAGTCGAGTCGCCGGTGAGTTGTTATAATGTGCGAAAACCTTAAATATGGAATCCCCTACCCCATATTATTCCGTGCATGCAATAAGAGGTGACAGAGGGAACCTGAAACAGGAGTTGGAACCAGCATCTTTCTGTTAATAATAATAATAATAAGCTGCGGTTGTCAACCTACCTACCAAGAGTCACGACTATGAAAAATATCCACCCTACTCTATGTGACAATATATAGCGGAGACCTGTGTTCTGCAGAGGATTTGTAATGGCTTGTAATGAACATATGAATGAACAACCTCACGTAAATGGCTAATTAACTATCTCGCACCTATACTAGATGGAAAATACCCAAATTGAATATGTAAAACGCAAAGGCATTTAAATAGGTAGTAGTAGTAATAGACCGGACATCAGTAATAAAATTGTCGCCTGTAACTTTTGTCCTATAGGATATATCTCCGATTTATGTCATTTAGTCTAAGTGACATCGTCAAAAGGTAAAGACGCGTTAAAATAAAAATATGGCCGGTTGTGCACTAAAGTATTGTAAGTCACGATATGGTGCAAAAAACGAACGTGATTTCGGTTTATTAACGTAAGAATAATGTGTATTTACCAAATAATTTTTAAATATTATTATATCTAGTAGATTGTTCTAGAAGAAAGAAAAATTATTGTAATAAGTGCCCTCTGTTATGCAGCAACGTCACTATTTATTTACAAATATGTTAGTGATTAACGATGTGTCTACAACGGATTTTAACATTATGTTTAGTAGTGTCACCTACTGGGAAATAGCTAAAATGTTTTCTAAATAAATATTCAGTGTAGTATATATTTCGCTAGAGGGTATGATACATGCGCGTGGTCACAGCTTTTGTATGTAAATGTTCCCTATGTCTACTCTATAGTGTATATATACATATATTTAAATCTCTTTGGTAAAACGCGTCAAAGACGAAAGTCGTCTGTACTTCTGTGATTTTTCAATGTACCTGCGATGCGTAGCTATGTCTTGGCAAATTCTGATTACTATGGTAGCGACCCATGTCAGCAATGGACTGTTTATAGGCTATTGAGGAGGGAGGGGTCAGTAATTTGTATCTATTATAAAACAGCTTATAATTCTATCCGTTTTTTCATGACGGAAAACGTGACGTATCGAGCTGGATGTAGTCGAGACTTAATGAGGAAGTGTGTGTTTGGGGCTTGCGAATTGATGCCTAGGTACGTTTGAATCACGTTTCATATATAGGCAATAATGTATTCCATTTATAGTACCAACATCATCATGAACTTTAATTAGAAATTAAAACATACCAACATGTTGCATGTCTTATGCAATTATATTTAAGATTTAAATGCTTTATAAGTTTATAACTATTAGCTTTACATTTTTGACTCTGGAATGCGGATGTGAAGTTTGAAATGTCTGCTGACGTTACATAAATGTATAAAGTAATAGACAAGGTCTTAAAATTTGATTATAATATTAAGGTATAGTATATAAGCTATACGCACACTATACAAAGATGTTACAAGCATAACTAAACATAAGTGGTTCAAAGAAAAATATTTAATTTGTATATTTAATCT
Organism: Parnassius smintheus behrii; assembly: GCA_036936625.1. Lineage (NCBI taxonomy): Eukaryota > Metazoa > Arthropoda > Insecta > Lepidoptera > Papilionidae > Parnassius > Parnassius smintheus. The sequence goes on along the minus strand of JAUPFT010000005.1, from coordinate 39,761,301 downwards.
AAAATAATAACCGTCATTGAAGCGTGCGGTAAAGATGACATCACAAATTATGTTATTTTTGAAGAAGCCATTTTCGCAATTTTGAAACCAGACTTTACATTTAAAATTACCATAGCAATAACATGGAAATTTCTGTAACATTTCATTTAACACTTTTTCACTAAGTGAAAAATTAAACATCTATATAAAATATAATAAATAAAATAATCGCATTCATTTAGACTGAAACTAAAATAAATTGAAAAATTTTCTAATATTAAGAAAGCTACACATCCGAAACGAATCGAAGCCTAAATCACACAATTGAAGTTTCCGAAGTATTCTGATATATTTAGAATATCTCCATATTAACACACAGAGCAATGACCGCTGTTCGGGCTGAACTTTTCCTTCTACGACTAATTGCTGGTGCCGATGTAATATGAACATGCAAACCTTTGGAACTTTACGCTCTCGTGATCGTCCTTAAGAACTATTTCCATTTCCAATTCCATGATCAATCATTGTCTGATGTCTTTGAAGGCTCCTGCAAACTATCCTAGCTTTACAGGTTTAATCGCACTATTTGAAAAACGCTTCCTGTTCTTTCAAGCTACTCTCTGTGCTACAGTATTCGATCGGTACGGCTCTAAGTTTTACTGTTCGTCTCTGCTTCACGACACTCTTGCAAATTATTTGCCTTCTTCTCGACTCTGACATACGTTCGTCCATAATTGAACTGCAACATTCTTCGATTCAACTTTCATTCGATCTGATCAGGGAGGTGATATGGCAGCGCTGTTGTCCTATATTTAGAACCTAACGTCCAAAAACGGATAATTTTTTTTTAAATTAATTAGGGTGAGAAGCGACCACATAGCCCGGAATAAATCTTATAAATTCCTCTGAGCACTCTCTCGTAGTAAAGAAAATGCTTTGGCATGCATTATCTCTTCGTAGCCCCAGTGAATCGAGCCAATCAGGAGGAACTCAGTCGATGACGGTTTTAGCCGCTCTTCGCTGAATGCGGTCAAGTGGAAGGAATTATTCATTCCATGTGAGAGCCAACCTATGCCTTGTAAAGTTGCAAGCGAAAATATTTTCCCGTTCTATAAAGTAACGTCAAGCTTTGTAGAGGCTAATATGGCGTTTCCTTCCAAGTGACCGCAGAACTGGACGTCATTCGATATGTCGACGCTGAAGATTACGATGCTGGCTGAGGGAACGAGGGGAGTGCTTCAAAATTTAGGAGATACGACAAAAGGGTTTACAAACCTGTATCTTCTGGGGGTTAAACTGGACTAGATTTAGTCGACCCCAATCCGAGTTTCTGTTAAAGACTCAAGACACAACTTACTCGAAGACCTGTTCCGGAGAAATATTGGCATGGCCGGTGTAAAAAGCATCACCAGTGCTTGTTATCCGCATAGCAATGAATGATGATAGTTTGCAATATATCACTGATATGCAGAAGAAACAGGATAGGTGATGGTACACAGCTTGTGGAATACAACATCAATAGGCCTGTAGTCAGAGCATGCGTCTACTGGGATCCAGGTGCTCCGATCTCCAAGATAACTGGTGATCCAATTGTATAATTTCTCAGGAAGCCCATAAAAAAGAAGCTTCGAAAGAAGGGGTCAGATTCGATTGCCGAACCCGATCGAAAGCTGTCGCTATGTCCAAACTAACCGTTAAGGTCTCTTGGACTCGACTGCCTGCGGTCATCGGTATGATCGGTAAACTAGAAGATTTTGTATTTACATGTTTTTCTTTCTATGTTTATTTAGATATATCTATGTCATCTTTGATAAATTTTTTTCTAACGCCGAGCAAAGGGCGGTCGCCCTGTATGCACTGTATATTTAAGAATACCACAGTAAGTTTTTGTAGGGTCCCTAGAATAAATGCGTTGTTTATATTTGCATTGCTTGAGATAGGAACAAATAGTACGTCTAGAAGTTTAATTTTTAATTTTACCTGTCCATAAAAATTCCATTGTTAGATTATAATCTACTTACTACTATAGGCCTATAAGCCTCTCCTCTCTTAGACTATTCAACCCAATTGGGTTGAATGGTCTGAGTCTGCTCTTGAATTAAATAAGCGACCTCATTAAATATTTATAGTTTGTTTCCAAGAATTGAGATTGTCAATAATAAAGTTTTTAGTTGCAACCTACGAATCTCTACTAATTGTTTGGTAAATTATTGTAGCTATAGCAATGAATGTGAGTAAACAAGCTTTCTTTGCCCACTGGAACGGAAACATGATACGATTTGAAGCGGGGGTCAGATGTAGTGTCAGAGGCACAAGAAAGACAAGACCCGAAAGTGATAATTTGTTTATACATATACTGACGTTGCTCTGGCATACGATTTATACTTGTGTAAAAGAAATTCGATGTTTCTTAACATGTCTGTTTATAATATATTGCGATTTTGTGAATGTAAATCAAACACTGTTATTACACATATGTATTTATGTTTAATATGTATTATATCTACATATGTTAAATGGATTCAGTTATTTATGACACATGGCACAAATTTTAACAACGCCGTTGGTTGACTGGCAAAAATGCTAACTGACTTTAAGCCCACCTTTGTTACCCTTATGTTTAAAACAATAAACTTTTTAAGTTTTTAATACACAAACAAAACAAGTAAATTACAAAAACGAAAACTAAAAGTGTTTCGGGTTAACTACATATTTGTTTTATTATTTATTTAATTGGATTGTTTTTTTCCGTCGGACGGTCATTTAAAGAAAATGGCAAGTAGGCAAGTAAGAAAATATTTAAAACAAACATAGTAATACTCGTTGATTTACAGTCGCAAAATCACATAAAATATAACACAAAACTGAAAATATGTTGCTGTTCATAGTTTTGTTTTGTGCTGCCATCAAACACTTTACTCAACCTGAAGGGGGAAATTATAAATAAATATATTTTTTTATATCAGAAACTAGTTAAAAATAATTAGATATTTTTTAAGTATACGTAAACTACGCATCAATCGATCTCAGCGAGTTTTATCTTTCACTTCACTATCTATCACTTTATGGGATTCTATCAATCAATATTAAATTTTCCTTTATATAGAATAATTTTGTAGCAAATAATGTCATCATGCTGATAGATAATCGACACATTAAACCATTTTTACAATCACTATTGCGTTTACGTAGTATCCAAGAATATAGATAACAATAAATATATATAATAAGATATAATATTGCAAATTAATTTGCCAAATGAGTTAATTACGACAATTAATTAATTAATTTAATATTTAATGAAGCTTACAAAAACAGTACAGATTCAATGCTAAAAGCGTTATCTGGCAATATATCACAGAAATGCTTACCAATCTGGATGTTTGGCCAATGTGTGTCCTATGTAGTATTCAATTTTTATTAGTTAAAACGAAATATATTCTTCTCTTCGGCTTTGGAATCAAAACTGTAAAACTGCGAACGATGTTTTGACCCAAACTGTTTCTCTCAGTTGTATGACACATAATACAGATGATTGAGTGATGAAGAATTAAAGGAATACATTATATATCGTTCAATAGACGAAACTAAGTAATTCAAATAGTGTCGTGATAGCACATTGTATAAATAAATAAATCAAATGGAACCCTGGCTTCTAAACTGGTTGTTAAAACTGTATTTTAGAAACCAGTGTCTTCCCCTATTGGTGTTACAACTACAATAGATTCTGGCCACTTAAAAATAAATAGAATTCGGTTAATAATGAACTAACATGCAATAAACGAAAATCAAGAAATGAGACAAAGTGTTGTGTGGATAGTAATTGTGTGCGTGCACTATTTGTGTGTGCGTGTGCGCTATTTGTGAGTGTGCGTGCGTGCGCGCGCGCGCGCGCCCATGTGTGTGTGTGTGTGTGTGTGTGTGTGTGTATTTGAATGAGTGAACAGTGAGTGTGCTGCGTCTATAGTGAATATAATATATAATGTATTTAAGTAGAATGGTGTTACTACACAGCTAGAGTTAATTTTCTGCTTCTTCGTAATTTAACGATAGCAGGTACTTAGTTCTTACTGAGTTTAAACAATATTGATTCAGTTTTTTAATATTTAGTTTTCCATTTATAATTTTATAAACGTGAGGTGCTAGATAATCATATTGTCTTCGAGCGGGGGCACTTCCAACCAGAGGTAACGGGAGTCCTATTACCTCTGGAATCAGCAATGAAGAGCATTGGGTTGTGGTGTTGAGCGATGATATCTTTTCTAATGCTAAGTACATGGGCATCTGAGAAAAGGAAGCTTAAACATAACTTTTTAAGCAATTTTCTTTGGGCTCTTTCAACGATTATCATTTGCGATTTAGCAGCCCCACCCACTACGCAATAATTGATGATACATTCTCCCAAAGCCTAATACGCATTCATAAGAAGTCAGCAACAGAACGAAGACATTTCATAGGACTTATAAGTTTCCTAATACGATTTGCCACTATATAAAGGTGTAAGTCCCATCTCAGTTGATTGTGAATAGTTATACCTAAATATTTTAGAGTGTTTGCTTGACTCAAGTATTCGCAATCGCAGGTACCGCTACTACCAGCTTGTTGCCTATGACAGGGGTTGATATGTATGCACAATTTAATATCATTTTTTTTTATAGGACAGGATGACAAACGAACGAAACGACAATTTTCTGGAAGAGAAGCTTTGGTTTTGCTAAAACGTAAATATTTAGTTTGAGCGGTATTCAGAGACGATAGGTTGTCCTCTAGCCAAGCTGTTACCGTGCTTAGCTCCTTTTCAACTAGATTGCATAGTACTGTCCAGCTGTCACTGTGAAAAAGAAGTACAGTATCGTCGGCGAATATCATATATTGAACAAGTGAAGATTGCAACCACTCGTATACAACCTACAAAGATCATCAATATTAATAATAAAAATAGTCGACCCAGGCGTACTTCATTACGGAACACTGTACTTAACTGTATGCACGAGTGGTTACGGTGTTCCGTAAGGATTAGCATTTCATTACTAAAGTGTCCAACTACCCTCTCTCTTTGTTCTCTGTCAGTCAAATAGTTTTTAAACCAACGATATGTAATGTCTCTAATGATTTCCCGATAGACATTAGACGCAGTGTCAAAGGCATTTTGTAAGCATACTTCTATGTATTTTTTACCCTGATCAAGGTGAGAAATTATTAAGGTTAACTTTAAACAACATCATCTGTCGATTTGGAAACTCTAAATTTATATTGGTTTTCTGGTAAAAGGTTCTTACTTTCTAAATATGGATTTATAAGTTTGTTGATAAATTTTTCTAAAATTTTTGACATTCCAGATAGCAGAAAAATGGGTCTGAAAGGTAACTTTCTGTCACCTACTATAAAAACAGGTGTGACTACGCCCGGCGCAAAGCTTAAATTACACAAATAGCATAAAGGTTTAGCTAGAAATTCTCTTTTCAGTTCGAAAAAATTCGTTGTTAAATTATCGAAGCCCGGAGCACATTTAGCTTTAATGTTCACTATAATAATACAAATTTTTCTAAGATCTATCATGAAGGATGCCATCGTTTCAACTACGAATTTATTAAGTTTAGCTTTAGAAGCCAATTGCATTTCCGTAGTATTAAGCTTATTTAATCTTTGTGTGGCTAAATTAAGACCTATTGATGTAAAATATAAGTTAACTTCATTCAAGGATTCTTCAGGAGTAGGTTTGATTTGGATAAGCTCAGCTGGCGGATTATTGTTAGAAGTATATTCGCAGATCTCTCTAACATCCTAGCCCGGAGCACATTTAGCTTTAATGTTCACTATAATAATACAAATTTTTCTAAGATCTATCATGAAGGATGCCATCGTTTCAACTACGAATTTATTAAGTTTAGCTTTAGAAGCTAATTGCATTTCCGTAGTATTAAGCTTATTTAATGTTTGTGTGGCTAAATTAAGACCTATTGATATAAAATATAAGTTAACTTCATTCAAGGATTCTTCAGGAGTAGGTTTGATTTGGATAAGCTCAGCTGGCGGATTATTGTTAGAAGTATATTCGCAGATCTCTCTAACATCCTTCTACATCTTTTTTGTGTTTATGGGAATGATCTTGATAGTAGTTTGCTTTCAATCTCTAGACCAATTTAGTTATAATATGGAAAGTAGTATAATGTTTGGTGTTTTTTTTTCTTATAAAATTCAAGTGACATACGAACTTAGAATCCACCTGATGGTAAGTGGGTCCGTGCAGCCACAGAACATATGCAATCAGTTTAACAGAGAAAACTATAAATACGATGCCACCTCTTAGAACCAAGGTGGGATGCCTCAAAGCCTGTGATAATTATACCAGCTGTTTGCATATTTCAGATATAGCAGTAACACGCAAACACAACCCTAGGCAGATGACAAATGTAACACCTAGTAAAGACACAGTTTAAATAAATTATATTATTTGAAGTTCAGATTTTTAAACACTTAATATTTGTTTCGATATTTGAATATATATTATGGGCGATAGTGAAAAACTCAGAATATACCTAGATAGAACTTTCTTTTCGAGGTTAAAATGTTTGTTATGAGGTTTGCCAATATCCACCATAATCCTTGCGTGTAAGTAACTCTAATGACCTAGATAACTTTTATGGTTGTCACATCAATTATGTTAATTGTTAAGAAGTGTAAAAACAAATCTGTAATAGTTTTTATTACGTTTTTTTTTGTGAATTATATAAATGTTGCTAAAAATTCTTAACTGCAAATGAAACTGATAAATGTCGCCAAAATATTCTTCATTCATTCGAAACAGAGCCAGTTTTGCTGTTTCTGAAACTAAGTGGGGCAATGCGGACATCTATTACCGCTCGTATCAAATTTCAAATAATGACAAATTTATTTATTGCAGTGCAATTCAGATAAGCATTTTATCGTAAACCTTGTCAATGTTTTAGTTTCCAATAATAATTAGAGTAATTAAGAGAGTAGTATCGATTAAAAAGTACTAATAAACTATTATTTCTAACTACTTACAAAATATTATGATGTTATTGTAATGCACGTGACTTTATACAATTTGCGTTGTTTTTTTTTAATAGGAGTGGCGGAAAACGAGCGTGTGGCTCATCCGATGGTTTTACTTGGTAGAGCAATGCTGCAGCTATATTAATTGTATAGTTGTAGCACGAATGGGTCGGCTCGACCGGGGAAGGACCACGCTCTCACAGAATACCAGCGTCAAATAACAGCTTAATGCTGCTGTGTTTCGTATGGTGAGTGTAGAGAACCGGAGACCCTTTTTACTGGAAAAGAGGCATTCCATCTTAGTCCTCAAGGCTGACAACGCATCTTTTTCAATTTTGATTCGCAAACGAGGATAGATGCAGATGTCTATGGGCCACAGCAACCACTTACTATCAGGTGGACTGTGTGCTCGCTTGTCACCCTTTTCTTATAAAAAAGCAACAGCACTGCAATACTGCAACACCAGAAGCATTGCAGTTCCGTTGGGCGTTTTAGAAAAGAGTAAGATCTAATGATTTCTTAAATTTACGCGAACACTACACATTGAATAAAACTAAATTTACGGATTTTATCGCGTTTATTTCACTACTTTTACTTAATTTTAATTCCCGACGTTTCGGGTGCTTTACAGCACCCATTGTTACGGGGGGGACTGAGATGTTTGACGTCCCAATGTCATAGTTAGTCCATCCAACATCTCAGTCCCCCCCGTGACAATGGGTACTGTAGGTAAAGCACCCGAAACGTCGGGAATTAAAAATAAGTAAAAGTAGTGAAATAAACGCGATAAAATCCGTAAATTTAGTTTTATTCAAGAGTAAGATCTCTTTTTGAAGGTCCCCAGGTCGTATTGGTACAGAAAAATCGTCGGTGGTAAACTATTCCACAGAGAGGTCGTACGCGGAAGAAAACTCCTAGTGAAACGTACAGTGGTGGACCGCCAAGCATCCAGATGGTAGTGGATGGTATCAGGAGTTTCGCCGCGATGTGTGTTCATAAAATTTGACGACGGAAAAATTGCTCAAAGCACTCTCCGTAGTAGATGCGAAAGAAAATGCAAAGGGATGCAACACCTCTTCTCAGCGCCAGTTAATCGAGCCGCTTGCTTGTGTGGGCCTTGCATACTTAGTTCTCATATTTAGTATAAATTGACTTCTTATATTTACGCGAACACTACACATTAAATGAAACTAATTTTACGAATTTTATCGCGCTTAATGTTGACTTTTTAATTTCCGACGTTTCGGGTACTTTCGAGCACTCAAGGTCAGGGGGGATGAACTGAGGTGCTTTTTAATTTTAATAGAGAAGATGAATAGGTGCTGCCATCTGCTTGGGATCCTATAATTAATAAAATTAAATCCAAACTCAAGCATACCACTGCAAGACTTCAAGATACTGTTAGGTCCATTCTACGTAGATCGAACCAAAAATTCATTTTTTATTTTTTATTTATTTACATCCAACTTATATCTGACATCACAGGTTTCTCCCAATGCAATAGATAAAGCACTATTTACAATCCTATATTATCTATATTACTCTTTAACTTATAGCTAATTATCCATAACGCAAGTTTTGTGAATTCGTTCAGAGTACAAAAGAATAAATTAATCTGTTTCCCTGTCGATCAGGTTTAATGTTCGAAACGTTCGCGTCAGGGGTGCCTCTCGCAGTAACTTATTGCGACATCTAGGGACGGCTAGTAGGTCTGGCTGACGCCGTCGCCATATATACCTAGCCGGAACACAAATATTAATCTTCTTCAATATATTCTCATATTCTAAAACTGGAGGTAGCCGGGCTAACTATGAAATTAGAAATAATTTCATTTAGTATAAATTATTTTTAAAACAATATCAATCAATATTCAATACCCAAAATTGTAATAAACAATGCCAGTGGCCCCGGCAACAGAGATAAACTCAGCCGGGCTAGCATGAGCGGGGGATAAAAATTTTATCCACCGATTATATCCACTGACAAGGGATAAAATTGTCTTATCCCTATGTCAAAGCTTTATCCACCCTGCGAGCATGGGCCTATGGTGGATATAATATCGACAGTAGATAAACTTATCCCCGCGCATAGATAATATACGATAGCAAAGATGTTTTATAAAACATCTTTGTACGATAGTATAAAGCTATAAACTATACTAGCTATAAACTTCTTTTAAGATTAAGTAGATTTACATTAACTTATATTTTCTTTTACCTTTTGTTTATTATATTGTTAAACTGTAAATAATTTTTGTAAAACAATATGTCATTTATAATATTTGTTATATTTATTTTAAGCGTAGGGTAGACCGAGGCGAATCGGATCACAGGGCGAATCGGATCAAAATAAGAAATCTGTTGATAATTCAAATATCGCATTCACATAGAACGCACTCAACTGGCGTTTTGCGTATCTCCTCTCACCCCGCACCTCCCGACATAGGCAGTATTTCGATCGCACTTGTGAATCAGTGGCGACGCCGCTAGTCAGCGACTCGGTCGTTTGTGTGTGTGTCGCAATTTTGACGCTCATCTAAGGTACGTACTTACGATTTCTTTGTGTCATATTGCGGATTTGTGTTACAACTCAACTATATTGGTTTATATTGTTAAGCAAGGTGTCTATATTAGAGAACCAATTCGCTTTTAAGTATGATCTTAGAGGTTAACGTCTAAAATATTTATTTCAAAAGTCTTGATTATGGGGCTAATCGGATCATATCGTCAGGGGCGAATCGGATCACACTTTTAAACTGATTTATGACATGTTTGAAGTTATTGATTTATATTTATTTCATTGTAGATGGTTCGCACGTACAGAAGAAAGACTGATGCCGGAGAATGGTCTCAAGAAAAAATGAAAGAGGCTGTAAATAAAGTCCAGAACAAAGAGTTGACCTTACTTAAGGCTGCTGAGATTTTTGCAGTACCGTTCACGAGCTTACAGAGAAGAGTTACTTTATCCAGGGGTATTATTAAGCGTCGAGGTGGACAGCCAGCTTTAGATGAGAACGCAGAAAAGAAGTTAGCTGAACGGCTATTGCACTTGGCAAGTCGTGGCTTCGGAATTACACCCAAAGCGGTACGTAAGTTGTACGCGTTTGAATTTGCAGAACGTCAAAACATAAAACACAAATTTGACAGAAATGCTGGAATGGCTGGCCAGGACTGGTTTCATCGCTTCATGCAAAGAAATAAAAAATTAACTATTCGGAAGCCGGAGGGTCTGTCAAGAGCAAGGTGTGATGGTATGAAGAAGGAAAAAGTAGCAGAATTCTTTAATACTTTGGAAACAGTAGTAGATAACAACAATTTAAGAGGAAGACCTGAATGTGTATACAATGTTGATGAAACGGGTATGCCGCTTAGTAACAGCCCACCCAACATTATAGCCCAAAAAGGTGCTAAAGATGTTGTCAGCATGACTAGTGTTGAACGAGGTGAAAATGTAACCGTTCTAGCCTGTATGAATGCAGCAGGACAGTACATACCTCCATTTGTTCTATTCAAAGGTGTGCGTAAACGTGACGATTTTCTCCTAGGTATGCCACCTGGTACTGAAGTTGCCATGACAGAAAACGGCTGGGTCACCGAAGAAGCTTTTAAGTTGTGGCTGCAACATTTCAATCGCTACCGGACCCCAGGAAAAGTAGTTCTAATTTTGGATGGGCATGCGTCTCACACCAGCTACTCAGTGGTAGACTTGTGTGACTCTTTCGAAATTGAACTTGTACTTCTTCCTCCACACACATCACATGCCCTGCAACCGCTCGATGTATCGTTTTTCAAACCGCTCAAAACCTATTATCACCAACAAGCTACAGCATGGCAACATTCACATCCCAATCAAGGAATCACAAAAGTCGCTTTCGGAGCACTTTTCCAACGGGATTGGAATCAGGCTGCCACTGTTGGGAATGCTACAAAAGGCTTCGAAAAGACTGGAATATTTCCACTAAACGCCAATGCAATACCTGACCACAAGTTCATCGGTGATCAAGAGTCGGACATTGTAGAGTCCCAAGTCCAGTCCCCAAGTTCCCAAAAATTGCAGCTACACGTGCAAGCCACAAATACAAAACCACTTGATAATATAGTGCCATCCACAAGTTCACAACAATCTGACGAAGCCCAGCCTCCCACCTGTGCAGAAATAATTAAAGAAATTCTTCCATCACCTTTAAAGTCACCAATTGCTTCTAAAAGAATTCGTAAAGTTTCAAAACTGGCCTTGCATTTAACATCACCTCAGAATAAGACTACTCTTCTCGAAAAAGAAGCAAAGAAGAAATTTAAGGTAGACAATAAAACCAAGGAAAATAAGGAAAAGGCTGTGGGCAAAGAAAATACTATGAAGAAAGTGAAGAATAAAGCAAAGCTTGCGATAAAAATTAAGAGTTCATCTCCAAAACATAGAGAGTGGCACTGCATTTACTGTTCCGAAATATTCGTTCATCCACCATCAGAGGATTGGATTCAGTGCAATGCCTGCGAAGAATGGTGCCACGAAAAATGTGCTGATATGGGGGAGGAAAAAGGACCATATATATGTGAATTATGTGCCGATAATTAAAATTGATCTCATTATTAATTTTTTACTGATTCCAAAGCTATAGTCATAAGAAACTTAAAATTTTGTTACCTACATGTGTACGATCCGATTCACCCCGAAAATTGGGGCGATTCGGATATTTTTCTTTTTTTAGTTTTTAATAGCTAATTAAGAGAATATATGTATGATTTAAGTTTTAAATGTTTATTTCATAGCTGATTGTTACTTCTTACGTTTTTATCAATAAAAATAACATTATATAACACTTTAGTATGATTTGCTCAACCTCAAAGAAAAAGTGATCCGATTCGCCTCGGTCTACCCTATTTCTGCCCTTTTTTATTTTTTCTATTATTCTAATTCTTTCTTTATTTTCTTTTGTATAATATTTAAGTTAAGTATACATTGCTTGTATCAAATCGCAGGTATTACTTCGCTTGTGATAGCATTTACTAAAAAAATATGTGTCTAGAATTAAGCCAATTTCGAAACTGGACAATACAGACCCTTTGGAGGTGGTGTAACCTCTTGAGGAAATGAAAAAAAATTATCCCCGCAATTACTGCCATTATAAGAAAATTACAAAATACATCAAAATTGATGTCTACTCTAAGTCACAAAGATTTAATTTTAATTGAAAATGACGAAACATGAAGAATAAAAATGTAACGATTTCAAACAAAACAAGGAATAAATAATTTTATAATCATGAGTATTGTGTTATTTGTATTCCTAATATTATGTATATTAGTCTTTAAACTTGTATTTACCTACATAAGAGGCTAATTAAAGTATATTGCTCCACACATTCTAATGATGGCCCCAATAATTTAGGTCAAGTATTTCCTGATTATTTGTTTGAACAAACAGCCATGCCATGGTCTTGAATCGTACCTCTCTAGTAGGTAACTATCATCTGCCAAGAGACTGAAAGATGTAAACTACCTACCTAGAAAAAGGATTAAGATAAGTTACATAAGCCACATGTATTGATTGCAAATATACGATGTTTTTGGACAAGGTGGTTGTAATAGATGCTTACTTCAATATGCACTGGTAGTCCATCCACAGAATTAATAGGCTTTAAAGCCTCATAGAGTTCTTTACACAAATATAAAACAATCTTTGAGCATCCGAAACCGGCGTAGAAATTCGTTGTCGGAGAATTCCGATAGATTAAGTATTCCGATCACGTATCGATCGCTGGTGTAATTTTCTTTCTTGTTTTTCAATTTCTGACACGAAAATGTACTTGCAATAGGCTCGAGATATCTTTTTCGTATTAAAATGGTTTGAAGATAAACTTAAACCCACGTCGATAAAATTACGCACGATAAAATTGTCCCTTTCAAATGTCAAAAAGGGATAATTTTTTTCTCTTTCCCTTGGCCTCATGCTACGGACGGGGAGATATATGTCTACTCGTTATGTCAAACGGGGATATACTATAGAGATAAGATAATTTTATCTCTTGTCAGTGGATATAATCGGGGGATATAATTTTTGTCTCTTGCCCATGCTCGCAGGGTGGATAAAACTAAGCAAGGGATATAAATTATATCCTCTCTGCGGGGATATATTCTCTCCGGCTCATGCTAGCCCGGCTGATGGTCTCTCATGAGAGTGTACTCGTAACCGCCAACCAATACGCTTAAAAGTCAGATATTGATCTCATAAATATAATATTTTATTCATGAAATCTATTCCAACAAATTTAATAAAATCACGTCTAGGCAATAAGAGGGTATCTTCAATGTTACTCCAAATTTCACCTTTATTGAGATCGAGTCTTATGTGCTTTCGATTGAGTAATTTTATATTTCGAAGAACCAATTATATCTCTCGAGAATTCGAGAACTCGAGAATTCGTAACATAGTTTACATCATGAGACGGCTGAGAAACTCTGCACCCTTGAGCACATTAATGTCTATCTATTATGCCCTATGTCAGTCTCTGCTGACGTATTGTATTTCTTGCTGGGGAAGCGCTTCCAAAACAGTCATGATAAAAATTGAGAGAGCTCAACGTTCGGTCCTGAAAGTTATGCTTAACAAGAAATACAGGTATCCAACAGCTAAACTGTACAGTGATATTAAAGTACTAACAGTTCGGCAGCTATTTGTCTTATGTGTGGCTACATGTGTTCATAGAAAAATATTAAGCTCACATAAATACAGTGAGCTGATAAAAAAACGTGTGTTTCAAATGTCATTACCAAGCATTCGCACAGCTTTCGCAAAACGATTTAGTCCATTCATTGAAACACTAATTTATAATAAAGTTATGAAGGCATGCGACATAAGAGATTGCTCGACGAACACAGCTAGAATAAAAATACGAAATTGGTTGCTTACGCTTAGGCCCGGTTTACATTTTGAGAAGTGACAAGTGCGAGTGACAACTGACAAGTGGCAAGTGAGAAGTGACAAGTGGAATTTAATTCCCACTTGTCACTTGTCACTGCCTGTTCACACGCACTAAACACTTGTCATTTGTCACTTGTCATTGTCACTCGCACTTGTCACTTCTCAAAATGTAAACCGCGCCTTAAGCCCGGTTTACATTTTGAGAAGTGACAAGTGCGAGTGACAATGACAAGTGACAAATGACAAGTGACAAATAGCAAGTTGGTGTTCACACATGTGGCAAGTGGATGTCATTATTATGTGAAATCTTCGAGCGTGAAATTGGGTTGGTAATTGTCAAAGTGGCGCGTAGCGTAGCAGTAGGCAGCGGCAGCGTAGCTTTAAAGTTTAAAACTTTAATAAAAAAAAAGGTAAAATTGTGTGATGAGATACCAAAGATCTGTGAAGTGCCTTATTGCAAATATATTGGTGCACACCAATTTCTTAAAAACGCTAAAGTGAGAAAAATTTGTCTTAAAGCTATAACAAGGAAAAAATTTAAGTCTGAAAATAATATGGCTCCAGCCCCTAGCCTACGGGAGTCTTTAATTTTCTTCTTTTCTTGGTAATAACTTTGTAGACTAAATGCTTCTTAACTTCGCATATACCTACTTCTTTTGCGCCGAAACCGGCCATTCCCATTGCTTGAGATATTGAGGGCATAGCAGTGTCTAGCATTATTTTTTTTAATTCAGCGATTTGATATTGTATAAACGTTCGTGTTTCAATAATTCCTTGACAAACTTAATGTTATTGCTATCTGACCACTTCGTAATAAAACAAAATTATTATAAAGAAGAAGAATTTCATTTATTGAAGCAACCAAGGCTCATATTTTGTTAGTATTACTTAAAAAAATACGAGTATGTATACAATATATATAACAAAAATATTTTATTTAATAACTATTATAACCAACACGTGTATTATGTTCTGACGTCGCCGCTAGAACGGAGGCGGCGGTGGGTGACTGAGGGGAAAGCAAGGTAAGCGCGGGGCAGAGATACTTGTCAGAGAATAGAGCAGGCCGCTATTCACTTGTTACTTTTCATTTCGCACTTGTCACTTGTCACTCGCACTTGTCACTGCCTGTTCACACGCACTAAGCACTTGTCATTTGTCACTTGTCATTGTCACTCGCACTTGTCACTTCTCAAAATGTAAACCGGGCTTTAGTTATGAGCAAACAGAAAAGCTGTTTCAAACATTGTCATAGTAGCTACGTGCCCAATATCCTATACTATTAAACGAGCAATTCTTGTATATATATAAATATATAATCGGGATCTCGGAAACGGCTCCAACGATTTTCATAAAATTTAGTGTCCAGGGAGTTTCGGGGATAATAAATCGATCTAGCTAGGATTTATTTTTAGAAAATGTCTTTTTGTCCGTGTTTTTAGGCAATGAAAAACTGCTACAATATCGTAATAAGAAGGTAAATTTTGACAGATTATCAATGATTATAAATAGCTTAATTGGTATAATGGGCGGTCACAGAATCGTAAAACCCCGGTTCGAGGACAGACCGACCGACCAACTTTCTAAAATTTTTTTTTCAAGTTCCTTTCTTTTTTGAGAAAATTTATTTTTTCGAGCCTTTTTTTAGTATTTTTTAAAAACACGAAAATTTAAATTAAACTAATTGCACTCATGATTTTTTATTCAAATAACCAGTTCAGTTTTTTCTATTATGTCGCTAAGATCAAAAATATTATTCACATTTCATCAGTATGTAATTTGTATCTAAATATAATTTCCAAAACACACGAATAAAAAAAAACCGAGCGAAAAATACCGAGCAAAGCTCGGTCAACCGGGTACTTGATATTAATATTGTTATTATAGCAGTATTGCAAATTCAAAATACTGCAATATTAACAAATTATAATATTTATGTGTGTGTATGTATGTATATGTGATATATATATGTATATATATATATGATATTTATATATGTTATATGTATATGTATGTGGATGTATGTATGTAGTGTATATATGTTTAAGTATGTGTTTATATTTATAGACCTTAAATAAATTGGAGTAGATGTTTAAAGGTAAAACTTTGTAAAGTCAGCCGTGTACAAATCTCTGTTTTTTGTTAATATGTGTATATGGCTCTCACGATACAGGTGTAGACCTGCCTAGTGTGAGAACCGCTGCTAAATTATGTGTAAAGGTGCTAACTGTTAAATAAAGTATTTTCATTTTCATTTTTTTCATTTTCATCTAATATAAGAAAGAAATACCCCAATTTCATTTTTATTTTATTTACCACTAGCTGTAATGAAAATTTTTATACTACAAATGAAAAACAATGAAGACAAATTTTAATTGAAATCGAGTCTTGTACATACTTTGTATATACTTTTTGAATGGCAATAAGCCTACGCAAAGATGAATTGGACTCTTGTATGTTGACTCTGCACCATCATTTACCATAGTGAAGTTTTGGGCAGCTGAATTTAAACGTAGCCATGAAAGCTTGGGGTACGATGTACGTTAGAGACGTCCAACAATTGCAATTGCAACTGATGATAACATTGCAAAAGTTTTTTTTTATAGCATTGAGTGACATATGAGCACAGAGTCCAGCTGATGGTAAGTGGATGCTGTGTGTCCCATAGACATCGAAATGTATCCTCAATTAAGATTAAATGCAGAAATTAATTTAGTTATGACAAAGCTGTGAGTTCGTTGGGTTCCGCTTTTGCTCACGTTAGACCAAAAAATCGAATGAATTCGAATTCGAATGAACATATCCAACGCTCTGTTGGCACAGTTCAGGCGCAATAAATCCTTAAGTTTTTGCGCCGACTAATTACTGTAGATTAACTTGGATACACCATTATATGCCTGAAACAAAATATAGTCAAATTAGTGTACTGCAAAGGGGGAACTGCCTCAAAAAAAGAATGTTTATTCGTCTTGAAAAGTGATGGCGACTATTTTTGGGATAGTCGTGGATAATCTTAATCGATTATTTTCAAAAACGAAAAACCATCATAGGAGCATATTACACGTCATTACTTGATAGACTGAAGGCAGAGATTGCGGAAAATCGGCCATATTTGCAGAAAAAGAAAATCCTGTTTCATCATAACAACGCGCCGCACCTCAGCGGCGCCACGGCGAAAATTCACGAATTACAGTTTGAACTGCTTGACTATCCACCTTACTCACCAGATCTAGCCCTAAGTGAATTCTTTTTTTCACTGAGATTTTTGTCAAATGAGTGTTTAGGCATAGTTTAGGCGAAGGTTATAGGCATAGTTGGACCCGGTAGATGGTGCTGTTGTGTAATCCAGATATCACCCGTGTGAAGTCGGGCAGATTGCTAGTACTCTATAAAATATTGTCTTTCTTCATGCTATTTATTATTATACTTACAATTAATTGCCGTGTGATGGTGGCGTGGGAAAATACCTCAAGTCAGCAAAGGAGTTTTACGGGCTGATGTAGATCATAAAGATACGATTAATTGTGATATCTTCTGATCATAATATCTTAAATCACTTTTGTAACAAAAGTTGATAACAAGTCTTTCGGTATTTTAGTAGCAGAAAATGGTATGTATGTGTGAGACCAACATAAGCCTATTGTTTTAAGATTTTCAACAGAATGAATTTTAAGATCAAACAATAATCTTTATGAAATAATCGTTTGTGATCGTCATGTACCTAAAGTGACCGAGTGAGGTCATATTCACGAAATTGTTTTGTCGAGACGTTGGTTCATCCTTCATAGCTATACAAAAAAAAATCGACACGTGGCGTTGTGGTCAAGTTAAGAGTATGTATAGTTATGGACGTAAATCACGCTTGTTTACAATATGTTGGTTAAGTTCTAAAAAATCATGGAATCTGGATCTCGTTAGGTGGCGCTGTGGTAGTGTCATTAATATTTTATTTATTTATTCGGTATGAAGTCCGCAGTGGTAGGTGGCGCAGTGAATAGAATAGTTTTAAAATTAAGTGAATAGGCCAGTTTTAAAATCTATCTTAGCACCGATTTCTAAAGTCTGGAAGTGTGGTAATGTAGAAATTATTTTATTCTTATTAGTTCTTTGCCTCTACTTTGTATTCAAAGTTTAATTTTTATTTTCAATCAAACCATCATCAATCAATTTATTATACAAAATTAATACTGATGCGATTCAACCGTACTATAAAATTCACATTTGGTATAATCATTGTGTGTTTATTTAAAACCGATTTCGTGGCCGTTAGGAGACGAAAAGTTGACGAAAGAGACGTATAATATCATACCTATATAACTATGTATAACGTATAAGCGAACATACATACATACATTTAAAAAAAATTTAAAGAATCTGGCTATACGGACCTCGATACTTGGATACTTAAAAATAAACCTTTTTGGCACCATTTGAGGGCTTATAATTAACAATGGATTGTAATAATGATTTAAAAAAAATGTTGAGCGTGGTCCTTCCCCGGTCCAGCCTTTTTGCTGTTTAACTGTCATTGTATGTAAATTAATCCTGAGGGCTGATAATGCATCTACATTTTGTTTCTTAATTAAGGCTATTTGAGCTACAGCATCTACATTCCATCAGGTGGATTGTGTGCTGTTTTGTCACCGTTACAATGAAGCGAGTTGTAAAGCAGAAGATGATAAATATACACTACAATTTTTCCATGAAATAAATTCTACCTATGTACATGTGTATACTATTAAATACTTATTGATATTTCTATTTCTATTTGGCAATTGGCATTACTATTGCAAATACCACGAAATACGTTTTTGGAGTTTAAAAGTAAAAATGACGTAGGCACTCAAACATTATGTTAGTACAGATATAAATAACGAATGGTTTCCTGTTCAAAATTAATATTATCAATGAATGATCGTATGTGCGCAAGTGGTCTTGTATCAGCATACGAATATTATGGGGCGTGGAGCGTGGGTGGTTCGCTGGTTACAAAAAACGAGCGCCCTTGAGCTGACCGAAATCTGTTTATTCGACTGTCGTCTAGCACTTAACGCCGACGTCAATATTGGCTATTTTTGCGCGATATAGAACCAAAAATGTATTCACTTCGCAAAACTAGATTAATGCTGGGTAAAATTACAAAAATGTAAAAATAAACCAGACTGATATAAGGTACCCACTTAAAATATTGTGTAAATAGAAAGCAATTCAAAGTAAAGTAATTCATAGTACGGAAATCCCACTTTGAAACTGGGGTTGAGTTCGATTGGAGCGATGCCTTGACTAGTGCGGGCAATATATACTTATATATTTTTTGTTATAGTGTATTACAATTTTAAGTGTCAATTTATGATCTATTTCACATATACAACATTTGCAACTTTGTAATTTTGTGTTTTGTACGTATTTTTGAGTACTGAAGAAGTTCCAAGTATTTTACCATAGAATAAAACAGAACAGAACATAAGGGTGTAATACTTACTCTTCTTTTTCAATAACCGTTTCAAGTCTACTATTGCCTTACAAAAAAAGAAGATTATGAATGTCTGTCCATATTTATCACCCTGGTAGTCGGCTCGTTGAACGCAAAGCTGATATCTCCTTAATGATTACCAGTACTGGTAATAATACCTATTTGTATAACAGAACCCTTGACATCATCTAACTGTCTTGTTAGTGTTACGATTGTAAGTAGGACTACTGATTATACTCGTATAATCCCGGGTTTAAATACTGGATCCAGTAATAATCAGTTATTGGGCGTTTTCACAAACAAAACGAGTTCAAAGTCAAACGAGCACACAGTAAGTGGTTGCTGTGGCCCATAGACATCTACATCTATCCTCGATCACGAATCAAAATGCAGATGCGTTGTCACCCGTGAGGACTAAGATGGAATGCCTCGTTTCCAGTTAAAAGGGTCTCCGGTTCTCTACACTCACCATACGAAACACAGCAGCATTAAGCTATTATTTTACGATGGTATTCTGTGAGAGCGTGGTCCTTACCCGGTCGAGCCGACCCATTCGTGCTACAACTATCGGCTCGACTACGTATAAATCTCTTTCTAATAGTGACGGATTGCCGTCCAATGGCACTATGAGGCTGAGGAATTGTGTGAAAGTGATTGCACACACTCTAGTGCACTATAATATTTTCTGACGGAGATGGCTACTTTCCGTTGAGACAGACCATCGTGATCAAAATTCAGTTTGGAAAACATTATTATGATGTTTGACCGTGTTTCCTGCTAGTACCGATCTAAGCTTTTCGGTTTTCTATTTAAGCCCTTTACGACAACGGCGTAGCACCTGAATTTTACTAGTACTATTTTTGATTTTAGAGATCCAAATGCTCCTTCTTATATTAAAGATAACTTTCAGTATCTGTATCTCACACGATCGATTTCCCAGTTACCAAAATAGTCTTAAAATTGTATTCCTCTACATAAGAGTGGTCCCTTTAATTCCTTTTTTACTGTGCAGTCCATGCTGCTCGGGAACGCGACTTAGACTAACTAGTTCGAGAATTCTATCATAATAATAATTCCACCTGATTTTTATCCGAATTTTGCTCTCTTTCGCTTTATAAGTGATATTTTGCTCATATTCTGTCACTTCTTTACAATGTTCTCTTTAATCCTTCCTATCCTTCTTATCTTAAGGATCGTTTTGAATTCCTTCACTATTCCCATTCGAAAGTATTGAGATCATCAGAGAATTTTACATTAAAAATGCCTGCCCATAATAGCTAATTTATGGACAGGTCGTTTAGTATCCAAGCAGTCCGTCTATGGAATGCCCTACCTCTGTCAGTGAGACGCGCCCAGTCTTTACCTGTTTTTCAGAAACTTGTACACAGTCACTATCTTAATCGTTTAGTTTGTGCCATCTATATATGTAGTATACATTCGTATTTTTTGATATTTATTTGTCGTTTATTTCTAATTATATTATATAAAATATGGATATATTTATAAATATTGTTTCTGCATCACTAAATCACACAATTTACTACTTTTTGCGATCCTGTCCATCCAAAGGTTGTCTGGAAGAATTCGCTTTTAGCGATAAGACCGCCCATTGTGACACTATTTTTTTTTTCTTCTTCTTTCGTTTATGTATTGATTTGGTGTACAATAAAGAATTATCTATCTATCTATTTTGTATACCTATGTTATATAATGTAACCCTTTTTATTATATACTTGGACTAGATTATTTTATTTTAGCATTTTTATACAAGTTACCGTTTATATATGTATATCTTATATATTAGGTATTAAGTATGTATATTTTTCCAACTTTATTCTATTTATTCCATCTATCTACATTTTGTTGTGACTTATATCTTTATTAATAATTATTTTATTAAGTAATAAATTGCTTGCACTTGTCACAGTTTCCAAAATCATACAGGGTTGACTGGTAGACCCTTATATGATAAATAAAATATTACATCATCTGTTTTCCTTGAATAGACTCAAATATTTTTCCGAATAAAGATTTGACTTCATGTTAAGCAACGTCGTACTCGTAAATAAGGTCCGACACGATGAATAACTTTGAAACGTTTTAATTTGAGAGATTAGTGATTTTATATGTCCTGACGGTTTAGTGATAGACGCGAACAGGTTCTACGGCGATTATTTTCGAACTGGTAACAAGAATTTAAGCTTGTTGTATATTAATTAGGTATGTCAGCAAGAAAAAGTGGTACTGCATTTACTCAATGTATACAGGTGACAGTGACTTAATACGTAGTATTATTCTTTCTTGAGCAATACTTGTTGTCTAGCCCAGGTCTGACCAGTTTTGTTATAATGGCATATTTTGAAATTACCGCTTTTAAAAATGAGGCATAAAGAAAATGTACTAAGATCCCAATGCAAAAGTTAAGTACTTTAGTAAGCGCTTTTTTAGAAATTTATTTATAAAGGTAACAAGACACCATGAAAATGTAGTCCACCTGATTGTAAGATGGTAAGATGCTGTGGCTCATAGACACCTGATTAAAAATCAAAATGCTAATTCGTTGACGCCTCTGAAGCTCTCGTTATAACAATTCGTATTTGTTAGTAGCACATCCGCATTGTAGATAACGCTTAACGTGAGGAGATCACAAAAGTTATTCAAACTGGTTGGCGGTAGACAACACACCCCATTTTATATTTGGTGAAGCTTTGTACTGGAAACGAGGCAGTCCATTTTAGTTTTTAGGGGTGACAACGTTAGATGTGTTTTGATTTTTAATGTATATGGGCTACATCATCCATTTACCATCAGGTGGACGATGTGCTTGCTTTTCACCATATATTCCATAAAAAATAAGCTTTGTTTTTTCAACCGACTTCAAAAAAGGAGAAGGTTCTCAATTCTGTTTCATTTTTTATGTGAGTTATCTCAGACCTTTTTTCTAGGCGAACCGATTTTGGTGATTCTTCTTATTTGAAAGCTCAGCTGCTTTTTTGAGTGCTTCTCATGTGGTCCAATATAAATTTGATCAAGATCTAACCAGTAGTTTTTGAGTTATCCTTAATAATGCGTATTTAATTGACTTCGACTACATTGATGACGTTCTTATTTTATTTATATTTGATCAAGATCTAACCAGTAGTTTTTGAGTTATTCTTAATAATGCGTATTTAATTGACTTCGACTACATTGATGACGTTCTTATTTTATTTATATTGAAGTCGGTTCGTACAAAATTTATATTTTTACCACTTGTTTTACTTTAGAGGTGATTGAGGTTGATATGTAATTCCTTTAATTGTTTAAATAATTACGCAATTCAAAATATTAAAATTAAATAGCTAAGTTCCTCGTAAAAAACGATTTTTCGTACCCAGTTTCCAGAAATTCTGATGATCATCAATCCTGATGATACAGTATACGACTCCCACGGTGCGAAAGTAGGTGATTGATTCTCGCCGCCAGCACACGGCATGCCATATTATTCATGTATTAAATTGCGTTAGTACTTAATTTTGATTGCTTCAGTGTTTTTGTTATCTACAGAATGAAGCTAGTTTTTCTCCTCTGACAAGAATTAAAAAAAGCAATAAAATGTATTCTACGTAGGCATTCACGTAGGCGTACGAAGTTTATTGTTAAGTATGTATCAATAAATTAAATCATGTTTGTTTAAATTTAATGCTCGCCTACATCACATTACTCACTTATTGAGTGTACGGGAAAAAGTCATTTCAATATTTTTATATTCGGATATATCGGTGTTAACAAGGTTCAAACATCTCCGTTATTTCGATAATAAATCACACCGACCTCGAGGTCAAAATTGTTCAAAACATCTTGGAATTCCTTGTCAACGTAGCGCCTGACATTACGGACCTATTGGCTCAAATTTACACCGATTATTAAGTTTCTTAAATCTACATTCTGTGGTTTGATTAATCGAATTTATTATTATTAATTTACTGAGACATGTTCTGTATAATTTATGTAGTAGATTACTTGAACTACAATAATTTTATGACAACCATTATGTTTTTACAACAATGCGAATGTACAAGCATAATTCTATTAAAGCATTACATTTTATTAAATCTTTTTAACACACAGGGTACCTATATCCCTTAATACCTAATATTTAGATAGCTTAAGTTACCTTCCATAACAGCCTATAAAAATCCACTGCTGAACAAAGTCCACCCCCATAGATGACCTCTAGGGGGGCGGGGCAGGGGTTTTGTCATGATTGCCACGTTTGACGAGTTGGCTTGTGTTTACCAATTCGAGTTGTTATCAGGTGGATGCTCTGCTCATCTCTTTCAATTTTCCCCTGTCACCTCCTACAACACTCCTGGGTCGATATTAGGGGCAGTGGATATTCTTACATATTATTAAGAGCGTATTTACGCTACGTCTACGTCTATATTAAATTTGAAGACAACTTGTATTTAAATTTGTCTACTTAAAACGTTAGCGTAAAGTATGAATCAAAATCTCTCGGCAACATAAAAGGTTCCGTAGATAAATTGAGGAGAAATTACGGTACCTGTTGAATCTTAACGCTGTCTTTGTATACTGTCGATTGTATCTCGCATCTAACTCGATAAGCATCTTCTATATTTGTCAATAGTCACCAACTGTACTGTGTGCAATCACGCCTTATTCCTCTCTTTAGAGAAAATTAATGCTACGTTATATGTCGTATCGTATATAAGTGTATATTCTGAACATGCAATGCCAGAATCACGATATCATAGGGACACTTAATAAGCGCAGAAAGAATTAAATTTAACCCCAAATGAAGAAAAAATCGCTAATATTCTTAGCGCGCATAATTATACTTCTTTAATTGTTTAGGCCGAGTTGATATATGTACATAAAAATAATTAACCGTGTGTCTAATGTGTCGCACCGATTAAAATCCACGTGAAGGAACATTGATGCGAAGCACTGATGCTATGTACATAAAAATAATTAACCGTGTGTCTAATGTGTCGCACCGATTAAAATCCACGTGAAGGAACATATAACTGATGCGAAGCACTGATGCTATGTACATAAAAATAATTAACCGTGTGTCTAATGTGTCGCACCGATTAAAATCCACGTGAAGAAACATATAACTGATGCGAAGCACTGATGCTATGTACATATAAATAATTAACCGTGTGTCTAATGTGTCGCACTGATTAAAATCCACGTGAAAGAACATATAACTGATGCGAAGCACTGATGCTATGTACATAAAAATAATTAACCGTGTGTCTAATGTGTCGCACCGATTAAAATCCACGTGAAGAAACATATAACTGATGCGAAGCACTGATGCTATGTACATATAAATAATTAACCGTGTGTCTAATGTGTCGCACCGATTAAAATCCACGTGAAGGAACATATAACTGATGCGAAGCACTGATGCTATGTACATATAAATAATTAACCGTGTGTCTAATGTGTCGCACCGATTAAAATCCACGTGAAGGAACATATAACTGATGCGAAGCACTGATGCTATGTACATATAAATAATTAACCGTGTGTCTAATGTGTCGCACCGATTAAAATCCACGTGAAGGAACATATAACTGATGCGAAACACTGATGCTATGTACATATAAATAATTAACCGTGTGTCTAATGTGTCGCACCGATTAAAATCCACGTGAAGGAACATATAACTGATGCGAAACACTGATGCTATGTACATATAAATAATTAACCGTGTGTCTAATGTGTCGCACCGATTAAAATCCACGTGAAGGAACATATAACTGATGCGAAACACTGATGCTATGTACATAAAAATAATTAACCGTGTGTCTAATGTGTCGCACCGATTAAAATCCACGTGAAGGAACATATAACTGATGCGAAGCACTGATGCTATGTACATAAAAATAATTAACCGTGTGTCTAATGTGTCGCACCGATTAAAATCCACGTGAAGGAACATATAACTGATGCGAAGCACTGATGCTATGTACATAAAAATAATTAACCGTGTGTCTAATGTGTCGCACCGATTAAAATCCACGTGAAGGAACATATAACTGATGCGAAGCACTGATGCTATGTACATATAAATAATTAACCGTGTGTCTAATGTGTCGCAACGATTAAAATCCACGTGAAGGAACATATAACTGATGCGAAGCACTGATGCTATGTACATAAAAATAATTAACCGTGTGTCTAATGTGTCGCACCGATTAAAATCCACGTGAAGGAACATATAACTGATGCGAAGCACTGATGCTATGTACATATAAATAATTAACCGTGTGTCTAATGTGTCGCAACGATTAAAATCCACGTGAAGGAACATATAACTGATGCGAAACACTGATGCTATGTACATATAAATAATTAACCGTGTGTCTAATGTGTCGCACCGATTAAAATCCACGTGAAGGAACATATAACTGATGCGAAACACTGATGCTATGTACATATAAATAATTAACCGTGTGTCTAATGTGTCGCACCGATTAAAATCCACGTGAAGGAACATATAACTGATGCGAAGCACTGATGCTATGTACATAAAAATAATTAACCGTGTGTCTAATGTGTCGCACCGATTAAAATCCACGTGAAGGAACATATAACTGATGCGAAGCACTGATGCTATGTACATATAAATAATTAACCGTGTGTCTAATGTGTCGCACCGATTAATATCCACGTGAAGGAACATATAACTGATGCGAAGCACCGATGCTCCTTGAAATCTGCGGTCTGTGAACATGTTCAAGGTCAGATTTCATAAACCACCATTTTTTATATCCCAAGCAGATTGTAGCACCCTAACGTAAATCCAATAAGATCTCATAATTAATAAAATTAAATCCAAACCCAAGCTGATCACTGCACGTTTTTAAGAAAGTGTATGCGCGGTTTTATGTAGATCATATTAAAATTAATATTCAAAAACTGAATGTTGCTAAAGAAAACCCGAGTTAATAATGAAATCAGGACCTCAAACAATTCAGTTGGTAGCCATGAGTGCTGTAAAACATCCGAAACTATAGGGAAACTTAAGTTAAAATTACGCGCAATAAAATCCGTAATTTAGTTTCAATCTAATTAGAAGATGAAATTTTAGGATTGTTTTAATCTGTGTTGACTCAAAAAACTCAAACATGTGTAAGAATATAAACGATCTAACATTACGAGTATTTTGATATTTAAACGCTATACGCTGACATTTAAAATGTTGGATTAAATCAGCCATCTATTATTTCTAATATAATTGCAGTAGTCCAATCCAAATATTATAATACGTCTTTACGAGTCAAAGCAAAGACAAGCGTGCAGTGAAGACGTTGGCGTTATCTCGAGTTTTATCTGGGGAACGTGACCCCGCTATCTCTCGACGCACCGCCCGCCCATCTCACCAGAACAGCTCTTGTGCTTGAATCCGAATAAATATAAGTCGAACGTAATTTACGGAACGAAACCCATTAATTTAGACATGCCGATCTGATGTTGGATTGTTTACGATCCATGAGCTAGACCACCTCATCGGTTTATTAATTGATCGTGTGATAAGTTTCGCGCTTGTATGAATAGATTAAAATGGGTAAAGATTTTTATAGTTAATTTGCTGCCAAAGACATTTAAAGTGATAAATGAGCGCACAGTCCATCTGATGAGAAGTGACATTAAACCTCGAGTAAGAATCAAAACGCAGACGCGTCGTCACCCATGAGGACTAAGATGGAATGCCTCGATTCCAGTAAAAAGGGTCTCCGGTTCTCTACACTCAACATACGAAACACAGCAGAATTAAGCTGCTATTTAACGCTGATACTCTGTGAGAACGTGGTCCTTTCCAAACGTCGAAACGACCCATTCGTTCTACAACCATAATATAGCTGCATCGTGGCTTTACCACGTATAAAATCTTTCTTTGTTTAACCTTTAAGTCTTGTTTGCTGTTAATTCAGGCTTTTGTGTTTTTGACCAATTGATGAAAATGTTTTAATTAATCTATTTACAATCAAATTCTGTGTAATATATTCATGGAAAGAAGATAATCCATAATCTGTGTAGTTAAAACCCGTCTGTAGCTTATCTATTGAGTTTGGATATACGTAATACAAATGATATTGTATTGAGCCAAAAAATTGTAATACAATATATTATTAAAATTTCAATTATAATCTCTTTTTTAGAAACCTTATAAGTGACGGAATTATTCCGTTATTAAAATTACAACAGTTTACCTAAAGTTTTTAACGAAAGCTTCCAAATTGATAAGAAAACCATACCATTATCACATTTTAAACATGCTCACATTGGCTTAGCTTGTCTTGATTATGCTGTTAAATTATGACAGCGGCTTTAATAACCATTTTGTTACACGAAATACAAGTGAGATGATGTAATACTCAAGAACATTATCTAAAAATAAATCAAGTGATAGTAAAGTAACGCGCACACCGTACATACGTAGGGGTCACACTCTGCTCGCCTGTTAGTATTAGTCGCAATATTTATTTTAATACATTTAATTAATAGGCCCCACTATTAATTAAATGTATTAAAATAAATATTGTGACCGCGAAAAGTTGGTACAACTATGTATAATATGTATAATGTTTTTATTGTTAAACATTGATAAATTAAAAAAAATATTACTGGATTTATATTCATCATAAACACTCACGCCTGTCACCAAGAGGGGGGGGCTCTCTCTCTCTCTATATATATATATATATATATATATATATATATATATATATATATATATATATATATATATATATATATATATATATATAAATTAGGTGTCACGTTGTTTGTCCGCGATGGAGTCTTAAACTACTTAACCGATTTTAATCAAATTTGCACACCGTGTGCAGTTTGGTCCAACTTGAGAGATAGGATAGTTTTTTCTTGCCCATGAGTGATCCACAATTCTTTTTTGCGAATTTAAGCATAATTTTTAATAGGACATGACGAAGGGTCAAAAAGGGCAGAACAACGTCTGCTTGGCAAGGTAGTAATATATAAAATACTCAATTAAATTCTTAATCGAGGGGATTTTTAAAATGTTTTATAAATCGTGATAAAAAATATTATTAAAGTAAAGTAAAGTTACAACCTCTATACGTCCCACTGCTGGGCACAGGTCTCCCCTCATTTCTGAGAGGGTTGTAGGGCAAGGAAGTGTCCGCCGCGCAGCCCCAATGCGTTGGTGAACTTCACATGTCTTCGAAATATTTTTTCTTATTCCTAAGACGTGCAGGTTTCCTCACGATGTTTTCCTTCACTACCGAGCACGTTGATGATGATGAGCGAGCTGATTTACCAGCACTTAAAATTGCAACTAACAATTTCATTGGTACCGGCGGGGATCGAACCCGGGTTACTCGCGTTCTATTATATTTACAGCGAGCGCTAAAAAATATTATTAATTGAATGAAAATTAAATTTTAAAACTGACGTTCGCGTTTCCGTTTTTTTAAGCGATAAATATAAATTCAATATTATGAAAGACATGTTATTGAATTAGAATTCTCAATCGGCGTGATTTTTAGTTAGATCCTTTATGGCCTAATAATTATCAAAAACGTTTCAAATAAAGTAACTTCGTCCGCCGAAAGTCGCAGCTTACTTCGTTCTGGACTTACATGCAACGGAGAAAGAAGAACATTCTCTCTTACATTGGAGTGCTTAAAATCCCAACAGATTATAATTTCTATCTATCAAAGAAGTTCATGGAAGGTTCAAGGAAATTATGGTGGTCTACAAGCCGGCGGAATGACGACTTATTAAAGTTCCATATAGAAATTATATTTTATTCATACTTCTTCTACCTCGGCCTATGAAAGCCCACTGATGGATATCGGTCTTTTTCAAAATAGGGGTTTGCCTTCAGAGTCGTGCTAGACTGACGTCGGATCCGACCAAAGCGATGTTCCGTCAAAATTCAAGCGGTCGGATCCGACCGCACCCACCCACAGCACTTTAACCCATAAATACTTATACTTACAGACTACTTTTCTATGAAGAAGTTTGGCATTATAGAATCTATGCGAAATTTTCTATCCTGTGGCGAACAATGTATGGACGCTGAGCAATGTCCTTTCACACATATAAAACTCTGCTTGAACTAAATTCGCTGCATGGTGTTATGCTACTAACTGCTACTTTATAGGTATTTATTCTCCAGCTAGTGGATGTTAATTTCTAAACTTATATGTTGTACAATAATGAATTACCTATAAATATTGTTACTAAAGAGCATGATCAGTTAACAGAACTTAACACTTATGTTTAAAGAAAGGACTCTGCTATTTTTTTGCATGTATATGTGGTAGAGCTATGCTGCAGTTATATTGTAACCTGAATGGGTCGGCTCTATAGGAGAAGGTGCATTGCTCTCACAGAATACCAGCGTAAAGTAACAGCTTATTACTGTGTTTGGTATGTTGAGTGTAGACAACGGGAATCCCTTTTTACTGGAAACGAGACATTCCATTTGAGACCTCAGGGGTGACAAGACATTTTGATTCTTAAACGCATATAAGATAGATGTAGATGTCTATGGGCCATAGCATCTACCTACCATCAGGTGGATTATAAGCTCGTTTATCATTCTTATTCTATAAAGAATGTCCGCCTAACAGCCTGGCCACGGGACATTCGCCGTAGCGAAAATGCGCGCGGCGCGAACGGCGAGGCGTCTAGCGACTAAAACAAATGTATAGAAATGTATGGAGCAAGCCACGCGTAGCGGCGAGTGGCGACGCGGCGGGCGAATGAAACAAATGTATGAATCGGTACGGTGCAAGCCAAAGCCACGGAGTCGGGCAGCAGATGCGGCGAATAGTATAGGGAACAAAATATTTTATTTGTTTTCGCCGCGAAAAATGCCGGGCCGCCAAAAACAACTTAAAATTCTATCCGCATTGACTTTTATCTCCAATTCTGGTTGAATATTAACAAGAATATAATCGCAGATTTTGACATTAATTCTGGTATTAACTCGAAATTTTTTTCTAGATGCATTCTATTTGTTGCGGAATTCTCCATTTATAACCCGATTCCTATTGAAATCATGTAATCTGCAATCTTTTTCAAATATTATGTCTTGAATCAAAAAACAATTACTTTCTAAGCAATATCGAGATAACTTTAATAAAGATATTTCACTCTCGGCCTATCTGGTCGCGGCGGCAAACGTAACTTTCCGTGGCCCTCAAACCGCGCCGCGCGAATTTTCGCCTCGCCTGTCGCTTCGCCGTACGCGCCGCCGTTGCCCGTGGCGAGGCCGTAATGCCTGATCCTACCAAAACACAAACAACGAGAATTTTAAAACTTGGTGTTGTAAAAACTGAGAATTGTAAATGAGAATAACTATAAACGGATATCTAAGTATCCATTTTCAACCGACTTCGAAAAAATGAGGAGGTTCTCAAATCGACTGCTTTTTTAATGTGTGTTACCTCAAAAGCTTTTTTCTAGGCGAACCGATGTTGATGATTCTTTTTTTATTTGAAAATTAGTGCTTCTCATGTGGTTTTATATAAATTTGATCAAGATATGACCAGTATACTTTTTCGCTAGCCATTTGGTCTCTTCCGTCGAAAAAAGGATTTGTTATAATTTCTTAATATAATCACTTAATCTCAGACGGATTGACACACCTACCCACCACAACCTAGTAATAGTAGGTACGTTTCTCATCTTTGACTTCGCTTCCCGATGCTGGTCCAAGTAACCCAGCGTAAATGAGATGTTGTTTCTAAATTTTGTCATACTTAGCATAGCATATCTAGGTTTCTTGCTAGTTCTGGTCGAGTATTTTGTCCGAACCAATGATAAAGCTTAGATGACCTTCTGTAAGTACTTCTTGTAATGTTTATTAAATAAAAAAGATTCCATTCTATGAGATTTTTATTAATTTTTTTTAATAGTCTATGGGTGAGAAACGAGTAGATACATAGTCCATCCGATGGTAAACCCATAAATATCTATAGGTATTTTGCGATTAAAGATCAAAATGGAGAGGCCTCAACCTCTAAGGACTAAGAAAGAATGCCTCGTCATCAGTAAAAAAAGTATCCGGTGCTCTACGCTCATTACACAAAACGCACCAGCAATATACTGCTATTTTACGTTTATTATGTGAGAGCGTCAGTCTCCACTGGTCGGGCCGACCCATTCATGCTGCAACCATAATAAGTACCACGTTAACATCAATAGACTGAAAAGATGGCGTTTGTTATGGGCGTCTATAGTTATAAATTATAATAGACACGATTCAGTGTAAAAAATACATTTATATTTTTAACAAAGACTCGTATAACATCCCCTCTTCGCACAGCATTTTTGAAGAGTCCGCTACGCATCCTCAAACCACTCAGCTACCTTGCTCAGCTTTAGTCGATACGGAGTCTTTAAGTCCGGATTCACCACATATCTTCTATTATCAGAATAGTTTAATGAAATTTAAACATATTGTTCAGGTGGATTATCTATATATAGAAATTTAAGTGTCTGTTTGTAATATTAAAATAATTAGTTTCTATCAAGTCTAAAAACATTGATCACCGTTTTTAAAAGTTGTGTCTGTCTGAGCTAATCTAAGCAACGGCTGGGCCGTGATTGTAATGAAACTGATATAGAGAATTGCCAGAATTTAGGCTAGGCCATTGTGTTATATGTACTACGTAATAGAGAAGCTATTCCAAACAAAAAAATGTGCCCTACTCTGTATCTATCCGCGTTTGCGCGGGAAACAATAGAGTCGCGCATATGCAGTTGATATAAACGCGCGAAAATTGTCTTAATAAATAATTGTTTATTTAGATTGTATTGTTAATCGAGTACATTTTTTTTAATTTTCGTTTGTTTTGCATATATTCTAATTTAATATAAAATTATTATTAGCGCCGCTCCGCACTGCACAACCGAAGCTACAATAACAGGTGTACTGGATTGCAGTACAGTTCAGTTGAACATAGCGAGTGTTCGGAATGCCATATCATAGTGAATATATCGATGGGCTAGGCTACGTGTTTGGAAAAAACCCGAAGTAAAGTACATGAAGGTAATAAAAAAAGCGTAAAGTATTGTATTAAGCGTAAGGTATTACGCTTTGCCGCCCTATAAAACTAAGACTAGGAGGAGGACAGGGACAAAAACATAATCACACAATCGTATATTACAACTATATTTAAAAAAAAGACGAAAGGGTATTTTTTCTAACGTGGTCCACGTTAGAAGTAACCTTAACCGATGAGCATGTATATGCATAGATATATGGATGTAAAGGAGGCGAAAGAGATATGTCAGGATCGTGCCAAATGGAAGTCCGTAGTCTCTGCCTACCCCTCTGGGTGACAGGCGTGAGTGTTTATGTTTTTATGTATGTAAAAAAAACGAAACAAGCTTTGGCAATAATTATGAACACTTCTAAAAATCCAATTAAAAAAGACTAACTACATTACATACGCCAGTATATTCCATGACATTACACCATACTAAAATTGAATAAAATATTTATTATAACGTCAACTTTCAAAATGGCGTCCAAAAGGCAGCGCCCTTTATTATATGACCCTTTATTATTTGATTGACCAATGAAGAGCTATCGTATCACAGCATCATCTATGCAAACAAGGCTGTAATTTTTGAGTTATAAGAAAATGACAATATTAACCGAGTGATTATATTACCCTTACGTACTATATTATATAATAAGACGAGTGTGCTTATGACCACACGAAGTAAAACTGAAGTAAAACTTCTTTAGCTCCATCTGTATATATATACACCAATATGTATACATACATACATAATACATAAACACTCACGCCTGTCACCCAGATGGGTAGGCAGAGACTACGGACTTCCATTTGGCACGATCCTGACATACCTCTTTCGCCTCCTTTACATCCATATATCTACGCATACATGCTCGTCGGTTAAGAGTACTTCTAACGTGGCCCATTTTCAAAATATCGCCAATTTGGTCGATAAACTTTTTTCTAGGGCGTCCCTTCCCGACTCGGCCGTTCACATCTGCCATATAAATTTGCTTTGTCACTCTTTCCTCGTTCATTCTTTCTACGTGACCAAACCACCGAAGCATTCCTTTCTTAATCCTGGTCACAATATCATCTTGCATACCACATTTATCTCTTATTACGCAATTTCTCACCCTGTCATTCAGATTCAACCCTAGCATATTCCTTAAAGACCGCATTTCTACAGCATTTATTCAACTTTAGTGCTTCTTCTGCCACACCCAGCTTTCACTACCATACATTAAAGTAGGTACTAACACAGCAATATGTATACACACATATATATATATACATATATATATATATATATGTATATAAATGTTTATATATTTATACAATATATACATGTATATACATTTACATAGATTAATTTTCTACAAATATTTAAATTTATTATCGGCTTCCTTCCATAACAAAAATTCACAAAACATGAACTTAAAAATGAATTTACAATTTTGTTCACTTTAAACGTAGAATATTTAATGTATTGAACAAAATATTACTTCATAAAATTGTTCAAAACGAAATAAAATTACGAAAAATAACTGGCTATGAGAGAAAGAGAATAAGAAAATATGCGCGCGCACTGCTCTCCTCAACTTCCGTTCGCCTCGCCCGATCACACTTTCCGTAACGCTTTCGTCACGCATTCGCCAGTTTACTCCCCAAGTCAAGCGTGCGCAAAGAAGTTTAACTTCAATAAACGCAAAATATTGATATTATATTTTAGATTTTAAGATAATCGAAGATCATTTATCTTTGATTATCTTAAATCGCTAGTTTTAAAGAAAGTCAAGGAGCAGCTTTTAAGCCATGTGAAGGAAGGGGTCAGACACTGCGATCGCATATCCGTCCGCTAACCGTGTCAATTACAGTCTGTTTCCGGAGTGGAATGTTTTGAGGATGATGATCCTGATGAATCGTTAACGAAATGTCCGTTTCTCGGGTTTCCCTCTTAAACATTCTTAAAGCATTTACGTAATAATTATTTATAATTACAATGGTTGTGAATAAATTTTGATGTTGATTAAGGAAATGCCGGTTATACGTTGTAAGCGGCGATTCTTCAATGGAACCGGAGTTACGTCATGTGCTGTTTATGAATGCTTCTAGCCATTGTAGCATTCGTTAAGTTTCGCCGATAATGAGGCTTGAGGCCAGAGGTCATTTTATTATTACTGTAAATACTTATAATCAAAATGGTCGTGTATGAGGAAAGCAAACGTTAAATATGTTTGTATGTTTTTATGGCAAATTTGTTAAAAAATATATAAAAGATCAAGAAATGACTGCTCGCTATTTGGATAAAAGATATCTGCAATGAGACTAATAATAATATGTAATTTCCTCCAGAACGAATTTACCATTGACACTAACCATTTGCGCAGAACAAGATTATAGTGTCCGATTCCGAGTCTCATAGTATGATCAACGACAATCCGACACGACCGCAGAGAAATCAGGCTCAGGACCAAAAACTTTATATGCTTTCCGAAGAGAGTCAAGCACCGCCAACTTCCTGACTCCAGGCTCTACTGATCAATTCTTGACAAAAAAATTCAATAAATGATTTGAGCTTTCGGTCACCGACTGAGTCCGGTCTGACTGAGTCGAATCTACGACCTCATGATCAGTGGGCGTATTACGACCAATAGACTAATGAGACAGTAATGGTCATAGATCGCTTAAGTGGTAATGGGTCTGCTATGTAAGCTGACCGATGTACAGACATAGTAAAAACAGAATAGTAGTAGTAAAACAGAATAGCAGTGATTTCCGCGCCGTGCAAGACTTAAATGCCTACTGTTGCAGGGTTGTCACTGTATTTTTGTTTAATAGCTAAGTCTAATTTAGTTTTATAAGTAGTTATAATATTTACAAACATAATATTTCATATTTATAACAATTTCTTTAGTTTCCTCTCAAAGAATCAATGTTTGTCATAATAATAATTCCAGCTTTACATTGCTACAACAAACGCCAAATAACTAAAATACGAGTATATTAACACTGAGCATGTGGTATCAGGTGAGATTTAATGTTTAAAATTAATTTGATATGTGATATGGTAATTAATGTACTTATGTATCTACTATCTATGTATAGATATGGTATTAACTATTAATAAAAAATTAATTTACTTAAACAAACGCATATATTAATTTATTTTACAAAAAGAGAAAATAAAACGAACAAAATGACTGCTAGAATTTTTTTATTAAAAGTCAACAAAGTGATTGCGGAGCGCAGCGCGGCGCGGCTGTGGGAGCTCCCGACTCGGCCCGATCGTTCCGATTTAGCAAGTGTCGTTGTGTGCGTACTGTGGCTCGTGCTTACGAGTGCGTACTGTCACGTGCCAGGCACGCACACGTATTAGCGTTAGAATAAAGCCTACTATTCTGTTTTTACTATGGTACAGATGACCGTTGAAAAATATGGATGAATGGCAGCCTGATACTCGTGCGGTCGCTCCAGGTGGTAAGCGGATGTTATGGCTCATAAACATCTACCTACATTTATCCTCGATTAGGGATCAAAATGTTAATGCGGTGTCACCCCTTAGAACTAAAATGGAATGCCTCGTTTACAGTAAATAGGATCTCTACACTCACCATATAAAACATAGCAGGATTAAGCTGCACTTTTACGCTGGTATTCTTTGTGAGCATGGTCTTACTTGTTATCTTACTCCGGTCGAGCCGACCCATTCATGCTACACCATAATACCTACAACCATACTATAAATGCCGCGTGGCTCTACTAGTTAAAACATCATTAAAAGAGGTAGTGACCAACGGCCCTTATATACATAAAGTAGAAAAAGACGACCACAAAATACTTAAAGGCAAGAATTCGACAAACGCATGTGCTGCTGAAGTTTAGAGAATTTAACTAAATGTGATACCAATTTTATCACGTATCAGACCTTTTTTCGATCTTTTCGCTAATATTTTACATTAAATAAAGGGATATGAAGACGAGTAATCTAAATATTTGTTTTTATACTAAATATTTATCACAAAGTAATACAAACATAATCACTATCAATGATTACATACATAATCGTTATTAATTTTATAAATAGGTACAATATTTG
This sequence comes from Parnassius smintheus behrii, assembly GCA_036936625.1. Classification (NCBI taxonomy): domain Eukaryota; kingdom Metazoa; phylum Arthropoda; class Insecta; order Lepidoptera; family Papilionidae; genus Parnassius; species Parnassius smintheus. The sequence goes on along the minus strand of JAUPFT010000005.1, from coordinate 39,724,766 downwards.
ATAAAACTTCTTTTACGGAATTTATTGCGTTCTATTTATTTTGTTTTTAACTCACGACTCTTTTTTGACTAGATTGTTTTGCAGCACCCGTGGTAACGCGCGGTTAAACTTTACATAATTTGAACAACTTAAATTAAATTCGGCAAAAAGGTAAATTAATATTTTAAATTTTATGCATGAGATGGCAAAGAATATAATTTTTCAAAGAGTTCTGTTAAACGAAAAGTTTGTAGATCACGTTTATTATTAAAAATTCTTAGTAAATAAAGTTATAAAGAGACGCTCAGAATTTGATCCCCGTTTTTACTTTGAAATATATACGAGTACATACTTTTAATGTTTGAAACATTTAGATATTATGTACTATACATTATACCTCAACGATGTAAAATCAGATTCCATTATTGTTGCACACCAAAAACCTTAACTGTTTAGTTAAAGTTGGCATGGTTTTTCTTTAGTTAAATATTACCTTTAATTGCTTTGATTTTTATTCTGGTAACTAATGAAATGGTTACTCTATCTTTGCAGAATGCACAAGGTATAGTCCAACGTGAAAGCGCCAATTCCATGCCCTTAGTAGGCAATTGCGCTTAACGGTACTTGGATGAGCTACAATGTCACTACAATTACGAATATCCCGCACGCATAAAATCAGTGAAAGTAAACATGGTCTACAGTAAAAAGTTCTTAAAGCATTTATGTCTAACTTGAATGGATTTTAATTTCATAATCATCATCACCAATGCGGGACATCGCAAGTTCACCGCTAAACGTAATATACATATATTGCTATAGATTGTAAATAATATCTATCATTTAATTTCATAAAATTTATACGAATGTAACAAATGTAAAATTATTCAGAGTTATTATATTAATAAGCTGCTTATATATATATATATATATATATATATATATATATATATATATATATATATATATATATATATATATATATATATATATAATATAGATTTACCGATGACTTTTGGAAGCTTTTTATACGTAATGACCACGGTACTGCACTAATAGGTCGGATCGACAGAGGAAGAGCCAGGCTATCACAGAGGACCAGCTTACAATAACCCCTGGGAATGAGGTGATCGCTACCATGCTGTTTCTAAGTGTTTTCATAATTAATTTTGCAACATAGGAATTATATTGTAAATAAATGTTTAAAAAGCCCCTCTGGGTTTCCTGCTAGTCCTTTCTTGTAATTTGGAAATTGAATAAAAAATATTCTATTCTATTCTGTACACGTAGTCATCCAGGGTGACAGCGCATCTTCATTTTGTATTTTAATCAATGATTGTTTCTATGCCACACCATTCACTTACTGTCATGTGGACTGCGTGCTACTTTGTCACAGGCACTACTTACGCGATGTAATCTAACTTAGCTCTAATGATCAATGAGAGGGTCGAACGAAGTATTAGTGACATGAAAAACCAACAATTTGTTTTATTTTTTCACGAATTTTGGCACCAGGAAGAGTTCAAACCTAGGACATGGAACACAGAACTTTAAGCTCTAGAGTTATGTTTAAAAATATCTTCATTTAAAACTAAATGGGGCTTGAACTACAATGTTAATTATACTATACCACTGACCTCTATATATACAAGTACGCTGGACTGGCTATACCATAGAAAATGACAACAATTTGAAGCGCCACTAAAGGATGTCTTTAAAAATAAAATTGACATAATATGTCAAAGTCTGTTGTCTCATTTATAATTTTCTTATTTAATAAGTCCTTATTTTGAACTTTTAAACTAAAAAACGAAAGTATTTTATGTTGTTTCATTGTGTATAATATTAGTTACATAATAAGAATTATTTTTACTAATAATGAGAGTGTGCGTAATCTGTAAAACTCGTTACCAAAAGGGAAGTGGTATAACATTTCACAAGTAAGTGAATTTGCAGCAAATATTAAACAAATTAAAACCATTTGATAATATAAGTACTTAAAAATTTGTTACTAATCTTAATATCATATATAACAACATCTTTGGCTATTTATTACTGAGTTTTGATTAACAATAAAATTCAATAGGGTTGTCGAGTTCCTTGACTATAATACTTATCGATGTTTTTTCCTACCCATATTTGTTAACAAACAAAGTCGCCAACAACAGTTGATTATCAAATTTTTATTAATTAACAGGTTTCCAATTGAACCTAGACTAAAAAATATGGCTTAAAAGCATAAATATTGTCCATTGGCATCCGAAACAAAATGATCATATTTGTTCCAAACATTTCACAGACGACTGTTTTATTAGACATGAGAACTGCACCACTTTGAAAAAGTGCAGTATACCGACAATATTTTCTGGTAGGTAGTACCAGTACCAGTAAGTATAAAAGTATTAGATTATTATTTCGAATGTTTTTTTTATTTCTTCTTTCCTCATTTTCCACCAAACTCAAGTGCCATAGCCAAGTGTCGAAAGGTCACCTGATGATGTCGAGCCACGTTGTATGTGCTTGTTTTAGTGGGCTGCGGCTAGAGGAGATTCCTCTCCCTGTACCGCTGTAGTCGAGGTGGAGTCGTAAGGGAAGAAGAGTGTTGGTATGGCGATTGGCGATGCGCCACTCGACTATCTTTTGCGACTTTGGTGAGGCTGCACCACTTGATGCTTTCAAGTACTCGTTCTTCCCTGGCTCCATTCACATATCGGGCTCGGGGAGTCCGTAGTGCAGGTGAAGTTAGAGGACGCGAAGGGCAGTGTGGCTTACTTCTGGTGCGCCTTATCTGAAAATGAAAATGGGGAGGAGAAATCAGCAACTAAGGAGGGGCCGCCATTAGGCGGCTGGCAGCGGAGGGGCCGCGGCGGTGCATGAAAGCATTTCCATGGAACTGCCAATTTGCGGCGGAGGTAAAATACCATGGGGTTTTAGTAAGTGCGAATCTAGAGATTTAATTATCTCTCGAGTCTCAAAATTTAATTTGTGCCTTAACTTCATAGTGGCCCCACTTTAGTTTCCTTCTTATTTACAAAATCTTGCCATCGTTTACATCCACGGTTTTTGGCAGCTTCCTCTCGCGCAACATCCACTGACAAAGATAATCAAGTGTTCGATCAAGAATCCATGGATTGCGATACGTCAAGTCCCCCAGAATTCTTTTTTTCTTCTAATTCTTTTTTCTCTTGTATTGACAAAGTTTTACCGCAATCTGATGAACGGCATGGCATCATAGAAAGTACGAGCAAAGATAAATTTTTATATAGTAGAAAATATTTTACTGTCTATAGACAGACCTGTAGTTTTGTTTGTTTTTTATAATACTAGAACTAAATGAACGGTTGACAATAAATTATTTTAGAAATTATGTTTTTATTTTTATTTTGTGTAGTTAGTTTAATCTTAATAATTTTTTAGTTGTATGGTCTAAGAGCTACAATGGCTATCCGAGTACAGAACCAGAGTACAAACTAATCCAACTGTAGAGATGTGTAAGACAGGGTGACGTAATATCCCTGAAATACTTTACCGATGCATTGGAAGACGTTTTCAAGCTACTGGACTGGAAAGGATATGGTATTAACGTCAATGGCAGAATCGCTGGAGAACCCACGCACTTTGTTCAATGACCTAAATAGTGTCTCCCAACGGATAGGTCTTAAGATGAACATGGACAAAACAAAAGTCATGTGTAATGTCCATGTCACACCTATGCTGGTGGCTTTTGGGAGCACTTAGCTGAAGTTGTTGACGAGTATTTTTACTTGGGGGTCCGACTGGGTAAGTTCAACTTCGACCAACAGATCAATTGACGGATTCAACTCGGCTGGCCAGCGTCCGGGAGATTACAACACATCTTCTCGTCAGGAATACCTCAAAACTAGATTGTACAACCAGTGCGTGTTGCCAGTTTTGACCTATGGATCTGAGACGAGGTCTTTCACTACTGGCCGTATGAGGAAGCTTAAAGTCGCTCAGTGAGCTATGAAGAGGGCTATGCTCAGGGGTTCAAACTTAGGATTGAGTATATCTGCAGCAGAACCAGAGTGACCGACATTGCCCAATGGATTAGTAAGCTGAAGTGGTAATTGACCGGCCATATAGCTCGAAGAACCGAATACCGATGGGGAAAAAAGGTTATCGAGTGACAGCCTCGTACCAGCAGGTGAAGTGTAGTACGTTCTACCACTAGATGGAGTCAAAACCTGGTAAGACATGCAGGAAATTGATGGATGTAGGTGGCTCAGGACCGTGCTTTGTGGCATAGCTTGGGGGAGGCCTATGTTCAGCAGTAGACTTGTGAAGGGTTTTAATGATGATTAATGATTATTGCATTACATTAATATGATACATAAATATAATGGATGTTACGGGTAGAGTCCATCTATCCATAGAAACCATTCTATTTATTTAGGTATGGTAGGGTATAGAATTTTTATCGATATAATTTGGTACACTATCTTATCCCTATTATTAGTTCCGTGGACGTGCACTTTTGCTGTCAGCGCCAAAATGGCGGAAATCAAATCGCTTCATCATGTCACGTCTATAGCCAGTCCAGCGTACTTGTAATAGAGGTCAGTGTACACATCGTTACTCATATTTTATTTAATGGCAAGAAATAAGAGTATATATCTTACTATGAAAACTTTAAATGGACATTTACAGAACGACTATTGCATATGTTTATGTAAAATATTATACATAAAAATATAAATATTTTACAGCAGTATGCTTTTTTGTTATTGAATTTTTTTTATTACAACTCAAACTCATGTTGACAAAGGCATCTCCAACCATAAGTTATGCCGATGGTTTTGTGCATATAAGCAATAAATAGTCATTTTTGTGCGTTATCTTAAAAACGACATTTCGATATTGGTTTATTGATAGCTTTGTATAGGTGTATAAATTGCACTTTATGTAATTTAAAGGTATAAAATACTATAATATATACACAAACTATTCTGTGTTGGAAGGTATTAAATTTGGTAGGGAAATAATCTAAATATCAAAATTACTCTTGGTGCGATACGGTTTACGAAATTTTTTCTAGAATCTATATTTTATTAGACATAATTTAACGTACTGATTAACAGATGTTTGAGTTTTAGATTTATTAATACTGAGATTAAATATTGACAGACATTTCTTCAATAACTAGCTACGCGCCCCGTCTTAGCATGGATCAGATCTATTAATGTGGCGTTATTTAGATCTAAGATTACCATTAAAGACCATTTATTCCATGAATGTTTCGAATGCTCAAATAAATCTTTTCGAGTATAGCCTCATAAGTACTTAAAATATAGCCTCAATCGGTCCTGGCATTGCTGTTCTGTTTATCAAGTTCCATTAGAATTAGATCAGCCATTCCGACAAATCGATAGATAGACCCTCAGCTCAATAAAAGGCATATGTTGACATTACAAACAGACACCTCAATTTTATTTATATGTATATTACAGACAGACAGACGTGGTAGCACAGATGGTTGGCGCTCGCTGTAAAGTCACATTACACGAGCAACCCGAGTTCAATCCCTGCCGGCACCAATGAATTTGTAAGTTATAATTTTAAGTGCCGATTTACCATGTACTCGGCGGTGAAGGAAAATATAGTGAGGAAACCTGCGTGTCTGAGAAATAAAAAAAATATTTCGAAGATATGTGAATTTCGCTAACACGCATTGGGGCAACGCGGCGGACACCTCCTTGCCCTAAAACCCTCTCAGAAATGAGAGGTGGCCTGTGCCCAGCAGTGGGACGTATATATGCTGTAACTTTAATTTTTTACTTTACGGATAGATAGTATAATTTTATTCATATGTGTGGAGATGGATATGATGTGGAAATTAAGAAAGGATTTGATAAAGAAATTGCCGTGTGGTGGAGTCGGAAGAAAATCAATCAGACCGTTTTGTCCTGAGGTAATCGTAAGAAATGTATGAAGCGACTATAAGAAGCGATAGAAATATTTTATGGCAGTATACGGGATGACTTCTTGTTTATGCAATTACAAATTTCCAAAGCGAATTTATACATTGTAGAGTCACGAGAACTGGAACACTGGAATCGAGGCATTTCGTCTTAGTCATCAGGGGTGACAACGCATCTGCATTTTGATTCTTAATCGAGGTTAAATGTAGATGTCTATGGGCCACAGTATTAACTTACCATCATCAGGTGAACTGTGTGCTCGTTTCTCAGCCTTATTCAATAAATAATCTGATTTCCTATCAGATTCGAGAAGAGCGTAGGTTCGAATTCTACCGGCTGCGCCATGTCAACGTGGGCACGCGTCATACAAACACAGGGATCTAGCTAAGACTGACTTATTCAAATACAGGGTGTACAACTATTACAATAAACTCTTACAGGTAAAAATACCTAGACAGGCAACGGGAGACAGCAGTGGTGCGTCTGGTAATGTCACCGTCAATCCGCGCGTCGAGCGTGACCTCTGTGACGGATGGATGATATGGACATATGTCTTGTTACGAGTATGTTCAAATTACTTCAATGACTGATTTTTTTGATATTGTGTGTTTTGAAAATTATATTTAGATACAAATTACATACTGATTGAAATATGAATAATATTTTTAAGCTATTGCATAGCTTCTATCGCGGGCCTTGAGCGCGGGGACCGAATCCAGAAATTTATTCCGTAACGAAAAAACCTCACGCTCCCCACTCTGACGGGCACGGAGGTGTGGCTTGAAGGCCGTGCATTGTCTAACGTCGTTTTTTTTCGGCAGTCTTCGACACGGTGTTTGTGTGCGTGCAACTAGACGTATTGTACGACTCTACGAAGCTCGCACGAATCGAGACGAGCTGCTCCGAAATCGGACGAATACATAAGCAGCTGTTTATGAGAAAGTATATAGGTATTTATGTACAACAGTGAATAGCTGTACTTGTAAAATTTGTGTATAAAGTGTTTTGAATATTAATGAACAAAGTGCATTTATTATTTATTTATTTAATAAAAGAAAAAAATTGTTTTCTTATCGGTCACCACGCTCAAAAAGTGTAACTTGAATTAATATCAAAGAAAAAGAAATACTGCATACATAATATAAATAAATAATTATAATTGCATAAGTTGATACAAAATGCTATGCAATAGCTTTACCGCGGCAGTCCCCGAGTGCCACACGTCTTTTTTTGATTTTACCGACATAATAGAAAAAAGTGAACTGGTTACTGTTTATGAGTTAAGTGAATGGTCTTGGATTAACTTAAATCCAAATAACGCCGCATTAGTAGATAGTAATAAAAATTCAGTAACGCTTAACTTCTAATAAATAGTATGGAAGAAACTTAAGGCCTATATTATGGTCTTACTGCTGCGCGCAGGCCTACTCTCATTTCTGAAAAGGATATAGAGCAACGAGTCCGAAATGCTACAAGATGTTTTTTCTTTACCGTCGAATACCTGGTAACAGCACTTCGCAAAGCAGAAGTCGTTCGTACAATGGAATTTACGGCGATAAGCCTCCATACTACCACGGCTCCGCGGATAAGTAAAAGTAAGTAAAAGAATAATTAAATTAAAACTTAAATGAAAACGGAAAATATTTCAATCGAACGGATAAACGAGGATTGAAAATAAAAGAAAAAAAAACTAAATACCTCTTATTAAGATAAGTTGGTGAGTAATTTCTAACAACATGACATTAATAAATATATTTAAATACTCCGCACTTTCTGAAACATTTAAATCCCATTAACAGTGGCATTGCTTTCACGTTCCATTAATTTTATTCGCTAGAATTTTAAGATGGCGTCGCGGCGAAACCTTTGAAGTTATACGAAAGATATTACGCATTACTAGTTTTAGTTGGAAATAATAAGATTTCTGTTATCAATAATTATTATTTCTTCATGTTCAAAATCGTCTTTTTCTAAATTAAAATTTTAATTGTAATTCCGTTGCAAGGGTTTACTGCCACGTTGGTCTAGTGCTCTGCTGATCATTCAATTTCAAGTCGGTCCAAAAACAATTGTCAAATTATTTAGTTCAGTTAATTCTCAGTAGCAGCCAGGACTGACTCCTGACTGAGTCGGCCGGTTTTTCACCCGCGTGACTCAGAAAGCACGTAAAGCCGTGTGTACGTTTGTCTCCGGTTGCGTCAGATGCGGTCCCATCGGAATATGAGAGTGATACCCTCACTAACAAGTACATTTGTGAATTATAGTTACAATTAGTTAATGCGCGAGACAGGATTATAATCCTGCCCAGCGCAGTTGGTTAGTCTCCGTGGGGACTGGTCACATTAGTGTCAATGAAGCTCGCAGTTAGTGATCCTGATCCTTGAGATGGACAGATTCGTAGATCGATTCGATTATTATGACAGTTAACCCGAAGAAGGACTCCGCACTCTTAGGATATAATTGCATAATGATTCTCTGTTACGTATAGTTCTAGAGATCCAATCTTTGCTACGATCGCATTCCATCTCAGTTCGCTGGATGTGAACGCACCCATATCTTAGTCGAGAATGTATATAGACATGTGTCGTCAGACATGTATACAGACAAGCAATGAGAAGTATGTAACAGATATAGCTGTAATAGATACAAGCGCCATTATTGCTATTTTTTACCATTGTAATAAATGTGACTGATATGTATTGTTTTTGTCTACTCCAGTGTCTGCAGTCTGAAACTTTATACGGCTTTATATTAAATGGTTACATCAATATGTATCGACTCATTTACGTTTGGCGAATGTGATTTAGTGAACAATGTGTCAGTCAGCCCCAGAATTTTCGGGCTCAAATCTTACCTAAGTGCCTCGAGTATTTGCGTGTATTTCTCTACAACCTAATCGCCTAAAATGGCTCACAGTCAAACAGAGACGCAACTCTAGAATTTGTTCTCTTTTCTATCTTACCTAAAGGCCTAGACCAAGTTAATTTGATCTACATACGCATACAGAGATAATATAAGAGAAATTACTTTGTAATTGTATTTGTGCTATTCGTTGCTGAGACTAGCGCTTCGTCTGTAATTTCCAAAGAAACTGTGTTCACCGCCTACGAAAACTAAGATTTATTCCCAGATTATTCCAAATAACTTAATTTTGGTTTAAGAATAATTCCACGATTTATTACACAACACTACTTGATCTTCGTCATGTGCAACGGACTACGGGCTTTGTATAAATATTTATTGATAATTTTACCCAAAGAAACTACAACAGACAATAGTTGGATGTTATGCAGTTTTTAGTTCATTTTATTGAAACTTTTACTTACACTTTTAAATACACGTTGCAAACTTAACTTTATTTTTCACGATTATTTAGTGGAGAATCTTTCTTTAGTCCAGGCGGTGTTTAAGATTAATAACCTAGACTTTACATAAAGCAGTAAAAGTTAAGAAGAGCAGAGCGCAAGTTACTTTGGTGACATTAGATATCTCAAAATTAACATTTACATTATTTTTGCTTATTTGATGATAATATCGTATGTGATACACTAGATGTCGCCCTAAACAATTGTTCCATTAAATAGTTTTGTCATAAACATGTTTAAAAAAGTGGTGGGTGTGGCAACACTTATCGGGTCTAAGTGATGATAATATAGTGGGAAGGAATATTGAATATTACTTTGTGACGATATTTAACGCTTCATCGATGTACTGTCCTAAATGAAGGTAGCCCCCCCGGGTTATCTCTAACATCAGCCCCCTACCGTGTTTCGAGTGCTCTACAGCACCAATTGCTTTGTAGCACCGTTGGTGCTAAAAAGCACTCAATTCATCAGAAATTAAAAATGAATTAAATTAAAAAGCTATAAAGTTTTATAGTATTCACTTAAAAATAATAAATAATTATAAAATAAATGATTTAATATAAAAGAAAAATGTGTGGGCAAGGAATGTAGTAATTTCGCTTTTTGCTGGCACATTCTTACAATGGTATGAAATAGGTGTTTTTAAACCGCTACATCAACATAATATGAAATTTTATGATATATGTAATTTCATTGACAATGCATTCTTGAAGGTCACAGCCGGACAAAGGATTCCACAGTACATCGGATCTGTAGGTTAACTGAAATGGTAATGGGCTGGCGATTTTTCTAGAAAAACCGAACACTAATGGTAAAAAGAGATTTTTTAATGGCAGAGTAAGAGCAGTATAGGATAGCCATGAAGCTGTGACCTGATAAGATATACAGGAATTTGATGGATGCAGTTGGCTGAGGGTCATGTTTTGCAGCCTTTTACAATTTAATATTGTTACAGTCTACATACGTCCAACGGAGGAGGCTAAAGCTTACTCACATTTATCAGAGAATTATAGAACAATAAGCTCATTAATTTAGACTTATTATAACCCGAAATATTTTATTTTTGAGACATGCAACCCTTTTTTATAAAACTGAAGTAACAGGTAAACTTAAAACAGTTCACCTGGTGATTGCTACTATGACCTATGGACACCTGCAACCAACTTTCAGCAAACAAAGCTACAGGTGTGTGGTCACCACTGAGGACTAAGATGAAAGCCTCTCATACTCACACCACCATACCATTGGACATAATACCATTTGGACAGAACACAGCAGTGCAGGCATTTATTTGGAAGCAGAAACGGGTGTGTACCTACCCAGAAACCCTTAGGACTTCGCTAAGAGTCCTAGCATAAGAGTTCTAGCACCCAGTGAAGCTAACAACCTATTTGGTAAGAAAATTATTTTATTCTATAAACTAAACCGCATTTCTGCAAAAACACCAGTTGATATGTATATTTTATAGGATAGGATGACAAACGTGACAAACAGTACACCTGATGATAAGTGGATGTTGTGGCCCATAGACTTGCACATTTATCCCCAATTAATAATCAAAATGCGTTATCGACCCTGAGGACTAAGATGGAATGCCTCGGTTCCAGTAAAACGGGTATCCGGTTTATTACGCTGCCATTTTACGCTGGTATTCTGTGAGAGCGTGGTCCTGCCCGGTCGATCCGATCTATTCATGCTAAAACTATAATATAGCTGCAGCGTGACTATACTACGTAAAACTTTTGGTAATTTACCCCTTGTATTTAATATTACAAATTAGGGTTAAGCCTTAGGGTCAGCTCACACCGAGACATGATGCGACGAAACGCGGCGCGCACTTTATAAAATAGTGATACAAAATAAAACCTTATTTACTACACAAAAAGATACACATTTTATTGTGTCTGTCCCTCGAGAGGCCTTACGACGTAGCGCGACGCATCACGATGCAGCGGTGATGCGTCGGCAGGTGCAACATGCAAAAGCGGTGGGTACGCTGCCAGCCAGACTGCAGCCAGACTTGACGATGCGCCTCGCGACGGCGTGCTGCGCGATGCGAAACCACTGGCGCTCTTTAAGCTCACGTCGCGTCTCTGTGTGAACTGACCCTTAGCTTACACGCTTTAAACTTAAAATTTTCTCTGAATATGAGCTTCAGCCTTTCTCCCATCTTGTCGCATACCACACGTAAGTGGTTGTGATTGTGCGTATCCATGAAATTTGTTTGAAAAAAGGCAAATTCTCTCCTACTCCTACAAACATATGCTGCACAAGGACAAAAACCCAGACTCGGAACAATTATTTGTGGGCCATACAAACACTTGTTTTGTCTAGGGTTCGAACCCGCAGTCAACTCTAAGCCACTGCGATACTGAACTCACGACGTCTCTTGCGCAGTTGTTGGATTTCAGTTACTGGGAAGTTATAACGTGGAAGTTGGTGCCGTTTGGTGGCGACGTATGAATCTGCGACCCCATTTCAACCAGTGGGTGTTGTACATGGTGACTGTTGAAAATGCCAGAAAACTTTTAAGAATTCTGATAAATAGAGACGACAGTATACCATAACTTTGAGGATTGCAGGGTCACGCGAGATGCCTGGTATTGCACTAGGAGGCTCACGTAAAGCAGTGGAGCTTACGGGCTGATGATGATGATTATTATACCGTGGTTTAAGCTGCTGTATTATTGATGGAGTTGCGGTTGTAAGCTCGAAGCTACTGTTCATTTATTCCTCTAGACAAAATGTTAATTTACCAACTTCATTATCTTTGATATAAGCTGCTAACGGTTGTTTTTGGGTGCGATTCACATTTTTTACCACCTTTACTCTTGATCTGGCTCAGTAAACGTTTTAACTCATCAGCAGATCTCGGTCTGTTACGACGCGGACTTTCGATTGAATGATATGCCTAACGAAAAAATTCATAACATTCAGCAAACCATATGCTGGATGACTTTTTAACGTCTGAAAAAAATAGGGTGTAACATGTGAAGCCAGAGAGAAATAAATAAATGAATTAAAATCTATCGAAATTCAAATCATATCAATCTATATCTCTCTATATCTCCATTTACATGTTACACCCTATACCCAGACGGTATAAAAGGTCATCGAAGATATATATATATATGGATGGTTGGATGGTTTCATATACATAACGTTCGTCGCCATCATCGTTAACATCCCCCTCCTATAATACGTCATCGTACATTGTAAAACGTATGGTAGGTGAATTGGCAATTGCAGTCTGGATTACTCGCATCTTTGATTCATCAGTCTAGTATTTTATATCTGTTATAAATTCGAGATGATATCATGATACGCGGAATTGAACAACAGGATGGAGTAATAACTTCCTTTACCCACCGCACCGCGAATATGTTAACGTTACACTAACTGAAATATAATCATTTTTAAATGATAATCCATAGGGGCGTGCTAGTGCCGTATCAGTGGCGCTGCAGTTTCCAAGTTCGAATCTCGCATCGAAAATGTGTTGTATAGCCGACAAATAATTGTTCCAATTATAAAGTAGAGCCATACTGCTGCTATATTAGTAGTAAAGTCTTAGCACGAATCGGTCGCTCGTAGAAGAGCTTAACGCTGGGTTTGGAATGGTGAGTGTAGAGAACCGAAGATCCTTTTTACTGGAAAAGAGGCATTTCATCTCAGTCCTCAGGGTAACAACGCATCTTCATTTTGATTCGTAATCGAGGATAGATGTAGATGTCTATGGGTCACAGCAAACGCTTACCATCAGGTGGACTGTGTGCTCGCTTGTCGTCCTATCCTATATAAAAAAGAATGTTTGCCCATGTACAATTTATATATGTAAAACGCCTATACACAAGAAAATTTAGTACATTATTATATAAAATAAGGTTGAAAAATGAATACGCAGTCCACCAAATGGTAAGTGGATACTATGGTCCTTAAATATCAACATCTATCCTCGGTTAGTAATCAAAATGCAGATGCGTTTTCACCCCTGAGGACTAAGATGAAATGTCTGATTTCCAGAAAAACCGACCGCCGGTTCTCTCTCCGTACGGAATAACAGCATTAAACTGCTATTTCACGCTGGTATTCTGTAAGAGCGCGGTCATTCCCCGGTCGAGCTGACCATTTTGTGCTACAGCCATAATGTAGCTGCCGTTTGGCTCTACCGTGTGAAACAGTGTGTAGCATTTTTAATAAAAATAAATTATTTCAAACATTCTCCTCTACCGAGCTCGTGTTTTAGGATCTTGTTTCAAATAAATTGGAAAGTTTAAAATTGATTGAAAGCTATTAATAACCAAAAACACATATTTACATACATTTTAATAGAGTAAGGGTGACAAACGAGCACACAGTCCAACTGATGGTAAGTGAATGCTGTGGCCCATGGATATCTACATTTAATCTCGATTGAGAATCAAAATGCAGATGCGTTGTTACCCCTGACGACTAAGATGAAATGTCTCGATTCCAGTTAAACTGGTCTCCGGTTCTCTACACTCACCACACGAAACATAGCAGCATTAAGCTGCTATTTTACGCTGGTATTCTGTGAAAGCATGATCTTTCCCCGGTCGAGTCGACCCATTCATGCTACAACAATATTATAGCTGCAGCACGGTACTACCACGTAAAAACAAAAATACATAATGTTTGTACCAATATTTTTATCACTATGTAACCCTATGACATTAAAATAAACTAATAATATATATAAATGCTAACAAAAAAGAACTTAAAAACGTTCACAAAGGCAGTGATATTATTTGAGACTTTTGATCACTTCAGCTCCCAACTCATTAGGGTTATTATACTCAGAATGCCTTATTTATGAAAAGACCGTACTTGTACTGAACTAATACATTCATTTAAGTTACAAATAATACGTAAATTAGCGACTTTAATAAATTTATTAATTACCCACGCTAAAGTAAACAAACTCTACATAATTTATCTTACGAAAACATTTGCTTACGTTTTAGATAACATTAAAGGCAAATTCGATGCTCGAAGTGCAACCATAATTTTTGAAGGTATAAACTGTTTCTAGAAGCGGAGATACTTTTTATTATTTAGGTATTTTTAGGAGTGATGTACAACATTTTAATTGGATTGGATTTATAAAGAATAGGGTTAAAATTAAGACCAAAAAAGAAAACACTTTTGAATTTTAAGTACCAATTAAAAAATCGCCTACAACAAATCTGTCATACACTTATTGTTGCGACAAAATGTTTTCTATTGTTATATTTATCATCATCATCATTACATTCCATTATAAGTCCAATGTTGAAACAGAAACAGAAACTTTTTATTCAATATAGATTAAAAATAATACTCACTGGAAGTCACTTTTTTAATTTACAGTTAAACATAGACCTCCCCCATCGAATGCCACAAAATGACGTTTATATCCCTATATAATTATGATCTCGAATATTACTAGTCAAATAATAATAGGTACTCTGTTTATTTTATCACACTTTCCGTGTCCTACCGTGTCCAAATTTATGTATTGTAAGTACATACATAATTTAATATTATACAAATTAATTTTATCTACCTTAACTTAGGTTTTTACTAAATAAAGGTGATCAAAGGGTATAAAACTAAGACTAAGCTTTTTTTTACTTTTAGAAAACTTACCCTTCGTTTTCTGTTGTTTTTTTCCGGTGCGTGGACGTGATTCTTCACCCTGATATTCATTGCCGCTAATTTGAATTTACCACATATTTGTCAGTCATAATAAATATTCGATGTTACTTGCACTTAATTCAATAACCACTTATTTTTTGGAATAGTTTTAGGAGAGAAAAATTTTCATGTTTATCTATCTCTACGTTTTGGAATAATCTGACCACCACAACCACTTTAATATGCAACAAATATAAAATTACACTGACGTCTTGTTGCAAAATAAATACATATTACACCAGTCACTCAAGAACAAATTTCTCGTTGGGATTTGTTTTGCCCGCGTCACTGAAGATCGAGCACGTTTACGGTGAGAGTCCGCGCGTTGTATGAAGCGGGAAGCGTCATGCTACGCACCGAACAAGTGGTAAAATGGGCATCCTGCGCCCGCCTCCGAGCTCCACGCGGCACTCTCGTCCCGCCGCCCACTCGTCCCGCGCCCTCATCATCATCCAGATAAATCAACACACCCCTCTACATGTACATATTTACCCTACCGCCTATCATTCCATCGAAAATCATTCATTCTGGACACTGACACACTGCAATTAAAATCTCTGCACTTAATAAAACGCTTGTCAATTTTTATAATACTAAACGAACTTATTTTTGTAATTGAAAATTAAACTTAATTTACGTGTATTGTGCGGGATACGAACCCGCGGCTTGTAAGTATGTCTATTTACCACTGTGTTACCGGACCGAATTGTATAAACTTTTTTCAAATGAAACTACCACTACTCCACCAATATATATAGTATGAGAATTGTGACGTATACTTCGTACAACTTCTGTAATTGAACTTTCGGTTTCTATATACCAACAGAATCAGACCACGTTTCAAAGATATTTATATAATAAGATTGCTGTTGAAAAAAGTTTTCTTTACGTCAGAGAAAAATGTCATCGGCTTCCTCTACCCAGGATTAGACTCGCAGGAGCCAGAGGTTGTTTCAAATTGGCCGTTGCTATAATTTGGAACGATTTACCACCACCAGTCCGGTCTGCCCTATTTTCGTCCACGTTTCGACAAAGATGCCGCAAGTGGCTGATTCAACAGCAGTCCCTGGCTCTATGTGGCTGTGATATAATTTTATTTATTTATTTATTGAATGTGTTTCATCACTTGCCTAAGTCCCTGTATAGTTAATGCGCACAGGCTATGGCAGAATAGCAGGAGTAATGGGTTTCCCGTTACAACTGAGTCACTGACCGTTTTGTCACAACTTTAATAATTTTCAAAATATATATTAATAATAATATAATAAATTCAATATATATATATATATATATATATATATATATATATATATATATATATATATATATATATATATATATATATATATATATATATATATATAAATGTTCTCATCCACTAACATCGTTTGAAACAAACGAAATTGTTGGTACCATCCGAACATTAGCTCTGTACCACAAAATAAATACTACCATTATGTGCCTTAATACTATACTATTAAACGAGCAATTCTTGTATAATATATATATATATATATATATATATATATATATATATATATATATATATATATATATATATATATATATATATATATATATATATACATATAATCGGGATCTCGGAAACGGCTCCAACGATTTTCATAAAATTAAGTGTCCAGGGAGTTTCGGGGATAATAAATCGATCTAGCTAGGATTTATTTTTAGAAAATGTCTTTTTGTCCGTGTTTTAGGCAATGAAAAACTGCTATAATATCGTTAGAATAAGAAGGTAAATTTTGACAGGTTGTTAATGATTATAAATAGCTTAATTGGTATAATGGGCGGTCACAGAATCGTAAAACCCCGGTTCGAGCCCAGACCGACCGACTTTTTAATTTTTTTTTCAAGATCCTTTCTTTTTCGAGAAAATCTATTTTTTCGAAAATTTAAATTAAAATAATTGCACTCATGATTTTTTATTCAAATAACCAGTTCCGTTTTTTCCGTTTTTTTTCTGTTATGTCGCTAAGATCAAAAAATATTATTTATATTTCATCAGTATGTAATTTGTATCTAAATATAATTTCCAAAACACACGAATTAAAAAAAAATCGAGCGAAAAATATCGAGCAAAGCTCGGTCAACCGGGTACTATGTATTAAATTAACCCGATTTGTTTTCTTCTGTCATATTAACATACGGAAACTAGTATTGCTTGCCTTACTTAATAAATGTCGTTTTTCTTTTTTTGTACATTGCTTTCCATTAGTTATTATCTCTATGTATCTCCATTATGTAGTGTGCGGTAGTCAGCATTGACATTTTCTTTCACCACAATTAAAAATGAGAATATCAACACAAAAGTATTTTTTCCTCTTCTTTATTTAATATTTGTTATATTTCGAAGGTCCAATTTTATTGATTTTCTTATTTGCCAATTGAATTTACATATGTCATCTGCTGATTTCAACCAGAATCGATGATAACTGAAGTCAGATTATATTTTTATATTATGTACTAGATGGTACGAGTATAATATAAAGGATTCTCCCTTAATAAGTGGTAGGAATTTTTATATGTAGGAGTCCGTCTGGGTATGTACACTCTTAGCTATTTCTCCCGGCAGGCAACAGTGTTCCGATCTAATACATCCTTTAGATCGGAACACTGTTGCTTGCCTTGCCTTGTAGAGAGCCGATATAAATACGCGCTGTAAGGTTTCCTCTTAGCCCTCAGAGGTGACAACGCATCCGTAGCCTTCTTCGTTTGAAGTTGGTTGCAACTCTATTGTCACTTCAATTATATAAATACACTAGCTTTTCCCCGGACACGGAACACGGAATACTGAAAATACGTAATTATTGTAAAAAAAAAATTAAGAAAAAACTAAAAAAAAATTAAAAAAAACTAAAAAAACTAGAGGAATAAAATAATTGATAGAATCAGGCGTTACTTTGCGGAAACTCTACATTACCTGAAGATGCCTCGTGTAGAGGCGAAACACGTGTCGTATTATCGTCGATGGTGTGTCTTACCTGGAATAGTGGTGTTGGGAGTAGTGGTGCTGGGACTAGTGGTGACGGAGTTAGTGCATGCAATTGAGGGAGGGCGGGAGGTGCTCTTCAATCCAGGTTAACACATCATTGTATTTATTTAGCGGGAGGTTGCAAAGAAATTTATATTTTTATTTTTTATTATAGAGTTAGAGAGATCGAAATTAATTACAAAGGATGCTGTAAAAAAACAGCAGGAAGAAAAGCATTTAAAAAAACTAGCTTTTCCCCGCGACTTCGCCCGCGTGGAATTTATCACGATTGGATGGATTTCATGGCTATTAATTTATTTGCGCGGAACTTTAATTCTTTTTTTGAATAAATTAGCCTAAGTCCTTGTCAGTTATCTGCCAGTGAATATCACGTCAAAATCGATATAGTCGTTTGTATTCGGAACTTAGCCGGAACAAATTGACAGACAGATATACAGACAAAAAATTTAAAATTAGTTTTTTTTTTGCTGCCCTATATACTTTCATACACATTTAGTAGAAAGCTGTTATTTTGAGTATAGAAACGACACTTTAATTTTTTTTATAGAATGGGTGTGACAAACGAGAACACGGTCCACCTGCTAGTAAGTGGATGCTGTGGCCCATCATGACATCTGAATTCATCTTCGATTAAGAATCAAAATGCAGATGCGTTGTCACCCCTGAGGACTAAGATAGAATGCCTCGTTTCCAATAAAAAAAAGGTCTCCGGTTTTCTACACTCACCATACGAAACACAGCAGCATTAAGCAGCTATTTTACGCTAGTATTCTGTGAGAGCGTGTCCTACCCCGGTCAAGCCGAACCATTTGAGCTACAACAATAATATAACTGCAGCGTAGCTCTACCACGTAAAAATTGGAGAGTATACATAAAGATTTGTATAGATATTGTTAGTCCAATTGTAACTCTGGTGGGAAACTCTGGTGGTTAACTTTGATTAGAGGTTAACTATTGGTTTCGTTGTATTGTGTAAATCTGATCTCTTGTTGGTAGTTTACAAAGTATTACTAGTGTATTGTAATACATTGTAGTAATACATACAAGATACACGGCAGTGTGTTATCCAAGTGCGGAAAAGAAAAGGGCGACGCAACGGCATTATGTACATATAGAACACAATAGAAGGATTTTTATTCAATATAGATTATTACATAATACTTATTGAAAGTCATTTTTTTATTTACCGCTGGTTCGGGAAACACCTCTGTCCTATGAAGTACCAAGAAGAAACCCAGCGGGACTTATTTTAAACATAATTCACTTTACAATAATTTAGTTTGCACAATTTTTAAATGTATTTTAATAGAACCAGCATGGTTGCGATCGACTCATTCCAAGGGTTTATTTTAATTTTTGTATTCTTTGACATTATAATAACCCTTTTGTACATTTTTTTATTAAATAAGACATTTTAACTTGTTTCTTGACAAATTTTATAAATTTTCTAAATTTTTTTTTGTAAAAGTGTATACATTGCCCCATAAATGAATTACTAATCCTGTGGAGTCTAGTAACTGTGTTTACACAAACTATTTTAAGCCACTTTCCAACCCCGTCATAGCTCAAAGCTATTAGACATACATGTTTGTAATTTTGAATATACATAATAAGTACGCCTTAAAATCGTAGGACATAATATAGGAATTTACAACGTTCTTGAAACAGCTATGGAGCTTAGCATCCGTCAACAACTACTCCGAACGTCATTTGTAGCGAACTAGGCATTCTTGTCACATTTATGGTTTTGGTGGGATTAGTAGGGAGTAGTATTACCAAGGTGCTTCGTGATAACCTATACACAAAGCACCTGAGTAATACTACACACACCTGAGTAATACTATACACATCTGAGTAGTACTACACACACCTGAGTAATACTACACACACCTGACTAATACTACACACACCTGAGTAACACTACACACACTTGAGTAATACTACACACACCTGAGTAATACTAGACACACCTGAGTAACACTACACACGCCTGAGTAATACTACACACACTTTCGTAATACTACACACACCTGAGTAATACTACACACACCTTCGTAATACTACACACACCTGGGTAATACTGCACACACGTGAGTAATACTACACACACCTGAGTAATACTACATATACCTGAGTAATACTACATACAATTTCTGTACTTATGCATAACTTAAGTTTAGCATTGGATTTTACAATGAACTGTTGATATGCATACAGCAATTATGATGATGATAAAAATCTTCCATTAGCCACTTGTATTTTATTTATTATGGCTAACGTTAAATGACGGTATAACTGTAGGTATTTTTTACTCTAGTGGTAATATATTACACCGGCGACGTAGAGGAGCGTCAAAGTTGCGACGCGTTCGGTACCATATTCGCGAATATTCTTGTCAAACGTGGCCTTCCATTACGACAGAGATCAGTGTTTAACACTGAAATTTTGTGCGATAAAAAAGAAAAGAATAAGTGTAAGTATATCAAGTCATAAGTATTTATTTCTTACATGGGTCGAATTATGATGTCCTTTGTCCCGTGTCCAAGTTCTAACGTCCAGACAGTCATTTCCTCAACTGTCATCATGTTGTGTTTTATTTTAACTTTAGTATTATTGTGTAATGTAAAACCACTTGTTATGGACTGAATGGATGGAATCCTTTGCGTAAAGGTGTTGTTTGGAAGAAATCGCATCCAGAGCGATAACACATTCTTTATTTTTTAATTCTGTTTTTGTTTCAATATGCATTGGTGTACAATAAAGAATGTATTGATTGATTGATTGAAAACCACGTCAAAAATCTTTAAATATGTGTTACTTACTTCCTAATCGAAAGCTTCTGACGCTATACTGTAGGTATAGAACAAATGAGTCAACTCGACCAGAGAGGGACCACGCTCTCACAGAATACCAGAGTAAAATTGCAGCGTAATGCTGCTGTGTTTCGTATGGTGAGTGTAGAGAACCGGAGACCCTTTTTACTGGAAACGAGGCATTCCAACTTAGTCCTCAGGGGTGAGAATGCGTCTGCAAATTGAATCTTAATCGAGGATAGATGAAAGTTTCCATGGGACTCAGCCTCCACTTACCATCAGGTGGACTGTGTGGTCGTTTGTCGCCCTTATACCTATATATATATATATATATATATATATATATATATATATATATATATATATATATATATATATATATATATATATATATATATATATTTTATCATGGTTTTTTGGGAACCAAATTTGATTGATTCAAATGTCCAAACTAAACTGTCATATATGATATTATAGTGATGGCCTTAGCCGTGTTCGATAAATAAAGACTTCGGCTTTGCGATCGAAGGACGTGTTGTTAAGGACATTGGCGTTAGTATTACGGTACATCCAGATACTTCA
Source organism: Parnassius smintheus behrii (assembly GCA_036936625.1). NCBI lineage: Eukaryota > Metazoa > Arthropoda > Insecta > Lepidoptera > Papilionidae > Parnassius > Parnassius smintheus. Next base: position 39,703,384 of record JAUPFT010000005.1, on the reverse strand, counting down.
CAAATCAATTGAGTCTTGGAAAAACATGGGTTTCTACTAAGATACGAACCAAGGACCTGAGTTATAACTCGGAACAAGTAGTTTGACTTTTAAGCTATGCCGAAAACGACATACATCTGGGATGGCATAAACATGAAATTGCGATAGCAGAACCCACTAACGTTTTAACGAAACTACGATTAAAAATTTACATTTCCTTAAGGCTATAAGAACAAATCGGATGGCTTACATGTTAACGACTAGGACGTTAATGCTCGTTTCAATGCTCCTTAAGCTTTCGTCGCTAAAAGCTAATGAATATAAGCGAGTTAAATAAATGTCACCAAGTATTGACTACGTATACAAAATGTATACGATTTTAGTATTCAACCTCACTCAGTACAGTAATATCTGTTTACACGGACTTGCATTTCTTAACACCCATACTTTTATTGGTAATAAATATTCGGTTACATTATTAGCATATTACAGTGTAAATCTCCAAGGGAACGATGGTTCAAACTGCACAATGTGTCCGAAATCCGAAAACTTTGGAATCACATGTTGGTTCTGCACTGCACTGCTCGAAAATGTGGCCGAAAGTTTCAAGAGACTCTCAACCAGAAGTCACTCTGGAGCCTCTTCACTAATGGCTTGCATTAGGTTCCTAAAGACTGATGATACCATAGACTAAAGAAAGAAGAGCCATGGTAGCTCAGTGGTTACCGCTCGCTGTAAATATAACAGAACGCGAGTAAGCCGGGTTCGATCCCCGCCGGCACCAGTGAAATTGTTAATTGCAATTTTAAGTGCTGATTTACCACGTGCTCGGCGGTGAAAGAAAACATCGTGAGGAAACCTGCATGTCTGAGGAATAAGAAAAAAAATATTCGAAGACATGTGAAGTTCGTCAACACGCATTTGGGCAGCGCGGCGGACACTTCCTTGCCCTAAACCCTCTCAGAAATGAGGGGAGGCCTGAGCCCAGCAGTGGTACGTATATAGGCTGTAACTTTACTTTTACTTTATCATAGACTAGAGCAATTACCGCCCCATCACGTGTCTACCCACTGTAACCCCCCCTCTTATGTATATATATATATATATATATATATATATATATATATATATATATATATATATATATATATATATAATTTTATGAGGTTAGGGTTCGTGACAATAAAAACTGCGATTGAATTACCAAAATTGATACTTTAATTACCGAACATTATTTTTATTTTTTTTTATTAAATTTTTTTTAATTAAAACTCAATACACACTAATAATTAGTCACACTTAACACTTTAGTTCACTTTATTGCGCTCCGAAGTCTTCGCTTGAATCGCCAATTCAATACTGCCTCGGTGGCGATCCTTAACGCCTTTATATAGGAACTTTTCTTCTAAAACATCCAGAATGCTCACGTAAGAAGTTGTTCTTGTTTTATGAGTACCCATAACTCGGCAAGTTTTCTGGAATATTTTAAACTGAAAATTCCTTCCATGATCGCTGTGAATCTCTAAAAGTACTCCAAAACGACAGAAGGCTTCATGAGCTAGTTTATCTACAACAGTTGAAGCTTCTTGATTTGGAACGGCAAAGACTTCTGACCTTAATCGTAGTCCGTAATCCATCACAACCATGGAATACTTGTTACCAATTTCACTTTCCGGAAACGGCCCCGCCACGTCAATGGTAATTCTCTCCCATGGTGCACCAACATTGTACAACTTCGTTGCACCTTTACTACGAGTCTGAGGACCCTTTACAGCCGCACAACTTGTACATTTGCGACACCAGTCTTCGATATCGTCTCGGCAGAGGACCCAGTAAAACCGTTCTCGGATCTTCAGTAGAGTTCGTTTAACTTCCAGATGGCCTACGGAACTACCATTATGGTACAGCTGTAGAACATACGGTACTTTAGCTTTGGGGACAACCATTTGCAAATGACAGCTGTCTCCCCGACCATTTGCCCATTTACGGAAGAGTACTCCATCCTGAATCAGTAAGCTGTCCCATTGGGCCCAATAGCTTTTCATGGTCGAACTCATCGCTGAGACATCGCTCGACTCGGGCTTGGGAGCACTGGCCTTCATTCATTCTAGAATCGGCTTGATGTCCGGATCTTCCTGCTGTGCATGTTGTAAGCTGTCCTTCCACTCGTTACTGAGGTGGTCTGTCCTGAGCATCCTCACGGATACCACTTCCTTCTCTTGCCTAGTACAGTGCTTGCAATCTTCGGGACATAGTCTCCTTGACTTGATTTCCTGCTGCGGTGTTCAATCACAAAGTCGTATTCCTGCTGCTGGGTGGTGCTGTTAGCCGCACAACCCTCTCGAGATCGATCACCTTTCCTTTTTACAGATCGCTTAGGGCAGCTGGATCGAAGATGGCCCCTTTCGCTACAGCCGTAGCACCTTGGGCTGTAATTTTTATTGTGGTCATGAACCGTAACTGCTGCAACCTCCCTAACGTGAAGGGAACGATAATCTTTCCGCCGCCAGGCAGTGCCGTTAGCTGCCCTACCCTCTCGAGATCGATCAACTTCCCTTTCTACAGTTCGCTTAGGGCAGCTGGATCGAAGATGGCCCCTTTCCCCACAGCTATATGTCCGAATCTTCCTGCTGTGTATGTTGTAGAATTTCCTTCCCCTCGTTGCTGAGATGGTCTGTCCTGAGTATCCTCACAGATACCACTTCCTTACCCTCTTGCCTAGTACAACGTTTGCAATTTTCAGGACAAGGTCTTCTTGACAATGCATCTACGTTGCCATATGATTTCCCACAATTTCAATCACAAAGTCGTATCCCTGCTGCTTCTGGAGACGACCTTCTCGAGATCGATCACTTTCTCTTTTTACAGATTGCTTAGGGCAGCTGGATCGAAGGTGGCCTCTTTCCACACAGATATGGCACCTAAGGCTGTATCCCTTATTGCGGTCGCGAACTGTAGCTGCTGCAACCTCCCTGATGCAATGGGAACGATGAGCCTACCGCACGGCTTCCACCTCCAGTGCATGTGCAAAGTCGTCGTTAAGTGTATCGTGGTGCCTAAATCTCACAGCAGCTCTGACTGCAAGGTCGCGAATGCCGTCGATGAATATCTGCACCAGGTTCCCTTCAACGAGCGCAAGTACAGATCGGTATGTTTTTCGAACCAGCTTCTCCACCTCAAGGCTCATTGCTTTTCGTTGATGCATTGCACACGATCTCTAAGCTGCGCACGAAAGACGTGTTCCAGGTGAGCGTTGCCGTGTCTAGCCTCCAATGCCCCAAGGAGCTATTCGTAAGTCACTTCCTTACTGAGAGCTTCCAGAACAGTTAAGGCCTGGTCTTGCAGGCCTAGTGTGAGAGCAGTCATGGCTTGACTTTTATTCTAGCCGTTCGTCTTCATGACAGCCTCGAACTGGATTTTGTAGGCCCGCCATGAAGAAGTCCCGTCGAACGGCGGCACTTTGAATTCACGTAGCGAATTTGTTGTAGCTACTATGGGAGCTGTGATTTCATCGCCAAGTTTGAGTTCGTCCAGCGTTTCCTTCATGTCAGCCACCACTTTGTTCACTTGGTTGATTTGGGTTTCAGCTTCCGACAGGCGGTTGTCATGTTGAGCAACCATACCCTTCACCTCCCTTATCTCGTTCCCGAAGATAGCATGAAGGTCCTTCATGAGAAGCATCTGTTCTTCGTTATCACGTTTGAGCTGCTCTCCCAAACGACGGGCCTGTTCCTCCTGTCAACGCTCCAGCTTCTTTTCCAACCGACGAGCCTGTTCCCACTGTCCGCGCTCCAGCAGCTTTTCCAACCGACCGGTCTGTTCCTACTGTCCGCGCTGCAGCTGCTGCAGAATTATCATCAGAGCACTTAAGTCAGGTGCTGCAGGTGTAGGAGCTGATGACGAACCGGCCTCCGTGGCCGGCAGCTGACCCTCCGATGTCTGCGGCGTTGCACCACCAAATCGTCTCTGGTCCGTCTCCTGCTAGCGTTGACTTCTGGTACGGACACCCTCTGTGTCGTCTATAGGTAAAATCGGCATGATTGTATCCCACTTCTGACACTAATTGTTATGAGCTTAGGGTTCGTGACAATAAAAACTGCCGATTGAATTACCAAAATTGACACTTTAATTACCGAACATCAATTAAAACTTAAAACACACTAATAATTAATCACACTTAATAATTTAGTTCACTTTATTTCGCTCCGAAGTCTTCACTTGATTCGCCAATTCAATACTGCTTCGGTCACGGTCCATAACGCCTTTATATAAGACCTTTCCTTCCTTCCTTTAATGAAACATCCAGAATGTCCACACAATGTTCGTTCAGCACACGGTCCCGACCGACTATGTGTAGAAAGTTCTCTCCCAGTTCCGCCACTCGATACTAGATGGCGCCAGTAGGAAAGTTCTAGCATGGAACTTTCGAAAAAACTCTCCTGGCTCTGCTGCCTGACACTAAATGACGCTAATGGCACTAATTATGGTTTGCAACAATATAATATGAAAATGTATTCGTCTATAATTATGTAAAATTTACATGACCGGAATAAAGAAATATTTATTGATCTTTCCCATTGATCTTTCTAAAGATTTAGTTATAGGCCGTTTTTTATATTCATGACATGATCGTCATAATAAAGACCCTTATTTACGTTGTGTTTGTATAGTTAACTTAGTTCTTTTAGGTGTCTCTTGGAAAGATGAATTTAATATTCATCCAGAGCAGTCGGAAACTGTTGATAGTGCCTTTTAATTATTTTAAGCTAAAGATTAAGAACATTAAATCGTCTCTATTCAACACCACAGATCAGTTCCTTATTAATGAACTCCTTACCGTTTCGAAAAGGCTAACAATATTTATATATAAATATCCGATACTAGGGCTTCGCTCGCCCACATTTTAAAATGCGCCGTGTACGGTGAGCGCTAACTAACTAACGCGAACCCCGAAGAGGAACGTTAAGTTGGGGACTGGACCTTAGTCCACAGCAAAATAACTGGCAAACCAGAAAATGGAAGGCTTGGCCCGTTGGTAGTGCTTAAGCACAAACATCAACCGAAGTCGCGCATGTCAATGCGTGTAAACACCATACGAATTACGATCAAATTCAGCCACAGTGAAGGTACTTAACATGGTTTAGGTAACACTTCGAACAATAGGCACACTGGCCATAAAAAGCCCTCCATGAGAGCCACCACCTGTCAGACCGCCACTCCTGCAGACATGATGTAAGGCATCACCACGGTCATTGCATGGTCAGCACGGCTGCTGGCCGCTGAACGTGTCATGAGTCTACTGCACACTTCAAGGGAAAGGGGTCTCACGTTGCGTAGCTTTCGGCCGCAGCCTTGAGAATCTCAACACAATCGTCGACACATATGCTCCATCAACCAATACGACGGCAGACATCCACAACAGCCATCAGAAAGGGTTTGTGTAACTGACGTTGAGTATATGTATTTTTCGATCATGTTTGTCTCACCCACCAACAAGCTACCTTCAATCATTCAAAGATGGGAAATTTATAAAAATACTTTATTATGTTGTTATATAAAACATTATGGAGATCAAATATCCAGCAGCCCTGTAATGAAGGGACCCGACTTGGGCAAGGCTACTTAGGTGTGTGTCAAAACAAAAGCGACATTGAGGATAACGACCCGCCAAACAACCATCGCAGCATCGCATACGACTATCTTCGGGCTTACACCATCCCATGGTCTCACATACAATTCCTGCAGACATCACCATCCACATACCTCCAACGACCAGAAAGACCAGAAAAAAATGCGTCGAATCAGGCTCAGCACACCAGCAGATACATCACAAGACGCAATACCGCAAGAAGCAATGAGCATAATTGTAACTATCATACGGATGGTGCCCCCACACAACACACCAACATGATCCCTATCGACTTTGGCAACAAAATTAGTACCTACCGTTGTTAATTAAAAATAGCACCAACGTATCATCGTCGCATGCTTCAAAGATGCCAGTAGCCAAAAACCCACGTATCGTAGGTCCCTAATATACCGTCAGTCGTCAAGGTTCCATGACACAGGAGCAGCCCAGTGTACAGTCGTGAGACATACGAGTATTCTCCATGCATACGAGTAAGTAGGCTGCGACATTACAGTTTTACTTTTAATGCGAAGCCCTCGCGTTTATTTTATTTATTTATTTATTTATACTTTCATGCACAAAAAAGTACATATGGCGGACTTAATGCCATAGGGCATTCTCTCCCAGTCAACCATTAGGCTAAACAGAGATAGACATTATGGAGGCGGTGCAGCAATAATCAAATAGAGAGGATAAAAGAACTAATAATATATATAATAAACAATACATACATATTATATACATATATAATATATAAAAGAATATATATACATACACTGTATACACATAAATACATATATATATATATATATATATATATATATATATATAGTACCCGGTTGACCGAGCTTTGCTCGGTATTTTTCGCTCGATTTTTTTTAATTCGTGTGTTTTGGAACTTACATTTAGATACAAATTACATACTGATGAAATATAAATAATATTTTCTGATCTTAGCGACATAACAGAAAAAACGGAACTGGTTATTTGAATAAAAAATTATGAGTGCAATTATTTTAATTTAAATTTTCGTGTTTTTAAAAAATACTAAAAAAAAGGACTCGAAAAAATAGATTTTCTCAAAAAAGGAAGGAACTTGAAAAAAAAATTAAAAAAGTCGGTCGGTTGGTCTGGGCTCGAACCGGGGTTTTACGATTCTGTGACCGCCCGTTATACCAATTAAGCTATTTATAATCATTAATAATCTGTCAAAATTTACCTTCTTATTCTAACGATATTGTAGCAGTTTTTCATTGCCTAAAAACACGGACAAAAAGACATTTTCTAAAAGTAAATCCTAGCTAGATCGATTTATTATCCCCAAAACTCCCTGGACACTAAATTTTATGAAAATCGTTGGAACCGTTTCCGAGATCCCGATTATATATATATATATATATATATATATATATATATATATATATATATATATATATATATATATATATATATATACAAGAATTGCTCGTTTAATAGTATAGGATATATATATATATATATATATATATATATATATATATATATATATATATACATACATATACAATAGGTTCGTATAAATATTATATATGTCAGAACAAATATGAAATATATACGAAAAAGAGAGCTTAGTCAATTCAAACTTGCAACGATTTAATCATATACTTACGGACTTGATTTTTAAAGACGAATTTGTTGGGAGCTTTTTTAATGTCAAGAGGGATGTCGTTCCAGAGTCTGATGGCCACGAGGGCGAAAGAGTGAGATAAATAACCAGTACGGTGTAAAGGAGTGAGCAACTTAAGATTGGCCGAGGAACGGAGAGAAAAATTATGAGAATCTCCCATGTATTGAAATTTAGATTTCAGATACTCGGGAGCACATGGATCGTTCAAAATTGAGAAAAGGGTGCAGAGTATTCTAACATATCTGCGCTGACGGATAGGCAACTAGTTTAACTGTGTACGAAAGGAAGATACATGGTCGTATTTACGAAGACCATAAATGTATCTGATGCAGTTGTTAAGCAGACGATCCAATGTATTAAGATGAAGTTGAGACAGGTCTGAGCAACATACATCGACATAATCAATAATCGGTACAATAAGTGATTGGACTCATCGTTGCCGGTGGATTGCCGGTTTATCATCCAATAAATATAATATTTCCTGTGCAGTAGGGCAAGTAGCGCCGTCCTGTTGGAACCGTACGATTGTGAGGTCCATACCATCTATGTTAGGTCACAAAAATGTGTTTTCATCATCGTAAGGTATCGGTCGCCATTGACATTGAGCGCGGCTTATTGCGTATCTTTGAAGAAATAAGAGCCGAAGATATGGCTGGTCAAAACTCTACACACAACAATGACTTTTTGGAGTGTAGAGGCAACAGATGAATCTCCCGTGGATTTTTGTGGCTCTAAATTCGGAAATTTTATTTTTTAACAAAACCATTCAACCATAAATGAGCCTTATCACTGAAGATGATTTTTTTTTACCAGAAGCAGGGTCAGCCGCCAAATGCTCTAAAATCCAATCAGCGAATACACGGCACTGTCTGCGGTCGTTGCGTTTTCTCTCTAGAATTTATTTAAATATATACACAAGCGCCGTTTAGCTCTCAAGGTTTCATAGCACAGGAGAAGCCCAATGCACAGTCGTGAGACGTACGAGTTTGTAAACTGTTACAATACGGTTTTACTTCTAATGCTTCTATAAAACAGTTTATCTGTTATTAAGATAGCTTTCATGTTTTCAGAGATATAAATATTTTTATGAGGGTTTTATACCTCACACGAGTTTAATTGAATGAATAAGCACTTAAATTACATTATGTTAAAGTATCATAAGTATATCAAAGAAGGTAAATTTTACTAAAACACAGGTATATTTTAATTTTTTCTATAGGTCAATACGGGGATTTTCATGAATGGGGCTCAAACTTTGAAATGAAATAAAACAACCTATCTAGGTAATATCGCCAAATTAACCCAAGTCTCCCGAAATCTATCAATTGGATGTCGCATAGAGACCAAACTCTAACGCACGACGCGGATCGGCAACAACATTCTCCAACGATCAATGCTTCTTCGATCACCGACCCGGTTGTCTTAAATTATTCATTCAAAGTTGAACATAGTGAGTGTTCGGGATGCGAAATCTAGTGCGTAGTACATATGCATCGATGTTTGTCGTCGATTGCCCTGCTGGCACGCAGTGTACACGTTCATGTTACCACGTGTCGGGCCCGGCCTAAACCGGAGCCTTGAAACAATACCCACAGACAATCCTGTCGATCCGGCACCCAAGATAGGTCACAGCCTTCTCGTACACGATGTTCTGGTCTCTGAGCGTCAATGGTGGTGGTAGATTTCTCAGACGGCAAGTGAGCAGAGCGGTCGTCTTACCAATATTGACGAAAATCCTCCACTTATCCAGCCATGGTGGCAGCAGGTCCAGCAGACGCTGCATTCTGGCAGTGGCGATGTGGGCTCTTCTGAACGAGGTGAAATAGGTGCTATCGTCCGCATATAACGCCAGGTTCACGTCGTCCTCCCACTCACGCAGCTGTCCTGCCAGTGTTGGGATGTCCTTGGTATAAGCTTGGTATAATATATGGTTTTTACGTGGTAGAGCCATGCTGCAATTATATTAGTAGTATAGTTGTAGCACGAATGGGTCGACTCGACCGGGGAAGGACCACGCTCTCACAGAATACCAGCGTGAAATAGTAGCTTAATGCTGCTGTATTTCGTATGGTGAGTGTAGAGAACCGGAGACCCTTTTTACTGGAAATGAGGCATTCCATCTCAGTCCTCACGGGTGACAACGCATCTGCATTTTGATTTGTAATGGAAGATAGATGTAGATGTCTATGGACCACAGCAACCACTTACCATCAGGTGGACTGTGTGCTCGTTTGTCACCCTATTCTATAAAAAAAAAAATAAGCCGTGTACAGGACTGGGGATAAACAGCTGCTCTGATAGATCTTTTTGCGGACACGGCGTCCTTTACGCAGACGTAGGACTCCTGGTATGCGAGAAATAACGCCACTAGCAGCAACATTACAGGAGGCATACTGGTCTGTTCTTCCAATTTATAGAGTAATCCAGAATGCCGCACCCTGTCGAACGCCTTCTCTATGTCGAGAAAGATGCCCAACGAAATGCGGCTGCGGTTATGTTCGGCCGCAAGTAGGTGCAGCACTCTGGTCGGCTGTGTAGCTGTAGATTGATCCCTCCTGAATCCGTGCTGCTCCACCCGAAGTTGTATGCACGGGCGGAGGCGTCTTAGCAACCGTCTTTCTAGCAGTTTAGCTATGTGCGGTAGCAGCGTGATCGGCCTGTAGCTGGAAGTTCTACGCCTGTCCTTCCCAGGTTTCGGCAAGACGATGAGTTTGCCTTTCTTCCAGTCCCTCCGGGAAGTGGATGTCCACAATATCCCATTGTAGAGTCGACCAAGCTCTACTAGGACTCTATTAGGTAACTGTCAGAATGCAGCGTTGGTGATCCCATCGTGCACCGGTGCCTTCCCCGATTGCAATCGGGTTACTGTCCTCCGCAGTTCAGCGGGGGAGATGAACCACTCTCCTGCAAACGGTGCCTGCCTTTCCTTTTCTTTGCTAGTGGTCCACCCATCTTCCTGGATTATGACTCTGGGGTACCCTCTTTTGATCTTCCGGTAGTAAGCCCGGCAGAGTGGTCCCCTGCTTCTTCGCAATCCGCCTCAAGACTGGGCAGCGGTTATCGCTTGCGGTATGGTTCTTGGCGCAGTTAGCGCATCTGGGTGCCTCCTCTCTACCCCTAGGGCAGTTGCTTGCTAAATGGTCACCGGCACACTGAACACATTTCACTGCCTGAAGCAGTTGGCAGTTGCATGGCCAAAAACCTGACAGCGGTGACATTGTGCTGGACCCGCTCGTCCTTACCAGGCGACGAACCGACGAACTCCTTTGTATGAAAGGAGATACAAAGGAGTTCGTCGACTTGATACAGTTAGTTGAAGCACTCCAGGCTCAGGTGGTCCAGCTGCGTGAAGTAGAGGCACCCAGGTCTGCCTGCAGGGGTGGGATCGCTTTGACGTATCTTATCGGGAATCTCTTGGCCAGGGCCAATAATATAGCCCTCTCTATTTCGGCTGGATCCGTGTCAACTGGCAGTCCCCGAATGCCCACTTTTGTGGGCTTCTCCTCTTCTGGAGTGTAGCAGTACCAGGACAAGGCTGGAATTTTTTCGGCGATTTCTTTTAGATACTTTTGAATTATCCGGAATTCTTCCGGACTCTGTGGTGTAAACCTTACACCTTTCTGGAACTTAAGTAGAAGTTAAGCGGGTATCCCGCCTTCTTGTTTAGCACTTCATATGCTTCGTCCAATCCGGGAGGAATTCTGCTAATATATGCGGGTAGCGAGCCTTCTCGACTTCCTTAGATAGTGGTGATGCCTCAGCCTCCTTGTGTCGTGGTACGGCCGGGGCTACTGCCAGTTGAGCGTAACTAGTTGAGAGCCTTTGGCCACGGTCCAATGGTAGGCCTGATGGGTTGGTTGACGCAGACAGTGACTGTCCGCTGATGTTGCTAGTGTCGCATAGCTGGTTGAGTTCCACCCATACGACTCCTCTCCTCCTTGCTCCAACTCGGCCGCGTTCATGATACTACGGCGGTCGGGTGAGATAGGAGGGCTTGGCTCCGGTGGCGATGGTGATTTTTTATTTTTTATTTTTGAGTCGGCGGTGTTTGCCTAATCCTGGGCCTTTCCCGTTGGCGTACTTCATCTTCAGATAATGATGATGTCGTTGAGTAATCCGATGATGTGGAAGAGCCAATGCTTTGTCTCTTTTCATTAAGCCATTCCCTCCTTCTCCCGTTACATATGCCTTCGTGACGTTTTTCTCACCCGCTGGGGTAAGGGCAACGGTTCCCGACCACTCGTACGCTCAGGTACGGCGGGCGCGAGCGCGGCGCTCGGTGTGGGCTTCTTTCTCGGCGACGAAGGCGTCCGTGTTGGGATGTGTGAAAATGATAGAACAATCCTGGTCCGTTCTGGGTTGGATAGATCCCTAATCATAAGCGGTCGTTCCAACACATCTGGACATTCCGATGGTTTTCTTGTTTTGCTGCGGGTGGGGGTGGGGGGGGGGCTCTCCCTTGTCTGACATAATGATGTTTACACTATTTGCGCTGTGCTGTTGTTCAGTAATCTACGATTGCCCTATCTGTTTACTTACTAACGAGCCAGGCGGTATGACGCACGACGCGGGGTAAATGGTGGAAGGTGGTTGGCGGCGACACTAGGGGGACTGCCTGCCCCTTTCACTATGAAAGGGTTGGGGGAAATGCGTTAGTTGGCACTCTAAAAACGCGACTGAGCACTGAAAGCACGAGCGCATTAAAGTGCTTAAGGCTCTGTCTAGGGGCCGGTGACCTTGACGCCTCTCGGAGTATACGGACTCAACGATTCGAGTGGTTGTATGTGACCACTACTAGACACAAACAACGCACACCTAGGAGATCCTTGGTGTAACGCTCGCTGCGCTACGCTGTTGTCATCTGCATGGGCTTTCTGCCCAGCAGGTATCGGGTCTCGGGGTATACCCCCGTTACCCACTACAGAGGACCGGCACACTACAGTGTGCCGGTCCTGGGCGCCTTTGGTGGTAAAAGGCCTTAAAATGTAAATAGCGACTTTTCGTCGCAGTCAGGTAATTTTATCAAGAAAAGGAGGTTATCTCGATATTTGTGTTTTACACAAATATTATGTCTAGGTTGGCCTTTCTGCGGCATTGTGGGATTTACTCAACTCTCTAATCTATATAGCGAGGAATTCTCTTGGATAGGGTTGCCCGTCCGGGGGCCGTGAGTGCAACAGCGCGAAGCCGTTGAGGTGTTCATGTAGCCCGTTGTCGGCGCGGTCGAACATACCGCGCGCTAGCCTCTCAGCAGGCTCTCAATCTTTAGGTTGGCCGCTATGACGTCATTCCGGACGTAGCGACCCGCACCAACTATGGTTCGTAATGACAAGTTCTGCTGGGCCTGTAGTCGCCGCTTCTGTTGATCGCTCAGGAGCACATACCAGGTAGGAGCAGCGGATGTTAGCAAGGGTCTTATATACGTTTTATAGATGGTTAAATTCGACTTTGTCGGTAACTTGGATGCCAGGACAGGACGGAGCATCGCCCGCGCACATCGAGCTTTGCGGACAGCAAAGTCGACGTTCGCAGTCATGCGCAACATCCTGTCAATCCGACATCCAAGAAAGGTCACGGCCTTCTCATATGCGATCTCCTGGCCTCTGAGGGTTAGCGGTGGTGGTAGGTTTCTATAGCGGCGAGTGAGCAGAGCGGTCGTCTAGCTAACATTGACGGCCATCCTCCACTCATCCAACCATGGTGGCAGCAGGTCCAGCAGACGTTGCATCCTGGCAGTGGCGATATGGGCTCTTCTGGACGAAGTGAAGTAGACGCTGTCATCCGCAAAAAGCGCTAGTTCAACGTCGTCCTCCCATTCGTGCAGATGCCCTGCCAGGGTAGGGATTTCATTGGTGTAAGCCGCGTACAGGAGAGAGATAGACAGCTGCTCTGTGGCACACCAGCTGTTATGGGTTTTATTGCGGACTCAGTGTCCTCTACACAGACGTAGAACTTCCTGTTTACGAGGAAGGACGCCACTAGCTGCAATATAGCAGGAGGGACACTGGTCTGATCGTCTAGCTTGTAGTGTAATCCTGGATGCCACACCCTGTTGAACGCCTTTCTCGATATCGAGAAAGACGCCCAACGATGTGCGGCCGCAAGCAGGTGTAGCACTCTGGTCAGCTGTGTTGCTGTTGAGTGGCCCCTCCTGAATCCATGCTGCTCCACCCGAAGTTGGATGCACGGGCGGAGACGTCTGAGTAGTATTCTTTTAAACAGTTTAGCTATATGCCGTAGCAGCGTGATCGGCCTGTAGCTGGCAGCTCTACGCCTGTCCTTCCCGGGTTTCGGCAAGACGATGATTTTGCCTTTCTTCCAGTCCTCCGGAAAGTGGGATGTCCGCAATATGCCATTGTAGAGTCGACCTATCTCTACAAGGACTCTATTGGGCAGCTGTCGTAGTGCAGCGTTGGTAATCCCATCGTGCCCCGGTGCCTTCCTCGGTTGCAGGCGGGTTGCTGACCTCCGCAGTTCAGCGGTGGAGATAAACCACTCTCTTGCAACGACATGAACTCCTGCACGCGGCTCTCCTTCCGGGTGTGGATTTCTATGAACTCCGCACTTGCTGGGTTCGGCATAAACTGCTCCTCGAAGTGCTCAGCTAGGATATCCGCTCTGCCCTTGGCATTATAACGTTGTTCGCCCACGTTGTTGGTCAGCGGGCAAACAGGTGGTCGGGTTTTCGTTAACTGTCGGCGTTAATTGTGGGTACGGCGTACCTTGCATAACCGCCAGGGACTCCATTCTACTCCTCAGACATCCGGACGTCTGAGGAGTAGAATGGAGTCCCTGGCGGGCGGTATGCTGCAAAAATCCTTAGTTCCTCGCCCGCCGCTTCCATTTTTATGCCAATTAAACGCATCGTCTGGAAGTCTGGTAGGTCCAGTTCTTGGTGGACGATGTCTCTCCTCACCAGAATCGCTGACCCTCTGCAAGCGATCCCTTGAGGATTGACCTCGTCCCTCCTGTAAATCGTATAGTTTGGCAGCTTAAGATGCGTTGATGGTCTTATTATGGTGATGACAACTTAAGAGCTTCGACACTATGGGCACTGCCTACCCCTTTTATAGCAAAGGGGTTGGGGGAAGTGTGGTGGTGGCACTTTAAGAACGCGACTAGGCACAATAGACACGAGCGTCATAAAGCGCCAAGAACCTACGGGCCCGGTGACCTCGACGCCTCACGGAATCAGCGGACTCGACGATCGGCGGAGTATGTCGTATCGGCGGTTGTATGTGATCACTGCTAATCACAAACAACTCACACCTAGGAGATCCTTGGGTGTAACGTGAATCGTCCTTTACGTGTAGGGGGTATTTTGTGAATTGTGACCCTCTACATATAATTGATATGTAGTATATTAATGTAGGTAGTATCTTCTACGTTACGGGATGTGGTAATTAAAACTGTGTCCGTTTCCGTAGAGAGCGTTTATTGTACTCAAAATACTTATGAATAAAAAATGTAATTATAGTGAACGTGTCGCGCGCGCAGGCGCGATATCAGCATTATTTTCTAAACTGTTGAAATATCATGTACTTGCTCGTACATCTTGCCAATTTTATAAACAAGAAGAAAGTTTAAGGCGATGAACCCCTATTGAGTTTACGGGCAGCCGTAGCGATCACCGCATCCACACTATCGATGTCCGAGACCCCATGCTCCGATGAATGTCGCTGTGATAGTCGTTGCGAGCATGAATGATGAAGCTTTCTCCCTTGAGCATACACCCAAGTCCGAGTAACATAATCCCCGTGCCGTGTAAGTGCTGTGACGTCACTCCAGCTGGGCAGAAAATGCGCATCGTGCAGTCTTCGCAACAGGAGAACAGCCACGCGCCACGATTGTGTAATCGCACCCACCTGTCGTTGCAATCCAATACTCTTGTGCGGCATGTTGATGAGTCGCCATTGTTTAATATTTGCGCTTCACATAATGTATCGGCTACCTTAATGTTGTAAATAGGTTGATTGATAGCACATAACATTTTGTTTTCTTGCAGATTTAAGCATGATGATACATCTCGGTTTTCTAAGGGTATTATCATGTCCCCTTTTAGGTTTACAGCAAGGTATTCAGATGTGAGTACTCTAGTTTTCTCTGTGTGTCCAGTTATTTGCGGAATAGGAATGATGTGGTTAAGTTCATATTGTTCGTTGTTTATTAGCGGTAGCTTCACTTCGAATATTATGTATGCACTTGTTAAGCGCACGTGCACTCGCGCCAGCTTGTATAGGCTTCGCGTGCAATGGCGTGTGTTCACACAGGGTAGCGATAACTCGCTTGGTAAATGACCGGAGATGATGTTGAGCTGATCTTCAAATTGGTTGGGCTTGATGAGATGGGTGTCAACTCTCCCGTCCTTCACGTCAGTTACTAGGTCTAGGAGTAGCTGTTGTATTTGTCGTATGTTTGAAATGATCAAGTTCACGGCCAGAGCGGTAGCTGTTATGTACATAGCATTGTCATGGCTGAGTTGTATGCGTTTTTCCGTTTCAGCGAGATGATTGTCGATGATACGAAATTGTGTGTTCATTACTTCCTCGTTTCTTTTTAGAAGATTATATTCACTTTCGATGATCGATGTGTGATTTTTGTAGAGATTCAATAGATGATTTTCGTTTGACTGGATTATGTTGATATCCTTCACGTACTGATTGGCAAATCTCTCATCCAGAGTACCAAAAAGGGAGTTTGCTAGGTATCCTATTCCATTCACTAGTCCTCTTCTTCTCCGAGACGGTCCATGTTCTGATCGTAAGATATCGTTATAGTGTTGAATTTCGTTAAGTTCGTGTTGAAACTGGGATGAAATTGTAAGATAGGCTGCTTCATTCTTGCATAATGTGTTCAAATGGTTGACATAGTTTTGTATGTTGTCCAAACTCCGCCAATATGTCGTCATGTTGTAGTATACAACCATTTTCCACGTATCTTGAATAATCTGCACATCAGACACCTTGTCAAAATAAACGACTCTTGAACTGCTAAGCCTTGTTATGTTGATCATTTGTTGCGTAGTAGGTCCAACACACATCGAAAATATAAGTAGTAACGTACAAAAAAGGTTGTTGAAGTGTTTTTTGCCGTTGTTGTTTCTTCGTTTTCTTTGCGTATTTATTGCAGGCTTCGTAGTGTCAACGTCAGAAGATGCAGTTGTATAAGATGACGGATCCAACGGAAGGCGTGACAATTTTGTAATCGGTCGCTTCATATTACTTGTTTTAGTTTTCAGTGTGACGACTCGTACCCGGCCGTCCGCACCTGGGTGAGTCTCCAACACCCGTCCCAGGATCCATTTGGCAGGAGGAATGTTGTCTTCTCTGACGATAACGACGTCCCCAACTTCTAAGTTTTTAGTAGGGAAGTGCCATTTGCTTCGAGTTTGTAGAGTTTGAAGATAGTCAGTAGACCACCTTCTCCAGAAGTCCTTGTACATTTTCTCCGTAAGTTGCCATCTTGTAGAGAAGGTCATGTCATTACCCTCAGCGGATAGTGGTGATTCTAGAGAAGGCTCGCCGATTAGGAAGTGAGCTGGTGTCAAGCAGTCAAGGTCTTCGATATTCTCTGACAACGCCACCAAGGGGCGAGAGTTGAGACATCCTTCAATCTGCGCCAACAGTGTAGAAAATTCCTCGAACGTAAGTTTTTGATCCCCAAGTACTCGTTTGAGGTGATGTTTCAGGCTTTTTACTGCAGCTTCGTAGAGTCCACCAGCAGTAGGCCAGGAAGGAGCGTTAAAATGCCATTCAATGCCCCACTCTGATATGTTAGTTATGACGTCATTGTTTATGTAGCATTGTAATGCCTCCTTTCGTTGTTTTTCCAATGCTCTTGCTGCGCCCACGAAGTTGGTGCCGTTGTCGCTGTAGATGTGACGAGGCTTTCCTCGGCGGGCACACATTCGTTTCAAGGCGTTCAGAAAAGCCACTGTGCTGAGATCGGGGACAAGTTCGAGGTGAAGAGCTTTTGTGCACAGACACACAAATACAGCTACGTAGGCCTTCATTGTCTTTATTCCTCTGCCCTTGTTAGCCTTTACCTCCACATGCCCAGTGAAATCTACACCGGTGTGTGTGAAAGGCCTTGATGGTGTGACGCGTGGAGGAGGTAAATCACCCATAAGTTGGTTGTTGTTGATAGTTTTGAAGCGATGACACGTGATGCACCGTATAAGTCGTTTTTTCACTGCTCTCAAACCGCTGATAATCCAATATCTGTTGCGTAGATATGATAGAGTTAGTCTGGCTCCACCATGCAGGGTCCTCTTGTGCGCTTGGTCGATCAGTAACTCCGTTAACCTGTCATTGTAAGGTACGATAATTGGATGTTTTTGTTCTTGACTTAAGTTGGCATTTTCCAGACGTCCTCCTACACGTAAGATTTCGTGTTTGTCCAGGAATGGATTTAAGTTTAAAATACTGCTTGTTATTCGCACTTTATGATGTTTGGTTTCTTGAGGAGTTGTGCAATGTCGTCGGCGAAATGATTAGTTTGTATAGCCTTGATAATTGCATTATGTGCGTTCTGCAGGTCACTCGTTGCTAAGTACGATGACCGCATGGCATTGTTGACGTCACGTGCATTGTTTATGAACCGAAGTATCCAACTTAGGATTCGAGTTACGCGTGCCATACAGCTGTGTTTGTTTAAAAGTTCTCCGATTAATGGCATCGACCTTTGTGACACGCAAACTTGTTTGACCTTTTTCTCTTCAACAGTTGTGTGGAATTGGTCTTGAAGTGGGAGATCGTTGTCCTTTAGCCAAATAGGTCCCCATCATAAATGATGATTCGCCAGTTGTAGTGGAGTTAGGCCTCTGCTGGCACAATCTGCTGGGTTATATTCAGACTTGACGTGCCTCCAGCATCCCGATGGCATGATGACAGTGATCTGTGTTACGCGATTAGCCACAAATGTAGTCCATCTTGAAGGCCCCCCTTGTAACCAACCCATCACGATCATAGAATCTGTCCAACCATGTATTGTTACAATCTGTGAGTTTATTGACTCTATGACCTTTTTCATAAGTCGAGACAGTAGTAGGGCACCGCATAGTTCAAGCCGTGGTAAAGACGGGGGTTTTCTTAATGGTGCGAGCTTAGTTTTTCCCGCCACCAGCGTGATAAATTGTTGCCCTTCTTCACTAATAGATTTACAGTAGATAACGCAGCCGTAGGCTTTCTCGGAGGCGTCACTGAATCCGTGTAACTCGATGGGTTGTTTAGTGTTACCAATCCAGCGTTGTAAAGCGATGGTATTGATAGTGGGCAATTCTTGTTGAAAGGTTGTCCACTCTTGTTGTATGTCTTCCGGAAGAGGTTCATCCCAATTTGCTGAAGCAAGCCAAGCTTGTTGAAATATGAGTTTTGCCTTCATTGTTACCGGAGACAGCCAACCAAGTGGGTCATATAATTTTGATAGATCAGAGAGCAATGTCCGCTTCGTTGTGACGTCACGTGTGTTACTAAGTGGCGCCTTGAATGTAAACTGATCAGTGTGCGGATTCCAGGTTAAGCCGAGTGTTTTGTTACTCTCTGCGTCCTTGAAGTCAAACATATTCTGGCTTATGAGATGTTCAGGTAAAGGTTGAAGCAATCTGGGGTGGTTACTAGCCCATTTGCGAAGATTGAACCCACCGCCTTTTAACAGGTCAATCAATTGGTTTTGAGCGTCTTGTGCTTCTAACATGTCGTTGCTGCCACCAAGTAGGTCATCCACATACAGCTGGTGAGTAAGGATCTCTGCCGCGAGAGGATAGCGGTGTCCATCGTCCATTACGAGTTGTATTATGGTGCGCATTGCCAAAAATGGTGCAGCTTTGGTACCATATGTTACAGTGCACAGTTGGTATTCTTTGATGAGATCTGTAGCAGAGTCACGCCATACAATTTTTTGCAGGTGTTGATCTTCATCGTGTATCAGTACTTGACGGTAAAACTTCTCAATGTCTGCAGTGTAGACGTATTGAAAGGCTCGCCAACGTAGAATCATAGATTGTAGGTCTTGTTGGAGGTTAGGCCCGCACTCCATGAGATCGTTCAAGCTTTGTCCTGTACTTGTCTTGGCAGAGGCATTAAAGACTACGCGCAATTTTGTAGTTGTTGAGTCCAGCTTTTGTACGCCGTGATGAGGTAAGAAGTAGCTTGGTTTATGGTGTTCAGTGCATAGCTTCATGTGGCCGAGTTGTAGATATTCGTCAATAAACTTCTTGTATGACGTAGAAAATGTTTCCTGTTTGGCCAATCGTTTTTCTAACTGCCGAAATTGTGCGATTGCCTGTGGCTTAGAAGTGCCCAAGGTTTGTTCGTAGTTTATTTTCATTGGAAGTCTGACTGCATATCGTCCGTCTTCTTTTCTTGTTGTTGTGGTTGAATAAATAGATTCACAGTATTCTTCCTCTGATGTTAGATTGTGATTGGTTTCGGTTATCTCCTCCATCTCCCAAAATCGAGATACATCGTCAAGATTAATGAGCACGTGGCAGTTGAAGGTTTTGATATTGCCCAGCAGTACCCAGCCCACTTTTGTCTGTTGAGCCATGGGTGCGTGTGAGGGTCCTCGTAGCATACCACTCATTACTATGTCAGCATACACTCCAGCGTCTAACAGAACGTCCACTGGTCTCGAGATGTTGAAGTCGGGATCCGCCAGTTGTATGTTCTGAATATGTGGCCAGTCTTGTTTTTCGAAGGTGTAATTAGGCAGGTTGCTGAGCATGTTGGCCATTACCATGGCTTCGATTGTAAATGAATGGCCTCCGTACAAAGACTCACAGTCTAACCGTACGGTTCCGTTGCTATGATGTGCTGACGTCCCTATGCCTGAGACTGTGGCGTTTCGATTTTGTCTTTGCAGTCCCAGCCGTTGCGCAGCATCTTCAGTTATTAGATTTATCTGTGATCCTTGGTCGAGAAGGCATCGCAATTGAACAGTCGATCCATCAGCTGCCATCACCTTTAATTGAACGGTCGCTAGTAGGACTTCGTTATAATTTCCAGACACGTGGTTTGCCTTTTGCTGTGACGTATGTGGCTTGTTGCTAGGTATACCGTTATTTGAGACCGCGATTTCAACTTTGCGGTAAATATCGTGCAATGTTGTGTGGTGTGCTTCTTTGCACACGCGGCATCTTTTGTTGGAGTTGCATTTATTGTCGTTGTGTAAGTACAGGCAATTGCGACAAATATGTAGTTGCGAAATTGACCTCATTTTGTCTTCCGGTGACATGTCTTGAAACGACTTGCAGTAGTGTAAAATATGATTGTTTTTACACAGCGGGCAATTTTTGTCTGTGCTTGTATGATATGCTCGAAGAAAACTACGCCTGTTGGTGTTGTTAAAGTCCTTCTTAAATTAAGCTGTTGCCTCCTTGTTGGTCGAATTGTTTGACTTGTTAGGTGTCTGTCTCTTCTTTTGAACAGGTTCAAGCGCAGTAAACTTGTTTTCCAAGAAGTTTATCAGCTCATCCAAGGAAGGTAGCTCTCTCGGAGCCTTTCTGATCTCCATGTAGGCTGCATACGTGTCGGAGTCCAATTTGCCAGTGAGAATGTGCACCAGGATCGGATCCCAAGTCGTTGTGTCGATGCCCAGATTGTGAATAGCATGTATGGTCTCGACACTTGTGTCATGTAGCTTCTTCAGTTCGTATGCATTCTGTGTTTGCAACGCCGTTTGTCCCATAAGGGTTTGTATATGTTTTGTAAACAAAAGTTGTCGGTTGTTGTACCTATGGGTGAGTATCTCCCAACAGGTGTCGTAATTATCAGCTGATACTGTAAGATGCTGTACGATGCGCTCCGCCTCGCCTTTAAGTTTGCCCTTGAGGTGCTGCATCTTTTGCGTTTTTGTCAACATGACATTGTTGTGGATGGCTTCACAGTAGAGGTCCATGAATGTAGGCCACTGGGTATAATTACCAGAAAAAGAAGGAATCTCAATTGTAGGCACTTGCTGATGCTGTTGAGATACTGAGTTAAGCTTACGATTCAAACCCCTTTTTGTAGTTTCGTACAAGGTTTCGTATGCAGAAAACTCTTCTTCGTAGCCTACATCACCGCCAGAAGTCAGGTTATCGATTTGCCAGTGGAGTTCGTCGATCAGTTTCCAGCGAGACTGCAGCGAATTCAGTTTGTCACAAATTTCCCACTTTTCTGTCAACTCTTTGGTGTTGATGTTTTTAATCACCCTAGAGAGCGCCCGGAAATTAGTGCGTTGTTGGCTAATGAACTCATCAGACCTTGATGGTACTCCAGTTTCCGCAGTTTTCACCTCGTAGTTCGCCAGCATGTCACGAATCGCTTCGTACCGCTTCTTTGTGGTGGTGTAGGTATCATTGATGAAATAGTCGTCATCCAAGTCACTGTCTGTTTTTTTTAGAACACCATGATTCATGTTGAACACCTCCCATTGAGCATTCAAAGCATCCAACCTTTTCTGTATGTATGTTCCTGACTTACGTGAATCAGAATCCTTTTTGAAGTTAGCCTCAATTTTAAGGATAGATTCAATGATTGTTCTCTGTTGTTGAAGTAGGTTCTCCATGGTTTAAGAACGATGTTGTAAATAGTTGGTTTCAGATACGTGTGACTGCGACTCTTACCGTAGTATGCACCTCAATCAAGCTGGTGAGACCCGCTTGTGGGAGGCCAGCAACCAAAGTGACACTACAGATAGAATCACGAATTACTCTTTTTTTTTTTTTCAAATACACTTTACTGTTGAACTATTGTAGACGTAATATGCAAGTCTTAGTTCACGTCGAAAGCTCGAAGGACCAAAATGTAGGGGGTATTTTGTGAATTGTGACCCTCTACATATAATTGATATGTAGTATATTAATGTAGGTAGTATCTTCTACGTTACGGGATGTGGTAATTAAAACTGTGTCCGTTTCCGTAGAGAGCGTTTATTGTACTCAAAATACTTATGAATAAAAAATTTAATTATAGTGAACGTGTCGCGCGCGCAGGCGCGATATCAGCATTATTTTCTAAACTGTTGAAATATCATGTACTTGCTCGTACAACTAACCTACCTCGGAAGCTAATTTTCACTGTCACCTTTCCATTTATTACCCCATATCTTTATTGCCCATTATAATAACATAATGCTCGTTTTTTTTAAGTTACATTTATATACATTTTTTTTTATGGAAGAAGGGGCAAACGAGCATGCGGCTCACCTGATGTTAAGTGACTACCGCCGCCCATGATCAACCGCAACACCGGGAGAATTGCGGGTGCGTTGCCGGCCCTTTAGAAAGGAGTAAGCTCTTTTCTTGAAGGTCCCCAGGTCGTATCGGTCCGGAAAAATCACCGGTGGTAAACTATTCCACAGAGAGGTTGTACGTGGAAGAAAACTCCTTGTGAAACGTACAGTGGTGGACCGCCAAGCATCCAGATGGTGTAGATGGTATCGGGACGTTTGCCATGTAGTGCGTTCACGAAATTTGGCGGCTGGGATTAATCCGAACAATTCCTCAGAGCACTCCCCGTGATAGATGCGATAAAATACGCAAAGAGATGCAACATCTCTTCGCAGCGCCAGTGTATCGAGCCGATCGGAAAGCACTCGGTTGTCGACGATTCGAGCCGCTCTGCGCTGGATGCGGTCAAGTGGAAGGAGCTGGTACTGGGGAGCCCCAGCCCAGAGATGGGAACAGTATTTCATGTGCGGCCGAACCTGCGCCTTGTAAAGTTGCAGGCGGTGTGCCAGCATGAAATACTGTCCCGCTCTGCTGAGCACGCCAAGCTTTTTAGAGGCCAATTTGGCCTTCCCTTCCAAGTGACCACGAAACTGCACGTCACTCGATATGTCGACGCCGAGGATTCCGATACTGGCTAAGGCAACAAGGGGAGTGCCTTGAAACTGAGGGGATACGACAAAGGGGTTCTTTTTAGCGGTTAACGCGCAAACTTGTGTCTTCTGGGGGTTAAACTGGACTAGATTTAGTCGTCCCCAATCCGAGACTCTGTTCAGCAAAGACTCGACTTCAGACACAAGTTTGTCCCGGCACTCGGAGACGTTTTCCCGAGAAATATTGGCTCGGCCGGTGTAAAGAGCATCACCGTGCTGTCATCTGCATAGCAATGAATGTTACGGGTATGCAACATATCATTGATATGCAGAAGAAACAGCGTTGGCGATAGCACGCAGCCCTGTGGAACACCAGCATTAATAGGCTTGCAATCGGAGCTTGCACCGTCTACAACGACCTTGATGCTCCGATCTGCAAGAAAGCTGGTGATCCAATCGCACAATTTCTCGGGAAGCCCATAGGAAGGGAGCTTCGAAAGAAGCGCTTTGTGCCAAACCCGATCGAAGGCCTTCGCAAAGTCCAAACTAACGGCCAATGCCTCCCCCTTGAACTCTACTGCCTCCGCCCATCTGTGAGTGAGGTAGACCAGAAGATCACCAGCTGACCGACCACGGCGAAAACCGTATTGGCGGTCACTAATCAGCTGGTGATCCTCAAGGTACCTCATGAGCTGGCAGTTTTCAACGGACTCCATTGTTTTGGAGAACAAGGAGGTGATGGCGATAGGCCGGTAGTTGGACGGGTCTGAGCGGTCTCCTTTTTTAGGGATCGGGTGGACGAAAGCCGTCTTCCATGATTTTGGGACTACGCCTAGGGAGTAGGAGTACCGGAAAAGACGCGTTAAAACCGGTGCCAACTCTGGAGCACACGTCCTCAGCACAATTGGGGGGATTCCATCAGGCCCACTCGACTTGTGGATGTCCAGGGAGAGGAGTGCTTTGCGAACCGAGCGCTGTGTGAACTGCACTTCCGGCATGGAGCACTCACACCGCGGGATGGTCATACATATTACATGAATAATAGTTTTTGATCTTATTGACATAATAGAAAAAACTGAACTGGTTATTTGAATAAAAAATCACTCATGAATTTGCAATTAGTTTAATTAAAATTTTCGTATTATTAAAAAATACTAAAAAAAGGGCTCGAAATAATAGATTTTCTCACAAAAGAAGGGAACTTGAAAAAAAAAGGAAAAGAAGTCGGACCCAAGACGGGACGCGAACCACGTAACTCCGATATCACGCCCAAACAACATCCCATCTGAGCTATTACGATCGTTGGTAACCTGTCAAAATTTACCTTCTTATATTGTAGCAGTTTTTTTTATTGCCTGAAAACACAGACAAAAGGACATTTTCTAAAAATAAATCCTAGCTAGATCGATTTATTGCCCCCGAAACTCCCTGGACACAAAATTTTATGAAAATCGTTGGAGCCGTTTCCGAGGTCCCGATTATATATATATATATATATATATATATATATATATATATATATATATATATATATATATATATATATATACAAGAATTGCTCGTTTAAAGGTATAGGATATTAAACAAAATAACACAAATTTCCAAAAAAAAATTATGTTATAGTCAATTGTTTTACTGGACGGTTGGATGACGAAAAAAAAAACGACGACACATGAATGTTTTTGTAGCTTCTTTTGTTGCTAAATGTTTTGTCAATTAATAAAACATTTTAAAATACATCGAAATTAATACGAATTCGATACTCCACGATAAATATTGAATATCGATGTATCGCGATTTATAAGTATCGACGATATATATATATATATATATATATATATATATATATATATATATATATATATATATATATATATATATATATATATATATATATATATATATATATATATTTATATATATATACATCATCATCATCATCATTACAGCCCTTTACAAGTCCACTGCTGAACGTAGGCCTCCCCCAAGGTATGCAACAAAGCACGGTCCTGAGCCACCTGCATCCATCGACTGCCTGCATGTCTTACCTGGTCGTCACTCCATCTAGTGGGGGGTCGCCCTACACTTCGTCTACCGGTACGAGGCTGTCACTCGAGAACCTTTTTTCCCCCAACGGTTGTCGGTTCTTCGAGCTATATATAGGTACAACATGCAACAAAAACCCAGTGGTTCCGTTAACTGCGTTATCAGAATCAGTACCCAAGCGTATAGATATATTTTTTTTTAAAAACACATTTAAAAAAATTATTTTTAATGGAAAAAATTTATTTGCAAATTGTTAAAACGTTAAGTAATCATGCGAAGCAAGCGATGCAAAAGTGCTTAAAGTTAATAAAAATAAAACATTTTTATTCACTTTAAAGAAAAAGATTGCAAGGCTTCAAGCCGCTGAAGAAGATTGGTCAGTTTTTACCATCAGTCAAGTGTAATATCCCTCTGCAATATGCAGGAGTGTATAAGCTTGATTGTGATTGTGGTCTATCCTACATAGGACAAACTAAAAGATAAATTAAAACCCGCGTTAAAGACAATATATCTGATGTGAAGAATCAACGCTCCGGGAAGTCTGCAGTCTGTGAATACGTACATGATCACCCCCGTCACTACATCAGATTTGATGGACCACAAATCCTATAAGTACACAATACTATAAGTTCATACTGCATAGATCGGAACAAAAATTAATAATTTTAATCTATGGTAACAGCGGTTAACTATGACACGGTAATATTATTAGATAAAATTATCGTGACTATGACATCTGGACGTTGAACAACTCAGTCATCGCCCCCCCCCCCCTGTGACCTGTGAGCGATAAAATCCGTAAAAACTAGTAAGTATTATTTAAATGGGGAAAGGAACCTTGAGATCAGCGTTGCTTAGAGGACATCCTTTTAAAAAGTTTAGAATATTAAAACGTGGATATATTCTGAAATATTGTCATTACTTAATTAAAGCTACAAAATATTAAGATGTACAAGCGTTATAAATAAAATAGATTTTCATTTGTTACATACTCTAGAGAATAGAGATGTCGGCTTGTCCATCGATCATCAAATCACCGCACACAATACAGTATAATTAGAGGTTCAATTCTTTATAAACGTAGCATTGTAGCTGCGCCGGGCAACTTATCAATAAATCAAACTAAAACATCACTTAATCATTTTGTATTGATGAAATCGTGAGCGCGGCTAAAAATTTTAGGATTATTTATAAATCATTACTCGAGCAATCATAAGTTATTAAGCTCCTATCAACAAAATATTCGAAGTAAAACCTTAAAATACTACTTCTAAACGGTTTTAACGTGAGAGTGGAGCCACGTTGCAATTATATTAAGGTTGTATGACCACCCTCTAACAGAATACCGACATTAGTTCCGTATTGTGAGTGTAAAGAAACTGAGATCCTTTTAAATGATATTAAGGCATTCTATCTTCGTTCTTAGGGGTAGAAACTCCTCAGGGATGTCCATCGGTCAGCATTCACTAACCATCAGGTACAACGTGACTCATTCTAATAAAAAATGTTCTTTCTTATCGACTCGACGTACAAAGTTAAAGTAAACCATATTTCACCAAAAACAAAAATGTTAAAAGGGGGTTAGGTTTGGTAGAACCAACGTTAGGGGTTATCGCGTTCTTCCATTAAAAAAGTTCAAATCTGAACCAGTGCTAAGCTCTATAGTTAAATTACAAGTGTGAAGGTCTAAAATTAATAAATAATGGGGGTCGGAAGTGACTCGAAACGAATCGTGTTAATACACAATACACACACTGACGGTGCAGTACGTCACCCAATTGTTTACAAAATACTTACAAAGAGGCCTCGTTAGTCTTACAAAATTACCTTTTAGCTCTAATATTTTTTTAGTTATGGTGGTCACGTGGGTCCAAATTCGTTCGAAATAGTTCGTGTAATATACAGACTCCGGTGCTTCGCTCTCTTCTTTTAATAACTTTACTAACACACTCCTGTCTAGATATCCCGTATAAGGTATTAAATTATTAGTACTAAATTTACCTATGTTGCCTAATTGATAATAACCTTTATTAGTAACGACGTAATTTTTTACGTCATATAAATCAAGGGCTCATGGATAATAATTGATGGATAATCATTACCGTCAAACCTATAAGGTGTTCTCGTGTCAGGCGTGCGCCCACAAAAACAATTTGCAGCGCTATCGCGACGGCGCTTTTCGAAAGGCGCGCCTTCTTTATTGGTGTGAGAAGCGCGCTACACTATGTTTTTCAAAGAATCAAGCGTATCACTCACTACTCAGATACGATAAGACATCTGTATCTGGGCGCATAACTTTCAATATCGCTCTCTGTGAAATTTAATGAACTAAGACACACAGTGTAGATAATTTACATTATTATCATTAAATGTCCGTAAGCACCGACTTATATCGAAAGATGGTGATAACATTATCTGCCTATACAAATATATCTGCAGATAACATCTGCTCTCATAATACATAATCGCGAAGTGTGCAACCTGCGTAATTATTTCCTGCCGAGATCGAATCATCCATTTTACAGCGACGTTATTTTGTGTGATAAAAGACTAAGCCCTCTGTCCTTAGCCAATGAGTAATGGCGAAACCCAGCAGTGCAGTGCATATCCGACCGGGAGATCGTATGGAGGGAGAAGGAGCTTCACGGGAGCTTCTATAGGGCTCTTTATGAGTCTTTCGTAGACACAGTTGCCTCCCTCCACTAGCTACGCTTTGTTGACCTTTTCGGGGAAACCGAGCACAGTCAAGGATATTTTTGGTCGATATTATCATTTCATTCGCGAACCTTGTGAAAGCTGAATCAGATAAGAAAATATAATATCTGGACCTGGCTCACGAGGTTACCGACATTTGGGGTGGTCTGTTGACAGAAATTAATTTTGTAGTCGTCTCTGCGAATGAACTAATTCCGCGATCAGCCTCTCAGGTCATCTGATGTGACTGGGCCTCCCTGACGGATCGCTCCGGGCTCAAATGCAGAAGGCGGTGCTCCTCGATACCGCCCGCGTCGCCTGCTGGTTTCTTTCCCTTTTCACCTAACCCTCGGACATTTGGTCTCACCTGCCGAGGGCTTCTATCTGGTTGGGCCTTTATTTATTTATGTATTATTTATTCAGTTATGTTAGTATATTTAAAATATACATTTGTATATTTGTCATTTACTTTTATATATTTATTCAGCCCAATCAGATGAGAATACTTTATAAATACCCATAAATAATAATAAAAGCCTTTATTCAGACAAGTATTGGTTGATTTATTTAAAACTAATGTTGCCTCGACATCCCTGTCTGTATGCCTTTTCGACAAAGGCCTCCTCCAGCTATAACCATTTTTCTGTGTCATCAGCCATTCTTGACCTACAACAGCTTTTATTTCATTGACCCATCTTATGGATGGCCTGCCTCGTTTTCTTCTCTTGCTTCTTGTGAACCAGAACATTATTGTTTCTGACCATTTTTCTTTGCCTCTAATTGTATGTCCATTTCAGTTTTCTTATGGTTACTGTCATGTTCTTTGTTGCGGTGTATTTTTTATGGTTGTATATCTTATTTTTTCTGTCGGTCTTTTTCCCAACATGCTGCTTTCCATAGCATTTTGGCACAATGCAGGTTTTCCGTTGTGAGATTTAGTAAGTACCCAGGTTTGGCAATCATATGTCAATACAGGCAATATACGAATATCAAACAATTTCCGCTGGATTGGCGCGTTTACTTGACCCAGATAAACATATTCATTTTCATAGTCAATTTTGTTATTTTTAACACATATAGGTTCTTTCCTCCCATTTGTTATGACGTTCGTTTTTAGAGTAATCCAAGTAATATAAAAGAGGGGATAAAATAGCTAACAAATGAAACCAAAGAATTTTTAAGAAACAAAGACGTTTTTTGGTCCAAAAAACAAAAGAATATCAAGGAGAGATATAGCTGACTTAAGTAATAAAATAAAATCTAACATGAGAAGAGTCCGCCAAAGACACAGGTTGGGATTACTAGAAAGATGTATTCAGACGACCGGAGGCTCCAAAAAATTATTCAAAAAATTTAGGGCACAAATTTAGTGAATACCCAATATCACAGAATTGAAACCGCATTGTGAAAAAATTATGATAATAGCCACCGACTTTTTCCGAGAGTTGTATGCAAATGAAAACAACAGCCAAACAACAGACCTACTGGGCGGAGAACAAGTACCTACTAGATATAATACCTGCAAAAGTGGAAAAAGTTATAAAAACTCAAAAGATAAAGCTCCAGGTTTATATTTAATCAATAACGAATTTTTTATCGAAAACAAAGATCATCTTTTACCGATTTGATATATCTATTTAAAGTGTTTTGAAATGTTGCGGACAGTGATAATACCTGATCAGTGGTAATACTGCTAAACAAGAAACGAGATAAGAATAATATAAATGATTATACACATATTAGTTTAATGTCAAATATCTACAAAGTTTTAGCCAAGGTAATTCCTAACACTATATCCAAGATGCTAGATAAAAATCGACTGAGATAACAAGCGCGATTTAGAAGTGGTTTCTCGACGATAGACCATATACGTGGTGAAACAACTATTAGAAAAAAGTAAGGAATTTAATATAACTTTCTACTGCTGTTTTGTATATTACACACAGCATTAGAGCCTACACACTACAGTAAAGCCTTCGACCTAGTTAAACGTGAAGAGATCTGGGAAGCGCTTAAAAACCAGGGTATCGAAAATAAATACATAAGAATAATAAAAAACATATATAAAAACACAAAAGCTGGAATCCAACAAGAAAGGGAAAGGAAATAAAAATACGAAGAGGTGTACGCCAAGGCAACCCCAAGTCACCAAACTTTTTACAGTTGTTCTTGAGAAAGTTTTGCATCACTTGAATTGGGAGAAATGTGGATTGTCAATCAACAGTGAAAATCTGTCACACTTAAGATAAATACAGGTGGTCGCTGAAAAATACGATTAAATTCGTCTCGGTCCTTTTACGGTTTGTATTCAAATTCTTCGCCTTTTAGTAAATGCTAATGCAACATATTCATCAAAATTAAAATCTGAATCCTATCTGCGTAGCGTATGATACTTTCAGATAATTAAGTTTTTATACGCAGATAAAATTTTATCGCATCTGCGTAGTCTGTGACTCGCTTTAGAGGGCGAGTCAAGCCAAGGACCACGCATAGCTCGCATCTCGATTTAGCAGTTTACTAGTGATAGTGATATTGTGGACCAACTTAGATTAGTCAGAGTTATTCGCTTTTAGAGACTAATCGTCTGAACGCCACTATTGTTAGCACGGCAGGGTCACTAACAACTTTATATTTAATTTTCTTTTAAAAACGATACGTACGTGGGAACATGTATTTGTAGACCATTCAAATACTTGCTCCGTGCGGAATTCGAACCCGCGCCCCTTAGCGCTGCAACTCATTAAGCTGGAACATTATAAATTATATTCTTGCTTTTGTTTAGTTTTTTGTGGACAACATCTATGGACTGCACTGGCAACTTACCATATTATGGTAAAACTGTTTCATTTCTCTTACCTAAGTGTATTTAAATCCAAATGATCAGCCCCGACAAGAAGCCGTTGTTCACAAGTGTGACGCATTCTGCGGCCCGTTACATGACACCGGCGCCTTAAAGCGTACATTATATCATCCCAATAAGATGTGAAAAATCTAAAAAAAATTATAAAACAAAACACTTGTTCAACAACTTTCGAAGACTTTGCTTTATTTTAAATCGTCGTTAGCTACCGCATGAATAGTTTGTAATGGAAAATACAAACTGTTTGCATGACCATTTATTGTTTAATTTAAATGAATAGTAACGGATAATGAAACGTTTCTTAAAAAAGGAATCCGGTAATAGAGAACAGTATTTTTGGAAATATATAACTTTGATCTTCGTTTCCGCAACTCTGTCTGTGCTGCCATCAGTGCTCATATTAAATTTATATATTTTTTAATCTCCATAGTGGAGAAGTATTCTCAATGCGTCTGTATTTTACACCTCGAACGCGAAGCGGAGAGGTTGGGCTCTACTGTCCATTTTTTGAAATCGCTCGTTTCACCTACGTTAAGGCGGAATAATCCGCCTTAACGTGAGTGACCCGAGTGAATTTAAAATCCCGAAACTGAATTCCGTATTTATGTGACGGGCCTAATGTCTGCCACACACATACGGAATTCCGTTTCAGAATTCCGAAACGAAATGTACGGGTCGCCCACACACATACTACACTACCGTGAGTGTGTGATGGGTCTTTGATTTTATATGGACTTGCTTGCGGGCAAAACGGGATTCCGTATGTGTGTGTAGCCGACCCGTTCGTTTCGTTTTGGAATTTCGAATGTATGTGGCGGCCCTCAATCGTGTTTATTATTTTACATCGCACTAATATTTTATGGAAAGCACGTGATTAAAAAAAGAAACATTAATATTACATTCGTTTTAATATTTATTTATAACAAAATTTTGCTCCTGTTACTATAACAGCATTTTATTGAAATCAATATGATATCTTTTATTATCATCCTATGTCTTTTATTTAATATTATGAAATACTTTAAAATGTAAAATGAGAACTGGCAACTCAACTCGCTGATTTTTTTAATTCAACGACACTTCTTATTATAATAGAAAGTCCGATAAGAAATTATATTGTGGATTTCGTTTAGTCTGTGGTTCATATAGTTTCTGTGTACATTATATCTCGAGAACTACTTAATAAAACGTTGTAATTTTTTCTTTCACCATCTTCAGAATCATACATTCCTTTCGATAATCACTTCTGTAATCCATTTGAAATATTACATTGAGCGTTTGGTGTGTACACTTTTGGATTTTCCAATTTTTTATGTATGTTCGGGCATATATTGTATGAGCTGATTTTAGCGATCTTTCTTTTATATAAAGTTTTATATATTTAATAATATATAAGTTATACCAACTTTAGGGGTACCATACAAAATTTAGGAAAAAGTCACACCTGAGGGTAAAAAATAAAGTTTTAAAAATATTAAAAAGCGACTTCAAAAAGTGGGAGTTAATGGGGAACTTAATACTTTAATTTTGCGATACACTATCCCCACACTATCTCAACACCGACTTCAGAAGGTGTTTTGGCTCGCCACTTACGTAACGGTCGGTTGGGGTGTAGCGGTGGTTCTCATGTATTTTTAACCTCCGCAATCTCTTCTCTAGTGGCTCCAAGAAGCTGTAGTCACAGCGGCCACACCCCGGGCAACCACGTCAATGGGCTAAACCTAGAGAAGGGGACCGCATCTACGAACATCTGTAGATGAGTTATCTCGGATGATTCCCGCAAACAAAAAGTCTGCATCGATATCACACATGCATTGAACTATCGATGTAGCAGGGTAATGCGAAAAGCCTTAAGAGCATTTATCAGAATCCATGTAGTGACTAATGGCCTTTTCGCTGCATCCCATCATCTACCGAACGTACTGGTTTACCAGTCAATTTGGTTAAAGAGGTAGGGACGAGTGAAGTGGACTTGCACCCGCGCAACCGCTTGTCTCCTATAAATAAGTTCACGCGGAGATGACCCTAGCTATCACTTTGTCGGATTTTGAACTTCGTAAAGTCCTGCGGCGATGGGGTGAAGGCGGTGTCAGTCATCGCAGAGCTGTCGTGTTATCTAAAGTATTGTGTCTTCGATAGTGTAGTGGTGTTGGGAGTTGTGGTGTTGGGATTAGTGGTGACGGTGATAATGTACGCAATCGATGAAGGGCGGAAGGTACTCTACAAACTAGATAAGACATCATTTTTATTTTACACGCGGGTCTTAGCTAATTATAAACATCTTTAATCTAATGGTCTCCGCGAAGTAATGCCTGCTCCTATTATTTTATAAAGTTTAATTTTGTTATCTGTAGTTAGCTTCTTTTCAGATTCTTAATAACTATTTTTATTAAATTGCCACTAAGCAACGTTGCGTCGCAAGGATTAAGGTCACCGTAAGTTATTAATACGCAAACTATGATCCAGTAAAATAATGAAGTTTATAAATAAATTGTTTAAGGCCGATAAAGATGAGTCATTTAAGTAGGTACTAACTTTGTCTTCAGTAGCTTGATCCGTACCTAGACTTAGTACTCAGTTTGCAAATTTTTTGCCGATAACAGTTGGAAAAAAATCCTTATAAGAAGGATAAAATTCTAGTAAATTATTCTATGAATTATTCGCTTATCTATCACCTTTGTCAATGTCATCATTAAGGATAATATTTACCTAATTGGTTTCGATCACAGAAAAATATTCTCAATACTTATAAAGTTTTTAATTGCATTTTTGTTTTGTTTATTGCTTAAAGTTCATGCAGAATTGAATAAAGAAATCTTTGCTTTATTTCGCATTTGTTTTATATTAAGACTTTATTGTTATGTGATACTCTTTTATTTTATGATAAGTATTTATAAGTAAAATTGCATGTATTTTGTATGAATGTGCAATATAAATGTGTCTTCTTTCTTTTTCTATTCTAGGATGCTATCGACTGCGCAGAAGATAATATAGTACCGCACGTGTACATGTACGTTTTATAGAATGAGGGTGACAAACGGGCACGTAGTCCTCCTGATGGTAACTCTTTAATTATATATATAATCAAAGTGGTAACTGAATGCTAGCCTATAGATATTTACATCTATTCTCGATTGAGAATGAAAACGCAGATGCGCGGTCATCCCTAAGGATTAAGATAGTACGAGTATGCCTTGTTCCTAGTAAAAACGGATCTTGAGTTATGTTTACCACCATACAAAATAGCAGTATCAAGCTACTATTTTACGCTGGTATTATGTTACAGCGTAGCCCTTCCCCGGTCGAGCAGACCTATAAATATCTATGAATGTAAATTCGCTTCAGAAGCACGGGATTAAGTAAGAACAAACTGCGCATTTTCGCAAGAACTTCGATCCCTATCTTGTAACTAAGCAACTCAAGGATGTGCCGATTCTGTTGCATAAGACAGCGTACAGCGCAGTAGTATAACGAACGACGGTGATACTACAAAACCTCGCTCGAAGTCATGTGCGAGGTCATTGAACCTGCGTAGCTGCTCGCGCAAGAAAAGATTTTAGGTAGGATGCAGTGTAAAAGATACAGGGACACTCACAACACATCCACACCTAAAAGCCAACAATTTCAGTTTTTGCACAAGTGTTGACTCCGGGTGCAATTTAAAGCCATCCGGGTGCAATTTAAAGACACCCATGGGTGCAAATCAAAGGATCCGTTAGGTACTTTTGTACAAGACGTTGCAAACCTTTTAATCTATTTACTATTTTTTTAAAGAATATTAACAATGCTATAAACATTACTAATATTCCCCTTAACCACTCGTGGTAAGCTTAAATTGCTTGTGTTACGAGTGGTACACGCCAGTAGTCGAATGGCGGATTCGAACCCACGACCTTTTTGAGTTCGCAGTCGGCGCCCTGCCATTAGGCTACTGACGCTTTTAACTGTTACCGGTTTAGTTTTTTTAGGTTAGAATTTGAGAATTTAAAATTTGAGCAACATGTTCAGACTAAAATCGGTAAATGCTATGGTTCGTTAAAAACTTTGTATAAAATTCGCTCATTTCTAAAACGTGACATAAGACTGCTGCTTTGTAACAGTTTAGTACTATGCCACCTTCATTATTGTGATATTGTTTATGGTCCATGCTTATTTAAAAAAACTGTGAAGATTTCGAGATGAACTGTGAAAATTCCGCTCAAGACTACAACTGCTCGGGGCAAACGGAGCAACAAGACCAAGGCGACCCCTGCGCTGACGCTGTCCGTGAATTTCTGTAATATCAGGGGACTTCACTCTAACCTAAACGCCGTCCACTACCATCTCGAGACGGCGAGGCCGACTCTGCTCTTTCTGACCGAGACGCAGGTGTCCTCTCCGGCTGATGTCTCGTATCTCTCCTGCCCGGGGTACAAACTGGAACACTCCTTTGTGCCTCGGGCTGGAGTTTGCGTTTACGTCAGAGAGGACATCTGCTCTCGACGCCTCGGCAGACTTGAAGGTTCGGACCTGTCCATCCTTTGGCTACCCGTAGACAGCGACGACCATCCGCGCGTCTACGGGTGCCTCTATAGGTCCCATAGCGGTAATGCCGAAACAGACCGACTCTTCGACCACGTCCAAATGGCTGCAGATTCGTTGCTACAGCAGATCCCCTCCGCAGAGATCGTGATCCTCGGCGACTTTAACGCCCATCACGCCGAATGGCTTGGTTCACGTTTAACCGATCATGCGGGGAGATCTGTTCATGATTTTGCCTTGGCATATGGTCTGACACAACTGGTTACTTCGCCTACGCGGATTCCAGATGTGGAGGATCATGCACCTTCCCTGTTGGACCTTCTGCTGACCTCTCACCCGGACGGATATCAGATTTCCGTCGACGCCCCTTTAGGCTCCTCGGACCATTGTCTGGTCCGGAGTGTGGTGCCACTCACGCTGAAATCGCGGTTGCATTCTGCAGGCTGCCGCCGTGTTTGGCACTATAGGTCAGCCGATTGGGATGGGATGCGGTCTTTCTTTGCATCCTACCCTTGGGGGCGGGTTTCCTTCTCGCTGGATGATCCCAACGTTGTTGCGGATTCTGTTGCTGATGTGGTACTTCAGGGTATGGAACTTTTTATTCCTTCCTCTGTGGTGCCCATTGGAGGCAAGTCTCAGCCATGGTTTGGTCGCTCCTGTAAAATAGCATCATGCTATAAGCAGGAGTGCTACCAAGCCTGGGCTGATGCATCATCGTCCCGGGAGTAAGCAACAGCGCTCTAAAAAAGAAGTATAATTCCGACTCTAGGTCCTTCAAAAGAGTCATTGCCAAAGCAAAGTCAGAGCACATAGGCAGAATTGGCGAGAAACTAGTTCGCCTTCCTTCTGGAACCCGTGCATTCTGGTCTCTCGCCAAGGCTGTCCAGGGTAATTTCTGTCAGCCATCTCTTCCATCTCTGCACAGGAAGGACGACTCACTGGCCCATACCGCAAAGGAGAAAGCCGATCTTCTAGGCTCTTTCTTTGCGTCTAACTCGACTCTCGATGACGGGGGGAGTACGCCGCCGACCATCCCGCGGTGTGAGTGCTCCATGCCGGAAGTGCACTTAACACAGCGCTCGGTTCGCAAAGCACTCCTCTCCCTGGACATCCACAAGTCGAGTGGGCCTGACGGAATCCCCCCAATTGTGCTGAGGACGTGTGCTCCAGAGTTGGCACCGGTTTTAGCGCGTCTTTTCCGGTACTCCTACTCCCTAGGCGTAGTCCCAAAATCATGGAAGACGGCTTACGTCCACCCGATCCCTAAAAAAGGCGACCGCTCTGACCCGTCCAACTACCGGCCAATCGCCATCACCTCCTTGTTCTCCAAAACAATGTAGTCCATTGTAAACTGCCAGCTCATGAGGTACCTTGAAGATCACCAGCCGATTAGTGACCGCAAATACGTTTTCGCCGAGGTCGGTCAGCTGGTGATCTTCTGGTCTACCTAACTCACAGATGGGCGGAGGCAGTAGAGTTTAAGGGGGAGGCATTGGCCGTTAGTTTGGACATTGCGAAGGCCTTCGATCGGGTTTGGCACAAAGCGCTTCTTTCGAAGCTCCCTTCCTATGGGCTTCCCGAGAAATTGTGCGATTGGATCACCAGCTTTCTTGCAGATCGGAGCATCAAGTTCGTTGTAGACGGTGCAAGCTCCGATTGCAAGCCTATTAATGCTGGTGTTCCACAGGGCTGCGTGCTATCGCCAACGCTGTTTCTTCTGCATATCAATGACATGTTGCATACCCGTAACATTCATTGCTATGCAGATGACAGCACTGGTGGTGCTCTTTATACCGGCCGAGCCAATATTTCTCGGGAAAACGTCTCCGAGTGCCGGGACAAACTTGTGTCTGAAGTCGAGTCTCTGCTGGACAGAGTCTCGGATTGGGGGCGACTAAATCTAGTCCAGTTTAACCCCCAGAAGACACAAGTTTGCGCGTTAACCGCTAAAAAGAACCCCTTTGTCGTATCCCCTCAGTTTCAAGGCACTCTCCTTGTTGCCTCAGCCAGTATCGGAATCCTCGGCGTCGACATATCGAGTGACGTGCAGTTTCGTGGTCACTTGGAAAGGAAGGCCAAATTGGCCTCTAAAAAGCTTGGCGTGCTCAGCAGAGCGGGACAGTATTTCATGCCGGCACACCGCCTGCAACTTTACAAGGCGCAGGTTCGGCCGCACATGGAATACTGTTCCCATCTCTGGGCTGGGGCTCCCCAGTACCAGCTCCTTCCACTTGACCGCATCCAGCGCAGAGCGGCTCGAATCGTCGACGACCGAGTGCTTTCCGATCGGCTCGATTCGCTGGCGCTGCGAAGAGATGTTGCATCTCTTTGCGTATTTTATCGCATCTATCACGGGGAGTGCTCTGAGGAATTGTTCGGATTAATCCCAGCCGCCAAATTTCGTGAACGCACTACACGGCAAACGTCCCGATACCATCCACACCATCTGGATGCTTGGCGGTCCACCACTGTAAGTTTCACAAGGAGTTTTCTTCCACGTACAACCTCTCTGTGGAATAGTTTACCACCGGCGATTTTTCCGGACCGATACGACCTGGGGACCTTCAAGAAAAGAGCTTACTCCTTTCTAAAGGGCCGGCAACGCACCTGCAATTCTCCTGGTGTTGCGGTTGATCATGGGCGGCGGTAGTCACTTAACATCAGGTCAGCCGCATGCTCGTTTGCCCCTTCTTCTATAAAAAAAAGAATGTGCAGAGAGTGCAGAACGCATGTATGCGTTTTTGTTTTAATATACCGAAAAGGGATAGGATTTCACCTTATTTAGTCAGTAATGGCATTTCAAATATGTGCAATAGTACTAAATTAAAATATGCATGCTTTCTGCACACTCTGCATCACACAAAGTCTCCAAGATATCTGTATGATAAGATAGCCGTTGAAAAAAAAAGTTTGCTTTCAGTCAGAGAAAATAGTCATCGGCTTCCACTACCCAGGATTAGCCTCGCTGGAGCCAGGGGGTGTTTTAAATTTGCCGCTGCTAAAATTTGGAACGATTTGCCACCACCAGTCCGATCTACCCTATTTCCGTCTACCTTCCGACAAAGATGCCGCAAGTGGCTTATTCAAAGACAGTCCCTGGCTCTATGTGGCTTTGATACCCCCTCACATTAGACAACTTTTTTTTTGTATTTAGAAGGTAGATATAATTTATTAATTGTTTTATTTTTATTTTTACTTTTTTATTGTTGATACGTGTGTTTCATCAATTGCCTAAGACCCTGTATGAATTATGCGCAAAGGCTGTGGCAGAATAGCAGGAGTAATGGGTTTCCCGTTACAACTGAGTCACAGACCGTTTTGTCACAACTAAAAAGTTATTATTATATTTATTATACTATATATTTATTATTATATAATTTATATTTATTATTATATAATTATTAGGATCTCTATTTAAATTTTAACATTGTATTTTTGTGTGGCAAATAAATACTTTTTATTTATTATTTATTTATTTATAAGTTAATAAATCGAGTTTTAGTAACATACGCGTATAGGTATTATATTTACCTATACTATTGAATCAAACGTTTCAAAAATAATTGTATTAAAAAAAGACTGGTTTAAATTACTTTTCAATGTGATCAGAAATACATGATGTCATTGTATATGATAAAGTAAATTTTTTGATAAAATAAATCAGCAAAGCGGATAATTACACTCGGAGACATTATTTATGTTACTAATGGGATCGAGATTGATTTTTTGAAATATACTCATTATACTTTAATATAATTTATTTATTTGAAAATATTTTATGTTGAGAGTTTCAAGTTTCGTAACGCTGATTAACTGAATTAAAATCAAATGCAAGTTGCAAAGTCTTAAATGCAAGCAAAACAACCTCTCTATTATTAGTCGGTGATGCATTGAATAAGGCAATACAAATCTCATCGTTTATGGTGCTCACTTAGCAAATTGATATATTGCATGAATAAATTTCTGTTGATGGATTTACCGGATTTACCGCAAAGCGATAATTTATTAGAATATTTCGTAAGCATTTATATAATGCTGTTTATGATAATAATTAATTATTTAAGATAGTCTATACATAATCTGAATAAACCTTTACGGAATTTTGTAAATAAATAATGGAATTATTATATTTATAAATAGTAATAATGGATATCTATAAATAAATCATAATTATCATTTCATCATTTTAAATCGTACATATTTTTATTATATTTCAAACATCAGTGACCAACTATGGTGCAAAACTAAGTAAAGCAATGCTTCAGCCAATACACTTTTCCGTCCCGGTCTGGCCTCCTCTAAGTTCTGAGTGTTAGGGCAGTGTCCTCAATGTGGGTTGGCAGATTTCATATACCTTCAAATTTCTCAGACATGCAGATTTCCTCACGATGTTTTTCTTCAACGCCTAGCACGTCGCATATCAGTGCTTAAAATTGCAATTAACAATTTCATTGGTACCGGTGGGAATCGAACCCGGGTTCAAAGGCAAAATCAAATCTTTTAAATTCAAAAGTGGCTTTTACAAAGCACTTTTGGAAAGTCAAATTATACGTCATCGTTTAACCAAGACCTCACTGAGAGGACACATTGCGAGAAGAAGTGACAAGAAACTCGCAAGTAGACTTAAGCCATAGCTCAAAACTATAAAATCTGGTAAAAGATGGAGTCCAAGAACGTTGCATATTCCTGTGTATTCTACTATTTAAGCAACTGTTATGGCGTTGCGCTTGGCGCTCCTTCATACCTTGAGTGTTTCTACCAACATCAAAAAGGAGGAGGTGTTTATTCGACTGTATGTTCTTTTTATGTGTGTTACCTCAGAACTTTTCTCTTTATGAACCGATTTTGATGATTATTTTAATATTCTGAAAGCTGGTTCTTCTCATGTGGTCCCATATAAATTTAATCAAGATTTGATCCGTAGCATTTTTATAGGAGCCGTGGTAGCTCAGATTAAAATTTAAAATGTAAAATTGCTGTAAAATTTCACAATACGCGAGCAAACCGGGTTCGATCCCAGCCAGCACCATAAAAAATGTTAATTGCAATTTTAAGTGCTGATTTACCACGTGATCGGTGGTGAAGGAAAACATTGTGAGGAAACCTGCATGTCTGGGAAATAAGAAAAAAATTCGAAGACATGTGAAGTTCGCCAACACGCATTGGGGCAGCGCGGCGGACATTTACTTGCCCTAAAACCCTCTCAGAAATGAGGGGAGGCCTGTTCCCAGCAGTGGGACGTGTATAGGCTGTAATTTTACTTTACTTTTATTTTTATATTATTAGGTGACAAACGAGCACACAGTCCGCCTGATAGTAAGTGGATGCTGTGGCCCATAGACATCCCCATTTATCCTCGATTAAGAAACAAAATGCAAATGCGTTGTCACCCCCGAGGACTAAGATGGAATGCCTCAATTCCAGTAAAAAAAGGTCTCCGGTTCTCGCTCACCATAGTACGAAACACAGCATTACGCTGCTACTTTACGCTGGTATTCTGTGAAAGCTTAGTCCCGCCCCGGTAGAGCCGACCCATTCATACAACTATACAACTATAATATAGCTGCAGCGTAGCTCTACCAAGTACGAAAAGGCCAGTCATTTTTGAGTTATCTTTAATAATACGTATTTAATTGACTTCTAATATATTGATGATATTTTCATTTTAATTATAAATATTGAAATCGGTTGTACAAACATTTTAATTTTGTCACTTATATAAATAGCTATCAATTTTGCGGAAGATATTGTAAGTGAAGCGTGTGTATGCATTAAGATAGTACCACAGTTTACTTTAAACTGTCATATTACTATATAAGCCGGTATTAATAAAAAAATAGTTCTCAAAACGAGTCTGTCGCTACTTACGGTGACTTTGCATAGGTTTCCCTCCTCCTTATGTCTTACTGCTGTTACGAATAAAATAAATAATGATTAAATTAGTTTACATCTTCATCATCATCATCATATTTTATAGTAAGTCCACTGCTGAACATAAACCACCCCCATAGATTGCCTCATAGGGGTGATATTTGCTACAGCTGCCAGGCTTTTTGGTTGCGTGCCCGGCCAAATTAGACGGTGTCCGGCTTTTGTTAGGCTTTTTTAAATTTGACCATATCTTTACATTTTTCATATAAGTACTTACATACTATTGCAATTATCGAAATTAATATTGTAATGGATATTAAATAATTAATAATAAAGAAAACTGATTTATTCGATGGTATAGTATAGTATAATAGGCAATTCACAATGCTGTGTTGGTCCCTACTTTAACGTATTGTACTGAAAGTTGGCTGTGGCAGAAGAAGCACGAGAGTGAAATCAACGCAGTAGAAATGCGGTCCTTAAGGAGTATGTTGGGGCTGAATCTGAACGACAGGATAAGAAATTGTGTAATAAGAGAAGAGTGTGGTTTGCAAGATGATGTTGTGACCAGGATTAAGAAAGGAATGCTTCGGTGGTTTGGTCATGTGGAAAGAACGAATGAGGAAAGAGTGACAAAGAAAATTTAGGTTGCAGAAGTGAATGGCAGAGTCGGAAAGGGACGTCCTAGGCGAAAATTTATCGATCAAATTGGCGCTTTATTGAAAACGGGCCAAATTAGGAGTACCCTTAACCGACGAGTATGTATGCGTAGGTGTATGAATGTGAAGGAGGCGAGAGAGGTGTGTCAGGATCGTGCCAAATGGAAGTCTGTAGTCTCTGCCTACCCCTCTGGGTGACAGGCATGAGTGTTTATGTATGTATGATTTATTCGATTGTTGTTATTTCGTTAGAACTTAAGATTTTACGGTAAATAATAAAAAGCATCGCTTTACTTTAAAAAAAATGTCTTTTACTAAGACAAATAATAAGGATGTCCGGCATTCTTACCAAAATGTCCGGCTAAGCTAGCTGGTCTGCCCGGCTTTTCGGTTTTAAGACATGGCAACCCTAGTTGCCACGCATGGGAAGCGGGTTGGGAATCGTAGTTTTTT
The DNA here is from genome assembly GCA_036936625.1 of Parnassius smintheus behrii. NCBI lineage: Eukaryota > Metazoa > Arthropoda > Insecta > Lepidoptera > Papilionidae > Parnassius > Parnassius smintheus. Next base: position 39,661,205 of record JAUPFT010000005.1, on the reverse strand, counting down.
ATTAAGTTGTTATCAGGTTGGTGCTCTACCCATCTCCTGTTTCATTTCGCTATCACCTCCTACGATACCCACAGGCTGGTGTAGTATAGTGGATTGTCTTACGCCGCCCCTACACGGTTGTACTATCGTAAATTCCTAATTAATATTGACTAGGTGACTGTGAAATGAGAGGAGGCCTGTTCCTAGCAGTAGTGTTACGTGGTAGAGCATACTACAACTATATTATTGGTATAGTTGTAGCATGAAGGGTCGGCTCGACCGGGGAAGGACCACGCTCTCACAGAATACCAGTGTAAAATAGCACCTTTACGCTGCTGTGTTTCGTATGGTGAGTGTAGAGAACCGGAGACCCTTTTTACTGAAAACGAGGCATTCCATCTTAGTCCTCACAGGTGACAACGCACTGCACCCCCCTTTCCCCAAGGAGCGTCGCTTCCGATACGGCAAAAAGGCCCTACCAGGGCAAAGCCAGTCTCAGGTAGTGTTTAGTGAGTAAGCATTCTAGGTCCTACAGTGGGTCTCACACAACCACGCGGCCGGCTGCGTGGTATGCTTAGAGCATTCATCACCTCCCTCCCCCGTTACCGGAGGGTAGCCTTTTACTTTGCTTCTGGGTGCAAAAAAAGTGACAACGCATTTGTAATTTGATTCGTAGTCGAGGATATATCTAGATGTACAAAATGTACAATGATGTTACAAAAACTATTAACTTTATTTTGTTTGTAAAACTTATTTTTGTTCCAACTACCATTAAAATAGGCAAATTATAAACACTGCTATTGTTTTAGAATGATGTGTTCAGGAGAACACATCATTCTAAAACAATTATAGGAATAATTGGTAGTACATAGTAATTTATAGATGTAAAGCATGTGTTAGAAGTAATTTAATATGTACAACTGTTGGAGATCCATACAAATAAATAAATAAATAAATGTCTATGGGCCACAGCAACCACTTACCATCAGGTGGACTGTGTGCTCGTTTGTCACTCTTCTCTTATAACAAAGTACGTATATAGGCTGTATCTTAAATTGACTATGTAAAGTCATTCCTCAATAAATCTACGTATGGCATTAACTGCTATGGTTTTTTTAAACATGTGGTGACAAAAGAACGTACATTCAACCCATTGGTAAGTGTCACAGTCCGCAAGCCATGCACACCTGCAGCCAATCTCAAACAACGAGGCTACCGATGCATTATTACCTCTGAGGACTAAGAAAAAATATCTTACAGCCGGTATTTATTCTGGCTCTGTTTACCTTTCACAGCGGACACACATAAGCAGAAAAGAACTCCCACTTACGAACTTCTACTCCACTAAGAAAAGTTGTTCTGACGTTTCCTAATGTCCGTCTATATGTGTGTCACGCAATATGTTCAGTTAAAAGAAACACTACTAACGAAAATTGTTTTAAAATAATGTCATACAGACCGAATTTCGGTCACGGCGGCCAGTCTCAACGGAGATTAACCATTTGCGCAGGATAGGGTTATATTTTTTTTATTTTTTAATATCTTAAGGTTTAACAATGTTTGATTACACTGTATTTAACAAAATGGCTTAAGAACTAACTTACGTAGCTAAGTGTAACAATCGTTTAAGGTAAACACCACATGCATCGAGAAAGATTATAGATACGAATAAAAGAAATATAATTACCTAATAGTGAAAATAAGTATATGGTAAAAAAATATTGTCTAAGTGTATGTGCAAGTACAGCTGCACTCTCTATTCTCTCTCATAATCCAATGGGACGGTAAACCGACACGACCGCAGAATCAGGCACAGGAACAACGGCTTTACGTGCTTTCCGAGGCACGGGGGTGTAACACCGCCAACTTCCTGACTTCGGGCAGCTACTGAGAATTTCTTTACAAAAACCCATTAAGTGATTTTGGCCCGACCCGGGATTCGAACCCGGGACCTCATGATCAGCAGTCGCACTACCATAACCGCTAGACCTACGAGGCAGTCAAAGAAATGAATAACATAAGTTTAATTTGCACACACGAATGTGGCAAGCGTGCCAAAGCATATTTTAGCGAAGCGATAAATTGTTTGAACGGTTACCACTTACCACCACGCCGGCACCCATTACCTGCACTGTCAATGGCTGCAAGCGATTTGTTATTTGTTATTTATCGTCGTAAAGACGAGTTATGCGGGGTATTTGTGTCACAGAATGCACGACTCCAACCATGTCCTTACTATCCGATCGGAATAGAAGACGTAATTTGTTTTGTTTTCTTTTGCAAAAACATTCCAACATTCTTGGATAAATTGAAAATAGCGAAGATTAAGTGTTTATGTTTTTTTTATTTAAAAAAATGGGGACAAACGAGCACACAGTTCACCTGATGGTAAGTGGTTGCTGTGGCCCATAGACATCTACACCTATCCTCGATTACGAATCAAAATGCAGATGCGTTGTCACCCATGAGGACTAAGAAAGCATTCCTAATTTCTAGTAAAAATAGTCTCCGGTTCTCTATACTCACCATACGAAACACAGTTTACGCTGCTATTCTGTGAGAGTGTGGTCCTTCCCCGGTCGAGCTGGCCCATTCGTGCTACAACTATAATACTAATACGAGTATAACGGCAGCATGGCTCCATCACGTATGAAAATATTATGTAACTCACCCTTAAATATTTCGTTAGTCTTCTGAAATTGTAAGTTATTAATAATTATAAATTCTCTTGCCTGCCACCCAGAGGGGCAGGCAGAGACTATGGACTTCCATTTAACACGATCCTGATACACCTCTCTCGCTTAGCTCATTTTCATATATTTTTACGCATATATACTGTTCTGTTTTAAGGTAACATATTGCTAGATCATCCGAATCACAATTTTTAAGCTAGTTCCTGGCTATAAACGAATATGATGTTAATTTAATCCGAATCTAACACCATCTCAAGTCTATGGTTAGTAGCTTTTCGGATACAAGAGCCATGACAAAATAAGTTAGTTACACTTAGTTTGAATCTGACACGTTATGGTTTACAGTAAAGGCTAGATAAATATTTATTGATAAATTTAAATATCGAACGGTTTTTATTGAAAAATCTTTGTTTTTAAGTACGTGTAATAAATATGCCATTAAAAACATAACTTGTAAAAAAAACCAAGTCTCGCAACTCAGTTCTTCTACCGTAAAAAGTTGTGAGACAAGTCGGTTAATTTATTCAGTCCCTAATTAAGGGTCCTTCTGTTTTAAGTTATTACGTAATTAGCTAACCTAACAACATTTCATAGTGACCATATCAATGTTAAAAATCTTTTATGTTTTAAATATATAGATTGACTTGGCCATCACATGAAAACACAATGTATCTCACAAGTAATACATATTATATTAAATTGCTTAGTGCGATTGCCAGACTTAGTTTTTTTATGTTTTTGATGGCATCTCATTTCTTTTTGTAGATAAGATAGTCCTACTTTTTTATCTTTCCAGTGCCTGCTACTTCTTGAATAATAATGAAATATCTACACCTATTATACATATGTATACAAATACACTGATTCATTCACAGCAAATGTAACTTTGTAATTTTATATATTTATATGATATTACAAAGTTATTTATGCAGTTGATGTATCTGGAAAACTGGACCGAAATTAAAAAATATTTTAGTTTTTCCTTGATTTATACACGAAACCCTAATTGTATTCTAAATTTGAAGCTTCCATGTCTGCTAGAAGTGCCTTAGAGTTTTGATAATCGGTTAGTCAGTAAGTGACAAAATTAAGGAACTTTGACTACTTATTATTCTTAAACTATTGGTTCAAATTGAATGAAATTTGAAGTATACCATGATTATACAATGCGTACTTGGTTACTGAAAATTCAGACTTCTAGTTTTATCCACTACGAAGTTATAGGGGGTCGAAAATGGCCTGAATTGCTTCGAGAAAAGTATGGTACGGACGTTCCGCGTTTTTGCTCGACTTGGCGGGTGCACTGCCGTGCCCCCAGTTTATATAACATTAACTTTGATATTAAGAATTAGTAGAAACGGAGCACAGTTGTCGTAATTTGCACATTATAGTTTACTGTGAATATAAAAAGATTCAAGACCTAAAGAACGTTTTGAACTTCTGGCGACTACGTTTAGTCTGTTAGTTCACGAACATCAATTTTTAATTAATTTGTTAAATTCAAAAGAGGAACGGAAAGCTTTGAAGAATGTGTGAAGCCAGGGCAGATGCCAACCGTAATCACTCAAAATAAGTTTGAGCGGTCAAAAAACTTTTGATTAATCCTGGCGGAGTTTCATAAGAAGCTGGGTATTAAATCAGCTGCAGCGCAAACCAATGTTAATAACCAACTTTCTCTTTGTTAGCATTCTCAGAGATGGGTGTCACTCAAACTTTGAGCAGAATTGCTGACATGATAGAGAAATCGTGAAGCCAGTCAGAAAAAAAAACATTGCGATAGACTGCCTGGCGATGCAGAATGGCTATAACAACGACGATTCAGAAATAAAGCAACAGTGTCGTCTCGATCTTTTGCAAGACGGGTCGTATCGCTATTGTAGTACTAGAGAACGATTCTCAGTTTGAGTGGGAGTGTGGATACGCCACCTCTACAAGGCGATATAATTTTTTTTGATTTTATACAAATAATAATAATTCCTGTGCTGTGGGTTTCGTAAGAGACGACAGAGGAAAACTAACTAGGAGAACAATTTAAAAAAAACTGTGGCTGCCGACCCGCCGGTCGCAGGTAATCAGTGGGGAAGGCCTATGTTTAGTAGTGGGCTTTCGATAAGCTGCAACGGTATACAAATAATAAATTTATTTCTCTGATTTGTCAACCATGACATATTATAGAGAAGTGACATAATGTCACGATACTCTAAAACTTGTTGCAGTAATGTGTCATCTAGCATTAGATAGAAATTATGGAAATGACTTAACAGAAAAATTATCAGTAAATTACCAACACGGTTTTATATTGAAAAGCATCAGTCGTATTTACTGATAATTACCAATGGGCCGACAAACTATTTGGTCTTACGATTCGATTTCGGCGAACTTCTGAACTACGTCCGTCTATACCTTCCTTCCGTTTATATTTCCTTTAGTCCAAATTTTGCAAAAAATTATATAGTTAAAAGGTTATGGTTGTTTAATTTTAAATGTATTGCAAGTGAAAACAATTGTTTAAGATTATCGCAACCTTCTCATGAGCCTAAAAATAGTCTACACCTAGTTATGGGTTACATAGTAAGTCCGCTCCGTTATCATAGTGAAACGCTCAGCACATGGATTTCAATCGTACCTAATAACAGACTTTTCACACCTATGAAGCTGAACTGGGAACTAAAATGGGGACTTAAGAGAATTAAGAAATCTACATTTTCTTTAAACTTTCATTCAGTTGTTGTTTTTCAATTTCGGGTGAAATATTCTCTTTATAAAAAAGGTTCTCGGGAAGCAGCCTCGTACAGGCAGCCGAAGTGTACGGCGTCCCCCCTGGTAAGACATGCAGGAAGTCGATGGATGTAGGTGGCTCAGAACCGTGTTTTGTGGTTTTCCTTGGGGTTCTATGTTCAGCTTGTACTTGTGAAGGGCTGTAATGATGATGATGACGATGATTCCCTTTATGTCGAAACTAGAGTTGCGATATAGAGAATGGAGAGAATACCCAGTATTACTTGAAAAGAGTGTAATAACTGTCGGTTTTTATCGATGTGCTCAGTCAGAATATTCGTTTTTTTTTAATAGAATAGAATGACAAACGAGCACACACTCCACGTAATGATAAGTGGATGCTGTGACCTATAGACATCTACATTTATTCTCGATTAAGAATCAAAATGCAGATGTATTGTCACCTCTGGGGACTAAGATGGAATGCCTCGATTCCAGTAAAAAGTAAAGGGTATGCGGTTCACAGGAGCATTGAGCTGCTATTTTACGTTGGTCGAGCTGACCCATTTGTGCTACAACTACAATATAGTGGCAGTGGGGCTCTACCACGTAAGGGTTTAGTTGAGAACTAAACTTCACTAGGTGCTAGGACTCCGTTCCTGTCCAGGAGTCTGTCTGGGGAGGTCCCACCTCTTACTTATTTCTGCCATCAAATAGCAGTGGTTGCAATCCTGTGTTCCAGTCTGGAGGATATACAGAGTCAGTTATGATAGAGAGAAAGAAAGAATATGAATTTGTTTTCTAATGACAATATATGACATAAAAGCCGTACAATATAATATGAAATTATTAATTTCATAATATATTGTACGGCTTTTTTGTACAGAATTACGTTTAATATAGCTGAAGTGGCAATGAACCGGCGATATAACTGGAATAACTGACAACCAATCCGGCAAAAAGTTTCTTGAGTGGCAGCCTCCTACCAGTAGACAAAGAATAGGACGGCGCCTAATAGATGGAGTGACAACCTGGTAAAAATGCAGAAAGTCGATGGACGCTGGTGGCTCAGGGCCGTGCTTTGTAATATTCATACATAATTACAGGCGTGAGGCAATACATATTAATCCTCAGAGGTTACAGCATTTTGTGTTTTCTTTGTTTGAAATTTACTGTAGGTGTCTATGGAACACAGCAGGCACTTAAGATCAGGTGGACTTTAAACCCATTTGGTACTTCAGTTTTATAAAAGAAAACATGGGTTTAATGTGTGTAAACTAATACGCGATCGCGACATCAGATGCACGATCTGAGGTGGCCTAATAATAGAAATCTCAAACCCGTAATATCAAATTCCTGGAGGAAATTTTTTGAGCCGGAACTTTACAAAAGGTATAACAATTGATACTTTATCAAAAACAATATTTATATTTGAGTATTTTGCACTCAACTGTATATTATAATATAAATATAGGACTTTAATCGAACATTCGTCGAATGAAATGAGTTTTTCTGTGCAATATGCGTATTTAAAATGTAGTAGTAAAAGAGTACTCCGCGAATATCTAATGAAAACTAAGATTTCGCTCTGCATGAACATGCAGTGATACGTGACGTCTGGCGTTCATAACAATTTGACAAACCCATAGAGGAAAGTAATATACTGGGAATATATGGGACAAACCCATGTCATTATCCTCTAAACTGACCAAAACCTTCTAAAGGTCGCTATTAAAAAAGTACGCTTCTGTCCACAACCTTTAGAAGGTTGCAATTTACTTATAAACTTCAGACTCTATCTCCCTCTAACTCGTACAAGATTGTTTTAATATCATTAACCTACTTATCTCGGTATGGAATTGTCGCTATTGAAGTACAAAATGTGCCTTTTTTGTGCCTGTTTCGAGCTTGTGGTGTAAAAAAATGTACGCAGAGTTGTTTTTGTTTATTATTTGTAGTAAAGTGTATCTATCTTATTGTAAATAAAATAAATATTTATTTAAATAATTGTTTCTTTTTTACATTTTTAATTCACCAAACTGGAAAAAATCGCTTTTAGCATTTTTACCATGGAATTTAGAAAATATAAAAGAGGTGAATGTACACATTTACACATATTCTATTAGCTTACTTAACAATAATTCTAACAACATATTATTTTATAGAGTTTCCATTCATAATTATAAAGATATTGCTCACTCGCTTAGGGTTGGACGTATGCGCCAAAGCGACCATTTGGGCCGGGACAGTTGAGAGGATAAATAGTGTCAGGAAGTCCCGAACGCGCTCCACTCAGACCGAATAACATAAAGTAGAACCTTTGTACGAACTATACAGGGTTATTTTTCAAAGAGTAGCCAAACATTTTTTTCAAACAAGTTTAAATATATAAATAGTAATATACATCTATTGCAGTTTTTGAAAATACGAGTAAATAATGCTTCTAATTTTATTTGAAATTATCCCAAATTGAATGTGATTTATGGGCAACAACGTTTTTCCCTTGCGATCGACCCTTACGAATGTGTTCGTGCGCAGTTATAATTAGGTAAAATAATGCATTACCACGAATTTTGAATTCAAAAGATAAAAAGGACAGAACGTTTGAGAGTTTTTTAATTATTTTTTCTTTACCGTTTGCCTATACTTATTTTGAACCTTCTCTGTAAATTTAGCCGATTATTACAAAATAACGTGTTATATTAGTAATGTACTACGTATTATGTAAACTTTTCTCTTATACGACCACTTCAAAGCGAACAAAATTATATTATTATGTAACCTTAACATGTTTTACATATCAATTTAATCCCAAGCACACTTAAAATCTCATAAAAGTTCCGTGTCGTCGTATTTAATTTAAATATTACGGTGCATTTGATAAAAATGCGTGCTACGCATCATGCCGTCGCGTCATGTAAACAACATGACAATCTTTCAAAGTAATTTGAACTCTATCGTGCTACCTTCTGCATGAGAAAATTCGGATATTAGATGTAATAAAAGTTCCTTTGTGTTCGTTAAAGTTAAATAAGATAAGTATAAATAAATGAAATAATTTAATTTATCAATTATTATGGTACTCATATTTTTGACGAGAAACATAGTCGCTGTAGGTTTGCTTACATACGTAACCATTAGCTGCATGCATAAGTATGGAATTCCCAAGATGTTGATAAAGGCTTATCTCCGTGCCCTTATTCAGAAGATTGAACGTTAAACAATCTGTCCCAGTAAAGACCTCGCATCATTTTAATTATGACTGATCAGATAAATGGTTTTATAGCTGTGAAATTTAGAAAAAGTGAAAATATGTGCTGTAGGTGATATCGAAGTATCACAGCCTTTACAAATATAAAATTTTATTTATTTAAAACATACTTTAAACAATGACAAGCTATTACCGGTACCGTTACCGCCTATTAAAGTGCCACTGCTGACCATAGGCCTCCCCCATAGATTGGGGGGATATTTGCCATAGTTGTCACGCTTGACGGACTGGTTGACAAGTGCAGTTTTTATTTTTAGTCGTCATTAGGAAGACGCTGCTTTCCCGACTTCTAATTTGTTTCCCTTCTTTGAGGAGTCAATACCCCATGACATCCCGTGGGTGTCGTAAGAGCGACACCCACGGGATGATATGGGGTATTGAATATTCTTACATCGCCACTACACGATTTTGATAAGCTATTATAAAGTTTAAATAATGAATAAAAGTCAGTCAGTACTAACCCAAGTCTTCGTATCTTATTTACCGTCATTTCTACATCGAATGTTGCAACTTTAGCTTATAAGTTATGTTAACTTCGTCACAGTCACGTATGCTGTTTAATTTTTCCCATGGAAACACCTTGGCACCAAGTGATCGCTTCTAGTTATTACAGTCGTATTCAAGTCTGCTAGACTACTGGCAGTCCGCGAAAGCGTGACTGCTTTCAAATTAATCAAACCTCACTAACTGATTAGACACGATTAATCATTGCGGGTAGGTTAATATGCAATATAGGCTACTTAATATTCGATTGATAGGAGAGAAGTGTAAACATACAAAACGTTGCCAACAGAGATTCGTTGGACTTGTATCCTGGGGCTGCGCAGCATCAAAATAGTAAATAATGGTAACGAGATGCAGTAGCAGCCACGATTTGAATAGGCAAGTACCGCCATGTCAGGAGTTGTGATGTAGGTCGACCCCGTCACGCACGCTCGCGTACGTCGCTGCAATACGCACGTTACGACTGCCTGTTACTATTGTTCTCACCAGTCGCCCGTTGTAATATCTCACAATAATGTCTTTCTTCGGGCGACGGCTGATTGAATAATAAGATGCGACATAAAGAAGCGCTGTTTCACGTCTTTCGTCTTTCACTACACGTATGCTCGCGATTGTGTTCGCGCTTAAGTACATCTACAACAATTACTCTTTATTGAAGTTCTACGTTTTGCATGTGCAAACACTTGTATGGGTATGACGAATACAATATCAACATACAATATTGGTTATATTTAGAAATCTATGTATCTATCTATGAATATATCTTATGTTCTAGTTACGATCATATAGCCTAGTGCTTTTGGCAAAAGTGAGACCTCCGCTGTGGGCAAAGCGAATTTTGCGAGGTCTATAACGACGAGTCAAAATGTATTAATTAAATAAATCTCTCAATATTTTTATATTGAAGTAATAAAATTACCTGTTAAACTCAAAATCAAAACTTTTTGTTCAATTTGTGCTCGCTCTACACTCGGTTACGGTCTATACTCTATACCGTTCGCAAAAACAATCTGTAATCGATACTTGATCATTGCCTTTACAACTCATCTCAGATCCACTGCTTTCTTCCATCCAATGCTTCCTCCAACTACAGTCAATGTCCTGAGTCACCTAAATACATGGAATTTCTGCATGTTTTACTAGGTCGTCCGGCTTTCATCCAGCGAAATATTTCGTGTGTTCGTTTTGCTTCGCTTACCAGGACGAGACTGCAAATTGGGTACCTTTCTTCTCTACATATTATTGTTTATTAAAGTTATGGACGCAGTTGTGCCTTCTTGACTGATTTTCGTACCCAAGTATATAGATACCTTTCCATAACTCGTTGATCGGCTTTAAGCTTTCTAATGCGGCCAAAAGTAAATTAGTTAGGCATTAAAATATTATAGGCAAATAAAATACACATTTAATCACAGATCAAGTCAATAACAAAATTAATTATTAACAATAATAATTTTGTGTAAATAAAGCGATTGTTTGAATATGTGAATAGTTATTATAGAAACACAACTTTGCCAACGGCAGTTTGATTAGGTAACAGAAGTTACGATGTGTATCATTGTCTATGATTATTTGAATTCAGATTCAAGATTGTGTTACTTACTTTTGCGGCTGTGTACATCTCTCTAAGAATAATATTGACGATTTAATATTACTACCCTAGTTATGTTTCAATATCTTTCACAAGTCCACAGCTAACAAAGAACAATAAAGTAAATTAATATCATCATTTAAAATGGCTTGCTTAATGGATGAGCTTAAAATAGGCCTCCCCCAAAAATTGCCACAAAACACAGTCTTGAGCCAACCTTTTTCCATCGACTTCCTGCATGCCTTACCAGCTCGTCACTCCTTCGCTTATCGGTACGAGGTTACCACTCTAAAATCTTTCAGTTGGTATTGTGTTGTGAGGAATATATATTTAAATGTTTTTAAAAACTAGGCAGGCCTACAGACGCCGGGCAAGTGGTTGGTGATCGCAATACGAGAGGTCTCGTCTCGTGGACTCTACGCTCCATCACTAGTCTAGCAATTTCATAGCTGTTAAGAACTAAGCAGCTTGAAAGCCATTTACGAATAATGAAACATTTTCTATAATCCCCTTTTTAACACACCTGCCTACTGGACAACGTAGGGTGAACGATGCTTTTACTCCGGCATCACACGACAAAACATAATCTTTTAGTAGGTATTATTTACTTAAACTTTGTCACTTTTCCTTTTAAAGTTCTTTCAAATATGCGGATGTATGTGAATCCAGTTATTTAAAATTATCTGTCTGTATAGTAATATTGTAATATGTAAACAACATTACGCATATAAATAAAATATTTAACTAAGTATCTTACCGCTTTCTCAAGCTCTCATAAAATATTTATTTACTTCCCTACTTAAATACGTCGTGACACGACCGAAGTGAGTGTGTGCTGTCTTTAATTGGAAATCGTATAAAAATTACACCAGCCATTAGCAGAACATTACCAGTAATTAAAACGGTCTGGTGCCAATTTAAGAACAAATGATTACTGTAAACGGTCTGTGCGACATATCTGAGATTTAATTTAAAGGTACATATAGAAAGTACAACACACATTGTTTTTGCTACGATGAGAAATTGTAAATTGAGTTTGCACAAACTATTTTGTTATATGAATTAGTTACCCCCTACACTACGCGCCGCATTAGGACGTTTCTCTTAATGTTGTTAACAAAACAAGGAACTGCAAATGTCGAATTGTGTCCATTGTTTAGGAGCTATGACGCAAGTGTTGACGAAAGGAGATTGACCAATCCATACTGGAGAGACATTACAGTGTTATAGCGATGGTAAATCAATCAAATGTGTCTGACCACACACGCAGATTTTACGATAAATGAAGATGATATTAAGCTTAATTGCGATAAGTAGCTATTGTCGAGTCCAAGTATTACGCATAAATTGTAAGTACTTCGAGAAAGTTGTTGATATTATTCCACTCATTAGCGACTCCGTAATTGCCGTTAGCTTGGTTAACAACACGAAACTCTGTTAGACGCAACGTGACAAAATGCTAGTTACTCATTAAGGTGTCACGCGCGTATTAAGAATTGCATACGTTGTTTTAAACAATTAAACAATCGCGTAATGTGGAATGCAGCTGTCATTTGACTACTGTGAAAGTAACTAGAAAACAACTTAAAAAAATATTAAAAATTCGTATTAAAAAAAATTGAAACTAGAAATTACTATAATGAAACGTTACTGTTTATATACATATAAACACATCAACAGAATCTAGGGATATTTTACATTTTTCATCAAGTATCTAAAAACCTATGAAGAATTTTAAGAAGAATATAGTAAATGGAATATTGATAGGATGATTATTTTAAGGTCTTTAATTAAAATAAAAAAAAAACATTTCATAATTGTATTGTTTTAAATATAAATGTAATTTTTTAATCGCCGTAGAAAATTAGTATGATAAAAATAATTTATTTCTATTAAACTATTAATTTTAATTAAAATATTTTTTTTTATAAAATCTTATTATTAGTAATCAGTATTGCCACCTCTTACATTAATTACACATCGACATCGATTATTCATACTTAAAATTAAATTGTCAATGTGTTACTGCGGTTTCAGATCCCATGTTTTTTGCAAGTGTTCGTAAAGTTGTTGTTCCGTCGTCAAATTTAGCAGGAAATCTCTCAAAGCTTTCCGTTGCCATGTCAGCACCAGCAGATTTGCTCGACAGGATTTAGGTCGGGCGACTATGCAAGCCAATCCAATACTTGAATATCGTAGTCTCGGAGAGCGGCCGACACTAGAAGCGTTATCGTGCATAAATGAAAATTCCTGGCCCATTTGGATTCTGTGTGAGATAATAACAAGCTCTACTACCTCCTCGTGATATTTTTATGCAGTTTGCTGCCTAGGATCCAAACGATCTGTAGTTGGTCCGCCAAGACGAATTCCTGCGCACACCAAGATTGTCTATCCTTGGTGTGAGTAAGTGACCACCTGAGGGTGCCTTAAACGGCTAACTGGAGTTCTCCAAACCCGTGTTCTTCGTGAATCCGGAAGAAACCCAAACCAGGACTCATCGGTGAATTGAACAGCAACAAAGACCATTGTTCGTCACTTCATGGTAAATGGCTCCCGAGCCCACGAAAGCCGCCGACCGCAATTGCCGTTCGCTTACCAGCAGCTGCTGGTCTACCTGCAGCCTTTGTAGTAGTTGCATTGCTGTGATATTGGGTTATATTCTCACGGTCATTTGCATAAATCGGTCCTGTCTCTACGTAATAACACGATATATATATATATATATATATATATATATATATATATATATATATATATATATATATATATATATATATATATATATATATATATATATATATATATATATATATGGGTGAGTGTTTGATACACTCACTCTAGTCAATAGAAATACTTTTTACGAGTTGTCAAAACAACATAAGCATCTGAATTAAAGTACTTTATTTTGCAAATACATGTAAGTCTAATAAGTCAATCGATACATTATTATCACTATTATTTAATTATTTTAAGCAATCGTAAAATTAATTATATTAATAATAAAAAACACAATTTATAAAAACGTACAAATTTAACATTTTGCCCTTAAAATTTCATTAATATTATAGTACACTTTGTCTGCTAAAATGTTTCGTAGTCTTGTCTTTCTGGTTCGACTTTACAAAGACTGCTATTTCTAATATATACAAGGTGCAGTTAATATTTTATATTGTTTAAAATATGGCTTGCAACTATCTATCAAAATGATGCAAAATTAGTCAACGGTTGTTCTATGTATTTAGGTAGGTCATCAATATATAATATAAATAATAACGGTCCGATTATACTCCCTTGGGGAACTCCAAAGCTGACTTTACGTTCTGACGATCGAAATGTATCTTCGTATTTATTAACTTTATTAAAATTCTTAATTTCAGTTATTTGTATTCTATTGTTATAGTAAGGTTCAATAAGGTTAAGCACATTACCCCTAATGCCAAAGGCGTGTAGTTTATATAAGAGGGTAGGGTAGTGGACATAATCAAACACCGGGGTCATATCACAATATATGGCACAAACTGGTGTTCTTGTGTCCATATTATTAACGATATTATGTACAAAGTCATATATTGCCATTTCCTATATCCTTACACAATATGTTATGTTTTTCCACATACTTACATAATTTATTGTAAATGTACTTTTCAATTATTTTTGAAATTATGGGAATGAGTGAAATTGGTCTATAGATCTCGGTTAACTTTCTATTATTTATTTTAAATAATGGTTTTATTATAGAGGTTGTAAGGCATCTGGATATATGCCAGCACAAAATGCGAAGATTAATTATATAACTCAGATGATCACATGTGTCATTAGCCACATATTTTACTACCTTTGTACAAATGTCTGTATAAATAATAATTTCCTCCAGACCAAACTTCGGTCGAGGTCTAACGGCGGCCAATCTGAACTGAAATTAGCCATTTATGCAAGATAGGATTATAGCTGCAAGAGTGAGTGCGTAAGAATTGGTGCAATTTCTATTCCTCACTCTCATAGTGCGATGGAATGGCAATTCGCCGAGAGAGATCAGGCGCAGGACCAACGGCTTTACGTGCTTTCTGTGGCACGGGGTAAAACACAGCCAACTTTCTGACTCCGAACTGCTACTGCGAGTTTTTAAAAGAAAACACAATAACTGATATTGGTCCAACCCAGCATCCGAACCCGAAACTGACAATCTGATATGACATTTGACCAGCAATCGCGCTTAAGTACTACCACTAAACCAGTTAAAATATGATAGTCAGAAACTGTTAGTGTAATAAATATAAGGTTTTCATTGTCGACCTCACCAATAGCACAGTTATAAGACCTTACAGTGTTGTAAAACACCTTTGATGTCCGACGATGTGCCGCCCGCGTAGGTGTAAAACACGGCTGCATGTATACCAGGAGTTGTCATATAATTGTAAATAAAATGAATTTGGATATATATTACTCATTATCATTTATTAACATTATGTAGATACTTATAGGTTAAAAACGATAAATAAACGGTAGATATTATATTTTGCGAAAACGACACTTAAAATTAGTTAAATGAGTACTACAAAACAAGATCGCGCCAACCGCATGTATTTTCTATCAGATTCAGTGTAGTGCGATAGCACTAGTCGGCCTGCTCCTGCCTCGCAGTACCTACCCCCACCGTTGCTCTGTACAGTTAGTTCATTTACCAACCGTAAGGTCTTTAAACTGTGCCCCAAACATCTACATGTATCCTCAATTAAGAATCAAAATGCAGATGCGTTCTTAACCCTGAGGACTGAGATGAAATGCCTCGTTTCCAGTAAAAAAGGGTCTCCGGATCTACCCCGATAGAGCCGACCCATTCGTGCTCGAATCATAATATAACTCTGCAGCGTGGCTTTACTAGGTACAACTTAAATTGAATAAAAGCGACAGTAGCCTAATGGCAGGGCTCGGACCGCGAACTCAAAAGGTCGTGGGTTCGGATCCGCCATTCGACTACTGTCGTGAACCACTCCTAACACAAGCGTTTTAAGCTTACCAGGAGTGGTTAAAGGAATATTAGTAAAGTTAATTAATAGGATTACTAATATTTAAAAAAAATGTGAACAAATATTCAGACCCGGAACTTACCCAGAATTATTTGTAGACCATTCAAATAATACTGTGTGGGATTCGAACCTGTGGACCCCCATAGTCAAACACAAACAATACCAAAACAAACCACAGAATAAATATTAGACCAAACGCTAAACCACTATACTACGGGCCATCAAATGTGTTTCTTTCGTAGACAGAAAAACTATTAAAACGGAGAACCTAGAAAATTAAAATTTAATTTTGGAAATATGAGTCCATAGATATTTGACATACATCTTTCTTAAAATTTATTATAAACTTCCACGAGTCCTTCATGAAATTTAGATAGTGAATTTAAAGTCAGACATGTTACTATTTCCAATATTAGATTAAAATGTGTAAATAAAGTTAGAAAGTTACAGCCTATATACTTCCCACTGATGGGCATAGGCCTCCTCTCATTTCAAAGGGTTTTAGAGCAAGGAAATCTCCGCTACGCTGCCCCAATGCGTGCTTGTGAACTTCACATATCTTCTATTTTTTTCTTATTTCTCAGACATGCAGGTTTCCTCACGATGTTTTCCTTCACCGCTGAGCACGTGATGCTTAAAATTGCAATTAACAATTTCATTGATGCCGGCGGGGTCGAACCCGGGTTGTACGAGTACTGTGAAATTTACAACGAGCACTTAGCTCTGCAGCTGCCACGGCTCTCAAATTTTGTAAATGTTCGATTGCAATGTGATGACAGACTGACTAAAAAAATAGCGTTTCAATAACTTTGCACTATTTACAATGTTTATATTACATAGTACAAGATGCTTTGCATCATTTTTAGTAATCAGCGATAAAAGGAACTAATGGATAACACACATGGCCAGTTCAACTGATCTTTCCAACTGATCAGTTCAAGCTAAGACTGTTGATATTTTTTAAAATATCGGATTTTCGATCGTGTGTCGTCCATAACAAATAAACGTAATTAGCACCACCTGCTAAGAATGAGGAAGCGGAAGCTCAATGTCGCTCAACGTGCTATGGAGAGGGCTATGCTTGGAGTTCCTCTGCGTGATGGACTTAGAAATGAAGGCGTCCGCAGTAAGATCAGAGCAACCAACATAGCCCAACAAATCAGCTAGCTGAATAACTCGATGAACTTACAATTGACGGGAAGGAAAGGTGTTTTGATGACCGTCTGGTAAGGCATGCAGGAAATCGTTGGATGCGGTTAGCTCAGAACCGTGCTTTGTAACATTCCTTGGGGAAGACCTATGTTCAGCAGTGGACTTGTAGGTGGTAACGATGATAATGATAATTATGAAATTAAAACATGTAAACTTTCATAGTATTTTGGCACACTCGTATAAGTTTAAACTTGCCGTGTGGTGGCGACGTAAGATAATCGATAAGGTGGGTTTAGACCAAATGAACAAGGCGATATTGAGCATTTACACCAAAAGAATACCAGCGAGCAATAATGAGAACAACAAGGACTAGAATTCTTGCACAGCATTTAGGGTGGATGTTTGATCATATTTCTAGTTGAGATCTTAGTGGAGACTTCAGTGATAATAGATTGGCTCTGTTTGAGTGTGTAGCCGTACGGGGCGATCAGCGTTTATGACGACACATCGCCGTCTTTTATTAGTGTACGGTATAGCGTTCCGTATGATAAAAACTCTACATTTGTGTAGAAGCACCGGATACGAGTATGTTCGACCAGCGTGCTAGGGGCTTGGCGTTTGACGCGCATATTTAAAACGGTCTCATGTGTGGCGTTCGCTCAAAATATATACAACGCTACACCGCGCGGCCCGCTAAACTCTTTCCACTTATGCTAGACTTGGCCATTATTTTATATACTATGTTACCATACGAAACACAGCATTATTTTGCTGTTTCACACTGGTAATATATAAAAGCGTTGTGCTAACCGACCCATCCGTGCTGCGGTCATAATATAGCTGCAGAGCGGCCCTGCCGTGTAAAAAGTTCTACCTCATTTCAAATTCTAATTAACTTAAAATATAAATGGATAGGTGAAGAGCATGTCCTTATTAAAAAGCGATAATGATGATGATGAAATAAACTATAACCCAACGGGGCCCAATTATATTTATAGATTCTTTTACGTTGCCATCACACGGCAAATTTTAATTCAGATGAGTGTGCCAAAAGACTACGAAATTTTTTATACTTTATTTTCATAATTACCATTTTTATCATTACATCATTCACAAGTCCACATCTGAACCTAGGCCTTCTCCAAGGAATTTTACAAAGCACGCTCCTGAGCCAACTGCATCAAACGATTCACTGCATTGCGCTGCTATTTTATGTAGGTATTCTGTGAGAGCGTGATCCTGCACCGCTCGGGCCAACCCAACTATGATACGTGTTATAACTATAATATGCAGCGTGGCCCTAACACGTAAACTAAAGAATAGTGCACACGGTTCATAGTGTTTTGCCCCGCTCGGCCGACGGATTGGGGTTCGCACTAACGGACGTCCATCCTTGAAGCTGCTTCCCGTCACTGGTCTGGAATTTCTACTATAAATGCGAAAGGGTTATACCGCTTCTGATCTTACGACACGCACGTTTTACGAGAGAGATAGTGCTAATAACTTTTCTCATGTAGCCATGACACGGCAAATAATGTATGTATGTATAGCATAGCAAGTCAGTCTTACGTATAAGAGTCTAATAACGTAAGATAAGTTTGAACTGTTTGAGAACTCTGTCTTTTTAGGTAGTTAAATTTATGTAAGTTTTTTGTTGATGACTATTTGTGGTTAAAAAAATTATTTACGTTTTGGTGGAGTAAAAAAACCCAAAGAGTTACGTGATTTTCGAGAGTCACTTTGGAACTGAGAAATGTCAAGATCTTTTGATCTCCTTTTAATGTATGTTGCAACTCGCTATTAAATGATGGTATATGCCATCTATATATATTATAATCATATATATAACATCAAAGGTGCATTTTAGTTATTTCGAAAAAACCGGCCAAGAGCGTGTCGGGTCACGCTCAGTGTAGGGTTCCGTAGTTTCCCGTCCGTCACAATAAGTGTTCCCACTTATGAGTTTAAAGGTGGGTATCCATTACGTTCGCGCTCCAGCAGCGCTCCGCGCTCCTGCAACTGCTCCCGGTAGTGGGTACTGTTGTTTCCATCCAAGTTCAAAATGATTTTCCTAGAAAGTCCTTATAAAGTTCTACTTTTCAGATTTTTTTCATATTTTCTAAACTTATGGTTCAAAAGTTAGAGGGGGGGACACATTGTTTTTTACTTTTGGAGCGATTATTTCTGAAATTATTGACATTATCAAAAAATGATTTTAGTAAACCCCTATTAATTTATAAATACCTTTCCAACAATATATCGCACGTTAGGGTTGAAATTAAAAAAAAATCACTTCCCACTTTACATATAGGGGGGCTACCCTAATAAAACATTTTTTTCCAATTTTTTTTACCACTTTGTCGGCGTGATTGATTCACATATTGGTACCAAATTTCAGCTTTCTAGTGCTAACGGTCACAGAAATTAAGCGAGGACGGACAGACGGACAGACAGACATGGCGAAACTATAAGGGTTCCTAGTTGACTACGGAACCCTAAAAATGGCTTATATTTCAATAGAATATACAAGATATAATTTAGTTCTGGTGACTTATATTATTAATACAATTAATCATAATAATATTGTTACGAGCTTGAGGTTCGTGACAATAAAAATTGCCGATAAAATTACCTAAATTAACACTTTAATTTACTTTACACAAATTAAAGTTAAAACACTAATAATTAAACACACTAATTCACTTAATTCCGCTCCGAAGCTTCGCTTGTGTTGCTGAGTTCAACTCTGTCTCGATCGCATCTTGCGCCACCTATTTATTTAAATTAGCAAAATATCCGGAATGTTCAAGTAAACATGCGCAAGGTACCGAGATTTCGAGTATAGATTTTCTAGAGACTTAGTTCTTCGGGTGGCGCTGTCGGTTGAGAGTGTGATGTCATTCTCTGCAGAGCTCCCCTCGCTCTCGTTCCTGACACTAGATGGCGCTACTTGACTTATTCACACAACAATATTATTGTCGGTTTTAAGCGATCATAAATAATATATTTATCTCTTATTTATCTCTCGCACTCAGTTCACTCCTGTAATATATAATATTAAATCCAGTTCCCAGCCCAATGTCAAAAACCAAAGTATTACGATGCTAACATTGTATAAAATTAAAATTATAATACAAAAAAAGTAATTTAAGAAAAAGAACACAAATAATCATAACAAATCTATTACAGGATGTGAACATTGAAACAAATTAAGGAGTAAAAACTGTAAGTTCCTGTAACTTCAAGTAAGCGAGAGGAAGAAGTGGAAGTTAAGTTTATGTATGTTTCTGAAATACCCAACCGTGTTATTAATTGCTTCCACTTTTATAGATGTAAACATTACTTTAAAATAATGTGAAGTATTTTACGTTGAGCTATTTTATCCTATTGTTATTTCTTTCGGGAGATGACTCAAAATAATAAAAAACGGGTTGCCAACCCGCCCGCCAAGCGTCGCAACTATAGCAAATCCCCTCTGTAAGGCAATTAATGGGGGAGGCCTATCTTCAACTGTGGACTGTTATTTTAATAGGCTGTAATGGAATGAATTATTATTTACTATGTAATTAAACTGATGATCTTTTTTACCGTCTGGAAAAAATAGGGTGTAACATGTGAACAGAATAAAGCCTGTGCGGAAATTTCACAAAAAGAAATTTGAATTAAATGAATAAATTAATTAAAATCACATATCCACCCTAGATTGTGACCCTGTGAAATGACAAGGTCAATGATGCCTACTAAATTTCTTATTTTAATGCCGTTCGTAAAGTATGTTGGATCGATATGATTTGAATTTCGATAAATTTTAATTTATTTGATTCAAAATTTTTGTTTTTATTTTTAGTTAAATATTGGAACCATAGGCTTCTACCCCGTTCACATGTTATACCTTATTTTTTCCAAACGGTAAAAAATGGCATCCAGTATAATAATTTGCTATATTCTGATAGTGACATAAAGATATGTTACCATCAGGATAATATAGTGAGCATAGTGACGTCCAGCATATTGCAAAGGAATTGAATGGAAGGGAAACTTACGGGGAAAATTAGTAAATTTTGTTTTTATTGTTATTTATTTATTTAAAAAAGGTCCACCTACAATTGTTACAATTTAACATACAAAATCTAAAAGTTATAAGAGAGTTTTAATACTAATTTCACAATTACCGTTAAGTCACAATTAAAAATCCTAAATTACGTGGTAAAGCCATGCTGCAGCTATATTGTAGTTGCATCACGAATGGGTCGGCTCGACCAGGGTAGGACCACGCTCTCACAGAATACCACCATAAAGTAGCAGCTTAATGCTGCTGTGTTTCATATGGTGAGTGTATATAACCGAAAACTCTTTTTACTGGAAATGAGGCATTCCATCTCAGCCCTCAGGGGTGACAACGCATTTGCATTTTGACTCTTAATCAAGAATAAATGTAGATGTCCATGTCCATAGGTCACAGCTTCACCTTACTGTCAGGTGGACTGTGCGCTCATTTGACATCCTTATTCTGTAAAGAAATATAATTATGTTAAGAAAAAAAAACAATTAAAATATTTTAAAACAAAACAAATAGTGATTTAAATATGTATAAAAAGTGTACAAAAATGATTTAACATAATTTGGAATTGTATCTAAAAAGTAAAAGATACTTTACAAGGAAACAAAATTTATATCAGTCCGGCTACCGACCCCATTATAAAATATAATTAACCTAGCTACACCACAGTTGTTACCAACCACAGTCCTACGAAATGAAGGGGCAAGTGGAAGAATGGAGCTCGCAGGGTGCTTTCGATATTACTGAGAACCAAAGGAATCAACATAAAATGAAAGAATGACAAAAGGTGTTAAGTAAGTCCGCCATTTTACATTTATAGAAATGACGTAAGCTAACTTATGACAAATCTGTCAGTGTCAGCTGCGTGCGAATTCCGCAAATATATCGTAATGATAAAAGTTACTTACCTTCCGTCTGAAATATCGTTGCCCAATGGTCAAAATACTAAGCAACTACGATGAATACGTTGCGGTTTGCCTGGGTTCAAAACCTAGTTGAATTCAAAATATGTTCACAATCACATGACAAACTCTAGTTAAATAAAATACAATCCAACCACTGTTGATAAGAGGGCAGGCTGGTTCTTTTCTCGCTCAAAGTCTAAGTATAACCATGCAGCGAGGAAACGCAGCCAGCGTTCTTGGCACGATACCACGGGTAGTGGGACCTTAGTTGAATGATCTAAGAGTGGGCTTGTATGATAATTAAGTTATTAATTTTTTTTATTATAGTATAATTTAATGTTATACGTAACAGTCATTCACGAAGTATCTAAGATATAAATAATAATTTTAATCCAAATCAAATACAATAATTTGTGATTTTAAATAAATATTGGTTCCAGCTGATATTCGAAAGCTGCGCCCTACAACTTAGAAAGCAAGTAAGTGCAAATCGCAAAGCAGAGATAGCAAATCGATAAACCACGCAATTCTCATTATGTGTGGAACGATATCGAACTAATCCGAACCAACCAGCTCACAGAATATCAGCACAAAATGAAAGGATAATGCTGTTATGTTTCGTATGATGAGTGTAGAGAACCGAAAAGATCCTTTTTTACTGAAAACGAGTCCATCTCAATCCTCAAGAGTGACAACTCTTATTTGATGGATAGATGTAAATATCCATGGGCCACAGCATCCACTTACCATCAGGTGTTCGATGCTCGTTTATTCAATTAACGTAAGTGTAGCAATGAATGTCATTTATTAATTTATTCTTAATTATCTTAACTAATAACATCGTTAGCATCCTTTGAAATAATAAAGTAGGAAACTAATTATTGTAATATACGCTATTTATGGCATTTTTCTTAGAAAAGTCTAATGACAAAGTAAACTTTACAAAGATATTGCACGAACTAGGAAATATCTTTATCAGTACTTTAAATTACGGGAAATGAGTATACAAATACACTAAACGAACTATGTTCGATCAGCTTTTGGTATAGTATCATAAAGCTTTAGACCAGTTAAAAAGTTCAAATGCTCTTAATGAATTTAATTTTTATTTTAATTATTGAAATTTTAATAAGGATATTTAATTTATGAATTTATATTTACTTTCAGTGACGCTATGAGTTTAATTCGTTAAATTTTGGAGAGGGTGTCGTTTAATTTGTCGTACGACAATCGTCTCGCAAAATGTGCGCCGGAAAACGCGTGCCATTACAAAATTCATTCCAGATAACTCGTGACATAAATTTAGTATCGCCCTGTCTACAGTTCATAGAACTTGAATTACTCGCGTATACTTGTATTCATGTATAGTTGTTTACATATGTCCGAGACGAGAGTGAGTCAATCTAGAAAAGTCATTACCTTATCGTATTGGAAGTTGCGTTGTGGAGAAATGCATGCACTCAGCGCGTAGGGGACACGTTGGCCTGATGATACCTCTTATCAGCGGGCACAGGCATTGTCCCTACACGACCAAGAGATGTTTATTGATTAACATTCTTGAACTTTGTGCTCGTAAACATACTCGTATTATATCAAATAACTTTATTGCTTGCTAAATATAACAAGGATTTCAATTTTGATCTAGATCATTTCTTCGTCGATTCTTAAAGCTTTTTAATAATTTGTAACATACGTATGAACATATCTTCATGTATGCACTTAGGATCAAAAGTTTATTGGCAACAAAGTACATAAAGCTAAAAGAAAACAACCTTTTTAAATTCCTATAAGCAAAAAGGTAACAACCTGCAAAAAAGAAGTTATAATATGTACATACGCACATACCTATCTCCCGTTTTATTTTACAAATAGTTAAATAAAGTGACAATTCGAGTTAACATTTATAAACGAAGTAGTACGGAACCTAAGGCTTTGCATATCGTTGTATTAATAGATTAAAGTGGATCGGACAGACAAGATTCCGAGCGAAATATATGCTGGATATCTCTGGTGTCCATCTCGGTGTACTTCAGCGCTGTCCCCGGCGAAATTCGATTTACCGCCGGGTTGGCACAACGCAGTTCGTTGTGTGGTTCCGCCTCCTTACTTACAAGATGGCGCGATGGCGCAAAACCAGGGCTATCGACACGCGATATCGCGTTGGAAGCCTTAATAAAGAATTCGTTAGGCTACCACGATCGCAATGATAGTTCTTTATTTTGATGTGACGATCTGTTTGACGTGTCACTAAATACATGACAGAAGTCAAAATTCAATATGGCGACAACCAGAAAAAAGAAAAGTCGACAAGCTACGATAAGTGGAATATCATTGATTAGGTCTTTGATAATCATTTTTAGATTTCTCTAGTCATTTTTTATTTTGAATAACCGTTTAGGATCTATAACGTTTTAAAGTTTGTTAGCGACCATTCTCGCTTAAAGTTTCAAAACTCATAATAAGACTGTGATAAAGGCTTTATATAATCGTATAATGGGTATTATTAATATTTTTGTACGCAATCGGGTAAACTTGCTTATTTATCCGTTTAACCGAGACGCTATTTGTTACAAATTTTTAATTATAAACTCATGACAGGAAAATCACCAAAAAATATGTAATATCAACCTTTGCTACTCCGTGGTAGTTGTCCAATAATAATAAAGAATTGCCTTACAATTATGCTACGCATATCACTCATTACAATACTTGTTAGCTTGTTACAAATGAGCACAGAAGTATACACACAATTTCAATAATTGTAAACTTAAAATTAACATAATTATAAATGCTACTCCACGCGGTATAGTGCCAAGAACACTGCCTGCGTTTCATTGCTTAATGGTTGTACTTACTTAGTCATTGGGCTAAAAAAGAATAAGCCCTCTTACTGCCAGCGGCGACAATCAGTCTCGACGACGGTTTTCTTATTTCTTTAGAAACTTTACCGCGCGTACACACCTCGGACGTATAATCTCTACAGAAAATGTCACAAATGAATTGTCATCTCTCAGAGACTCATATTTGTGCTATTTGCCCTGTTCAGCCAGTCGTTTACCATAGTTGATATTATGCATAAGTTAAATATTTTAATAGTTTGAGCATTAAAATAAGGCGTAAGTGAATATTACAACATTTTCTCCAACTGCCTCACGGGTTTGTGGTGTACATTTTTAAATAACGAACGAGGCTCTGGCAACTCAAAAATACTATGAACAATATTAATGAAGAAAAAACTGGCCTTCGAATCCAGCACGAAACATGTTTATATGACTTAGAACTACATAACATAATTGTTTTGGATCTGTATGTGTGTTCTTGTGAATTGTATGTATTTAAAACATCTCCATGACACATGACAATAGTAAATCATAGTGTATATATAGGGTTAAAATTTAAAAAAAATGGCAAACAAATTTGCGCATTTTAAAAATTGTTTATGTAGATTATATTAAAAAGCTACTTAAGAAGGAGAAAATTAGAAATAAAACGTAAATATTTTTTAGCGTTTGCGCTTTGTTGATTAAATTTAAAAAATGTAGTCATTCAGTCTTGATGGTGTTGTGGCTTAGTTATTTATGATTACTTTGATCATAGTTAGCAAAACACAAAAAAAAATTGTAAAATTACGTGATGTATTTTTATCTAAAACTAGCTCGTTCCGCCCGGCTTTTGCATCTAGACAATAACGTCACCTACTGGTCCAGTGAGTGTTTAAACCATCCAGGGACCCACTCAAGACATAAAAAATCATCAAAATAAGTCGTGCCATATTCGAGTTTTTGCGAAACTAACAGCAAATGATTTTTATATAATATAGAGTATAAGCGTGTCCAACGGTTATCATTTAGGTTTAGGTTGTAAGTAGTTGTGGTTCTGATATCGAAAACGCTGAAGATCGTTTCTAAATGGAATGCTATCCGAATACTAATGCATTAAAATCATAATAAATTAAATGCTGTCAGCAACCCTACCACGCGGGGGCTCGCAAATTAGTAGTGAAGATCGAGTACAAGAGGTGTCGGATTACGAGTCCGACGCGAGGGCCTTGGCCCGGCTCGCCTCAAGTACACAGACTACGAATTTAAACAAACTATTTTTTTACTGCATTGAATTCCAGTTGAAAAGTATTTATTATATTGCTCTATTATTAAAGGTGCATCCTTAAGTAAACATTTTGTCAAAGTAGTTAAAAATGCGGTTGGCAACCTACTTGCCAAGCGTAGCAACTATGGAAAAATCCCCCCAATGGGGTAATTTATGAGAGAGGCCTGTGTTTAGGAATGGACTTTTATAAGCTTTAATTAATCGATGGGTGGAAACGAAATGTAGGGCGATCCCCACTAGATGGAGTAAGTGAAAATATGGTAAGAGATGCAGCAAGTCGATGGATGATAGCCTATGTTCAGCAGTGAAGTTTGTGATTGCATATTGATGATGATTAATTTTATTAAAAGCAACAAAAATCCGTGTAAGTTATCGAAACATAAGTACGAAAGTAATATCGCTTTAACCCATTAATAGTACAGATTTTCCTCATAAAATAAATCCTATCTCTCACTAGCTTTTAATCACTAGCGTAAATATAACGCACTATCCGTATCATTTAAAACAAAAAGTATTACCAATCGTTATCGGTATATGCACTTAAGTACGATTGTACGTAGTGTCCAAATTCATACACCTACGTGAATTACTCAACTAACTTTTAACAAATTGAGGACAAGATACAATATACAATTTATATGTTTAAGACCAACAATTTTGAAGAGATAAGTATTTTAAAAAATGGAGTTAAGTTACAGCTTATATACGTCCCACTGGTGAACATTGGTCTCTCACTTCTGAAAGGATTTTAAAGCAAGGAAACGTCCGCCGCGCTGTCCCAACGCGTGTCGGCATTGGAAATATTATAGAATACTATAATACGTACATAATAGAACGGAGGAGTGGGCGGAGCCCGCGTAGCCACTAACATGTCAATTCACACCTATAAATGTCAACACAATCAATCGTTTCCAATTTTCGTGTCAGGCGTCGCCGCATGCAAATTATTTAAAAAAAATTGCAAATTGTGCAATAATTACGTGCCGAAAAAACAGCGAGAAATGGAATTTAAATTAAAGGAGACATATCCTACAACCGGTAAGTCGAAACTATTT
This sequence comes from Parnassius smintheus behrii, assembly GCA_036936625.1. Lineage (NCBI taxonomy): Eukaryota > Metazoa > Arthropoda > Insecta > Lepidoptera > Papilionidae > Parnassius > Parnassius smintheus. The sequence continues at coordinate 39,634,143 of JAUPFT010000005.1, read as the reverse complement.
ATATTTTGTGAATATTACAAACAAAAATAAAGAAATGTTGATGTGCCAAAAACAATACTCAAAAGTCTAAAATGTGTAAATTCGCTGTCTGTCAGCACAAATAATCGAGTTTGTAGATAATACTATGTAATTGCTTGTATGTGTGCTCCCGGCGACGCCGATCCTTGTACAAAAAAAGTTTGACAGGCATTCTATTGTGTATTATAGTATTCGATAGGAAATATATAATTTTTTTTTCAATATATTAGATATGCAGGTTTCCTCAGGATGGTTTCGCTCCCCGCCGAACACGTTATAAATCAGCACGTAAAGTTACAATAATTAATTTCATAGGTGCCGCCGGGAATCGAACCCGGGTTGCTCGCGTAATGTAAAATTTACAATGAGCACCCATCCCCTGAGCTACCATGCCTATACAAATTTTACTAAAAACAATACAATATTAAATAAAATATGGCACACTCCACAACGCGAAGGGTTTTAATATTAGTCTACTGTGCTATCACTGAATCACCTTGTCACGACCAAATGGTTTTAGCTAAAATTGATGTCACGCAATATATTTGTATAATTGTATTATTTAGGTATAATTCATTGTCATTAATTCACTTGTATATAATTTTTTAAGAATATCCGCTTCCGAATCACAGAAACCATCATAGCGCAATGGATCAGCAAGCTGAAGTTACAATAGAAGTACCGACAACCGATGGGTAAGAAAGGTTCTCGAGTGGCAGCCTCGTGCCGGTAAACGAAATGTAGGGTGGCTCCCCATTGTAGGACGTGCCCATGTAGTGCCGACCAGCAGGCTTAGTCGTTAACCTCGTAAACATCAAAATGATAGTGATGTTGAAGTTCATTGCGTCGTTTGCTCTCTAAAGAATTTTCTATAAGAGCTACCTACCTATGCAGAAAGTCGATGGACGCAGGTGGCTTAGAATAGTGCTTTATGGTATTCCTTTTAGAAGGCCTGTGCTCACTAGTAGACTAGTCTTGGGCTGTAATGGATAAGTTTAGTCGAAAGTCGCAAGGCGAAACTAGAAATTACAACAAGTGAAGTGAATAGTAGGTATGTTGATCTGAGATCGATGAATTAAAAAATCGATTATTTGGAGTAAAGGAATCGATTTTTAGATCAACTCGAAACACTGGATCAATTTACTGAATTGATCGGATCGAATCGGACCGATTCACACAGTAACCACTTACTTTATCTAAGATAGTGTGTGCTATTTTCCACAACACCTTTTTTCAAATTGTGTGATAATGTTTGAAACAGTTAAACAAAGTATATCTTAATACTATCTATACAAAGTTAACTTAATCATCAAATAACAGATTTCTTGAAAGCTCCTTTTATTGGATTGATTTAGTTTTATCCTATACTATTAAACGAGCAATTCTTGTATATATATAAATATATAATCGGGATCTCGGAAACGGCTCCAACGATTTTCATAAAATTTAGTGTCCAGGGAGTTTCGGGGATAATAAATCGATCTAGCTAGGATTTATTTTTAGAAAATGTCCTTTTGTCCGTGTTTTTAGGCAATGAAAAACTGCTACAATATCGTTAGAATAAGAAGGTAAATTTTGACGGATTGCCAATGATTATAAATAGCTTAATTGGTATAATGGGCGGTCACAGACTCGTAAAACCCCGGTTCGAGCCCAGACCGACCGACCAACTTTTTTTAATTTTTTTTCAAGTTCCTTTCTTTTTGAGAAAATCTATTTTGCGAGCCCTTTTTTTAGTATTTTTTAAAAACATGAAAATTTAAATTAAACTAATTGCACTCATGATTTTTTATTCAAATAACCAGTTCAGTTTTTTCTATTATGTCACTAAGATCAAAAAATATTATTCATATTTCATCAGTATGTAATTTGTATCTAAATATAATTTCCAAAACACACGAATTAAAAAAAAATCAGGCGAAAAATACCGAGCAAAGCTCGGTCAACCAGGTACTTACTATTTATTAATAAGTACCTGGTTGACCGAGCCTTGCTCGGTATTTTTCGCTCGATTTTTTTTAATTCGTGTGTTTTGGAAATTATATTTCGATACAAATTACATACTGATGAAATATGAATAATATTTTTTGATCTTAGTATATATACAAGAATTGCTCGTTTAATAGTATTATTAAACAGACTTATTAAACAGACGAACGAGCTTGGAGTCAGCCACTTTAGGTGGTAGAGCCACGCTGCAGCTATAGTATAGATAGCTGTCGTACGAATGGATGGGCTCGACCGGGGTAGAATCACGTTCTCACAGAATACCAGCGTAAAATAGCAGCTTAATGTTGCTATGTTTCGTATGGTGAGTGTTGAGAACCGGAGACCCTTTTAACTGGAAACGAGGCATTCCATCTTAGTCCTCAGGGATGATAAAAAAAACTCTCTGATGTTAAGTAGTTCCTGCAGCCAATGGACACCTGTAATCAATATCTGTTAATCGCCTCGATTAACTTGGTTACATGAAATAAATTTAATCCAAATACGAATAAAATTGAAATCGAAATCATTAATTTTTTTCAACTTAATGCATAATATTACTAAAAACATGATAAAAACGCTAGCTGCGTTTACCCACTACATGACCGTAGTCTGTTTCTGCTTTTTTGAAGAAATATTCCCAGAAACAAAGGCCCGAAAATATAAATTATAAAATAACCTTCTAGTATACATTTTATTATTCCCTAGGATTGAGTTATTGTTTTTCGTTGTAAAGTTCTATAAAGTTCAAAAGATAATGTAATAGTAAACATTGATGAATTGATGAGGTTTACTCGAAATGTTGTATTGTCCGTAAGTGTTTGTCTCTTTCTGACAATAATATACCTACATTTCGATACATCTTTTCCATTTATTTACTCCTCTACTCTTATACTCACACCTAACTCACTGTATTTACAAATAAATATTTGAATTTGAATACTTGCTATGAGTACACATAGAATGAAGTCATACATTTAACGCCAAAATGAAGCTCACCACGGTTACCACCAGAATAACCTAATCGCATTGCAGAAGCTGCAAACACTTTTTACGAATTTACGAGGGCGGCACAGAAAATTTCGGGAATGAAGGAAGTGACACAACATTACTATTTAAAAATGTATTTATTGCTTTTCGAAGTATTCTCCGCGAAATTCGACACATTTTTCCATACGATGGAACCAATCATTGAAGCAACCATTCCATTCGGAAGTTGGGGTCTCCAAAATGGCCGTTTTGTAGGCGTCCATAGCTTCTTCAGGTGATGAAAATCTCTGTCCACGCAATTTATTCTTTATTTTAGGGAAAGTATAGAAATCATTAGGGTTACTGCAGTTTTTGGACGACCTTGACGGGGATCATCACTGAGCTTGACACGTCCACGTTGAAATTCAGCAAACCAGCGATAAATTGTGGTTTTGGATGGGGCTTCATAACCAAATGCAGAAATCATCCGGTCAACACACTTTTTTTTGTGTTAAACCACTTCGAAAGTCATAATAAATCATCGCTCTTGAATTTTCTCGAGTCAATTCCATTTTCTCAACGACTAAACAAGTTTGACAAAATCTTGTGACAAGACCGAGAATCTTTTTTTAAATAAATGATTGGTATTCGATTTTTAAAACCAAGGAGTTTTCAATTAAAAAGATTTTAATATGACAGGAACAGTGGAAATATTCCATTCCCGATACTTTGTGCAGCCTAGGTATTGAACTGCAACAAAAAATGTTAGAATCTTTTCGTTTAACTTTTTGACCGATAACTTTAAAAGGGGGAATCATGTAGTTAAATACAAGTTATTTTTCTGACTAGGAGTCTGTCAGGTTAAACACTACGCGCTTACCATACAACAGTGCGCTCACTATTGTATTCGAATTGGAAGAGCATACTTCTTCTTCTTTTAAATTATGGCTTCTCATGATAGAATTCTGCCAGTGTCAAGTCAGGCACTGGGGTGACAAGTAAATAATAATTAAATTAACAATTGAAAACCTACTTCTTTTTCCAAAGACCGGCAACGTACATCTGCAATTCCTCTAGTATAGAAAACGTTTATGGACGCCGATAGTCACTTAATATCAGATGAGCTACTTACTCGATTGCCCCCATAAAACATAGCTCATCAGTCTTCAAGCTAAGAATGATTTCATCTTAGATCTTACTTAAAGCATCATTATTTGACGTTGATTGCAGATGTCCGTGGAAGTCCGTAAGGTAAACTGTATATTCCTTTGTTAGGTACCCTCATATTATTAAAAAGAATATTTATTCCACCGATTACATCAGCACTGCATGCAACGCTCGTATTTAAATTGGTGTTGACTTCAAAGCTGCGTGAACAAGCTCCGTGTGTAAGAAAACGACTTATTTTGTAATGATGTCGATAAGCTGACATGCTTGTCTTTTCTTAGATGATTGACATGCCTTTAATCTTAAAGACCAACGCTAAAACTTAGAACTTAGGATAAAATTCAAGCACGCGTGCTGACTGCGCCACAGAATAAATAATAGTACACTGCGCTTTCGGATCATACTACTCGTTCTCGATCTGTGTACGCTATGTATGATATGTATATATACTTAACAAAATTCTTCACAGCCAAGCTGCCGTCTATATATCCAAACACAGATTTAAAGTGTCAGAAAAGAAATGTAACAAATCCCTATGGGCTTTTAGGAATAGTGGAGCGACGCTTATTGTTTTAACATAACTAAAGCAACTTAACTTTTTTGATTTTTTCGATGTTTTTTATCACAATTTAAATATGTACACACATGTATATGGAATAAATAATCATTTTGAACAGAAATGAAACAATAAGTATAATAACCAAACATTATATTTATGTTATTTTAGGAAGTTATATATTATTTATTTTTACACATTTAATTTTATTGAATAATTATTAGAAAACAAGAGTTAATTAAATATTTTTTACTTTTACGTTATTTATTTCAAATTGAATTTTAAAATAATAATTTTGACAACCTGGCGCCTAGTAAACGGTTTCTCTCCTGGATGATTTGCCTTTGAAAATAACCGCACACGGGAGACTGAAGTTGCCACAATACGCAAATAGATCTTATTCTAGGCTACGAAGCCCGGGAAATAACCCATACATGCCATCCCGCATGTAATAAGTATATGAAATTCGTCTTCTGCTTTAGTTTTATTTCTTATGTTGTGGTGCGTTAATTTTTTATAATAGTTCCATATACTACACAGATAAATCGTTCACACAGGGTGTTCTTTAAAAAGAAAGCTTACAAATCAAACTTGTTAACCCCTAAGCCTTCAAAATATCTAGAGACATTGAAATGCAATACTCATTTAATATTTAACTAGTTTCGCTTTTGACTATAGATTGTTCTTGATTTAAATATAATATAAGAATAACGTTTTATAGAAAACCTTTTTGGTGATAAATGATGATAAATACTAAACAAAATAATAATAGTATCACTACACCGTATAAAACAACGTCGCTTCCCACCGTGTATATGCTTACATCTTTTATACTACACAATGGATTTTGATGAGGTTTTCACTAACGCAGGGAATGATTAAAGAGGAAGTTTTATATCTATAAAACATACATATGTTGTCGAGATCCAAAAATCACCCGTGCGAAGCCGGGAGAGATCGCTAGTAAATAACATAGTAATAAAACAAAAATATGATAAATGGCCATATCACATCAAGATATCGAAACCACTCCTTAATCACAAAAAGTGAAATTCGATTTGAAATATTCAATGAGCACTGACGGATATCAACTCTATTTAACGATGTAGCCGTCGGACAGGCGCGGATAAAAGATAGCATTTTATAATGCGGTTTCTTGTTCGCCCGATGGTAATTACTGGCGAGTTGCGCTCATCTCCGGACTTCCATCGACACGGGGCACGGTAAATTAGCAAAAAATAATCATCAAAGTGCCGCACGGCCATGTTTCGATCTCAGATCAAGTGATTGCATCCAACAGCGCGTAATTATGTTAAACGTATGCTGAATATATATAAGAGCAAGAAACACTGTAATATGAATTCTATATAAATAGAAAATATAATAAAATCTAGTAAGACCTATATACGTCCCACATTGGACACGTACCTCGTCTCATTTCTGAGAGGGTTTAAGCACCACACTAACACAGATTAAATAATGTTACGTAGAAACATTATTTAAGGAATGTCCGCCGCTCTGCCCCAAAATATATCTGTATTTTTTTTTTAATTTCTTAGACACGCAGTTTAAGGGGCTATAGAAACTCAGCTCAAATTCTAATTTCGCCCCCAATTCCCCGCGCGTCGTATGCTATGTACTGACATGTTTGTAATCACTAATAATGTAAGTAGATAGATCGTTAGATACCTATTTCATTAGGTTTATCGTATGTTTGCCTGTTTCTTTACGCCAACCCAGTCGCTTCTTATTTCTATTACGGTTATTTCCCATTTTAATTTTACGTCGTCACGTTGCGTAATGTGTATTCTGATCATAAGCGACACTACTTTCTCGTTCGAAAGACGAAGCAAGACCAAGACTGATCGGGCGGCACGGAACAAGCATCAAGACGCCGATAGTATAGGTAATTTCTTTTTACAGTGAAAATAATGGTAATTAAAAAAAACATAAGCCCTACTTTATAGTTAGTTCAGTTAGTATGCAAAGTTTCATGATCTAATTTAAAGTATTTTATGAATACCAGCAGTTTATTGTTCAGTTTGGACGTAACGTTGGAATTTTTTTCTATCGAGAAAGTTTTACGGAATCGTATTTTCGTCTAACACAGTACTTAACATTAATCCTCAAATTTACCATCTATTTATTTCAAAATTAATGCTGCAATATTTTCGGCATAACGGAGGATCTTGCTAAGCCATTTGAGGTAGTATTTTCACAATTGCCCCTTAATATCTATACTTTCCTAACAAACAATAATCTTACTTTATAAAATACTAATCGAATTTTATCACAATTTAAAATGGTGCTGCGATACTACTATTAATTGCACCTGGACTTATTTATTGTTTGTATTTTCTATATACAACATATTATATTTTACATTAATTTATATTTTACCTTCCATATAGGATACCCTAAAGCACTGAATATTAAATTTTAACTAACTAAATATTAAATTTTAAGCAAACAAAGATAAAATATCGAATAACAGATGCTGATTCAAAGTTGAACAGTGAAGTCTGTATTAGCCTTTTACTTCGAAATTCTATCAACTGCACTAAAATGTAGTTAATATTTTGTAATAATTTTCTCTACTCAACAGGTATATATACGACTTCATATTATTAAAGCATATAAGTACAAATACAAAAATCTATAGCAGTTAGTATGAATACCCCGGGTATTTAATATTATATATATATATTGTATATATTTAATATAAATATTACGTATTTGGTCATACAGTGGTTCATATGGGCATGGATAAGACCCTAAGTGATTCAAGTATTGAATTTGAGACCAATAAAACATCGATACGTCTTATTAGAAATTAAAATTTTTGCGGTACCAGTTTCTTTTAGCGGGTTGGAAAAACTTTATCAAACGACTAAAAAAAGAATAAGTGGAGTCGTGGAACATTTTGTATATTCAGCGATGATTTCAATGATACATAATTTTTTGTTGTTGGAGTGGGGGTACCCGGGGTAGTTTTTTTATAAATTTGGTCAAGATCCTATATTAAGATCCATGAGACAATCATTTTTTTTGCGCCCGAAACAAATATGGGCAACCCTCCGGAAAGCGGGGGAGGGAGGTTGGGAATGCTCATAGCATACCACGCAGCCGGCTGCGTGGTTATGTGGTGACTTTTACCCACTAAACCCAACCTTTTAGGAATTGGCTTAACGATCTGACTAGAGATCTCTAAGCCGTATACGAACGCGACCCTCCTTGGCAGAAAGGAGGGCGCAGGCGACAATCATCAAACTTTCATTTGCGAAGGCAATCTGCACGGCGAATAATTCTTAACCACGTCAACCGATTTCGATGATTGACTCTTTAAAGTTATTTGAAATCAACTTTTACTTCTTTAAAGTTTAATTGTAATATCAGTATGTCGATTATATAAAAAAGTAGAGTACGTAATTTTGTTAATCTGAATTTTATAATTATATAGATTCATGCCTTTTTTTACTTAGTAATGCTTTCTCTGTCAACTAAATAAGGATAATAAATACTTGTATTTTGAATAAATGTATCCGAGATTAAATAATTCCCGAATTTCCGATCAGTTATTACAATGTCCGTAAAGACTTGTAATATCATAACGTTTCTGTTCGCTCCTCAAATTTTAACCATTCAAATCGGGAATACCTAATTTGGAATCTCTATATATTAAAACTTACCCAAATGTTAACATAGCATCCGACCCTTCCTTCAATCTTATACCATACATATTGGCGTTGTTTAATCGGGACTGTTACGTATATCCCGAACAGATGATTAACTTCCGGTATTTAATTGGGCGATGACTTCCACTTCGAAAACCATAAGAATATCTTTAATAATTAGGTACTACAATACTACTATTCACAGAACACAATTACTCTCTACTACTATTAAAGAAAAAACCATTTTAATGGCATTCCGATTGTAATTCCCAAAATTTGTGTTAAATTGGCATTTATATATATATATATATATATATATATATATATATATATATATATATATATATATATATATATATATATATATATATATATAATATTGGCATCGTCTACATGCATAGTATTTATTTATTATATTCTTCTGCATTTATTTTTTATTGTAAGTACACCAAGTAGTATTTAAACCATGATATAAAAAGTGCCTCTACGTATGTACAAAGTAATAGAGTTTTTTTCCAGCAAACTTTGAGTGGAGATGTTGTAGGTACTTAGATGTATAATCTATATATTCCAATAATTGTTCAATATTGTCGAGTGTAGGGCGAACCCCCCACTAGATGGAGTGACGACCTGTTAAGACATGCAGGAAGTCGATGGAAGCAGTTGGCTCGGGACCGTGCTTTGTGGCATACCTTGGGGGAGGCCTATGTTCAGCAGTGGACTTGTGAAGGGCTGTAATGATGATGATTGTTGAGGTTCGGGTACATTCTATATAGAATGTACCCGAACCTCAACAATTCTCAATTCTAATGTATGAACCTCCAAAACCTCCCAAACAAAGTATCCACAACATCTCCACTCAAGGGTCCATGTTATAAAATAAGCTTAATATATATAGTTTAAATGTGTATTGGTCTTTGGTTCAGATTTTCGGAAATTAATAAACAATATAGCATTTTAAAAGCAGTAGTTAACAGTAATTTAAAATATGAAAGATAAATATTTTATAGAAATTGACGTTCTTAATAAGTTGCAACCGTAATATGTATATTTGAGATTTGAGCAGGTCTAAATATTCGTACTCTAAAAGCAAGTCCTTACACTTCTAAGAAAATACGTTATGGTAAAATATGGAGGACTGTGATAACCAATGTTTATTATAATTAAGATATTTTATTAATATGAGGCTTTGTAATAAAAAATCAGTATCTGTGATAAGTTCCGCAGCCTCAATCTTTAAATCTCTGATTAGCCTCCATACCCGAACGGAGTTGCACAGCTAGAGCAACGAGTTTTTAATGTATGGCCTTAGTTTTAATATGTTTAATCCTTGTCTCTTTATTTATTTGCCTACTTAAAAAAATTACTCTTTTGCTCGACGGTGAATTAAAACATCGTGATGAAACCTGCATGCAAGAGAAATTAGAAAAAATATATTTCGAAGACATGCGGAGTACGCCAACACGCATTAGGGCAGCGCGGTGAAGATTTTCTTGCCATAAAACCCTCTGAGGAATTAGAGGCGGCCTATGCCCGGCAGTGGGAAAGAGATGATTGATATTGATTTTTGATTTTTTAAAAGAAGTCGTTTATAATTCGACTGTATTTCTCTTAGCCGATTTCAATACAGGAGGAAGCTTACAATAGATTGTGTGTGTGTGTTTTTTGTATGTTTCACGAAATATATCTTCATCTTTTGTGTACTGGTTTTAATAATTCTTTTTTATTAAGGAGGGATCCAAAATAAATTTATAGGTAAAAGGTAAATTTTTTTTTTTCAAAAGTTGGTTCTGTTTCGTATGGTAAGTGTAAAGAACCGGAGGCGCTGCTGCTGCTGAAAAAGAGGTGGTTCTCAATTTTACTGTGATATTTTTTCGATTTATGTCATGCGATATATTTCCAATTGTAAACCCGTTTTAATGATTCTTTTGAATAAATAGTGGTCTCATATAAATTTCGACAGTAAAATCAATCCCCAAGGGTAGAAAAAGGATGAAGTGTTTAAAGTTTAACTAACTATTTAGACACCACTCGAATTATTCCATTTAGCTTGTGATATTCGAAGATAGTACTGTCTAAGGTATATGTTCTGTCTAAGATAGTTAAAAAATCCGATCAGTTATTATAATGTTTTAATGCGGTTCAAAGAGTATTATTTTTATTTTACTTTCATTTTTCCAATTTTATTTGATGTTTCATGCTCCATGTTTCATTCCTCTGTATTTTATAGTCAATAATTTACACTAAAGTTAATTAATCCTAATCGGTTCACATTAAAAGTAACTTAAATACTTAGAGTAAGGACTGAGGCACCAAGTTATAATCTAGTTTACAATAGTACTCTGTAATCATAACATAAGCGCAATAGCAACAAGAGGTGGATATTTTTATCTTTTATGTCTTCAAGTTAAACGGATAAAGCTAAAAATTGTACTGTAGCGTTAACAACCAAACGGAAAACTTCACTCACAGCCGTTGGGCAGTACTTTCTTTGAAGTATGTAGCACAAAGCAATATGTTTATTGCCATTGTTGCGTTACGCCATGCGTCTCTTACGGAATGCCTATCAGCAGTGAGCATAGAAGAATGGTTAAAACCGTTCAGGTGGCCAATTGTCAACACTACTGACAGATATGGCCTTGTTTAGGTGATATATTAGGTAATATCGTTTTTGTATTTAAGTAGACCAAACAGATGTTTTAAATAAATAATTTATAATAGTAAAAGTAAAGTAATAACCTGATATGTTTCACTTTTGAATTTTTGAACGGAGCTCTTCTCGTTTAGGAGCAGGGAAAGGCAGCGCTGCGTATTGCCACCGTAGGATACTACAGTAGTAGTTTAGGTGATAAAGGTTTAAAATATAGTTTTCCGTATTGACCCTATCACGTCTTATCTACGATTTTTAACTTACCACTATAAAAATCATTATTTTCAAAAAATCAAATCGTCCTAGAAAGCTATTCTGATTATTCTATATTATTGTCATTATATCTGTATGTATGTGCGTGCGTGCGTGCGTGCGTGCGTGCGTGCGTGCGTGCCTGCGTGCGTGCGTGCGTGCGTGTGTGCGTGCGTGCGTGCGTGCGTGCGTGCGTGCGTGCGTGCGTGCGTGCGTGCGTGCGTGTGTGTGTGTGTGTGTGTGTGTGTGTGTGTGTGTGTGTGTGTATGTGTGTGTGTGTGTAAGCCTCTCATAACTTTTGAACGGCTTAACCGATTTGAACGAACTTGGTGACATTCGAAAGGGTTTTACCAAACTTAAATGTTCAGTACTGTTTCATCAATTTGGACCAGGAAGTGGATTTTGAAAAATCTCAAAAATAGATTTTTCAAAAAATGTTTTTTGGAATAACTTTTAAACAGTTGTAACGACAGATTCTAAAATATAATCAGCTCTTAAACATGTAAAATGACGTCGATTGCTGTGAACCGCTTCAAATTTGGTTAATGCGTTAAAAAGAAATCACTGACGAAAAATTTCGAAAAAAGTGTTTTTTTACATTACTTTGGAATTTATAGTTTTATCGTTTCTTTAATAATAGATTTTATTATTTTTCCTAAAATAACTCGTCGATTTCCATCAATTACAACAAAATCGGTTGATACATTCGAAAGTTATCGTTGTCAAAAAAAAATCAAAAATTGGTTTTTAATAATTTCGAAGTTTCAGCTCGGATCGTTTTTGATGTAATGAGTTAACTATTAGTTCGTAAAAAATATTTGTCGAGTGTTTTGAGATCGAGCATAGAGGGAAGTTCAAGGGATGACCTATAGGGTCAAGAGATTTTTTTTTCTTTACTCAACTGGTTTTTGTTCCTTATTAAACTTACGGAAATTACTTGTAACAACTACAACTACTTGTACAAAGTACATTGGACCCCGCTCATTTAAAAGCTGGTCCTGTACTACTAACTCTCAATAAAATTTTTGAAAAAATTATTTTGGAACAATTGTTAAATTTTATAATACAAAACTGTTTTTATTACTGTTGATATAGGTTCTTATGGTAAAGAACGAAATAGTGGTATTGTCCAAAAGTCGCTAATAGAGAAAAAAATTGCTCGTTATCAATTTAAGCTCCAAAGCCCACAAATTTACCAGTAAGAGATACTCGTATTGTGCTTCCTCATATTTTAGTCGGTAACGAAGCATTTGCCCTTGGCACATATAATGAAACCATACGAGAACTATAGAAATGACGCTAGAGTGAACTGTCTTTAACTACAGACTTTGCCGTGCCAGAAGAGTAACATTTGGACTACTGTCACAGGTATCTAGGATATTTTACACACCTATATCAATCAGACCGGAGGTTTGTGATGATTTGATTTTGATCGCTTGTTGTCTACATAGCTCACTACGGGATGCTAACTTAGAAAGAAATGGCCCTCCATGCTATAAGTTTTTTTTTTTTTATAGAAGAGGGGGCAAACGAGCATGCGGCTCACCTGATGTTAAGTGACTACCGCCGTCCATGATCAACCGCAACACCAGGAGAATTGCAGGTGCGTTGCCGGCCCTTTAGAAAGGAGTAAGCTCTTTTCTTGAAGGTCCCTAGGTCGTATCGGTCCGGAAAAATCGCCGGTGGTAAAATATTCCAGGTACCAGAGGTCGTATGCGGAAGAAAACATGCCTTGTGAAACGTACAGTGGTGGACCGCCAAGCATCCAGATGGTGTAGATGGTATCGGGACGTTTACCGCGTAGTGCGTTCACGAAATTTGGCGGCTGGGATTATTCCGAACAATTTCTCAGATTCTCCCCGTGGTATATGCGAAACAAAATGCAAAGAGATGCAACATCTCTTCGCAGCGCCAGTGAATCGAGCCGATCGGAAAGCACTCGGTCGTCGATGATTCGAGCCGCTCTGCGCTGGATGCGGTCAAGTGGAAGGAGCTGGTACTGGGGAGCTCCAGTCCCCATGGGAACAGTATTCCATGTGCGGCCGAACCTGTGCCTTGTAAAGTTGTAGGCGGTGTGCCGGCGTGAAATACTGTCCCGCTCTGCTGAGCACGCCAAGCTTTTTAAAGGCCAATTTGGCCTTCTCTTCCAAGCGACCACGAAACCGCACGTCATTCGATATGTTGACGCCGAGGATTCCGATAATGACTGAGGCAACAAGGGGAGTGCCTTGAAACTGAGGAGATACGACAAAGGGGTTCTTTTTAGCGGTTAACACGCAAACTTGTGCCTTCTGAGGGTTAAACTGGACAAGATTTAGTCGTCCCCAATCCGAGATTCTGTTCAGCAAAGACTCGACTGAAGTCGAGTTAATGTCGAGTCGAGTTAATGTGTCTGAAGACACAAGTTTGTCCCAGTACTCGGAGACGTTTTCCCGAGAAATATTGGCACGACCGGTATACAGAGCATCACCAGTGCTATCATCTGCATAGCAATGAATATTACGAGTATGATCCAAAAATCCTCCGACCTAGAGAGAATATGATACCATTGATATGGTTTGGTAGCTTTGCTAGTCATGCGTCATTTCAAATTCGTGATTCATTAAAATAATTCTTCTCGAATCCAGCTGGCCAAAACTTGTGGCAGGAAAAGCGTATAAATAGAATAAATTAGTGTTCCGTGAAAATAATTTCAAAGCAGTTAAAAAAATGTAACCGGAATTGAATAATTAGTAAAAATAAAAATACACCAGTACTTGTTTTATCGTCCCTCACAATGTTGTCTTTATAAGGTGGGAGCTTTACATCATATTAAGGTGGGTTTTTATTCACTATTTCTGTAATCTTATCAGTATAAACGACGGCATTTTGAGTTACTTCTAGCCTGCATCGCTAGACGGCACTGGTCGCGCGACGCGGTTACAAGATTTGTTTGGTACTCGATATAAATTCATACAAAGCAGTGGATCTCGCGACCCAGTTACGTTAAAGAACAGAACCAGCACATCCTTGAGTTGCTTAATCCCAGGATGGACATATGCTTTTTAAGACAACTTTGTCCAGTCAAGGCTCTTGCCTGAATGCGCAATTTACTTTTACTTAATCCCAGGGCTTCTATAGCGCTAAAGAAATGATTGGAGAAACCTCACTCGAAGCAATCAACCAGAGTGTGCCTCTTCTCTTCCGGTGGTTGGGATACTGACGAAGGGTCAAAATCAGCTATGGGCCACTGCGAGGATTCTAAGTGAATTCCGCAGCTGACATTGACACAACGCAATGATCAAGCCACCGTCTTCATACATGGACCTCACTCACAAACGCGTAAGTGTCAGAGTGCAATCATAGCTTTTTTACACGACACAAACCCATGACTGTCAATGATTTTGTCGACACAAACCCATGACTGATCAGAGCAGCAATTGTTTAGTTCTTTATAGAATAGCTCATTAGCATGGGCATTGAAATCACCTAAGACAAATATAATTTCAACATCTCCGCTCGCTACAATTGCACTTATTCCACTCAGCAACAACATAACAATTCAGCAAAAAAATTGTCAAGTTATCTAAAGAGTCGGTTGGTATATAAACCGTAAAAACAATAATAGAGCGATTGCAGTCAGCCAGGTATTTTTATTTTCTAAGATTATAACCTTGTCATTTACTTTATTATAAATGAAAATTTTGCTCGGCGGTGAAGGAAAATATCGTCAATAACTTGCATGCCTAAGAATTTACTAAAAAAAAATCAACGTTATGTTAAGTGAATAAGTTATAAAATTCTTTGAAAAAAGCGGCAGAATTATAAAATAGGTGTCTTTGGAATAATAGGAATAATTTGGAATAATAGTAAATAAGAAAAAAAATTTACTGCAAAATGTATATCTTATTTATAAATCTGCATATAACTTCACAATAATGGTTTTTTAAAATGATAGTTAACATTTACAATAATAACAATAATTCAACTAAACCATATTTATACAACAAAGTTGAAGCCATGACTCCTGAACTAGCAATAGATGCTTCTGCGAAGTGCCAAGTTATAATTACAAAATGGCTTATTGCAAATCAGAACATGGTAACAAATTAAATAAGAAACTTTTACAAATGGAAGAAAAATAAAAAGTAAAAATATGCGTCCGTATACGCATGTGTTGTATAAGACGCATACAAATTGCTAATAACATTTTTGTATTATTTTCATAAAGCTTTACTAGCGCTAACTTTACTATTTTTAATAGGAACCACGGTTTCTCTTGGCTTTAATAACACAAAATACACGAGAAGACACATGTAACTTAACAACATACTGCCAAAAGTTACTATCACAACAAATCGTCTCCACCAACTGTCGAAATAGTTATCAATGCTTGCCCACAACGCTATAAAAATTATGTTCTCAACGGTACATGCTATGAGCCAAAACGTGTGCCACACTCGCACGTGTCTAAAGCGTATCTTAAATTCCATTAGACAAAATAAATAGATAAAGGCAAGAAACATATAAAATGCCCTCTTTACCGTGCTAGCTTGCGGAACTATTAGAAAGAGTAACATAACTTGATAATGAGAAAAAAGGATTACAATAGCCACATAGGGAAAGAAATTGATAAATGCAGAAATAGAGAGCAATCGTGATACAAAGAAGGAGTACCAGCCTAAGTACTGAACTAGGCCAGCAGTTATGTCTTGAGGTTCAAGACCACGAATGAAAGATCTGGGAACACGACGTGGAATATCAGGCTCATCTTGAACTACCTCCCAATGTTTTCTTCTGGGTGGAGCTGATAGCCAAGTGGGAATATTTTCTGCATTTTCAACGATTTTTTCTGCCCAGAGTGCTAAAGAGCCAGGTCTAGGCGCCTCCATCACTGGTGGTGGGGGAACATAAACGTTTTCAATAACATATTCCCTCTTTTGTCTTAGAGGTGCCACCTTGTCCACAATTGGTATCGGTCGAACATATTCGTTATCACTCCCCGTATTTTCATCACGTAACGTTATCGGTGACATGTAATTTGAACTTGTATCAGAATCAAATGCACTATCTTCGTACAACGAAGTAGTCATTTCTGAATTGCGTGGGGAGAATTGAATCAAATCATTGTTCGCCTCATTTTTGCTATCGGTAGATTTATTAGAACTGCTACTTTGTCTTTTAATTGGTTCGTAAATATGTTCGGATACATTATTATCTTCATTGCGTTTTTCGACCTCTTCGTTTTTAACATTATCATTTTCTGCATCCCCTGAATTACCCCAAGGATATTTACGACCGCATATTTTCTCTCGTTCAAATCTTCTGTATAAAGTAGCCGTGCTTGCCATTCGCATACATGATGCGATAATACTAACTGCTTGAACTGAAACTATAAAATATAAATATTGTAAATTTTCAAATGGATATTATGAATGATTGTTCAAAATGTAACACTTTCGTGTGTAATTATAATTGCTATGTAATGGCGGTATCAGAGAATCCACAATCCCATATTATTCTAGGCGGCAAAGGGAAGAAGAAATAGGAAATACGCTGTTGCCGATATCCATGATAACAACTATGCAGTTGCCAACCCACTTACCGAGCGTGGCAACTATGGCAAAAGTGCCACTTTTGAGGCAACTTACAGCGAGGGCTTATGCTCGACAGTAGGGGGAGTCCAGGAGAGTTGAATCGATTTTTATATAAAATATTTTTTGTTCATAGACTTTAGAGGATCGATAATACATTTTTTGCGATACCTTATTATAGAAGCTACATTTGTTCATAACTTTTTTATATAAAGAGCAGGTAAACATTTTATTGGCATTTTTATAAAAAATGGAATATAAGTCAAGTCTCCCCACCAGCAGGGTCACTTGAACCGTGGTATGGGAGAGTGGACCATACTATTTTGGTGACAAGAAAAATAATTTTTAGCTTTAATCATAGCTTTATTATGTTATCTTTTACATTAATTAATTATTTTAGTACTACCTGCAAGAAAAACATAAAAAATTACAAATTTTCATAAAAATTGTAATAAAACGTTCCAAAATAAACAAAACTGCAACAATAAACACTTTAAACAAACATGTTATTACTTATTTGTTTTTGTTTATTATTAACTTATTTCTAATAATTTTGCATCATGTACCAGTCTCTAAATTATAGTAAAACAATATAAAACAACACGACGATGACGACACAACGAAACAACAAACACGACAACAATCACAAAACTAGTTAAATTAAAAAAAAAAACACTCCGCAGCAACAAAAACACGTTTTACATTCTCACTGCCAAATTAAACAGCCATGATGCAAAATGGAGGCATATTTGCCTCTCGCATGTGACCAATGACGTTCCATTCCCACTAAATTTAAATATAGTTTTGAAAGATGGTTCAACTCTCACACCTGGGCAAGTCTCCCGGATTTCCTTTAACTTTAGATGTCTCTTACGACATCCACAGGGTGATATGGGATAGTGGATATCCTTAGCCCGCCACTACATGGTTACGCGTTTACTTATTATGATTTCCGAGATTTCGGGTACTTTACAGCATCCATGGTCACAGGAGAAACCGAAGTGTTTTACGTCCCGATGTCATAGTTAACCTCCCTTCAGCTTTTCAATATTAATTAGAGAAAATAGAATCACAAAACATAATCTTGAGCTCTTGCAATGGTGTGCTTGGATTTTGATTTAATTTTATTCATTATGGAATCCCAAGCGGATGGTAACACATATCCATCTCGTCTGTTGAAATTTGGTTGTATTTTTATTAGCCTTTCGAATCTTACTGGGCAGGAATCGGTATTCTTTTGCGAGGTTTTTGGTTTATCAAATCTGATGTACATTTTACATCAAGAAATTTGCTTTGGTTTCTAGCTTGGGTTAACGATGACATCGGGACGTCAAACACCTAAGTCCCTCCCGTGACCATGGGTGCTGCACGACGCAAAGTCGGATACTAAAATAAGTTAAAAAAAGTTTGATTAATCGCGATAAAATCCTTAAAATTACTTTTATTTAATGGCTACCATACATGTTGATATGTATAAGAAATCATAATATCATTATAAAAATAAACAAACTTTTACCTTTACCATATGCCGGATCAGACACCCGCAACATTAGATCTAAAATGTTAACGATTGCATGAGGTGCTGAATGTATGAAAGCTTGAAGGAACAAGTATAATTCCAGCGGTGAAGGCGCTCTTGCAAATAACAGGGCTTCTTCTATACGTTCCTCGTCTTCTGCGTAAGAGGCAAAGACGCCCTCAGTCCACCAAAATATTAAATAACAATATCTGAAAGTTAAAATAAAACGGGTCATCCATTGATATTTATCTATTTTTATTGTTCTATTTTTATTACCGTGTTTAGCTTTTGTTTATATCTTTAATAATCTGATAGTTAAAAATTAATTTATATTTACATCAATTAAGGATTGTTTATTAAGCGACCGTTTAAAAATTAAGCTTGTAATTGGTACTGCAAGAAGTATCCACAACAAAATTACAAGTACATATATTATCCGAAAATTTCACAGTAATAAATTCCGACATTGTCATTTGAACATATAAATAGAGAGCCACTATTATATTATATTATATTATATTATATTATATTATATTATATTAATTATTATTCATACGAGAAGAGATCAAAAAGTTCGAGGAATGACAAGAGGAATTACAAATTTTTCAGATCTATGGAATCACTTATTAATACAGTCCAAAAATTGATTTGTCTGTGCTTTCAAAATAGACCAATAATGCTAACTAGATATGTATTTATAATACACATAAGTATACTGATAATGAATCACTCAATTAGTAACGTCCTGGATGAGCATCCCACCTCCGTCAACCCTTTTATTCCCGAAAATTTTGACCTACCCTCGTATCCAGTGTAATACTAACCTACCGATAGCTGCAATGGGAAAAAAGATTGCATTAACAATTTGCATTAAAATCCATTTCAAGTCATTTTTCCCAATACTCATTTCGAAGGCGGTCATTTCTGTTTGCAGGCCAGGTGGTGGCGATGCTAATGTAAACACCAACGACAGCAAAGCCGGAAAACTCATAAGAATTACGCAGAAAACAGCAAGCCTAAAATAAATTACACATATTTATTATTTCCTTGGAATAGAATAGAATTTTATTCATCACAATAACATTAGAATACAATAGAATATTTTTTTTATTCAAAGAGAAGTTTGAAGTTATTTTTGAGTCATTTTTTACTTTTATCAATTAATTATAGATACAATCAGCTGTTAAGGTCAACTGCTGGTCACAATTTTGAGTGTTTTCATGCAGGTTATGTTGCTGCCCAAAGCCTGGATTTATAGCCTATTAGTCCAGTCTCTCTGAGGATTATATCGCCATTAATGAAGGAAGATCAAAATAGCGAGAGGAAGAATAGTGATATAGGTAGTGGAAGAGGACGCGATACTTATGAGGAAAGAAAATGAATAGATGAAGAAAAAATTGCAGTAAAAGGGCTGATAGCCGAGAGATATTGAAATACCCACTTAATATTGATAAGTGTACCCGAGGTATTTGTGAGAAATGAAAATAAATAGTTTGTGTATTTGTAAATACAAGAAGCAAGCACGAAGACTAAAGTCAGTTTCCAAGAAAAGTCCGATTTCATGGGGAAACCTTTTACAATAAGTCCCAGAAAATAATATTTGTATTAAAGGAAAACTGTTTTAGTTATTTAGAGTAATATAAAGAATACATGATTGATAATATGCCTTGCAAACGAGGTGACAACATATTGTTAATTCAAATTATTATTTAAAAAAGTGACGCTGGACTTCTTGCTGATTTTTATCAATACAGGGTTTTTCAGAAACAGTGGTAAAAGTATGAATGACTTAATTATAACTATAACTATAATAAGTTACACTTACTACACATTACACTATATTTATTAAAATTATTCTATTCTATTCTATTTTATTTAATAACGGCACATATTCTTAAAAAAGAAACTATGGTCTTAGTTGCCGTGGTCTCGACTCTTGAGAACTCAATAGTGCAATAGCCTATAGCATATAGCCAAACGGTTTGGCTGTCGTGCTCAGGCCGCGGGTTCGATTTCCGCACGAAGGAAGTATTTGCTTGGTTCACAAGTGTTATAATTGTTTCGCGTCTGGATGCATGTGAATGGGCAAGTTATGTAGTTATGTACATACTTCCAATATACAAGAGCCAATGCCTAGTGTGGGCGGTCGTGTAATTTAAATCAAAAAACGAATAATTTGATATAATGCTTCATGTTTTATGTTCCTAAGTCAAGATAATAATTATTTCCGTACTCGACCAGACAATTTTCAGTCTTTTTTATAACTCTTGATGTGGCAAACGCCAAAACGACTAAAATTCCTCATCACCTTACGTTCAGTGGCTAGTGTAGCTCAAGTCTGCCAGTCCGCCAGACAGACATTAATTTGATACCTCGTTGGTCTAGTAGTAAGCGCAACTGCTGATCGTGTAGTCTCGAGTGTATATTCCGGGTCGAAACCAAATCAGTTATTGATTTTTTCTGTCAAGAAATTCTCAGTAGTAGCCCGGAGTCAGGAAGTTGGTGGTGTTTTACCCGCCTACCTCGAAAAGCACCTACGCCCGTTTCGCTTTTTCCGGGTGAATCATATCGCCATCTCATCGGTGTATGAGAGTGAGGGAATAGAGAGTGCATCTGTACTTGCGCACACAGTTGTGTACTACTATAAAACTATAATCCTATCCTGAGCGGATATATCTCTCTTTATTCCGGCCGCCGTGACACTCATGGACAGCTGCAGCAAATTTTAGACCACAAATGATTAGTCAACGGCAGGGGATAAACTGCAGTTTAGCTGTATAAATAGAAAAGAAGATGGTATCTGCCCAACGGACACCTAGGCAGCAAAGCAGCCCTATAACCTAATATAAATATCGTCATCAATAGAGTTTTAAGTAAATTCTTAACATCGTAATCTACCTAGCATAAAACTGTCTTTCCGCCTATGATGTGCGAGACATAAGGATGGATGGGTATAAAACTTCACTATAATAACCCCAGCTAAAGCCTTAGACCTTCCACAAGAGAAGGATACAATAAGACAACAATAAAAGAAGGCTAAAAAGATGGCAAGTATCGAACTACAGTTGAACGCTAATTTTCTAAAATGTATATTAATGTATATTCTAAAATACATATTAAAACACTGGAATATTTTTTTAAAAGATATTCAGGGCCACCAACTATTCCACCGTGTCATTTTCGACATTGTGTTCATTTTTCAAGAGCTTTAACACCTCAAATTCGACACTGACTGTCGCCATCCGTATTGGATAATACTACTCAGTGATTTAGAGCACGGACTCGTAAAAAATAAAACAAGTAATGTTTAAATATCTTACGCATCATCACCGTTACGGAAATGCTCGTAAATAAGAGTCATATCGAAACAAATAACAGTCATGTAAACAACAAGTCCACCCCAAGATGGCAGTACCCGATGGAGAAGTAACGCCTGCCATACTGATAATTTCTTTCCCAGTATTTCCCCTGAAACTTCTTTGTCCAATTCACATACAACCATTTTTGTGTTTACACTGCACTACACTAGAATTATTGTATAACAGAAAATAGTACATTATTACAATAATAAAATAAAAAAGGAATATTGATTTTCACTTTGAAACTTAATAGCAAGAACAGGTTACGCAGATTTACAAAAATCTCTTTAACAGTAAAAACATTGGAAAACACAAATGAACTAAGGAAAACATTGCAAACAGTATCCCCACACCTATTGATAATAACTGATAAGATACAACTTGTTGATTCAGAATGATAATACTATGACATAGTTTTATTTTTGATCCCAAATGACAATAAATTAAACTAACATATTATAGTCTTTTTTCTTTATTTTATAAAATTCGACATCTGCATGCACCTTCAAGCGACAAAAGGCTGCAGATTCGTTATCATCTGTGAGATCTTTAGATGGAATGCCACATAGATTATATAACAGAATCTCTGTACCGTTCAGATCGGAACACAACAATGTAAGCACTAGACTGCTTGACGCACAAAGAAGGCCTCCTACCAGAAAGGAGTTCTAGTTAGAAAGGAGGTGTTAACACCTAGTAAAATATAAAGTAGCTGCAGAGCTCTCTAGTTTTAAATATCAAAGATGCTCTATTAAATTTCAGATTATTTCTTTTTCCCTTAAGATATTCTTGTTATATTTATAGGATACGGCAAACGCATAGTCCACCTGATGGAAAGTGATCTGGTTCACGTTGGTATTCTGTGAGTGCTATTCGTGCTATAACCATATTACAGCTGCAGCACGGTTCTACTGCGGAATTAGTATTATTTTATGTAAATGTTATTCCATCAAAATAATAAATGTTCTTTACTATTGACGAAAATGTAATAGTGATATTAGCAAGGGCGTCGCCAGCCGATGGCGCAGGGGGGGCAAGTTGACTTTACATACTACAATTCATACTTTTCTCATTCTCTATGAATGAGAAAAGTAGGTATGAATTGTAGGTAAAGTAGGTATGAATTGTAGGTATTCTGTGACAATACAAAGTCCAATGTGTAAAGCTACACGAGCACGAGCTCTTGACTATGCAATAAAAAACTTGTAAATAAATATAATAACATTTATTAGAAAAATAGAATAAAAAGGAGTTTGAATTTGAATAAGTGTACAGCGTACAGCGTATTTTTTTTAATTCTCAGATTTTAATATTATAATGGTCTTTGTTTGTTTATATTAGGTTAATTAAAATATAATTTTCGAGGATTCGTTGTAAACTTCTCGACCACTTTATTATTAAAATCTTGTAAGTTTCCATGTATAAGTTTTCGGTGCACACTCATCATAGCCAAACCATTGAGGCGATTTTCACTCATAGTGCTTCTTAGCCAGGTTTTTAGTCTCCTAAGGCTGCTAAACGATCGCTCTACCGTACACGTCGTGCATGGAAGAGCGATCAAAATTTTCAACGCTTTTTCCGTGTCGGGAAAGAAGGTTTTTGCTTCTTTTAGGATATCAACAACGGTTTGATCTGTTGAGTTTGGTTTATTATGCCAGAATTGCTGCCAAAGCTCGACTTCAATTTTTATGTTTGGTAAATTATAAAACTGAGCGATAGTTTCACAAGTTTCTGTGAGATTTTCGACTGACATCGTTTGCATTTGTGCGGGGTGTAATTTAGATAAAGCAAATGATGGAGTATTTTCTTCAGCAAAGCGTGTTTCAAGCGATGTAATAACGGAGTCCAAGTATGGTATTATTAATGATCTTTTCCAGAATTCTGAAGGGCTTTCTGCTGGGTGATTGCTTCGATGACGTTGTTTCCCAACAATGCACGGCATTGAAGTGATATCCTCCTCCAGGCCGACTTTCTCCGCAACAACAGTAGCATCCTTTATAATTTCATCTGTGACTCTTTCGGGATTATCACGGTGGTTCTTAAGCAATTGCAAAATGCGTTTGACGTGTTGCGAGGCGTTAACCACATCCAAAGCTATGGATTGGAGTGCGTTGACAACAGGTTCTAACAAAGCAGAGTATTTAGCTATCAAAGTAATACAAAGTATAAACGAAATTTTGAAAGCAGCCGCATGGAGTTGAAAGGCATTTTTTCGAGTAGCACTGTTTCCTTCACGCGATAAGTCTAAGGCTTCCAATATAACAGGAAAATTCTCCTTAAATACTCTGATAGTTTTATGTTTCTCACTCCATCTTGTTTCGCAGAGCCTGGCAATATTAGGTACCAATTTTCTTCTCAAAACAGATTCCCGAAAAAAATTAATAATATCTTTAGTGGTTCCCATGGTGTTTCGAATTTCAGGAAGAATATTGAGATCATTTATTACCAGATTCAATTTATGGGACGAGCAATGAAAGAACAGTGCTTTGGTATATTTTTTGCGAAGGATCGCTTGTACTCCACCGTCCTTTCCGGACATCGTCGAACAACCATCAAATCCAAAACCAACGCATTTATCAGCAGGATTAAGGTCTTCTTTTGTCAGAAACTCATCGATGCAATATGCAATAGATTTCGCATCCAGACCTTTCAGCTCAACAAATCCGACGAACATTTCTTGGACCTCATTGGCTTCCTCGTCAAAATATCGTAGCCCAATCGATAATTGTTCAGTACCGGAAATATCAGCTGTTTCATCTGCTAACACACTATAGGCTTCTGCTTCTTTTACTTTTTTCACAATGTCTGCCTTAATAACATCTCCACAAATTGCGATAATTTCATTTTGAAGAGCAATCGATCGATAGCTTGCATTCTTTTTCCCATGCTCAATGTGTTTCTTCAAAACTAAATCTCCCGCGTCAATTCGTAGCTTGTATAAGTCCTCGAGAATACCTTCGCCATAATGTTTTCCTCTCAGAACTAAGTCGTGCGACTTTTTTAGTTTTCTTCAATAATGCCCCGGGAGTATTTGTTGAGTTGTAAATCTACAGGCACACTTCCAAGAAATGATTTAGCGGCTTCCAGTGCCATCTTATGGAAGGGGGTTTCCATGTGCTTTTTGCAATGCTCGTGAATATCTTTGAACTTACAAAACGGCCTTATGATAAATGACCCTCATACGCCTCTAAAAGAATTTGGATTTGGCGGGAACAATGTACAATATTTACAAAAGGCTCCTTTTTGGTGCCTGGAATAGGCCAACCATGGAGAGTACGTTTCCAACCATGAATAATTAAATTTCCTCTTCAAATGTTTAGCGTCTTCCGCAAAGTCATACGTCGCAGACGGAGACCAAGTGTTTTCAAGCAATTCTTTCTTCATTTCAGTCGATAACATTGATGCTTGTCCAATAAATTTACCGATGTCATTTTCGTTGCAGTCATTTATCGAAGAGTCGGGAACTAAGTTCGGTTCTTTGGATGTGCTAGGTCTCGGCAGGTCACCCATGGAATCATCGCTGTCACTGCTTGCGCCTTCAGGTTTCTTTCTTTTTAATACTGCAAAATAAAATATTTGAAATAGCAACAACTTCTTCTGGTCCGCAATTCACATTGAAAGCATAAATGCCCTTCAAGACGGTGGCAGGCTCGAGCCCGCGCAAGTACTAGCGTCAACGATATTTTTTATATCAACAGTCCTAGCTATTTCGAGCGGCTTAACCGCCGCGGCTATGCTCGCGCGGTCTCGGGCATCCTCGCTCGAGCACTCTAGAGCGGACGCGACGACACGCACGCACCGGAGTCTCAAGCATACGCGAGCCGACTGTGCCGAATCGGCACTGCCGATATTCATTCATACAATTTTCTACTTTGAGCTATGTTAATACGGTCCTATTTTCGATTGAACCATTAAATTGAGCAATTTTCCTTTTGGTTTAAACTGACGACCCTTAAGAATCGGATATCGTGCCTAGAAATGGATCTTTGCGATTTTAAAAACCGATGCAAAATCAGCATTTATTATCAAATCAATTGACGTTATTTTACGGACGGAAAATACGAAAGCTAAACGCAAGTGATACTCACCAAAAAATTTTCTGATGTCCATATTGATTATGTGGTCACAGCAACTATTTAGATGTGATAATAGCGCACAAAACAAAGTAAAAGCGGGCAGTGGCAACGCTAACGCACGAATAAATGACAGACAGACGATAAAACAAAGGCGGCTGTGTGGGGGGTGCGGGCGCCACGCGGTTACATGTTGCTTTGCTTCCCCACTCCCTCTCTCCCGCTTCAACGATGGAGTAGAGCAGAGCGCAGCGTAGTACGGAATATTAAGAGTGGAATTGGTGAATTCATTCGAGTTTCGACGCACGGGAATGATTGTTCAAGGCTTGAACTTCAAGTAAATCAACTCAAATACTTAGGACTTTGGTTGCATTATATTTGGCAACTTTTTTAGAATCTCTGGGGGGGGGGGGGGCAGCTGCCCCTCCCTGCCCCCCCTTGGCGACGCCCTTGGATATTAGTGATGAGAATATTAATTTAATTTAGAAATCGAGGGCCGGCTCTATTCGAGAGTGCAGGATTCGTGCGCTCGAAGTCCACATGCATCTATCATCATATTATTAGACTTAAAGTTCAAGGTTGACAACGCATCTGCATTTGGATTCATAATCGATCATTGATGTAGATCTCTATGGGCCAGTGTTCATTTATCATGCGGTCGTCTGTATGTTAGTTTGTCACGCTTATTAGTCTCATATTCGGTATTCGGCATATTCGGCAGCTTTGCCGAATATTCGTTTTCGGCCGAATATTCGGCTAAATCACCGTTAATTGTCGTCTACAATGCCCCGGGGGACAATGCAGGTATCGGGCCTCGGGGTAGCCCCCATTACCCGGACGATCCTCATGTCCCATATCTATGGGACAGTCCTTTATAGCCTGTTTAGGCTCAATAGCATACTACGGATTTTTCCGTATGGTAGTAATTTATTTTTCCGTAGTTATCCAACTACGGGAAAAGGAGGTTATCTTATTAAGTCAGAGTTGGCCTTTCAGCGGCATTGGCTAAATCACCGAACATTCGTTAAAGCGGTACTCAGTGTCCACTGTATTGAAATTTACGAATTGAGTAATGTCGTGCCAAAGTATATTTTATTTATGGGCTAAATCTAGTTGTATAGGTTATGTTTTCGAGGCACATATTTCTTTCCAATTATAGCAGACAGAAAGCTTGATTTGAGTTTTTGGAATCAAACAAAGTAACCATATATACATTACATTAGTACATTTCACTTTGCTTTGGTCGTCAGTTTCTCTAAAATAAGTCCAAATAGTAGATCTCCTGCCACTCACTTTTATCATATATTTTCACTAAGAATAACACAACGAAATACTTTTTTTTTCTCACAAAAATAGTCAAAACATAAGCATGTGCCGGCAATTTGCTCAGTACTAGATGATGTAAATGCCATAACATGTCAGGTGTGACGAGGGAGCCAGGGGCAGAATTCGACGCTAATCTCGCGCGCTTTATTATATATATATATATATTAGTGTTCACGTGTAACCATATTGGACGTAGTTTAGAATTTAGTTTTAACATAGTAAAAACAGAATAGTAGGATGCCTCCCGCGCCGCGCGAAACTTACATGCCTACTGTTGCAGGGTTGTCACCAATGATTACAAAAGGAAGGATAGGCCCATCTAAATATTTTACTCATAATTTTTTCATACAAAAAAGTAACGCATCTGTCATAATACAAACGTCATATCAAAACACGACGTAACCAGGGTCGGATTTCGTAGTATAATTATCCTAATTGTACCATTATTTCATAGTGTGTAGTTTATAGTATCGTAGTAATACTAAGCAAAAATACCGTAATTTTACCTAAAGATCAACTTGTAATATTATTGTGTACTTTTACATTTTAATATTAACCCTACGATATCAAGAATTTCTGTATTGTCTATGAGTACCGCGTTTTTATAATAAAATTAGAATTAGCTCCCTTTCTGGTCAATCAATACTCGATCGATGCAATTATGTTGCATCCTTGATACAACCTTAATGAGGGGCTACCACGATAAAAACTCTATGCTCCAGAAGCAATCGGTATGAAAACAGAATTTCAAAATATTTTATGAATCAGATTTTCAGATTCAATTACGTAGATATGATTTATTTTGTACTCTTTTTGTTATACCCTTATCGAATATTTTACTTTAGATAAAAATTAAACAGAAATAAAAATAAAACCGCCAAACAAACGACGCGTAACGCCAAAATACCGGCACATGGGAAAAAAGCAACATAAAACGTCAAACATGATATAATTTATTTTAAATAGTAGATATAATTTTATTTTCCATGTACAATATTCTGAATATTCAATATAGGGTCTTAATCCATCTCTGACCTAATCTCCCTAATGACCTAATCTGACCTAACTAAACTAACTGTAAAATAAAACTATAAAAATGCGTTTATATAATAATTTAATTGTAATAAAATTAATATAAGGTTATTTACCGTTGATACGATATCCCATGTTTTTTTTTAAATCTTTGTATCGTAATTTTTGCATTCTTTTACCACGCAACTAAACACATATTAAAGACAAACAAATCTGTCCTGCGCGCGCACCACTGTCTACCGATTTGCGTTGGCCCTAAACTGTAATTTTAGGGCCAGCGCACTGGTCCGTTTTAGTTGTTCGGTCGGCCCGGTCCTTACGCTAGTAATATATATTACCAGCGTAATAAAGTACAGTGCATACTGCTGGCCTATACCCGTACCATTACACGCCGGTACACGTTATTGAAGAAGGAGACCCCACGAGAAAATTGAACTTTTGCAGATTTATGCCAAATGCTGAAAGACCCAGATTTTCTAAGAAATATCTTGTGGACGGATGAGTCCAAACTTGATAAAGATGGCATAACTAACTATCACAATGCCCATTACTGGGCCCCAAAAGAACTAAGGAACGCCAATAAGAAAAGAGTGAAGGGGTCCCAACGAAGATTCAGCGTGAATGTGTGGATGGGCATTATCTCCAATCATTTGATTGGACCTTACTTTCTCCCGGATAATCTAAATGTGGAAAGCTACGAAAATTTCTTGAGAGCAGACTTGAGTGATTTGCTGGATGATCTGCCACTCAACCTGATCAGGGACAAGTGGTTCCAACACGATGGCTGCCCTGCCCATTTCAGGGGAAGTGTCAGGGACTGGCTGGACACAAATTATCCAAACAAATGGATAGGATGAGGTGGGCCGTTGCCATGGCCAGCAAGACGGTCCGGACCTAACGCCCATGGATTTTCATGTGTGGGGGTGCATGAAAAGTCTTGTGTACAGCGAGCCGAATCCAGTTTCGTCTGTGGAAGACTTAAGAGAACGGATTGTGGATGCAGCAAATAAAATTAGGACCACGTTGACCACTGGAGTAGTGAAGACTGGTCTCCATAGAAGGATGCGACAATGTATCAGAAATAGAGATTACACGCACACATATTAATGTCGTTCGGTACTACGGAGTGTAAAAGTATAACTCGTACGAATTAACTTGAGACCTGGGCCGATGACGTAATTGTCAATGTACGGTGTGCAAAATAATGCGTCGTAATATTTTTTTATTTGAAATTTTTGAGATTTGCATGAGATTATTAATAAAAACAAAATAAAATATTCTGGCAAGGGGTGAAGTAATAAGTGATATACTGTTGCCATTTTTATATATTTTAAATATTTATTTTTTATAATATATATAATATTACTTTTAGTTAACGCGTCAAGGAAGGACAAAGAAATAAACATACACACTTTTTCATTTATAATATTATTAATTTATTTATTATACACTTTATTGCACTATAAAAAGTGTTGCAGATTCGTACCAATAAAAATACAAAGCATAACAGGCGACCTTATTGCTAAAAAGCAATCTCTCCCAGGCAACCTTAGGGTGAAAGTGAATCAATCTTGGATAAGCGGAACAGCACAAACTATGTAAAATCAAGGAATAGAAGTAAAGAATATTAATAAGGAATTATTATAATATTTATTATTCATTGTCACTGTATACGATCGGTTCGGTACCTGGAAAATTTAGATCTGCTTTTGCAGCCGTTAAAATCTTTTTCAATGTTGGAATTTCTTTCCGTACTGTATAGAAACTGTTGACAAGGTTTCTTAGAGCACACAGATCAAAATTGTCGGGTTCAATTTTTTTTGAGCTCTGTTTCCTTTTTTTTCCTGGAGTTGATAGTTTAAGTTCTGGTCTTGCTTGAGAAGTACATGGTTCCGATACTACTGTGACATCATCATTTTGGTCTTGAGAAATTGACTGAACTTTTTTCGCCTCGTTTTTCATTCTTAGTAGTGTTGCCTTTGATATGCCTGTTACTGCATAAGCCCTCTTTAAAGCTTGGTCCACAGGAATAAGAAACTTTTTATTTGATTTTTCATATTCGAAAAATTTTAAAACTTTTAGATCAAGTGTCCGTGCTTGGCTATGTATTGTCTTTCCTCCCATATTTTTTTAAAAATAAAAAAGGCGGAGTAACTCCTAAGCGTCACAAGAAAACGGTACAACACAACGTCCAAACTTAACAATAAAACAACGCAATTAACAACAAACAGATAAAATAACGTTCAAGTATAACAAAAACAAACAAAAGTCCAAACCAAACAACAAACAATTATCAAAAATATCGAACTAGAGTCGAGACGCGTATCCGTAACAAAAATGCTATCGGTACTGAGCGCGCACGGCCAGCGCAGGACACGGTGCGGGGAGTCGGGAAGGGGGTCACATTCCAGCGGAGTCTCAAGTTAATTCGTATGTGTTGTATAGAGTACAGAGTCTGTATAAAAAAGTATCCGTAAGAAAGAGTTAAATAAGGGTGGCGCCACTGTAGCTACAGTCTAAATTTTAAAGAACTTTTTATAATTTTTTATTGCACAGACTTTCACCATTATTCTTTTTACAATAATTATTTTATTGCTTTGAAAATTTTTATTTTCAAAATCACTCTCAATGTATTTTACGCCGATTTAATATACCCCGTAGCTACTCAAGCGCTGTAGTGGAGAGTTTTCGAACTGCTATTTACTGCTTACAGATGGACACTTTTTCAACTATTCTCCTATGGGATAATATACCTAAACATGAAGTGAGCGTTGCATCTGAAGATCAATTCAGTCGCTGAAATTTGACTCATTTTCAAAAAAATAAAATAAAATGCACACAAATATTTGTAGGAAAATATTCTATTAACAATTTAAATATTTATTTTATGCTAAATGAGTCAATAGAAAGAGAAATATTTTTATTTATGTTTAGTTTTGTATCAGTATCCTTGCATATGTCTCGTTCCTACTGTAAGGTTTTACCGACATGGGCGTTGGTCATCAATATAATTTTCTAAAAATAATATTTATTCATCTAACTTACAGATACTTTGTTACTGTGTAATAAAGTACGTGTAACGTGTACTAAAACGGTAAACCAACTGATTGGCTAGGTTAGCTGAAATTCTTATATTTCAAAAATAATAAGGTAAGGAAAGTAATAAAAAATCCACTACTGAAATAAAACCTAATACTAAATCTAAAATGCATATGTAAAGTCACGTTATAAGTCGTTCTAAAGTTCAAAGTAGTTATCCAACGTGACAAAGTCACGGTGATTTTTCACTGTGACTTTTTTGTAACTGGAACGACGATCACGGTCATTTAAAAATAACACTTTTCCTCAAGAGACTATGGATATTCATACACCGCCACTACACGGTAATTGATAATTTCTCAAAAAAAAAAAACAATTTATTGTCAACTTCTGCAATAGTCGTTTCTCTAATGCTTACTTAACCTTCATACAAATAAATCGATATTTTAATTGTTGATATTTTTTATTTTTTGGCCCAACCGTAGACAGAGAAACCTATAGACAAATTGACACCTCCTTTCGCATTCGCACACGAAAAAGATAGATTTATGCATACGTCTTGCATAGAAATGAGATAGAGCGGTGTAATTGTTTGTCCCTTTCTCCGTGCCGGTTTTTTTGTTTAGCAAATTCTACAGTTTGCTAAACAACTTTAACAGCGTAGAGATTTAAGGAGTTTACAAGTTGGTTTAAGTGAGAAAAAAGTGTCTTGTGAGCTTAAGATTGGTGAATCTTGTTCAGTTCAGTTCTTAGAACAATTAAAATTTTTATCTAAATGTGTTTAAAAGTCATAAAGATTATTGTATAACCTAAAAATTTGTTATCGTTCTTTCTCACTCGAGGCCACGCCGATCATTAGTCTATTGGTTTCTCTGTTTACGGGCCCAACCTACTATACTCTCTGGCTTGACCACAGATCTGACTAAACTGGCCCAATCATAGATGAAAGTATCAAAGGGCCTAACCTAATACACCTTTTAGTACACATTTTATTACGTTAAAAAATACAACTGATTCTAAAGAACCCAAAAATTAGAAGAAAGCTGCACAGGTATTATTGTTTAAATAATTGTTTGAAGTGGATTTTAAGAAAAAGAAGAAGTCATTTGACTGTCTGCTGGCTCAAGCTATTTGGAACATTTTTCAAAAACTCCACAATAAGACACATCAACGTATTGTAAATAAATTAGTTTCGTAAACGTCATGAGACTATGCTGTATGGTCTAAGATCTTTGTCTGCCTTAAATGGCAATTCGAGCAATTCGCGTAGACAAGCATTCTCTGTCTACGGCGTAGACAGAGAAACCTATAGACAAATTGACGCCTTCTTTCGCATCCGCACACGAAAAAGATAGATTTATGCATACGTCTTGCATAGAAATGAGATAGAGCGGTGTGATTGTTTATCCGTTTCTCCGTGCCGGTTTTTTTCTTTAGCAAACTCTACAGTTTGCTAAACAACTTTAACATCGTAGCGATTTAAGGAGTTTATAAGTTGGTTTAAGTGAGAAAAAAGTGTTTTGTGAGCTTAAGATTGGTGAATCTTGTTCAGTTCAGTTCTTAGAACAATTAAAATTTTTATCTAAATGTGTTTAAAAGTCATAAAGATTGTGTATACCTAAAAATTTGTTATCGTCCTTTCTCACTCGAGGCCACGCCGATCATTAGTCTATAGGTTTCTCTGTCTATGGTCTACGGCAAATCGTACCTAACAACAAAAAATAATTATTTTGTCATCAGTTGCAACTGACAGTTGTTAATTGTCGTGTGGTAAAAAGTAAAAACATGAACTGAAAATAAGAAATTAAAGTCTTCAGACCAATTATTATATAATATGTGTATCGTTTATTATTAAAACACTTCAAAAGTTAATCATTTTTCAAAATGTTCAAAAATGTAATAGCAACCATCGGTAATATTAAAAAATCTACAGGTTTAATAAAATGCTGTGCTTTTGATCCTAGGGGATGTTATCCTCGACTGGTTCACCGGGGATCCTTTGTTGAAAGTCCAAGAAATATATCAAAAAACAAATCTTGGACCTCTCCTGCCATATCTGGTAAATATGAAGTGATAACTGAAAAAAATTCTCCAATAATTGAACATACTGCTGACGAAAAGAAGTATGAAGTTATAGAAGAAAAATATCCCATCTTGAGCGATGAATTCGACGGAATAAATTTAGAGAGTAAGTATTTTATGATGATTTAGTGCAAATATAACTATAATATAATAAAAAATAAAGGCTGGATATTAATGTCATGTTATGAGGATATAAAGCTGCATATAAATAAAAAAAGAAGTTTGTGTCTACATTTAGTCCCTTTTATGTGATAATCTGTATCTAAAAAAATGTGATAGTAATGGACTAAAACTATCAAAAGATCTATGATTTATCATCCATTTACAGTATTACATTTAACAAATCAGGTGATTATTCCACAATTCTCACTGGGAAACATTACAAGTGGCTTCACAATGTGCTAACAGCGATGAGCCAACAACTGGATACATTATGATCAATTGTCTTTCCTATACCAACCAACTTGATTGACAGACTAACCAAACAACATGCCAGACCAGCTTGCTATATAAAAAAAACAAGTGTTTTTTCTGTTCGGAAAACTTTCATGTATCAATGCATCAGACTATCATTGTATATCTGTACCACACACAAACATCACAAACAAAAGAACTGCAGAATACCCTGCTCTTAACAGAAAATGCTCGATAGCAAGAAAGCATTATGAATATTTTGCGCCTCAGCTATATATTACATTCAACAATACAAAAGTTATACTGAAGCTAAGCAACTTTAAATTAAAAATCGTTTTGCTTGATTGGCTAAAAGAATTGGGTTACTATACTTTTAAGAGACGTCTTAGCGTTAAAGTATAAACACTCACACACAGTAGTAGTGGTAGTTTTTGAGTTATCTTTAATAATGCCTATTTAGTTGACTCCGATTACATTGATGATGATCTCATTTTATTGGTTGTATAAACATTTTTAATTTGATCACTTGTTTTGCACAAAATGCAATATTTTGTGTTTATTGCCTATCATGGTATTGTGTCCTGGCTAATCATATTAGAATTATAAATTAGTTACATTAAAGTTTAGTTATTTTAAAATATATATTATAGTAGTTATTTTAAAAATTATAACTGTTGATTTTAAAAAATAGAAGATAAAAATTATTTTATAGGTCTATATTACGTTATAAGTAATTTTTACGTTTACATGTAACAAATTTTGTTGAAGGTATAATGTGGCAAATATGATACACAAATTTGCATAGTCCTGAAATGATACATCTAATAAATTTCAAAAGATTCAAACAATTTTTTTCCATCTGCAAACTGCCGTAAAGACAATTTATTATACAAAATTTATCCACACTTCATTAAAAATTTCTGCCAAATTAGGGATATTTTTTTAAGTTTGTGATAAGCTGATACTGATAAAAGTATTAAATGTAAGGAATGAGGCAAAAGAATGATCAAGTCTGTAATTTGGGCTTGATAATGTATGTTTATAGTTTTGTGGGGGTCTATCACTCCATTTTATCCTAGGGACATTGTAAATGATGAATAAAAGCAATAGTAGATATAATTGCCTCTAATTGATCATCATGTTAGATTAATAATACTCATGCCAGTAATGGTGAATAACATCTGAAATGGAACATGGCTTGTACTGTGCTCACCATTTTGACATTGCCATGCCATTTTTTGGATGATATCTTATAAAACGGACAGAATTGCTATGCACTATGTGTGTAAATTTAGTAAACATTATAATTTTCTAATAACTTATCCATACTTGTTTATTTTTTGTTATACCTCTTACTCCATCTATCTGGGGGTCACTCTACAGATTGCTTGCTGGAACAAGGCTGCTACTCGAGAACCTTTTTTCCACATAAGTTTTTGATTTTTCGAGCTATATTGCCAGCCCATTGCCACTTTAGTATACTGATGAGTTAGATTTTTGGAATACTCTGGTTCTACTTAGGATATTTTCAATGCCAAAAAACTGCAACTCATGAAATATAATTTTTTAATCTAAAATTTTAAAAAATTGAAAGTTTTCTTAATATGATTTATAATATAATACTAATTTGTTTCAGGAGGAAAGCATGGGGTATTTGATATTGAAGACCTTGTAGATTTACTGCAAAGAGAAAACTCAAAAAATATTTTTGTAGCAACTGTGCCAAAGGACATTAATTTTGTAGAATACATATGTGTAGTTAGTGGTCGCAGTAAAAGACACATAAAAGCTTTAGCAGAATTTGTGCGTAAGGTTTACAAAAATAAATGTTACAAAACTGATCAATTACCTAGGATAGAAGGAAAAGATTCCGATGAATGGATGGCATTAGATTTAGGTATTGTAGCAGTATATTTTTATTATCATTTTTTGTCACTTATGTTTTTTTAAAATATGTATTGCTAACACTTAACGGAAGTCACTCCTCAAATCAAAATATGTTATAACAGTACAATATTTTTGCCATATTAAGTTCACCTGCAACAATCAAGTTAAACAAAAATATATAATATGTATTGTTATAAATAAGTATTTAAAAAAAATTGCTTGCTACAATTGTAACAATTTAACCATATTTTTTTAAAATTCCGTATAGTGGCATCATAAGACAATCTGTTACCATGCTCCCATCTTATGTCGTGGGTGTCATAAGAGGAGAAAGATGAAAATGGAATAGGTGATGCACAG
Source organism: Parnassius smintheus behrii (assembly GCA_036936625.1). Taxonomy (NCBI): domain Eukaryota; kingdom Metazoa; phylum Arthropoda; class Insecta; order Lepidoptera; family Papilionidae; genus Parnassius; species Parnassius smintheus. The sequence goes on along the minus strand of JAUPFT010000005.1, from coordinate 39,598,207 downwards.
CAGCATCTTCCTGATGCCAAATGAAAGTAATGAAATTGCTGTTCCCAACACCATGCTAGGCATGGTAACTGTGTCAAATATCTCTCCTGTCAATCTTTGGGAGGAACCTGTGTTCAGAAGTGAACTTTTGATAAATTGTAATAAATTAATGAAAACACGTCAGCCGTTGTCAGCAAAATATAAGAACGAATCTTACATATTGAAAATAATGTTTTTCGTCTTTTCAGGTAATATTGCTCTTCATATATTTTCTGATAAAGTTCGAGAAGTTTATGACTTAGAAACCCTTTGGGCTGTGGGTCCAGAATATGATGAAAAAATGACTCAAAAGAGTGATGTTGTTGATATATTTGAAAACTATAGTGCATACTTAAAAGACCTTAAACCACTAGGATAAAAAATTTGCTGTTATGTTATTGATTATGTAATTGTCTTTGGTATTATAATTTTTAAATTATAAAACTTTGTAGTCTCATTATCATCACAATTACTATCTTTCACACGTCCAAAATAAATGTCTCTAAAGAAACACCACAAAACATGATTTTGAGCCACTTGCAATCCATTGACTTCCTGTATGTCTTACTAGGTCGTCACTTCATCTAATATGGTGTCGTCCTACACTTTGCTTACTGGTATGGGGCTGCCACTCAACAACCTTTACATCTCATGAGTTGTCTGTTTTTGAGATATATGGCTGACCATTTACCACTTCAGCTTTTTATTGGACTGTGTCGGTTAGTCTGGTATACTGTCTATATCCTCATTACGCAACTCGCAAAGAAACTGAGTATAAACCTCTCCATAGCTTGCTGAAGAACCTTAAGCTTCATTATACAGCCAGTAGTCGTGTCTCAGATCCATATTTCATCATTGGCAACATGCACTGTTTATACGTTCTTATTTTCGATTTTTGAGGAATCCGTGATGTTAAGATGTTTCAATTTCCCGAACACTGGCCAAACGAGTTTGATCTGTCGATTGGTCAATCGACCATATACACAAGATAAGTGGCCTATTGTACTCTTCGGTTTATGTTACATATTGCTGAAGAGTATTTAAACTGTAAAAAATCTTGTTCGGGATACCAGAAGTCATAAAGTATGCGTGCGAGACGATTCGTAATGACTCGAAAACAGCATTTAGACACGTCTCAAAATGGGAAGGGGTTTGTAACTCTTTAATAGAGCATTGTTGCCACTCTTGAAAAGGACTTTAAGTATCAGTTCTGAAATAACTGAACGTGTGTAGACACTAGGGACGCAGGTTTTAACTGAACAGTTCGACTGTTTAGTCAAAACTGTGCAGTTACGAGTAAAACTGAAGGTCTGTAGCTACCATTAGGCGTCGTTCTAAAATAACGCGATTGCGCTACTATAGCGAGAATTAAGTATCCGTGACAAAAACCTGAGCCACGAGAGCCACGTGGCAGCTTTGCTGTTGCACGTATGGGCCGGGTCAAACGGGGGTGGTACCACGACCTCACAGAAAACCGACGTGAGGTGGAAGTTCTGCTTCCGCGTTTCGTCTGGTGAGTGCAAGTGGCCGGAGGCCAGACCGACTCTTCGACCACGTCTATGGCTACAGATTCGTTGCTACAGCAGATCCCCTCCGCAGAGATCGTGATCCTCGGCGACTTTAACGCCCATCACGCCGAATGGCTTGGTTCACGTTTTACCGATCATGCGGGGAGATATGTTCATGATTTTGCTTTGGCATATGGTCTGACACAACTGGTTATTTCGCCTATGCGGATTCCAGATGTGGAGGATCATGCACCTGTCCTGTTGGACCTTCTGCTGACCTCTCACCCGGACGGATATCAGATTTCCGTCGACGCCTCTTTAGGCTCTCCGGACCATTGTCTTGTCCGGAGTGTGGTGCCACTCACGCTGAAGTCGCAGTGGCATTCTGCAGGCTACCGCCGATTTTGGCACTATAGGTTAGCCGATTGGGATGGGATGCGGTCTTTCTTTGCATCTTACCCTTAGGAGTGGGTTTTGCTTCTCGCTGGACGATCCCAACTTTGTTGCGGATTATGTCGCTGATTTGGTACTTCAACTTTTTATTCCTTCCTCTGTGGTGCCCATTGGAGGCAAATCTCAGCCATAGTTTGGTCGTAGCATGATGCTGGTAAAATAGCATCATGCTATAAGCAGGAGTGCTACCAAGCCTGGTGCATTCCCAATGCCCGTGCATTCTGGTCTCTCGCCAAGGCTGTCCAGGGTAATTTCTGTCAGCCATCTCTTCCATCTCTGCACAGGGAGGACGACTCACTGGCCAATACCGCAAAGGAGAAAGCCGATCTGCTAGGCTCTTTCTTTGCGTCCAACTCGACTCTCGATGACGGGGGTGTACGCCGCCGACCATCCCGCGGTGTGAGTGCTCCATGCCGGAAGTGCAATTCACACAGTGCTCGGTTCGCAAAGCACTCCTCTCCATGGACATCCACAAGTCGAGTGGGCCTGACGGAATCCCCCCAATTGTGCTGAGGACGTGTGCTTCAGAGTTGGAACTAGTTTTAACGCGTCTTTTCCGGTACTCCTACTCCCTAGGCGTAGTCCCAAAATCATGGTAGACGGCTTTCGTCCACCCGATCCCTAAAAAAGTGACCGCTCAGACCCGTCCAACTACCGGCATATCGCCATCACCTCCTTGTTCTCCAAAACAATGGAGTCTATTGTTAACTGCCAGCTCATGAGGTACCTTGAGGATCACCAGCTGATTAGTGATCGCCAATACGGTTTTCGCCATGGTCGGTCAGCTGGTGATCTTCTGGTCTACCTAACTCACAAATGGGCGGAGGCAGTAGAGTCCAAGGGAGAGGCATTGGCCGTTAGTTTGGACATTGCGAAGGCCTTCGATCGGGTTTGGCACAAAGCGCTTCTTTCGAAGCTCCCTTCCTATGGTCTTCCCGATAAATTGTGCGATTGGATCACCAGCTTTCTTGCAGATCGGAGCATGAAGGTCGTTGTAGACGGTGCAAGCTCCGATTACAAGCCTATTAATGCTGGTGTTCCACAAGGCTGCGTGCTAACGCCAACGCTGTTTCTTCTGCATATCAGTGATATGTTGCAAACCCGTAACGTTTATTGCTATGCAGATGACAGCACTGGTGATGCTCTTTACACCGGCCGTGCCAATATTTCTCGGGAAAACGTCTCCGAGTACCAGGACAAATTTGTGTCTGAAGTCGAGTCTTGCTGAACAGAGTCTCGGATTGGGGGCGACTAAAGCTAGTCCAGTTTAACCCCCAAAAGACACAAGTTTGCGCGTTAACCGCTAAAAAGAACCCCTTTGTCGTATCGCCTCAGTTTCAAGGCACTGCCCTTGTTGCCAGCCAGTATTGGAATCCTCGGCGTCGACATATCGAGTGACGTGCAGTTTCGTGGTCACTTGGAAGAGAAGGCCAAATTGGCCTCTAAAAAGCTTGGCGTGCTCAGCAGAGCGGGACAGTATTTCATGCCGGCACACCGCCTGCAACTTTACAAGGCGCAGGTTCGGCCGCACATGGAATACTGTTTCCATCTCTGGGCTGGGGCTCCCCAGTATCAGCTCCTTCCACTTGACCGTATCCAGCTCGGAGCGGCTCGAATCGTCGACGACGGAGTGCTTTCCGATCGGCTCGAATCACTGGTGCTGCGAAGAGATGTTGCATCTCTTTGCATTTTCTTTCGCATATACCATGGGGAGTGCTCTGAGGAAATGTTCGGATTAATCCCAGCCACCAAATTTCGTGAACGCACTACGCGGCAAACGTCCCGAAACCATCCACAACCTCTGGATGCTTGGCGGTCCTCCACTGTACGTTTCAAAAGGAGTTTTCTTCCGCGAATGACCTTTCTGTGGAATAGTTTACTACCGGCGACTTTTCCGGACCGATACGACCTAGAGACCTTCAAGAAAAGAGCTTACTCCTTTCTAAAGGGCCGGCAACGCACCTGCAATTCCCCTGCTGTTGCGGTTGATTATGGGCGGCGGTAGTCACTTAACATCAGGTGAGCCGCATCCAGTGGCGTAGCTACCTTGGGTGGCACCCGGGGCGGAAGTTCGTGGTGTCACCCCATCGAAAGTAAAAAGCAATAAATTTTATATGATAAAGGACATGTATAATTTATTATTTATAATATTGAAGAAATAATAAAACAATAATAACTAAGACAGAAAAGGAATTGTTACCTATACAATTAAAATTTCTTCTTTCTAGCTTTGACTTTTTTATTATCTATCACTATAGAATAATACACATTTAACAATTCACGCCAACCACACACAACACACTTTCTTCACGAAACAAATGAGAAATGTTGCAACTGAGACGTCAAAGATCGCGAGTATGGGACGGGGAATCCTCCACGACAGCGTCAGGCTGTCAGGAATTATACATAGAGCTGAGCTAGTGGAGGAATCCCCGAAAAAGAAATTTTTGTGCTAGCGATTTTTTTGTTTGTACATTGTTAAAGTTGAGAGACCGGGTGGGTGTCACCCCAAAAAAGGTGACACCCGGTGCGGCCCGCCCCCACCGCCCCCCTTTGCTACGTCACTGGCCGCATCACCGCATGCTCGTTTGCCCCCTCTTCTATATAAAAAAAACCTGACAAGAATCAGGTGTTCTAAAAGGAGCCGATTCTTAGTTCAATATCAGTAATTTTAATTTGACGCAAACATGTGAGTCATACGATGTAGGTAGTAGCGAGAATTTCAATTATCAGGGCATCGGTAGATATAAGATACGAAGCGAACCAGCGATGATCGTGCGTTCTATTAGGACGACCGTATGAGTGTGATCAGGAAGTTTTTGAATTCCGCGATGAGTCTTGCAAAAGTTAGCTTCGGCCGCATGAACAGTTTCTCGAGCTCGTCATCTATACGATTTTGTGATTCGACCTGAAAGTATCCACGCGTTCCAGCATTTGTTAATCACTACCACATTTTTCACCCTTCCGATCACTGAGCCGCTGTTGTCGTCTTATCGTCATAGTGAAGTAAAGCTCATTTTTGTCGAACCGTTGGAGCTACACCAGGTCCACTTTCTCTGAAATCACACCTGGAAGCAAAAGCTCATCAAGAATCTCTCTTTCTCCATTACTTCTAGTTCCGCTGCCCAATTCAAAATGCCCCTACTTTTAGCTTACTGTCCTTGCTGGTGCCTAGTTTTGCGTTGAAGTATCTCATCAACACTGTTTAGTTTTAGTATATTAAATGACTCTACAGATATTCTCATACATCGACTTCACCTCCTCATAATAAAGTACCAAATTTGGTGCGTAAATTCGTTTGACCTTCAATTGAAAATTTTTAAAACGCCGAAACAAAAAAGCTGATGATCTTCAAACGGTTAAACCGATTTTCATAAAACATAGACATGTTCATGTTGTCTAGCACCACTAGAAAACATGCTTTTAAATAAAAACCGCACGCAAATCGGTTCAACCGTTTACGAGCTACGGTGCCATAGACAGACAGACAGACACATATAAATATTGTGGTCAAACTTATAACACCCCTCTTTTTCGTCGAGGGTTAAAAAGGCTTTTAAAATGAGTATATTTTTCTACAATAAATTAGATTATTAAAAAGAAATAAGCTGTGACTATGCTTCACCTTTCAAATAACAATTAGTTTTTTCATCTATGCATGATGTAATATCAGGAAGATTGATAACAGTAAATTCTTTATCTATCTAGGCTGTTTACTACCTTAACTTCCAAACATAAGCACGAAAAAACCGGCCAATTGCGCGTCGGGTCACGCGCCTTGTGGGATTCCGTAGATACATATCCGTTACAATAAGTAAACATGAAATCCTTCTTGATAGTATGAGCGTGAGTGAGTTCGCGTTTTGACCGCTATAACCACTCAAAATGGCCCCAAAACGGAAAGACTTATTATCCAAGCACACTTATTCTCATATCGATTCTCAAAATAATACAATTTACATCAAATCATTCATATGGCAAGTCCGTATGAAAGTGTGCATAGTTCCCTCTCCATCTTTAGTTATTATTAGTTCCTGGCAGTGCAACCCTCAGGCATACATGAACGTAACGTACCTTCTCCTAAACCACTACTGACCTGAACTATCCTGAGGGCCGCCCGCATAAATCAAAGGTACCACGAATGAAACTGTAGGTCTACAATAATTTATAACTAAAAAATAAGCGAAAGTGGTATTTCAAGATCGGTTTCCTGGCGATCGTTTCCATACTTGCCTACTCCGCAAAGGAAAACGTAAAGCTGATCGAAAAAATGCATAATATATCGTTTTCTTTAAAAACTGTTCATTTTTTACATATTACAATAGTTTATATTCCAATTATAATGCAGCTAAATTCAGGTCATTTTCTATGGACTTGTAACAAAATTTTTACTAATATGTGTGAATTTTATAAGTTAAAAGTTGGAAAAAAAGTCCCGATGGGTATCATGCTGCTTTTCACAGAGCAGAGGTTTTTTTCAGAACCAGTGTTAAATTAAAAAAGTAACTTTCAATAAGTATTATATAAATCTATATTGAATTAAAAACTTTGTTTCTGTAACTTTCTTAAGTGTACATAGCTGTGCTAGTTTTTTTTCGTTTTAACTTCATTATACATATAGTATTATGGTACAAACATTTCACGTTTCTAAAAACAGCAGTTTAGTTGGTAGAGGGATATTAACACTAAATATTTCGTAAACGGACCCCTAAATCGAAAAAAAGTGTGTAAGTACTATATATCCAATATTACATTTCATTTACAAATGAAGCTCATTTTCTTTGAGTAGGTACTAATTTTTAGCTTTGTACCTTTCTAGACTTCTACATTTATGTATTTAAAAAAATATAATTAATAATTAAGGTAGTAAAACTAATGATCTCTTGCAGACAATGTGTAGATACAATAATTAATAATTAAGCAAGTATTTGTGTTTTATAAATTATGATGTTTTCATAAAAACTCATTTTGAAAGTCTCATATAAAATGTTTATTTTTACTTAGTTATATAAATGATACATAATGTATTGGCTGTATAACATAATCTAAATAGTTATGAATAATTTAATCAATTCCTACTGTAAAACATAAACATAGAATTGTATTAATAAAAATATATGTAAATGTACAATTTAATTGATTATTGTAATATGTTTGACTATCAAGTTTACATTCATACATGATTTTAATTTACAAATTAATTTGGCATAATTGAATATATACACTATTTCTGATGGCTAAATGCATTAAAATAATATTTGATACATTCATACCACAATCACAACAAAATTTTCAGTCAAATGCAGACACATATTTGTGTAGCCTAATTTTATGTTACGCCATCTATTATAGAAAGCAAATTTAATCTATACTCCAGTGCTAAAATATAAAAAGATATAAAATAGAAGCCAATATTGGATAAAGAAATATTTTCTAGAATCAAGTAGGAAAAAGGTAATTATCAGTATAATACAAAATAAAATATTGGACCACATTACAAGTCTTTCTTTTATATTCTTCAATATCCTTAGATCACAAAATATAAAAATGTGTTTATTTTAATTATATTTAGCATTTGTGCATTTTTATATTACATGACAAAACTGAAACACACTAAAGAAATAATTAGTAAAAAAAACAGTACTTTAATATTTTAAAATCTTTACAACTTTAAAAAAAATATTACTTAGCATAAATTTTAAAGCAATGTACTAAGTTTCTACAAAGACGATGCAAAAGTTTCTTGATTTGTTGTTTCACAAATTTTGGATCATGCCTAATAAAGTTAAGACAATATGGCTACACTGCGCCTCACACCTGCTCCAGAATTGACATTATCTAAGCTTGACCATTTTTTAATACCATTCTTTACTATTTCAGCAGATATCTTATCTTCCATTACACGAGACATTGCCTCTAGCTTTTGTGCTCTTTCCTTGCTTAATGGCTCACTGGGAAAAGCTAAATCATTAGCTTCAGCAAGTGTGCGCAAGTCAAAATAATACTTAGCATAAACACTTGATGGTACATTAATGTTGAATTGTAACATCTCAAGAAATTGTCTTTCTAACTCATTCATGTCCTCTACTGTAATGTCCCTTAAAATTTGACAGTAATCAACATTCCAAACAGCTTGATCATCCCAAACTTTACTTGCTAGTAAAATTGCACCCAGAACTATTCTTTTCCAATTTGAAGGAGCAATATCTAAGTCAGCACATATAAGAAGTCTTTCTAAATATACCAAGGTAATAATAGCACATTCGGCAGTTAACTGGGCAGCATTAAACAAAGTTCTAACAAATTTATAAATTTGTTTATGCTCAGGATTGTATTTATCATAATCATCACTGACAGCTTCTTTACTCAAGGGATGTAATTTCTCATCAAATATGTCTAATCTGCGTTCAGATGTCCGATTTTTTATATGGTAATATATAGCCAATGCTACACATTTAACAGTGTTTTTTAAATTAGGCTGTGACACTGTACTATCATCTAAGTAAATTGTTGAACAGGAACTACTTTTCTTCAACTTATTATCAGCAATTTGATGTTGACTACGTTTTCTAGTCATACCATTTTCGATTGATGCTTTAGACCTTTCCATAAAAATTGTACCTGCTACTGGATCTTGGGAAGGGTCTATATCTCCATCATCGGGTTCTCTTTCACTTATGTGCTGTATATTGTTAGAACTTAAGTCTCCTTCAGGAGGATACTCTTCTAATTTTACGATATCCTTCCTGGTAGGTGATGGGCTACGGTAACAGCAGCAACTGTTTTGATTTCCCATTTTCTTCGTCAACACGCTAAACACAACCTATTTTCATTCTGCAACTACTAATACACATTTATACGTGCAGTAAAGTGCCGATTCGCTAATGTGACATAAAATGTCCATGGTATCTGAAACAAAAGTCATGAATATTCTATTTCATTGAACGACTAAGGATAATGTAAATATAAATATAACGAAATAAGAAATATATATGTCATACCTTAATCATTCTGCCATTAAAAATCAAAATTTCATCAATTCATAAGAACAGAACACTAAAATCTAAACAGAACAAACTCATACTTTTTTCTTTGACACATTGACAGCTGCAAAGAGTATATTAATATGTACGGACAGCAGCAAAGCAAGAAGTAGTAGTGTTGCTAGATCAAAAAGCCTATTTAACGCCTCCATAGACGTACATAAAACATATGGACCTGGCATACATACAAGAAAAACGTGTATACCTACACTTTACTACACAAACTAGGCCATATCGATATTTCTATAATAATAACATCTATACAAGATTGTGAGAATGTTTTCAAATTGCCACGGACACACGGCACATATCTGTCGGTAAAAATAATACACCAAATCTTCTAACTTATTTATGCCTTTCATTTTTGTCATAGTTGTTTCTTGGATCGTCATTTTTCACGTCTAAACCGTAGAAATAATTTTTATGGGAGTTCCGTGAATGGCCCGCAAATGGTATTTTTGTAATGAAATATAATTACTTTAGTAATACTTTAGTTTTTGTCATGTATCACATTATGATCAACATACGACCTAATACAGAGTTGCAATTTGCAAAACAAGAGGTATGAAAATTTGAATTTTACGGGCTAAATTGGCAGAATTATACCATCTAATACGTAGACAGAGAAACCTATAGAATAATGATCGGCGTGGCCTCGAGTGAGAAAGGACGATAACAAAATTTTAGTTATACAATAATCTTTATGACTTTTAAACACATTTAGATAAAAAATTTAATTGTTCTAAGAACTGAACTGAACAAGATTCACCAATCTTAAGCTCACAAAACACTTTTTTCTCACTTAAACCAACTTATAAACTCCTTAAATCGCTACGCTGTTAAAGTTGTTTAGCAAACTGTAGAGTTTGCCAAACAAAAAAACCGGCACGGAGAAAGGAACAAACAATCACACCGCTCTATGTCATTTCTATGCAAGACGTATGCATAAATCTATCTTTTTCATGTGCGAATGCGAAATAAGGCGTCAATTTGTCTATAGGTTTCTCTGTCTACGATCTAATATTATAAAGCGATGAAATTTGTAGGTATGCAAAGGGTAGGTAGGTAATCTATGGAACTACCAGTCGGATTTGAAAAAAAATATTTTTGATTAGATAGCCCTATTCTTCAGAAATGCTATAGGCTAGGCTATGTAAGACCACGCTATGACCCTCAAAACCTAAACAATAAGAAAAAAAACGTTAGAAACAATGTTAAACGAAAACAAACTGTTAGCGCGCGCAGGTATTGCGATGCGACGGGATATGAGTCGGGGGAACAATAAATTTCTCTTTCTCGCTTAGTCGCAGGTAGAAGCTAGTAATTACTATCTTTGATGGTAATTTTCCTACACCTACCTTTTTTAACATGCAGATGATTGTGATTTAAAATTAAAAGTCAACAATAATTTTATTAGAGTAAAGGAAAATGGTTTTAATAGGATTTTTAATTGGTTTTTACGTTAATTTTGTTATAAGTTATAACATATTTATTATGTTTAAATGTGAGAAAAATATAACAATCTTTATTATACTGTAGAGACTTAAAGGCTAAATAAACATGAAAATAAAATAAAATTTTGTTATATTTTTTGAACACAAAGCCGGACCTGGTGGTGGCTGGTGGTTTGATCCGGTAAAAGTGACACGAGATAGGAATGCCAGATCGGAAGACCAAAATATCTGGACAAAATTTGAAAATGTCGGGATTTTTATTACTTTGTCCACATTCTTTATTAGTATAAGAAAATTGCGAAAAACAATATACTCCAAATTAAACTTCTAAAACAAACTACTATCTACTTAAATATCTATATTAAAACAAACAGAAAACTACATCATAGTACGTAAAAAATCAAACACAGATATGTTTTCAATTAAAACTAAAAGCTTATAATATACACCCACAAATCAAACTCAAAGAATCTAACTTAAATATTATTTATAATAACAAAGAAAAAGAAATTAAATTAATAACACTTAAGAGCCCAGTCTTTCAGAGCAAAACAGAAAAATTGCGTTCTGGTGACACATCCCTGCCCCGCCACTTCATGTACCGCCACCGCAGTTATCTTTCTGGCCGTAGCGTGGAAAGTTGCTCTACTAAGATTTTCCAGTATCAATTTATCTAATATACAGGATTATTGATAATTAGCTAACAAATTTTCACATACAGATTTTCTACCTCGTATCTATTTTTGTTCCATGCTTTTATTACAAAATTCGTTACACAAAAAAAATATATTTTAAGTTTGTATAATGTTTGTTGTTTTGTTGAAAAGGTTTCTAAAAGATAATCATCTAGAACCTGTATAACATGTACTCGTATTATTGATTATTCAAATGAATCTGGCAAGTGCTAGAATGAGTCGTGCACTGAGGGTTTCGTAATAAGTCGATGACACTATCGAAAATCCGTCAAGTACGTCAAGTACTTCTAAATACTAAAATAGATTAAAAAAAAACTCAAAATAATTTCTATATAAGTACAAACAGTCCACTATCACACATGTTTATAGTTTCTCATTAAAGTATAATGTAACTTTGTATAGCATTTACCTATATGCATGAATTACTATTCTTGTACAGCAGCATCGACGGACGACTTAGCGCTTTTTTTTTTAATTTATTCGCAATGGCTTGAATGATGTATGGAGGGTCTTTGATTGGCATCGAGCGTTCCATGCGAGAATCAATTAGCTCAGGAAGCTAAAGAGGAAGAAAAATGACGTCCAATTTTTTTTAGATTTTGACGTTTCTGTGATCAGCATGACAATTTGCGAACATTGCGCTAAGTCTCCTATTTGACGTCCGTATATTGGACGTCGTAAGCAGTTTGACGCCACATTATATCCAAAATTGGCCATAGTGGGCGTACAATAAATTACGGGATGCTGAGGATATTACTTAATAGTTTACTTGTAGTCTACGTGTATTACTGAATAGTTTTCGTATCTAAAAATGTCATTAACTCGACATCAGCAGCTACCGGTAACAAGGAAATCTCTAGTTGAAAATCAAAAAGACGAAATTTTCCTTATGACACTTAAAAATTAAATTAAAAAAGTATTTCTATAAAAACATAATGTACTTTTTTTAAAAAAAAAGGACATTAACCACTCGTGGTAAGCTTAAATTGCTTGTGTTACGAGTGGTTCACGCCAGTAGTCGAATGGTGGATTCGAACCCACGACCTTTTTGAGTTCGCGGTCCGCTCCCTGCCATTAGGCTACTGTCGCTTGTAAACAAAACATCATGTGCAATCCAAAAATGTATAATACTTCTATATTTCCTTGAAGAACTTACATAATATGTAGGTTAGGTACCTAATTATATACCTAATATTTAACCAAGTGCTCACACATATGCACGTTGTTAACTATTTTACTATGAAACACAAAAAAACTTACCTTTGAATTCTATTTCTGTTCATTGCTTCAACGTTTGATTTCAATTTTCGTTTTCTGGTACAAGCATATTTTTTACGTTTATGGTCCATATCGAAATTAAAAGTTATAAAACAAATACAAAATGATTTATAAACCCTTAAAGAATTATATGCAAAAAATAATAAAGTAGAGAAACTTTCAATTCGTAACAATGCGCAACCAAGATTAGGGAAAGAGAGAGAAAGAGGAATGTTAGAGCGAGAGGAAGTGCAAAAATTTGGCACAGACAAGACGTCTGAACGCTACAGCCGCTCAGCGGCTACTAAGGAATATTGCCCGCAATTATTGTTTATAAAGTCAATATTTTATAGGTCGATCGAAATAATTACTAATTTTGAAATAAAGTGGTTTAAATTATTATTTTTTAATATTTGTCTAATTAAACACCTGCCCTTGAGAAAAAAATAAATATAGCATAAATATTTTCAGCTATTGCTATGAAACAAATAGTTTTTTATGAGGCGAAAACAGCGAAATTTAACGAAATTGAGACCTCTTATTTAAGACAATGAAAGATATTTAGAAAAAAAGAAACAGCGCATTTTGGAGATGAAGATGTTTAGCTATTAACGCGCTGAATAGATTTCGCCTTTTTATTATCGATTGCCTTATAATGGTACACGAACAAAGCTCGAAATTGCGTTGGGTGCGAGAGAGCTCTATTTACCGTTTGATTTATCTAACATAGACCACATAGATGAACCAAAAAAAAAATTTAGCCATTACTTATAATCTGGGTATTTATGTGTTATCAAAATATTTTACTCTGAAACAATAATTTGCTGTAAAAAAAGAAATCAAAGTGGCGCTAATGATTCGATGTGAGTCAACTTTAAAAGACTGTAGCCTTAAAAAAATCTAATGAAGTAGTGAAAATGAAAAAAAAAAACAAATTGTACAGTAAGCCCCAAAATAACTTTCTGGGGTTCTGAATTAAATAAATTTCTTTGGTTTAAATATTTGATAATATTACTAAAATGAGCAAATTTTTTCTTCTGTCTTCTAACTTTCTTCTTAAGTGTCTCTTTATCTTCATGAACTGTTTTTGACATTTGTCCTTTAAAATGATAATCATTTGAAATGATAAAGAAATCACTTCAAATGAGTGTACCTGAAATCAAATAAAAAAAATATATAAGTATTAAGTAATATCAAGCGGGAGATATCTCCCATTAAGTCTCAATTCAGTCAATGAGATGTTATAATTGAGATAAAATTCACAAATAATGATGATAATAGAAACTGAAGCTAGTCATACTGTTACGAGCTTGAGGTTCGTGACAATAAAAATTGCCGATAGAATTACCTAAATTAACACTTTAATTTACTTTACACAAATTAAAGTTAAAAACACTAATAATTAAACACACTAATTCACTTAATTCCGCTCCGCAGCTTCGCTTGTGTCGCCGAGTTCAACTCTGCCCCGATCGCATCTTGCGGCGCCTATTTATTTAAATTAGCAAAGAAGCGTCCCGAATATTCAAGTAAATGCGCGCAAAGGGACGGGTGTGCGAGTATAGATTTTCTAGAAACTTAGTTCTTCGGATGGCGCTGCCGGTTGAGAGAGTTGTGATGTCATTCTCTGCAAAGCTCCCCTCGGTCTCGTTCCTGACACTAGATGGCGCTAGTTGACTTATTCACACAACAATACCGATAAATCTGTCGTAGCGGAGGTGCTAGAGGCTAAATCTGGGGCAGTGAAGGTGCTAGCAGCCAAATCTTGTGTAGTGGATAGGCTAATTACTAAATCTAGCGTAGCAGATGTACTAGGGGCTAAATCTATGCCACTACTTAGGCACACAAAAAGGTTCTGAAAACCACTCCGTATTATTAACATAAATATTAATAGAAATAGAAAAGTAATAATAAAAAAAATTAATACACAGACTACCCCCTAATAGACACCGCATCATGTAATATTTGTTCTGTTTCAATTTCACAAAATTTCGCGTCATGCATGAGTTGCTGGGGACGTGTCAAATGCGCTGTGATTGGATAATTCAAGGTTGAACTTAGAATGCTCCGAACCATAGTGATGGGACAGGGTTGGGACATTGATCGATAAATTTGGAATTTATTGATTATTGATAAATAAATAAATTGATCAATTTTTATTTGAAATTTATTAAAAAATAAAACAATGTATATAAATAAAACAATATATATTTGTAAATGTAATCTAATGATTTCTTAAATTTACGCGAACACTACACATTGAATAAAACTATATATACGGATATTATCACGTTTAATTAACTTATAGTCACGAGGGGGTGGGGGGCACTGAGATGTTTGACGTCTCAATATCATAGTTAGCCCGGCTACCTTCAGCTTTTGAATATTTGTTTTTGATCTGATCTACATAGAACGAGCTTACAGTATCTTGAAGTCTTGCAATGGTATGCTTGGGTTTGGGTAGATTTTGCAGATGGCAGTTGGCAGCACCTATCCATCGATTGTGACCAGTTTCACTCGGTCGCTGTGAAGTAGGCGTGGGACCCAAAGCTTGTCTTGCAATACTTGATTGACGTGCAGAAGCTCGGAGGCCAGATGTTTTCTGTCACAGATCCCTTGTACTCACTGAAACAAAATTTACCCACGGTAGCTAACTGTGAAGAATGATGAGTGAGATTCTCCATTTAAATATCGGTGGGTATGGGTCTTTTTCCTATACATAATGTGAGCAATAGTGTTATCAGGTTTTCTTATGACTAAACCATCTAGGAAAGCTAAACAATTATTTTCCTCTAAGTCCATTGTCAGTTGTATTGTAGAGTTTATGGAGTTAAGGTGGTCTAAAAATGCAGTTGATTTGTCAGTTGGTAAAATTATGAAAGTGTCGTCTGCGTACTGCTTGTAGAATCTTGGATTTACAGGAGCAGTAAGAAGGGCTTTCTCCTCAAAGTACTCTATGAATATGTCGGTGACTATAGGAGATACAGGTGAGCCCATCGCCACACCATCATCTTGATTGTAGAACTCTTATTTTCACAATAGATAGCCAAATGTGAAGCAGTGTTTGAGTAAAACTGCATATTCTGCATGTATTTTGTTATCTTCTAGCTTCCTAGTTACAATTGAGATGCAGTCTTCAATAGGTAGGCATGTGAATAGTGACTGAACACCAAAACTGACCATAGCTTCGTTGTCAGCGAGATGTGGGTCTTTTATCTCACTAACAAAATGGTCTGAATCCTTTGTGTGTGCTTTGGTATGTCCTCTAGGTGCAGACGGTATTTTTGCCAAGTGTTGTATCTAAAAGTAGTATTATTAATTAAGGTGATACTTCGAAAATTTGGTGGTTTTTCTATTTAACATATTTTTTTAAGTTTTACAGATTGCAAACCAAAATTTTGGTATATGATTTTTGACTATATGACCTTGGATTGCATAAAAGGAAAACACGATATCATGAAATTTTCTCGATAGAAAAAAATTGCAAAGTAGGCTCTAATTATTTACATTTTTCCATGACATCACAATATTATTACGAATAAGTTCATGGAATTATTTTTAAGGCATAGTAAATAATCATATCTAAGTTTTCATAAACCAGTTTTTTATTCCATAACGAAGTTTTGTTAAATAAATAAAAATGTTGTTTGGCTCTTACGTAGTTTTTTTCCGAGCGCTTGCTCGGTATGGCTATCTCATAATTTGCGTACTATGAAGTCATTGCATCACTTTCATTTTGACACTCCCTCAGTCGTCCGTTAGCTTCACCGACAAAGGAATAAGCCACGCCCCCAAAACTTAGATTCATTTTCAAGGTATCCTCTTAATAAACCATACGGTACGTGTTTCAAATTTAGACGTACTTAATAATAATAATAAGATATTACTGAAGTTAATGTAACACTAGAATAACAATAATCACATTATAACTTTCACTTGTTTTATGATTTATAAATCCGTTAAAATAGTTTGATTTCGACGTGTAACATTCACCTAAATATTAGAATATTACGTTTCACTCAATAAAAAAATGTAAAATCCATACTAAAACTGGCAAGTATAGAGATGGTATAGCGGAATCCAACAGCCTTCTACGGTTTTTCATAATATGAAGACTGTCTTCTGTGAAGTATCTTAAGCATAGCACACCATTTTTGGTAGGAAACCATTGATCCCCTGGACAAGTAGCGACGATCCACATCTTTTTTCTTTCGGGGCATTTAGGAAACCTATAACATATAGGTACCACAATGATACACCACTATTTTTATATAATAATGACTAAAAAAATGTAAACGATGACCAAACAAATATCTACTTATAAATCACAACACTATCGGTACACGTGCAGTCAATAGACAAAGACAACTACTCTAATTTATGTAATGAGTGAAAGGGACATTTCAAAAGGACATCAACAAGTGGTTAATTGTTATTACTTTGCAGCATTATATTACCGGTATAAGTTGAACTCCGGTGCATTTGAAATAGGTTAACGTGATAAGAATAGAATTTACTTACCGATGAAATGTTATGCCATCTTTTTGATAACTGGATGTCTTAGCCGACTTAAAAAATAGTGTGGCACACTATTTTACTGCACAGGAAGCCATTTGTAATGTATTTTGGATACAAGACTATTTTTAAATTTTCAAGAACTCGGACGTGCCTACGGGCCGCAAACTTGGTCGACACTAATATCGTGATTATTAGCGTTACTTCGTATGCTAGCTACAGCAAGCATGTGTTGCGCGCGTTTGTGGCCCTGTATGCGGAATCTATTAGAGGGTAATCATCAGTGCTCTTTAAAAATAGTAGGGTGATCCTGATGTTTTAATTAGGAAAAACAAAATACCATAATAGGGGCACCACATTCAGATATTGATTGTGAATTTGTTTGATTTTGATCATTATACATTATTATTAGACATATTTGATTGAATCGAAGGCTGTAAACAAACAATAAAATGATTAATATTTTTCATGATTCTTGATTTTATTAATACGATTTTTTATTAATCTTAAGATCACACCCAAACCAATTATTTACATCTCTATTTGTGTCTGTTATACAAGGTGGAATAAAACAATTGACATTCTTTTAAACCACATATTAAGTTTATAATTCTGGACCCTCCTGCGTTAAAATTTACTGTCAATATCTACTCAATCAAAATGTATGGAATATCATGAAAGAATTGGCGAAATTTAATGCATTTCTCTTCACTACAACTTTAACCTGAAGTAATTCTAAGCGTTAAAACATTTTTTGTAGGTTTGTTCAGTTCCTTCACAAGGTGCCCGCAGTTTTAAAATTTTAAAATAAATGAATATACCAACAAATAAAAAATGTTAAGAAATGGTATTTAAAATGATTGTTCTTCCAAAACTCTGTGAATTTTAATTTAGGAAAAATTCTCTTACGTTAAAATGTTTGTATTGTGATTCCGAAGGTGCCTGCAGTCTTTAATTTCGATACAAAATATTATTTATTAACATAATTCGTTTTAATTAAAAACACCTAATAATAATATCGTATATTGCCAGATAAAAGTTTGCCATAATAAATTACCAGGCGCTTCGACGTGTGACGTAAGGTGACAACAGTCGTTGTGTCTGTAGCGATAATCGTTAATTTAGTGTTTTATACGCGTTTAAGTGACTGTAAATGTGAATATGGGTAGGAAAAGAAATAAATGTTACCTAAATGGTAAAACAAAGGGAGTTTATCGCATGAACGCTGCTCGAATGTTGTATTTTGAGGTTACTTATATTTTTTGTAAGGTCATTTTTTCTTTGAGGCTACTTAATAGGCTGCATTTTTACTCATTTACATTAGCCAAACTGATCATTTATACTTTTCTAGTTTCAAGTGAGAAACACTAAAAATGTAAATATCAAGACCGAGTCGGAAAAGAACGTACAGAGTAGTGCAAGCAGAGAGATCGCAAATAATGTCATAGTCAATGTATTGTCCGAAAGCATGGGGTAAGTACATAATTCAGAAAAACCGCAACACTTCGGACGTGAAGTGATTGATCAGTCGGAGTAGTCTTGTGAGTATTTACATACACAGTAATTATCCCCACTACGGGGCAATCACCGACTTTTTAGTTTTTTTTCTTTATTATTTATGCAATTTGCATTACGGCATCTTGTAAGTCTCACAAGAACCAACATTTTCAGTTATATGAGGTTCTTTACGTAAGATGCACCAATTAAGAAAAAAAAATCTATATCAATTCAATAACTGTTCGAACAATATTTTATAACGAATAAAGTACAGAATTTATAATCTATAGGAACTAAAATTATAAATAAGAAAGATTTAATTAAGAAGTATGCAATGCTCTCTGTGTTGTTCATTACTCTGCATACTGAGCTAGCTCAGTCAAATATAATATAATCAAAGCCCGTACGGCTTTGATTAGATTATACATGTCTATATAAACAAAGCGTACGGGTAACACATGTGATGTTCGATAGACGGCGCGTGGTTTGCTGCGAAACGAGCAAGGTCAATCGCATCGTATTCGGCCTTAATAACTAAGGAAATAAATTCAACGCAGTGGGGTCCAGTCATGTACGGACTACGTGGTTATAATTAATGTTATCACCAATCTATTTATCAGCCACCTCGCAATCATGTTGGGCAAATTTATAACGTGTAACGTTACTTACCAATAAGTTTCGTGAAGGTAAAGCATCGTCACGCAATGTGTACTTTATTCAGTGTCCGGTTGAAACATAATTCATGAAAGTGAAGAGAATAAAATATGAATTGTTTTTGTTGACATCTTTAAATTTTTAACACCAATCGCTTCCAGCCAAATTTTCTTTTTTCTTTTATTAGCAGGCAGCCTTGAAAGTAATACACAAAACCAATAAAGAACCACAAAATGGCATTATAGATAAATATAAAAAAGTCTAAATGCTTTACTCTATTCCTTCAAAAACAAGAAAATTATTTTATGAAGTACAACTGTTGAAAATAAAAGCAAAAGGGAAATAATTAATGCTTCACTGTTCAAACTCTTCAACAAATGCAGAATCTTTTTTTACCTAAACCTAAAGATGTTTCAGCTAAAATTAAGTACGTACAGGTGTAAAGTTATGTTCGGATGATTTCTACTTCTTTTGATGCCACATCCAATTATACTGCAATTGGGCATCATGCTATTGGCAATTGCTAATACTGAACCGAGTTCAAACGCAATAACACTGTAAATTACTACAAAATTCACAAATTACATAAACAGCTCAAGAGCATTTGACAATTAATATACCAAATTTGGTACTAAACAGCGAGAGGATAAAATGGCAAATCGGCCGTTTTCAATGAGGCCAGAAAGAAGGGTTGCGGTTATAGTAGCTGTCAAAATCACAATCATCATTTTTCACTTACACAGGATTAAGAAGGTTAAAAAGAGATGGTAGTATTATTATGATGTCAGCATCGATAAACCTCGTATTATATAACTATTTTTTCTATAGTCAAACATTTCAGGTCCTTATATTTTATATATACGTCTATGAACGCCTCATTCAAAGAGATTAGATCATGGAGTATAGAGGTGAGGAAGACAATCTCCCATAGGAGAATATCTCTAATATATATCATACAGTAATTTATGGGAGAACAGTTGAAAATGTCCATCTGTAAGCAGTAAATAACAGCACAAAAACTCTCCACAACAGCGCCCGAATAGCTAGAAGGTGTGAAATGAACTTAGCAATTGTCGACGGAGTGAGGTGTGTTGAGTTGAGAAATTTAATATTTGTGGTAACTAGAGTAGTTGATGAAACTGTAGTATATATAACCTCAACTACTTACTTTGTCTTAAATGATTTAGTAAAAATTGAATAAAACTAAATTTACGGATTTTATCGCGTTTATTTCACTACTTTTACTTATTTTTAATTCCCTTTAACTTTTAATAGTTAAGACATTAGACTAACTATGACGTTGGGACGTCAAACATCTCAGTCCCCCCCCCCCCCCGTGACCATGGGTGCTGTAAAGCACCCGAAACATCGGGAATTAAAAATAAGTAAAAGTTGTGAAATAAACGCGATAAAATCCGTAAATTTAGTTTTATTCAATGTGTCGTGTTCGCGTAAATTTAAGAAATCATTATGATTTAGTAAATGTAACCTAGAACCAGGCCTCCGTTACTCGCTCTAGGCCACGCGTTATATGCCTACCGCTCTGCGTATCGCCCACGATACAACCGACATTGGGCCACCGCACGCCCGCCTGAGCACGGTGCAAGCGCCGCGTACGTTTCCCGAGCTTACTCGTCGAAATGCCAAAACTATATGTAATTATAATGCAGTAGATGGGTGTCAAAGTCAAAAAACAAATGAAAAAATTGTTTTTGTGCATTGACTCATGTATCAGAGTATTTATTACATAAATATAGCAAAAAAAAACATAACTGCACTAGCTTCAAAGCCTTGTTAAAGGACGAAATGTTGACGAAACAACACTGTATACTCATTTCAAAGCTTATAATAAAGATTCATCTTTTTATGGTAGACTAAAAGTCCCACCAGAACCGTTTAATAATAATATTGAAGAATTAGAAAGAGCATTCTCAATTAATTTTGCCATGCTGCATTTATATTAGTAGTATAGTTGTAGTATTAATGGGTCGGCTCGACCGGGGAAGGACCACGCTCTCACAGAATACCAGCGTAAAATAGTAGCTCAATGCTACTGTATTTCGTATGGTGACTATAGAGAATCGGAGACGCTTTTTACTGGAAATGAGGCATTCCATCTAAGTCCTCACGGGTGACAACGCATCTGCATTTTGATTCGTAATCGAGGATAAATCTATGTATATGGGCCACTCTCTCTTTCATCTGTCCCTGAAAAATATAAAGTAATAATGAACTTATTATTGTATTAGCTGCATGAATTTAAAAACATAATGATTTTAACAGAGACTAACCAAAAACTCATTAGATATTAAAGTGCACCAAGTGTCTAACATATATGCACTCTTTATTCTCTCAATCTGTTTTATATGCTATGCATGTCGTAGGCTGTCCTTCCACCCGTTGCTGAGGTGGTCTGTCCTGAGCATCCTCACGGATACCACTTCCTTACTCTCTTGCCTTCTACAATGGTTGCAATCTTCAGGACAAGGTCTTCTTGACAATGCATCTGCGTTGCCGTGAGATTTCCCGCTGCAGTGTCTGATAGTAAAGTCGTATTCCTGCTGCTGCTGGGCGGTGCTATTAGCCGCACTTCCTTTCTGAGACCGTTCACCTTCCCTTCCTAGGGTGTGCTTAGGGCAGCTGGATCGAAGATGGCCGCTTTCCCCACAGCCATAGCACCTAGGGCTGTATCTTTTATTGTGGTCGCGAACCGTAACTGCTGTAACCTCCCTAGCGTGAGGTGAACGATGATCCTGTCGCCGCCAGGCAGTGCCATTAGCTGCACTACCCTCTCGAGATCGATCAACTCTCCTTTCCACGGTTCGCTTAGGGCAGCTGGATCGAAGATGGCCCTTTTCCCCACAGCCATAGCACCTAGGGCTGTATCCTCTGTTGCGGTCGCGAACTGTAGCTGCTGCAACCTCCCTGACGCGATGGGAACGATGATCCTGCCGCACGGCTTCTACCTCCAGTGCATGGGCCAAGGCGTCCTTAAGCGTCTCGTGGTGCCCGAGCCTCACAGCAGCTCTGACTTCCAGGTCACGGATGCCGTCGATGAATGTCTGCACCAGGTTCCCTTCAATGAGCGCAGGTACAGACCGGTATGCTTTTCGCACCAGCTTCTCCACTTCTAGAGCCCACTGCTGCAGGTTTTCGTTGATGCGCTGCACGCGATCTTTAAGCTGCGCACGAAAGACGTGTTCCAGGTGAGCGTCGCCATATCTCGCCTCCAATGCCTCAAGGAGTTGCTCATAAGTCACTTCCTCACCGAGAGCTTCCAGAACTGTTAAGGCCTGGTCGCGCAGGCCTAGTGTGAGAGCAGTCATGGCCTGACTTTTATTCCAGCCGTTCGCCTTCATAACAGCCTCGAACTGGATTTTGTAGGCTGACCAGGAAGAGGTACCGTCGAACGGTGGCACCTTGAACCCACGTAGCCAAGGTGTTGTAGCTACTACGGGAGCTGTAGCTCCATCTCCAAGTTTGAGTTCGTCCAGTGATTTCTTCATGTCAGCCATTACGTTGTCAACCCGATAGTTTACTTGGTCGATTCGGGTTTCAGCTTTCTCGATTCGGTTTTCAGCTTTCGCGATTTGGGTTTCAGCTTCCGACAGGCGGTTGTCATGCAGAGCAACCCTATCCTTCACCTCCTTTATCTCCTTCCCGAAGGTAGCGTGAAGGTCCTTCATGAGGAGCATCTGCTCTTCCAACTGACGGGCCTGGTCTTCCTGTCGGCGGGCCTGTTCCTCCTTTCCGCCCCGCAGCTGCTCTTCCAATCGGCGTGCCTGTTCCGCCTGCTGGCGAGCCTGTTCCTCCTGTCGCCGAGCCTGTTCCTCCTGCTGCTCTTTAAACCGACGGACCTGTTCCTCCTGTCGGCAAGCCTGTTCCTTCTGTCGGCGAGCCTGTTCTTCCTGTCGGCGAGCCTGTTCCTCCTGTCGGCGAGCCTGCTCCTGCAGCATCACCATCAGAGCACCTAAGTCAGGTGCTGCAGATGTAGGAGCTACCGACGGGCCTGCAGCCGGTGGCTGGCCCTCCGACGTCTGCGGCGTTGCACCACCAAATTTTCGTTGGTCCGTCTCCTGCTGGCGTTGACTTCGGGTACGGACACCCTCCGTTTCCTCCTTAGGTAAAATCGGCATTATTTTATCCCACTTCTGACACCAATTGTTACGAGCTTGAGGTTCGTGACAATAAAAATTGCCGATGGAATTACCTAAATTAACACTTTAATTTACTTTACACAAATTAAAGTTAAAAACACTAATAATTAAACACACTAATTCACTTAATTCCGCTCCGAAGCTTCGCTTGTGTAGCCGAGTTCAATTCTGCTCCGATCGCATCTTGCAGCGCCTATTTATTTAAATTAGCAAAGAAGCGTCCCGAATATTCAAGTAAATGCGCGCAAAGGGACGAGTGTGCGAGTATAGATTTTCTAGAAACTTAGTTCTTCGGATGGCGCTGTCGGTTGAGAGATCTGTGATGTCATTTTCTGCAACGCTCTACTCGCTCTCGTTCCTGACACTAGATGGCGCTAGTATATCGTTGACTTGAGCGCGTAACATTATGTATATATGTATGTTAAAATACGGTCTTCCATCCATGGACTGACCGCGGCAAGTGCAACTTAATTTCGCAGATCTATTGATCCGCGCAACTATTACTTAATCACAAGCTCCTATTCTCTACGACTAACGCTGTAGACTCAAACTATTAAAATTTCGGCACACTGTAGTTGGTCATCAAGCATGAATCGGGCATCGAGCGTTGTGAGTCTCAAATACTATGGAGTTTATACTATCCTAGCAAACTGAACCGCGCGTCTCATGTGTGGGCGTCTAGCGGCACTTCAGGAACATTACTAAATATCTATAACGTACTGAGCTAAGTTTTATCATTGTGACTTTAATGTGAATACTATCCGAAGCCCACTCAATACCTTGGGGAAAATAGCTTGATACTATGAATATTGTACTATAGTTCGGCCGTTCAGAGAATGCGTTCCTGGCACCTATCAGTTGGTCACGACTAGTGATGGGCACAACATAACATTGAGTTCGTTACCGTTCCAAAATGAACTGCCGCGTTATTTTTGAGATTATTTTCGTTTTAAATGGGCGAAATCATTTAAAAGTTATATTTTAGTAATTTAAGTGGAAACCAAAAAAAGGTAATATTAATATAATAAAATTGTTTTATTTATTCTTTGTTACAAAGTTACAATCTGTATTTCCATTCTTATTGCATATTAATTTAAGTGGAACCTTACCTTTTTTTGGTTTCCACTTAAGTTACATAATAATTTAAGTGGAAACCAAAAAAGGTAATATTAATATAATAAAATTGTTTTATTTATTCTTTGTTACAAAGTTACAATCTGTATTTCTATGCAATAAAGTACATTGAATTGAATGTGCGTACAGAATATTAATCAGACTCCGATTCGCTTGAGGAGGTGGTGTCTTCATCATCATCTTCGCCTATTTATATAATTATATTATTATCAATAACAGAATCAATCCTGATATCTCGGTCAAAATGTTCCACAATCAGGTTTTTAGCCTTCTCAACAACCTTTGCCCAGTCATCTCTTGTGACTTCCCCGCAGGCTTCTTTTAATAGCGTCATCATCTTTTTCGTGTTGAATGGCGGGGAAGTATTGTGGCGGGCGGCGTAACCTTTTATTTGAGCCCAGATTAGCTCAATCGCCTTATATTGGCAATGATACGGTGGAAATCTTAGAACGCGATTACCGTACTCCAGAGCCAATTCATCGATTTCGTATCGCACATTTGCCGCTATATTTTCTTTAAGTAATTTAATTAGCTCTGGTTTTAGCATCTGCATATTTGCGTCAATGCCTTTTGCTTGTAACCAAGCCACCATTTCTTCTTTTTTATTAGCTTGGGTAGGTGGTTTCTGTATTTGAACCGAGTGATAGGAGGCATTATCCATGAATATTACAGAAGGCTCTGGTAGGCTGGGCAAAAGCACGTTCTGAAACCACTCTTTAAATGTAGTGGCATTCATTTCCTCTTGGTAGTCATTTGTGGTTTTTGATTGAAATGCCAGTAACGCGTTCTCCTCAAAGCCGTATTTTGTAGAACTTGCGTGGCATATTATCAGACGGGCCCCCTTACCCATTGGTATTTTCGACGTCGACGATTGTGTATCATCCGTCCAAGAACGGGAAACCGTGTGATTGCAATATCTTTTAAGATTTTGGTTAAAACAGTTTTACCCCCGCTAAACAGTTCAGCTTCTCTTAACGATGCCAA
The DNA here is from genome assembly GCA_036936625.1 of Parnassius smintheus behrii. Lineage (NCBI taxonomy): Eukaryota > Metazoa > Arthropoda > Insecta > Lepidoptera > Papilionidae > Parnassius > Parnassius smintheus. Next base: position 39,572,838 of record JAUPFT010000005.1, on the reverse strand, counting down.
AAGCTTCTTCCTGTTGATATATTCATTTCTGGAATAGTAACCATATATATGATTTCTGATTGCATCGGCGTCAACGGTGTCAATATCTGTCACGGGTTTAGTTCTATGTTTCTTCTTTGGAGTACGTAAAATATTATCTTCCGCGCCAGTAGAGCCGAACTTTTCTTTTTTAATATTCGTTATCGTTCTGTTATACCCCATCAATTTTAGGAGATCGGTTAACACATCTCTTTCACGCTGCTGCGTCAGCGACATAAAGCCTATATAACCGATTTCCCGACGAACGCCAGTTAGTCTACAGTGAGTCTTCAGAGAGTCTTCAGTCCGTCTACAAGAAGTCTATATCCGTCTCAATCAATCTCCAAGTCTCAGTCATCGCTATTAAGTCGTTACTATATCCGTACAAAATCTTTCTAAGTCCTAGTTATTATAAGTGTATTAATTTCTTATTGTAAACTTAACTGAATTATATTGTGTCGTGTATTAAATAGTTTTTTTTAAAAAAAGCTCTGTCCACGGTCCCGTATAATATTGGTGGCAGCGGTGGGATACGAAAATCCTACCCGAATACGTTTCCGAAGAAAAGTGAAAGTGAATAAAGTGAATCAAAAGTGAAATAAAAGTGTAAAGAAAGTGAAAAGTGCATTAAGAAAACCGACACCCAGCCTGTTATAGTAACAGGCCCTCTGCATCATCAAATGGCCTACTCATCATCGGGTGATACCTGCCCATCATCACCATCCTTGTTGGCATACAAGGGTCTCTGTCTCCGACGCATAAGAAACATGAACGCAAGTCTTATCATCATTCTATCATTGTTCCTGTAAGTGACATTCTTAAAAATAATTATTTCGATTGAACTCAGAGCAAAGACATTCCTTAAATAATTTTAAAGCATATCTTATGTAACACTATAATATTTCTAATATAAATCGACCCATTGTTCCGGTCATTGAATAAGTCACTGTGCTACATTGTTAAATGTGTTTACGTTAACATTACCCTTTGACCCTTTGTTCATTGTTGCATACCTTAGTCAATAAGCGTTTATTTTTCGATAACCCTTTTTATATAACTAAATTACAATGAGTAAGTGTGAAGAGACTCCCTGTGCCTCTAGGGACCTACCAATGCGTGGCGAAATGGAAGAAAAAACGGTGGAAATATGTATATTACTGAAATTCATTAAACCTTTCGATGGATCACGGGAAAAATTAAACCCATTTATATCTAATTGCCAAAATGCATATAGTCTTGCTTCTAAATCACAAAAATCGATATTATTTAAATATATATTAAGCCAACTAGAAGGTAGGGCTGAAACAACGTGCAGTATTAAGGAATTCGAATCTTTTGAACAATTTTTGGAATGTTTAAAACAACAATTCGGCGAAAGAAAGCACTACTCCCATCTCCTGTCGGACCTACAGGACTGTAAGCAGGGTTTAACAGAATCGGTTAATCAATTTGCCTTAAGGATAGAAATGTGCCCGGCTAAATTGTTGACCGAAATAAATATTTCTATCCCAACCAAAAGGAAAACGGAACTATCAGGTCGTGTAGCCGCTATGGAGGATCTAGCCCTCCACACATTCGTCATAGGACTCCACCCACGATTATTCCAAATAGTCAGGTGTCGTGACCCTGACTCTTTAAATTCAGCCGTTAACTTTGCGGTAGCCGAAGAGAAAATCCTTTCTAGCATAGGAAAAAGACCTCAACCATCACAATCCCAACATATATACAATGATAGAAGACCGCCGCCTCGCCATAGCAATCCACCATTTCAACCCAATCACCGCCCCGATAATTTTAGGACTAACACAAACGTCTTTTGTCGATACTGTAAAAGCATCGGTCACAGTATAGAAAACTGTCGCAAACGACAGTATAACAACAGCAGGCAACAGTTTGGTGCGTCAACCTCACGAAGTCCACCTCACATATTCCCACAGCGTGGCGAAAACACGCTACGTAAAGTTCATACCGTCGAACAGGTGGTCGCGGTAGACCAAGGATACGATGAGGTTGACCGCAATTTAAACGAATAAAGGGCTCTCGGCGGTGTCCCGCGAGCCCAAAGCCTCGTATATATTCTAAATCAATTATAAATGACACCTCCACTGTATCCAACCGACTTAACCGACAGGGTAACCAGCCCCAAACTGACAAGTCGGATATCACTGTATCTTTTGTACAAAACCCAAAGACTCTATCTCGTTCCACTGTATCTAACCGACTTAAACGACAGGGTAACCATCCCCAAACTGACAAGTCGGATATCACTGCATCTTTTGTACAAAATCCAAAGACTCTATCTCGCTCCACTGTATCCAACCGACTTAACCGACAGGGTAACCAGCCCCAAACCGACAAGTCGGACATCACTGTATCCTTTGTACAAAAACCAAAGACTCTATCAACTTACACTAACTCCGCTGAATCTAATTTGCACACACAAAAATCTGTAAAACTCATAAATCCCAAGGTATCCTACGCATCCGTCGCGGCATCATGTACTCCCAAATCACCTCAAACATCCTTGCAACTCGCTAATTCAATTCCTCCGATCCGATACTCTAAGCCCACTAACGTCCAGAATCAGCATAGTCCAAAACGTAACCTGAAATCAGAAAAAGGACAAATTAAAGTTTATGAAATAAACATTAATACAGAAAAAAGATACTTACCTCACGTTATGATCCAAACCTCTGTTGCAACCAAGTCATTATCCTTCTTAGTAGACACGGGCTCGTCTGTAAGCTTACTAAAATCTCAATCTATATCGAACCCTCCTGTATTGAGTGATAAAATAATAGCTCTCAAAGGAATCGATCCCGGAGACGAAACGACTCCTACATTAGGCAGCTTTCCAATGAAAATATATACAAATTCTAATAAATATTTTACACACGAATTTCATGTTGTTCAAAACTTTAATTTAAATCATGACGGTATTATCGGTAACGACCTTCTTAAAGACTTCCAATGCCAAATCAATTACTCTCAAGGAATACTACAAATCGGTCCCAATTCATTTAAATTGAACTTTTTCGAGCCAGTATATACAATTCCTACTCGCACTGAAACGGGATCGAATGTACAGTCGGTAATCCGGAGGCTCGCAAAGGAATGATCCTAGATCAACACATCTCTGACTCACTATTAATTGCAAATTGTTTAGTTAAAATAAAAGAAAACGAGCGCGTCAATATTACAGTAGCAAACACTTCCGAAAAACCTGCAATAATCCATCTAAACCTTAATTTAAAGTTAGAACCAATACAGCCTCAAAATATCATAGCCTTTTCCAAACCATCACTCTCCAACGTGACCGAAAGAACCAATGAAGTCCTTAACCAATTAAGAACATCCCATCTCAACAGCGAAGAGAAAAGCGCTCTCTTGAATATATGCTCCAACTACTCCGACATATTCCACCTCCCGGATGACCAACCCACATGTACCACGGCAACTGAACACAAAATCAAAACTAACACAGATGTCCCTATCCAAACGAAAACATACAGATTTCCTGAATGCGACATTCACCATGGTCCTCTCCTATCTGGGTCGTTCCCAAAAAACTAGACGCGTCTGGAGAACGAAAATGGCGTGTCATAATAGACTATCGAAAGCTTAATGACGTCACTATCGGAGAAACATATCCCATTCCCCAAATAACCGAAATCCTTGACCAATTGGGGAAAAGTCAATACTTCACTACTCTGGATCTTGCATCAGGATTTCATCAAATCCCCGTCTCATCTGAAGATGCACCTAAGACAGCATTTTCAGTACTCCTAAATCCTTCCAATTCACCAGGATGCCATTTGGGCTCAAAAATGCCCCAGCTACCTTCCAAAAACTCATGAATACATGCCTATCTGACCTCCAAGGCTCTCGCTGTTTCGTTTACCTCGACGACAAAGTTGTATACTCTCACGATCTTAATTCACATATACAAAATCTCGCCTCTGTATTCGATAGATTAAGAACCTATAACCTCAAGCTTCAACCTGATAAGTGCGAATTCCTATGTAAAGAAGTGGCTTACCCGGGACACCTCATCAATAACGACGGGGTAAAACCAAATCCGGAAAAATTAAAGGCCATATCTGAATTTCCTATTCCCAAAAGCGCCAAAGACATAAAATCCTTCCTCGGACTGGTTTCCTATTACAGACGATTCATCCCTGACTTTTCCAAATTAGCCAAACCCCTTACCTTACTCCTTAAAAAGGATACTCCTTTCAACTGGAAGAACGAACAGCAATTGGCATTCGAAGCACTCAAACAAAAACTTATCACTTCACCGGTTTTAGCATATCCCGACTTCTCTAAACCGTTTATATTAACTTGCGACGCTTCCAATTTCGCTATTTCAGCAATACTGGGCATTTACCAGGGGCAAATAGGAAAGGACCGCCCCATAGCTTTTGCTTCCGCACCCTGAACAAAGCGGAGTGCAACTATATTGTGACCGAGAAAGAGTGTCTCGCCATCGTATTCGGCACAAAAGCCTTTCGCCCTTACCTCTATGGACGCACTTTTACCATAGTCACGGACCATAAGCCCCTACAATGGCTATTCAGTTGCAAAGACCCAGGGTCCAGATTAATTCGATGGAGACTCAAACTTGAAGAATTTGACTACATTATCGTTCATAAAAAAGGGGAAATCAACACCAACGCTGACGCCCTCTCCAGATTTCCTGTAAATCCCATTCAATATCCAGAGTCTCAAGTCCCTAACACTCAAACAGACAATTGTTTACCTCCTTCATTTGATCACATAACACCCGAAGAGTTAGAAAGACAGCTTCCCTCCATTCCTAATCCTAATAGCAACGAAATACCCTTAACTGACCTCCTCGACGATCTCGAATTCCCATTATCCAATAATCCCGACCTAGAGCCAACGAATAACGCTAATCCTTTTAACTCACTAGATCCTCAACCCTCTACAACCGATCAAATATTTGATTTCGACGATTCCGGTCTCCAAGACTTAGGCCCCTATGATAATGACCTCAATATTAACAGCGATTCGCTTAATTTGCCTTCACCCCCATCTGAAAACCTACCAATCCCTCCGAATCAACTCTCCACTCCTTTCCGTCACTCGCCTATACCAGAAATACCTCCTGTCTCACGAGACCAACCCAATTTAATATCTCCAAATGTTTCCACACCTGAAACAGACATTGAAAAAACAAACAGGACACAAAACGATAATTACTCCCAATTTTTGAAATCCATCTCTAATAAAGAATTTACACCAAACACCAGCCTGATAGAAAACAACGAAAACTTGCTAAAATCACCATAGAAAACAATTATAATCCCTATATCTATCGATCTCGATGAATCAAATCCTTACATCTCCGAAATCCTTTCAAATCTAGACAATAAAAACGAAATCTTAAAAGCTGAAAGAGAATTATTTTCGTTCCAAAAACTAACACAATCAGATAAAACAATATACTTCATGTTCACAAAGGTCTATTACTTTGATGAAACACCATATCCTGCGGTATATGAAACACTAAAACAAATTAAAAACGAAATTCTTCAAGCAAAAGAAATAACAGATATTGCAATCTCCGATTTTCGAAATCCATTCGACAGACTTTCCCATTCTAAAATATATAATATACTGACCCACCTATTCCATGACTCTAACATCTGTATACATATTTACCAAAACAAAATAATATTGTTACGAGCTTGAGGTTCGTGACAATAAAAATTGCCAATAGAATTACCTAAATTAACACTTTAATTTACTTTATACAAATTAGAACTAAAAACACTAATAATTAAACACACTAATTCACTTAATTCCGCTCCGAAGCTTCGCTTGTGTCGCCGAGTTCAACTCTGTCTCGATCGCATCTTGCGCCACCTATTTATTTAAATTAGCAAAATATCCGGAATGTTCAAGTAAAAACGCGCAAGGTACCGAGAGTTCGAGTATAGATTTTCTAGTTCTTCGGGTGGCGCTGTCGGTCGAAAGATTTGTGATGTCATAAACTGCAACGCTCCCCTCGCTCTCGTTCCTGACACTAGATGGCGCTAGTTGTGTCGACGACTGGAGCGCGTAACACTGTCCCCTCCTAAGACATGCTCGTCCCGAGCATTATCAGTCCCATAGTAACGCGCCAAGCGATCCACATGGACAATCTTAGGAGTCCCTCTTGCGCCTTTCTGTAACGGCTCCTCAATGTCAAGGGCTGTCCTATCCCGTGGTGCACCAACATTGTACAATTTCGGTGCTCCTCTACTACGTGTCTGAGGTCCCCGCACGGCCGCACAACTTGTACATGTACGACACCAATCCTCGACATCGTCACGATAATGGACCCAGTAAAACTGTTCTCGAGCCTTCAGTAGAGTTCGTTTAACTCCCAGATGGACTCTCGAAAGACCATTATGGCACAGCTGTAAAACATTCGGCACTTTAGCTTTAGGGACATCCATTTGCAAACGACAGCTGTCTCCTCGACCATTGTCCCATTTACGGCACAGGACTCCATCCTGAAGCAGCAAGCTGTCCCATTGGGCCCAATAGCTTTTCGTGGTTGAACTCATCGCTGAGACGTCCCTCCACTTAGGCTTGGTAGCACGGGCCTTCATCCATCTCAGAATCGGCTTGATGTCCGGATCTTCCTGCTGTGCATGTCGTAGGCTGTCCTTCCACCCGTTGCTGAGGTGGTCTGTCCTGAGCATCCTCACGGATACCACTTCCTTACTCTCTTGCCTACTACAATGGTTGCCATCTTTAGGACAAGGTCTTCTTGACAATGCATCTGCATTGCCGTGAGATTTCCCGCTGCAGTGTCTGATAGTAAAGTCGTATTCCTGCTGCTGCTGGGCGGTGCTGTTAGCCGCACTTCCTTTCTGAGACCGTTCACCTTCCCTTCCTAGGGTGTGCTTAGGGCAGCTGGACCGAAGATGGCCGCTTTCCCCACAGCCATAGCACCTAGGGCTGTATCTTTTATTGTGGTCGCCAACCGTAACTGCTGTAACCTCCCTAGCGTGAGGTGAACGATGATCCTGTCGCCGCCAGGCAGTGCCGTTAGCTGCACTACCCTCTCGAGATCGATCAACTCTCCTTTCCACGGTTCGCTTAGGGCAGCTGGATCGAAGATGGCCCTTTTCCCCACAGCCATAGCATCTAGGGCTGTATCCTTTATTGCGGTCGCGAACTGTAGCTGCTGCAACCTCCCTGACGCGATGGGAACGATGATCCTGCCGCACGGCTTCTACCTCCAGTGCATGGGCCAAGGCGTCCTTAAGCGTCTCGTGGTGCCCGAGCCTCACAGCAGCTCTGACTTCCAGGTCGCGGATGCCATCGATGAATGTCTGCACCAGGTTCCCTTCAATGAGCGCAGGTACAGACCGGTATGCTTTTCGCACCAGCTTCTCCACTTCTAGAGCCCACTGCTGCAGGTTTTCGTTGATGCGCTGCACACGATCTTTAAGCTGCGCACGAAAGACGTGTTCCAGGTGAGCGTCGCCATACCTCGCCTCCAATGCCTCAAGGAGTTGCTCATAAGTCACTTCCTCACCGAGAGCTTCCAGAACTGTTAAGGCCTGGTCACGCAGGCCTAGTGTGAGAGCAGTCATGGCCTGATTTTTATTCCAGCCGTTCGCCTTCATAACAGCTTCGAACTGGATTTTGTAGGCTGACCAGGAAGAGGTACCGTCGAACGGTGGCACCTTGAACCCACGTAGCGAAGGTGTTGTAGCTACTACGGGAGCTGTAGCTCCATCTCCAAGTTTGAGTTCGTCCAGTGATTTCTTCATGTCAGCCATTACGTTGTCAACCCGATTGTGTACTTGGTCGATTCGGGTTTCAGCTTCCGACAATCGGTTGTCATGTTGAGCAACCTTATCCTTCACCTCCTTTATCTCCTTCCCGAAGGTAGCGTGAAGATCCTTCATGAGGAGCATTTGCTCTTCCAACCGATGGGCCTGTTCCTTTTGTCCGCCCCGCAGTTGATCTTCCAAACGACGGACCTGTTCTTCTTGTCCGCCCCGCAGCTGCTCTTCCAAACGACGGACCTGTTCCTCCTGTCGACGAGTTTGTTCCTCCTGCTGCTCTTTCAACCAACGGGCCTGTTCCTCCTGTCGGCGAGCCTGTTCCTCCTGTCGGCGAGCCTGCTCCTGCAGCATCACCATCAGAGCACCTAAGTCAGGTGCAGCGGATGTAGGAGCTACCGACGGGCCTGCAGCCGGTGGCTGGCCCTCCGACGTCTGCGGCGTTGCACCACCAAATTTTCGTTGGTCCGTCTTCTGCTGGCGTTGACTTCGGGTACGGACACCCTCCGTTTCCTCCTTAGGTAAAATCGGCATTATTTTATCCCACTTCTGACACCAATTGTTACGAGCTTGAGGTTCGTGACAATAAAAATTGCCGATAGAATTACCTAAATTAACACTTTAATTTACTTTATACAAATTAGAACTAAAAACACTAATAATTAAACACACTAATTCACTTAATTCCGCTCCGAAGCTTCGCTTGTGTCGCCGAGTTCAACTCTGTCTCGATCGCATCTTGCGCCACCTATTTATTTAAATTAGCAAAATATCCGGAATGTTCAAGTAAACACGCGCAAGGTACCGAGAGTTCGAGTATAGATTTTCTAGTTCTTCGGGTGGCGCTGTCGGTCGAAAGATTTGTGATGTCATAAACTGCAACGCTCCCCTCGCTCTCGTTCCTGACACTAGATGGCGCTAGTTGTGTCGTCGACTGGAGCGCGTAACACTGTCCCCTCCTAAGACATGCTCGTCCCACCTTAAGTGAGAGATTCAAAATCCTCCGAGATAACCACGATATTCCAATAGCGGGACACTTAGGCTCAACCCGCATGTATAACAGAATCCAAGACCAGTACTACTGGAAGGGAATGAGAAGTGACATAGAAGACTATGTCAAGAAGTGTAAAGCCTGCCAAGAAAATAAAGCCCTCAGGAAAATAAACAAATCTCCTATGGAAATTACCACCACATCCACTGCTCCCTTCCAACGTGTAGCTCTAGATATCGTAGGACCCCTACCCGAATCCGGACTCGCTAAGCTCCGATTCATACTCACCTTACAAGACGATTTAACAAAATACTCCGTAGCATACCCTATTCGCAGCACGACCGCCGAAGAAACCAGTGACTGTCTCATTCATTTCATCTCCTTATTTGGAATACCCAAATCAATCCTCACGGACCAAGGGACAAACTTCACTGCTGATCTTTTTTTTTTTTATAGTATAGGGTGACAAACGAGCACACAGTCCACCTGATGGTAAGTGGTTGCTGTGGCCCATAGGCATCTACATCTATCCTCGATTACGAATCAAAATGCAGATGCGTTGTCACCCGTGAGGACTAAGATGAAATGCCTCGTTTCCAGGAAAAAGGGTCTCCGGTTCTCTACACTCACCATACGAAATACAGCAGCATTAAGTTACTATTTCACGCTGGTATTCTGTGAGAGCGTGGTCCTTCCCCGGTCGAGCCGACCCATTAGTGCTACAACTATACTACTAATATAACTGCAGCATGGCTCTACCACTATTAAAACTTTTCAAAACTACATGTCAATTCCTAAAAATTAAACAGCTATGGTCCTCCCCTTATCATCCACAAACTCAAGGAGCTTTAGAACGCAGCCATTCCACTCTTAAAGAATACCTAAAATCATTCGTCAATAAAAATCAAAATAATTGGCCCACCTACGTCTATACCGGTATACTTACCTACAACACCACTCCACACACCAAAATTCACAAAATTCACCCCCTATGAGTTAATCTTTGGACAAAAACCCTATATCCCAAATTCAATATACGAGACGAGCTCCGGAACAACTTATTCCGACTACATTAAAATGTTACGACACAAATTTAAATACACACGTGAGAAAGCTTTAGAAAACATTTTGAAATCTAAAGACTCTTCTAAGTCATATTGTGACTCTCACACCGGGACTCCTCCTTAATATAAACCTGGTGACTATGTCTACCTAAAAACCATTTAAGACAGGGAAAAGCACTTTCACCTGTCTGGAAGGGGCCCTTCAAAATGATTCGTGTCCATAACAACCATACGGCCTCACTTTTAATCAACAGACGACACGTAACTCATCACTTCGATGAATTCAAACCCGACGAAGTGTCCGGGACAAATTAATATGTAAATATATATACGTTAGTCATTTAAATTATAAGATAATCTATATTAATTTATAAACAAATATTTTATTATTTACTATTGTTACGCGCTCAAGTCGACGGCACTAGTGCCATCTAGTCTCGAACTGAAGAACTAAACTTCTTGAAGTCGAAACACGAACTCTCGATACTTGAATATTCAAGTAAACACGCGTCCTTGCGCCTGTTTACTTGAATATTCTGGATATTTTGCTGCTAATTTATATTAATAGGCGCTGCAAGATGCGATCGGGGAAGTATTGAAGTTGGCGAAACAAGCGAAGCTTCGGAGCGGAATTAAGTGAATCAGTGTGATTAATTATTAGTGTTTTTAACTTTAATTAGTGTAAAGTGAATTAAAGTGTTAATTTAGGTAATTCTATCGGCAATTTTTACTGTCACGAACCTCAAGCCCGTAACAATTGGTGTCAGAAGTGGGATAAAATCATGCCGATTTTACCTAAGGAGGAAACGGAGGGTGTCCGTACCCGAAGTCAACGCCAGCAGGAGACGGACCAACGAAGATTTGGTGGTGCAACGCCGCAGACATCGGAGGGCCAGCCACCGGCTGCAGGCTCGTCGGTAGCTCCTACATCTGCAGCACCTGACTTAGGTGCTCTGATGGCGATGCTGCAGGAGCAGGTTCGCCAACAGGAGGAACAGGTCCGTCGGTTGGAAGAGCAGCTGCGGGGTGGACAGGATGAACAGGTTCGCCGACAGGAGGAACAGGTCCGTCAGTTGAAAGAGCAGCTGCAGAGCGGACAAGAGGAACAGGCCCGGGGACAGGAGGAACAGATGCTCCTCATGAAGGACCCTCACGCTACCTTTGCGAAAGAGATAAGGGAGGTGAAAGATAGGGTTCCTCAACATGACAACCGCCTGTCGGAAGCTGAAACCCGAATCGAAGAACATGAAACCCGAATCGAGAAAGCTGAAACCCGAATCGACCAAGTAAACAATCGGGTTAACAACGTAATGGCTGACATGAAGAAATCACTGGACGAACTCAAACTTGGAGATGGAGCTACAGCTCCCATAGTAGCTACAACACCTTCGCTACGTGGGTTCAAGGTGCCACCGTTCGACGGTACCTCTTCCTGGTCAGCCTACAAAATACAGTTCGAGGCTGTTATAAAGGCGAACGGCTGGAATAAAAATCAGGCCATGACTGCTCTCACACTAGGCCTGCGCGATCAGGCCTTAACAGTTCTGGAAGCTCTCGGTGAGGAAGTGACTTATGAGCAACTCCTTGAGGCATTGGAGGCGAGATATGGCGACGCTCACCTGGAACACGTCTTTCGTGCGCAGCTTAAAGATCATCATCATCAGCATCAACAAAAACCTGCAGCAGTGGGCTCTAGAGTGGAGAAGCTGGTGCGAAAAGCATACCGGTCTGTACCTGCGCTCATTGAAGGGAACCTGGTGCAGACATTCATCGACGGCATCCGTGTCCTGGAAGTCAGAGCTGCTGTGAGGCTCGGGCACCACGAGATGCTTAAGGACGCCTGGGCCCATGCACTGGAGGTGGAAGCCGTGCAGCAGGATCATCGTTCCCATCGTGTCAGGGAGGTTTCAGCAGCTACAGTTCGCGACCGCAACAAAGGATACAGCCCTAGGTGCTATGGCTGTGGGGAAAAGGGCCATCTTCGATCCAGCTGCCCTAAGCGAACCCTAGAAAGGGAAGGTGAACGATCTCAGGAGGGTAGTGTGGCCAACAGTACCGCCCAGCAGCAGCAGGGAAACGAGTAAAAGCCAGAACTGCGGGGCGGGTGCTGGCTGATGTTAAAAGTGCCCCAAGGATCTCGATCTCACAAACCCACGATGGGAACAGTCTAATCATCAAGGGCGAGGTCAACGGAATGCCGTGTAAACTGACCATAGACACTGGAGCCACTCGTACAGTTGTTAGTTCCCAACTAATAAGTCAGTTCCTTGGGGACTCCGCATACAACCGAGAACGCATTAATTTGGTAACAGCCACCGGTCAGCGTATACCCGTCCGTGGAGAGAAAAAGTTGGAGTTGAAGCTAGGCAACATGATCTACCTGCATAATGTCATCGTGGCTGATATAATGGACGACTGCATCCTGGGCCTAGACTTCATGAGGAAGAATTGTTGTGCGATTAACGTTAAACAAGGTGTCTTGAAATGTGGACAAGAGGAACTTTTTGTGGAAGGAGCGTTACCAGGAAACGTGTACAGCCTTGAGAAGATTGTTCTTCCGCCGAGATCGGAAACGATTGTGCCGGTTAGTCTTCCTCGGAATCCTGGGCAACCTCATCGTTGTGTACTCGTGGAAAGGTTAGAAAATGACCTTCCATGGAAAGTGGCTCGAACCTTGGTCAGAACCACTAACATCTCTGGAGTACGTGTGCTGAACCTTTGTGGCCAGGAACAGATTATAGAAAAAGGCACACTGGTTGCTACTTGTAAGGAAGTGGATTGGTTACGTCGGTGCCAATATCTGTCGACTGGGACCCCCAGCAAGGATGCACAAACGAGAGTGAGCACACTTTTAGAAGACTTTCGCAGCGTTCTCTCCCCGAATGAAATGATCAAAGCGAAGAAGTTGTTACTCAAGTATGCCGATGTATTCTCATCAAACGATGCTGACATAGGAAAGACTGGCTTAGTTCAACACAAAATAAACATAGGTGAAGAACTGCCTATCCGTCAGCGGCCAAGAATATTGCCGGTAGCACGTGAAAAGGAAGTGGAAACCATGATTGAGGGAATGGTGAAGGATGGTGTTATTGAACCTTCATCTAGTCCATGGTGTTCACCCGTGGTACTGGTAAAGAAGAAGGATGGCAGCATGCGGTTTTGTGTTGACTACCGCCGTCTGAACGACGTTACGAAGAAGGACAGCTATCCCTTGCCAAGAATTGATGACACGCTGGACATGCTTACAGGAGTAAAGTGGTTTAGCACGCTGGATCTAAAAAGTGGCTACTGGCAAGTTGAAATTGACCCTAAGGACAAGGAGAAAACTGCGTTCTCGACGGGAAAGGGTCTGTGGCAATTTAAAGTAATGCCGTTTGAGTTGTGCAATGCTCCAGCAACGTTTGAAAGGCTGATGGAACTTGTACTTACCGGGTTAATTGGCGATGCCTGTCTGGTCTACCTGGATGACATCATCATCGTAGGCCGGACGTTTTAGGAACACCTTCAAAACCTGGAACGCATGCTCATGAAGATTCAGAGTGCCAACCTCAAGTTGAGTCCGAAGAAATGTTCACTATTCAAACGGCAAGTTAACTTTTTGGGGTATGTAGTATCGGAAGAAAGGTATCCGCACGGATCCAGACAAAATCACCGCTGTCAAGGATTGGCTGGTTCCAAAAGACAAGACGCAGGTTAGAGCATTTTTGGGTTTGTGCTCCTATTACCGGCGATTTGCAAGCTAACCGAGGAGAAGCGACATTTCTGCTGGGATGAAAATTGCAATATCGCATTCCAGGAGCTCAAGGACCGTCTGTGCAAAACACCTATTTTGGGATACCCTGATGCAAGCAAAGAATTTATAGTTGACACAGACGCAAGTGATATAGGACTTGGCGGTGTGTTGTCTCAACGGAATGGTGACCAAGAGGTCGTGATAGCGTACTTCAGCAAGTCATTGTCAAACCAGAAAGGAACTATTGTGTCACAAGACGCGAATTGCTAGCAGTAGTAAAGTCATTGCAGCATTTTAGCAAATATCTTCTGGGGCAGAAATTTCACTTACGAACTGACCATGCTGCACTAAAATGGCTATTGCAGTTTAAAAATCCAGAAGGACAAGTTGCGAGGTGGATTGAACTACTGCAGGAATATGACTTTGAGATCGAACATCGGAGCGGGAAATCTCATGGCCACGCAGATGCATTGTCAAGAAGACCTTGTACTGAAGATTGCAAACATTGTACTAGGCAAGGGAGTAAGGAACTGGTATCCGTGAGGATGCTCAGGGCAGACCACCTCAGCAACGAGTGGAAGGACAGCTTACAACGTGCACAGCAGGAAGATCCGGACATCAAGCCGATTCTGAAATGGATGAAGGCCAGTGCTCCCAAGCCCAAGTGGAGCGACGTCTCAGTGATGAGTTCGACCACTAAAAGCTATTGGGCCCAGTGGGACAGCTTGCTGCTTCAGGATGGAGTTCTGTGCTGTAAATGGGAAAGTGTTCGGGGAGACAGCTGTCATTTGCAAATGGTTGTCCCTAAAGCTAAAGTACTGGATGTTCTACAGCTGTACCATAATGATTATTCAGGAGGCCATCTGGGAGTTAAACGAACTCTACTGAAGATCCGAGAACGGTATTACTGGGTCCAATGTCGAAACGATATCGAGGACTGGTGTCGCAAATGTACAAGTTGTGCGGCTGTAAAGGGACCTCAGACTCGTAGTAGAGGTGCATTGAAGTTGTACAATGTTGGTGCACCATGGGAGAGAATAGCCATTGACGTGGCGGGGCCGTTTCCGGAGAGTGAAAGCGGTAACAAGTATTTCATGGTTGTGATGGATTACTTCACTAAGTGGCCAGAAGTCTTCGCCATTCCAAATCAAGAAGCTTCAACAGTTGCAGATAAACTAGTTCATGAAGTCTTCTGTCGTTTTGGAATACCTTTAGAGATTCACAGCGATCACGGAAGGAATTTTGAGTCTCAAATATTCCAGGAAAATTGCCGAGTTATGGGTTTTCATAAAACAAGAACGACTTCATATCACCCGCAATCTGATGGAATGGTAGAACGATTTTTTCAGACATTGGAGAGGTACCTAGCAAAAGTTGTAGACAATCGGCAACGAGATTGGGACAAGCACATACAACCGTTTTTGTTGTCATATCGAAGCGCTGTTCACGAAAGTACAGCAGTGACAACAGCTTTCGCAAACTTTGGAAGCGAATTACGGCTGCCTGCAGACCTGATCACCGGGATACCACCTGATGCTCCACGCAGTATAACCGATTATGCAAATGACTTGCGGAACAAAATGAATGACGTTTATGAGCACGTCAGACAATCGGGCCAGCAAATGTCTGAAAAGATGAAAACCCGGTATGACCGAAAAATGAACAACAAAGAGTTTGACGGAGGTTCACTAGTGTGGTTGCACAATCCAGTCCGCAGCAAAGGGAAATCTCCTAAGCTTCAAGCTAAATGGGACGGCCCGTACCGGATTGTGACCAAGATCAACGATGTAACCTACCGGATATAGAAAAGCGCAAGAGGGACTCCTAAGATCGTCCATGTGGATCGCCTGGCGCGTTATTATGGGGCCGATAGTGCTCGGGACGAGCATGTCTTAGGAGGGGGCAGTGTTACGCGCTGAAGTCGACGGTACTAGCGTCATCTAGTCTCGAACCGAAGAACTAAACTTCTTGAAGTCGAAACACGAACTCTCGGTACCTTGCGCGTGTTTACTTGAATATTCTGGATATTTTGCTGCTAATTTATATAAATAGGCGCTGCAAGATGCGATCGGGGAAGTATTGAAGTTGGCGAAACAAGCGAAGCTTCGGAGCGGAATTAAGTGAATCAGTCTGATTAATTATTAGTGTTTTTAACTTTAATTAGTGTAAAGTGAATTAAAGTGTTAATTTAGGTAATTCTATCGGCAATTTTTATTGTCACGAACCTCAAGCTCGTAACACTATTATCAAATAACTTTTATTTACATCTTATTTATATCCCGTTTCAGTGTCTCAACACAAGCGCAACCGGAAATGGTTCAGCCGCTTCCTTCTACTTCCGGCATCTACTTTGATAAAATAGGGAAATTAAAAATAATAAGAGGTAAACTAGATGTTGTTAGTCATATAGACATTTCATATATCGATTCCCACGTGACTAACCTTAACGATGTTCTAAATACAGTAAAACTTTTATGTCAACAATCAAATAATCTCTATTGCGATAACACTTTGTCCCCATTAACAACACGTTTTAATGATATCAAACGGGAATATAACTCGATCTCCCATCTAATATCTAAACGTAATAAACGTTCTGCATGGTTCAGCGCAGTGGGTACCGTATTCAAACACATCTTTGGCACCATGGACGAAGAAGATGCCATAAAATACGACTCCGCCATAACTTTAGTCCAAAATGACGAAAGGGAATTAGCTAGGCTCATGAAGAAAAACATCTAAATAACGACTACTTCATTTGACGCATTTAATAAAACTATAAATAAAATACAATGAAGAAATACTAAATAATGCATTAAACGGAATACTTAGTAATACAAACAATTTATTAATCGAATCAAAGGTCCATTTATTATTTAGTAACCTCGAAGCTTCGCTACTCGCCTTATCATTCCGATTAGAGGACATAACCAATGCTATTGTTTTAAGCAATCAAAACATCCTACATTCCAGTGTTTTGTCCCCGTCACAGGTGTATAAAGAACTCATTGATAACGATAGGCATCTACCTAGAGGCGCAGGGATACCTATAGCTTTAAGTATAAAAAAATATACATGTAATTTTAAGTATTTCCGATGTTTCCTGCTATTTCCTTAATAATAAAATTGTTTTCGTCCTACAAACCCCACTCACAACAGACGAATAATTCAACCTATATTATAGCATAGCCCTGCCTACTCCTCACAATTCATCTAATCCAAACATCTATAGCCTAATCCTACCTTCGACTCCCTACATCGGTATATCTAATGATAAATTAAGTTACTGTAATTTTGATAGTTTAAATAATTGTAAGTCTATACGCTCTGAGTTCCTCCTGTGTGAAATCAAATAATGTAATAATGATAATGCCGGGGTGGTACCACGACCTCACAGAATACCGGCGTGAAGTGGAAGCTCTGCTTCCGCGTTTCGTCTGGTGAGTGCAGGTGGCCGGAGGCCCAAATCCCCCCCCCCCATCAACATGGTAGCGGAATTAAATAAAGATAGACTACCCCAGGAGGGTACCAGCACCCCTGGAGAATCCCTCGCTGAGCATCCACGACCATGTTTCTCCACTTCTGAGCGTGGGTGCTCAGGCTGCCCCGCGTATTCTGGGGGGGGGGGGCGAAATTCCGCTCAAGACTACAACTGCTCGGGGCAAACGGAGCAACAAGACTAAGGCGACCCCTGCCACGCTGTCCGTGAATTTCTGCAATATCAGGGGACTTCACTCTAACCTAAACGCCGTCCACTACCATCTCGAGACGACGAGGCCGGCTCTGCTCTTTCTGACCGAGACGCAGGTGTCCTCTCCGGCTGATGTCTCGTATCTCTCCTACCCGGGGTACAGACTGGAACACTCCTTTGTGCCTCGGGCTGGAGTTTGCGTTTACGTCAGAGAGGACATCTGTTCTCGACGCCTCGGCAGACTTGAAGGTTCGGACCTGTCCATCCTTTGGCTACGCGTAGACAGCGACGACCATCCGCGCGTCTACGGGTGCCTCTATAGGTCCCATAGCGGTAATGCCGAAACAGACCGACTCTTCGACCACGTCCAAATGGCTGCAGATTCGTTGCTACAGCAGATCCCCTCCGCAGAGATCGTGATCCTCGGCGACTTTAACGCCCATCACGCCGAATGGCTTGGTTCACGTTTAACCGATCATGCGGGGAGATCTGTTCATGATTTTGCATTGGCATATGGTCTGACACAACTGGTTACTTCGCCTACGCGGATTCCAGATGTGGAGGATCATGCACCTTCCCTGTTGGACCTTCTGCTGACCTCTCACCCGGACGGATATCAGATTTCCGTCGACGCCCCTTTAGGCTCCTCGGACCATTGTCTGGTCCGGAGTGTTGTGCCACTCACGCTGAAATCGCGGTTGCATTCTGCAGGCTGCCGCCGTGTTTGGCACTATAGGTCAGCCGATTGGGATGGGATGCGGTCTTTCTTTGCATCCTACCCTTGGGGGCGGGTTTGCTTCTCGCCGGATGATCCCAACGTTGTTGCGGATTCTGTTACTGATGTGGTACTTCAGGGTATGGAACTTTTTATTCCTTCCTCTGTGGTGCCCATTGGAGGCAAATCTCAGCCATGGTTTGGTCGCTCCTGTAAAATAGCATCATGCTATAAGCAGGAGTGCTATCAAGCCTGGGTTGATGCATCAGCGTCCCGGGATGTAAACACCAGCGCTCTAAAAAAGAAGTATAATTCCGCCTCTAGGTCCTTCAAAAGAGTCATTGCCAGGGCAAAGTCAGAGCACATAGGCAGAATTGGCGAGAAACTAGTTCGCCTTCCTTCTGGAACCCGTGCATTCTGGTCTCTCGCCAAGGCTGTCCAGGGGAATTTCTGTCAGCCATCTCTTCCATCTCTGCACAGGGAGGACGACTCACTGGCCCATACTGCAAAGGAGAAAGCCGATCTTCTAGGCTCCTTCTTTGCGTCTAACTCGACTCTCGATGACGGGGGGAGTACGCCGCCGACCATCCCGCGGTGTGAGTACTCCATGCCGGAAGTGCAGTTCACACAGCGCTCGGTTCGCAAAGCACTCCTCTCCCTGGACATCCACAAGTCGAGTGGGCCTGACGGAATCCCCCCAATTGTGCTGAGGACGTGTGCTCCAGAGTTGGCACCGGTTTTAACGCGTCTTTTCCGGTACTCCTACTCCCTAGGCGTAGTCCCAAAATCATGGAAGACGGCTTTCGTCCACCCGATCCCTAAAAAAGGCGACCGATCGCTCGCGGTACTTTGAAGATCACCAGCTGATTAGTGACCGCCAATACGGTTTTCGCCGTGGTCGGTCAGCTGGTTATCTTCTGGTCTACCTAACTCACAGATGGGTGGAGGCAGTAGAGTTCAAGGGGGAGGCATTGGCCGTTAGTTTGGACATTGCGAAGGCCTTCGATCGGGTTTGGCACAAAGCGCTTCTTTCGAAGCTCCCTTCCTATGGGCTTTCCGAGAAATTGTGCGATTGGATCACCAGCTTTCTTGCAGATCGGAGCATCAAGGTCGTTGTAGACGGTGCAAGCTCTGATTGCAAGCCAATTAATGCTGGTGTTTCACAGGGCTGCGTGCTATCGCCAACGCTGCTTCTTCTGCATATCAATGATATGTTGCATACCCGTAACATTCATTGCTATGCAGATGACAGCACTGGTGAAGCTCTTTACACCGGCCGAGCCAATATTTCTCGGGAAAACGTCTCCGAGTGCCGGGACAAACTTGTGTCTGAAGTTGAGTCTTTGCTGAACAGAGTCTCGGATTGGGAACGACCAAATCTAGTCCAGTTTAACCCCCAGAAGACACAAGTTTGCGCGTTGACCGCTAAAAAGAACCCCTTTGTCGTATCCCCTCAGTTTCAAGGCACTCCCCTTGTTGCCTCAGCCAGTATCGGAATCCTCGGCGTCGACATATCGAGTGACGTGCAGTTTCGTGGTCACTTGGAAGGGAAGGCCAAATTGGCCTCTAAAAAGCTTGGCGTGCTCAGCAGAGCGGGACAGTATTTCATGCCGGCACACCGCCTGCAACTTTACAAGGCGCAGGTTCGGCCGCACATGGAATACTGTTCCCATCTCTGGGCTGGGGCTCCCCAGTACCAGCTCCTTCCACTTGACCGGATCCAGCGCAGAGCGGCTCGAATCGTCGACGACCGAGTGCTTTCCGATCGGCTCGATTCACTGGCGCTGCGAAGAGATGTTGCATCTCTTTGCGTATTTTATCGCATCTATCACGGGGAGTGCTCTGAGGAATTGTTCGGACAGTTCGCCAAATTTCGTGAACGCACTACATGGCAAACGTCCCGATACCATCCACACCATCTGGATGCTTGGCGGTCCACCACTGTACGTTTCACAAGGAGTTTTCTTCCACGTACAACCTCTCTGTGGAATAGTTTATCACCGGCGATTTTTCCGGACCGATACGACCTGGGGACCTTCAAGAAAAGAACTTACTCCTTTCTAAAGGGCCGGCAACGCACCCGCAATTCTCCTGGTGTTGCGGTTGATCATGGGCGGCGGTAGTCACTTAACATCAGGTGAGCCGCATGCTCGTTTGCCCCCTCTTCTATAAAAAAAAAAATCCAGTCCATATCATTAACAAGTGGCAACCCTACATGTGAAAGCGAACTATTCACCAAGACATTCAGTGATATACCCATTCAGTGCAAAACTAAAACACTATTCAGTGAAACGGACATTTGGGAACCACTAGGTGAATAATCGGTGGATTTTTGTGCAATCTCGCCCGAATAAGATAACCATCGACTGTGGTATCTCAGGGTTAAGAGAACCAATTATACTCGGCACAGGTATTTTAAATATCCCCGCACAATGCAGAGTGTATACAAAGAGCACAAGGCTCATGTCATCTGAAAACACTTTAAATATTAATATTCCTACGCCTAGTTTAGATATCAATATAATCAATGACTCTTGTTGTAAACTTAATGTATCTTATACTCGTAGTATTAAGGAATATACATCTGCTATTTTACTGCAGAATTTAGACCTAGACTATTTTACGAGTGACAAACAAAATTTAGAAACATTTTCCAAACTTAATAACATAATCAATAAACCTCTGGCAGTAAAATACGGGACCCATCATATAACCATTACCTCTGTCTTATTAATAATTATAATTATATTTATAACTTATAAACTTTACCAATTTGTAATGACTAAATTTAAGAATAGATTTGATATTAATGTAACAACTCCGGCTCGTTACGATGACGAAAATCTTTCAACTTCCCAACACGAAAATTCACAAATCCCAGCACCTCGATTGCGGGAAATTGCATAAATTATATTTCTGAAGTTCGGTTATTTTCCCGGTCTTCAGTTTTCCGCGGGGGGCTGTTATACCCCATCAATGTTAAGAGATCGGTTAACACATCTCTTTCACGCTGCTGCGTCTTCTACATAAAGCCTATATAACCGATTTCCCGACGAACGCCATTTAGTCTATAGTGAGTCTTCAGAGAGTCTTCAGTCGGTCTACAAGAAGTCTATATCCTTCTCAATCAATCTCCAAGTCTCAGTCATCGCTACTAAGTCGTTACTATATCTACCTAGTTATTATAAGTGTATTAATTTCTTATTGTAAACTTAATTGAATTATATTGTGTCGTGTATTAAATAGTTTTTTTTAAAAAGCTCTATCCACGGTCCCGTATAATAGTTCGTTTGCTAATTCCAAGCGCCTGAGCGACGCGTTCTTGTACTTGTTCGACAGGTAACAGGGGTCCGCCATTTTGCCGCTCCCGCTCAAAGTAATCTTGCAGCTTGATGATTAACTCACGGGCTCCACTTTTCAATGTTTGTCCGCGTTTAGGCATCATTGTGCACATATACAAAACACAATCGAAGTCCGATTTAGCGCCGATGTCAGTTTGAAAAGCAGAAACAATCCATTAAACGAAAGCCGGGTGATCAAAGAAAAACAGATCGAAAACACTTGAAGAACGTGGTCTATGCGCACGAAATGACAACAGACGACTGTTTTAGCGTCACAAAATGGCGGCCCATAACGCCATTTGGGGTTACCATTTTCAACCTAAATATAAAAATGCTACTTTCTTTCGCGCGTTCGGTTTGGTCGTAGTTTTATTTTTATATTTAATAAAAGTTATCTTGAATAAAACTATTATTTACGGATTTTATCGCGTTCAATTACTTATCTTATAGTCCAGTAAAAGTTATCTTATAGTCCATTATTTTCAAATTCTTAAAAAGAAAACAAAACGTATTATTTTATAAAGTATAACTGTATAAGAACAGATTACGATACTGTTATTGCCTGTTATGGTTAGCACAGCACTACAAATATAAAGCGCTGACATAACCTTTTAATAGCGCAGTATAGATTTAGAAAAATATTGTTTACCAAGTTATTTGACACTCAGTTTGGCACAAAATTATAACATTCGTTGATTATTGATATAATAATGTTGTTTTAATGCTCATCAATTGTTAAAACGGTAAACAACCAGTAAACATATTTTTATCGTAACTGCAACGCCATTACAAAGTTACATCATCAGTTCAATCACGACGTGTCAGGAACGCATTCTCTGAACAGCCGAACTATAATGTGACCCGTGAGGTGCGGATGGTTAAGTAAGGTTACATATTTTCTCGGTTGATAAATAGATAATTAGGTTCGTAACGGCTTAATTAGTTTTATAATATTTTATATATTAACCTATTTCCAATTTTATCAAAAGTTTTTTAAGTTAAATTTTTGAAGTCTTATTATAGCAATATATTTACTGGTACAAGTAACGTAGAAATGGCTCCCTTTAATGAAATTGTTATATTTTACCTTTTCTTTTAAACTTTTCAAGAAAATGTCTGCTGCAAATTTTTGAATTCTTCTTTGGATTTTAACCAGCTCACCAAATAAATTTAACCTTTTTTGAAGTGAAAACTTCTTTATCATCGTTGTGATTCGAAAGTCTAAGAAACGAAAAAGCGACAGTAAAAAGAGACAGACATAAATTCATAAGATTTAACGTGGGAGAAAATGAGATAGGAAGCATTATAGATTATAACTCAATGGTCACGAGAAAATAGTCGTTAACGCAGCAGAAACGGCGTCGCTTACGCGTTTTATTCAAGATAGATGTGATAGATAGACAAGGTGTCGTGTGCCTGTGGATTAAACAAGCAGTGAAGAACGGCCAAACCTCAACTTCGGATTAGGTGAAATTGATATAAAGCTTTATGTAATTAGTAGGTACTATATAAGGTATATCGAAAAGATTAATATAATATCTGTGTCTAATATGTATTAAAATGTTTGTTACATTTATTTACTATAAAATTAAATTTTCTTATATTTTATGCCGAACTTGTAGTTTAAATTATAATATTAAATAAATCATTTAAAGTATATGTATTTTATATTTCATTTCATTTGAAGGTTTCACTTCTGTCTCGTGTGAGCTGCACTTATGTTTTTTTTCTAATTATAGAATCCGGAGGGAATCTGTTTGACAAACGGCAAAATTAAAATACATTTTAAAACCCTAACCGAATATTTATTTTCATTCAATTGTCTAGGAATAAATATAAATAATAATGATGTGTTTTGATTCATTATAAACATTCAAGATAAATATCGAAGTTAATTTTGATATAGTTGAGTCAATCCCTAGCGTACATATGAAATATTTTGTATAAATATGTATTTACCAAATTCATGCAAATTATCGACAACGTGACTTTTTTCTTTGCAAAATATCGAAATAAAAATATATAACATTCTATATTTTACAGTATATAACATAAATTTTAACCTAATATAAACACGTCCTATTATTGACGACGTCTTGAGAATATATCTGTGAAATGTTCAATTATCAGGATTATTTCCATTATTAACACCACAGTCACACACGGAACATTTTGGAAAAATGAATTACAAAAATGTACACTATAATAATCGAAAACATTACAAAATATCTAGGAACTTATTTTTTGCGTACCGGCTTGTACCTACCTGTCATTCAAAGTCGGTTACAGTCATTTGCTATCTTTTTCTATTTTGCTAAACTACCATAAGGAATTATCTTCTTACTTGCACACTATGTCCGTCTAATACTATGCCCGTCTATTACTATGCTAAGTCTCGTAGACAGAGAAACCTATAGACTAATGATTGGCGTGGCCTCGAGTGAGAAAGGATGATAACGTAGTTTTAGGTTATACAACAATCTTTATGAGTTTTAAACATATTTAGATAAAAATTTTAATTGTTCTAAGAACTGAACTGTACTAAAAAAGTGTCAGTCAGTGTAATAAAAAAATTACAAAAAGTTCATTAAAATTTAGACTGTAGCTACAGTGGCGCCACCCTTATTTAGCGCTTTTCTACGGATACTTTATATAATATTTATACAGTCTGTACTCCTTACCTCTACACTACATAATATTCTATGATATTTGTGAATGAACATGTTTTTGTTTATAATCTGTTACATCAAAATGGCCGAATGTGGGCTTGTGCTTTCTTAATTTTGCAGTTGCTGTCTAATTATTCATTGTAATAATATATTTCTTCAAACAATTTACAAAAATTTTAGTAAGTTTTGTTGTGTCGCTCATTATCTTATTTGTTATTGGCACTAAATATGTTTCATTAATGTTATAGGAAAGTATGCGCCGAAAAAGTGAACGAAGTGCGACTAAGAAAACTAAAGCCTCGCCGGAAAAAAAGGTTGAAAAACTTAAACGTACAAGATCTAGGCGTAGAAAATCAACATCTTCTGAGAATGAGTCAGGTGAAGAGTCTAAAGTTAAACAGGAAGTTGAAGTCACTAATGTGGTAGAACAAAATGTGGTGCAAACAACCAAAACAGACAGCCCGGAAGAATCCCAAGAACAAGTGTGGCAAGTTAAAGCTGCAGACGGTTCTGGTGATAGTGGCGAGTTACAGAAAATAAAGATTTGCTTAACAAGGCCACCGTCAACTCCTGAAAGGGTAGACAAATCTCCTCGAAGTAGGAGAAAACATTCACGTACCACGAGTTTTAGTGATTCTCAGACTGGTGAAGGGCCGGAAGAGAAAAAAAAGACTCGACTTCGTTCAAAACATTCAACAAGTGTATCAAGTGAAAACTCTGATAAAACAGATATTCATCTTGACGAGCCGCAAAAAGAATGCACATCGGAAAAAAATCTGGACACAGAAATTCAAGAGCCCACCGATGTAGTGTCGCAGTCTCAATCAAATGAGGAAAACACAATGAATGAAAAAAGAGAAATTCAAGAGCCTACCGGTGTAACATCACAGTCTCAATTAAATGAAGAAAAAACAATAAATGAAAGAAGTGACATTCAAGATCCTTGTGATGTAATGCCGCAGTCTCAATCAAATGAGAGAACAATCAGTGACGAAAATATTTCAGCTTGTATACAATCAGAAACTGAAACATCAACATCGGAAGAAATTGACATACAGAATAAAATAGATGAGGACGCCACAAAAGAAAGTGAGAATGATAAATCATGTGAGGATAAGGACAAACAGAATAATACTGATAAGGAATCAGAAAAGAAGAGCCCAGAAAGAGAAAGAAGTATGTCAATTGACAAATCTGAAGTTCTTGAAATACATGCTGAGGAAAGTAAAGGTGAAATTTCTTATCTCGGGATTTCAGAGTCTCTAAATGAATTAAATAATGTTGATCCAGAATCACATGAAGAAATGAGTACAAAAGAAGGGGAATTAGATAAGGTAAGTATAAATGAGGATAAAACTGATAAAAATGTTCTTGAAAATACAGAGTCTTCTCAGAATGAGTTACAAGTGTCAACTAATGAAACTGATGTTGTAGCAAAATGTGAAATTCCTATGAGTGGTAGTCCAAAAAACACGGCTGATTCTACCTCAAGTACACACAATGTAAAGTCTATTGATAGCCGAAAAAAACTTACGAATTCGGAGTGTACACAGTCTAGTAATGAAGATAATGTACATAATGGTCATAACAATATAGTAATAAACAGAAAACGCAGGTGGGGTTCACGGACCAACAAATTAACGTCTCAGAAATCAATAACCATTTCTACAGATGTGCTCAAAGAAATCATACCAGATGTGAAACTTGTTGAGTTTGATGAAGTTATTGAAGAAAAGAAACAGCATAAAAGAGTTGAAGCGGTAGAAAAGGTTGAAAGGCCAATATTGCCAAAAATAATTATTGACAACACTGAGAATGTAGAACAAAATAAAAGAGAACAAGAAGATAAAGATAAGGAAAACATGAAACTCAAAGAACCTACAAGCTTAGCTTCAACCCGAAAAATATCTATTGTAAAAGACTCGGACAATATTGCTATTGTAAGACCGCCTAGCCCACCGAGACATAAACAGTCAAATATTTTGTACATAACTAATCTAGTGAGACCATTCACTTTATCACAATTAAAAAATTTGCTACAGAGGACTGGACGAATTGTTGAAAATGGTTTTTGGATAGATAGGATTAAATCAAAATGTTATGTCATTTATGAAACTGAAGAGTAAGCTTATATTAACGGACCTAATTGCTATATTGTCACATTTTATTTTGGTACTAAGTGAAATAATGTATTTTTTTACAGTCAAGCAGTAGAAACTAGGCACGCTTTGCATGGAGTGACCTGGCCGGTATCAAATCCAAAAACATTACATGTAGATTTTTCTACACAAGAAGAATTTGATAAAGCCAAAGCAAATGAAGAAACTGATAATGCCCAAGCTTCAACTATGCCAGGGACAGTAGAAGATTGGCTACGTGAGCAAGATTTAAAAAAAGAAAGGGGAGAATTGGTATGTTTAATAACATATTTTATGTTAAGTTCATCAAACCTATTACAAATGTTTCCTATTATTTTAAAGCTATCCTGAGCCTTTTTATTCCCAAGACTTAATATAAATCCAATATTGCTAGCAATGGTGCAACAAGTCATAGTGATTGATAACCCCTCCGCTATCAATGTTCACTGTAAATGTGATTTTATGTGGCTAGTTATTCTGACACCTGTGCTATTGAAATGGGTATTTCATTAACTATAGAAGAAAAAATTATTTATTTGTATTTGACAAAACAAAATAATGCTTATTTTGTTTTAAGGATAAACCATGGGAACGTAAAACTATGCGAGAGTGGGATGTAGGTAAAAATGACAAGGGTAAAGAACAAGAAAAAGACAAATTACGGAGAGATGATAGATCTCTCGAAAAACGACGACATCATACACCAGAGAGAAGTCCTGAGCCAGGTAAAAAGTTAATAACTTTGTTTTTATTGAATAAGAAGGACAAGCAAGCACTCAGTTCACCTGTTGGCAGGTGGATACTGTTTAATGCTTGATTAAAAATTAAAATACAGATGAAATGTCACCTCTGAAGATTAAGATAGGATGCCTTGTTACCAGTAAAAAGGGTCTTCAGTTCTCGACACTCACCATATGAAACACAGCATCATGAAACTACTATTTTACGACAGTATTTTCTGAGAGCATGGTCCTACCCCCGTTGAGTTATAACCCATTCGGAAATAATATAGCTGTAGCATGGCTCTACAACATAACTAATGACTGCATAACTAAATTACTACATTTTATAATTGTATTTTTATTTCACTAAATGCAATCTTTAATAACAATTTAAGTAAACAGCATATTTATGCAATTATTTTAGCAAAAAAATTCAAGAAGAAAGAAGAAGCTCCAGCAAAACTCTTAGATGATTTGTTTAGAAAAACTAAAACCACTCCCTGCATCTATTGGTTGCCACTATCAGCTGAAACTGTAAGTAAACTACGTAGCTCTTTTTAATTTAATAAGTATACATTATTGTATACAATTATATTTTAATTATACTTATTTTAGATTGCAATAAAAGAAGAGCAGCGCCGTCAGCATATGGCCGAGCATGAGAGACGTTTGCAGGAATTACGACGCACGCATCGCAGACATTAGCATGGTCCGTCCCACATACATACGTCACTCATCAAACATTATAACCTTTATCAAATATTCATACCCACATACACACAACATACATGTTACATCCAGGTACATTTCACATTACATACATTGTTTTTAACACTGTCTTTTTGTTGTCATTTCTTTCAGAATTTAACAGCATATTGAGCAACAACATTTTCATATATTTAAATAAATTAGCTTACCGTATAGAAGAATAATTTGATTGTATGTTTTTATGTAGTTAATTTAGGTTAAAATATTTTTCATTCAAGAATTTGCAAGGATTATTATTGGAAGAAATAGAATGGTTGGATTTATTTTACACAAAATGTTATAGAAAGGATCAATTGGAGGAAATCCTATGATTTTGAACATCTTCGCGGGGATCATGCCGTTGCTTGATACGACGTGAGCAGATGTTGGGACTCCGCTGGGAGAAAATGATGCATTGAGATCACAATTATATTTGACGTCATCCAGTGTGAAAACTGGGTAGATTATGCTATGCACAACCTATTTCTGTAAGCATATTGGTCAACTAGTTTTGAACGGAGTCAGCATATATACCTTGAGATCAAACAATTTGACTGATTTCATGAGCACTCTGCAGTTTATCAACCGTCTTGGATCATGAAGACATCGTGGGAACACATATACTTGGAGTTTATGATAAGACTTTAAGCCTCAAAAATCTATAACATGTGGAAAAAGCTTTAGTTAATGGATTCACTTCATTTCTATAGCAATAAATTATGTTGAAAACTTGGGAATTTGTGTGAACATTGTCTTTTATGTGAATTATTGTGGACACCTTTTCTATTTGTAGCAATTCCATTGATGTTCAATAAATTGTCTTTATAAGAAAATTTAAGTATTCAATTCTCCCAAAGTACATTATTCCTTCTGTTCCCTTACAGCTTAATAAAGTCCACTGCTGAGAGGCCTCCCCCAATGGTTAGGGTTATATTTGCCATAGTTACTATGTTTGGCGGGATATTCTCTTTATCCATTCTAAAGAATTCACCCTAGGGTGGTTACTCAGAAACATGTGTTCATCTATACAGTTAGTCATTTTCAAATCAAACTTTCTCTCATTTTAAATAATATTATTGCGTAATTTATAAATTCTGCAATATGTCCAGACAATAACCAACACTTATTTCATTATTAAGTAGACGTAATTTGATATCTTTAATATACATGGTAGAGCCATGCTGCAGCTATATTATGGTTGTAGCACGAAAGGGTCGACTCGACCGGGGAAGAACCACGCTCTCACAGAATACCAGCGTAAAATAGCAGCTCCGTGCTGCTTTTTTTCGTATGGTGAGCGTAGAGAACCGGAGACCTGGTTTAATGGAATTAAGGTGTTCCGTCTTAGTCTTCAGGGGTGGTCAACGCATCTGCATTTTGATTTTTAATCGAGGTTGATTGTCACAGGATATACTTACCATCAGGTGGACTATGTGCTTTCTATAAAAAAAATCGTCACGTCATCTTGTAAATGTACATTTACAATCGTTTTATAAGTTTCTTTGCTACGTTAGATGTGTTAGCAAAGAACTGAGCGTTTTTTGCAAGCATTTCAAAAACGTTGCGATTGGAAGTTTTTCTTAACTTCATTTTAAATTATTTTATGCCAAGATTCTAATGAATCTGTAATCCTGTGTGGGTGAGGTACTCCTTTTATTTCAGCGTTGACCTTTCAAACAATATTGTGTATATATTTTATAAGTAATGTCTACTAAGAATCACACAGCCGAGGGAGAAAATCGGAAGAAAATAATATATGAACCCCATTTGGCAAGCTGGTCGGTAACCGCAGTTTTTTATTTTTAATCGTTATTGGGAAGGCGCTGCTGCCTATCGTCTGAATTGTTTCCTTCTTTAGCCTGTTACGACACCCACGGGAGGATATGGGGTAATTGATCTTCTTACGCCGCCGCCACAGACGTTGTGGGTGAGAATGGGGTGAGTGTTAATAACATACTGTGGCCATATATTATTATGTGGCCAACTTCATGAGTCTCAAATCAGCATCTATTTCTTTTAACCTGGGTTAAAGACAAGCTTGTCATAAAACTTAACAGTTTTGAATATGTACATATACATCATTTGGTTTTCGTAAGTATGATTTTTTTCCGATGTCATAATATTCATCAATGTGTAGAAATGCAGCATTTTGTAAGGAATAAGTGAAGCATAAGACAGACTAATCTATTAATTATTACAGATTAATATAAATGTTATATACAAGCTGGCTCAGTGGATGCTGTTCTGCCCTTTCTGGTAGGTGGGTATTTATTATGTACTCTGGGTGGTGCGAATAATTTTTTAGGTGTACATAATAAAAGTTATTAGTAACTAAAATTAAAAACAGATTTTCTTGTACAAAATCTTTTTTGTATGTTGTGATTTTGTGCCATAAATCAAGAATTTGTAAATGACTACAGCGCCATCTATTCTAGCATAGCTTTAAACATCCTCTCAACAAAATAACTGCAACTTTGAGTAATTGTCCAGGTCTGGATGCTTGTTCAAAGACATTAGTTACTATTATTTTAATATATTTGTGTTTGTCTCTGTCTGTAATTTATATATCTATGTAAAAAAGATACTGCGATAAAAATAGGATTACGAAATTCTATTTGGGAGGTAATGTTTTTAAAAACAATGTATTTACTGCAGCGCTGCGTTGATAAATGCAATTATTTCTCTTATAATTAATTAGAGGAAAGAACGGAAGGAGTATAATTTCTTAAAAATATATTTTTTAAATTCTGTTTAGACACTACCGTTTAGACTGACTTATAATATCAATGAATTTCTTAACCATACATTTTGATTTTATTTTTATTAATTTTGCTTAACTAGGTAAATTACTATAGAATCATATCATAATATGTTAAATATAGATCCAGGATTTTGCGTGATACTTCTCTAATGAACAAAGATTAATTTTTCTAATTTTGTTATGTTTTCCTAAAAACTTAAATATAAAGTGTATAAAAGAAAAAGAAAATTTATAAAAGTGTTTATTTATATTTTTTAAAGTTTTAATTTGTTTTTTAACATATTTATTTTAAACAATTTTTACACATGTTTTGCCTCTTGTGGCATGCGCCACAAGAGGCAAAACATGTGGAAACAAATATTGAATCTGTATCCTCCGTCTTTACCCATGTTTTAGCGAAATAAATGATTTGATTTGACAATTTTAGTTGGTATTCAAAATACGTATTCTATCTGGCATGTAGTCTGGCTGGTTAAGGCAGATTTTCGAAATCTACGCATTTATTAAAGTATGGCCAACATAGAAGGGAAAACCTGTAAATTGTTTTTTTAAGTAGTTCAATAAGTAATAGTAAGCAATAAAAGCATAGAATTATAATGTAAATAATTTGTACATAAACAAAATTATCATGAGGTTTCAAGTTATCGTATTTTTATTATAATAAACAAAAAAAAAACTAAATATAATGTGAATAATTAAGGATCTGTAATGGCAATGACGATTTAACCTTCTCTGTCTTTCTGAGCAGGTATATATTTCTGCTGCCAAGCCACGCCTCATTGCCATGTTTTGGTCTGAATGAGTGTAGACACAGAGCCGGTACAATATAGATTGAATGGCATTTCATCTTAGTTCTTAGTCCACAGAGTACTTTGTTTGAAATTAGTTGCAGATGTCCGTTGGCGGTGGTGGTTACCATCAGGTGGACTATGTTCGTTGGTTACATCAGTTTTACCTATATTAAATACAGTTGACACTAAAGGTTGAAACTTTTATATGTTTCTTACGTCTTGAGTCCTTGACTCATCATCGTCATTACAGTTTATCAAAAATATACTGTTGGACATATGCCTGTCCCCAAAGATTGCTCCAAGAATGATTACTGCATTGTTGTTGTTAGTCTAAATGTAAGCGTGACCGCTCATCATGAGGTCTTAAATAAGGCCAAAATCAGTTATTGGGTTTTTCTGTTAAGAAATTCTCAGTCAGGAAGTTGGCGGTGATTCGTCCCCTTGATTCTTTTTTATCGGATTGTGGATAGATTGGACTATGAAAATGAGGGAATAGAAAATGCCTGTGTTCACGCAGTGAGCATTCATTATAGTCATGTGCTGCTCAGATGGCTAATTCCGCTGGGACTGAAAGCGGCCGCTTTGACCACAATTCGGTATGGAGTACCTACATTATTATTTGCCGTAGTAGCTACGCTAGGCAGGTGGGTTGGTACCTCGTTTTATTATTATTTTATTATCAGGAAGATGCTGTTGCCCACCTGTATTTTTGCTACGTCGCCTTTTGACACCCACGAGATTCTATGTGTAGAGGGTTCTCTAACGCCGCCACATAATACGGCTATTTCTTGACTAATGTAATGTAATGTTTGTGTACGGTTTATACCTATACCATACAATTCTGAGGTGGAAGAGAGATAAGTATGCGTTCATATTTTGCAAATGCCAACGTGTTTTGCACGCGGTGCATTCCGCTGACTGACAAGAGGTTCTGGCGACCTACGAGGGGCGTTTAATGTATTCTCGGTATTAGGGTCATTTGCTAATAATATGGGTAATTAAAAAAAATAGCTAACAACATTACCTGAGGGTATAAATACGAATTTTTTTCTTAATAACTTCATTACTTCTTATCACAAACTACAAGGAAAAACTCAAAAAAAAAACATCCATGAAGAAATGGTAGTCGTAGACCAAGACCAAAGACCTAGACTCTGCTCCTTTAATATCGACTGTACAGAAGTGATCAAGTGAATTCAAAAGAGGCAGGAAAAGCATCGAAGTTGACCCTGTCCGGGTGGGCTAATCACAGCGACTACAGAAGAAAGTGTAAGAATTATTGAAAAACTGGTATTAGAAAATGCACGAGTAAGAATTAAGATGTTAGCAGAAATGACAACCTATCCGTTGGTATCATACACACCATATTGCATGACTATCTTAATTTCACAAGTCAGTGCAAGATGGGTGGTGCGAATGCTCTCACTGCGCTTCAAAAGCAGGCGCGGGTTGACTGTTGTAGGGAGTTTTTAGAGCTGTGTGATGACGACCCAGCAAGAGTTTTTGATAGGATAGTTACAGGAGATGAAACGTAGGTTCACCACTAGGACCCTGAGAGTAAACAGGAGTCTATGCAATGGCATAAGTTTAAAGTCACTCCATCGATTGTTAAGGGCTGTGCAGTCACTTTACTATGACTGTAAAGCCTGTGTGCGGGTAGGGCATGACCTGTCACCCATGTTTAGCGTCCAAGCGGGCGTAAAACAGGGTTGTGTCATGTCTTCCTGGCTGTTCATACTGTATCTCGACAGCTGTTTAAAGAAGCTGAAAAATAGCTGTTTGGGTGTGAAATTGGGTGACATTAAAGTTAATTGTCTGCTGTATACTGATGATGCAGTGCTTATTGCACCATCAGAAGCAGAACTGCAGGCATTAGTCACGTGTATGAAAGAGGAATGTGAAATTAAAGGTCTCCGTTTGAATGCTAATAAAACTAAGGTTCTGGTATTTGAAAAGGACGAAGAGAGAACGAAATGTGAAATATGGGTAAATCAGGAATGTCTAGAACAAGTAAATGAAATTGTATACTTGGGGAGTGCTTTCAGCCGGGATGGAAGATGTGATTTAGATGTGGATAGGCGTGTCGCTGCCGGAAACAAAGTCAATGGTGCCCTGAATGCATTAATAAAAAGGCAAGGCGTGGTGATGAGTGCACGCCTTGCAATACATAACGCAGTGTTGGTACCGACTTTGTTATATGGCAGCGAAACCTGGGTATGCCAGAAGAAGCATAAAAGCAAGATGAATGCAGTGGAGATGCGATCTCTTCGTAAAATGTGTGGCGTTACCATAGCCGACCGAAAGCGAAACGAAGAGATTCGCAATATGGCAGGATTGAAAGATGACATCACAAAAATTGATAGGGGCGTACTCCAATGGTTTGGGCACGTTGAACGAATGAGTGAAGACCGAATGGTGAAGAAAATATATAAAGCGAAAGTAAATATTAAAAGGTGTCGAGGTAGACCGAGACTAACTTTCGAAGACCATGTGAGCAAATTGCTCGAAGAGGGGAGGGTCAAGAGTACTCGGATACCTAGACGTGCATGTATGAAGAAGTTAATGAACCTGAAAGAAGAGAAAGAGGTCTGTAAGGATCGTGACACTTGGCGATCTGTTCTCTCTGGCTACCCCGTTAGGGATTGTGCGTGAAGATAAGTAAGTAAGTAAGTACCTACCATTATTGCAGTTTTTGAAAATACGATTAATTAAGGCTTCTACTATTATTTAAAATTATTCCAAATTGAATGTGATTTATGGGTACCACCATTTTTGCCTACCGATCGACCCTTACAAGTGCAGTAAAATCAATTAAAATAATGCATTACCATTTACCACGCATTTTGAATTAAAAGACAAAAAGAATAAAATGTTTTAGATTTTTTAAATTCATATTTATCACCATTTGTCTATATTACATATTTTGAACCCTCTTTGTAAATTTGGCCGGTTATTGCAAAATACATATAGGTATTGTTAGTTTAAATACACTATGTATTGTTTAATGTGTATACCCTATATAATGTGTGTTCATTTTAAAAAGGTTGATATACCTAAATTCAAAGATACTCTATTTGATAAAAGCATTAAGTATAAAATTGTTTATTTCCATATGAAAGATGACGAAAATGAATATATATCGACCGATTTACATTACGTTAAGAGTTTTACAATTATCATTATCTAAAGATACGAAGTTATCACTGGGATAAGAATGGTCTAATTTGTTGATAAAGGATTTGAGAACAGTTGTGTTGGCGGATTACAACCGTCGACCGCTGCTTTCTTGACGATTGATTGTTTAGAGTACCATAATTATAATGGTAAGTAAAATTATATATTTTATATGCATCATTTCATTAGCTAATTGAATATTCCATTGAAGCTACTTTTTGTTAAAGGCACGGCGATCGTGGTATATATTATGTATGGTGTTAGTGGGAGTAACAACAGCGCAGAACCCATTTACCCTGGAAGAATTTGTGAGTGGGCAGTTTGCACAAAGGGGATTTAATGGAACATGGATATCAGGTATTTATATCATTATTTTCTAACTTTGTATTTTCTTTTAGTAATATACTGAGGGTGATTACTATCAGGAAAAATATAGGGTGTAACATGTGAACGGTGTAGAAGCCTATGGCACTGATATTTTACAAAAAATAAAAACAAAATTTTGGAATTAAATAAATATTTTTTTTAAATCCATCTAAATTTAAATCATATCCACTCTAGCCTGTGACCCTGCGAAGTGACAAGGTTAGAGATGCCTATAACATTTTTTTATTGTTGTTCGAAAAGCAGGGTGAATATAGTTGAATTTCGATAGATTTTAATTAATTAATTAATTTAATTAATTAATATAATTCAAAATTGTTGTTTTCATTTTTTGTAAAATATCAGTGCCATAGGCTTCTACTTCGTTCACATGTTAAACCCTATTTTTTCCAGACGGTAATAAAGGTTATTCGGTATAATTTCTATAGGTATACATGAATTGCACATTCAATCAGGCTCGGAACATTTATTTGTAGGACATACAATACAAACATTTGTTGCCATACGTGATTCGAACCCGCGTCCCGGAGCTCCGCTGACAATTGTTGAGCCATTGCCTTACCGAGCCGTTAATGTTTTCATTTTGTTATATTTGTTATAAAAACTGCTGAATCGAGTCAAATGTAAACGGAATCAGTGTTCATTATAGAATTTAGGCAACGAATGTGTTAGATTTGCTTAGGTCTATCATCTGCCTTTTCTGCTTATACATCACTCTATTTATACATTTGAATGCTTATTTATATGATAAATAAATGAAAGAAAAAACTGGGTCGTTACGTTTCTGCTGCCAAGCAGAAGTACACCCACTGTGTTGTTTCGATTTGAAGAGTGAGAAAGTCAGTAAAATGTAGTCTGAGAGACCATTCATCAGATTACTCTCTTTTGTCTTCTTTGTTTGAAAATGTGTGTAGGCTGCAAAAGCTTCTTACTATTGAGTGATAACGTACGGACTATTAACTTGTTTTCCATAAAAAAGCAATAATCAAACATTAGGATCGGAGCTTAACTGTCTGTAATTTTAACCGGACCTGACGCTAAGATATTTATGTTATGTATTATGAATTTTTTTCATTAATTTATCCTTCCAACGATCATAGGAGATATATTTGATATTTGCTATAGTGACTGCCTTGTTGGTCTAGTGGTTGTATTAGTGCGACTGCTGATCTTGAGGTCCTGGGTTCGAATTCCGCGTCGGGTCAAAAATTAATTATTGAGTTTTTCCGTCAAGAAATTCTCAGTAACTGCCCGAAGTCGGGAAGTCAGGAAGCGGTGTCTCACTCCCGTGCCTCGGAAAGCACGTAAAGGCGATGGTCCTGCGCCTGGTCTCTGCGGTCGTGTCGGCTTACCTTCCCATCGGATAATGAGTGAGGTAATAGAGAGTGCATCTGTGCTTGCGCATACACTTGGGCACTATAATCCTGTCCTGTGCTAATGGTGAGTCTCCGTTGAGGCTGGCCGCCGTGACCGAAATTCGGTCTAGATGACATTATTATTTATTATTTGCTATAGTTTTTATTATTATTTTGGAGTTGTTATAAGAAGTAGGAAGTAGCTGCATCTCCTATTATTGTACAGTTTCCCTTTGTCGTCTCTTACGACATCCACAGCACAGCACGGCATCGGACACCTTACAAATGGTAAAAGGCTGGCAACGCATCTGCAATTCCCCTGGTGTTGCAGTTGTTCATGGGCGGCGGTAGTCACTTACCATCAGGTGAACTGTATGCTCGTTTGCCACCTCTCCTATAGAAAAGCGAAAAAGAAGATTTTTTTTCTTATATTATGTTTAATTTTGTGTATCTTTTCCTATGTATATTATTATTGTTCTAGATACGGAGTTTACTTACACGATTTCGGGGGAGCCCGGTATATATGTGTTCGACGTGCCTACCCTCAACAGTAGTGTTCTCGTATCTGGTGAACTGATGGTTTGTAGAAATAATAAATAATTTGTTGTATTATTGTAATACGTATAGTGAAACACATTGTACACATGCGTTCGAAACACGTTTTGATGGGGATATGATGTGACGATGAAGAAATATTTGCCGAGCATGTAGTTAATCATAACAAAAAATTGCATTTAACAATTTCTACGGTGCCGCTACGATGAAATAGTTCGTGAACACTATTATTCTGACAACAACTGTAATAATCTGTTTTCGACATGGACACATTTAATTTTTCCTTGTATACCTTCGAAGTGTCAGTAGAATTAGTTAATAGCAACTGAAGAGACTTAGGTCTCTGCCCGCCACTCGAAAACTCCTGCGATGGTCTATTCATAACACAAACAATTATTACAAGTTTACCTAATTGGAGTGGTTTCAGTTACCTAGTGCTAATAAGAACATTGTGCTGGTATTGTTAAAAAATACGTGTAAACGTGATTCACATTTGTTTTAATATTTCTGTTTAAACCGTACACTTATACGATATTATTTTGCAGGCTTTCCTCAATACAAGCAACCCCATATTATCAGCAGATAGGCAATACATCTTGGCTCCAAGTGAAGTTGAATCAGTAAGTAATATTTTTCAATAAATACATAGTTTAATAAACAATTATTAAGTACAGGATGTATTACTTTAATTACTTGTTATAATATTAGATGAACAATATTACCGAGCATTTTTAGATTCTAATTCATGGTCATATAATTTTATCATAATGTAGTAAAACATGTAAAGATAGTGATATCTTTTTATAGTTGTTTATCTAAATCTACTTATTGCACTTTATATCGTTTAAATAATACAAAAGTACCTAGACGACCGAGTTTCACTCGGGCATGACACCTATATAAATAAAATCTGAAAATAGTCGTTTCTGAGAAACCAATTACATATTACAAGAATTGCTCACTTAAAGCTTAGGTAAAAATTCAATAGATTATTTAAAAAAATAACGATACCGTTCTTTTGTTTTAGGTATACAGATATTCAACAACCGCACGATTTACTTTATATGAAATAGCTACTGGGTAAGCCGGCAAAATTAAATATAGTGTATATTTATTGATTTTTTATTTATGAAAATAACTAAAGAATCATTTATGGTGTCAATTGAAATGCTCATTGGAGCATGACGTTAAAATATATGAAGTATTTTTATGTTTCTATGTTTCTAAACGTGATAGGTTTTCGGCTACCAAAGATTTGCAGGTTTATCGCCAAAAAGGTAGTTTGGAAAAATCTAAAAATTTTCATGAACTGAAATTGATTAAAACAATATGTTATATGTTTGCGTCATATATTTTTTCAGTAATGTAACATACATTGCAAACCACCAGCGGCTTCAGTTGTGTATTTTTGGTGGTGGCCACTCATTGGCGTATGTACTGGACAACAACGTTTATTACTTGCCAGAGAACTCTAGCGAAGCTATCCAGATTACATACGACGGCGTCCCGGGAGTTATTTACAATGGTCACACTGATTGGGTATACGAAGGTAAGAAATCTAATATATAAAATAAAAGCATTCATCATCATCATTGATACAACCGTTCCCTAGTCGTAAGTGGTGACAGAGGGAGATAAAAGAGGAGATGGGCAGTAGCATCTTCCTAGCTAAGTGTGGCACCTAACCCACCAAGACGTATTCCTTGAGAGAGGCTTAATAAAATAAGTAAATAAAGGTAAATCTTACGCACGAGGGTTTCAAATCATCTCACCAAGGGAGAGGGAGTCCAAATTAAGGTATATATAAGGATACCTCGAAAATTTGGTGGTTTTTCTATTTAACATATTTTTTTAAGTTTTATAGATTACAAACCAAAATTTTGGTTTATGATTTTTGACTATATGACTATAGGCTCTAATTATTTATATTATCTAATTTTTATATTTTTTAATTATTAGTTTCTGCATGACACCACAATATTCTTACGAATAAATTCATGGAATTATTTTTAAAGTATAGTAAATGATTATAAAATGATTATACAGTTTTTTAATCCATAACGAAGTTTTGTTAAAATAAATAAAAATGTTGTTTGGCGCTTACTTAGTTTTTTTCCGAGCGCTAGCTTGGTATGGCTATCTCATAATTTGCGTACTATGAAGTCATTGCATCACTTTCATTTTGACACTCCCTCAGTCGTCCGTTAGCTTCACCGACAAAGGAATAAGCCACGCCCCCAAAACTACGATTTATTTTCAAGGTATCCTCTTAAATAAAGTACTTCACGTAATTTACAGAAGCTCTATAGAAGAAGCTATAAATATATCGAGTAAAGAAACACATCTGGATAGGTATCTTACACCTGTAACTTTTGTTCTATACTAGCTGTTCTCACGACTTTGTCCGCGTGGATTTTATTATGATTGATTTCATTGGTTTTATTTTTCTTTTGCGCGAAACCCTTGTTCTTTTTCAGCCTAAGTTACTTCCTAGCAGCCTCAGTAAAAATAGCCTAAGTTACTTCTTCTAGCATCAGCTGTCTGCCAGTCTAAGTCTCGTCAAAATCGGTCCAGCTATATCAGAGATTAGCTGGAACGAACAGATAGACAGACGGACAAAACATTTAATATATGTATATAAAATGTAACAAAAGCCCTGTGGTTCCCGTTAAGTACATTATCCGAATCAGTATTCAAACGTATAGAAATATTATTTTTCAGAAAACTCGACCAATGAAAAAAAATTTATAAAAAAAATAATTTGTAAATTGTATGTGGTTTTATAACCTCCGCATTATCTGGGGAGTAAGAGGATTGTCAAAGACCGCGCTTCACCGATGCTCATGTCAGAGATCATATTAAAACTGACGATGGTTATATTAAACTGACGGCTTTCAGTGTAAATTTAATATGGCGTGCTAGACAGAGCTGTGGTAGCTCAGAGCTAAGCGCCCGTTGTAAATAAATATTTTGAAGACGTGGTGTCCACAAGCATTTACTTTTCACCGACTTTAGTGAAGGATATTCCTTTACCACTTGATCGATTTCAATGATTAGTTCTGGTTAGTTCTCGGAAGTCCGTATTTTACTTTTTTAGAAGTTTAATTATTAGTCTGAAAGAATATTTATACTGTTAGAGTTGGTTGTTATCAATAGCGAGTAGCTATAGGTAAGCCTAGCGAGGTTCTTGTTCAAATCCCGCACGATATAACTACTTGTGTGGCTTACAGATGTTTGTTCCGAGTACTGATGTTTGTCCTCGTTTATTTAATGTATGTAAATGATACAGAGAAAGTATCCACTAATGAAGGTAACGTTTAAATTTATATGTGGGTGTATCATTAGCTGAATAATATTGATAAATATAGTAAATATTTTCAGTTGTGTATAAAATTTTTCATTAGGTGGATTGATTGATCTTGTCTTTTTATATAATAAGGGTAACAAACACAAAGTCACCTGATAATAAGTGGATGCTGTGGCCCAAAGACGTATAATCTAGCATCAATTGAGAATTAAAATGCAGATGCGTTGGTACCCCTGAGCCTATAGACTAAGATGAAATTCTTCGTTACCAGTAAAACGGTCTCTGGTTTTCTACACTCACTATACGAAACACAATGATATAAATATCTGCTGTTTCGCTGATATTCTTGTGAAAGAGTGAGAGAGTATACGTGTTGCAGCTGCAGCAAAAGATTGTAGTCATGCTGTAGTTATATTAGTAGCATAGTTGTAGCACGAATGGGTCGGCTCGGCCGGGGAAGGACCACGCTCTCACAGAATACCAGCGTGAAATAGTAGCTTAATGCTGCTGTATTTCGTATGGTGAGTGTAGAGAACCGGAAACCCATTTTACTGGAAACGAGGCATTAGTCCTCACGGGTGACAATGCATCTGCATTTTGATTCGTTATCGAGGATAGACGTAGAAATCTACGAGTCACAGCAACCACTTACCATCAGATGGACTGTGTGCTGGTTGGTCACACTCTTATAAAAAGAAGCTACGTGTAGCATAGCTGCAGTGTGACTCTACCACGTAAAGATAACAAACTTGAATAAAACTGAAAAATAGCGAGATCTATGACAGACAGCAGAGTTAGTAGCGCGAAGTGAGAGACGGCTATCGCCAACTCTTGTTATGAAGCAGGTCCTTCTAACTGATGCCTGTGCTCTGTAGTAGACTCTCAGGCTGAAGATTGTTTTCAAAACATTGTTAAAGATACTTATAAATAAAAAACTATTAAACATAACATAAACACCCACGCCTGTCACCCAGAGGGGTAGGCAGAGACTACAGACTTCCATTTAGCACGATCCTGACATACCTCTCTCGCCTCTTCCACATCCATATACCTACGCATACATGCTCGTCGGTTAAGGGTACTCATAATTTGGCCCATTTTTAGTATATCGCCAATTTGGTCAACAAACTTCCGCCTAGGACGTCCCTTTCCGACTCTTCCATTCACTTCTGCAACATATATTTGCTTTGTCAGTCTTTCATTCCAAACCACCGAAGCATTCCTTTCTTAATTCTGGTCACTGCATCATCTTGCAAACCACACTCTTCTTTTATCACACAGTTTCTCACCCTGTCACTCGGATTCAGCCCTAACGTACTCCTTACCGACCGCATTTCTACTGCATTTATTCTACTCTCGTGCTTCTTCTGCCACACCCAACTTTCACTACCATATGTTAAAGTAGGGACTAATACAGCATTGTGAATTGCCATACGTGCCTTTTTTGATACATTCTGACTTTTCACAATAGAGTGTAGAGCCCCATTTACTTTATTTCCTGCATTCACTCGTCATTCAATATCCTTATCATATCTCCCATCCCTGCTGAATACACATCCCAAATATACGAACTCATCCACTTGCTCAATTAATTATTATTTATTACTATTAAACCTTATGTATGTTTTACGATCAATTAATTATTACTATTAAACCTTATGTATGTTTTACGATCAATTAATTATTACTATTAAACCTTATGTATGTTTTACGATCTTTAATTACAGAGGATGTCATGTACACTGGACAAGCGACATGGTTCTCTACGGATGGTTCGTACTTAGCTTTCGCAAGCTTTAATGATACCGAGGTCGAAAGCTACTCCTATTATTACTACGTGGACAAGAGCGACCCTGATGATCTCTACCCTGAACTCGTAGACTTAAAATACCCCAAGGTAAATGCAACAAAAATCTCGTTTTAGAATTAAAATATTGTTACACTCAAAATTTGACTTAAATGAGAAAATCTCTCATTGCAAATATTTTCAATAATTTAATAAAGAATCAATGCAATTTCTTTTTTAATGATTTAGTCTATAACCGAGAAAATTGAGAATTTTCCGTTTTAATTTAACTAAGTAGGTACTAATTGGTATTAGAGGATTAAAGCATACCTATATTAGTGTGTGTGAAGGGTTGACTCTTCACATTCCCCCTGTCATCTCTAACTAATACTTTAGGTTGGTGAAATATTCGAGTATAATGTTACAGGTCGGTCGAACTAACCCAACGGTGGAACTACGTGTTGTCAATTTGACGAACCTTGTAGAAACTAATGTGGTACGATGGGAAACATTAGAAGCGCCATCTATTGTAACTGCAGACCATATTTTGGGCGGAGTGGTGTGGCCCACAGCAACTGAAATAGCTGCACATTGGTTAAACAGACGGCAAAATTACACCGTGTTGAGAATATGCAGTGTCGTAACTGGCGTTTGCGAGGTAAATTCTACAAGTGATTAAAATTAACAGCTAATATACAAGGTGTTATAATTGTTGGTTTCCAATCCCCAATCAGCCATTTTGTTGATATTTTAAGCTAAATCCCTACGAACTTATAGTCTAGGTATTGTTGTAATAAAAAATAGATATTGACAAGTACAGTTCAAATTCAACGCATTTATCCTGCGGGCACTAGTTTCCCTATCTGGCTAACCACACTTAAATCAACGAAAGTTGATTAGATCGAATAAATTTCAAGTTACGACTAACGCATTAATTATGGCACCTTTGGATTTTGATTCTAAGTCGATGATAGACGTAATTTTCTTTTTTTTATAGAATAAGGTTGACAAACGAGCACACAGTCCACCTGATAGTAAGTGTTGCCCATAGATATCTATAGTAATTCTCGATTAAGAATCAAAATGCAGTTGCGTTGTTACCTATGCTATTTTATCTTGGTATTCTGAGGAAACTTGGTCCTACCCCGGTCGAGCCGACTCAATCGTGCTACAACCATAATATACCTGCAGCGTGGCTCTACCACGTATAGTTCTATGGTACACATTCTCTATTTACTATCAGAGGGGCTGTGTCACCCTACTTCTACGAAAAGTAACTAAAACCTAGCCGTCCATTTAACTGGCAATTCAAACAATCGGGGTGTTACTTTGGTTGTGATATTGGTTTGCGGTAGATAACTGTGAAATATATTAAACTAAAAAGTACTCTTGAAAATTGATGAGATATTATATTTCTTTATTAAATTAATTGTATTTTGCACGATTGTAGGAAGAACATCGTGAGCAACCAAACGGTTGGGTGCCCATTGCGTTACCTCGCTTCAGTAGCAACGGGGACTTCTTTGTCTCGACCCGTTGGTCGCTTGAGCAAGCTGATGGAAAGATATGGCAACATTTATATGTCAGTATACGTGTCAACGGTGAGATAATATCGAGCTCTATCACCCCTGGTGCTTCCACAGTGAACAATTATGTTGGAATGGATGAGGCGAATTTAGCATAGTTAGTATTTAAATTTAGTGTTTTATAGCAAAGTTACCGTTTTTACAAGGTTATAGCCTTTTTGCATTCACAGACACCACAATTAGCGTGTTACTAGAAAAACAAAAAATGTCAATAAATTCATAATGGCTTTGACTTCAAACAAAAAAGGCCGCAGTTTCTGTTCAGACTGGAACACAGCAGTGCACATATTGCTGTTTGGTGGCAGAAATATATAAGAGGGTGGTACATACCCAGACGGAATCCTACTTTTTATCGACATAGGCGCCTTAAGATACTGTCGTCATCAACTATCTGCAGTGGCGAAGCCTCTATAGAAGCCCAGAAGCCCGGCTCGTCTTATCAAGCTGAATCAATCAATAATATCAAGTAATAAAATAACTCGTAAACTGTTTTAAACTATTTCAAATTTCCGTTCCGTAAAGTTCGACCTCGTAGCCTTACGAATACTGCTGTCATACATATAAGGAGAGTTGAATTGAGCGATTCGTTGTCTCGCTTGCACGCGTGGGCTTTTTACCGGGCTTTCGAGAAGACGATCGCTCCCTTTCTAACCTGTGGCAAAATGTTCTCTAATGAAATATAACTACGAAATGTTTATATAGCAATTACTATTGAGCCACAAGCCTGGCTTTGCCCTGAAGTTGTTTAGGAGTGCGTTAGCGACTAGCGAATGGGGTGCGCGCCATTCGTATGCAAGTTCACTTCACATTTCAATGTTTATGTTTGTTTTTGTTATGTTTGTTAAAAATTTATGCTTTTTCAAAGATTTTCAGTGAAAATGGGAGGATAATAGTGTTCATTGTGATGAATATAAGTGTGTTGAAGTGCTAATCGGCGAGGAAAAGGTAAAATTTTAAAAATGAAATTTAATATTCAATAAACATTTCTTCATACTTTAAATATAGGTACAGGACTCTTTAGTATTAAAGTTTAATTAAGTTAAGCGAATTTAAAGGTTTAATAACTCAATATTTATATTACCATATGAATTAAAAATATCATTTTGAACGGCAGCATAAAACATGAGACACCTAGGTTTAATTTTATAGGAAATAAGTGTTACAATCTTTTTTTTAACGTGAAGCCCAATTATTAATGTAATAAATCAAAGGAATACAGAAGAATGTATTGAGGTTTTTAAAGAATACTCCCTTTAGTTATTTCCAGTATATAAAATTTTAATAGCGCCATCTACTTAATTATATAGGTAAAGTCATTTTATCGAACGAAAATTGGTTGATTCTCACGATGGTACCTAAAGATTACGCTAGATGGCACACATACGCTATCGGCTTATTTAATATTTATATTACCATATGAGTTAAAATATATAT
This sequence comes from Parnassius smintheus behrii, assembly GCA_036936625.1. Taxonomy (NCBI): domain Eukaryota; kingdom Metazoa; phylum Arthropoda; class Insecta; order Lepidoptera; family Papilionidae; genus Parnassius; species Parnassius smintheus. The sequence continues at coordinate 39,528,068 of JAUPFT010000005.1, read as the reverse complement.
ATTTTGTACGGTTTATTATGAATTGAATATCATTTTGTATGGTTTATTGTAAATTGAAAATGAATAATTATATAATAAATAGTCATTAGTTTATAGTACAAAATTAGCAAAGCTTTATCTTCTCATTATAACTATCTAATTCCTGTCGTAATCTATTATTTTATGCATATAACTTAAACAAAATAATTTCGAGGTTTCACATCTGCCAGGCGTCCCTTTTTTAACTTTGTACATAGTTTGTTTGTGCTTTGTTCATGTTTTTCTTTTGTTCATGTATTGTATTGTTTGTAAATATCTCAAGCAAACCCAAACGGCTCTTTTCAAAACTACCGAAGGTGTGCAATTGCATATGTCATACAATCTATCTAGCGGTAGTATGCTTTCTGTGTGCTTTGTTAAACACGTCCTTGACAGCACTGAATATGAAACTAAAGAGTGGAGACAGCTAAAGATTGGTGTATTTTTATTAAACTGCTAAAAACAACAAAACCATATCTTGGGCTTGCCCTAGTTTGGAGCCCTAGCTTCGCCACTGTATCCGCTGGGTTAAGCTGTCGTCAAAATCTGCCAAAAACTTTGTGATGTCTCGCATCAGCTTATTCTGAAGATTTTTGTGAATATAAAATATGTCATACTAGGCTCTATGGTTTAAGACATTCGCCTGTCTTAATTGGTGAATCGTAACAACATCAACAACAATCTTAACTTTCAAGTTTTTGAGGGTAGTAGTAAAGAGGACTATCTTATGTGGCGGACAAGATGAAAAACTGTCTAGCTGTAATAACAATTCAAAAACCTTTCAGTATGGCGCTTATCTACGTACGGGTATGGTATGAATGTAGCAGTTGTATGGACAGAGAGGAGATAGTTCTTACCTCTACCCTCCATATTTCAAGTGTTATACTCATTGGTGTACAGAGCTTTGGCGGTAACTTACCGCCAGCGGATTGCTGCTGCAGTTTAAACGTTTGAATTATGGTTTGAAAATATTTTAATACGTAAAAGTTGCCCGATTTTGTGTATTAAATGTCTGACCATGTGAACTATTATTAGTGAAAACGACGTAACTAGTGCTTCGAAGGTGATATAATTGTTAGGCTGTTTTATTCGCATATGGGCGTTGATATATTATAGTCATCATAGTTGATATATTATAGTCATCAATGCATTACCACAAAGCTGTGTCAACTTGTCGCTAAAATGTCCTAAGAACTTTGCAATGTGATGTATAAGCAAATTGTGAAGAGTTTTGTGAACAAAACATAAATCTGACTAGGCTGTATGGTCTCAGACATTTATCTGCCTTTATTGGCGAATCGTAACAACAATAACTCTTTGGTGTACGTTCGCCGCAGCTACTATACGCGTACGGTGGAAGGCGCGCCGTGGCAGTCACGGGTGGAGGTGGCGGGCGCGAACGCGGGTTGCCTCAGCTGCGACATCCAGCTACCGGGCGGCGGCCGCTGCACCTGGGCCGCGGCCACCGCCAGCCGCGCCGGCTCCTACCTCACCATCACCTGCTCCTCCACCGACGAGCCCTCCGCCACCTACATCTTCGACCCTCTGGTGAGAAACCTCCGCCTCAAATCTCATTGCCTTCTATTCATTCTTTATTGACTATTAAAAGTCTACTGTTAAACATAGGCCTCCCTTGTAGATTACTTCACAGGGAATATATTTGCCATTTTGCTACGCTTGGTAGACCGGTTGGCTACTGCAGTTTTTATTGTTATTATTGCGTTATTATCAGAAAAGGTGTGGCAACCCACTCTTAATAAATAGTCAAGTACACATAATACATGGACCGGCTATGAGGCTGTCATACGGTATGTATTATATATAGACTAAGAACTCTAGAACGATAGAAGCATAATCTCTTGCAAAAGACTTTTACGTTTTTATGATGAGGTTATCTATAAAGAAGGCCATCTATGAGGAAGGCCTTTCTCTAGAAGGAATGTCACAGAGCACGGTCCTGAGCCACTTGCAGCCATCGAATTCCTGCATTGCTACTGCCTTACACCTCGCTTACGTAGCATGAAGCTACCTTTTGACTGCCTCGTTGGTCTAGTGGTTGTAGTAGTATGACTGCTGATCATGAGCCCCCGGGTTGGAATCCTGGGTCGGGCCAAAAAATTAATTATTGTGTTTTTCTGTCAAGAAATTCTTAGTAGCTATCCGGAGTCAGGAAGTTGGTGATGTCTCACTCCCATGCCTTGGAAAGCACGTAAAGCCGTTGAACCTGCGCCTGATCTATCGGTTCTGTCGTATCTGGTATCTGGTCGTGTCGGTTTACCGTCGCATCGGATTATGGGAGTCAGGGGAATAGAGAGTGCACCTTGCGCATACACTTGGGCACTGTAATCCTATCCTGCACCGATGGCTAGTCTCCATTGAGGCTGGATGCCGTGGCTGAGATTCGGTCTGGAGGACATTATTATTATGAAGCTGCCACCCGACAATTTTAATAACAATAGTTACTTAGGTTAGTTGTACTTGAAAATTGTATTTTTTGCAGAATCGTCGCATACTAAAAACTTGGGAAGATAATGCCGTTGTACGTGCACGCTTAGAGGACAAGATTCGCCCTAATAGCATGATATTCACAGTGCCCTTGGAAAATGGCCACCCAGCGTCTGTGCGACTATGGCTTCCTCCCGGTTTGGACATTAACAATACCAGTTCTAAATACCCTATGGTGTACTACGTGTATTCAGGACCGAATACTAATACTGTTTATGATACGTTTACTGTTGGTAAGTGCCATATAATGTAAATTTTACATATTTTGATTTCTTTATTGCAAGAGCGAATAGGTTTTTAATTAAGCTAAGTCAGTGCGTTTACTCTCTTTAATCACCACTTACCGGTGAGATACCAGTCGATTCACTATCACCATTAATACACACTAGCTTCTAATAGATAAAATATTTTCACTTTTCATTTCTGACCTTCTGAATGTTGAAGGTAAGACAGATATTGATGTTCGAAGTGTCGTTAGAATCGTGTCCATCTCCGTAGTTTATTGTGTGAAGTTATGAGCCAACTCCGTCTCTGGTGAACAGTTGCAGTTTTAGAGTACTTAGGATAGTTAATTGATAGAGTCAGACGTTACTTTGCGGAAATCCATTATAATAAAGATATTGATAGTTATTTTGCAACCATCCGCCAAATTAAATAAAATGATGTGTCTTGCCTAGTTTGAAGAGCACCTCCCGCCCTCCCTCAATTGCGTGCACTAATCCCGTCACCACCAATCCCAGCAACAGTACTCCGTGTTGGAAGTAGTATTAATTTAGCGGTATTTAATTTAGCGGATGGTTGCAATATAACTATTAATATCTTTATTACTTAAGATGGTGTTGTTTCATGAGACCGAGTGGCTGCTTTACGTCATGTTATAATTCAATTTTCGTTTAGCATACCGTGGGTGTCGTAAGAAGCGACAGAGGTGAGCTGGAACAAGAGATGACCAGCACCATTTTCCTGGTAAAAACTTAATAATATAATGATTTCTTATATTTACGCGAACATTGCACATGATTAAAACTACTTTTACGGATTTTATCGCGTTTATTTTTACTTTTCCCGACGTTTCGGGCGCTTTCCAGCACCCATGGTCACGGGGGACTGAGATGACTGACGTCCCGATGTCATTGTTAAACCCGGAGTACCTTCAGCTTTTTTAATATATATATATATATATATATATATATATATATATATATATATATATATATATATATATATATATATATAATAGATCGGACCATAAACAATAATTAAAAATAATAAAAATGCCGTTGCCGACCCACTTGCTGAAACTACGTGCTGTTTTCGAGACTCATCATTAATCGTCACCACGCAGACTTGACTGTTTCCAGCATCCTGAACAAGCCGGTTTTCGAAAAGACTTTAGTACATACGAAGAGAACAATCTGCCACTTTATTTTGCTTTTGTGGACTACGGGAAAGCTTTTGATTCCGTCGAAATTTGGGCGGTTTTTACAGTAGGGCTACTTGACTGAAATGGATACGGTATTAAAATCAATGACGAGTACATCACTCACCTTCGATTTACGATAAAGTCCTTATGGCAGAGTCGTTGGAGAACCTCAACACTATGCTCAATAATAGACACTATTGAGCTTAGTGTTCCAACGGATAGATCTTAAAATGAACGTGAACAAAATAAAGGTCATGTGTAATGTCTATGTCACACCCCAAGGCGGTTGTTAGGAGCACTAACTACTCAAAGTTGTCGACGAGCATGTTTACCTAGGGCAAATTGCCCGGCATGGTTAGTCCAAATTCGACCGAGAGGTCAATAGGCGGATTCAACTCGGTCGGCCACACAAGCTAACTTACAAAGTAACACATCGTTGTCAACCGTATCGAAAGCCTTTCTGAAATCAAAGTAGGCTACGTCCACCTGCAGGCCAGCATCAACCGCGGGTACTAGATGCGTCATCAGATCCAGTAAGTTCCCAGTTGTCCCCCGCCCAGGGCGGAAGCCGTGCTGCGCGTCGGGCAGCGTTCTTAAGTTTACGACACATCTTCTCGTCACTTATACTTCAAAGCTTGAAAACAAGATTATACAACAAGTACGCGTAGTAGTGGTAACATATGGATCTAAGACGTGGACCTTTACTGCTGGCCTTATAAGGAAGCTAAAGGTCTTCGAGTTCTTGTCAACGTGCTATGATTATGCTCGAATTTTCTGCATGATAGAATTAAAAATGAGGATATCCACCCACCGACGTAGCCCAACGGATCAGTAAGCTGAAGTAGTAATGGGTCGGCCATATAGCTCGATCCGACAATCAATGGGTTGTTAGTTCTTCGGAGGAAGTGTAAGGCGTATAAGCGAAGGTAGGGCGGGCCTCTACTAGATGGTGGTTACTCCAACAGATCCATATAGCTTAAAGAACCGACAATCGATGGGGGAAAAGGGTTTCGATTGGCAGCTTCGTATTGGTAAACGAAGTGTAGGGCAACCCCTACTAAATGGTGTGACGACCTGGAAAGAGGTGCAGGAAGTCGATGGATGGTGTTTCACGATTACGGATCGTATTGCCTGCCACCGACTGTGATACAAGTTCGACATCTTCTAATTAAATGCTCTTCTAAGAAGTCGTGCGTAGCGCCGTTGAGTTATTTTTGGAGCAGCCTCCTGCACACGACTGCGCAATTCCTCCAAACTTGAAATAGGCTTGAAGTACACCTTTTCTTTTACACAGCCCTAGTAAAAAAAATCTAGTGGATTCAAGTTCGGGTATCGCGGAGGTCACAAAATGAGACCTAAGCGACCAATCCATTTATTTGGATACGTGGCATTTAAATACACACGGACGTTTGCAGCATAATGTGCAGGACAACCATCATTTTATAGCCAGTGGGATTAACAGAATCAGAATTTAGCAGATCATTTTGTAGAAAATTCAAAAAACTTCCCTGCTTTGTAGCATTCTTTCGAGGAGGCCTGTGCTCAGCAGTGGGTTTGTGAAGGATCATAATAAATAAATGAATGAATGTAAAAATATTAAGTTAAAACTTTTTTATAAAATTTCCTTTTTTATTTAACTTAATACTTATTTGGAGCGGTAATTGTTTTATGCATTTTTATTACTCTTTATAAGTATATAGTGTATGTTATTTACTTTAGGTTACCACTCGTATATGACGACGAGTCGAAACACAATATACATGTTGGCGGACGGTCGCGGTTCCGGACTAAACGGTCAAGATATTTTGTATTCTCTCAATAATGCTTTGGGAACTGTCGAAATAGAAGATCACTTTGTTATATTAAGGTAAAATAAAAGTTGTGTTGTTGTAAATGTTTCTATTAGAATATTGATTGGTGGTCGTTTGCGCGCGCTGATTTGTTAACATTTTAAAAATAATCATATAAAATAATTAACTAAACAACGAGCTAAAAAAATCAGCGTTGTTTATATTCAAATACAAGTAAAAAAGACATTGAAGTGGACAGGTTTAGATTTTAAAGTATTGTTTTTTAATATTTTATCGTAGTATTCTTGTAATTAAAGTTCTGTGTTGCATTTAGAGACTATACTGGTGACTTTTTCGTCTGGAAAAAATAGGGTGTAACGTGTGAACGGAGTAGAAGCCTATGGAAATCGTGGTAACTATGGTAAATATGGCCAATATGATTAGCAGATAACTTTGATAGGCTGTGGTAATAATGATGGAGAATTTCATCAAAATCAAAACTCCATTATGCGTGGATACCTACCTGCAGCGTATGCAGCGAGAGGGAAGAGCTTTAACTTTCCTAGTATGAGTACCTGTTATAGAATTGGTGTTTTCTATCACCCCTAACTCCAGCATGCAAACATTATCAACTTTCTACAATAAAATCGACGTTCTAAACTTAATCATAGCATGTTTTGACAAGTTAATCCCTGAGAGCGCTTAAGGATGAATTAAAAAGTCGATTTTCCACTAAAACTGGTGGTTTCGATCCTATCCTCCTATCATTCTAATGGAGGAATATCGCTTTTAGTATCTAGTGGTGTTTTTCTAGTGGTACAGTAGAATTCTGTATCAATTAGTGGAACGATGATCACACAAACACTAAGCCTTTTATACATTGCGAAATATATTTCTAATTCATATCAGAAGTATTTAATTTTACTGTGTAGACAATGCTGATTTGACAGACGTGACGTGACGTTAGACGATCCATTCCAGTGGCTACACTATTCGCTGAGATTCCTCGTACTCGTATAGCTCATAAATTGATTATTTAACTCAGTGTCGTACTTTTTCCGCGAGTTCATATGTCACTATGCCGAAACCACAGTATTTGCGCAAAAATTTCGAGGTTCTTGGCTTCAAGACCCATTTTTTGATTGGATTGGCTCTAAAAGATTGAAGGTACTATGGGTCAAGTAGCGAAATGCAAATTTTGTGGTACAGTTGTAAGGATGATGATGGTGCCGACAAAAATGATTCGTCTGAAGAAGACGATTTAATTTAAAATATCAGTTGATCAAATAATATGTTTATTTTTTATACGTTACCTCCACACTAAGATTTTCCCCTATATTCATAAGGACAAACACCCAGGCCCGGAACAATTACTTGTAGGCCATAAAAATTCTTGTTCCGTGCAGGATATGAACCCACGGCCCTCAGCGCTGGAACTCATTGCAAAGCTACTGCGCCACGCCACTTGCTGATTTAGTAGTTGTATGTTGTTTCATTGTTTAAAAAAAAGAATATTAACAATGCTATAAACATTTCTAATATTCCCCTTACCCACTCGTGATAAGCTTGAATTGCTTGTGTTACGAGTGGTTCACGCCAGTAGTCGAATGGCGGATTCGAACCCACGACCTTTTTGAGTTCGCGGTTCGCGCCCTAAATATTATTTACATAGAAATTTAATATTTTGTTGCACAATAGCACAGTATGTAACAAAAGGTAACCCATTACTAATTTACCTATTTTTTTTACCGAATTCAAAAAGGAGGAGGTATTCAATTCGACTGTATGTTTTTTAATATTAATTATAATAATTAATGTTAATGTTATCTAATAACTTTTCTCTAGGTGAACAGATTTTGATGATTCTTTTTATCTCAAAGCTGGTACTTCTCGTGTGGTCCAAGATCCGGTCAATAGTTTTTGACTTATCTTTAATGATGCGTATAAATATGCGTACAACATTTTTAATTTTCCACTTGTCTTTCGTAGTAAACAAAAATTTGTCTCGTGGAAAATTTAGGGATTATAAAAGTAGGGTTCGCTATATGTTAGCGATTTTCTGGTGGTTTTACAATCTGGTGGAGACCTAGTTTAACTGTTGGCAACACTGTTAACGCGTTGTCCTACAATCAGATCAGTGGCGGTACCTCCGCGAATAAAAAAGGCCGGTTAGCTCTACTGAAATAATGAAAATCGAATAAAAATACTTCAAACCTTGTCAAAAGACAAAGACTTTTAAATGTATGCTCGTAAGTCTACTTGTATTTCAATACAAAGCGCAAAGAATATTTGTGGCTAAATTTTAGTTTTGGCTTTTTATTTAATCGATTGGGGGCCCAAATTACGTACAGGAATTCAAAATTGGAACTACGAACGTAGTTCTTAATCTGTTACGCAAGCAACAAAAGGGCCGTCATACAAGCAGATTGAGCGCAGTGTGCAATATATGCATTAAGCTTATATTTCGATAGGCCTGTTGGTCTAGTGGTTAGTGACCCTGACTGCTATGCCGGAGGTCGTGGGTTCGATTCCCACCCAGGACAAATGTTTGTGTGATGAGCACGATCATTTGTTCTGTGTCTGGGTGTAATTTATGTATAATATGTATGTATTTAGAAATATATAAGTATGTTTATCAGTTGTCTAGTACCCATAACACAAGCTCTGCTTAGCTTGGGACTAGATGGCGTTGTGTGATGGTTGTGGAATATTATTATTATTATTTCAATGATTATTATAGGCAAGTACTCGACCGTTACGGGTTCATCGACCGCGAGCGAGTGAGCATATGGGGCCACAGCTACGGCGGCTATGCGACGCTCTTGACTTTGCTGCACGATGACGAGCACCTTTTCCAGTGCGGTGTCTCCGGTGCTCCCGTTACATCATGGCTTTACTACAGTAAGTTTTTTTAGAGATTTGAAACCCTCAACAGATTAGACGACAATTTTACACGAAATCGTACTCAATTTTTATCTACAATTGAAATAGATGGAGAAATATTATATTATACCATTTTTATCATTACTATAGACACGATGTACACTGAACGCTACATGGGCTTGCCTACTCCGGAGGACAACCTTGCCGGGTACCAAGCGGGTGATGTAACGCTTCTGGCGGAGAAGCTTCGAGGACACGATTTTTATCTGATGCACGGAAACGCGGACGACAATGTACATTATCAGAATGCTGCTAAGCTGATGCGTACGTTGCAGGAACTAAACATTCCCTTCGAACAGATGGTTAGTATTTTTTTAAACTTTAATGTTAACGTCTTATACTGTGCAGGATAGGATTATAATGCACGAGTATGTGTAAGCTCAGGTGCACTTTCTATTCCTCATTCTCATAGTCAGATCAGGCGCAGGACTAAGGCTTTACTTACTTTCTAAGGCACGTAAGTCACCGCCAACACTGTGACTCCAGGTTGCTACGGAGAATTTCATGTCAGAACAAACCAATTAGATTTTGGTCCGATCTGGGATTCGAACCCGGAACTACATAACGAGATAACAGTTGCATCTACGACCACTAGCCCAACGAGGCTGTATAAAAACATTAACATAATTACATTAATGTAATTGGATCATTTCGATATCCTTTCGTTTTTCCTCGTACAACCTCTCAGCGGAATTGTTTGCCACCGGCGATTTTTCCGGACTGATACGACTTAGAGACCTTCAAGAAAAGAGCTTACTTCTTTGGCTTATAACGTATGGAAGGTGGAGCTTCTTTCCTACCGTAGAGTCTGCCTGGATAGATAACAACTTCTTCCTTATTTTTGCACCAAAGCAGTAATGTATTTATTGCTATATTCCGGTTTGAGGGTTATGGAGACTGTATTGGAGAGCTAGTATAATTACAGGTTTTTTACGTCGTGCAGCAGTTATTTTATAGTTGTAACACAAATGGGTCGGCTCGACCGAGGGTGGACCACGCTCTCACAGAATACCAGCGTAAAATAGTATCTTAAGTAGTGTTTCGTATGGTGAGTGTGGGGAACCGTGGTGCCCATTTTACTGAATTGTCTTATTAAGTCTTAGGCCTTAGGGATGGACAATGCATCTGCATTTTGATTCTTAATCAAAGACAGATGTGGATGTCCATGGGCCACCGCATCCACTTACCATCAGGTGGACTGTGTGCTCGTTTGTCCTCCTTATTTTACGAGAAAAAGGTTGTGAAGAATTTCAGTTTACACCTCAGGCGTGACGAAAACGAATCTGTTGCTTTCTTTGTCTGTTATTGGTTGCAGGTGTTCAAATGCCACGTCAGTTACTTACCATTAGGTGTTCTGTAAAGTAGTTAACATATATTATGTACGTAATTAACTCGCACACTTGTCACGCATTTGGGTAGGCAGAGACTACGGACTTCCATTTGGTGGGATTCTAACACAACTCTCAACCTTATTTTATATCCATATATCAACGCATACATATTCTCGGTTAAGGCCACATTTAGTATGAGTAATCTTCAATGTATCGCTAATCTGGTTAGTAAATTAACAAATTTACGTTCAGGGCCGTCGATTGCCGACTCTGAATCTGAATCTTGCATTGTTAATTGCCTATGTCACTCTTTCTTCATTAATTATTATTTTTATGTGTTCGAACTACCGAAGTATTTCTTAATCCTAGTCATAACGTATCTTTCAAACCGTACTTTTTTCACCCTATCATTCAGAGTTAGCCTTAAGATACTCCTTGATGACCGCATTTCTACAACATTATTTTATTCTCGTATACTGCTACAACTAATATTCACTACCACACATTAAGGGACTACTTAATATTTCTATGGGACTAACATAGCATTGTGAATTGCAAACGTGCCTTTTTTGAGACATTCTAAGTTAAGAAATTAGTGTGAAAGGCCCCATTTACACAAAGCTTGTTTATCACTCATATTTTAAAAATAAACTAACCGGTTTTTGAATTCGATTGACCTGTCAAAACTATATCGCTTTGCGAATCCGACTAACCACCAGTGCGATTGTGTAACTTCGTTGTGAATCGTGGTTGACTTCGTTTTGGCTTTTGATGTTCAGTTCCTACTATTGTGTAAATATACATCGATCAGTATCGATTATAATTCAATATCTGTTTTATATTAATATTTTATTCTTGGGTTGCCAAACAAACGTTGCCCACCAGAGTCAACGAACCGCACTGCTAGGCTTTTCTCCAAATGAACAAAGAAGTTATTGTTTCGAAACAAAAACAAGAACATCATGTGACATTGCTTTAAATTCATCAACTGCATAAACGATTCCGTATGCAAATTAAAGTTGTTCACAACGACTATAAATCAATAGCACGTTACAGACTATAAACTAGAAATTTCTAGCGCGCTATTAAATACGCTATGTTATAGCGCGCTATTTATAAAAAGTGTGTAGGAGGCCGGCAAGAGCGTTAAGTTTAGCAGCACGCTATATCTCGGAGCACGCTACATTACATGTCGTTCATTGGATAGACCACGTGCTATATAAGAACATTGTTTCCTCCGATCATTGGTATTGTTGATCGAAGATTGTTTCGTAATAAGTCGCATTATAGATTAAAATAAAATAAAGTAATAAAGAAAAATCAATGAACGCTCTTTCATACTTTTCAGGCTTACGACTTTCTATAATCCTAAAAATATTTTTAAGGCGTGTATTTTTTGAAACAAAATAAAATTAATAATTTTTTATTATTTATTTATTTATTTATTTATTTTATTCTTTATTGCATCCTTAACAAAAGAATACAAAGGGCGGACTTAATGCCTTGAGGCATTCTCTACCAGTCAACCCATGGAGTGGTGAGAGTTTGACGTAGGTGTGGCAATATAGAATAAGATAAAACAATACAAATGATAATTAACTACATAATAAATACAAACTACTAATAAATAAACTATACATATATGATCTATCCTTACAAATATACAAATATATAAATAAATGGATATACATACAAGTAAACATATTTAAATACATATATAATTAGTATATACAAATGACTATGAATATATACGTCTGTTCGGCAATACATATTAAATAAATGAGTCATGTAGAATGCGTTGTCTTTAATAAATGATCACGGACCAACTTTTTAAAAGCGTACTTATTGGGAGCTTTTCTGATGTCATCGGGCAAGGAGTTCCAAAGGCGTGTAGCCTGAACTGTGAAGGAGTTACCATAGAACTCGGTGAAGTGAACTGGAGGAGTATTATAGTTGATGTAAACGCTATTTTAACCTTAATATAAATTATAAATCAATTAAAGATGTATTTAAAAGTTTATTGATTGTATATACAAAAATCAACTATTTACAAACATTACTATATACACTTTTGCATCTATATTTTATTTACATTTTAAAAACATTAGTTAGGGTTCTTTTGTAGCAGACAACTGTGTCCTTCGATCACTTATAAATATACAGTATACACTAACTAAATAACGTCTAACACTAAATTTGTTCGCGCGCGATGAATAGCGTGCTTCTGGATTAAATTTCCGTCACACGTCTACTCCCAACAGCGCTGCTGCTAGAACTAATGCGCCATGGCGACTACTTACATAGCACGCGCTATGCGTTATGAAGAGATAGCGCGCTATAATATGACGCTATGCGCTATATTAACCACCATTAATGCAAATGGCAAATTTATTAAAAACATTGAGAGATATATATATATATATATATATATATATATATATATATATATATATATATATATATAAGTAATTCCGTGGTTTTTACTAAATTTTCTATCTAATAGTGTATTCATCAACTGCATAAACGATTCCATATGCAAATGGCAAATTTCGAGTAATAAGTACTTACGTACTAGAACAGCTATTTCAAACAAAAATGTGCGCTACTCTGTGTTCGCGCGGTTGGTTTTTTTATATATATATACAATTTTTTCATATATGTAGATATATACAACATTTTTAAAATATTTACTCTTAATTTTCATCCCCATCCACCAGAACTAAATTCGAATTTTGAGCTTCACGCCTGTCTGACCAACCTCACGTTTGTACGAGGGTGGATTGAAAAGTACTCGGCCTAACCAAGAAAATAAACACATACTAAATCAGTTATATTTTTATTTTTTTACATAATCACCATCAAGTTCAATACACTTTTGCCACCGCCCCTTCCAAGCATTTAGACCGTTGAAAAAAAAATGATTCTTCCTTAGAGTCAAAATATGCGTCTACAGCTGCTTTGACCTCGTCGTTTGTCGAAAATCTTTGACCTCCCAAGTGCTTTTTTAGGTTAGGGAACAGAAAGAAGTCTGATGGTGCCAGATCAGGTGAATACGGCGGATGCGGTAACAGTTCAAAGCCACAGTTGTGAATTTCAGCCATTGACTGTACTGACGTGTGAACACGGGCGTTATCTTGATGAAACAGGACTTTTCTTCTGAGCATTCCTCGACGTTTTTCTTTTATTTCCTCTCGTAAACGACGTAGTAAGGTGCAGTAGTAATCAGAGTTTATAGTCTGACCCCTTTCACGATAATCAATCATAATCACACCTTTCGAGTCCCAGAATACTGAAGCCATCACCTTATTTGCCGACAAAATCGACTTAGCCTTTTTAGGGGGTGGTGAACCAGGTCTTATTGGCCTTAGGGTCAATTCACACGTACCACAACCACACCACAGCCACAACCACACCACAACGACGCCATGTGGTCGGGCGTATATTTTGTATTGAAAATGAATATTACAATTTACACGTACCACATTTTGCCGTTGTTATCGACCACCTGTGTAATACGACCACATCGTAACCACATCGCGACGGCAACGCCGCCACCGGCGGCGGCTCCGCGGCCACATCGCCACTACATGGATAGCAACAACAATCTTTCCTCCATGACTACGTTCAGTCAAGCTGTGTTTCCTCTACGAAAGCCGGAGTATAACTGCACATGACCACGTGGTTACCACATCGCAACGACAGCGACAACGCAACCACATCGACATTTTGTCGGTACCACAACGCAACTGCAAAAAGCCGCTGCGACACTATTCACACGTAACCACAGCTTGACCACATTTTGTCGCTGCGACGTGGTGTGGTTGTGGTACGTGTGTATTGACCCTTAGTTTTGATTGTTGTTTTGTTTCCGGTGTACAGTAATGAACCCATGTTTTGTCCATAGTAACAAAACGATTCAAAAATCATCTGCATCGGCTTCAAATAACTCCAAACAGTCGCGTGAAATAGTCAATCGCGTCCTTTTTTGTTCAACTGAAAGCAGTCGCGGAACCCACCTCGCAGACACCTTGTGGCAACCCAACTCGTTGACAATGATGTTTTGAGTTCGTTCATAAGAGATGCCTATAATCTCGGCTATCTCTCTAATTTTTAATCTGCGGTCTCCCATTGTTAAATCAAGTACTTTTTTAATATTTTCGTCAGTAGTTGACGTCGAAGGCCTTCCAGAGCGGAGTTCATCTTTCACACTCTCTCTACCACGCTTAAATTCTGCTATCCATTTTTTGACGGATGAATATGACAGAGCACAATCGCCTAATGTACTGACCATGTCATCATGGATGGCTTTTGATGATAGCCCCTTCTTATGGAGGTACTTAATGACGGCACGCTGCTCGATTTGCTCCATTCGCGGAAATTATGTCCGATTACTTTGTTAATAAATTTATAAAATCACAACTAATTATAGCACACGTTTCGAACTTCACACAATGAACTAGTCTGAACTGAACTAAATAATGTGGGTAGATTTGATTTTTAGAATTGAATGGATCTGTGTTAGGCCGAGTACTTTTCAATCCACCTAGGTATTTGCCTAACCGTATTTTATAACAATATCGAATTTCAGTCATCCACCTGAGATAGTCTGATAAAACTATCTGGACGGACAGACGGGCATGTGTTCGTTCAATTTAACACGGTTCACTATAATTATGATATTATTTTTAAATATCGCCTAGCCTTGACTGGTCTAGAGAATGTTATAACATAATTGTAAACGGGTTTTTTTTTTATTTCACGATGCGTAAAGTTCAACGGTTTCCGGACCTGGATGACATTGAAAAGTGAGTAATTATAATGACGTTTACAAACGTACTCTGTTTACTGTAGGTGAAACTTGCGCAAACAGATATTTTGTTCCGCTTGAGTGCCACCACCATCCGACACTCGAGCGATCAGTAAATTATTTACGCACGCACACTCTATTTCACAGCTTTCAATTTTCCTCTCTTTTTGCATTGCATTTCAAATATTTTATTATTATACGCCACAGTCATTAACCAAACCGTAATGCTTGCTGCAATTATTCTCTTGTGTGATATGAATAATGCATATATGAAAGTATTTACGTTGCCAATTTCTTGTCGGTTTTAATCATAAAACAAAATTAATTACGTATGTTAGATAAATAAAAACAGCCGTATTAATCTCGTAGTAATTTCACACACGAAAATCAGTGCACACGAAAGACCATAATATTCACTTTACAGGAAAGCAAAAAATCCACGTGTCTATGACTTTTTTGTTTATCGACGTTAAATAATTTACAGTCCGTTTCACGAAAGAAGTCCCGCGAAAAATGTGCGAACTAAAATTTTATGTATGGAATTTGACACCAGAAGCGTCCCGCGGCTAAGAAACTTTCTTCATGAAACGGACTATATTTTTATATATATATATGGAAGAATAACGACATTAGAGATGCCAAGATATCGATAGCATTGAAAATCGGAATCTAGCTGGCGTTGAGACGATCAATAACACAAATACTATCGCTGGTATCGATGTTACAAAACTTGGTAATACTCTTGGTATGATATAAACGACAAGATATGGCCGTGCGAACAAAATTGTTCATGGTTTAAGTATAGAATAAATTAAATACTCATGAACTACCCTGGAACCAGTGTTGACACTTATGATTTTGGTTATACCTGTCGAAATACTCCCTAAATTATCGTAATATTATATATATATATATATATATATATATATATATATATATATATATATATATATATATATATATATATATATATATTATTTTACTAACATACGCTTACGAAAAAGCTGTAGTGTGCGGAATAACTTATTTACTTCTATTACATAAGTGCGGTAACTCTGACGCTTTATCTTGTGTTAAATTGATTATCAAACTACGTTTAAATAGATTTTGATTGGTATCTCCCAAGACTACCGTTACCATTACAGTCTATCAAAAGTTCACCGCTGAACATAGGCCTACCCCATCGACTGCCTCAGAGGGGGGATATAGTCATAGTTTCCGCTTTTGACAGGCGGGTGGGCAACCGCATATATTTAGATTCGAGTTTTTATTAGGGAGACGCTACTGCCCAGCACCTTTATTCCTTCGTCTCTCACGAAACCCACGGAACTATATGGGGTATTGAATATTCTTTCTCCGCCATTACACGGTCTTCCAAGATTGTTAATGGTTTTTTACTGATATCCTAACCATACAGGTACGAAAATTCTCCCTTACCTAAGTTGTGCTTGCAGCATAGTAGTGGTTTGTCTTTATTTTGGTGGGTTTTTCTAATGAATAGTATCTTTTATAAAACGGGGAACGTTTTTATAACCATAGATAAACATGAACAATAAAAAGTTTATTTATAACAATAAGTTACATTGGCCGTCTTTTCGGTTCTAAGATAGGAGTGGTCTCTTTTTAAAGATTTCAAGTTTTTATGGATTTTTTTCTTATATTTATTAAGTATATCTAGAAATTATATGTTGTTAAGTCAGTAAAATAAAGTGGATTTTATCTATTCTTCACCCTTTTTCACGTATTTGTTCTTGGCTCTCAACCCGCTTTTAAATTGGCCCTTGACTTACTCTTGACACATCTGAAGCATCGTTCTATCGAACTATAAGTATATCTACCTACTATTGTGGGAACAAAGTATAAATTACATATACATCGAAAAATTGTATATGTATTATGTTATATATATGCATCTATATTCACAAATACATAAAATTGAAGAATCTTTATTTGTGTAATTACCTGAAATAACTGAGTTCTATTAAGCGCCGGGGGCTATGTCCATGATTTTAAAGTATAAACAACATTACATAACATATACATAAACACTCACGCCTGTCACCCAGAGGGGTAGACAAAGACTACGGACTTCCATTTAACACGATCCTGACATACCTCTTTCGCCTCCTTTACATTCATATATCTACGCATACATGCTCGTCGGTTAAGGGTACTTTTAACGTGACCCATTTTCAAAATATCGCCAATTTGGTCGATAAACTTTTTTCTAGGGCGTCCCTTCCCGACTCTGCCGTTCACATCTGCCATATAAATTTGCTTTGTCACTCTTTCCTCATTAATTCTTTCTACGTGACCAAACCACTGAAGCATTCCTTTCTTAATCCTGGTCACAACATCATCTTGCATACCACATTTATCTCTTATCACGCAATTTCTCACCCTGTCATTCAGATTCAACCCTAGCATACTCCTTAAAGACCGCATTTCTACAGCATTTATTCTGCTTTCGTGCTTCTTCTGCCACACCCAGCTTTCACTACCATACATTAAAGTAGGGATTAACACAGCATTATGAATTACCATACGTGCCTTTTTTGATACATTCTGGTTCTTCACAATAGAGTGTAGTGCCCCATTCACTCTATTCCCTGCATTTACTCGTCGTTCTATATCCCTATCATATCTACCATCCCTGCTAAATACACATCCCAAATACACAAACTCATCCACTTGCTCAATTTACTCTCCTTCTATTCTTATTTCACATACCGTTTTGCTTTCCTCTCTTTCAAAAACCATCACTTTCGTCTTACTTGCGTTCACTTTCATCCCCCTTTCTTTTAATGCCCAGTTCACAACTAATTTTAAAATGTATGTCCGTCTGTCTATCTGTCCGGGCTAATCTTCGGAAAGGCTAAACCGATTACGATGAAACAATACTAACAAATAAATAGAACTGCCAGGAGGCATCCAGGCTATATTTTATTCCAAAAGGCTAGACTTTTTAAAAGAAAAAGTGGATAAAATAAATGGCATTTGATCATCTCAAAATTTGCTAGTTTTACATATATGTATTTTAAACCACTATCAGTAATTTGGCACCAGTATTTAAGAGCAATTCGACGGTCCATAAATGAAAAAACTTATTTGTAGGGATGTAACGATTCCCATACCGATACCGATATATCGGCCGATATAATCGGCATCGCTGAAAATATCAAGAGTTTGAAACGTGCGCGTGACGTTCTTGCTCAACTCAGTTGTCTCAGAGTATTTGTTTTCAACTGCAGGTCTCTTCCAAAATAATTTACGTAACATATTATCTACTAATATTTTAAACAAACTTTGGTTCTTTTACAAAAATCTGCCAAAAGTTAACTGTAGTTACTGACTTTATCTTTTATATCGGTTTACTTAATCACTTTGTGTAATGAAAATTCCTTTCTGAATTAGCGCTTTGATTGCTTGATAATATTCTCGATTATTTCACATAAAAATGATTTCTTTGAATTTTGAGTTTTTCTATTGAAATTTTGATTTGTCATACTGGTTTTCAACCTTATCAAGGTTGTCTCTGATAAATATAGGTAACTTGTTTTTTTTTTGGAGTAAAACTTCTTTACGCACGTTGATTTGAGGAGTAAGCTAGCGAACGCATGAAGAAAGCGTTACGGGCGAAGCGAAAGGTGTGATTGGGCGAGGCGAACGTAAGTTGAGTGGGATATAAGCAAGAGAGAGCAATGCGCGCTCACATTTTCTTTCTCTCTTTCTCTCATAGCCAGTTACGTTCCGTATTTTATAAATTAATATTTTGTTCAATGCATTAAATATTATACGTTTAAAGTGAATAAAATTGTAAATTCATTTTAAAGTTCATGTTTTGTGAATTTTCGGGTGAATAATTACAAATTATGGATAATATATGGATAATGTATATAAATATTTACTAAAATTAATAGAATATATTATATACTCTATTTCTACTCAGTCACCGATAAAGGTATCGGTATCGTATCGGCACAATTATGTATCGTTACATCCCTACTTGTTTGCAAACGTAAATTTTACAGCCAAGTGTTTTAAATGTTTAATCGTGTATATATACCTGTCTAAGTTTACTAAAGTTTTTTAGGTGAAGTTCGAGTAATACATATGTCGGTGATATCACTTGATATGTTTCCGTACTTTTGATAACTTTAAGTTATCTGAAAAGTTGTTAATAATATTACCATTTTTTTTATGGAAGAGGGGGCAAACGAGCATGCGGCTCACCTGATGTTAAGTGACTACCGCCGCCCAAGATCAACCGCAACACCAGGAGAATTGCGGGTGCGTTGCCGGCCCTTTAGAAAGAAGTAAGCTCTTTTCTTGAAGGTCCCCAGGTCGTATCGGTCCGGAAAATCGCCGGTGGTAAACTATTCCACAGAGAGGTTGTACGTGGAAGAAAAATCCTTGTGAAACGTACAGTGGTGGACCGCCAAGCATCCATATGGTGTGGATGGTATCGGGACGTTTGCCGTGTAGTGCGTTCACGAAATTTGGCGGCTGGGATTAATCCGAACAATTCCTCAGAGCACTCCCCGTGATAGATGCGATAAAATACGCAAAGAGATGCAACATCTCTTCGCAGCGCCAGTGAATCGAGCCGATCGGAAAGCACTCGGTCGTCGACGATTCGTGCCGCTCTGCGCTGGATGCGGTCAAGTGGAAGGAGCTGGTACTGGGGAGCCCCAGCCCAGAGATGGGAACAGTATTCCAATTGCGGCCGAACCTGCGCCTTGTAAAGTTGCAGGCGGTGTGCCGGCATGAAATACTGTCCCGCTCTGCTGAGCACGCCAAGCTTTTTAGAGGCCAATTTGGCCTTCCCTTCCAAGTGACCACGAAACTGCACGTCACTCGATATGTCGACGCCGAGGATTCCGATACTGGCTGAGGCAACAAGGGGAGTGCCTTGAAACTGAGGGGATACGGCAAAGGGGTTCTTTTTAGCTGTTAACGCGCAAACTTGTGTCTTCTGGGGGTTAAACTGGACTAGATTTAGTCGTCCCCAATCCGAGACTCTGTTCAGCAAAGACTCGACTTCAGACACAAGTTTGTCCCGGCACTGGGAGACGTTTTCCCGAGAAATATTGGCTCGGCCGGTGTAAAGAGCATCACCAGTGCTGTCATCTGCATAGCAATGAATGTTACGGGTATGCAACATATCATTGATATGCAGAAGAAACAGCGTTGGCGATAGCACGCAGCCCTGTGGAACACCAGCATTAATAGGCTTGCAATCGGAGCTTGCACCGTCTACAACGACCTTGATGCTCCGATCTGCAAGAAAGCTGGTGATCCAATCGCACAATTTCTCGGGAAGCCCATAGGAATGGAGCTTCGAAAGAAGCGCTTTGTGCCAAACCCGATCGAAGGCCTTCGCAATGTCCAAACTAACGGCCAATGCCTCCCCCTTGAACTCTACTGCCTCCGCCCATCTGTGAGTGAGGTAGACCAGAAGATCACCAGCTGACCGACCACGGCGAAAACCGTATTGGCGGTCACTAATCAGCTGGTGATCCTCAAGGTACCTCATGAGCTGGCAGTTTACAATGGACTCCATTGTTTTGGAGAACAAGGAGGTGATGGCGATTGGCCGGTAGTTGGACGGGTCTGAGCGGTCGCCTTTTTTAGGGATCGGGTGGACGAAAGCCGTCTTCCATGATTTTGGGACTACGCCTAGGGAGTAGGAGTACCGGAAAAGACGCGTTAAAACCGGTGCCAACTCTGGAGCACACGTCCTCAGCACAATTGGGGGGATTCCGTCAGGCCCACTCGACTTGTGGATGTCCAGGGAGAGGAGTGCTTTGCGAACCGAGCGCTATGTGAACTGCACTTCCGGCATGGAGCACTCACACCGCGGGATGGTCGGCGGCGTACTCCCCCCGTCATCGAGAGTCGAGTTAGACGCAAAGAAAGAGCCTAGAAGATCGGCTTTCTCCTTTGCAGTATGGGCCAGTGAGTCGTCCTCCCTGTGCACAGATGGAAGAGATGGCTGACAGAAATTCCCCTGGACAGCCTTGGCGAGAGACCAGAATGCACGGGTTCCAGAAGGAAGGCGAACTAGTTTCTCGCCAATTCTGCCTATGTGCTCTGATTTTGCCTTGGCAATGACTCTTTTGAAGGACCTAGAGGCGGAATTATACTTCTTTTTTAGAGCGCTGGTGTTTACATCCCGGGACGCTGATGCATCAACCCAGGCTTGGTAGCACTCCTGCTTATAGCATGAAGCTATTTTACAGGAGCGACCAAACCATGGCTGAGATTTGCCTCCAATGGGCACCACAGAGGAAGGAATAAATAGTTCCATACCCTGAAGTACCACATCAGTAACAGAATCCGCAACAACGTTGGGATCATCCGGCGAGAAGCAAACCCGCCCCCAAGGGTAGGATGCAAAGAAAGACCGCATCCCATCCCAATCGGCTGACCTATAATGCCAAACACGGCGGCAGCCTGCAGAATGCAACCGCGATTTCAGCGTGAGTGGCACAACACTCCGGACCAGACAATGGTCCGAGGAGCCTAAAGGGGCGTCGACGGAAATCTGATATCCGTCCGGGTGAGAGGTCAGCAGAAGGTCCAACAGGGAAGGTGCATGATCCTCCACATCTGGAATCCGCGTAGGCGAAGTAACCAGTTGTGTCAGACCATATGCCAAGGCAAAATCATGAACAGATCTCCCCGCATGATCGGTTAAACGTGAACCAAGCCATTCGGCGTGATGGGCGTTAAAGTCGCCGAGGATCACGATCTCTGCAGAGGGGATCTGCTGTAGCAACGAATCTGCAGCCATTTGGACGTGGTCGAAAAGTCGGTCTGTTTCGGCATTACCGCTATGGGACCTATAGAGGCATCCGTAGACGCGCGGATGGTCGTCGCTGTCTACGCGTAGCCAAAGGATGGACAGGTCCGAACCTTCAAGTCTGCTGAGGCGTCGAGAACAGATGTCCTCTCTGACGTAAACGCAAACTTCAGCCCGAGGCACAAAGAAGTGTTCCAGTTTATACCCCGGGTAGGAGAGATACGAGACATCAGCCGGAGAGGACACCTGCGTCTCGGTCAGAAAGAGCAGAGCCGGCCTCGCCGTCTCGAGATGGTAGTGGACGGCGTTTAGGTTAGAGTGAAGTCCCCTGATATTGCAGAAATTCACGGACAGCGTGGCAGGGGTCGCCTTGGTCTTGTTGCTCCGTTTGCCCCGAGCAGTTGTAGTCTTGAGCGGAATTTTACTCACCCCCCCCCCCCCCCCCCGAAATACGCGGGGCAGCCTGAGCACCCACGCTCAGAAGTGGAGAAACATGGTCGTGGATGCTCAGCGAGGGATTCTCCAGGGGTGCTGGTACCCTCCTGGGGTAGTCTATCATTATTTAATTCCGCTACCATGTTGATGGGGGGGGGGGGGGGATTTGGGCCTCCGGCCACCTGCACTCACCAGACGAAACGCGGAAGCAGAGCTTCCACTTCACATCGGTATTCTGTGAGGTCGTGGTACCACCCCGGTTTGAGCCGGCCCATACGTGCAACAGCAAAGCTGCCGCGTGGCTCTACCACTGTTAAACGATAAACTTATTATACTACTGCGTATGTATTAGATATTTTGCACTATTTTAGGATAAATCTACTAATATAGGTAGGGCTTTAGGCGTTTCTTCAAGTGAAACCGAACTTCATGTAATCCTCATTTTTATTCCCACCCAATGTATAAAGATTTATCGAAAAGGATAGGGTCAAAAGAGTTAGAAAAGTGTAAAATAAAAAAGTTTCCTTATATATATATATATATATATATATATATATATATATATATATATATATATGTATATATATATATATATATATATATATATATATATATATATATATATATATATATATCATATTACGATAATTTAGGAAGTATTTCGACAGGTATAACCAAAATCATAAGTGTCAACGCTGGTTCCATGGTAGTTCATGACTATTTAATTTATTCTATGCTTAAACTATGAACAATTTTGTTCGCACGGCCATATCTTGTCATTTATATACCAAGAGTATTATAATGATTTCTTATATTTACGCGAACACTACACATTGAAATAATAATCGTTTTTACGGAATTTATCGCGTATATTTAACTTTTTAATACCCGACGTTTCGAGAGCTTTACAGCACCCATGGTCACGGGAAGGACTGAGATGTTTAACGTCCAGATGTCATAGTAAACCGCGGTTACCATAGATTAAAATTTAACTTTTGTTCCGATCTACACAGTATGAACTTATGGTATCATGAAGCCTTGCAGTTGTATGCTTGGGTTGGGATTTAATTTTATTTATTATAGGATCCCAAGCAGATGGTAGCACCCAGCCATCTTTTCTATTGAAATTAGGGTGTTTTTTGATTTCAATAGCCTCGCGAATCATCCTTGGAAGGAATCGGTGTTCTTTAGCGAGGATTTGTGGTCTATCAAATCTGATGTAGTGACGGGGGCGATCCTGTACATGTTCACAGACTGCAGACTTCCCGGAGCGTCGATTCTTCACATCAGCTATATGTTCTTTGACGCGGGTTTTAATTGATCTTTTAGTTTGTCCTATGTAGGAGAGACCACATTCACAATCAAGCTTGTACACTCCTGCATCTTGCAGAGGGACGTTACACTTGACTGATGGTAAAAACTGACTAATCTTCTTCGGCGGCTTGAAGTATGTTTTGATGGAAGCGCGCTTCAAGATGTAGCCAATCTTGTCAGTGACTCCTCTAACATATGGCAGTACAGCAGGTACACGCTCGACTGTGGCCGGCTTCACTCGTTCTCTGTGACGTAGGCGCGGGACCCGAAGCTGGTTGTCATGCAAAACTTGCTTGACGTGTTGGAGTTCGGCAGCCAGGTGTTTACTGTCACAGATCCCTCGTGCTCTCTGAAACAAAGATTTACCCACGGTAGCTAACTGTGAAGGATGGTGGTGAGAATCACCGTTTAAATATCTATCTGTATGGGTCTTTTTTCTATACACAGTATGGCTCAAGGTGTTATCAGGATTCCGAATTACTAACACATCTAGAAAAGCTAAGGAATTGTTTGCCTCTAACTCCATTGTGAACTGAATTTTAGAATTTATAGAGTTAAGATGGTCTAAAAATGCAGTTACTTTATCTAAAGGTAGAATTGTGAAAGTGTCGTCTACGTACCGCTTGTAGAATCTTGGATTTATGGGAGAAGTAAGCAGGGCTTTCTCCTCAAAGTCTTCCATGAATATGTCGGCGACAAATGGAGATACAGGTGAGCCCATCGCCACACCATCTACTTGCTTGTAGAACTCCTCCTTCCACAATAAGTAGCCAGATGTAAGGCAGTGTCTGAGTAATACTGCATATTCTACGGGCATGTTGTTTTCCTCCAGCCTCCTAGTTACAATTGAGATGCAGTCTTCAACAGGTAAGCATGTAAACAATGACTGCACATCAAAACTGACCATAGTTTCATTGTCTGCCAGACGCAGGTCTTTAATCTCGCTGACAAAATGGGAATAAGATAAGGGAAACGCCACGGTAGTCATGGATACGTCAGATTATAATTCAAAAATACAAGAACTTTTGTCGGATGTAAGTACTTATAAAAAGGTTAAAAACGACCCAACAAATAGCACACTTAAAACAACTAGTGACCTCATAAAGAAACACTCCGAAAAATTAAATCTGGACGTAAAATGGATAATACCTACGTGCGCCAAATCACCAAATTTGTATGGGTTACCAAAAATACACAAGCCCAATGCTCCATTACGTCCCATAGTGAGCCAAATCGATTCACCAACTTACAGATTGGCTCAACACTTAGCGAAAATACTCTCACCGCTCAGGGGACACACAAGAGCACACATAAAGGATTCCTACCATTTTGTCAGCGAGATTAAAGACCTGCGTCTGGCAGACAATGAAACTATGGTCAGTTTTGATGTGCAGTCATTGTTTACATGCTTACCTGTTGAAGACTGCATCTCAATTGTAACTAGGAGGCTGGAGGAAAACAACATGCCCGTAGAATATGCAGTATTACTCAGACACTGCCTTACATCTGGCTACTTATTGTGGAAGGAGGAGTTCTACAAGCAAGTAGATGGTGTGGCGATGGGCTCACCTGTATCTCCATTTGTCGCCGACATATTCATGGAAGACTTTGAGGAGAAAGCCCTGCTTACTTCTCCCATAAATCCAAGATTCTACAAGCGGTACGTAGACGACGCTTTCACAATTCTACCTTTAGATAAAGTAACTGCATTTTTAGACCATCTTAACTCTATAAATTCTAAAATTCAGTTCACAATGGAGTTAGAGGCAAACAATTCCTTAGCTTTTCTAGATGTGTTAGTAATTCGGAATCCTGATAACACCTTGAGCCATACTGTGTATAGAAAAAAGACCCATACGGATAGATATTTAAACGGTGATTCTCACCACCATCCTTCACAGTTAGCTACCGTGGGTAAATCTTTGTTTCAGAGAGCACGAGGGATCTGTGACAGTAAACACCTGGCTGCCGAACTCCAACACGTCAAGCAAGTTTTGCATGACAACAAGCTTCGGGTCCCGCGCCTACGTCACAGAGAACGAGTGAAGCCGGCCACAGTCGAGCGTGTACCTGCTGTACTGCCATATGTTAGAGGAGTCACTGACAAGATTGGCTACATCTTGAAGCACGCTTCCATCAAAACATACTTCAAGCCGCTGAAGAAGATTGGTCAGTTTTTACCATCAGTCAAGTGTAACGTCCCTCTGCAAGATGCAGGAGTGTACAAGCTTGATTGTGAATGTGGTCTCTCCTACATAGGACAAACTAAAAGATCAATTAAAACCCGCGTCAAAGAACATATAGCTGATGTGAAGAATCGACGCTCCGGGAAGTCTGCAGTCTGTGAACATGTACAGGATCGCCCCCGTCACTACATCAGATTTGATAGACCACAAATCCTCGCTAAAGAACACCGATTCCTTCCAAGGATGATTCGCGAGGCTATTGAAATCAAAAAACACCCTAATTTCAATAGAGAAGATGGCTGGGTGCTACCATCTGCTTGGGATCCTATAATAAATAAAATTAAATCCCAACCCAAGCATACAACTGCAAGGCTTCATGATACCATAAGTTCATACTGTGTAGATCGGAACAAAAGTTAAATTTTAATCTATGGTAACCGCGGTTAACTATGACATCTGGACGTTAAACATCTCAGTCCTTCCCGTGACCATGGGTGCTGTAAAGCTCTCGAAACGTCGGGTATTAAAAAGTTAAATATACGCGATAAATTCCGTAAAAACGAGTATTATTTCAATACCAAGAGTATTACCAAGTATTTTTGTAACATCGATACCAGCGATAGTATTTGTGTTGTTGACCCTTTCAACGCCAGCTAGATTCCGATTTTCAATGCTATCGATATCTTGGCATCTCTAACGTCGTTATTCCTCCATTTTATGTTATATATATAAAAATATAGTCCGTTTCATGAAGGAAGTTTCTTAGCCGCGGCAACACAGTCTTTGCAAAGTTTGACTTCTAGTGTCAAAATCTATACATTAAATTTTAGTTCGCACATTTTTCGCGGGACTTCTTTCGTGAAACGGACTGTAAATTATTTAACGTCGATAAACAAAAAAGTCATAGACACGTGGATTTTTTGCTTTCCTGTAAAGTGAATATTATGGTCTTTCATGTGCACTGATTTTCGTGTGTGAAATTACTACGAGATTAATACGGCTGTTTTTATTTATCTATCTCACGCTGAAATCGCGGTTGCATTCTGCAGGCTGCCGCCGTGTTTGGCACTATAGGTCAGCCGATTGGGATGGGATGCGGTCTTTCTTTGCATCCTACCCTTGGGGGCGGGTTTGCTTCTCGCCGGATGATCCCAACGTTGTTGCGGATTCTGTTACTGATGTGGTACTTCAGGGTATGGAACTATTTATTCCTTCCTCTGTGGTGCCCATTGGAGGCAAATCTCAGCCATGGTTTGGTCGCTCCTGTAAAATAGCATCATGCTATAAGCAGGAGTGCTACCAAGCCTGGGTTGATGCATCAGCGTCCCGGGATGTAAACACCAGCGCTCTAAAAAAGAAGTATAATTCCGCCTCTAGGTCCTTCAAAAGAGTCATTGCCAAGGCAAAGTCAGAGCACATAGGCAGAATTGGCGAGAAACTAGTTCGCCTTCTTTCTGGAACCCGTGCATTCTGGTCTCTCGCTAAGGCTGTCCAGGGGAATTTCTGTCAGCCATCTCTTCCATCTCTGCACAGGGAGGACGACTCACTGGCCCATACTGCAAAGGAAAAAGCCGATCTTCTAGGCTCTTTCTTTGCGTCTAACTCGACTCTCGATGACGGGGGGAGTACGCCGCCGACCATCCCGCGGTGTGAGTGCTCCATGCCGGAAGTGCAGTTCACACAGCGCTCAGTTCGCAAAGCACTCCTCTCCCTGGACATCCACAAGTCGAGTGGGCCTGACGGAATCCCCCCAATTGTGCTGAGGACGTGTGCTCCAGAGTTGGCACCGGTTTTAACGCGTCTTTTCCGGTACTCCTACTCCCTAGGCGTAGTCCCAAAATCATGGAAGACGGCTTTCGTCCACCCGATCCCTAAAAAAGGCGACCGCTCAGACCCGTCCAACTACCGGCCAATCGCCATCACCTCCTTGTTCTCCAAAACAATGGAGTCCATTGTAAACTGCCAGCTCATGAGGTACCTTGAGGATCGCCAGCTGATTAGTGACCGCCAATACGGTTTTCGCCGTGGTCGGTCAGCTGGTGATCTTCTGGTCTACCTCACTCACAGATGGGCGGAGGCAGTAGAGTTCAAGGGGGAGGCATTGGCCGTTAGTTTGGACATTGCGAAGGCCTTCGATCGGGTTTGGCACAAAGCGCTTCTTTCGAAGCTCCCTTCCTATGGGCTTCCCGAGAAATTGTGCGATTGGATCAACAGCTTTCTTGCAGATCGGAGCATCAAGGTCGTTGTAGACGGTGCAAGCTCCAATTGCAAGCCTATTAATGCTGGTGTTCCACAGGGCTGCGTGCTATCGCCAACGCTGTTTCTTCTGCATATCAATGATATGTTGCATACCCGTAACATTCATTGCTATGCAGATGACAGCACTGGTGATGCTCTTTACACCGGCCGAGCCAATATTTCTCGGGAAAACGTCTCCGAGTGCCGGGACAAACTTGTGTCTGAAGTCGAGTCTTTGCTGAACAGAGTCTCGGATTGGGGACGACTAAATCTAGTCCAGTTTAACCCCCAGAAGACACAAGTTTGCGCGTTAACCGCTAAAAAGAACCCCTTTGTCGTATCCCCTCAGTTTCAAGGCACTCCCCTTGTTGCCTCAGCCAGTATCGGAATCATCGGCGTCGACATATCGAGTGACGTGCAGTTTCGTGGTCACTTGGAAGGGAAGGCCAAATTGGCCTCTAAAAAGCTTGGCGTGCTCAGCAGAGCGGGACAGTATTTCATGCCGGCACACCGCCTGCAACTTTACAAGGCGCAGGTTTGGCCGCACATGGAATACTGTTCCCATCTCTGGGCTGGGGCTCCCCAGTACCAGCTCCTTCCACTTGACCGCATCCAGCGCAGAGCGGCTCGAATCGTCGACGACCGAGTGCTTTCCGATCGGCTCGATTCACTGGCGCTGCGAAGAGATGTTGCATCTCTTTGCGTATTTTATCGCATCTATCACGGGGAGTGCTCTGAGGAATTGTTCGGATTAATCCCAGCCGCCAAATTTCGTGAACGCACTACACGGCAAACGTCCCGATGCCATCCACACCATCTGGATGCTTGGCGGTCCACCACTGTACGTTTCACAAGGAGTTTTCTTCCACGTACAACCTCTCTGTGGAATAGTTTACCACCGGCGATTTTTCCGGACCGATACGACCTGGGGACCTTCAAGAAAAGAGCTTACTCCTTTCTAAAGGGCCGGCAACGCACCCGCAAATCTCCTGGTGTTGCGGTTGATCATGGGCGGCGGTAGTCACATAACATCAGGTGAGCCGCATGCTCGTTTGCCCCCTTTTCCATAAAAAAAAAATAACATACGTAATTAATTTTGTTTTATGATTAAAACCGACAAGAAATACAGTAGTATACAAAGGCAACGTAAATACTTTCATATATGCATTATTCATATCACACATCAGGAGAATAATTGCAGCAAGCATTACAGTTTGGTTAATGACTGCGTATAATAATAAAATATTTGAAATGCAATGTAAAAGGAGAGGAAAATTGAAAGCTGTGAAATAGAGTGTGCGTGCGTAAATATTTTACTGATCGCTCGAGTGTCAGATGGTGGTGGCACTCAAGCGGAACAAAATATCTGTTTGCGCAAGTTTCACCTACAGTAAACAGAGTACGTTTGAAAACGTCATTATAATTACTCATTTTTAATGTCATCCAGGTCCGGATACCGTTGAACTTTACGCATCGTGAAATAAAAAAAAAACCCGTTTACAATTATGTTATAACATACTCTAGACCAGTCAAGGCTAGGCGAGATTTAAAAATAATATCATAATTATAGTGAACCGTGTCAAATTGAACGAACACATGCCTGTCTGTCCGTCCTGACAGTTTTATCGGACTATCTCAGGTGGATGACTGAAATTCGATATTGTTATAAAATACGGTTAGGCAAATACAAACGTGAGGTTAGTCACACAGGCGTGAGGCTCAAAATTTGAATTTAGTTCTGGTGGATGGGGATGGAAATTAAAAGTAAATATTAAAAAAATGTTGTGGTGACATTTTGTCGTTTATCTCTAAAACTATCGCTTAGAAAAAATCACAAAACATTACGAATTCAAATCATGTTGTATAAATTAAAGAAAGTTTATCAGAATTACGTTATTCATAATATAAAAAGATATCCTTTAATACATTTTAAAGGGAAAACACTTAAAATTGCTGCCACCACGATCATCAAAAGGATTGTTCAGAAAAATGTAAATAAAACATTAACATGAAATAGGTATAAAATGAGTCAAAATTATATATATGATTGAAAAATTCCACTAACGATAACAAACTTGATAATTTAGTTGGAGGGTTTCTGACGTCGTGTCACGAAACATTTTTTTGTAAATTTAGCATGTTTTTTGTTTTACAGTCATACCCAGATGAGGCGCACAGTCTGGCCGGTGTGAACATGCACAGATACAGAACGATGAACCGTTACTGGGAGAAGTGTATACGTATGCCGCAAGAAATTTAAAAATAAAATTTAATAACATTTTTAAAATAAGAACTACAGAGTTGTAATTATTTTTATAATGGTATTTTCATCCGAGTTAAGTGTATACTTCCTTGGACAGAATTTTGTCCTTGAGACATTGCTGAATGGCTATAGCACGTTAGGTACTTTCACTTTTCATAGTACCCAATCCAGTTAAGATATAAACTTGTCTGCTGCTATAAAACCACGTTATAACTAATGCGTGTAAATAATTTCGTGACTCGTTACCTACATATTATAGTTCTTGAATAAATTTACATATTTAGTTGTGTTAATTTAATTTTAAATAAATGTTTTTTTTTAAATCTTTGTTTGTTGTTATTTTTATACACCCACATCCTACATAATATTATTTAAGCATGAAGAATTCGCTATGAGGATAAAAATAAAGTGTTACGAATTTGGTAAACAAATCGTAGGTACCTGTGAATAGTCTACATAATATTATAGTCATACACATATGACTAGATAATACAATACTAAGTATGTTTTTTAATCCCGGAATTAAGGAATTTTTGATGAGTAATTCCGGGATTCCGGGGCTATTCTAGGATTGGACTATGTGATTACTAATTGGGCTCAACTGAAAAAAAAACTTATGTAATTCCTTAAAAAATGTTTTTAATATCTTCGCGCAACACAAATCACAATATAGTGAGAAAAAATAGAGAAAACAAAAAAAAAGCGGCCAAGAGCGTGTCGGGCCACGCTCAGTGTAGGGTTCCGTGGTTTCCCGTCCGTCACAATAAGTGTTCCCACTTATGAGTTTAAAGGTGGGTATCCATTATGTTCACGCTCCAGCAGCGCTCCGCGCTCCTGCAACTGCTCCCGGTAGTGGGTACTGTTCTTTTCATCCAAGTTCAAAATGATTTTCCTAGAAAGTCCTTATAAAGTTCTACTTTCAGATTTTTTTTCATATTTTCTATACTTATGGTTCAAAAGTTAGAGGGGGGGGGGGACACATTGTTTTTTACTTTTGGAGCGATTATATCCGAAATTATTGACATTATCAAAAAATGATTCTAGTAAACCCCTATTCATTTTTAAATACCTTTCCAACAATATATCACAAGTTACGATTGAAATTAAAAAAAATCACTTCCCACTTTACATATAGGGGGGCTACCCTAATAAAACATTTTTTCCAATTTTTATTTTACCACTTTGTCGGCGTGATTGATACACATATTGGTACCAAATTTCAGCTTTCTAGTGCTAACGGTCACAGAGATTAAGCGAGGACGGACAGACGGACAGACAGACATGGCGAAACTATAAGGGTTCCTAATTGACTACGGAGCCCTAACTATACTTTTGCAAGGAATCAAAAAGACAACACAAAAAACTATTTACAAGAAGAGGAATATCAAAGCGTCCAATGTTTGACTTCCAAGCCTGCTTCGTAGTTTATTGTCAACATAAGCCGCAGCTGAAACGCTGGCTCAGGTTCTATGCTGGTTGGAGGAATAGACAATGGATACTTTGATGCTGTTTCTAAGTGATATCCACGAACTCCTCCATTTTCAAACAGGCTCATTTCACGTCTAATACTATTTGCCAACTTCGATTAATTATTTGTACTTCAGGATCTGGGGATTTCATACTCTCATCAATTTCCAGCTGTAACGTTTCCTTTAATGTCAATTGGGGTTGGGAGGTTACTGGCCTTAGCTAATTATCTGTTTGTGACCTTTCTTCTTCTTCCATATCATTTCGGCTATTAAGTCTTTTAACAATACTTTTTTTTTTATTCCACAACTATCGCACAACGCCATCTAGTCCCAAGCTAAGCAGAGCTTGTATTATGGGTACTAGACAACTGATAAACATACTTATATATTTCTAAATACATAAATATTTTAGATAAATTACACCCAGACACAGAACAAACGATCGTGCTCATCACACAAACATTTGTCCTGGGTGGGAATCGAACCCACGACCTCCGGCATAGCAGTCAGGATCACTAACCACTAGTCCAACAGGCCTGTCAAATACTCTAATTGCTTCCTCGCTAAAGCCTGTGTAGGAGCTAGAAATAAGTCATACATATAATAACTGATTTTCATAATCTTTTCGTGGGTTTTGTAAATAATTCAACACACCAGTTGAATCATCGATTCGTCGTTGCTTTATAGGTACGTTCCACTAACGATGTTTTCATTTTTTTGCCAAGGGCTGAGTTTTTGCTAGACAGTTGTTTTATAATAAATTTCAAAGCGGCATCAACTATGAATAAATTAGCATCTCGACAGATTGCTTCTACTGTCAATTTAATTGGGGTCAGCACATCAATAATTTTATTTATCAATTCAAAAGCAACATCTAAAGGAATTGGATGATCGAGGTCTTTAAGATCTTTTTGAATGCAGTTTTCGAATCGAAATCGCTTTAGCATTGTTGAAAGACTATTCTACCTGGTTTTACAGTCCAAAAGCAGTTACAGTTCTTTTTCATGTTCAATTTTTGTATATTTTTGCAGTACTATTTCATTTTTCAATGGTGATCTTTTGAAATACATTGTAAAATTGCAGATTTTCTTTATCAGCACATTAATGTTTCATCTTTTGTTAACTCTGGTATGTGTTCTCGCAGTTCTCGATTAGATTAGATTCAGTTCGTTAAGATTTTCGTGTGGCCCGTTGTGGGCGCGGTAAAACATGCCACGCCCCATCCGGACCACAAATTTCTGAATCGTGTTCGTTTTCAGGTTGGCTGCAATGACGTCATTCAGGACGTAGTGTCCTTGCCGACGATGGTCCGTAGAGATAGATTCTTTTGGGCCCGCAATCGCTGCCTCTGTTGATAGCTCAAGAGTGCGTACCAAGCCGGGGCAGCGTATGTTAGCCTCAGTCTTATATATATATATATATATATATATATATATATATATATATATATATATATATATATATATATATAGATAGCTTGAAGAGTCTCAGCTTGGTCTTCACCAGTATTTTCGATGCCAGGGCGGGACTAAGATTCGCCTGTGCCTCTCTGGCATTAAGAACGACGACGACGACGTGCGCGGTCATACGCTGCATCCTGTCGATCCAGCATCCAAGGTAGGTTAGGGCCTTCTCGTACGCGATCTCTCGGCCTCTGAGCGTCAATGGTGATGATGGGTTCCTGAGGCGGTGGATGAGCAGGGCGGTCGTCTTACCAAAATTGTTGGCCATCCTCCACTAGTTCAGCCGTGGTGGTAAGAGCTCCAGTAGATGCTGAATCCTAGCAGCGGCGATGTGGGCTCTTCTGGACGATATGAAGTAGGCGCTATTGTCCGCGTATTGGGACGGCTCTACATCGTCTTACCCACAGGTCCTCCTACCATTCGTGCAGATCTCCTGCCAGGCTAGGGGCCCTCTTACTAGCTAAGTGACGATCTGTACATAGTTTCAATGTAGACTAGTAGAGAGAGCAAAGAGAGAGTAAGTTCGCCCTT
The DNA here is from genome assembly GCA_036936625.1 of Parnassius smintheus behrii. Taxonomy (NCBI): domain Eukaryota; kingdom Metazoa; phylum Arthropoda; class Insecta; order Lepidoptera; family Papilionidae; genus Parnassius; species Parnassius smintheus. The sequence goes on along the minus strand of JAUPFT010000005.1, from coordinate 39,494,547 downwards.
TATATTCCCTTATTATAAGGCGTATAATAAAGATTAAATAAATATATAGTTAGTTGCTGGGCGTTTTCCATTGGCCAACAAACCGGAAACAGTGCTTTCTGTTGCTTGGTGAAATACTAATATTATTTAAATGAAATTAGTTATCAAGGAAGGATACTGCCTAGGTATATGTAAAATGTGGCTGCAAAATCGCGTCAAAATTTTTCCGTAGATAATGTTGCGCAGCTAAGTTGACATCTGGCACTAGGGCCATCTGGTGTCGGGTAACAGAGCGAGGAGAGCTTTCCAGAAAATACATGACTCGTCTTTCAACCAACAGCGCCATCTAGAATCGAACAGAAGAATTAAGCTTTCTGCAAGCCGCACACTCGAATTTTCTGCGCTTGGTCGGTTGGTGCGCGTATTTACTTGAATATTCTGGAATATTCTGGATGTTTTCGTGGAAGAGGCGTATATAAAGGCGCTGCAATACGTGATCGGGGAAGTATTTAGTAAATTTAGGTAATTCTATCGGCAATTTTTATTGTCACGAACCTCAAGCTCGTAACAATAATATAAAAACAATTGATTCGTTTTTATATTACCTACGTAAAATTTTTGCCTGTCTCTCCGTCCGGGCTGGTCTTCAAATGGCTAAGACGGTTGTGGTGAAACTTTACGCACAGACAAAAAGCAATACCAGGAGGGAGGGGCTATATTTTATCCCAAAACTAGAAGTTTTATTTTTAATAATTTGAAAAGTTTAGAAAAATATGGTCTTTGACTATCTTAATATATTACCACTTAATATATTACCCCACATTAACAGATTCTAAGGCGGAGAGGTCCAGGCGGGTATATAAATAATTTTAGTTTTAGCTAAGTACAGGCTGCAGACCGGCCAAAGAGGCCGGTCTGCAGCCTGTACCTAGCATTTCGAGCAGTTGTTGAGACTAGAATCAGTAAAGAGCCATCCTTTTTTGTTCACTCTGTTACTACCTGAACCACAAAATTAAAGGAAATAAATCCAGTGATATTCCTATTAATCTGCTCAACCTATTACTTAAATGTAAATTAATATTTAAACAAGCTAGAGCCCTGAGACTTCGAATTAGTCAGATCTAAAATGTCAGATAAAATGTTTACCAGTGTTCTTTTCATAGAATATCATTTTTACATATCTGAGGAGTTTCATCCCATAAACAGTCCCTATATTCTTTTAACTCCGAGACAATTATATCGTGTTTAAAGTATTTACACAACTCATATTTGCCCTTGATACGTTTATTTATTTATTTCTTTAACAGCGCCGAAGGCAGCTGATATCGTACAACAAAAGTGAAAGGGAGATGAATGATGTTGATTATACAATAGGTTTATATCATAACGGTGGCGCTTTAAACAACGAAACCTTCGCTATGTTATTTAACGTGAAGATCTTATAAAAAATGGTAAAATGAAATATAGTTTAAATTAGTGAGTTTACAAAAGACTATACCTAATCAAAGAGATTTAAGTAGTAACATAAATAGACCGGACATCATCAACAAAATGGTCGCCTGTAACTTTTGTCCTTTAGGTTATATTTCGTATTGGGATTTATGTTATTTTTTTATTATGTGCGAGCAGCTATGCAGGTCTAAGAAAAGAGACCAGTATCACTGCGACCTAAAAGATCTATTGTGATCGCTGCTATGACTATAGTTCACTGCTAAGCCATACGTCTACAATGAATAGAAGGAGTTGCTTAGCCGTGAGCAATTTCACTTATTCTGGGCGGAGTACATAGTTTCCCAGATGAGTGTTACGTTTGCGCATTAATGGTCCGCAATCAGTTAGGATGTGCAGAGGCGTTTCTTCCGTCATGGAACAGAACCGACAAATCCTTGAGTTGCTTAGTCCCAGGATGGACATGTGCGTTTTAAGACAACAGTGTCCAGTTAGGGCTCTTGCCAGATTGCGCAATTTATTTTTACGTAATCCCAGGGCTTCTGAAGCAAATTTACGATCGCCCGGATCTTAATCCGGCAGGCTTAAAACATTCTAAAACCTTAGTTTTAGAATATTTTAAGCCTGGTGTGTCAGACCAGATCTTAAGTGATTTATTGTGATAAAGAGTTTCAAGGATCAATCGGGCTAGGCTTCTTCCACAAAATGGCTCAGGTCCAAATTGTGTGCATTTTGAGCCCTCCCGTGCAAGTTTGGTGGCAATTCGTTGCCCCGCGTGACCCGGAACCCATCTTAAAACGACCTTGTTGGTACTTTCCAGGGCGTTTAAACGGTTCACGCAGTCTCCAACTAGCTTCGAGTTCACTAAGTTTGACCTCAGTGCTAGCAGTGCTGCTTGACTATCAGAGTTTATATAAATTATATGGTTGACGTAGTGTTTTTGCAGATTGATTTCCGCACACTGAAGTATGGCGAAAATTTCTGCCTGGAAGATGGACTATCTACCCAAATTCATACTAAGTTTGAATTTGGGGCGTTCCCCGTATATTCCAAAGTCTACATCGAGGCCCATTTTAGACACATCGGTATACCAAATGAGGCTACCGACCTCACAGATATCCCGGCCATTTAGCCAGTCGTCTTTGGAGGGTAATTCTGCTATATACCTTTTATCAAAAGTGTGTAGTGGACGCAGGATATCTGAGATCATGCATAAGACCGGTGTTTCCTTAATTGAGCCGAGCATGGATCTCAATCTGTAGGAGAGTAAGCTCAGACCGCCCTGGGCGTTAGTCTTATACAAACTAGTCCTTGTCTCCTTGTCTAAAGACTTAGATAAAGAACAAGGGGCGTTAGGCATAGAACTGCATTAAGAGCCGCTCCAGACGATCATCGCATAGCTCCAGTTGCCATTAAGCAGGCAGTCCTTTGTAGACTATTTAGTCTGACGGCAGTCGTCTTTTGGTTGGCCTTGTTACACCAGACAATAGAGGCGTAGGTGAGAATCGGACTCACTATGCTGATGTACAGACAGACCAAGCCCCAGTTGTTCCCGACCAAATGACTGCACGTACCTAAAGCAATTTTTGCCATACGGCATACGTTGGAACTCCCACGTTTGTTTTTGGTCAATTGCTATGTCAAAGTATTTAAATTCAGTGGAAAATGGTGCTTCTTTACCATTAAGTTTTGGTTGAACTAATTTGTTCAACCGTCTCTTTTTTGTAAAGGTAGTACTATTATTTATCCTATGGTAAAGGGTATTATAACAGTTTTATCAGTATTAACTAATAGACTGTTATCCCTACACCAGTTATTTATGGTGTTTAGGGCTCTTTGTATATGTATGATTGATGATCAAGTACTTTGACAAAAGTCCCTCGTAATGATCACAAGGTCATCACCATAACCCAGTGTGTCAATGCAAAGGTCTGTCATTTTGTACAATAGTTGGTCAACCGCAAGAGTCCAAACAAGGGGGGGGGGGTTGAAGCGACAGTAGCCTAATAGCAGGGCGCGGACCGCGAACTCAAAAAAGGTCGTGGGTTCGAATCCGCTATTCGACTACTGGCGTGAACCACTCGTAACACAAGCAATTTAAGCTTACCACCAGTGGTTAACGGGGGAATATTAGGAATGTTTATAGCATTGTTAATATTCTTTAAAAAAAAACACCTCCTTGTGGGCAGCCACTTGTAGTTGCAACCTCAATCGAAGTTTGAAACAGCGCTATTTTTGGTTTTGAGGTTAACATTTTTATTTTGCTTGTCAGCTTTGTTGCCAGTGCTTTTTCGACCCTGTCAATGACCTGTCAGGGCTGTTTCCGTAGATTTGCCTCTGCGGTAAGCATGCTGGTTATAATGTATGGGCTTCGTAGCTAGAGCTACATCCCTTATATATCTATCTATAACTTTTTCCAATGTCTTAAGGAGAAAGGAAGATAGGCTTATAGGTCTAAAGGACTTTGGTAAAGCGTAGTCCTTTCTACCAGCCTTAGTATGAATAGAACCTTGACAATTGTCCATCGTTCTGGAATATATCCCCATGCAAAACTTGCTCTGAAGATTTTCACCAGATAAGGAAGAAGGATGATACCTCTTTGTAGTTGGATGGGAATTATTTCATCCTCCCCGCTTGTTTTAAATGGTTTAAAGAAGTTAACAGCCCACTGCACCAGGTTTGGCCTTATTATCTTTGCAGCCCTACACCAGTCCTCATTACAAGGCCTTCGTAGGGCTCTGAATGAAATTAAGGCTGAAGTCTTGTGTGACCCTGAGAAATGGGTTGACGCTAGTAACTCCAATGTTTCTGTTTCACTATTAGTTAAGTTACCATCCGGCTTTTTAAGAAACCCGACCTGATTAGGTTTAGCTTTCGATAGCATTTTGTGTAGTCTTGCACTGCGAGGCAAAGAGTCAACTTCCTCACATAGCTTCCTCCACGATGCTCCTAATTTCTTTATTATATTCGGTTAGGGGTGCACTATAAATACCCCACTCTATGGTTTTCTTAACCCTATTAAATAGTTTCCTGGTCTTTTCACTAAGTTCTTTTAGCTTATAATTCCACCAAGAAACTTTTCGTTTTGAGGTTTTGGTTTTGACGGGACAACTGTCCTCGAATTCTTCACGGATACCTACGGTTACTGTCTCCGTCGCTAACTCCAGACCTTCAATTGTTTTGATACTTTTAGTAAATGTTTCCAAATTCCTCCTTAGGCTATCTCTGTAGATATCCCAGGAGGCCGCTTTTGGATACCTAAAAGTAACAATTTTATAGGTTGGTGATGCTCTAATCACAAAATTAATGTGCTTGTGATCAGAAATCGAGTTTTCGCTACTAACATGCCAGTCAATTATCCGCCTGGACATGTTTTTGGTAGCAAAGTTTATGTCTAACACTTCTTGCCTAGTACGCGTTACAAAGATTGGTGTACAACCTAAGTTTAGGCTTACCAGGCGGTTGGAGATGAAAAAAAATAGAGTAAGTCATTTCTTTCGTTGATATTGGTGCTTCTCCAGGCTATGTGGTGAGCATTAGTATCACAACCCACCACAAGTTCGGCGTTGTGTTTTCGGGCGAACTCTGCCACTTGCTCTAACTCGATGGTAGAATTTGCGTTCTCTCCGGGATGATAGGCTATACAAATGATTACTCTGGCCCCTGTGCATCGCTTGAGATTTATGGAGGCTGTAACCAGGTCATCATTGCAGTACTCTGGAAAAGCTAAAAGTTCAATATTTTTATTATAAATTATACAAGCTCTGGGTCTACTGCCTTTAGTAATAACAAGAATCATACTGGCAGCCACCAATCCCGAAACTTGACCGTTGGCCACCCAAGGCTCTTGTATAAGGGCGAGGTCAATGTTGTCCTCTGCAAAGCAAACCTCCAACACGGCAGAAGCAGCTGCTGCATGATAAAGATTTGCCTGGGGGACCCTCGTCTTACCCCTAGGTTTAGCCATATATATGAGGCATACGCTCGACTGTGGCCGGCTTCACTAGTTCACTGTGACGTAGGTGCGTGACCCGAAGCTTGTTGTCATGCAAAACTTGCTTGACGTGGTGGAACTCGGCAGCCAGGTGTTTACTGTCACAGATCCCTCGTGTTCTTTGAAATAAAGATTTACCTATACTGTGTATAGAAAAAAGACCCATACAGATAGATATGTAAGCGGTGATTCTCACCACCATCCTTCACAGTTAGCTACCGTGGGTAAATCTTTGTTTCAGAGAGCACGAGGGATCTGTGACAGTAAACACTTGGCTGCCGAGCTCCACCACGTCAAGCAACACTGACCTGACCACATGGTACTTCTTTATCCCTCATTTAGGGGGTTTAGGAGGTTCATTATGATATCGTGGCCTGTAGTATAATGTTAAAAAAACGCAGATGATGGTGTTAAGCTCAGGCTAGAAGCCCGGAAGAGATTCCGATTGTGTTTCTAGACGGTATATCTATTGAAAGAGTGGATTTGTTCAGGTACTTGGAGCATATTCTGACTGGGGACTTGTGTGATAACCTCAATATAGAACGTGAATGGAGGGCTCTGGCAGTTCAGTGTAGTTAATATGCTCGCATCCCGGTTTGCGCGGCATAGTCCTGAATAAATCATAAGGTATCATTTTTGTAAATCAAATTCCCCTTCACCCTTTCAAGCTATGTAGTAAGATACTAAGTACTTTGTAGTTAATTACTAAGTAGTAACTAATAAAATTATATCAGTGATATCCTTTATAGCATTGGGTGAAAAACGAGCACACAGTTCACCTGATGGTATGTGGATACTTTGGCCCATAGACATCCACATTTATCCTCAACTAAGGACCAAAATGCAAATGCGTTAACATTCCTGAGGATAAAGATGGAATGCCTCGATTCCAGTAAAAAGGGTCTCCGTTTCTCTAAACTCACTATACGAAACACAACAGCATTACGCTGCTATTTTACGCTAATATTGTGTGAGAGCGTGGTCCTGCCCCGGTCTAGCCGACTCATTCGTGCTACAAATATAACATAGTTGCAGCGTGGCTTCACCACCTATTTATTATAAATGATTCAATTCTTGAGTTCTTATCAAATTTTTCTGTCAAAAGGCCTTCAAACTGATTTTTAACTATAATAATACTACACATCGCGTAGTGGCGGCGTATAAAAATTAACTACTCCCTAATATCCCGTGTCGTACGAGACGATAGAGGAGAAGAAATGAATCAGGCAAGGCTGAGCCTGTTTAGCATGCATAGCATATTGTCAATGCGTCTACAACAAAAGTGTACGTAGCAGTATTAGAATGTATGTAATGTACTTCAGACCGAATTTCTGTCATGGCGGCCAGCCTCAATGGAGACTAGCCATCTGCGCAATACAGGATTATAGTGCCCAAGTGTATGCACAGGCACATGTGCAATCTCTTTTTCCTCACTCTCATAATTCATATCATTTATTAGATCTTGGTCCCGCACCCGCGGTTCTGAGAACCTGATCCTCATGTTATGCTACGAGTGCCCTGAGAATTCCATACTAAAATATTGGCGTGGCGTGCATCGCGATGGTATGTAATCATAAATATAAAATATATATACGAACTGTAAATATAAAATATATATAATAAATACGAGCCCTCTTTTTGGGGGGCAATTTTAATATTAACTTGTAATTTTAGTTTAATTTTCTTTTATAAATAAAAGTAAAACAAAATAAAAACACAATAAATAAGTTGTATTTTTATTTTGTTTTCTAAATTTATTTATATTTGCGGTTTACAATGTGCCAAAAAAGTCTGAAATAAATGACTATAAGATGCCTTAGATATAAAGCGCGTAGGTATGGTCTACTAGCGCATAAAAATCAAGAATCAAACGTTTTGTCGCATGAAATCGTATCTAACAATCATATTGAACATATAAGTGTTTAAAAACACATTGCTAAAAAGATAAATGATTGTTGAACTTATTTTTAATTGCTATTTTTACATTAAAAAAGTGGTTTTAGTGGCTTATGGTGTCAATTTATCAAGTCCGCATGGCTGGGTAAACACGATAACTTTTGAAAACATCAATTGTTCAACTCAATCTATTTTTTAATCTCTTCATCTATCATGTGGGAATCCACGGGATGTAAATGGCTGTTTAATTTTATTTTGTGTAGTTATAATAATTTTTTTCGGCTGAGAAATTCCGAAATTTTGGATGTTCCGGCAGCCTTGTAATAAAATATTTTACAGAATACAGATCCACTTTGACTCTCTGTTAGCCTACTTTAAGCGGCGGGCTCGGCCGCCGTCTTTTTTTTGTTTGTGTAAAGCGGCTCGTGATGAAAAATATTGATCGCTGTAGAAATACAAAATATTCCAAAAACTAAATTTGATACATACTTGACCAAGATATAAGATATTATAACATATTTTTATAATTACATATTTTCATTACAATATATTACAAAGCTAAAAGTACTTTCTCTCTCTGTTGTCTTGGACTTTGCAGCGTGACCTGAGTGAATGCTAAATTAAAATACTGGTTAGATATGACTGGATGAAAAACTTTTTGAAAACGAAGTAGATGAGAAAAAGAAATTATTAACGAGTCAGATAAAAAAGACCAGTTTTAACGATAATGCCTTTTTATTTTTTTTAAAACGTTAACCGCACACTAGGATTTTCTTCTGTATTGTGGAGGCAGTTTACATACATAAATTGCACAAGCAAAATCCAAACATCTTGACCCGGAACAATTACTTGTAGGCCATATAAAGACTAGTTCCGTGCAATTATTAAGCTACTGCACCACCGAGCCGTCAATGCCTTCATGCCTGAGTAGAAATATGTACCCAAAAATTTAAGTAATATTAATTTGATTTCCGATCGTTTTAAAATAATTCTGTTAAATTTTTTTTCAATTAACAATAATACATTTCTTTAATATTATCTTTCTCAATATTAATAACATAGTAAAATTAAAAAAAATATTTTCTATTGTTGATTAAGATTTTTTTTCTATATTTTTTCACGATCATATGAGTCGTGCACTTTGATATTCCAAACTTTTTTATTGACGTTTGACAAAAAATTATCGGAAAATTAGAAGTAATAGTACGTAGTACTATAATTTATTCTGTGGTATTAATTACAAGGTTATTTGTGAAAACTTGTGGGTATTTAAAATACTTTTAAAAATTGAAGTAGGTAACATAAGCATTTGGATATACTAATAGATTCGTTATTATTAACACTTCCTGTGTTGCCTATCCTAAGTGTAGTCACGGTAATATTATATAGATAATATTACCGTGGTGTAGTCGACCAGATATCCTTATTATTGTTATTGAGACATTCTAATAAAGTTCTCAAGGGCGACAGTACCTCTGTGTGTTTAATTTTTAATCGCGGATGGAGGTTGGTTTTTTATATGGGCCATGGCATTTACATACCATCAAGCATCAAGTGCCTTAAAAGTAAAAGTGAAATCATAAATCTTTTAGATAAAAATAACTGGAGGCTAATATTATGATGAAGCAAGTTATAATAAATTTAAACTTATTTTGTAACGAAGTTTGCATACGGTCTACTTAACATAGTTGGTAATGATGTGGTGAATAAAGTGTTAGGTGCTCATACGAGCTTGATGATTTAATCCACAGCCTTGTCCTTATTTTGTCACAAAGTAGGTAATATTTAAAAACAGAAATACTCTTATCTGGTACATGACATTTTTATGACAATTCATCGAACACATTCGAAAGGAATTGTATAACATAAGCTCACATAACTGCGGGTGCCAGTCGTTGGCACAAATTACGTCACTGTAACCACTTCACGGATCAACTGCGTGCAAGCAACCGAACGTTTTGCAAGTCATCTTTGTTTCACTACAGCTTATAAAAATACCTCCGGTGAACATAGGCCTCCCTTATTGATTGCCTCATAGCGGGTAAATTTGCCACAGTTGCCACGCTTGGCGGAGGGATTAGCAACTGCAATTTTTATTATTTTGAGCTGTTATTATCAGGGATATCTCCCTGATCAGTACAGCTACAGGTATAGCTTCAGATCAGATCTGATTCATTTGATCTCCCATATCGCCTCTTACGACAGCCATGGGATAGGTATTATGGGATAGTGAATTCTCCTCTTTTCACTTCATCTGAGAAATTCTCACATGCCGCCATCACGCGACGTGTAATACCTAGGTACCTATTATTTAAAAATCAATTTCAAGGTCTTTAGGCAGAGAGCTTTAACGAATTTAACATTTATAATAAATATCACGTCTTATTTTATTAGTAACTTGTTAGTAATTTAAATACAGGAAATTTGATCACTTGTCCACTTGTCACCAGGAAGGGGAATTTGATTTACAAAAATGTTATTATTTATTAGTCTGACTTTTCAACATTTAAAAAGGGTTTGGGTAAAGTTTCAAAAAATTACAGCATAAAATAATATTATTTACGAAAATCTTCAATGGTGGTATTGTTACACGAGGTAGTGTACACGAAGTAGAGTAAAAATATAATGATTTCTTATATTTACGCGAACACTACACATGATTAAAACTACTTTTACGGATTTTATCGCGTTTATTTTTAATTTTTATTTTTAATTCCCGACGTTTCGGGCGCTTTCCAGCACCCATGGTCACGGGGGACTGAGATGACTGACGTCCCGATGTCATTGTTAAACCCGGAGTACCTTCAGCTTTTTTAATTATTGTTTATGGTCTGTATTGGTGAAGGTGGTATTGGTGAAGGTACTCCGGGTTTAACAATGACATCGGGACGTCAGTCATCTCAGTCCCCCGTGACCATGGGTGCTGTAAAGCGCCCGAAACGTCGGGAATTAAAAATAAAAAGTAAAAATAAACGCGATAAAATCCGTAAAAGTAGTTTTAATCAAGAGTAAAAATATCTTAATTTTTTTCGAGGTTCCAATGAAAAAGTGAAGGTTGTTTACTAACCTAACTGTTATGTGTAGAACTCTTTAGGACTTGTACAAAATTGGAGCACACCTAAGCGCCAACATTAAAAAAATGTATTTAATCTGTTACACGGTAAAATTGAATAATTGTAATTTACAGAAACACGAGCATCTTGCACAGAAAAAAAACCGTTCCTGTGGCGTTAAGAGGACAATGAGGAGACGAGTTTCCCTCTGGTGGTGAGGCCACCAATGGATAGTCTAGCACTGGTGGCTGGCGGGTTTGCGGATGTGTGCGAATGTTTTCCAAATATAGAATATTGTGGATAGAGTTTGAGACGGCGCGTAACCTCTCCTTATCGCCGCGAGGCAAAGTATACGTAGGCAATATCCCATGAAAAAATAGTTACCTGTAGCTTATTTTAAGGTCATCAATAGCTAAATGCTATGCTACTAGCATCACACACACATCACGTTTATTGAAAAGATAGGGTGGAGTGAATAAAATCTTGCTTCTGAAAATATACAGAATGGGTCCCAAATATATGCAATAAATGAAACCATATACTTGTTATCGCCTTTGCTGACGATATACAAAAAATGAACGTAATCGGTCCAGTAATTAGGTCAAAAAGTAGAGTTTTAATTTTAAGCAAATTTGAACACTCTATAGAATTGGGTCACTAAGTCAATGATTCAATGAACTTGAATGAATCCTTGAACATTAAAAAGCGACGTTGCCACGCAGTGCAAACTATTGGTATTGCGACGTATCGACAGCGGTGTCTTTTGTCGGCGTGCCACCCGCGTGCAACGTTGTCACTCTTCCAAGGGGTCAAGGTACGTTGTCTAAACAGAGTGTTCACTTTTACCGAACTTATTTTAATATTTATTTTGTTTGAAAATTTCACTTTTTTATTTTACGGGTTTTAATTTAATATTTAATTTTTCTACACTTCTACGGACTAGTATTACTTGTGGTTTCATTTATTGCATATATGTGGGACCCATTCTGAATATAAGTATAAGAAAGTTTAAGTACTTGGGAAGCGTAATAACATCTAAATGTGACCTTGAAGCTGAAATTAACGGAAGAATCGGTGCTGCATCAGCTGCTTTCGGAAAATTGAGATCCAAGGTTTTCCGTTCACATGATCTCAGGTTACCCACTAAGATAGCAGTCTATAGGGCGGTTGTTTTGCCAAACCTTTTATATTCCTCTGGTTCTTGGTGTTTGTATCGGAGGCACATACGAATTCTGGATAGATTCCATATTCAATGTCTCCGTAATATCATGGGTATACGTTGGCCTGACCGTGTCAGCAACACGGAAGTCCTACGCCGAGCTAACATCTGTGGCATGGAGGCACTCCTGATGCAACGGCATCTGCGTTGGTGTGGTCATGTGTTTCGGATGGCTGATAATAGAGTGGCAAAACGCGTCATATACTCTGAGCTTCAAGAAGGCAAGCGCAAACAAAGCGGGCAGCTCCTAAGATATATGGATGTATTAAAGAGGCACATGAAAAAATGCAACATCGAGCTCTCCTCTTGGGAGTATCTAGCTAAAGACTGGCAAAAATGGAAGCGATTTGTGAGACAAAACATTAACACCTTCGAAGCCATACGTGTACAAGATCTAAATTCTAAACGAGAGGAACTTAAAGCCTGAACACCTGCGGCTATACAATATAATTACTGTGACGGTGTTCTCATCTGCTCTAAGTGTGCTCGCACTTTTCTTGCTAAGATCGGCTATGCTAGTTACTTGCGAGCACACGAACGGGCGGAGCAGTAAAACTTATATATAGGAGTGGAAAACGGTCACTGTAGCCGAAAGCGGCTAGGGGGATTATATAAGAATGATTTGGTAGGGTATGACTGTCAATTACGTTCCAGTTGTTCTTTGCGTAGTATTCCTGAGAACACGTTTTTACCTAGGTAAGATTTAATTTATATGTCAATTTTAAAAGGAAAGAAAGAAAATAATTAATCCAAAACTATCCTCTAATACACAGAAAATACTTCAATTTTATTGGCGAGTATTTATGTAAGGATACATCATCATCTTCAAGACAAACATGAAAGTAAGTTTGCGTGACATGGTGCAGGAAAGAAATTTTAAAATACGAAAAGCGAAAAGGTTGCGAAAATGAGGACTAGCTTTACAAACCGCCAGAACACATGTTGCCTAAGTAGGTAAAAAATATTTTCTATTCATAGAAAAAGTCAAAGTAAGTAACAGCATCATCAGTCAGTCAGTCATCAGTCCCCTCATATCATAGAGGGTTACGGTTGTAGGGCAGGAATTAGTTCACCACAAACTTCAATGCGTGTTTGCACATGTTTTCATAGGTGCAGATTTCTTCACGTTGTTATTTTTCACTGCCCTGTACCACATAAGGCAGCATTTAAAATTCCAATTAACAAAGGTCATTGGTTATGTTTGTTATTTTCATTGTTTTATTTACTCATATTCTAATAACTGTTCCTAGAGCGTCAATGTTATGTGTATTTAGTTTATATTGTTTTAATAAATAGTTATTTTTTTCTCATGGCTAACATTACTTCAAGTAAATATATTTATGAAGCAATAATTAATGATTTTAACTTTTATCGGCGTTTGAACTGAACGTCTTGTAACTACTACTTCAAATAAAACTTGTAGCCGTGCGTTTTTTTTTTAGTTTTAACATACGAATATTATGTAAACATTTTATGATAATTTAGATAAGAATATTAATTTATTGTTAATTACAGTCAGATCACTTAAACGTTGCGTGGAATTGATTATTTTTATTTCTTAGAATAAATACGTTTACCTACATAGGTACGTTTTAGAGTACGTTTGTTTTCTTCTCATTTAAGTGACTTTTTGTCTTTTTTAGAATAACTCTTAAATAAATAAAACTCTTGTTGTTGACATTTTTCTCCTAATTTTAACTTCCATGTCATTTGACCTGGCTGTTGAGAGAGTACCTGGATTCTGGATGCCAAGAACTCGTTTTCGTATTACTACAATACTTCGTTCGTAGCGAGTTGTCTAGATATCGCTAGTGGCGTATGCGCATTTTATGATTTTACTCTGTGGCAGTGAGTGTTCGCGCGGCTTACGGACTGCCTGTGTGTCGGATTGCAGCGCCTGTTTGCGCCGATTTCTACGTGCTGTGCGCGGTGTGCGATGCCATCTGATTGAACCGTTTAACTCTCATTGAAGAGAGCGAGCCCTCGTCCTGCGACACATTTAAAGCTAATTCACATAATATGGTAAGTGATATTACGCCGAGATGGCCATATATTCTCATATAATATGAATTAAAAATAACGCACAAAAACAATGTGAAATCTTTTTGCTTATTTAAATTTTAACGCGCTGTGGCAGCAAAAATACAGATTTAATTACTCTTTTTTGTCATCTTTTTCCAGTTTTGTAATTAGATTTCGAATTATCAAGTTACTTATAATTAAAAAACAAAGAATACTTCTTAGAGATGTTAAAAATTAATTAGTTAACATCCGCGTATTGAAACAAAATGATGTGTATTATCTAGTTTGAAGAGTATCTCCTGCCCTTCCTCAATTGCGTGCACTATCCCTGTCACCACTAATCCCAGCACCACCACTCTAAACACCACTACACTGGGAAAGACACATCATCGTCGATAATACAACACGTGCTTCGCTTTTACACGAGGCATCCTCAAGTGGAGTAGACTCTGCGGTGGCTAACCGCTAAGTTTTACTCAAAAGCTCCAGGAAAGCAGTTAATTGGTGTAAATACTAAAAGCACTGATCTCTGAATCAGTTTAAACATCCTTGGACCTTGAAAACGGGGCAGACCAAAAATAAATTGGATGCATGAGGTCAACAAAGATAGCTAGCTAGCAGCTGCAAGTTCATTGAAAACAATGCGTTGGAAAGAGCAATGTGAATTCGAAAAATCCGAAAAGCGGTCTTCACCACTACGTAGGAATACTTAATTGCGTAGGCGAGGGAGGCAGAGAGAAAATATCAAAACAACAGACTTTTTGATAACCAAATAACATTTAGTTTATTTAATCAGACTCAATTATAATTATAACCATATGGCTCTATAATTCGGGTTAGATTTCATCAATATCATATCCATAAAAACTGTTTTTTAAAAATGCTTTTGAAAACAACAACAAAATTAAAATATTTTGAATATGGTGGTTTGGTGGTGCTCATTGGCTTTTATCACTCAAGTGAGGTTTTAAGTGCGCTTTATAAGGACAATGAAATGTAAAAAATAAAATTTTTTTACGTGGTAGAGCCATGCTGCAGTTATATTAGTAGTATAGTTGTAGCACGAATGGGTCGGCTCGACCGGGGAAGGACCACGCTCTCACAGAATACCAGCGTGAAATAGTAGCTTAATGCTGCTGTATTTCGTATGGTGAGTGTAGAGAACCGGAGACCCTTTTTACTGAAAACGAGGAATTTCATCTTAGTCCTCATGGGTGACAACGCATCTGCATTTTGATTCGTAATCGAGGATAGATGTAGATGTCTGTGGGCCGCAGCAACCACTTACCATCAGGTGGACTGTGTGCTCGTTTGTCACCCTATCCTATAAAAAAAAAAATAAAAGTAAACCCCTATTCATTTTTAAATACCTTTCCAACGATATATCACACGTTAGGGTTGTAATTAAAAAAATCACTTCCCACTTTACATATAGGGGGGCTACCCTATTAAAACATTTTTTTCCAATTTTTATTTTACCACTTTGTCGGCGCGATTGATACACATATTGGTACCAAATTTCAGCTTTCTAGTGCTAACGGTCACAGAGATTAAGCGAGGACGGACAGACGGACAAACAGACATGGCGAAACTATAAGGGTTCCTAGTTGACTACGGAACCCTAAAAAGGCCATTTATTTAAGAATACAATATTTTTGTTTGCATTATGCTATGTATTTTAGGATTTTGTTGCCATATAAAGAAAACCTTATAATATCGTTCTGTTTTAAAATGCCACGTCTTATGTAGTTATTTACTCATTATGTTAAACATGTGTACATATGTCAAACAACTAAACATATTGGTAATAAAAACAGGTTTTAAGTGCGTGAGTAAACAATGTTAGATTCTCACAGTCACTTATTTAACTATTAGTTAACTTTCTATATATCTTCTACCTTTCTAATCTTAAAATCCTGGGTATGATAATCCGTCAATACACATTGGATTTTTTTAATTATAGATAATAGTAATAATCATCATCACCGTCATCGTCGTCAAAGTCCACTGCTAAACAACCGCCGCCGTATTCCTTATAAGGATCTCAAAGAAAGATTGCTTTCTAGGGAGAATATTTTCCATTATTGCCACAGTTTTTATTATTATGCAGTTTTTATTATTATTTTGAATTGTCATCAGAAAGATGTTGCCACCAATCTCCTGTTCGGTCTTACTTTGTTGCCTCTTTACAACACGCAGGATATCTCAGGATATATAGATTAATCATATGAAGTAGTAACTATACTACGTTGTTTTACTTTTTAGCAAGGTATTTTAAAGACTTTATACCATATTATAGTACCTAAAAGTCTTTTACGTGGTAGAGCCATGCTGCAGCTATATTACTGGTACAGTTGTAGCACGAATGGGTTGGCTCGACAGGGGAAGGACGAGCTCTCACAGAATACCAGTGTAAAATAGCAGCTTAATACTGCTGTGTTCGTATGGTAAGTGTAGAGAACCGGAGACCCTTTTTACTGGAAACGACACGCACAACAACAGCACATCTTTTTTTTTCGTAATCGAGGGTAGATGTGGATATATATGGGTCACAGTAATCACTAAACATCAGGACTGTGCGCTCGTTGGTTACCTTTATCCTATAAAAAAGTAGTAAAAGTAATATTTGAAACATCAATTTTTAAATTAGCCTGCAATATTTCTCATCTTTTTAAAAATATAACACTTTCGATATAAAATATAGTAAATTCTATAGCAATATTAACTTTAGAAAATATTATCATAATGTGCACTGTGAAACACTTGCATGACTGAAAATAGACTTGACCAACTTTTAGTATGTTCCGAGAGGATTCATTAATGACCGTGAAAGTGAATCATGTAAAAGTATTTAATAACTTTATTATTTCATTGCACATAATATTATGTTAACTGCAATGTCCTTAATACATTGCTTCTCTTTCAGACGCGTACTTTTGTAACGCTGGTCTCGTTGACATTGATGTGTTGCCTCACCGAATCTTCATTTTTCGCACCGATTGTTCAAAAACCGTTCACTTTAGAAGAAATAGTGCCTTTACAAGCAGATTTCTACCCAGAGCGAGTTCAAATAGAGTGGATCTCAGGTAAATATTTAGTCCGCTACGCTTACTTATTAATTATTAGTTCATTGTAAATATGTTAAGTCGAAATTTATTTAAAGTATTTATTTGTTATGCTATCTTGGTATTCGCATTTAGATGCCGACGCTTGCTGGTGTAATGTAGCATGATAAACATTTTTACCGACTTCAAAAAGTATGAGTTATTCAATTCGTCTATCTGTTTTTTTATGTGTTAACCTCAGAAATATTTTGTGGATAAACCGATTTTGATGATTCTTTGAAAGCTTATCTTTTCAAGGTTCTGGTACTGCTCGTATAGTTCCGTATAAATTTGATCAAGATCTGACCAGTAGTTTTTGAGTTATCCTTAAATAAAGCGTTTTTAATTGACTTCGAATACATTGACTCAGTCGTATTGAAGTCGATTGTACAACATTTTTAATTTTACGACTTGTTATTTACCTAAATTTTTAACTTACAATATTTTGTGTAGACCAGAGTACCTTGGCTAATAGACCACGGCTCCTGGGTATACACGGTAATGGCAATACGGTACAAGAAATATTTTTAGTTGTATTTTTTTTTATATAGGATAGGGTGACAAACGAGCACACAGTCCACCTGATGGTAAGTGGTTGCTGTAGCCCATAGACATCTACATCTATCCTCGATTACGAATCAAAATGCAGATGCGTTGTCACCCGTGAGGACTAAGATGGAATGCCTCGTTTCCAGTAAAAAGGGTCTCCGGTTCTCTACACTCACCATACGAAATACAGTAGCATTAAGCTACTATTTCACGCTGGTATTCTGTGAGAGCGTGGTCCCTCCCCGGTCGAGCCGACCCATGTGAGCTACAACTATACTTCTAATATAACTGCAGCATGGCTCTACCACGTAGATGTGATGTGATGCGATGTTAAATAGGGTATGCTAGCCTATTTAACATCGCATAAGCGTCGCATTAAGGGTTACCAAAAGTTTTTATTTCAAATATAGAATTTTCGTGACTGTTACATGTAAAAATACAGTAGCTAGGAAATATGTATGTTCCAACAGAGTGGCGATCGGGTAAGACATGTAAGAAGTCAATGGATGTCAGTGGCATTCCTTGATCAGACCTATTTTCAGAGGATTGAGAAAAGTTTTAAAGATGATAATGACTAATATAATGATAGTGATAATGATAATGAAAAATGATGTTTCAAATCCGTATTTTATTTGTTAAAGGAGTCTATACGTGGTAGAGCCATGCTGCAGTTATATTAGAAGTATAATTGTAGCACGAATGGGTCAGCTCGACTGGGGAAGGAACACGCTATCACAGAATACCACCGTAAAATAGTAGCTTAATGCTGCTGTGTTTCGTATGGTGAGTGTTGAGAACCGGAGACCCTTTTTTCTGGAAACAAGGCATTCCATCTTCGTCCTCATGGGTGACAACGCATCTGCATTTTAATTCGTAATCGAGAATAGATGTAGATGTCTATGGACCACAGCAACCACTTACCGTCAGGTTGACTGTGTGCTCGTTTGTAATCCTATCCTATATATAAAAAAAAAGTTTACTTCACTATGTTTTTCTTCGCTAAGAATTACGTGGTAAATCAGCATTTAAAATTTCGCTTAACAATTTCGAACCGAACCCAACCCAGGATGCTCGTGTACTCTAAATTAATAAATATGCAGCAGCCGGCTTTCACCTGAGCTACCACTGTTCCATATCCCAGTTAATGTGTACATAAAATAGAAATAATTAATGCATACGACGCCATTTTGCGTATTGAGCCGCACGTGCCTTCGATGTAATGTAACGGTTCCTTATTATAAAAGGTTGCATGTGGGTTTTAAATGACCTGCAACGGAATATATTTTGTTGATCCGTTATAAGGACGATGAGTGTATTTTATAAGCCTAAATCTTCTTTTTTTACTGAGGTGAAGCTTACCTTTGGTTACGATTCAAAATTTTAAATACCTATTATTAAAACTCAAGGTGTAAAATAAAAATACATGACAGAAACCCTACTGTCTATCTTCCTCTTAAAATTTTCTAAAAGAATTACATCTTCCGTTTGAGTTGAAGTTGTAGTAACGACAGTTGCAAAATGTTTTTTTTTAATAGAATAAGGGTGACAAACGATCACACAGTCCACCTGATGGTAAGTGGATGCTGTAGCCCATAGACATCTACATTTATCTCTGCTTAAGTATCAAAACGCAGACGCGTTGTCACCCCTGAGGACTACGATGGAATACTTCGTTTCCAGTAAAAAAAGGGTCTCCGGGTCACTACACTCACCACAAAAAATACAGCAGTATTCAGCTGCTGTTTTACGCTGGTATCCTGCGAGAGCACGGTTCTTCCCCCATCTAGCCGACCAATTTGTGCCGCAACCACAATACAGTTGCAGCGTGGCTCCACCACGTACAAAAATAACGTCAATCCAATTAAGATTTAATTCAATTCAAGTTAGCCAACTGCCGCTTTTAACATAAATTGTCAATGGTGACATCTTTTAAGCCGTACATTTATATAAATATTTTTTCGGGTAGATGCAGTTTGGTAGGAATAACTTTGTAAAACTCGTGTAATGGCGGTGTAAGAATATAGACTACCCCATGTCTTCCCGTGGGTGTCGTAAGAGGCGCCCGAGGGAAATTCAAACAGGTTAGTTGTCAACCCACCCGCTAAGCGTTCTCCCTATGAGACTATCTATTGGGGAGGCCTATGTTCAGCAGTGGACATTTATAGACTATGGTAACATTGAGATAAGACCCGTTAAGAGAATTTAGAATAGCAGCATTTAGGAAGCTCCGTTGATTTTCTTCAATACTCACTGCACAAACAATGAAGGCAAAACAAGCGGCAAAACAGCGGAAAGTCGTTCAACGAGTAAAGCTGCTTTTTATGTGATGATAAGATTCTTTACTAAGAAACCCAACGGAAAAGCAAGGTCACCACAACCTTCAGTGCATAATATAACCCAATTGACAATGGGTTTTTATAATAACATTACATTGACAAACACTCTAACTGTTCAAGTTGTAATCGGCTAAAAATTAATAAGGCCACAGAGCATTGTCACCCCTGATACCATTGTTTCTCAGAGGTGATAACGAATTCATGATTATATTGCTTGATTATATAACGCAACGTGATTCTTCTTTAGCAGCAGCAGTCATCACATTGTTTACTTTAAGATTTTACATAACATTTATCAAATTAGCGTTAATTTGAACAACTGTTTACAACTTTCAGACACTGAATACATTGTTAGGGAGCATCGAAGGGATTTTAGAAAGTACGATGCCCTCACTGACACATTCGTGACGATATTGAATGAAACAGATTGGGTAAGTGGTTTAATTTTCTCTTATCTTAATTTTATTTATTTATTCCGCCATGTTTATTTATATTGGGATATTAATTGCTATAAATTGGATCATATAAAATATAAACTGAATTTAGTTATGTTTAGATCGGGTTTATATTTATATTTTATATGATTGTTGCAAAAGTACACTCTCTATATTAATTTTTATTTTTAAATGATCATTCACCTCGGAGATACCTACGAGTATCGCGTTACAATTTTATTTTTAACTCAAATAAAAACGATACACAGGTTCCGATTGAGCCCTAGATCCTGAAATAGGAATCCTGTGTGTCAGGAGTATGTCCTGTGTGCAAAAAAGCTAGCCGCTTTGCAGATAATTTCTAAATAATTTCAACATTTTTAAGATACAGTGAATTTATTAATTTTTTTGATATGAAAAGTAATATAAATGATATAAAAAGTATGTAATGAATAAAAAGTATGTAATAAAGCATGCTTGTTACGTATAATTGGATTAATTGTGATTATTCCTATCTCTATGACAATGTGTTCGAGTTCACCTGGGCACAGAATAAATAATAGTATTACGACCTGGGATCTTATTGTTTAAGACAAACGGGAGAGGTATAATTTAGCTTTAACTTCTGTTGTTTAATAGTGCCACCTAAACCTTACAATTATTTTAAAATATACAATTTTTTATATTGAAATTACCTATTTCTTAAATATAATGTGGCGGTGGAGAGATAAGGACATCGTAATTCAAACATCTGAAAACATTTTCAAAACGCTTAATTTTCGTCTATACAATGGAGGTTGTACACCGGGTGCGATTCGTCATGCAAGTAGATGTTGTTAAAAATTGTTATTATGATGATAAAATGTATTTAGGTACCTCTTCTTTACAAATATTTGAATTGTATTTCAAAATACAATGTAATACGAAAATTAAGGTAAAAATGGACACAATAATTGTACAGATGGCAACAAGTTTTATTATTTCATACTTGTCTGTGATTTGTCGCATGAAGCAACATAATATTTGAAAGTTCAACATTATCTAATGATCGTGCCGAAGCAAAAGTAGGGCGCAGGTTATAATCCTGCCGTCGTGCGATAAAACTAGTATTTACAGATTTTTCTCGACTAAGTGCAACGCAGAGCAAGGAGGCTTATCGGCGACAAAAAGCTGGTGGCAACTAAGCTTCACAGCTTAGCTCACCGCCGCCAAGTTTCCCGTTTGTCAGTCTTCTACAGATTATAATTCGGAGAGTGTGCCCATGACCTTCATTAACTCATACCGCCACCTCTATTCTCCTGTCGGAGTATCAGAAGTTCTGTAGGTTACCATCCATACTTGGTTGATAATCCGAATATTCGCTTTAAGCGCTATTATTCATCTTTCATAATGCGCACAGCCAAGGAGTTGAATGCCCTGCCGGCGTCTGTTTATCCGAGTGCCTATAACCTGAACCTCTTAGAGGTGCTTGTTAACAGGCTTCTCCTGGGGAAACTCGTTCCATCGTAGACCTCATCTTTGCCCTTTTTATCGTATTTATTCCTATAATGTCTACTAATTCTCTCGTAGGTCAACTTACCCATGGTGAAAAGTAAACCAACACCGGGCATGGGATAACTTGACTAGTATTTCGTGTTCTACAAAACGAAGCTTGTGCACTTCGTAATTGATGGCAAGCTTTTTGTTATTTTTTTTTTCAGAAGTTTAATATTTACCTATCGTATGTAATGGTTTTTACGACAATATACACTAAAATAAAGAAAATACAAGTGTCTTTGTAGAAATTTAGTCAACCATCCCCGGTCTTCCCCTACTGCTTGTTTGTCACTTAAATTTTATATAATAAAGATAGACCTAAATGAACAGATTTGCTACTAATTTTTATGAATAATGTAATAATTTAAGTGTTGATGATGTTACGATACACTAATTGATTGTACAAGTAAAGCATGCACTTTAACTATTATTTAATTAGAGAATAAAAGGACGTAAGTTATATATTTATATAGTATAGTAATATGAGTAGGTGCGTAGCGCGGTCTATCTGAAAGGTAATAATCTCCGTCACATTAACCTTCTAACAATGGTCTACGCTGCAGCAGTTCAGCAGATTTAAATTGAATATCTTTTGTTCACAGAACAATATGCAACATTATGCAGTTACATCGTACTCTAACGAGCTTAAATATTTTTTACTCGCCACTAACGTTACGAAGGTACGTATTCACTGTGAATTTCATTACTTTTTAGGATTATAGGTACCAATTGAAAAATATTAATCCCGGTTTACATTTTGAGAAGTGACAAGTGCGAGTGGCAAGTGCAAATGACAAATGACAAGTGCGTAGTGCGTGTGAACAGGCAGTGACAAGTGAATAAATGGGAATAAAATACGGACTTGTCACTTCTCACTTGCCACTTCTCACTTGTCACTCGCACTTGTCGCCTCTCAAAATGTAAATCGGGCCTAAGTAACAGAAGATTCGCCATAATGAAAAAAGGTAATCCATATATCATTCCTTTGGAGTCGTAAGATTCGACAGACGGAAATAGTAAAAGAGGAAACAGGCAACAGCATCTTCCTCTTAACGCCTAAAAATAATAAAAAAACTGAGTTTTTTATATCTGCCTGCCGAACATGCCAACAATGGAGATATTGCCACTATGTGGCAATTTGTGGGGGCGGTCACTTCACCGACTTTCATAGAATGATATAAATTAAGAAAAGGACAGTAGTTTGCTATTTTACGTACTTATATATTATGCTTGTCAATGTTGAGCACATGGCTACGCACTACTCCACTGTGAATAACACACTGTGAAAAATAAGACTATTTTATGTCATCCTTATTATGTTAATGTAATGGGGATCCAAGTGTTTTTAAATTTTCAGTCATGTATCTCACAACGTTTACCTTTACCGTCAAGGCACTTGGTAAATAACAACTATACTATGACTATTTGCTGACGCCAATCGAACTCAAGTTTTCCGCATTCGAATATTGGTTCTATTAATTTTTATTAATTTGGAACAAAACTAAAAAACATAATCACATGGAATAAAAAACATTTGGGATTTCAATTTCTTATTTAACCCACAAATTGTCGTTTATTTAATTGGAACAAACATTTGTGCGGTTTTTACAAATGTTCGAACGCTTGTCTAATAGTGAAAGTGTCTGACTACGAAGGTCTTGAGTAAATTGTTTGTATTTGGGTCTGGCTCTAGTTGTATCGTCATTGTGGCTGTGTTTTTAACCGAGTTCAAAATGCGAGAAGGTCAATTTTTTGTATTTACTTCGACTTCATGAAAACTTACTTCATTAAACAAGTCATATATAATTTAGGTTTTTTTTTAATAGAATAGGGTGACAAACGAGCACACAGTCCACCTGATGGTATGTGGTTGCTGTGGCCCAGAGACATCTATATCTGTCCTCGATTACGAAACAAAATGCGGATACGTCGCCACCCGTGAGGACTTAGGTGGAATGCCTCGTTTCCAGTAAAAAGGGTCTCCGGTTCTCTACACTCACCATAAGAAACACAGCAGCATTAAGCTACTATTTGACGCTGGTATTCTGTGAGAGCGTGGTTCCTCCCCGGTCGAGCCGACCCATTCGTGCTACAATTATACTATTAATATAACTGCAGCATGGCTCTACCACGTAAAAACGTTCGGTTTTGTACGAATTTAAAGAAAAATCCATTACTAAGTATGGACAAATGGGGGGATAAAGATTTGAACAATGTCATTTAATACTTTAGACCAATCAAAAGGTTAAAAGAATTAACATTTAATTAAAATCCAACTTCTACAAAAATTACGAGCAAAGCCCAGCTTTCAGAAACGTGGTCGTCGTCGTGGCGTGGAAATTATTTTATTACAATACTAATAAAACTAAATTTCTCTATATCCAATTTTATCGTGTCATTATGTTCATAGGTAAGTAGTTCCTCTGTTTTTCTTCAGCAATAAAACCCCTTTCACAAGTCCCCTACTGAACATCTAATGGGGGCCATCTACCTGCACTTCGCTTTGTTATACAGAATATAAGAATGACAAACGAGCACACGGTCCACCCAATGGTAAGTGTATGATGTTGTCCATACATATCTACAGCTATCCTTGATTAAGAATCAAAATGCAAATGCGTTGTCACCCCTGATGACTTAGAGGGAATGGCGTCGTTACCTATTCATGCTACAACCGTAATATAGATGCAGCGTGGGTACGCCACGTATAAACGCCTTCTGAGATTCTACAAAGCAGATCATAAATATGGATTTAAAATTCCTTACCTATCGTTTTGTTATTATGTTAATACTCGTAATCTGTACGTACTTGCAATGACATTTATTTAAGTGTCAGGGTAAACCTAATAAATATGTAACTACCTACTTTCGCAGATGCTTATAAATACTATTGTTATAATACTAGTCAATTTCAATTAGTCGGGTTTTATGAAGGCCCTTGTGTTAATGATTGAAAATTTATATAGTTTATTAATTTTGTTTCAGGTATATCGATACTCAGCTTTAGCTTACATTTCGGTGTACGATATCGAATTGAAGTGAGTTTATACAGAACATCTTATTAACGTCTTCTCTTAAATATGGTAGTCAGATTCTGAAGTTGATGAAGTTTCACGGTATATTTAAATCAAGTAATATTTGTTTGTGTATTTGTAGTTGGTTCTTTGAAAATTGCTACAACGATTTTAACAAAGATGATAGATTACATTACGGCTGCATATTTGCTTGATAAAATCTTGTTCTCAAAAGGCGGTACTAAATGCTTTCTTGGACTTTGTAGTCTAGATTCCTAGACTTATTGATCCTCCCTCGGGAGGCCAGAAATGTATGTGTATGTATGTGTGTATGTATGTATATCTATTCTTAGAAAATGTGTGTGTGTGCGCGTGTGTGTGCGTGTGTGTGCGTGTGTGTGCGTGTGAGCACGTGTGTGCGCGTGTGTGCGCGTGTGTGCGCGTGTGTGCGAGTGTGTGCGCGTGTGTGCGCGTGTGTGCGCGTGTGTGCGCGTGTGTGCGCGTGTGTGCGCGTGTGTGCACGTGTGTGCGCGTGTGTGCGCGTGTGTGCGCGTGAGTGCGTGCGTGCGTGTGTGCATGCGTGCGTGCGTGCGTGCGTGCATGCGTGCGTGCGTGCGTGCGTACATGCGTGCGTGCGTGCGTGCGTACGTGCGTGCGTGCGTGCGTGTGTGTGTGTGTGTGTGTGTGTGTGTGTGTAGAGTTTCGGTTTTAAGTTGCAACCTATGTACCTACGTCCCACTGCTGGGTGCAGGCCTCCTCTAACATTTGATAGGGTTTTAGGGCAAGGAAGTGTCCGCAGCGATGTCCAATGCGTGTTGGCGAACTTGAATTCTTGAACTTGGTTCTTATTTCTCGGACATTCAGGTTCCTGCACGATGTTTCATTGGTGCCGGCGAGGATCAAACCCGAATTACTCGCGTTCTGTGACATTTATAATAAGCTCTATCCGGCTACCAGGAGCTTAGATAAACGTTACCCCCACACTAGGATCTCTTCCTGTATCGTGGAGGTAGTTTACAAATATAAACTCAACGACAAACATCCATTCGGAACAATTATTTATAGGCTATACAAATATTTGTTTCGTGCGGGTTTCGAACCCGCGACTCTCAGCGCCGCAACTCAATGCTAAGTCACTAAGCCACGGAGCGTAAGTAATTGACGTCACAACAGCGCCGCGGCTGAGTTACGCAACAATGCTTTAGGTTGCGGGTTCGAAAACCGCATGGAATACTATTTGTAAGGCCTATAGAATTGATTTGCGCCCGGATGTTTGACTCAAGAATAATTATTATAAGCTTAATTATTTCTTTCTGCGTAAACTACACATTGATTAAAACTACTTTTACGGATTTTATCGCGTTTTATTTATTTTATTTTTAATACCCGACATTGAAGTCTTGCAAAACACAGTTAGTTCATTTTGCGTAGATCGGACCAAAGACAATAATTAAAAAAGCTGAAGGTATTCCGTGTTAACTTTGACATCGCGACGTCAATCACCTCAGTCCTCCGTGACCATGGGTGCTGGAAAGCACCCGAACCGTCGGGTATTAAAAATAAAATAAATAAAACGCGATAAAATCCGTAAAAGTAGTTTTAATCAATGATTATTAGCTGTTAACTTTATTACGTTTAAAAACGTTTTGGAGCTGTTGGCGATATAGGTAGCAGCCAGAGGTCTACAAGAAGGCTTTCCATTATTTACTTTTTGCTTAATTTGTTTTAAACTTCCTAAAATAAACGAAAAAATTGCTTTTTCTAATAAAGTTAAAATTTATTATACTTAATATCTTACCTGAAACTCTTACCATTCTTTTATCGCAATAACTATATTTTAGATAAATATCTTTATCATTCATGTTATGTTTATAATATATTGAACCATTTCAACATCGTTTAGAAACAGTTACGGTTTGAATTTTATGCATTTAATGTACTAAAATAAACTGATAGTTTATGATCATTTTGTAGAAGTGTTTTTATTTATTGATATTTTTACTAATATAAAGATATATATTTTTATTCATCATTTTAAAACTATAAATTTAAAATATATTATAAGACCCTTTTTGTGTAAAAACTAACTAAAGATCGTGTTCCGTTTTGGAGAAATTTTGCAAATAATGACAAAAGTGGGTATTCTTAGGGATTTTCTCTTGCTAAAAAGGTGTTGAGAAAATGCAATTTTATTCAATTGAAACATTATTTATCGAACCTTTAGCAGACGTTTTATATTTATTCTTTACGGATTAATTTATCAGTAATGATTTCTTATATTTACGCGAACACTACACATTGAAATAATACTAGTTTTAACGGAATTTATCGCGTATATTTAACTTTTTTACCCGACGTTTCGAGAGCTTTACAGCACTCATGGTCACGGGAAGGACTGAGATGTTCAACGTCCAGCTGTCATAGTTAACCGCGGTTACCATAGATTAAAATTTTTTTTTAAAAAAAAACCGCGGTTACCATAGATTAAATTTTTTTTTTAATTTTTTTTTTAAATTAAAAAAAACCGCGGTTACCATAGATTAAATTTTTTTTTTTAAAAAAATTTTAATCTATGGTAACCGCGGTTAACTATGACAGCTGGACGTTGAACATCTCAGTCCTTCCCGTGACCATGGGTGCTGTAAAGCTCTCGAAACGTCGGGTAAAAAAGTTAAATATACGCGATAAATTCCGTTAAAACTAGTATTATTTCAATTAATTTAACAGTAATTGTGATATCTTAAATATGCAAGAATTTTGGTATTTCATTTTAAGATACTTTTCTAATCTGGTACATTGCTAATTTTTAATTGATTGTTTTCCTTTAAGATGAAGTAAATACTAGTTTAAGACTATTAAATTTACTTTCGATTTTAAAATTTGTTAAATCGTGTTCGAGCGCGGTATTCATCGTCAAATGAATTCTCCTTTATTAGTCGGTTGCTTACATTTAGGGCAGGCATTTTCAGAGAACGTTTACAAGTGCAAAAATATTCCACTACATATATTATATTAAATACATATAAAAGTATACTGCTGAATATAGATTCCTTCATATGGGAGATTTTGCCATAGGTGCCGTGTGGGTTTGGCACGGGGGTTGGCAACTGCAGTTGCTTACTATTTTGAAGTTATTTTTTATAGGCAAACGAGCATACGGCTCACCCGATGGTAAGTGACTACCGCCGCCCATGAACAACTGCAACACCAGGGGAATCGCAGATGCGTTGCCGGCCTATTAAAAAGGAGTAGGCTCTTTTCTTGAGGATTCCTAAGTCGTATCGGTGCAGAAAAATCTATAAACTCCGCACCCACGTTAAGAGGGGGGGGGGGGGGGGAATAGGGCCTTCGGCCACCTGCACTCACTAGACGAAATGCAGAAGCAGAGCTTTTACTTCACGCTGGTCTTCTGTTAGGTCGTGGCACCACCCCGGTTTGAGCCAGCCCATACGTGCAACAGCAAAGGCTGCCGTGTGGCTCTAACACTGTCATCAGAAAGATGCTACTGCACAATTCCTGCTTCAATTTCCCTCTGTCGCCGCTCACAACACCCACTGGTAGATAAAGGGTATCTTACTCACTGTATGTTTAGTATGTTCCAGTAATATCCGCATGTTTTCAATATTTATAGATCTTCATGATCAATGTGCATTTGTGCAATCGATATCTATAAGGCGCAGAAATGAGACAAAATTGGGAGATGTGCCCAACAGTGAGACGTATACAGGCTGTAACTTTACTTTTATCTATAAAGGTTACTCTGTGTGGGAGTGAGATGTGAGATGTGTGAAATGTGATGTGATTAAGGAATGTTCATCATCATCACAACCACCATCACCACCACCCTAGCCACCACCACCACCGTCATAATCATCATCATCATTACATCTCTTCGTAAGTCCTCTACTGAACAAAGGCCTCACCCCAAGGAATACCACAAAGCACAGTCCTGAGCCACCTACATCCATCGACTTCCTCCATGTCTTACCAGTTCGTTACTTCCTCCAGTTGGGGAGCCGCCATACACTTCGATAGAATGTGAATAGCTATACAAATAATAATAATAACCTTAAGGATTTTAATGGTAATAAACAGGTACACATTATTTTTGTTTTGTCGAAATTCGACTCTGATCCTAGTTGTACGATTTGTAGAAGCTTGACTCTTTTGGACTCTAGTACTTGTTGTAGCATTTGTAAGAGCCGGACTTGGAACTTTTGAAATTGGAATCCTTACGTTATAATTTATAAAAATCAAAATAAAATGCAAGAGAAATTTTTAATTTGAAAATTTAGAGCAGTTCCAAGAAAAATGTAATTTATGGTAATATTGGTTTAATAATAATATTTATTACAACTTGTAAATATAAATTTGCTAACGCATGATAATGAAGTTTAAAACTAACCTCTCTTTCCATGTTTTAAGGTCCATTTCTAAAATAGGACAAGGACCGACACAAGTGGCAGTGTGGGGGAGTGGATGCGCTCTTGCCTATGTTGAAAACAATAATGTGTATTATGTTCCCAATGTTACCCGCCCCGATATAGTTGCTGCGCTAACAACCGATGGTATCCCAGGGGAGTTGTATAATGGCGCTACGGATTGGATATATGAAGGTAAGTGTTGAAATTATATATATACAACCCAATTTTCAATAAAATGGCGTTTAGTTGCATATAATATGTGTTTAACCACGATGTTACTCGCTTGGTTCAGTTGTTTTCTTCTTTCTTTTTATAGAATTGGATGACAGACCCGACAGTCCACCTGATGGTAAGTGGATGCTGTGGCCTATAGACATCTACATTTAACCTCGATTATGAAACAAAATGCAGATGTTGTCACCCCTGAGGACTAAGATGGAATTCCTCGATTCCAGTAAAGCGGGTCTTTGGTTCTCTACACTCACCATACGAAACACAGCAGCATCAAGCAGCTATTTTACGCTGGTATTCGGTGAGAGCATGGTCCTTCCCCGGTCGAGCCGACCCTTTCGTGCTACAACCATAATATGGCTCTACCACGTATAAAACTGTTGGTTGTAAAATTTGCTGCGAAAATAAATTCATAAAACAAAATTATTAACTGCTTAGGTATTGAATTCGTCTAAGAGCGGCAATTTGTCAACCTCACTATTGCCCCTGTGGTAGCAGCGTCGATGAGTTTAGGCTCCACGGACTTTTATGTAAGTAAAATGCACGTAGGTTTTTCCGTCACGATTCCTTGAACGAAGTTATCCGAAGAGCTCTTGTCTCTTTAAATGTTCCCTCGATTTTAGCGCCTTGCGGGATATTTAGAGAAGATGGCAAGGGACCCGACGGTATGACTTTGGTCCTTTGCGAGAGAGGTAGTGCCTTAGTGTGGGATGCTACTTGCGTAGACACTTTAGCAGCCTTTCATCTCAAGGGTAACTCTTTTAAAGCCAGGGCGGTTACAGAGGCAGCTAAATTAAGTAAGTGACGCAAATATGAGTCTTTGAGAAATAACCACATATTTGTGCTATTTGCTGTAGAGACTTTCGGTCCGTGGGGTCCACATACGGTGAATTTTCTAAAGGAACTGTTTTCCCGACTGGACGTCGCTGCTCGTGATAATAGGGCTGGTTCTTTTCTCGCTCAAAGGCTAAGTATAACCATTCATCGAAGAAACGCAGCCAGCGTTCTTGGTACGATACCACAGGAAGTAGGACTGTAAAACAATTGAAATTTTTAGTTTTAGTTTTCATTTTTTCTGGTTTTTTTTAAATATTTTTTGTAGTAATGTGAAATAAAAAAATTGTATTGTAACTTTTAGTTAGATTTAATTTTAAATTATTATATTATAAATTCATACCTTTACAAATTATATATTGCTATTGTAATATAATACTAATGTGTCGCAACAAATTTTGCTGAGATAGTCAAAGGTTTTAGTTTTTATTTGTGCATTTTATAAATACTTTTTTAAAATCACTGTTAATTAAATGTATGATTTAAAAAAGTTGTTTACGACGCAAATGATCTAGATTATTTTAGAACTTAATATGACGATGTTTTAAACGGGTTCTTCGTTAAAGAAAAATAGGTCTGCAAAAAAAGTGTTTGCAATTTCTTTGAAGAATCGCTCTCTACTCCTTTGCTCGGCTTCCTTTAAAGTTCAACTAAGCGTTTAATGATAAAAAGTTTATAGAATGTATTTTTTTCTTAACGTCTTTAACTTCGTTTATACCTTGTTGCTTTATAATTAAGTTAATGTATAATTTTAGAGGAGGTCTTCAATGCGGCAGAGGCTCTGTGGTTTTCACCCAACGGTACATATCTTGCGGTTGCTTCCTTCGATGACCGACACGTGGAGTCGGCCATATACCCCTACTACGGCAGCACAAGTGATCTCGACAACCAATATCCGCAGTTGATTCAGTTCAAATATCCAAAGGTTGGTAACATAAATATTATATATATATATATATATATATATATATATATATATATATATATATATATATATATATATTGTTCAGAATCGTTTACTGAATCGATTCCTATCATTTTTAATATAGGGTAATTTTTTATCCCAAAAATAATTAAGGCTACGTAAATTACATTCACTCTAAATATGTACAGTCAAAACAAACTGAAATGGACCGTAGCTTAAGCCAATAAGACTTTTAAGAGTGCAGTTTTATTTGTATTATTACTAATTCTATCATTCAATAAAAATAAAGAAAAATTAACTTTATTTCAAGCACGCTAAAGTCTTTGCGTTCGTGGATTTGTACTGTCACTACAACATTCTTCTGGAATTGGTATAACTAATTTGATAAATAATCAGTGCATAAAAATGTTTTGCTAAAAATTCAGTGAATGTATTATGATTATAACATAATATACTAATTGGGGTGTTTGAGGGTATGCGTTAACTACGTTACATATTATATATATATATATATATATATATATATATATATATATATATATATATATATATATATATATATATATATATATATGTTTTAAATAGATTTCACTGAACAATGCAATTGTTATAATGATTTCTTATATTTACACGAACACTACACATTGAATAAAACTATTTATATGGATTTAATCGCGTTTAATTAACTTATTTTTGACGTGAAGCACGGACGCTCCGGGAAGTCTGTAGTCTGTGAACATGTTCAAAATCGTCTCCACCATTACATCAGATTTGATAAACCACAAATCCTCACAAAAGAACATCGATTACTACCACTGATGATACGTGAGGCTACTGAAATTAAAAAGCATTCTTATTTCAATAAAGAAGATGGATAGGTGCCGCCATCTGCTTGGGATCCTATAACTAACAAAACTAAATCGAAACCCAAGCATACCACCGTCAGACTTCAAGATACTGTAAGCTCGTTGGTCATAGATCGGAGCAAAAATTTAAATTAATAAACAGAAGGTAGCCAGGCTAAATATGACATTGGGACGTCAAACATTTCAGTAGAGTGCGCGCAAGATAACTCTGCGCGCGACTGATGGCGTGCTTAATGTTGCCAGCTTAACTAATATTTTTTCCTTCGTTTAATCTTATTACTGGAATTGTATAATTATATCAAATTACATAAATTACCTAATTGATTACCAAATCTCAATTAAAAAGACTGTAATGTTCAGCCTAAACTTACAAAGACCTAATAATTTTTTAAACCCCATACTTATTGTTTAAGATCCGCGTAATAAATATATTTCTTGATTCTAACTTTCATAAGTTTGATACCTCACTACACAAGTTTAACTACGCCACTACAATTTTTTTACACAATTACAGTACCTATTATATGCGTGTATAAAAAGGACTAATACTAAGACTAATGACTACTGATATTTTGTCTATAATAAATTTTTCCAAAAAGGTATTTTGAAACAACTGAACTAGCATTATAACGAACGAAATAAAAAGTCCAAGGAAACCTTGTAAATCTTTTATTGAATACCTATTATTATTTATAAATTTGGTGTAACAATGGTCCTGCAGTGGATCAACGCCTTCCATGCGCATATCTTCATCAGAATCCATGCTAGAGTCTTCATCAGATGACTCGGATGTGTCACCTGTAACATTAATTACAAATTCATCCATTTCCATATCCATAACCCTATCTGATTGGAAATATTTATCTTCTATTTTTTCTACATGTTGGCATACGTTGAACCATTCTTCTGTCGTTACTGTTCTAAACGCCGTCTCAGTAATAGCAGCTATTTCGCTAGGAGCTTGAGTGATATTTTTCTCTGCAATGCGTCTCTTTACTATTGCCCAAATTTTTTCTATGGGATTTAAATCGCAGTGGTAAGGCGGCAAACGGAGAACCTCATGCCCATATTCATTTAGCATTTGATCTATTTTGTACTGTGGGTCTCCTTTGTATTTTTTAATTAATTCGTATAATTGCGCTTTTGTCCAACAGTCTTCAAATGTAATACCATTTCTCGTAAGCCATCCTTGGAGCTCTGCTTTTGTATTGCCAATTGTAGGCGCCTTGTTGATCTGTGTGCAGTGGTATGGCGCATTATCCATCACTACAATGCAATTCGTTTGAAGATTCGGCACAAGTTTTTCTTTCATCCACCGCATGAAGTTAGCTGAATTCATATCGTCATGATAGTCATTCGATTTGGAGTTAGACCTGAATAGCAGCAGTACGTTTTCAACAAACCCAGTTTTACCTCCACCATGGGCTATTATCCATCTTGCACCGACGCTATCAGAAGCAAGAATAACAGTCTGTTCCTTCGGTTGCCAACATTTTTGAAGGTGGTATGAAGCATGTATATACGTTTCGTCAACATAAATTACCGGTCGATTTTCTTCCTGACGATTCTTGCGCAACCTCAGAATATATTTTGCTCTCCAAGCTGCAATATCACTGCGTTCTACCAATACTTTTCGTTTAGACTGGCACCTTTTGTATTTGTAGCCCATAGTCTTTAAAATACTCCTCAACGATGTTCTGCCATATTTAAAACCAATATCAGTTTTCAATTCCAACCAAAGTTTATTCATGGTAGGAATCTCCTTCTTCACGACGTAAAATGATTGAATTAAATGCCTTATAGCGCATATATCGAAATCGTCTAAATCATAAATTTTTTTCCTTCGGTTCCTAGTTTTTCCCGGCGTCACAATTTTAGAAGATGAAGCTTCTGCTATATTACCCTCTTGACTTATCTGGGTGACGGTGCGTTCAGAAACACCTAAAACAAAATAAAAACAATGCATTATAAATACATGATATTAATGACACGAGGAAATTAAAAAGGAACAAATAGAGAAAATTGGGGAATTTTATTTTAATGGCATCCCTAAAAATTACCTGTTAAATATGCAACGCGGGCTCTAACTTTGGAAAACGGTACTATAGGCCCGTTATTGTCTCGTTCTTATTCACAAGCATGTTTGACCTTCAAAATAACATCCCTGCCAGCACTTTTAATCAGTTTCGGCATAATGATAACGATTAATTACTGCAAAAAAGAATAAAAACAGGACACCTACCACTCTGTTTAGACACTTGCTATAAACAGTAAGATGGCGGCACACGATTAGTTCCAATTTTGGCCGCGCGCAGAGTTATCTTGCGCGCACTCTACACCGTGACTATGGGTGCTGTAAAGCACCCGAAACGTCGGAAATGAGGGCATTCACATAAAATGAGGTGTAACATTTGAAAGATATCATACTGGGGAAGTTAATTTGTTTAAAAATTGTAAAAGCTAATGTTTCTTTCTGTACCATTAGTTATATTTAGTATTAATTATATTAAAAATAAATAAACCAAACAACAGATTTTCATTAAAATAGAAAAATCAAAAATTTGTTAAAAATGTGCAAACAATTAAATAACAAACCACATAGGCATTGTTTTGTGTATTAATATAATAAATACTCTAGAAACTGGTAAACTTTTATTAAGGCGACACCGCGAAAAAATGCACCTCTTTTCATCGAATAGTATAGGACTATGACACCACTAACGAAAGTGGAATTTTGATATAGGTAAATTCATGTCTTTATCTTGAATTTGATTGTTCAAAAACGCGATTGTATAATTTTGACTCCATCATAATTATTTGCGAAAACACCTCTAAAAATCACTATATAGTTGAAATTACAACGAAATTACTTAATCTATATGCTTGGGAATCACTCAAATATATTCATAACATCAATATTCATAATTCACTTGCTCATTATTTTGATTACTTAAATCAATAATTTTTTTTAAATATTTTAAGATTCTGACAATTTCTAAGCGGTTTTATTTACCGCGGCCGCTACGCAATTTTAGACCTTATGACGGCGTTTTTTCAAGTTTTATAGAAATTATGTATTCACTCGGATCAGTACGGCGATAGCCATTTTCGATGTGTCGTCTTAAAAACTAAATTATCAATTAAATGACATTGTTTAACTAAAAACTTAACTTCAATGTCAACTAGCGACATCTGTTGAGCGTAAAATTATTTGCCATCATTAAAAATAAGTTAATAAAATGCGATAAAATCCGTATAAATAGTTTTATTCAAAATGCAATTGTTACTCAGTCCCAGAGCTAAGTCCTAAAAGCCGTGGTAGCTCAGATGGTTAACGCTCGCTGCAAATATAACAGAACGCGAGTAACCCGGGTTTGATACCCGCTGGCATCAATGAAATTGTTAATTGCAATTTTAAGTGCTGATTTACCACGTACTCCGCGGTGAAGGAAAACATCGCGAGGAAACCTGCATATCTGAGAAATAAAAATAAAATATTTCCTAGACATGTGGATTTCGCCAACACGCATTGGGGCAGCGCGGCGGACACTTCCTTTCCCTAAAACCCTCTCAGAGATGAGAGGCCTGTGCCCAGCATGGGGACTTATATAGGCTGTAACTTTACTCAGTCCCAGGCTATGTCGTCTATACATACCAACCTCGATTATTAAAATATATTAATACAAAGATAATCATCAACATCCTATTCAATAGTTCTTTCTATGATATTAATACTTCATCTGGCTTTTTTATAGAATAAGGGTGACCAAACGAGTACACAGTCCACCTTATGGTAAGGATACTGTGGCCCATAGACTTCTACATTTATTCTCGATTAAGAATCAATACAGAAGAGTTCTCACCCACGAGGACTAAGATGGAATGCACCGTTTCCAGTAAAAAGGTTCTCCAGTTTTCTACACTAACCATATGAAACACGGCAGGAATTAATTGCTATTTTTCGATTATCACTCTCCATATCCTATAGATCGAAGCACGGCAGTATGTAAATACCTCTGTTTGACGGTAGAAGTAACTAAGACTAAGAGGGTTGTAGTACCTACCCGAACTGACACCTAGGAAGAAAAGCAGTCCAGAGTTAAAAAGTTTAAGCAATATTTTAGAGTTTTTTTTATAGGAAAGTGTGACAAACAAGCACACAGTCCACCAGATGGTAGGTGGTAGCTGTGGCTCATAGACATCTACATGGATTACGAATCTCAATGCAGATGCGTTGTCACCCGTGAGGACTGAGATGGAATGCCTTGTTTCCGGTAAAAAGGATTTACGGTTCTCTACACTCACCATATGAAACACAGCAGCATTAAGCTACACGCTGGTATCCGTGAGAGCGTGGTCCTACTTAGATCGAGCCGACCCATTCGTGCTACAGTTAATATAACTGCAGCATGGCTCTACCACCTTGTACATGTGATTTGGATTGCCTTAATAAATATTATTAATATTATTTGTCGTCAGGTAGGCCGCACTAATCCAGTTGTTAGCCTCCGTGTTTTCAATTTAAACAACTTGACAAGCGAACCATGTGTTATACCCGCTCCAGTGGATGTGATTGGATTGGATCATATACTAGGCAGAGTGAATTGGGCGACCGATCAAAATTTAATTGTTCTATGGCTGAACAGAAGACAAAACGTTAGCATTCTGCTCAATTGTGATCTGGTTGAAAACAAATGCAGTATAGTAAAGGAACAAACTGAAAGAAACGGCTGGGTTGATATCCAAGAGGCTTTCTTTGACAGCGCGGGTACGAAGATGCTGGAAATACAACCTTTGTTCTACAATGATCGGAGGTTTTTACACGCAGCTCGTTTCGATTTGAACTCTTTGACAACTGAAGACCTCAGTCCTGGAAATTCCACGGTCACGTCCATTGTTGGGTGGAATGAGGAAACGGATACAGTGTACTATATTTTATCGCCTTTTGATCGGCCTTGGGAAAGGCAATTGTGGTCTACATCACAAGAAGTCGATCGATGCATATCCTGCAGAGATGCCTCATGTCATAATGTTGACGCCATGTTTTCCCCCGGCGCTAGTTTTGGTATAATTTCTTGTAGTTCCAGTAATATGCCGCCAGTTACATACTTGTACAACGGTCAGGTAAAACTGTTTTAGATTAATCTATTTTACTTTTTCAAAGTATGTGTTACCTAAATATTCTTTTAATTTCAGACGAATGGCCTTAAAATTATCGTGTATAACAATGAATTGAACGAAAAATTACGACAATATAAACATCCAATGTCTCTTTTCAACTCTATCTCGTTAGGTGAAGATGTCGTGGCTCATATAAATTTAATGCTCCCACCCGAGATGGAGGAGGGAAGGAAATATCCAATGGTGTTGAGAGTGTACGCAGGTCCTGGCTCCACCAGGGTTAAGGATGTCTTTAGTCTAGGTATCTATTTAGACTTCTTTGTAATATTAGTATAAGAAATCAGCTGTAGTATATAAAGAATCAAATAATAAAATTTGATCGGCGCGCTACTGTGTACGCATGACATGCAAAATACCTTTACTAGTTAAAAGCGCTCGGAAATTCGAATTCTAGTCATATTTTAATAAGCTTTTTAATATTAAATACTTACTGTGGCCGACGGCCTCGTTGGTATAGTAGTTGTAGAAGTGCATCTGCTGATCATGAGCTCCTAGGTTCGAATCCCGGGTCGAGCCTAAAATCATTTATTGAGTTTTTCCGTCGATGAATATTTAGTAGCTGCCCGGAGTCAGGAAGTTAGCAGTGTTTCACCCCCGTGCCTCGAAAAGCACGTTAAGCCGTGGGTCCTGTGCCTATTCTCTCTTCGGTTGTGTCAGTTTACCGTCAAATCGAATTATGAGAGTGAGGGAATAGAGAGTGCACCTGTGCTTGCGCATATACTTAGGCACTATAATCCTGTACTGCGCCTATGGTTAGTCTCCGTAGAGGCAAGCCGCCGGACCGAAATTCGGTCTGGAGGACATTTTTATTATTTACTGTGACCAACTTTCCTTCCCAGTGCTGATTGGCAGAGAATGCTACAGAGCACAGAATAGTAACATGCTCCTAAATGTGTTGTTCGACTGAAGCGTCCTCCTGTTCCATGGATCACGGTTGGGGTAAGATTGGCTATGGCTAAACGCGATAGAACTTTCCGTGCTTTCAGGAAGAATCACACTGAGGTAAAGTGGCAAGCATATAAAGCTGCAAGAAATCGATGCAATCAGATGGTGAGAGCTGCTAAACGCCGATATATCCACGAACAACTACTTAATTCTTGGATATGAAAAATCGCAATTTGACTATAATAGCGTCACCTTTTCTCCTGACGATTTTAATCGTCATTTTCTATCTTCTCAAATAGTTTCTGATAATTCTAGAGCGAATGCTATCTCTTTTATATCTTCCATGCCTCCTTATTCCCATGAAACTTTCACTTTTACTCCTGTTGACGAAGACGAGGTACGCAAAGCACTTTCCTCTATTAAATCGAAAGCCGTTGGATGTGATGATGTGAGTAGGGTAATGGTTTTGCACGTGCTAGATTCTGTTTTACCTGTGGTAACCCATACATTTAACTTTTCGCTGATGAATGGTGCTTTTCCAACTCTCTGGCGTAAAGCCTTCATTATTCCCATCCCGAAAGCTACTGAATGCAGCGCTTTATCTAATTTCAGACCAATTTCTATTCTGCCTTTTCTTTCCAAGGTTCTGGAAGCTGTTGCTCATAAACAGATTTCTGCTTTTGTTTTCTCAAAGAATATTCTTTCCCCTTATCAGTCTGTTTTCCGCCCGGGTCATTCTACTACTACTGCTCTTCTCAAGGTTACGGAATATATTCGTGAGGGGATGGAAAAATCAAAACTGACTGTTCTCATCCTAATTGATTTTTCTAATGCATTTAATTCTGTCGATCATGGTATCTTGTTAGCTCTTCTTTCTCATTTGAATATCTCGTCTTCAGCTCAGGAATGGTTCTCAACATATTATCGAGGGCGCCAAAAGGCTGTGCGTACTGGTCATATACTATCTGACTGGCGTGATGTGTCGATTGGCATCCCTCAAGCCGGTATTATCTCTCCTCTTCTGTTTTCCATTTTTATAAATCTCATCACACTAAATCTCAAGAGCTCTTACCATTTGTATGCTGATGATCTGCAGTTATATGCGCAAGTGGAGCCTTCAAATATCCTAAGTGCTATTGCACTGTTAAATGATGATTCGAAATATATCTCAGATGGTCTACTGTGTATGGCATAAACGTGAACCCGTCTAAATACCAAACGATAATCTTAGGTAGCTCAAGATTATTATCTAAATTGCATATTCCCATCCTACCATCAATTATGTTTAATAATAATATCATGCCATTCTCTACTAAGGTAAAGAACCTTGGTCTGTACATCGATGGTTGCTTAACATGGAACAAACATATACAGGAGGTGAGTCGCAAAACTACTGGAACTTTGCGATCTCTATTTCGATTTAAAAACTTTCTTCCCACCAATACCAAGATTTTACTTGTCCAATCACTTATTGTACCGATTATCGATTATGTCGATGTGTGTTGCTCAGACCTGTCTCAACTTCATCTTAATACATTGGATCGTCTGCTTAACAACTGCATCAGATACATTTGTGGTCTTCGTAAATACGACCATGTATCTTCCTTTCGTACACAGTTAAACTGGCTGCCTATCCGTCAGCGCAGATACCTAGGTGGATTGAAAAGTACTCGGCCTAACACAGATCCATTCAATTCCAAAAATCAAATCTACCCACATTATTTAGTTCAGTTCAGACTAGTTCATTGTGTGAAGTTCGAAACGTGTGCGATAATTAGTTGTGATTTTATAAATTTATTAACAAAGTAATCGGACATAATTTCCGCGCCGTCATTAAATACCTCCATAAGAAGGGGCTATCATCAAAAGCCATCCATGATGACATGGTCAGTACATTGGGCGATTGTGCTCTGTCATATTCATCCGTCAAAAAATGGATAGCAGAATTTAAGCGTGGTAGAGAGAGTGTGAAAGATGAACCCCGCTCTGGAAGGCCTTCGACGTCAACTACTGACGAAAATATTAAAAAAGATTTAATAATGGGAGACCGCAGATTAAAAATTAGAGAGATAGCCGAGATTATAGGCATCTCTTATGAACGAACTCAAAACATCATTGTCAACGAGTTGGGTTCCCACAAGGTATCTGCGAGGTGGGTTCCGCGACTGCTTTCAGTTGAACAAAAAAGGACGCGATTGACTATTTCACGCGACTGTTTGGAGTTATTTGAAGCCGATGCAGATGATTTTTTGAATCATTTTGTTACTATGGACGAAACATGGGTTCATTACTGTACACCGGAAACAAAACAACAATCAAAACAGTGGAGAAGACCTGGTTCACCACCCCCTAAAAAGGCTAAGTCGATTTTGTCGGCAAATAAGGTGATGGCTTCAGTATTCTGGGACTCGAAAGGTGTGATTATGATTGATTATCTTGAAAGGGGTCAGACTATAAACTCTGATTACTACTGCACCTTACTACGTCGTTTACGAGAGGAAATAAAAGAAAAACGTCGAGGAATGCTCAGAAGAAAAGTCCTGTTTCATCAAGATAACGCCCGTGTTCACACGTCAGTACAGTCAATGGCTGAAATTCACAACTGTGGCTTTGAACTGTTACCGCATCCGCCGTATTCACCTGATCTGGATCTGGACCATCAGACTTCTTTCTGTTCCCTAACCTAAAAAAGCACTTGGGAGGTCAAAGATTTTCGACAAACGACGAGGTCAAAGCAGCTGTAGACGCATATTTTGACTCTAAGGAAGAATCATTTTTTTTCAACGGTCTAAATGCTTGGAAGGGGAGGTGGCAAAAGTGTATTGAACTTGATGGTGATTATGTAGAAAAATAAAAATATAACTGATTTAGTATGTGTTTATTTTCTTGGTTAGGCCGAGTACTTTTCAATCCACCCTCGTATGTTAGAATATTCTGCACTCTTTTCTCAATTTTGAACGATCTATGTGCTCCCGAGTATCTGAAATCTAAATTTCAATACCTGGGAGATTCTCATAATTTTGCTCTCCGTTCCTCGGCCAATCTTAACTTGCTCACTCCTTTACACAGTACTGGTTATTTATCTCATTCTTTCGCCCTCATGGCCATCAGACTCTGGAACGACATTCCTCTTGACATTAAAAAAGCTCCTAACAAATTCGTCTTTAAAAATCAAGTCCGTAAGTATATGATTAAATCGTTGCAAGTTTGAATTAACTCAGCTCTCTTTTTCGTATATATTTCATATTTGATGTAAACTATTGTGTATATATATATATATATATATATATATATATATATATATATATATATATATATATATATATATATATATATATGTATGTATTGTTTATTATATATATTATTATTTCTTTTATCCTCTCTATTTGATTATTGCTGCACTTCCTCCATAATGTCTACCTCTGTTTAGCCTAATGGTTGACTGGGAGAGAATGCCCTATGGCATTAAGTCTAGTAAGTAAGTATTTTTGTTTTTTCTACCACTTTTGGCCAATCATCCTTTGCGACATGGGCACATGCTTCAACGAATTTCCATAGCAATGGGTGACAAACGAGCACACAGTCCACCTGATGGTAAATAGATGCTATGGCCCATAGACATACATAATTATCCTCAGTTAAGATTCAAAACGCAAATGCGTTGTCACCCCCGAGGACTATGATGGAACGCGTCACTTCCAGTAAAAAGGGTCTCCAGTTCTCTACACTCACCTTACGAAACAGAGTAGCATTACGCTGCTATTTTACGATGGCATTCTGAGAGAGCATGGTCCTGCCCCGGTTGAGCCAATCCATTCGTGCCACAACTATAATATAGATGTAGCATGGCTCTACCAGCAGAGTCACAAAATCACAAAATTGCACACAGTAAGCTCTCGAAACAGATAGAGATACTTGTTTATCCTATACTATTAAACGAGTAATTCTTGTATATATATATAATCGGGATCTCGGAAAAGGCTCCAACGATTTTCGTAAAATTTAGTGTCCAGGGAGTTTCGAGGATAATAAATCGATCTAGCTAGGATTTATTTTTAGAAAATGTCTTTTTGTCCGTGTTTTTAGGCAATGAAAAATTGCTACAATATCGTTAGAATAAGAAGGTAAATTTTGACAGATTGTTAATGATTATAAATAGCTTAATTGGTATAATGGACGGTCACAGAATCGTATAACCCCGGTTCGAGCCCAGACCGACCGACCGACTTTTTTTATTTTTTTTCAAGTTCCTTTCTTTTTTGAGAAAATCTATTTATTCGAGCTCTTTTTTTAGTATTTTTTAAAAACACGAAAATTTAAATTAAAATAATTGCACTCATGATTTTTTATTCAAATACCCAGTTCCGTTTTTAGGGTTCCGTAGTCAACTAGGAACCCTTATAGTTTCGCCATGTCTGTCTGTCCGTCTGTCCGTCCTCGCTTAATCTCTGTGACCGTTAGCAATAGAAAGCTGAAATTTGGTACCAATATGTGTATCAATCACGCCGACAAAGTGGTAAAATAAAAATTGGAAAAAAATGTTTTATTAGGGTAGCCCCCTATATGTAAAGTGGGAAGTGATTTTTTTTTAATTTCAACCCTAACGTGTGATATATTGTTGGAAAGGTATTTAAAATTGAATAGGGGTTTACTAAAATCATTTTTGATAATGTCAATAATTTCGGAAATAATCGCTCCAAAAGTAAAAAAACAATGTGTCCCCCCCCTCTAACTTTTGAACCATAAGTTTAGAAAATATGAAAAAAATCTGAAAAGTAGATTTTTATAAGGACTTTCTAGGAAAATCATTTTGAACTTGGATGGAAACAACAGTACCCACTACCGGGAGCGGTTGCAGGAGCGCGAACACAATGGATACCCACCTTTAAACTCATAAGTGGGAACACTTATTGTGACGGACGGGAAACTACGGAACCCTACACTGAGCGTGGCCCGACACGCTCTTGGCCGGTTATTTCTGTTATGTCGCTAAG
The DNA here is from genome assembly GCA_036936625.1 of Parnassius smintheus behrii. Taxonomy (NCBI): domain Eukaryota; kingdom Metazoa; phylum Arthropoda; class Insecta; order Lepidoptera; family Papilionidae; genus Parnassius; species Parnassius smintheus. The sequence continues at coordinate 39,451,622 of JAUPFT010000005.1, read as the reverse complement.
ATCAAAAAATATTATTTATATTTCATCAGTATGTAATTTGTATCTAAATATAATTTCCAAAACACACGAATTAAAAAAAATCGAGCGAAAAATACCGAGCAAAGCTCGGTAAACCGGGTACTTCAATATAGATTATGAATAATACTTATTGAAAGTCAATTTTGTTCATTTACTGCTGGTTCGTAAAAAAAACCTCTGTCCTGGGAAGAACCAGCAAAAATCCAATGGGACTAGTTTAAAAAAAATAAGAGCTTACAATCACGCGTGTTACAATTTACATCACAAAACAAATTAGAAATAGCTTGGTAGCGTTCACCCTTTCCAGGGGTTATTATCATCCATAAGTTCCTTAATATTAAAATAACCCTTTTTATACAAACTTAATTTAATAAAGTTTTTGAACTTTGTGTACTTACGTCAAATTTTGTATTATTTATTGAATATTGTGTAAAAGCATATACATCGCCCCAAAAATGAATTACTGACTGTGAAGTCGAGTAACTGGTACCGAAATGGCGGGATATTGAAATTATGGAATGGTTATTTTAGCACGGCCTTATATATGAGTTTTTTTTTGCCTACACAAATTTACTTTGACAAAGTAAAAAATAAACTTGTTTTATTCATGATTCATGTTATTTAAGGAATTTTGAAAATAAAAATTAAATTAAACAAATAATACATTAAAAAAATTAATGATTCGATTATTTGAAAATGTTTACCAATTATTTGAATATTTTGCCGATTATTCGGATAAAAATGAATTTTAATCATCCAAACACTACAGCGACATATCATATAAAAAAACATATAAAAACGTTAATAGTGGTTATTTTTTAATATTTTGCTTTTTTTGGAAAATTCAAATTTAAATTAGTGATAAAAAACTACACGCGTTGTAATGAAATATAGATAACTTCAAAATTCTTCGGATTTACGTAAAAGGTTATTTTAAATCGTGTGAGTACGCTGGTGCAAAGTTATTGCGAAATGATTAATGTGAAACGTCAAAAGGTATTTCTTAGATTTGGTTGACTATAAGTTCGCTCATTTTACTTACTTACTTACTTACTTACTTATCGTCACGCACAATCCCTAACGGGGTAGCCAGAGAGAACAGATCGCCAAGTGTCACGATCCTTACATACCTCTTTCGCTTCTTTCAGGTTCATTAACTTCTTCATACATGCACGTCTAGGTATCCGAGTACTCTTGACCCTCCCTTCTTCGAGCAATTTGCTCACATGGTCTTCGAAAGTTAGTCTCGGTCTACCTCGACACCTTTTAATATTTGCTTTCGCTCTATATATTTTCTTCACCATTCGGTCTTCACTCATTCGTTCAACGTGCCCAAACCATTGGAGTACGCCCCTATCAATTTTTGTGATAAGGTCATCTTTCAATCCTGCCATATTGCGAATCTCTTCGTTTCGCTTTCGGTCGGCTATGGTAACGCCACACATTTTACGAAGAGATCGCATCTCCACTGCATTCAACTTGCTTTTAAGCTTCTTCTGGCATACCCAGGTTTCGCTGCCATATAACAAAGTCGGTACCAACACTGCGTTATGCATTGCAAGGCGTGCACTCTTCACCACGCCTTGCCTTTTTATTAATGCATTCAGGGCACCATTGACTTTGTTTCCGGCAGCGACACGCCTATCCACATCTAAATCACATCTAAATCACATCTAAATCACATCTTCCATCCCGGCTCATTTTAAACTTTCGTTTTAGAATGACGCCACTAACGAATAAATTTTGATTAGTAAGCCCTAAAATTTAATTAAGAATTATAAAATGTAGTTAAAATATTTATAAAATGAATCGTGTTCTAAAAGGAGAATCGTATATTAAAATGTGTATGTGCGAGCGATAACTGTTTATTTTTTTGTCAGATAGTACGTATACATATATTTGTTAATTATTGAATTGATAAATGATTTAAATGAGCTTGTTAATGAATTGACAGCTTAGTGGCGGTGTAAGGATATCCACTACCTCACGGGATGATTCCCGTGGGTTTCGTAATAGGTGACAGATAGAAACAAATCGGGAGATGGGCAACATCGTCTTCCTAATAACGACAAAAAAACTGCGGTTGTCAATCCGTTTGATAAGCGTGGCGACTATGGCAATAATCCCCCTATGAGGTAATCTATGATCTACGATTTATCTTATATATGTCGTAGGATAACTAGATAACTAGATCTAGGGATATCACATAAAAACGCATAATTTGACAATAGCCACGACATTTCTCAATCTTGAAATAATACTAGTTTTTCACGGAATTTATCGCGTATATTTAACATTTTAAATACCCGACGTTTTGAGAGCTTTACAGCACCCATGGTCACGGGGGGACTGAGATGTTCAACGTCCAGATTTCATAGTTAACCGCGGTTACCAAAGATTAAAATTTAACTTTTGTTCCGATCTACACAGTATGAACTTATGGTATCATGAAGTCTTGCAGTTGTATGCTTGAGTTGTGATTTAATTTTATTTATTATAGGATCCCGAGCAGCCTCGCGAATCATCCTTGGAAGGAATCGGTGTTCTTTAGCGAGAATTTGTGGTCTATCAAATCTGATGTAGTGACGGGGGCGATCCTGTACGTGTTCACAGACTGCAGACTTCCCGGTGCGTCAGCTATATGTTATGTATAAGAATCGACGCTCCGGGAAGTCCGACATTCACTTTTTACATATGGATATTGACCCAAAGTTACTTTTGTAACAGCTTCAGCGTTCCATGAAGTGCAGCCTCATTGCCTTTGCGTAGCAAATCGCAGGCACCCTCTCCCTCCACGCCGACGTCTTTACAAAAACTCTCTAGTGGTAGGGCAGACAAAACTACGTGAAGTCGGGGCGTGCTGATTCGGTCTTAGAACAGATTCGACCAATCGTCTAATTATCCGTGTTTTCGCGATATCCCTAGATTTTTGCGGAAAATTCGGTTTATCTTATTATCCTACGACATACGAATATATAAAACTCAACTGCTATCCGTAAGTTTCGCTAACACTAGACAACGGCTCGAACGATTTTGATGATTTTTTTGTGTGTATTTGAGTGGGTGATTTAAAAACTCAATTGAACCCGATAGGTAGCTCTGTTTTCGAGATCCAGAAATCACCCGGGCAGAGCCGGGTCGGATGGCTAGTTAAATATAATATTCAAAAAATTACATCAAAACTCTGCCTAACTTTCACTCTCGTATTAAACATTCGCCTTTTTATTTGAAATGAAAATCGAACGAATATTTTCCACAGAGTACTACACCTCATATCTATCGACTAATAGAAGCTTTATAGTGGCATCAATAGACGTAAGAGGATCTGGTGTGATGGGGGTGGAGGCAATGCACGCCGTAAACAACGCACTGGGCACAGTTGAAATAACCGACACTTTGGATGCGCTAGAGTATGTACTGCTACTTTAATAACTGCTTATAGATATTCTGTTATCACTCCAAATTAATGCTTTTTTCTTCTTATTATTTTTGGTTTTTATTCCTTTTCTTTCGCTTATGTTATAGTAAATAAGATTATGGTGTATAAGAATGAATTAGGGGATATAAATAAGATTAGCTGATAAAATTAATAAATTACTGTTCATTTATTACGCTTTGTAATGGCGGCGTGAAATAACCCTACTTCATATCGTACTGGGTGTCGTAAAAGTATAATTACATTCATTATACCGTCTACAGTATTGTTTTTGGAAAGATAAGTAAGCTAGTATAATTATGCATATGCAAGTGTCAATTGCTTGCATTAGCTATTTATTAAAATTTTCTAGCTCAAGTCTAACTTACGTAGTAACTATTATTTAATCTGTGGTCCAACTTCGACTGAGAGGTCAATTAACGGATCCAACTCGGCTAGGCATCTTAGGGAGCTTAGGAAATATCTTCTGGTCACATATTCTTCGAAACTTGGAAACTATAAATATCAAACCAATGCGTATTGCCTATGAATGATATATGAATCTGAGACGTCGTTCTTCATTGACGCGACCGATGGAGAGGACTATGCTGGGAGTTTCTTTGCGTAATAGAATTCAAAATGAAAATACAATCCGCAGTGGAACTAGTCTAACCGACTTAGTCCAATAGATCAGTACAATGAAGTGGCAATAGGTCAGTCATATAGTTCGAAGAACCGAAAACCTATGTGAAAAAAGGTTCTCGAGTGGCAGCCTCGTACCGGTAAGCGAAGTATAAGGCGCCATAACCCTTCAGTGGAGTAACGACTTGATTAGGTTGTAAAGTTACAGCCTATATACGTCCCAGTGCTGGGAATAGGCCTCCTCCATTTCTGAGAGGGTTTTAGGGCAATGAAGTGTAGGCCTAGCTGCCCCAATGCGTGTTGGCGAACTTCACGTGTCTTTGAAACATATTTTTTTATTTTATTTCTCAGACACGCAGGTTTTCTCACGATGTTTTCCTTCACTGCCGAGCACGTGGCAAATCAGCACTTAAAATCGCAATTAACAATTCCATTGGTGCCGGCGGGGATCGAACCCGGGTTTCTCGCGTGCTGTGAAATTTACAGCGAGTGCTAACCATCTGAGCTACCACGGTTCGCTCCCGCTCTCTGTTTATCTCTCAATTAGGTTGTAAGATATACAGAAAGTTTCTCGGAGGGGCTGTCATGGGGTTGCCAGCGTCGGTAGGATCGCGAATGTGTGCGAAAGCGTTCTCGTGGCCCTTCTAATACGCGGCTCAGGTGGAACACCATGGGGTTTTAGTCGGTGCGAGTCCGACATAATCCGTCCTTGCACCAGCGAAGACCATACCGTAGGCATTTCCACATGTAAATAAAAAGAAAGCTCCGTATTTTCTGGTATTTCTTGGGGGAGGCCTGTGCTTATTAGGGAACTTGTGAAAAGCTGTACTTATGATGACGATGATCGTGGTGATGATGATCATAATCATGATATTGTAGAATTTTTACTCGTTTATAACTTTAATATTAAGGATACAAAATCTTTGTTATTTGCCCCTAGACGCTTGATTGGTCTGTATCCATTCATCGACCCGGAACGCATCGGTGTATGGGGCTGGAGCTACGGCGGTTATGCCACAACTATGATGCTGATAAAAGATGACATTAAGTTGCTTGCCTGTGGCGCTGCCGTTGCGCCTGTTACATCCTGGTTATACTACGGTAAACAAGTTGATACAAAATGTACACTTTAATATTTTTTACTTTTGAAGTGAAAACTTCTTTAGCGGCGTTGTGCACTTTTTTGTAATGGGTAAAAAATTTTAAACTCGCGACAGGACACGTGACCCTGATCGAAATTTCGTAAGACGGATGGAGAGAGAGAGACAGCCGGGTCGGCGTAGCAGGGGAAGTATCCCCCTCTCTTTCTACGGCGTGGCGAAAATGTATGCCTGCGCCCTGCGCCTGCTGTTTCGTTTAGGCGGCGCAGGGTGCTTGCGCAAATGTTCGTGTGTGATAATTAAAGCAATTCGTGCAAAATTATTCCCTAATCATTCCAAAATATCAAAAATGCACAACGTTAATATTCAAGTTTTCACTTCTGCCTGCGCTCCCGGAGTGCAAACCGTAATTTTTTTAATTTTTAACTTACTATTGAGGTCTGTGTTTAGCAGTGGACTTTGATATAATCTTTAATCGGGTTCCCTTTCATTTGCTTTTTCTATCGCATCTACCACGGGGTGCGCTCTGAGGAATTGCTCGGATTAATTCCAGCCGCCAAATTTCACAAACGCACATCCTTCCTCGTACAACTTCTCTGTGGAATTGTTTACCACCGGCGATTTTTCCGGACGGATACGACTAAGGAACCTTAAAGAAAAGAGCTTATTCCTTTCTTAAAGGCCGGCAACACAACTTCAATTCCCCTGGTGTTGCAGTTGTTCATAGCCAGCGATAATCACTTACCAACAGGCGAGCCGCATGCTCGATTGCCCCCTCTTCTACAAAAGAAATTCGAATGTATGTTTTTTTGTATGTATGTTACGCGATATCTTCGCAGACTGTGGACCAGTTTTGATGATTTTTTTTTTTAAATAGGTTTTACTTCAATGGGACCACTCATATAAATTAAGAGAAAAAATTCCACCTCTAAGCGTAGCAAACAAAAAACTTCTTCTATAGCAAATTGAAGTCATTTTTACTTTTTTTAGAAGTTATAATTTTAATTTGGGATTCATCCACACGTTTTTAATAAATGTTTAAAAACATAAAGAATTTTACATTTGCGACCAATTCTACATGAATTACCTTGATATCTTACGGACTATGTACTTTAAAGAGACTATCATCTTGATGGCAACAAAGTTAGCGAATAGGCCTATTCAAAGTGTATTAGTGTTGTATTTTATTTTATTATTTTTTGTTATTTTTATTAGTTTTCGTTTGTTTATTTTATTCTTCTGTTGGTTTGTCTGGAAGGGATGTGCTATGTAGCAATATAATCGCCACTTGTTTTTCCATTTCAATCAATATTTCATCAATATTTGTTTTTTTCTGTAATAGAAGTATAGTTGTAGCACGAATGGGTCGGCTCAACCGGGGAAGGACCACGCTTTCACAGAATAACAGCGTAAAATAGCAGCTTAATGCTGCTGTGTTTCGTATGGTGACTGTAGAGAATCGGAGACCCTCTTTAGTGGAAACGAGGCATTCCATCTTAGTCCTCACGGATGACAACACATCTGCATTTTAATTCGTAATTGAGGAAAAATCAGGTGTAAAATCAGATACAAACGTATAGAAATATTTATTTTTTACAAACTCGACGATTAATAAATTAAATTTAATTAAAATAAATTTTAGTTATAAATTGTATATGGTTTTATTACTTCTAACGGACATGAGCATCGGTAAAGTGCGGTCTTTGACAATCCTCTTATTCCCCGGACAATGCAGAGGTATAGAGGTATACAGGTATTATTTTAATTAAAATTTAATTTTTAATTCGTGTCGTGTTTTCTTAAAAAAATATTTATATGGGTCTGTATACCGATTCTGATAGTTCTGGAAACCACAGGGTTTTTTTTACATATTGTATATACATAAATGGTTAGTTGCATGTCTTATTTAAATCTGAAGGCTATATATTAGTATTTATCTCACATCACAAAGATATACAAAATTACCTATGTGTCTATGGGCCACAGCAACCCCTTACCATCAGGTGGACTGTGTGCTCGTTTGTCACTCTATCCTATAAAAATCTTTTATTGGTGTGCAATAATGAGTACATATTTTATTGTATTGTAAATATGCCTCTTATGTATATATGTAGGTAACCACTATGTACGGATTTTAATTGATCATTGAGGGTGAGAGGTGGTGTAGGGAACAAGGCATTTTTGTACGAAATTTAAGCTTCCATATTACTATTGATGACAGCGTGGTCCAGTGGTCACAATTCCAGGTTAAAATAACGGCAGGCAACTGTGGTACTTTAGGGGCGTAGCGCTCGCATAAATCCTATACCTTTAAACGAGCAATTCTTGTATATACACATATATATATATATATATATATATATATATATATATATATATATATATATATATATATATATATATATATATATATATAATCGGAATCTCGGAAACGGCTCCAACGATTTTCATAAAATTTTGTGTCCAGGGAGTTTCGGGGGCAATAAATTTTATTTTTCAAGTTCCTTTCATTTTTGAGAAAATCTATTATTTCGTGCCCTTTTTTAATATTTAAAAAAAAAAACGAAAATTTAAAATAAACTAATTGCACTCATGATTTTTCATTCAAATAATCAGTTCAGTTTTTTCTATTATATCGCTAAGATCAAAAATATTATTCGTATTTCATCAGTATGTAATTTGTATCTAAATATAATTTCCAAAACACACTAATTAAAAAAAAAACCGAGCGAAAAATACCGAGCAAAGCTCGGTCAACCGGGTACTAGAATACTTATAGTACGCGACTTTTTATAGTACGCGAGAAACCCAAGCTCCCTTCGACACCGCTGAAATTGTGAATTGTAATTCGAAGTGCATATAAGTTAAAAGAAAATATCGCTAGGAAACCTCTGAATAATAAATTATTTCAAGAATATAATGTGAAACCAATACACACAGGGGCAGCTCGGCTGACTTACTGCTCCACTGAGAGGGTAATGTTTATGTGATGGTTGTTCCCGTGTTTATTAACATTGTATCTGAGCCTGCCTCTTACTTTTATAGATTAATGATTACATTGGGCTGGGGATCTAGTCTCCCGGGAAAACATGCTGTAACACTAAGTATTTACGGACTGAAACATACCTACGAATATATCAACAGTCATACGCACAGAAAGTTTAGTAAGTTATTTTTTTAAAATATTATAGTATAAGTATGCGACCTAGTTAATTCGTTTTGGGAAATTCAAGAGAAATGATTTTTATAAATTGTTTTAATGTAGGTAACGATTCATAAGATGTGAATGACGATATGAGGATAAACGACTTTTTTGCCACTAGGTGCCAATATTTGACAGATTTCATAGCGGTGAAGTTAATTTGTTTGAAAAATATAAAGGTTAATGTTTCATTCTATACTATTAGTTATATTTTATATTAATTGGATTAAAAATAAATAAATCGAACTTCAGATATTCAGGAAAGTAGAAAAATATAAAAAGAGTTATCAATGTGCAAAAATAAAGAGCGCACTGAGGCATTGTTTTTTGTATTAATATAATGCTGTAGAAACTAATAAACATTAATTTAAAACTAACTTCTCAATGAAATAATATTCTAAATTTCAAATTGCAAAAGTATTAAAATTCAACATGTTGAAATTAATTAGAAATAATTTAATCGTTATTTTAATATTTGTTATTTATTCTATGAAATATGTAGTCAACTGAATTTGAATGGATGTTATATGTACATCCTAATACGCATAAATAGGACACACTGAAAGTTTTAGTTGTGCGCTCCTGACTGGTTGTAAATATTTGAATTTAGAATACCTACTATATTTTTTAAAATATAGAAATCTCGTCTATTATTAAAATAATTTTTGATGACAAGTATTTTCGAAAGAGGTTTTTGCGTCAGTTAATTCTCTGTAACGCGCGGATTTAGGAAGTGGCAGTGTTTCACCTTCGTTTTTCACGTTCCTCCGGAAATCACGTAAAACCGTTGGTTCTGCGCCTGATCTCTCTCTGATCGTGTCAGATTGTAGTCCCAACGAATTATGTGATTGAAGGACACTTGTGCTTGCGCATACTCTTGGGCACTATAATCCTGTCCTGCCCAGATGGATAGTCTATTTTGAGATTGACCGCCGTGAAAGAAATTCGATCTGGAGGACATTATTACAACGGGCGGGTCCAATAGGAATGGAATTTCACAGGCTAATGAGAAGAATCAAAAGAACAATTATCATACATACATGGCAATACATGAATCGTACATAGGTATTAATGCATTGCTATATGTCTTCTTTTGAAATCATATTTCGATTGTGTTCATGCTACATTCCACATGGTCGCAAATGCAACATAATGTATGTTTCCAGCGTGTTTACTTTAAATGACATTCTTGTAGTGTAAATAGAATTTTGGTAGACAGTAAATTGGCAACAACCGTGTCTTTGGCAACTTGGCTAGACTTCGCGTCGTCTCCTCACTCCGAAATATTTTGATAAATATCGCTTACTGGCGACCCGTTTCGACTACGCACGAGTGCAATGAAGATACTAATGTGGTGTCAGTGTGAAGTGATTAATAATATTATTTTTTTTTAATATTATAGGGGGCAAACGAGCAGTCGCAGCCATTTTCACGACTACCGACGCCCACAGACATCTGTCTGACGCGTTGCCCTCCTTTCCCCTCCCCACACCAAGGGCCACCGGATACTTACTTACACACCGCACGAAACGCGACAGCCTAGCTGCCACTTTACGCCGGTATCGTGTAAGCGAGAGGTACTTCCCCGGTCGTGCCGGCCCAATTCGGCTACATGCATGCATGCAGCGTGGCACTACCTCTTTCAAAATTATTATGATACACATAAACTTTCCTCTTATCCGTTGAGTAGTTTAAAAGATCTAAGCGTACAAACGGTGGGAAGCGACTTTGTTTTATACTATATAGGGAAAATTTTTATAGTGTGGCTATCACTCATATTAATCAAAGTAAGTGGTTGAATAGGATTATTGATAATTTATTATTGAAAAATAATTGTTTATTTTTATTTTTAAGCAAGAGTGGCAAGCAATCACACAGCCTAACTGAAGTTAAGTGCATGCTATGGCCCGTAGAAACATAATCTAGCCTCGACATGTATTATTTGAAGTTATTATAGGTATTCAACGTATAACAAAAACCTTTACGTTAAGTGCGTTATCAGATATAAAATAAGGTGTAAAATCAGATATAATAAACGTATAGAAATATCTATTTTTGACAATCTCGACCATTAAAATAATTAATTTAATTAAAATAAATTTTTGTTTGTAAATCGTATGTGGTTTTATTATTTCTAACGGACATGAGCATCGGTAAAGTGCGGTCTTTGACAATCCTGTTATTCCCCGGACAATGCAGAGGTAATAAAACCACAAACAATTTGCAAATTATTTTTATTTTAATTAAAATTTAATTTTTAATTGTATACCGATTCTGATAGTTCTGGGAACCACATGTTTTTTGCTATATATTTATGTACGTAAATAGTTAGTTGCATGTGTTATTTTAATCTGGAGGCTATATATGAGTATTTATCTCGCATCACATAGATATACAAAATTACCTATGGGTATTGTAAATACATTCTCTGTGAGAGACAGGAAATAGTATTATAGCAATAGTAATTTTAAACTACGGGTATTTATTCTTCTTGGACTCTTGGACCAGAGTTTTCCAGAGTAAATATATCAAAAGTGCGAAACACCTGAGTAACATAATAATTGTTGTCATTTATCCACATTCACAAAATCTCGCATATTGAACATTTAAACACAAAAATTAACTTACTTTAACCCTACAAAAAGAAAAAACTTAAATAAGAAAAGGAACTCAAACCACAACAAAACTTAATGCCTCAATTCTATTGTGCATGTGCGATTCAAGTAAGAATAGGGCTGACCTGGCGCCATATTGTATCGTCACAGCTGTCAATTCAAACCAGCTAGGTAGGGTGAGCAAAAAATATATTGACGAAATAATATTTATTTAAAAATGAACCATGAACGAAAAAGTACTAATTTGAATGTAGCATTTCCAATTTCGTTCATTTCTGCACCGCTGTCTGAGTAGATCATTGTCATCATTATCATCACTGCTGCCTTTTGTACTTATGTAGGTATTTATAATATTCCACCGACTAGTATCAGTATTTTAAACAAATTTATAAAAATAAAAGTTATAAGGTCAACCAATTTAGTAAAATAACTTACTTAGTTAAACAAAGCGAAAAAAAAGTTATTAATACGCAAACCAATTTTCTTTGTAAGCCGTATTTTTTAAGTCGTCGTCGAGGTCATTGACATTCCTATTCTTATTTGGATCGCATTTGTCTAAGTAATGTGTAAAGATATGCATTTCATGTACGTTCGAAATTAGATTCGATTTTGTTGATATTTTTTTTAATTTTCGAGGAAAAAGTGCCAGTATAAATATAGGGTTTGAGGAATTTAGTCTTAGTTCTCGGATATTGTGCTTGCATCTCTGGCTTTTTTTATTTAAAGTTGGTTGCAACAATGGTCTTTAAACAAAGAAGTACGAACAATTAGCAGGACTGTTAACTCGTTTTTGTTGTCATACACAGAAATTCAGAAACATATACCTAGTCTAGACTTCGCTTAGTACAAAAAAATTTTACTTTACTAACATATTTTGTTTGCCGAATATTGGATCCTGGAGCTGTGAACAATATAACAAGCTTATTAAGTAGGTATAAGGATAAACAAATTATAAAGATCTCGTGGTAGATCAAAATAGATAAAAATATTTAAATTTTAGAATATATTTAAAAAGAAACCAATGAATCTTTACTGTCCATATACTATTCATTCGAAACAAGCGGTTCTATAATATTATGACTTAACCCTTTTTAATGCGTACAGTGTTAGTTAATATATATAAATATATATATATATATATATATATATATATATATATATATATATATATATATATATATATATATATATATATATATATAATAGAATTATTTGTTAGTCTTCCATGTCTTTAAGGCAGGAAGGAATAAGCTTTTGTTACCATAATATCCCGTGGTTGTCGTAAAAGACAACAGAGTGAAATTGAAACAGGTGGTGGGCCAGCAGCATCTTCCTGATAACGACTCAAAGTAATAAAAAACTGTGGTTGACAACCCGCTCGCCAAGCGTGGCAACTAAGGCAAAATCCCTGTATAAGACAATGTATGGATAGAAGCTAAGACAGTAGTGCGATATACTATCTTCTGCTATATCTCCACTTACCATCATTGGGGAGCATAGCTTGCACTGGCTTGTACCTAATAGCTAATAATATAAACATTTTATAACTATATCGGGCTTGTTAATTAAAATGTCATCTGAAAAATGCCATTATTTTAAGTACCATAAAAGTGTTTTTTTTATAGGATAGGGTGATATACGAGCACACAGTACAACAGTAAGTGGTTGCTGTGGCCCATAGACATCAACATATTATATCCTCAATTAAGAATCAAAATGCAGATGCGTTGTCGCCCGTGACCACTAAGATGGAATGCCTCATTTCCAGTAAAAAGGGTCTCCGGTTCTATACACTCACCATATGAAACACAGCAGCTTTAAGCTACTATTTGACTCTGGTATTCTGTGAGAGCGTGGTCCTTTCCCGGTCGAGCCGACCCATTCGTGTTACAACTATACTACTGAAATAACTGCAGCATGGCTCTAACACGTAAAAAGTGTTATATGAATGTAGTACAAATGGTAGTTAATAGATCTGTTACGATAAATTGCTCAACCGTGTAATGGCGGTGTAATAATATATACTGTTCCATATCGTCCAGTGGATGTCGTAAGAGGCGACTGAGGTAAAAAAAAATAGGAAATGGAAACTGCGTTTCCCAAACCGCCTGGCAAACGTGGCTACAATGGAGCAATCTCCTATAGGTTATAATGGATAGATGAATGGAATAAATTTCTCCATAACTATTTTAAGCAAATAACAATCTAAGTATTTTTAGAGCAATTTGCAGTGGAATTCTAAAAATTGGTATTCGATCGGCCCTTTTTTTTTTTTTTTTACATGGGGAAATGCCTACGCATACCCGCCTCGCGGGGGCAAGGACGGGTTATGTCGGACTCGCACCGACTAAAACCCCATGTTGTTCCACCTTTGTCGCATATTGGTAGGGCTACGGGAACGCTTTCGCACACATCCGCGGCCCTACTAGCGCCTGCCGCCCCACGGCAGCACCTCCTCGGGAGAGGAAAATTCCTCGCCGTTCTCCCTCCCAGGCAAGGCGCACCAGAACACATGGCGCGCCCTCCTCCACGGCCTCCAATTACGTCTGTGCAACAGACGCCCCCGCGTCCGATGCACAAAGGCCATGGGGCCAGGAAAAACGAGCACTTAGAAGTACTAGCCTTCCCGACCCCAGCGGCGGATCTGGTCTTTGGCTCCGCCGCCAACCAAGATTCGGCTGCGGAGGGTAGGGAGAGCGGCGCCTCGCAATACCGACAATCCTCTCCCTCCGCAGCCCCACCACCACCGCATCAACGGTGCGGCCCCGTTTGAGTCGCGAAGGATAGGGCGAGTGGCGCATCGCCATACCAACACTCCTCTTCCTCCGCGACTCCACCTCGGCTGCAGCGGTAGAGGGTGCGCGAGTCCCCACTCGCTGCAGTCCACCAGAACACATCCGAAGTGGGCTCCCCAAGCCCACTCGGAGTGGCCACCTCAGGCCGGCCCTTCACCTCGGGCCAGCCACGTGGGTTCTTCTTTGTTCACCGTGGACCGACCAAGCCACGGCTACTAAGCCCCCCCGCCACGACAAGGCGGGAACCCGTTCGGGGGGGATTCGATCGGCCCTGTGTTTGGGATATTGTTATACAAGCGTTATAGTTTGAAAAACGAATTTGTTTTATTTTTTAATTTAATACGTTAGCTAAAAACCGGACCCAGTATCACTTTTTTGTTTTTGTATATATTTCGACAAGAATTTAGTTACTATAATCACTTGACCATTCTTATATATCTCGTAAATCTTTATACTACACGGTATCTTTGTTTTATTACTTTGTAGTATGCGTATTATCTGCTTTTATGCATAAATGACAAACATTTTTTGAAAACTATTATTACAGATTCAATATACACTGAACGGTACATGGATACGCCTCAAGCCAATCCCCTCGGCTACAAGCAGTCGGATCTGCTAGTGGGGGCGCAGAAACTTCGCGGCAGGCGCTACCTTCTGGTTCACGGCAGCGGCGACGACAATGTGCATTACCAACACAGCATGCAGCTGGCCAAACAACTGCAACACGCTGACATTGCCTTCGAACAATTGGTGAGATTTGAATATGTTTATCCACCAGTTTTTTTCAATTCAGAAGTAAGAATGCCTAACTAGCACACTGACCACGTTATACGTAAGTGAATGCCTTTATTTGGTCACAAATAATTCTATTACTAGCACACTGACCACGTTATACGTAAGTGAATGCCTTTATTTGGTCCATAATTGTCTTCATCTATCCTTGATTAGATAAGAAAAGCGAGATCGTCATCGATGACAGGGTTAAAATGCCTCGTTACTATTAAAAAGGCTCTTAATTTAATGAATCATCATTGTATTTCACTCCGTTGGTGTGAAGAGACGATTCCGATAGATAGCAATGTAGTTTGCACTCAGGGTAAAATTTCCAGACCCGTGACGACAATCAGCGTCAGATACTAGCTAACTGACGCTTTTCTGTCCATGTCTTGTATAGCGATATCCCATTCGCGTAACAAGCTTGGTAATTATGATAACACACAAACGTAGAAATAAAATAAAACCAATTTCAATTTAACGCTGAACTTAACTTATTAATTTATAACATCTTTAAATCTACAACGGTATAGACTAAGAACTATGTAACGATACATAATTGTGCCGATACGATACCGATACTGATTATTGTAGTAAATAATCAGCGATACCTATACCTACACCGCTGACTGAGTAAAAATAAAAAAAACAAAGAAATAACGAATAATTTTCTTTATTATGCATAAAAGTTACATATATCATCATATATCATCAGAGACTGAACCTTGGAAAGGTTGAAAACCAAAAGGACAAATCAAAATTTCAATACAAAAATTCGAAATTTATAAATTTTTTTAATGTGAAATGATCAAGAATATTATCAACCAACCAAAGCGAAAATTAAGAAAGTAATTTTCATTACACAAAGTATTTAAGTAAACCGATATATAAGATTAAGTCAGTAATTACAGTTAACTTTCGGTAGATTTTTGTGAAGAAAACTAAGTTTGTTTAAGTTATTAGCAGGTAATCTTTTATACAAATCATTTTGAGACCAAAGAAGACTAAGAGAAAGGGACTTGCAGTTAGTCAGTTGTAGTGGATATATATATACAAGTAGCTTGCTTATGTATGCTCTAAGGGCAGTGGACTTTTAGGACCTGAGAAGAAAAATGAAGAATAGTTCTTTATTCAACTTATCAAAAACGTAATTTTTTTCGACAGGCTTAGAACTAAACAACATGTAACAAAAACCCTGTGGCTCCCGCTAAGTGCGTTATCAGAATCAGTATTCATACTGTAACGATCTCCCCCCTTCTCATATTTTGTATAAAAATATTATTATATTAAGTATAATTAATTCCCCTTTATAATAAAAAATATATATATTTGACCAGGATTAATAAAATATGTTTTGATCTTTCTAAATGATCTTTCAAAAGGTTTATTAATAGGCCGTTTTTAATATTTTGGCGTGATCGTCTTAGTTAGGACCCTTATTTACGTTGTGTTTGTTTAGTAACTTAGTTCTTTTAGGTGTCTTTTGGGAGAATGAATATTCACTAGGGCAATTGAAAGCTGTTGGTAGTGCCTTATAAGCTAAGTGAACCCCGTTCACGAAGACAGGGCTCGAAAAAGGTTAAGAATATAAAACGTCTTTATTCCACTTGTATCAGGTTGACATTATTAATTTATTATTATTTATCCCTTCCCGCTTAGAAAAGGTTCACAATATATTTATACAAAAATACCCGATACAAGGGCTTCGCTCTCCTACATTTATTTTTTAAAAAAAATGTAGGGGAGGTACACGGCCCCACACACGCCGTGCACGGTGAGCGCCAACCATTTTGATGCACTCCCCCCGAAGGGAACGCTAATTTGGGAACTGGACCGTAGTCCACAGTAAAATAACTGGCGAACCAGTAAAAGAGGCTTGGCCCCTTGTTAGTGCGTAAGCACAAACATCGACTGAAGTCGCGCATGTCAATGCGTGTAAACGCCATACAGAATACGAACTAATCCAGCCACAGTGAATGTACGTCACACGGTTTAGGCAAATAGGCACACTGGCCGTAAACCCTCCCTGAGCGCCACCACGTGCCAGACCGCCGCTCCTGCAGACGTGATGTAAGTGTATGGCATCACCACCAATTGCATGATCAGCACGGCTACCAGCCGCAGAGCGTGTCATGAGTCTACCGCTCACCTCAAGGGAATGGGGTCCCACGTTGTGCGGCTTTCGGCCGCAGCCTTGAGAGTCTCCTCAGATCCTCCCGCCAGCTACCACCCGCATGAGGTCGACACATATGCTCCACCAACCAATACAACGGCAGATATAGCCAAAAGGCAGTTATAAGATAAGAGTAATAATTCGCCATCAGAAAGGGTTTGTGTCACTGACGTTGAGTAAATGCATTTTCGATCATGTTTGTCTCACCCACCAACAAGTTGCCTTCAATCATTCAAAGGTGGGAAAGTTAGAGAGATATAATATTATGTTGTTATATAAAACATCGTGGAGGGCAGACAGTCTGCAGCCCCACAATGAAGGGACCCGACTTGGGCAAAGCTACTTAGGTGTGAGTCAAACCAAGACGCAGAGAGCGCCATTGAGAATAGTGTCCCACCAAACAACCATCGCAGAGACGCAATGCTGCAGACCGCAACAAGCATCAATACGACTATCGTCGGGCTTACACCATTCCAAGGTCCCCCATACATCCCAGCAGACATCACCACCCGTATACCTCCATCGACCAGAACCACAGAGAGCGTCGAATCAGGCGCAGCACACCCGTAGATCCATCACAAGACGCAATACCGCCAGTAGTAGTAAGCATCAATGCAACTATCATACGGATGGCGCCCCCTCACAACACACCCAACATGATCCCTATCGACTTTGGTAACAAAGTTGGTATTGTTGTTATATAAAAAATATCACCAACGTATCATAGTAGCACGCTACTAAGACGCCAATGAACAAAACTCCACGTATCATAGCGGTAATGCACTAAGACATGAAGCTGTGTATGCCTGTTACACTTAAAAGTGCTACCAAACACACTCATCATCCCCATCCGAAAGATAGACGACGCATCGCTATGCGCTACGACGCCGCCCACAAACGGTATGGGTGTGCGATGTCCACGGGAAAGCCGTATTGCTACAACACACCCGCTTACCACCGACACTAAGATGTTAATTGTATACCTCCATCGACCAGAACAACAGGAATGCGTCGAATCAGGCGCAACACACCCTCAGATCCATCACAAGACGCAATACCGCAAGTAGCAGTAAGCATCAATGCAACTATCATACGGGCGGCGCACCCTCACAACACACCCACGTGACTCCTATCGACTTTGGCAACAAAGTTAGTATTGTTGTTATATAAAAAATGTCACCAACGTATCATAGTAGCACGCTACTAAGACGCCAATTAACAAAACTCCACGTATCATAGCGCTAATGCACTAAGACATGAAGCTGAGTATGCCTGTTACACTTAAAAGTGATACCAAACACACTCATCATCCCCATCCGAAAGATAGACGACGCATCGCTATGCGCTACGACGCCGCCCACAAACGGTATGGGTGTGCGATGTCCACGGGAAAGTCGTATTGCTACAACAAACCCGCTTACCACCAACACTAAGATGTTAATTGTATACCTCCATCGACCAGAACAACAGGAATGCGTCGAATCAGGCGCAACACACCCTCAGATCCATCACAAGACGCAATACCGCAAGTAGCAGTAAGCATCAATGCAACTATCATACGGGCGGCGCACCCTCACAACACACCCACATGACTCCTATCGACTTTGGCAACAAAGTTAGTATTGTTGTTATATAAAAAATGTCACCAAAGTATCATAGTAGCACGCTACTAAGACGCCAATGAACAAAACTCCACGTATCATAGCGCTAATGCACTAAGACATGAAGCTGAGTATGCCTGTTACACTTAAAAGTGATACCAAACACACTCATCATCCCCATCCGAAAGATAGACGACACATCGCTATGCGCAACGACGTCGCCCACAAACGGTATGGGTGTGCGATGTCCACGGGAAAGCCGTATTGCTATAACAAACCCGCTTACCACCGACACTAAGATGTTAATTGTATACCTCCATCGACCAGAACAACAGGAATGCGTCGAATCAGGCGCAGCACACCCGCAGATCCATCACAAGACGCAATACCGCAAGTAGCAGTAAGCATCAATGCAACTATCATACGGGCGGCGCACCCTCACAACACACCCACATGACTCCTATCGACTTTGGCAAGAAAGTTAGTATTGTTGTTATATAAAAAATGTCACCAACGTATCATAGTAGCACGCTACTAAGACGCCAGTGGACAAAACTTCACGTATCATAGCGCTAATGCACTAAGACATGAAGTTGAGTATGCCCGTTACACTTAAAAGTGCTACCAAACACACTCATCATCCCAATCCGAAATATAGACGACGCATCGCTATGCGCTACTACGCCGCCCACAAACGGTATGGGTGTGCGATGTCCACGGGAAAGCCGTATTGCTACAACAAACCCGCTTACCACCGGCACTAAGATGATATGTCTAGGACACATCGGTTAGCGAGTCCAAGTTTACCTCGGACCAATTGCTCGTGAAGCAGCACACACGCCACCATAATATTCCTTTTCAAGTCCCTAATAAGGACTAGTCATTTTGCTACAGTACTAGGAGCAGTCAGTCACCCGACCATCCCATACAATGCTTATGCATCAAGGAGACCTCCTATAATATTGCTTTTGTATCATAGACCTTACTTTCATAAGTCATGTATATATAGGATTCGAACCCATGACCCTACTATTGTAATGCATATTAATCATAGAGACCTTCTATAGTATTGCTTTTGAATCATAGACCTTACTTTCATAAGTCATTCATATATAGGATTCGAACCCACGACCCTACTATAGCAATGCATATTAATCATAGAGACCTTCTATAGTATTGCTTTTGAATCATAGACCTTACTTTCATAAGTCATTCATATATAGGGTTCGAACCCACGACCCTACTATTGTAATGCAAATTCATCATGGAGACCTTCTATAGTATTGCTTTTGTATCATTGAGTTTAATATCATAAGTCCCTAATATAGGACTAGTCATTGTGCTACAGTACTTTAGGCAGTCGGGCTCCCGACCACCCCATATATATGTACAACTGCAGGTATGTATCTCCGGCACCTCATCCATACAAGACATCTATACATGAACACTTTCAATAACTTAGGAAAATTTTCTTGTATACGTGAACTCCTTCAACAACTTAGGAAATTTCATCTATACGTGAACTCCTTCCACATCTTAGAAAAATTTTCTTTTATACACGAACACCTCCCATGACTTAAACAATTTTTAACAAATTTTCTAATTAACTTATAAACGTTATTTAACTTAATTTTATAATATTTTTTGACTTGTATTTCTATTATTTATCTTATTTTAATTATTTTTACAAGTTTTTATAATAAATTTACTTATTACGAGAAACAATAATTTTGCCTTTAATTTGCTATGTTATTGGGATAATGTCTGAAATATATTAACTTTATGTTTATTAATTTAACTTAATTGTTTAATATATATCTTTTAAAACTATTTTTGACGCCCCTTTATATTGAATTAATTTATTAATAATAATATTGTGCCGTCACAATACGTATAGAAATAATGTCTTTTTCAGAAAACTCGTTGATTAAATAAACTAATTCAATTAAAAAAAAATTTGCAAATTGTATATTTTATTACCTCTAATGCTGGAGCCACACTAACGAAAAATGTTGTTAATTATCGCGTTGATGGACGGTGAATGTAGGTGTAATACATTAATTTGACAACGGCATTAACAATGCCGTTTGCCGTTTGGCGATAACTCGAGTGGCGGTATATCAAAGAGATTAACGCACGAAATAACGCGTTAAAGCGGCCACACTACGTTTGTCTCACTGTGCACGGTGAGACCAACGGGGTCGCACGTATGATGAATAATGAAAAAGTTATTACGTTTTTTAAGATTCTGCAAACAGAGCCATGTTTGTGAGATCCGACTCAAACTTTTAAGAATCGTTTGTCGCAAAATAGTACTTTGTAACAAATTTTGTTATTATTATTTTTAAAACAACTACCTAAGAAATTAAAAAGAAGAAGATAATCCTAATGGGTTTTTATAGAACCCATTTAAACAAATATAAAAAGTCTTCAACGAACCTTAACGCCAACTTTAACGTCGTTCAGTGGCATTGAAATTGAAATGACCTTAGCCGTTCAAGTATAGCCTCTCACTTTATCGCGTTAAATTTAAAGCAATAATTGTTGCGTTTATGGGCATTGACGTTTCCTGTTAGTGTAGCCTCAGTATAACTGACACTAGCATCGGTAAAGCGGGGTCTTAGACAATCCTCTCACTCCCCGAACAATATCGACGTGATAAAACCACATAAAATTTGCAAATAAAAATGTATAAAAAATGGTCATGTGTTCTGAAGTAAAGTTATTTCTATACGTTTGAATACTGATTCTGATAACGCACGGGAACCACAGGATTTTTATTTAGGAATTTAACTAATTGATACTTAAAGACGCATAAATTAAACCTATAACCTAAATAAAAAAGGCCTTAAATTTCATAATACACAAAAACAGTTCTGATAATGTCTTAGAACTAGCTTCAAAATTTACTTCTTAAATATTGAACTCTTCTAACTTTCGATCGTACGATTCTTGATGCTATCGTAGAAATTAATTCATCGCCATCATCATCATCATCATTATCAACATCATCATTTTATCCATTACATTTAGAAATTGATTGGAAAGATAGAATCATGATTTTTATCTTTAAAATGGATTGCCATCCTCAGCATCTCATGTATCTCTTAGAAGAGATCAAATATCAATTTCAAGACCCTAAAAATCCTTTTGAGAATTATTACAAATATGCCACAAAATTTAACATTTTTTATTTTTAATTGTTCCATTCATTGTTCTAGAGTTACACCGAC
This sequence comes from Parnassius smintheus behrii, assembly GCA_036936625.1. Classification (NCBI taxonomy): domain Eukaryota; kingdom Metazoa; phylum Arthropoda; class Insecta; order Lepidoptera; family Papilionidae; genus Parnassius; species Parnassius smintheus. The sequence goes on along the minus strand of JAUPFT010000005.1, from coordinate 39,430,051 downwards.
GAGAACCACTCGTTAGCGGGAGTGAGTCGACATTTCTACCACGCACTTGATCACTTCTGGACGGAATGCTTCGGTTTATAAATTATCTAGTTAAGATTATTTTAAATTATTGTTTTGAACTATGTTATCACGTCAGAGTAAAGACTGTACATGCATTACATTTTTGTGGTTTTATTTATAATGTCCTCCAGACCGAATTTCGGCCACGGCTAGCCATCTGCGCAGGACAGGATTATAGTGCCCAAGTGTATGGGCAAGCACAGGTGCACTCTCTATTCCCTCACTCTCATAATGAGATGGTACGGTAAACCGACACGACCGTAGAGAGATCAGGCGCAGGACCAACAGCTTTACGTGCTTTCCGAGGCACGGGGGTGAGACACCGCCAACTTCCTGACTCCGGGCAGTTACTGAGAATTTCTTGACGGAAAACTCAATAATTGATTTTTTGGCCTGACCCGGGATTCGAACTCAGGACCTCATGGTCAGCAGTCGCGGTTTTATTTATAAAATTCATTGTAATAACTTTTTACGGACAATAAGTAAGTTTCATTATAGCCTATCAACGTCCACTGTTGAACATAGGCCTTGGCATAGATTGCTTTATAGCGGTGGTATATGGCATAGTAGTCATCTGGCCGGCGGGTTGGCAACTGCAATTTTTATTTATTATTTGTTATTTGGAATGCTTTTGCCCAGGGTAATAAACTAAATTTTTTGGTTTTTTTTCTGTCTCTTTCGACACCTACGGGACGATATGGGTTAGTGAATATCCTTACATAAAATACCCAGATCAGCAGCAGACAGCAACGTCAAAGGCGCGAGACATCTGGTTGTGCAATCATTAATCCGCCTGCAAGATTGATGATTAAGACAAATCCGCACCACAAAGAGAAGGGCCAGGGTCCAGTACTTGTCTGATGAAGTACAGAGGAAGTAAAATAATGTAAGAATACTTTTGCAAACGGTATTGTATTACGACAAAATAACAACGATAAAAGTGTGCGCTATAACAAAGAGTTCAAATTTAAAAACTAACAAGTTTTTGATGCAACGAAAAATGCAGTAGTAGAGTTTCAGAGGCGTTTCAGAATCAATAATTCCGATAATTAGACAGAAAAAAAGAATGTATGTAAATATGTCTTATTTGCACGTATTTTTAGACCAGCTTTGATCCAAACGCAGGACCTGTGAATTGGAACAAATGTATCAAATGTAACAAATAGTGTAACAAAGAGTTGAAATATAAATATTTTTATTAAAATATTTAAAAAAAATGATTGTAATAAATGATACGCTAGATATATGACAGAGGCATAAAAAAGGTTCTACACATACGTATGTATGTAATTACTCTAAGGTTCTACAACGCCTATTATTTCTAAATGCTAATTCTGAACGCACTAAATACGAAAACAGGATCTGACGTTGACATTAGCAGACTTAGAATTTTAGGCAAGTTATAAAATGTTTAGTAAAATTTGATATAAAGTGGAATAGTCTTTAGAAACATAGAAAATTTTAAATGTTTAATTTCAGTTTCAAATTACGCAATAGATCATTGAGATTATGGCGGAAAACATACGGATGCAGGCGATGGTTTGTTTCAAAAAATTATCTGTTGTCCAATATAGATTTAGTACAGTTGTTTCTGATCCACGGTATAACTACGAGATCGATTCCTTAAACTGTTTGTAAGGGAAATTGCCTTTAGTACATACAAATGACGCAATATCATAATTAATCAATAGCAGATCTAACCTGTGAAGTAATTCATGGGGATGTCTTTGCCCAGCTGTCAAGTCAAGCAAGTCTGTCCTTTTTAAACCGTTGGTAAAATTAATAAGAATATATAAAATAAAACAATTTAATTAAGACTCAACTACTTCGCATAGGTTAATGATAAATAATAGCACAAAAACTAGAATCAAATAGTAGAGCCATGGGAAATATTAATTTTAGGCACAGCAGAGCCAATATGCTCGCACTTCCGAACGAACGCCAACGCGAACGAAGGCACTGTCCACCTAATGGTAAGTGGATACTGTGACCCATAGACATCTTCGATTAAGCATCAAAATGAAGGCGTGTTGTCGCCCCTCAGGACTAAGATGGAATGTCTTGTTTTCTGAAAAAAAAAGCGTGTCACGTTCTCGATGCTGCCTATCACCAGTATATAAAATTTAGGTTCATAAAAAAAGCATGGATTTTCAGACTTTAGTCAGTAGTATAGTAGTGTTACGAGCTTGAGGTTCGTGACAATAAAAATTGCCGATAAAATTACCTAAATTAACACTTTAATTTACTTTATACAAATTAAAGTAAAAAAACACTAATAATTAAACACACTAATTCACTTAATTTCACTCCGAAGCTTCGCTTGTGTCGCCGAGTTAAACTCTGTCTCGATCGCATCTTGCGCCACCTATTTATTCAAATCAGCGAAACATCCGGAATGTTCAAGTAAACACGCGCAAGGTACCGAGAAATCGAGTATAGATTTTCTAGAAACTTAGTTCTTCGGGCGGCGCTGTCGGTCGAGAGATCCGCGATGTCATTCTCTGCAAAGCCCACCCCGCTCTCGCTCCTGACACTAGATGGCGCTAGTTGACTTATTCACATAACACTGCCCCCTCCTAAGACATGCTCGTCCCGAGCATTATCGGTCCCATAATAACGTGCCAAGCGATCCACATGGACGATCTTAGGAGTCCCTCTTACGCCTTTCTGTAACGGCTCCGCAATGTCAAGGGCTGTCCTATCCCGTGGTGCACCAATATTGTACAATTTCGGTGCTCCTCTACTACGTGTCTGAGGTCCCCGCACAGCCGCACAACTTGTACATGTACGACACCAATCCTCGACATCGTCACGATAATGGACCCAGTAAAACTGTTCTCGGACCTTCAGCAGAGTTCGTTTAACTCCCAGGTGGACTCTTGAACGACCATTATGGCACAGCTGTAGAACATTCGGCACTTTAGCTTTAGGGACAACCATTTGCAAACGACAGCTGTCTCCTCGACCATTGTCCCATTTACGGCACAGGACTCCATCCTGAAGCAGCAAGCTGTCCCATTGGGCCCAATAGCTTTTCGTGGTTGAACTCATTGCTGAGACGTCCCTCCACTTAGGCTTGGTAGCACGGGCCTTCATCCATCCCAGAATCGGCTTGATGTCTGGATCTTCCTGCTGTGCACGTCGTAGGCTGTCCTTCCACCCGTTACTGCGGTGGTCTGTCCTGAGCATCCTCACGGATACCACTTCCTTACCTTGCCTACTACAATGGTTGCCATCTTCAGGACAAAGTCTTCTTGACAATGCATCTGCGTTGCCATGAGATTTCTCGCTGCGATGTTCGATCTCAAAGTCGTATTCCTGCTGCTGCTGGGCGGTGCTGTTAGCCGCACTTCCTTTCTGAGACCGTTCACCTTCCCTTCCTAGGGTGTGCTTAGGGCAGCTGGACCGAAGATGGCCCCTTTCCCCACAGCCATAGCACCTAGGGCTGTATCCTTTATTGTGGTCGCGAACCGTAACTGCTGCAACCTCCCTAGCGTGAGGTGAACGATGATCCTGTCGCCGCCAGGCAGTGCCGTTAGCTGCACTACCCTCCTGATATCGTTCACCTTCCCTTTCTAGGGTTCGCTTAGGGCAGCTGGATCGAAGATGGCCCTTTTCCCCACAGCCATAGCACCTAGGGCTGTATCCTTTGTTGCGGTCGCGAACTGTAGCTGCTGCAACCTCCCTGACGCGATGGGAACGATGATCCTGCCGCACGGCTTCTACCTCCAGTGCATGGGCCAAGGCGTCCTTAAGCGTCTCGGGGTGCCCGAGCCTCACAGCAGCTCTGACTTCCAGGTCACGGATGCCGTCGATGAATGTTTGCACCAGGTTCCCTCCAATTAGCGCAGGTACAGACTGGTATGCTTTTCGCACCAGCTTCTCCACTTCTAGAGCCCACTGCTGCAGGTTTTCGTTGCTGCGCTGCACACGATCTTTAAGCTGCGCACGAAAGACGTGTTCCAGGTGAGCGTCGCCATATCTCGCCTCCAATGCCTCAAGGAGTTGCTCATAAGTCACTTCCTCACCGAGAGCTTCCAGAACTGTTAAGGCCTGGTCGCGCAGGCCTAGTGTGAGAGCAGTCATGGCCTGACTTTTATTCCAGCCATTCGCTTTCATAACAGCCTCGAACTGGATTTTGTAGGCTGACCAGGAAGAAGTCCCGTCGAACGGTGGCACCTTGAACCCACGTAGCGAAGGTGCTGAAGCTACTACGGGAGCTGTAGTTCCATCCCCAAGTTTGAGTTCATCCAGCGTTTTCTTAACTTGGTTGATTTGGGTCTCAGCTTCCGACAGGCGGTTATCATGTTGAGCAACCTTATCCTTCACCTCCCTTATCTCTTTCCCGAAGGTCGCGTGAAGGTCCTTCATGAGAAGCATCTGCTCTTCCAACCGACGGGCCTGTTCATCCTGTCCACCCCGCAGCTGCTCTTCCAACCGACGGACCTGTTCCTCCTGTCGGCGAGCCTGTTCCTCCTGCTGCTCTTTCAACAGACGGGCCTGTTCCTCTCGTCCGCGCTGCAGCTGTTCCTGTAGCATGGCCATCAGAGCACCTAAGTCAGGTGCCACAGACGTAGAAGCTGCTGACGGACCGGCTTCCGTGGCCGGCGGCTGGCCCTCAGACATCTGCGGCGTTGCACCACCAAATCTCCTCTGGTCCGTCTCCTGCTGGCGTTGACTTCGGGTACGGACACCCTCCGTTTCCTCCTCAGGTAAAATCGGCATTATTTTATCCCACTTCTGACACCAATTGTTACGAGCTTGAGGTTCGTGACAATAAAAATTGCCGATAAAATTACCTAAATTAACACTTTAATTTACTTTATACAAATTAAAGTAAAAAAACACTAATAATTAAACACACTAATTCACTTAATTTCACTCCGAAGCTTCGCTTGTGTCGCCGAGTTAAACTCTGTCTCGATCGCATCTTGCGCCACCTATTTATTCAAATCAGCGAAACATCCGGAATGTTCAAGTAAACACGCGCAAGGTACCGAGAAATCGAGTATAGATTTTCTAGAAACTTAGTTCTTCGGGCGGCGCTGTCGGTCGAGAGATCCGCGATGTCATTCTCTGCAAAGCCCACCCCGCTCTCGCTCCTGACACTAGATGGCGCTAGTTGACTTATTCACATAACAGTAGTATGGTGACTTATACGTTATTCAGTGGGGAGGAGCAGCACTTGCTGTGACAATCACAAAAGTGTCCACGTGCCCTACTTTATATCAATACTAGGTAGGTTTATGGGTCTATTAATTTTAGTCCGCCTCGTTGGTCTAGTGGTTGTAGTAGTGCGACTACTGATCATGGGGTCCTGGGTTCGAATCCCAGGTCGGGCCAAAAAATCAATTATTGAGTTTTTCTGTCAAGAAATTCTCAGTAGCTGCCCGGAGTTAGGAAGTTGGCGGTTTCTCACCTCCGTGCCTCGGAAAGCACGTAAAGCCGTTGGTCCTGTGCATGATCTCTCTCCTGTCATGTCGGTTTACCGTCCCATCGGGTTATGAGAGTGAGGGAACAGAGAGTGCACCTGTGCTTGCGCATACACTTGGGCACTATAATCCTGTCCTGCGCTGATGGCTAGTCTCCGTTGAGGCAGGCCGCCGTGGCCGAAATTCGGTCTGGAGGACATTATTATTATTAATTTTAGTTGGGTTGTATATATAACAATAGACCGGGAATAAACCTAGTTGTAATAATTTGTACCATCACTAGACATTTGTGTAGTGTAAGTTGAAATGACTTGATAAATGTTGATTATATGTTAATAATCATAAACGTGGTGGAGCCTTATATTATGGTTGTAGTACGAATGGGTCGGCTCGACCGGTATAGGACTACAGCGTAAAATAGCAGCTTATGGTGTTGTGTTTCGTATGGTGAGTGTAGAGAACCGGAGATCTTTTTACTGGAAACGAGGAATTCTATCTTAGTCCTCAGGGATGACAACGCATCTGCATTTTGAATCTTAATCGAGGATAAATGTAAATGTCTATGGGTTACAGCATCCACTTACCATCAGGTGGACTGTGTGCTCGTTTGTCACCCTTATTCTATAAAAAAAAGTAAAAACCGATTTCAAAAACTAAAAATAATGAAATAATTTTTACATAGTTTAATAGCTCCTGGAGTCGGAGTTTTAATTGTTTAACTCCATTGATTGGACACAGTCTCGTAAGTAACAAATAGTTTACAAACAAAAGTCTGATTTCACATTAAAACCTCGAGTTCTTTCTTTAATTCTTTGACTGAAATCTTTTTTTTAAATTTAAATGAGATCACACTTAAAGTACAGTTTCTTTAATTAACAAAGAATCAATAAACTCGATTCAGAATTGACGAAGACATCGCATTACCTGCATACAAAAAAGACGGCTAAAATCGGCTAGAAATGAAATATTTTGAGTGCTAATTTTTGTTTTGTCATGCTTAATATTTTTAATAATATATTGTTACTAGAAATACTTTTAATTTTGTCAAGGTTGGTACATCGTTTAAAGTTAAAAGTCATGATATTATTCTAAAATTTATTAGAAACAGCTTATTTTAGATACCATTTTGACGATAATACTAATATTGCAGGAAGTCAGAAGATGTTGCCCCACTAACCGATTGCGGTCCGGTAATAGATGATCGTGGCATATGCGCAGTCGATCCTTGTGACCCTGACAAATGCTTTTCGGAGCCACGTGTTGTCATCATCGGCGCTGGAATGGCAGGAATCTCCGCTGCTGCTAGACTGTCGCAGCGAGGGATAAATAATATTGTCGTCTTGGAAGCCCACGAAAGGTCTGAAGTTATAAAATTAATGGGACGTGAAATGTACGAATTTAACCTATTATTTATTTATTTTTTTAACAGACCCGGAGGTCGAATACATTCTTGCTGGCTTGGTGACATTGTAGCAGAACTCGGAGCTCATTGGCGACCCAATAACTGGTTCACTCACCCAATCCATACCCTAGCTGCAACTGAGAATCCACCGCGTCCTGGAGTACCTGGCGCTGTTCATACAAGAGGGCTTTTTAATAGAGTTGTCACTGGAAAAATGGCATTTCCTCCCACAATATATGCTTATTATAAATTTCGTCAAATAGAAGAAGAAGCGGCTCATCTATTCTGCCTTGGTGGTAACAAACAACACGGATCCTTAATTAATTTCATGAGTCTTAGAATACAACAAGAGTTGCACGACTATCCACTAGAACAACAACATGACGCAGCCAGGATAATGTTTGGACTCGCGCATATGTTAAGTGCTCGATGTTCGAGTGACACAGCAATGCTTGGCGCAGATCAGTCCGGATGCTATATGAACATGCCCGGTGGCGAAGTCAGAGTTCCTTTAGGGTTGATGGGAACATTAGCACCATTACTTCGACAAGTACCCGAAGGAGTCATACGTTACTGCAAGCCAGTTAGCAGTATATATTGGGGAATGTCACAAAGGGCAGGTCACCGGGCTATTGTATGCACAACTGACGGAGAGGAATTTCCCGCTGATTACGTTATCACCACGGTGTCACTCGGAGTGTTATGTGTCAACGCGGGTAGGTTATTTTGTCCAACGTTGCCTGCCTCAAAGATGGATGCCATACGATGTCTTGGATATGGATATTGTAATAAAATCTTTATGGAATACTGCCGACCATTTTGGTTTTGGCATAAAGGAAATTTGAACTTCAATTACCACAACAATGAACTTTCCTATAGATCGAATTGGACTAGGGGTATTACAGCCATCGAAACGGTTCCTAATAGTAGTCACGTGTTATGCATATGGGTGATGGGTACTGAAGCGATGATGATGGAGGGTTTGTGCGACAAAGACGTAGCTGAAGATATAACGGATGTATTGAGGGTATCTACAGGTAACAAATACATACCTTACCCAGTTACTGTGCTAAGATCACATTGGACTTCCGATCCATTCTTTTGCGGCGCTTACTCCTATGATTGTTATTGTACTGACGGACAGGCCCGGAGAGAGTTAGCATGCCCCTTGCCCGGGCCCAGTGATCCAATACCGCCTATACTTCTTTTCGCCGGAGAAGCTACCGTACCTGGACATTATGCTACTGTTGCGGGAGCTCGTTTAAGTGGTGTTAGAGAAGCTGAAAGAATTGTACAGTTAACACTTAGATACAAAGGCCCTCCTATACCAGTGGGAGAGCATGTTAAGCCGAAAGTATATGCAACAAATGCTGGAAAGTAACCTAAAAGTATCTATTTTCGGATAAAGTATCTATTTTCGGATAAAGTATCTATTTTCGGATTAAAGTAAAAGAAACGTTTAGAAACTTTAAAAAAGCAGATCTAGAATAAATTCTATCAATATAGCATCCTTTTGAAAAACATAGCTCACGTCTTCACTTATTATATTTATCTTCTGCAAACTTCGTGTTGTTAATAGATGATGTGATTAAAGATGCACTTAAATTCTTTAACTTCCATTTTTATTTAATTTAGAATTTCAATCTTTGTAATACGTAGTATTTATTTCCACTAGAATTTAAACATAGCTTATGAGGACATCGAAAAATATACAATTTTTCACCTACACATCAGATTTTTAAACGTGGTAGAGCCACGCTGCAGTTGTATTATAGTTGAAGTACGAATGGGACGGCTAGATCGGGGAAGGACCATACTCTCACAGCATACCAGCGTAAAATAGCAGCTTAATGCTGTTATGTTTCGTATGGTGAGTAGAGAACTGGAGATACGTTTTACTAGAAACGGGATATTCCGTCATAATTTTTGTGGTAGAGCCACGCTGCAGTTGTAGCACGATTGCGTTGAACTGAAGACCCTTTTTACTGGAATCGAGGCATTCCATCTTAGTCCTCAGGTGTGCCACCAAGTATTTGCATTTTGATCCTTAATTGAAGATAATTGTGGATGTCTATGAGCTGCAGCATCTCCTTAGGATCAGGTTGAATGTGTGCTCATTTGTCACCCAATGCTATAAATAAATTCACCTTAGTCCTCAGGAGTAACAACGCATCCGCATTCTTAATCGAGGTTAAATGTAGATGTCTATGAGTCACAGCATTCACTTACCATCAGGTGGACTGTGTACTCGTTTGTCACCCTTATTCTATACAAAAACGTAAAAACCGACTTCAAAAACTAAAAAGAATAAATCTATATGAAAAATTGGTTGACCCTGCAGGCCATCCCTGGAACTTCCTGTTAATTTCAAATGCAAAGAGAACTCCAAATATCACCAAATTATGACGTTGAATATGAAATATCGGAGTAATTTAAAAAAAAAAAAACAACTTTTTCAAAATTTTTCGTTAAAAATATCCGATATCTATTAACAAATCAACCCATTTTGATCAAACCGGCGGCGATCGACTTGGTTTTTCAAGGTTAATAAAAATATAATTATAATAAAATTCATAGGAAAGTAAGTTTGATGAAACACTTTGGAAATCACGCACGCACGCACGCACGCACGCACGCACGCACGCACGCACGCACGCACGCACGCGCGCGCGCACGCACGCACGCACGCACGCACGCACGCACGCACGCACGCACGCACGCACGCACGCACACGCGCACGCACGCACACACACGCACACACGCGCACACGCGCGAACACGCGCGAACACACGCCCACACACGCCGCCCCGATTATGGTCAGTGCCCATAGACCAATTAGTAACTAATTTGCAGTACACGCCGCAATTCGTTTGACAATTGCGAAGAGCGAGGTTGCGTTTTCATAACCACCCACCGTAATACAAGAGGGCCTAATGTCGAAGATTCAAATCCACCTTTCAAGCTTTCAACTAACATTCCTCACCAAAGACTTGAGTTTTAGCCTTCTTCTGAATTAAAATTGTATTACTTAGTATTAATACAATATACTTTTCATACAAAATGAAGTTTTTATTACTAGAAAGTACTAATATGCAGCGTATTCTATATTTTTTTCACTATCAATAAAGCTTTAAATATTAATTATTAGTTACCTGGTACAAAATTCGGATTGTAAGTTAATAATACTAGATTATGGAATCCCAGCAGCTGTCAAATTTTGTGCAGCTGCGATTAAACTTAGAATTTAGGAATTTTCACTAATGATAATCTTTATTTAAACAACAAGATTTTCATTAAAATATTAAAATTTGTATCTGCGTGATTTCTGGGTAACTTTAACGTTATACACTGAAACAACATATCACTAAAAATACTATTTTAAAATAATAATTACTTTTAAACTTAAAAGATTTTTTTGTTTTTTGTTCAAAAGGAAATAATTGTCAATCATCTATTTTGTCAATTTAACTATTAATGATATAATGAAGATTGAGAGATATCAACACTTAATTTCGCGCTCTCTTTAAAAATGGTAATGGCGCCTAAAAATTATAGTGTTTTTTTTGGTAATGGAAAACTACGGTTGTACTTTTGCCAGTGTTTAGGTTTATTAATTTTATAATATTTTATTTATATATTATAATTCGTTTAAAAACTTCTTCATACCATATTGATGCGTCACATTACGGAGTTTTAGAGGAGAACGAACAGATACCTAATCGATGAATATCTAAGGCCGCCTAAGCACACAAAAAAACTTGGGGCTTACATCAGAATTCTTTCACCGTTTCCACAAATAGTTCATATGCGACGACATTCAAAATTCAAAAAAATCGCACCATTTTTACTTATCAAAATCCTCTTCAAACTATTCTTTAGAAAATGATACAGGCGCAGCATTAGCTACGCCGGCGGCCAAGTTCCCGCCAAAACACTTGAACTAAACTCCCCGTTGAACATTCTCTAATCAGGCCTAAATCTAACTGCTAGGTGGAGAGTAACTCTGCGTTAGGTACAAACTATAGCCATCTTTGCAGATCATTGTATTTTTTTTAAATTAAAGTGTGTAATTAACTTCCACATAGAGGTACGCCGCTACTGCAGTCCAAGGACTCCCGCAACCAACTGCAAGCTTTCTTTAATTGAAGGTTGTTGACTGCTTCAGAGGTGACAATGCAGCTCCATGCATTGTCACCTCTGAGGACTAAGATAGAATACCTCACTACGTATAAAATTACTGGCCTTTTCCTTCCTACCTTCAGAGCGGAACACAGCCATGCCGTGCATTTGTATCTGGCAGGGGCACGCTGCAACTGTATATTGCTGCAACAATATTGAATGCGTCGGCTCCACCGGGGAAGGAGTACTCTCTCTCTCTCAGAATACCAGCTTGACGAGATCTCGGAGACCTTTTTCACTGGTGACCATGCATTCCAACTTAGGCTCGATAAAAAAAATATTTTAGTTCATGTTGAGAACATATTTTACAAATTCATTTTGCTTTTTATATTAGATTTTTCATTATTAAAAAAAAAAACTATATCTAACACGCCCGCACGCATGCGCACACTCGCGCGCAAACGAGCACGCACGTGCACACACACGCACGCATATGCACACACATGCATGCACACGCGTGCACACGCACGCACACGCACACACACGCACGCACGCACGCATGCACGCACGCACGTACGAACGCATGCACGCACGCATGCACCCACACACGCACACACACGCACACACGCGCACACACGCCCACACACGCCCACACACGCGCACACACGCGTACGCACACACACGTACACGCACGTACACGAACGCATACGCACACACACCCTTACATACACACACACACACACACACACACACACACACACACACACACACACACATACATACAACCATCCCCATACACACACGTACACATAGACTAACACATACTCATGCACATACACATACATATAGAAATACACATACACACATATACACACACTTACTCATTGACACACATACACACATACATATATATATACATACATACAGACACCATTGAAAAATTGTCGGGCTGGCTTCTTGTGACCTCAAAACGTCAAGATTTGATGAAAACTCAATTTTTGAAAAACGTGGTAAAAATTGTTTTTACCCCGTTTTTCTTCTTCCTCTTCCCAATTTTTTAAAATTTTCAATTTTCTTAGCGGGAAGTTGAGAATAAAAGATTACCGTGCCTATTCTTAGGGGTATAGTAAACATAATAATAAATAAAACATTTATTATGTTACATTGTTATTGTTACTAATAATAGTCTATGTTTGTTCGTAGAACAAAGAAAATTAAAACACTTTCTGCGTTTCTCTGTAAGAATTTATGTATTATCTGAGAAGTTTAATTAATTGATCTAGTGAATTTACTACGTTAGCGCATCGGAACACTTCACACAATATGCTCGATTGTTATTTATTTCACAGATATACAGTTTCATTAAATGTTTACCGAGCATTTCACAATTAAGCACGTAGAATTGCTTATAACAATATCATAGCTCGATTAGTGATACCTCTTCGGTATCACTAATAATCGCAAGTAGGAATTTAAGCAGCTCGTTTACTTAATTAATCAAATGCTTCTTCTTTATCAGATTGAAACCGTATAATGGCAGTGTAAGAATATCCACTACCCCATATTATCCCGTGGGTGTCGTAAGAAGCGACAGAGGGGAACTGGAACAGGTGGTGGGCAGCAGCATTTTCCTAATTACGCTATTATTATATAATAATAATATATTTATATAATAATAATAGCTATTAAATAAATATTTATATAATAATAATAGCAACTCTAAATAATAAAAAACTGCGGTTGCCAACCCGCTTGCCAAACGTGGCAATTATGGCAAAACCCCCCTATAAAACAATTCACGGGGGAGTCCTATGTTCAGCAGTGGATTTTTATAGGCTGTAATGGAATGGAATGGATGAATCTGAAGCAGTCTACTCCAGGACGTAGATCTCTCCCATTGTCAGTAGGTTTTGCTTTAATCTTTACGCTTAGCAGGTGATTGGTCGTAGTGCCACGTGTCTTGCATCTTTGACGCGATTATCTATCGCCAGCCTGGGTGTTGTACATTTGGTATTCGACGAGATGGTATACCGACATCTACTGGAAGTTTTTATGGCCTTTCCTAACAGCGGGAGTAATTGAATGATTATGATTATTGATTCCAGATATCACGTAGATAACATAAGTGTTTCCTTTTTAATAAAATGTTATGTATATGTAAAAAGGTAACATATTTTTTACCTTTTCCCCCAAACGTAAGCCTCGCCTGTGTACTCAGCTGATTGACTAACGGGGCTCTAGCTATCAACTGATATTGATACATTATGTCGAGCATGAATAATGGTTGCAGATAACGTATTAACATTGAAGGCGCTTTATCAGGTTATTATGTCTTTTTTAACAAATTTAATTTTGTTGTGTTTCATATATCACAAGTAAAATTTTTGATTTATACTTAAAATAAGAAAGCCATTTTTTATGAATCTGAAGTGATAACGAACATAAAATCCACCCTATGGTAAATGGCTACTGCATTGCTTGTACAGCTGCGGCAAACTTCAAACAGAAAACTACAAATGCATTGTTATCTCTGAGAACTAAGATGGAATGCATTACCACCTGAAAGTGTACTGGTGGTCTATACTCTTCAGACCGGAACAAAGGGGTGAGAGGGCGATACTACCCAGACGGACTCATGAAGGAAAGGAGTTCTACCGCCTATTAAATTTGAGGGTATTATATATTTTCGAAAAGTGTTTCAAATGAATCCTAGAGTGATAATGAACAACTATAATTTTTTAAAACCGAATAATGCCATAAAAATTACTTTTAATCTATCGTTTTAACTTTTCTCGTGAAAACGCTAGCCACCACACTGTTCAACTCTTGACGTCACTGTCCTAGAATTTTGCCGATTTAGCAAAAGAATAATATAAATAATAATATATTCTAAAACCATAATCCGGGCTTTTGATCGTAAATTTGCTTCAGAAGTCCTGGGATTAAGTAAAAATAAATTGCGCATTCTGGCAAGAGCCCTAACTGGGCACTGTTGTCTTAAAAAGCACATGTCCATCCTGGGACTAAGCAACTCAAGGATGTGTCGGTTCTGTTCCATAACGGAAGAAACGCCTCTACATATCCTAACTGATTGCGGACCGTTAATGCGCAAACGTAACACTCATCTGGGAAACTATGTACTCCGCCCAGAAGAAGTGAAATTGATCACGGCTAAGCAAATCCTTCTTTTCATTAAAGAAATAGGGCATAGCCGTGAACTATAGCCATAGCAGCGATCACAATAGATCTTATAGGTCGCAGTGATACTGGTCTCTTTCCCTAGATTGCATATCTGCTCGCATATAATTAAAAAATGTTTAATAATGAGTTATCATCTAAATCATTGTTGTGTTGTGCCTGAATGCAAAAATACGGGCATAAGAACGCCGGTAAAGTTATGGATTCAAGTGCCAACTGATTTAAATATAGGAAATAGTTGGTTACAAACTCACAAGAAGATACCCGAATATATTGTCAACAAAAACAAGTCTTCAATATATAGGCACATTTTATGTGTAGTACTTTCTTTATTTATAATTTTTTTAATTTTTAAGCTATTGCATAGCTTCTATCGCGGGCCTTGAGCGCGGGGACTGAATCCAGAAATTTATTCCGTAACGAAAAAACCTCACGCTCCCCACTCCGACGGGCACGGAGGTGTGACTTGAAGGCCGTGCATTGTCTAACGTCGCGTCGTTTCTTTTCGGCAGTCTTCGACACGGTGTTTGTGTGCGTGCAACTAGACGTATTGTACGACTCTACGAAGCTCGCACGAATCGAGACGAGCTGCTCCGAAATCGGACGAATACATAAGCAGCTGTTTATGAGAAAGTATATAGGTTTATAGGTATTTATGTACAACAGTGAATAGCTATACTTGTAAAATTTGTGTATAAATTGTTTTGAATATTAATGAACAAAGTGCATTTATTATTTATTTATTTAATAAAAGAAAAAAAATTGTTTTCTTATCGGTCACCATGCTCAAAAAGTGTAACTTGAATTAATATCAAAGAAAAAGAAATACTGCATAAATAAAATAAATAAATAATTATAATTGCATAATTTGATACAAAATGCTATGCAATAGCTTTACCGCGGCAGTCCCCGAGTGCCACACGTCTTTTTTTATATAACGATTGATATAATATATATTTATTAACTATTATTAAAAAGTTATGTAATAGATCGCTGTAGAAGAAAAATCAACTATGGTTATAAAGTACTTTATTCATTTAACAACAAAAAGCATTAATTTATAACACATAAAGATTCGAGTGATAACGACACCGAATAAGTACGTACTTATTCAAAAGATAAACCTTTATTTTCAACATTATATAAGAATTTTCTTTTTATTCGGTGCATGCGGACCGGCCCAAAAAAGTGACGCATCTTTGGCTGCCATTGTCACGTTTCTTTTAGAATGAAATGACGTAACAAGCGTTTTGTTTATTTTAAAGGGATGAATTTGCAAAAGTTCAGTATGGTGATTATATTGCCTCAATAATTTTTTTTTAATATGAAACTGTTATTAAATGAATTGCTGCGTTACTTACCATAAATTGAAATATAAAATATAACACATTTTACGTGATGTACCGTAAGATTTTACGATGTTTATAAGAACCACCGACAATATTATTTATAATACAGTATTATTAGCTTGCCAGGCAGACGTTGTTCTGCCCCTTTCGACGGCAATTTGTCATGTCCTATTAAAAATCCTTAAATTCGCAAAAACAAATTATGAACAAAAAACTATCCTATCTTTCAAGTTGCACACGGTATGCAAATTTAATTAAAATCGGTTAAGTAGTTTAGGAGTACATCCCGGACAAACAACGTGACACGTACTTTATATATATTAAGATTATAGACAGGTACAACATGATACGACTTGTACATATGCCGACGTTGAGTGTACTTACTTTTCTACATGATAATACCTACCGAGGTATGTACCTTGTTTATTTTCATCTTGAAAAGTACTTCATCATTATTTTATTTGGACACTTCTTGTAAACTCCAATGCGCTTCTTGTAAACTAATAAGTACCAACAAATCTTTTTTTATAAATTTTTATCCGAAGCGTCTTGGACTATGATGTGCAAATAAAATAATGATGAAGTACTATTCAACATAAAAATAAACGGGGTAGCCTAGGCACACTCAAGTATTTTTTACCTGTGTTTTTTTGTAACGTTACCACACTAGCATTTTCTCCTGTATCGTGGAGGCAGTTTACAAATATAAATTGTACAAGGACTAACATCCAGACCCGAAACAATTATTTGTAGGCCATACAAATACTTGTTCCGTGCGGGATTCAAACCCGCGGCACCCAGTGCAGCCACTCATTGCCAAGCCAGTGCGCCACGGAGCCGTCACTTTGTCAAAGTATATTTGTTACATACGATTCCTTCATATCTAACGTGACCATACGTCCCACTTTAGGCAGGACGGTCCCGATTTAAAAGTTTAAAGGTTTGTGCCTCGCTGGCCCCAAAATACGTAAAAATGTCCCGCTTTGACAAATAAAAGCGTAGCATCATGCAAACTCTGTCACCCGTGCCATCATTATGACACCGCGATACCAGGTTTGCCGGTATGATCTGACTAGTTACGTGATTATTCTGAAAACCTACACTTTTGAACTTAAAGTTATGAAGTGATAATTTTAATTAATCTACAATAAATTATCAAATAACATAAGTTATTTCTAATTTAGTATTTATTTGCTGTTAAGAAAAAATTAAAAAGCCGATAGCCAGATTTTATATGATTCTAAGTTCTCATTCTCACTTTTGATCATCAAAAGATTCGAAAAACTATGTACTTTATTTTTAAAACTATAATAAGGGGCTCCAGATTGAATTTTGGTAACAACGGCAAAGTTTATTATTATTATTATATTACTCATACCTATAACAAATTTTTACTTATCATTTTGTATTATAAACATATTTAGTACCTATAATTACATGTTTATTACTTGCTACTAGCTCACTGTTTGAGTGGATACTAGGACTAAGGAAGGCATCCAAACCGATTTAGATGCCTAATGTTTTCCTACCTCTCAATGGCATACCACGGTTAACAATATTTTTTGATATAATTATTGTTATGTTTATACGACGACAGCGGGCGTAATAAAGTTAAACACGGGTGCTCTCTACGACGCGCTGCGGATGATTAGCGGGATTGTTTGGTCGGCCGCTATTTAATCGCACAATATTTAATTGATATTTCTTTTAAAAACGATATATACTTTTTTTTTGAAAAATAAACCCATTATTCACGTATTTACTGGTGAACTCATAGCCTGAATTTAATTGAATTTGATTACATTACATTCGAATGAAACTGCTTTTTCACTTAGTGGACGTACTTAAAATTGTAGATTTTGAGGAAACTTTGCGATATTTTTCAATCGAGCCTTAATAATGTCTATCGTGTATTAGCCACCATAACTCAATAAGATAAATCTTTAACTTTCATAATGAATAAAAAGAATGTGAATTCGTAGTTCTAAATGATAAAAAATTAATTTTCTGCGCACCTATAAAGCGTTAAAAATCTGCTTTTGGCGCCCACTTCACCTAAAAGGCTTTAGTGGAAAAAGAAATGGGGCTAAATATTGGCTCGGTATAAAAATAAAACTGGTCCCTTATTCCACACGTCTTCAGACGTATCGTGTGCTGTTTGACGAAAGGAATATGAAGGGATAAGAAGGTGTAGTGTTTTTACGTTTTTTTACTAAATAATTGAAATCTTTGAGTGTCTTAAATCTTTTAAATCTTATGCAAATAAACCAGTTAGGGTGACCACACGATATTTTTCTTGACTATATTTTTTTTTTGTATAGGATATTAATAAACAGTTTGTTATACCTCCATAGCTACATTTTCGAATACTCTTTACAAAACCTATGCTTAAAAATCACGCTTTAGGAATGGATAATAATAAACATGTGTGCACACGCGGTAGAAGCGAAACCTTTAGAAAACTAAACTTCGAGAGAATGAGACGAATGCAGAATATGAGGAGTAGAATAGTTGTTAAGGTTTATGTAACTAAAATATAAATAATAATAAACACTATACTGTGTTCTATCTTATTCCCTCGCAGGCTTAATCCTATGGATGTATACGTTTGTCTCTTTTTGCTTTTACTTTGTCAAAGCTGTTAAGAAGTTTTCACTTCAAAAATCCGATTGTATTTCACTAGCAGAATCACCAGCGTGGTCCTCTGTGCACACGTTACATTAACTTCCTTATTAAGATACTTTCTGGGATCTTGCTGATAGACTGTATCAACTGAAGGACCACACTTTAATGGCCGTAACTTTATAAGTTTATAAAGTTACAGCCATTAAAACTATAATTTATAAATCCTTTACAAATTCCAGGATACATTCTACGATTGTTTTAGGACTTCAAATCAAGTAATTATTTTAAATTCAATCACTTTGCATTGAGTTGATTATCTTGAAGCGATTTGTGACTCTTCGATTTCTCTAGGTATTTTTTATATTAGTATTCTAAACTAAGATTATCACGGCTCATATTCAATGCGTGATGTTGAAAATTACAAGGAACATATTATCTTGTCTATTTTTCTCTATCAGATTTAACAGTAACCTTTTAAAATGGTTTACTCTACGTTGATGACGACGCTAATAATTTAAGAATAATAATATACATATTTCACTAACGCATTGGTTAAATTTGAATTCTATTTATTGTTAAAACCTATATAATGATTTGTGGTACGTGCTGTAAGAGACATGCAGTATGGAATATAATAGAATAGTTATGTTTTTACCACCAGTTAAAAAAAAACTTCAGTTCTGAGAAGTCCAATAAAGTAAATGCTGTATAAATTAACATGGAAACAGTTAGAAACAGCAAGTGAGCGATTAATAATACTTCTTAAGATTTACTTAATATGTTTACCATTAGTTCCGAAAAACCTTCAGTCTGAGAAGTCCAGCAAAACACCTTTTTTTTAGAATGAGGCTGACAAACGAGTACGTAGTCCACCTGATGACTACTTAAAAAGCTTTACAATAAAACAAGTGCTCTACGATTGAACAAGAAAACAATTAGAAACATTAAGACATAATTTGCTGTTAACCTCTCAAACTCCAAACCATAACGGGTCGGATCCGGCCACTGCGATATAATATATTTTCACTTGTATATTTTTCCATAAAAACGAAATTTATTATGTTATGTCTTTCCCTACGCATATTTTTATTGAAGTGCTCTGCATATACAGTTAACAGATTTCTTCCTTAGGTACTTTGTCACAAAAGTAATTTACAGCTTTGTTTCCCGTAGCATTTCCATGGTATCTACTTTCCCCGATGTAATTTTCCTGTTACGCACAAACATACATTTGTGCGCACAAATTAAATTATTCAGCTAATACCGTTAAAAGATTCTCCGTGTTCAGTGATAGGCACGTTGTTACGTTGATAGGGAAAAGGTGGTTTCACTGTATCTATAACTCAATTAGAGCTAAGCCACACGATGTGGAGGTAAAAAAGGGAGGGAGGAATGTTGGATTTTTTCCCATCAGCATTTTTCACTCGATCTTTAGTTGCAGTGTCGTTTCAATCAAAACTTTAGTCACGTCATCGCAAACGTAAAATATTGCAACATTTAAGAATTCAAACATCTAGTATTTTTGTACAGATTCTACTGTACTTAAATTTCTTTAAAGTAGGAATATTTTGGCTATTTATGTATTGAAAAGAAACTACTAAGAACTTTATATTACATACCTATATGAATATGTATATTATGTACTTATAAAATGCACAGTCTTTTATACTTTAACAGGAAATTAAATAAAAAACCTCGAATTATTTGACTCAGTTATAAAAGGAATACCTTTTATAGTAAAAAATTGTATGTATAAGATTTTACTTTGCGAATTGTAATAATTGTATTATTTTCTCTTACTTTACTGGACGTTACTGGAACCCAAAATGATCTACTCACAGTTTGATCGCTCACCAAAACTTGGTTTACCTACTGCAACTTCAAAACATATCCTTATCGTAACGTTAGGCTGTCTTCTCATTGTAATTATATATATCTTTTATATTTTTAAATATTTAATATCTCTGGTAACTCGGCTATTCCTAGTGCGCACTGGTGCAAATGGTATAACGTATCGCAATATCTCATCTTTGGTTAAATTTCGGTGTTTATGGTATAATAGCCGTCAGTAATCGATATTACAGCCTATCAAATTCCACAGGCAAACGCAGCTGTTCCCCATAGATGACCTAATTGAAGGATAGCCATAGTTGCCATGCTTGATAGACAAGATGTCAACCCCAGTTTATCGTTATGAATTTGTTATCAGGAAGATGCTGCTTTTATAGAAGTGCGAGCAAATGAGCATGCTGCTCAGCTGATGACAAATTTCGTGCCCATCTTTTACAGTTTCCCTTTATCGCATCTTATGGCACACATGGGATGATAATTGGATATTGGAAAAGGGTTATTGGAATATTTTACTCTACCACTAGTTACATGACACCGGTAAAAAACTCCGGTATTTAATCAATTTATAAACTTATAGAAAAAAATTGCGTTGCAAACTCAAAATTTATCCAGAGAAGAATATTTATCGTAATGAAGTTATACAATTTCATTTTATTGGCTCCGTCAGACTTTTTCTAATTTGAATTTAGAAAAAAGAAAAAAACAATACTTTAGAAGTTAGTCAGAAACAAAAAGATATTCAAATCTTTTACAATATGGTAATTTTAAAATTATTTGTAATAAACGTGAAATATACCTAGACAATCTTGATGTGTATTTCGTGTTTTTACCTCTCGGTAGAGAGTGGGAGAGAGAGTGTTCGGTGGTATTTGCATCTTAGAGCAACGTGGCCCCGAACGCGACTCTGAGATGCATTAAATATTTTATTTTCGATTTCATCGAATTTAAAAATAATGTTTTATTTGTTTAGTAAATTAGTTAAAACTAAAATGTTGTATAATATTAGCCGGTAACCGGTGCGTTGCTGGCGCAGAAGAAATAACTATGGAAATATTGTTTTCTAAATATGAAAGAGTTGTATAATTTAATTAGAAATGATTACATTCATTTGAAGTTGGATGATATATAACCTTCGAATAAATTTGTCGGAACTTTAAGCGCAATCTAATGAATGGTATGGCAGCGCATAAAATACGAACAAACCAAAATTAATTTTTACATGTTACAATAAGATAATACTGTATACAGGGGAAATCATACAATATATTTTTCTATAATATATTTACTTAGGTAATTACGAGTAACAACGCTTAAAATGTTATACCCGTATTTTTTATTTATTTATCAACACAAAGATTAGTACATTATTATCTCTCGCGAAACTACAATCAGTTTGTCGGCGAGTACACCCTCTTAAAATTATATATTATTATGAACCATCACCTATATAAATACAATTAATTACAGCAACAATACGAAAAAAAAAAAGATAATTTATGATACTTTAGAGAAAATCAATGTCATAAACAATTATTGTGATCTGTTTGAGTTTGATTAAGGAATTGAGTAGGTAAGCCATATAAAGATTTATATATTCCTCAGATTCAACTCATTGTGCAATGTGCATATTATATGACGATTTTCAAGATACAAAAAGATACAGCACCGGATAGGCGATAGGTTTTGTTAAAACGTTGCCGAATCATGAGTGTGAAATTTTGTTCTGTCGTGGCAAGTCTAATTACAGCAAAAAGCGTCACAAAGGAAATTCTACATATTGAATTAGGTCACGATTATTTCAATTAATTTCAATTCAATTTAACTTTAGATGTTTTGGACTTTGGGAGTAAGTTAAAGGTCTTTTGCATCAAAACAAATAGCTGAAACGTTGTCAACATTTTGCATGCACTTGCACGAAAATTATAGGCCTGTTGGTAGCTTCATTTGAAGTCAGTTGCAGGTGCTCATGAGCTACAACAGTCATTCATCACCAGGTGGAGGGTGAATTTATTTCTTTTTATAAGAAAATACTTATTATAAGTAAGTTCCAATTTTTCAACTCATAACAGTTACCCATTGAATAAATTATAACCCGACTGAAAATAAAAGTGAAACTATTGAAATATTTTACTCACATAACTGTAATTTTCAATTTGTTTATGTTGCATTTTACAAACAAACCCCAAACCGTCATCATCTATTTCAGCCAATGACGTCAAAGAGTATCACTACCTGTCTCGTTCTAGCTCACATGAAATGGCGTCATTATCTGTTTTATTCAAAAACAATTCTGTTTCATTTGCACAATATCTAATAGATGAAAATGTATTGTGATGTAGGTGTGGAACTGTTTTGATTTTGGGACTTACTTCAGAAAATCCTTTTTTTTTTAATAGAATAAGGGTGACAAACGAGCACACAGTCCATCTGATGGAAAGTGGATGCTGTAGCCCATCTACATTTATCCTCGATTAAGAACCCCTGAGGACTAGATAGAATGACGAGGCATTCTATTCCAGTAAAAAGGGTCGCCAGTTCTCTACACTCATCGTACGAAACACAGCAGTATTACGCTGCTATTTTACGCTGGTTATGGGTATTAAACCATTTTAAAATCTAGGATAAACATGCCATCTTTTGAAGTAACTTGCCTAGGGTAGTACAGTATATATTTTTAATGAAGAATCAAAGTTAAGTGATCTTATTTTTTTATCTACGTCTAAAAGAAACTACGTTTATTTTAACTAATCTAACAACCTTTATTTTTTTGCTTGATTTGTGACTGAGATTAACAGCAAGTTTATTTAAGACCACGTTAGTGAACAAATCACTGTAAAATTAACAAAGAATCATGCTAACTTTCCATACATTGATTGACCTGTCACTTGATTCCTTTAACAGGTTACGTCTACCTACAAATAGTGTTTTATAAAAACAATTATTGTTTATAATAACATAATAACTAATTATCTTTTCATTTAGAGGCCAGGGAAAAATGCTATTAAGTAAATAAGTTTTTGAGGTTATAACACCTATAACCATTTATAAACCACATGACGAATGAACAAATTTTTCGTAGTCTGAAACGGAACGCGTAAAACACTTTTTTTATATTTGGGCATGGCTTCTGGGCCTTTGAGCCTTTGTAAAACCAAATCTAAAAGTCTATTGAGAGTGGTAAACATAGTAACTTACTTTATTTCCTGGCTTTATTTGAAAATTAAATATGAGATACAAAGTAAGCAAAAAATATGCAATTTTATAAGATGTTTTACATCACTAGAAAAATTTCAGTTCAAAACTGGACATGATTCTTTGTGGTCACAATATCCTTTGCTTTTAATCAGTTTTTGTTTTATTGCTGCTTTACCCACAGCTCTCACCACAGTACTAAAGGTTAGCTATCAGCGATTGCCATTGAGAGATCGAGTTTACCTTTTATACAAAAAGTATTTATGTGCAATTAAGAATTTTAACACAGCCTCACTGGCTCTCTAAAACTTTAATATATCTTTATATTTTACATTATAACTATAATATAATAACGCTATAATTATACGAGAAAAACAGGTATTTTTTTTCTCGTGAATCAATGAGACTTTCTACTCTATTGTGAATAGTGAGATGCCAGAAAGTATCAGAAAAGGCACGTATGGCACAAATCACAATGCTGTGTTAGCAGTCACTCTTGGTAGATGGATTGGCGTACAAAGTATCACTCTCGAACATTTATCATCGCCGTCTGGTTGTTTTGCATCTGGGGTGAATGAGATGGCTATACCACCATCTACTGGGACAAAACAGGCTGATGAATTCTTTCACACTGCTACAACACAGCATTATTTAAAACATTTAACATTATTTAAACAATTTATATTTAAAGAACTAGGAATTTTTGAAGAACAATTTTTGGTCTTAGGTAAAGTATTCGTTAGGTTATGACACAGTAGTTGTTATTTTTAATTCATAGAGTAGTTTACAGAAAATAAAATAGCTGCGAGATTTTTGTGGTTTTTCCATGACTTTACTCAAAACCAGTCTATAATAAAGTCATGACTTTATTCAAAAACAGAATACCAGCGTAAAATAGCAGCTTAATGCTGTTTATATGGTGCGTGTAGAGAATCGGATACACTTTTTACTGGAAATGAGGCATTCCATCCAAGTCCTCACGTGTGACAACGCATCTGCATCCTGTGTCCTTCCCCGGTCGAGCCGACCCATTCGTGCTACAACTATACTACTAATATAACTGCAGTATAGCTCTACCATGCGTTGTCTAGTATAGTTTACTATAATTACTATAAAATGGAATTATATGTTAATGTTGACATTGATTTTCAAACATAAACCAAAATCGACATAATATGACGAAGTGAATATAATCTTAAAAAAATTATAATCTTATAAAAAGTAAGGCGCTTGTGTAACGTCTATAAATTAGCCCTAAAAGCCCTAAAACACTAAACGTGTGAAAACCGATAGGTTTTGAATTGGGGAAGACTAAAGACTTATTGATTCAACTACAATTACTTTTGAAGCGAAATTTCATTGGACCCTCATATATTTATGCATGTAAGGATATACATATACTAGCTTAAACCCGTTCGCTTCGCTGGTCGCAGGAAAATATTTTATTGCGGAACCTATAATTTTTTTTGATGGGACTATCGTAAAATCCGTTCTTAGAGAGCGTCTACATAGCGAAATGAGCTACTATACTATATTTCAAGTCAATCAGGTATATTGTTTTAGAGATCTCCTGATGAGTCAGTCAGTCAGTGATATTTTGCTTAGATATATATATATATATATATATATATATATATATATATATATATATATATATATATGAGACCAAATTAATTATTGGTGATGACGTTGGTAATAGTTTCTTCGTATACGTAAATTGTGAATTTTAAAACATTGTTATACGGTAAAGTTTGCTAATAAAAAAGTGTAATGACGTAGATAAATTTACGAGGAAAAAATTTGTATTGTGCGATGAAAATGTATCAAAATTTCTGTCATTATTAGAGATGAATTTTATTTATACTTTCAATTTTTGTTACTGTTGCCCCTTCATAATTTATTAATTATGAACATGAAATAATATATAACTATGAAGGGTCGTAATTTACTATTTAAATTGTACCCAATAAACTATGTTAGCTTAAATCATGAAAAGTTTGCCCTTGAAGAATATCATTTACGTTTCATAGACGCGATTATACCGTTCGAGCGGAAAACGCAGTGAAAAGACGCGCGCCTCCGCCACAAGCGTGACTGCAGATGGCCGGTTGCGGGAACACGTAAAGAAAACGACGAGACAGATGCGTGACGCAGCGCGCAGGACCGGCGCCCCCCGCCGCGGTGCGTGCCCACCGCCCCGCCGGCGCTCGACACGTTTCCTGCGAAAAAAAAAATAACATCGATATTTGCGTGGTGCGTAGGCCTGCAGCGAGCTGCCAGGTGTCCGGGAGTATCGTGCAGCGTTTCGCGGTGCGGTTGTGGGCCCGAGGTGCCGGTGCAGGCGGTGCGTGGAGCCGCGTGGCAGACGCGGCGCCTCGACCCGGGCGGCAGTCGCTCGCAGCAGGCGGCCGATGCAGGTCGCTCTGCTATCTTCGCCGATCACACTTGCTAGTGTACCCGCGATCAGAATCACACCCCCCTCACGCTGCAACAGTGCTAGCGCTCTAATCCGCTTGCACACATGCACTTTTCATTCATACTTCGCGCGATCGCGTCTTGCGACTGCTTCGTTCCCAGTTTTATCTTATCAATCGCTCGTACTTCTTTATGAGACAGTGACACTGGAGCTGGAGCATCATTGTGTGGCTAATTGAAGTGATCTAGTCGCTCCGGTAAGAGGGATATTGTTTATTTTTTTGAGTGTGACAAAAATTTACATGTTTTTGGGCGAAATCTTAAGATATATTTGATATAAAAAAGTATTGATTTCAAAATAAACAAACACGTAACAAAAGCATACTTAATACAGTGACAGAGAAAGATGAAGCTGAAAAAATCATTATTTAGACAAGTTTTTGGAGTGACGAAGAATGTACTGCGTTTTATCTCATAGGAGTTGTCATGAGGGAGAAAAGACCAATAGCACTGGCGACACGCCAAATTCCGAACGAGCGCATCGTTTAGTTACAAATATTTGAGAAATATTAGAAACATTATTATTCACTTAAATTAGTGATATGCATTTCGGTATCTTAATTCTAGGAAAAACCTATACGAAACGTTTATTTATCTTATAGCCATAAGTATAATTTAGCTTTTAGTTTAGCCGTATTTTTATTTTTCTATAAGTCATCTAATTCTTCTTTAACATCTTAAATATGTGCATTATCATCTGCCTTAAGGTATCTGATATTAAAAAGATGATTGTGTTCAAAGTAACGTATGTTGAATCATATATCATGACAACGAAGCTAGTTAAAAACCCTTAAGAAAGAAACCCAGAAAAGAGAAGTTTCACTTTTGTCAGTGTCTAAATAAAGAAATTAGTTTGATCAATTTATGAATTGCACGCATATTTAAAAAAAATTGCGGAACGCTATTAAAATTCATTATAATTAAAGTTCATTATTGTTTACTATGAAATTAAAAGTCATATTTTCTTACCTTTGAATAAATATACCTTACCTACTCGTTAATTAAGTTATACAAGCATAATATAATTACACGAAAGCTTCATTTTTGAATATAAATGTTTATTTTTTGTAAGCTCATGGACAGGGTCTTGAAGGTCATGACGTTCGCCTTGAATTCCATAGAACGGAAGTGGAGTTAAATTTTGGTGCCGACACCAATAAAATTGTACGTTGAAAATTAAGTGATATTTATCGGGTCACTCTAGCAATTAAGAAAATTATTGAGACAAACTAGGAATGTCTGAGAAAAGAACTATTTTGCGAAAAAAAAACAACACAGCGAATTTGCTGCAATCTCTCAGAATTAAGAGAAGGCTTGAATAAAGAATATTATTAGATATTCATGCGTGAAAATATTAGAATTACCATTTACGCAACGATATTTATTTCGAAAAGCCACACTTCACGATTTATTTTCATTTTATTTCAGCTTACAGTAGAAAGATATTTTCACTCTATTTTTTGACGTCCTATCCAATTACAGTGCTTGTTTTTCCCTGAGGGAGCGAAGTCATTATGCTCTTTTCGGTGAAGTAAAAGTGATAAATGTTTTATTTCTTCAAAATCATTTTGCTAATTATTTTTGAGACATCACCCAAAAGTAATAATTATATTTGTTAGAGATGTTGTGCTCCTATCTTTTAGTTACAAGGAAAAACATTTGGAATTAAGTCTTATACACATTAACTTTTTGGTATTTTTACTAAATTATACGTTAGAATATGTACAACAGTGGGTGCTCCAACGTGCTTTAAATAGAGAGACCAGTAGTTTAAAAAACAGCTCTATTGTTTTATAAAACCGCAAATGTGAACGCGTTTATGATTTGGGTGTGTTTTTATTTGAAGGAAAATAAGCACAGTATGTTGAATTTCTTATCTAAAAGGTGCGTAAAAGTTTCATCTTTCTTTTGTTAAAAAATTATATAATCTTTACAGTAACTAAAGGAATTACAGCTCGCCGGATTTTAAATGACTACTGAACACCTACAACTAACTTAAAACGATGAAGGCCAGAAAAGATGAGTTATCGCATCTGAAGATGAAGGTGGAATGCCTCATACTCGTATACTTACTTGTTTTCTTATACCCTTTTGGTGACACAGTAGTACATTCACTTTACAGTGGCAGAAATAATTAATGGGGTGATACCTATTTAGACGGGCTTCTCAGTAAAAAGGAGTCCTTTCACCTAATACTTCAGCTGCAGCTTACCTACATACATCCGACAGCTGGGCAAAAGCCTCTCATTTCTGAGAAGGTTGTGATGCAATTGGTCTGCGCTGCTCCAGTGCGTGTTTGCTGACTTCACATGTCTTCGTTATATTTTTATACCTAAAATATTCAAGTCTTCTGGCGATGTTTTTTTTTTCATAGTCGAGCACAGGATAGTTAAGAACTTACTTTACTTATAATTAGCCGGCGAAAATCGATCCCAGGCTCGCATACTGTGAAATTTACGGCTCTTAGATTGGGCCAACTTGAAATACTAGGGTCCTGTATGCCTAATAACTAGGTTTTGTTTTCTTCAATACTTTTACGATTTGTACTCGTAAGTGCCATTTGGCATATTAAGACACTCTAAGTGATATTTTCTTCGCAAATTCCTCCTCGCAAAACTTCCTTGTGGAAACCAGGGATTATTGCGGACCGATACGACTTAGGGACCTTCAAGAAAAGAGCCTACTCTTTTTTTTTAAAAGGCCGGCAATACACCTGTGATTCCCCTTGTGATGCATTTGTTCATGGGCGGTGTTCGACACTCACCATCAGGCGAGCAATATGTTCTTTAGTCCACTCTTCTATAAAAACAACAACTAGGTATTGACTGTGTCAGTGATCTCACAAAACTACAACGCCCCTGAAATCTGTTTTGTACTCTCTTTTCATTTTCTATACTGGTTTCAAATATCAAGAATTTTCGAAAGGATATTTATTTGATTTATATTATTCTTAACAGAAACTAGTAAACAAAATTTTTGCGCTCAAGAATATTTTTGGATTTAGAGTAATTTTAAACATATTTCAACGAATGAAAAATCCCTCCCTAACTTATCTAATTAAATAAAACTTGGCAATACAATATCGAGCAATATCCTTTGAGTGTAAAAGTATATTGTGTAGATTATTTCCTACGGCAAGTGTAGACAACTAAAGACCCTTAGAGAAGACAACGCATCTGAAAGCCTAGTCTATGGGCTACAGCACCAAGTTATGATGGACTGTGTTCTTATGTTACCCTTACTCTTATAAAATCTATTTTATGTGTCTGTATTAATTTCTTTATTTTTATTTCATCCTTAAATAATATTTAAAAAACGTCCGTTTTTTGTCACTTGTTCATAGAATAATATAGAGTGACAAACGATCAAACAATCTATCTGATGGTAAGTAGTGTCTGTGGCCCAGAGACATTTAAATTTATCCTCGATTTAGATGCAGAATGCGTTATCACGCCTGAGGACTAAGATAAAAATATTTTAAAATTTCTGTGCAAACGACACAACTCACCTAGTTGTGTCGTTTATGAGTAGTAAAATTGTTGCATCTATGAAAATAAATATAAAGTTACAACCTATAACGACCAACAGCTGAGAACAGGCAATCCTATTACAAATTGTTTAAAATCTAAGCATTCAATTATTGATCATTTATTTATTAAAGCCTTGTGAAATGTCATTTCACATTATTTAATATGAATGGCCACCCCCAATAGACAGCTGTTACCATAGTTGACGATGTACAGCGATACCAGGCTTGAAAGGCATGTTAGCAACCGAAGTAGTCATTATTTTTAGTTGATATTAGCAAGATGCTACTGCCTATATGTATAAGCCATCTATTGCCTTTTACGGTATCCACAAGGTGATATGGGGGTGGTGGTTACATCGCCACTTCACGGGTAGCTATTAGCGGTATTTATGGGAATCAGATTATCATTTCATTCAGTGTTCGAAGCAATTTGTGAGCTCTTCCCCGGAAACGTAATTTCCGCTAGCGCATAATTGCTCCCTAGGCTTTCTATTATTGCTGTGCTTGGACTAACTTTCGGCTGTGTCCTATTACTCGAACCCGCCATCTCATATCGTGGCAAGCAAGTTAGATTTAATTACAACTAACAACATCGCTGACTAGAATCTATTCATAATGAAAATTTATATTGAATAGAATTCACGAGAATTGATGAACCTAAAACCACGTTTAAAATGTAGGTCTCACTTAAGGACACCTAAGTACGGTCCTTCCGTTTTCCTAAAGATAAAAATATATTTTTTTTTACGTTCATCGAGTTCATTGGTACGATAAAACTTTAGTCGTCGATTACAGATTTTAAATCCACCTAAAAGTAATATCTATGTCATGCACTAATTATTGAGCCGTGGTAGCTAATATGGTTAGCGCTCGTTGTTAATTTTACAGTACGCGAGCAACCCGGATTCGATCTCCGACGGCACCAATGAAAATGTTGATAGCAATATTAAGTGCTGATTTACCACCTGCTCGGCAGTGAAGGTAAACATCGTGACGAAATCTGAATGTACAAGAAATAAGAAAAAACATATTTAGAAGACATGTGAAGTTCGCCAACACGCATTGGGGAAGCGCGGCTGACACTTCCTTGCCCTACATCGCTTTCAGAAATGCAAGGAGGTCTGTGCCCAGGAGTGGGACGTATATAGACTGTAACTTTATTTTAACTAATTATTGACTTTTAGATTTGATGTGCTGTGTTTGAATGAGTTTACTTTTTAGCTTCTGATTATGAGGCTGCAAACAGAACCTTTCTCCCTCGTCGGTTGTTGGTTCTTTAAGTTCAAACACAATACGGGGAGTGCTCTGAGGAATTATTCCAACTAATTCTAGCCGCACAATTTCACCATCGCGCATCGCGACAAAACTCACGATACTATCCATACCATCTGGATGACTGGCGGTCTACCACCGTGCGATTTAAAAGAAGTTTTCTTCCTCGCGCAACTTCCTTATGGAATCGACTACCATCAGCGACTTTTCCGGACCGATACGACTTAGGGACCTTCAAGAATAGAGCCTACTCTTTTTTAAAAGGCCGGCAACGCGTCTGCATTTCCCCTGGTGTAGTGGTTGTTCATGGGCGGCGGTAATCACTTACCATCAGGTGGGCAGTATGCTCGTTTGCCCCCTCTCCTTTAAAATATCAAAGCCACTTTAGTTTATGGATTTGTTGGGCGATATCATTTCTACTGCGGATTTGCTTGAGATCGTATTACGCAGATTTATGACGCCGAGTTTCTCCATATCTTGGCAAGTGTCAGTAATTAGTCTTTTCATATCATTTCAGTTCCATATCCGGTAACACGCACTATTTGTACATATATACATTGTTTTATGCTTGCCTAGTACTTCCTTTTGAGCTTTTGATTTTGTATAATTTTATGCAGAAGATATTTAAGAGAAGCATTAGTAACAGAAATTTATTTATTTATAGGTAGAGACGTCAGTATACATTGAAGATGTCGACCTTGAGATGTTTTTTTTTTTCTAAATTTTATAGGGTAAAGGTGACAAACGAGGACACAGTCCAACTGATGATAAGTAGTTGCTGTGGCCCATAGACATCTAAATCTATCATCGACTAGGAATCAAAATGAAGAATCGTTATTACCCGTGAGGACTAAGATAGAATGCTTCGTTTCCGGTTCTCTACATGTATATTTTTGCTGAGACATGCAGGTTTCCTAGACAGAGGTTTTCTGATAATCCTGTTTAGATAGCAAGTTGAATTATCCTTTATGTCATAGTATTGTTTATGTTTACGAATGTTCTCTTCAGAGCTTGTCGCTGGCCTCAAATTTAAACTCGAGTACCTTCCGTTCCCGCGGGCACCACTAAAGCTGTGAATCCTAATTTTAACGGCTGATTTACCACATGCTGAAACTTTAATGGTTGAGAAAAAAATATTGCACACACACACACACACACACACACACACACACACACACACACACACACACACACACACACACGTATGTACACGCGCGCGCGCGTTGCGCGTACACGCACATACACGACTATATTACCTCTACTTAAAAGTTATGATTATGTTATACTCTTTGATCTCTACCAATAAAAAGAAAAATATAAAACCATTTTGGAACGTCGCCTGACGCATGTACTCGTAGGTTTATTTTATTTCTCATGGATCCTTAATAAGTTTTTTCTTATTAGGCTTTCTGTTTAATTTACATACATTTTTGTGATGTGAAAAAAATATATACAACATGAGTTTCATGCCAGATATTTCCGCTATTATACGTCGACTTGTTCGGGCATGACCCAATTTTGAGTAAATAGCCGAGATAATATTCAAAAAGATATATCAAATGTCTTCTCTTGCTGACTTTTCGCGTTGCGAAGATTGATGATAATTTTTTTGTAATTTATTTTGAGATGATAATATGATGTGAAAGTAGCGATATAGTACTGCGAGTCTGAATATATTACTGTTGAAATCTGACTTGTCACGTCCGTGCCTTTGTAGTACAGTGAAGCACAGCGTTAAATAAGAGGTCAATACATAAATTATCCAGCTACCAGTACACAAACATTTGAATGCAAAAATAATTTGGTTTTATTGGCTGTCTTATAACGTCTTGATTTATTAGCCGGAAAATCGATTTTTGATGTTCTTAGTTGTGTAGTGCAGTTTTAAATCATGACATGGTAACATGTTGACCTATTTGTTTTCTTAAAACATTTCGACTTTTATTGATATTTAAGATAATATTTCTGTGTACGTTTTAATTTCTTTAAATACAGAAAATTCACGGACTCTAAAAGGGAATTATAAACAAAGGAAAATTAATTAAATTTCAGAGGTCAATAGATCGAGGAAAACTTATTCGTAAAATTTCGTAATATTTTAGAATATATAGGTTCTGAATAATTTAAAAAGAATAATAAAAACAAAACATTGTGTGCTTAGTTTTTTTATTTTTTATTTCAAAGACTTTTACTACGAGCATAAAAATCAAATAATATGTGCCTAATAGTATAATGTATGTTAGGAAGACGGTTGTTTTTAATTTCAAAAACTTTAACTACGAGCATAGAAATCAAATAAATAAGTAATAAGTACCTGGATGACCAAGCTTTGCTCGGTATTTTTTTGAAATCGTGTGTTTTGGAAATTATATTTAGATACAAATTACATACTGATGAAATATGAATAGTTAATATTTTTGGATCTTATCGACGTAATAGAAAAAACTGAACTGGTTATTTGAATACAAAATCATGAGTGAATATAGTTTAATTTAAATTTTCGTGTTTTTATAAAAGTTCTAAAAAAAGGACTCGAAATAACAGATTTTCTCAAAAAAGAAGGGAACTTTAAAAAAAAGGAAAAAAGTTGGAACAAAGACAGGACTCGAACCAGGGTTATTAGTTTTAGAGACCGTCCGCTATCCCATTAGAGCTATTATAAAAACTAATATGTTGACAAAATTTACCTTCTTATTCTAACAATATTGTAGCAGTTTTTCATTGCCTGAAAACACGGATAAAACAACATTTTTTTTACAATGAATCCTAGCTAGATCGATTAATTGCCCCCGAAACTCCCTGGACACTAAATTTTATGAAAATCGTTTTAGCCGTTTCGTCGTTATATATATATATATATATATATATATATATGTCTACAAAAATTGCTAGGTATAGGATTACAAGGTTACTATACGTATGAAATAAATTAATGTTGTTTGGGAATACACCACATTTGTTTTTTTGGGCAGCAGCAGCCATTTACTATCAGATAGTTAATATATCAGATGGGCTATCTATTTATATGCTGCTATATTTAAAAAAATCGTAAATAAAAGGCCGGTAATCATAATACTACAAACAAAAAATGACAAAAAAATCTAGGGGATACTCAACGTATTCATTATTCATTTAACTTATATATTATTTTAATGAAATCATTCAAATAATATGTATAGAAGTTAATTGAATGATGAATTACGTGGTAGAGCTACGCTGCAGCTATATTAATTGTATAATTGTAGCACGAATGGGTCAGCTCGAACGGGTAAAGACCACGCTCGCGCAGAGTACCAGCGTAAAATAGCAGCTTAATGCTGCAGTGTTTCGTATGGTGAGTGTAGAGATCCGGAGGCCCCTTTTACTGGAAAAGAGGCATTCCATCTTAGTCCTTATGACTGACAACGCATCTGCATTTTGATTTGCAAACAAAGGTAGATGTAGACGTCTATAGGCCACAGCAACCAGTTATCATCAGGTGGACTGTGTGCTCGCGTATCACCCTGAGCCAATAAAGAACCAGAAAATGACTGATTTATATCTTTATGCTATTTGATGATTTATTATTTACGGGAAAGCCTGGTAGCAGTAGCGCCACACAAACCCTTAGATTCCACCAAAATGGAGAATCTAGTATTGTAAAATTAAGTAAAGTAAAGTTACAGCCTATATACGTCCCACTGCTGGGCTCAGGCCTCCCCTCATTTCTGAGAGGGTTTAGGGCAAGGAAGTGTCCGCCGCGCTGCCCAATTGCGTGTTGACGAACTTCACATGTCTTCGAAATATTTTTTTTCTTATTCCCCAGACATGCAGGTTTCCTCACGATGTTTTCCTTCACCGCCGAGCACGTGGTAAATCAGCACTTAAAATTGCAATTAACAATTTCATTGGTGTCGGCGGGGATCGAACCCGGGTTACTCGCGTTCTGTTATATTTACAGCGTGCGTTAACCACTGAGCTACCGCGAATCCTAGTATTGTTAATCGCTAAATAACTTTGACCTTCCTTATATGGTCTCCAGTGGAAGACCACTTCTCGTTCTTGTAATTCAACACTGGCAACCAAGTCCAGTAGTCTACTGTTGATAATTGATAACGATGATGACGAATAGTTTTTGCATAGTAAATAAATACTTAAATGTACTTTAAAGTGGAAATTATTTTGCGCGCTATTAATTCTTTTTTTATTTTTGTTTCAGGTGTGAGCCAGCTGATAGTGACTGTTGTTGTAGACTTTTCGAATATTAAATTAAAAATTAATTTACGTATCTCTATAGAACATAATAAAATAGTGCAGTTCAAGTGCTTATATACAATAGAGTTACTTTTTCTAAATATTTAAAGTGCCTCCTAGTGTTTTGAAATAATTAAAGTATTCAATATAATATTAATAAAGTGACAAATAATTTCGCATTGTTGTGTATTGAACTTAGGTTGCTATACTCGTGTACAAGCTGGTGGACGTGTTTTCTGCGAAGAGCTTTAAAGCTTCTGTAATGATGATTTAAAGGTAAGAAAATTAATATTTTAATGAACTAAAATACATTATTCTTTCTTGTTCCTGATGTTTTAAAGCTTCAGTGGCTAAAATTTTTGTAGGTTGCAGTCGTAAATTATTCCGCCTGACAAACGTGTAAGCATATTTGGATCGTTTAATAGAGTGACGACCTGGTAAGACATACAGGAAGTCGATAGATGCAGGTAGCTTAGGTCAGTGCTTTATGACATTCCTTGGTGGAAGCCTATTTCCAGCAGCGGACTTGTTAGGCTGTAACGGATGGAGAACGTGTCGAGTGAATGGGAATAATAGCAATTTTACTGGCTTATAAATAAAACACAAAGCTAAAAATCATCTTTAGGCCGTAAACACGTACCAAGGTAGGTTATACACACACTATACACAGGTTGGTACAGTGAGGCGTGACGTAGCAATTTGAGCGGCCGTCACTCATTACAAGAGCGGACTCTTTGTGCACCTCGAATGC
Organism: Parnassius smintheus behrii; assembly: GCA_036936625.1. Taxonomy (NCBI): domain Eukaryota; kingdom Metazoa; phylum Arthropoda; class Insecta; order Lepidoptera; family Papilionidae; genus Parnassius; species Parnassius smintheus. The sequence continues at coordinate 39,394,563 of JAUPFT010000005.1, read as the reverse complement.
TTCGCTAAGCTAAACGTTCGAACAGAGGGAGCACTCAGTTTCTACACTTACGAGTACGTACATAACAAACAGAGTATATCTCTCAGAATGTATCTCAAACTTTGTGCGATTTTCGTAAACTAATTTACTAAAATACTTAGAGCTAGTAACCGAAATTCGTACTCCACCGGCATCAGTAATATTTTACTATTAAGGTGCACTGGGGTAATTCCGAAAAAGGGTATATTCCGAAAGTTCAAAGATTCTACTAATCGTAGCGATATTTTCCTATTGGCAACATTGGTTTAGACGCCATCTTGATTATCCTCGCCGCATCAGTCGTCGTGAGAAGCTGGTATCAACATAACGTGCGTAGCATCAAGTTTTGTCAAAAGAGAGTTTTTCGCGCCATTTTTGTTGATTCGCAATAACCCCAACATATTTATCTCGGAATTCTGGTAAGTTATTTTAATAAGTGCTTGTTTTTGCGATACGTTGTAGTTTTTAGTGAATTCGTGAGAGGAAAACAACGTACTAGCTGTGTTTTCAATATTTTTTCGTACATACCCCTGTGGGGTGATTCCGATGTATAACCATTCCGCAATAACCCCACTTAGTATTTCCATAGAAATTGACAGTGATTCTCAATCTGTACGATCAGATGATTTACATGACATTACATGAAGTATGCAAAATTTTATTATTATTTCGAAGTTTATTGGAAAACTTGGGTTTATTGTAGATAATGATTCTATATTACTAATCATTAAGTACTTATTAACCGACCTCAAAAAGAAGGAGGGTTTTCTAATTCGACTGTATATCTGTTTTGTGTGTATTTTACACGATTAATTCGGCGATTATAAACCGATTTTAATTATTCTTTTTTTATTTGGTAGAGGAAACGGACGTTGTTCCATACTTTAATAATTTTGGTTGAATTGTTTTTAAAAATAACTGCAACAAATGGGTTAATAAGCTTCAATAAACGACATTTAATTTACTTCGCCTATTTATTAATTAACAGCAAAAAGTGGTATGTGTAAGTCACTCCAAATAAAAAATAAAAAAGTTAATACCGTCTTAAAAAAGAACACAATAATGTGTGTGAGGCAGTTTCGAAATTCGATACCCAATAAACCAAATCAAAGAATCAACTTCCAGCATCTACTTCCTAAACTGTTTCACATATATTGCGTTCTTTTTGAAGGCGGTTTTAACTTATTTTAAAGTTTCTGTTTTAAATAACATTGTAATTTAAAATTAATGTATTCCCAACCCTTCGGGAAATATAGGTGTGACGTATATGTTAAGTAAGTAGGCACTTATTTCTTTTTCAGAGCCATTATGCCTCGGACTTACATAAGAAAGAAAATTAAATCATACACTCCACAAAATTTAGCTCAAGCGATCGCAAAGGTAAAAAATGGAGAACTTACGCAATATAGAGCAGCGCAAGAGTACAAAATTCCAATGACGACTCTTCATGAAAACTTAAAAAAAGGTAAAGAAACTACCAGACCGAATGCAGGTAGACCAACCGTTATACGCCTAGAAGATGAGAAAAAATTAGCAGAAACTGTCAGAATTATGGAAAAATGGGGATATGGTCTGTCTAGGTTTGAAATTATGGAGCTAGTCGCTGAATATGTGCGGGTGAATAAGATTCAAACACCATTTAAAAATAATGTCCCAGGCACAGACTGGTTCATTAATTTCCGGAAACGACATAGATTATCAATTAAAAAAGCACAGCCTGTAGAATTTGTAAGAAGAAAAATGACAGATCCATTCGTCATTGGTGAATATTTCAATTTGCTCGAAAATACTTTAAAAGATTTGGATCTTTTTGAAAGTCCCCAACTCATTTGGAACTTAGATGAAACGTCGCTATGCCTGGATCCATCTAGAACTAAAGTATGTGGACAAATAAATAAACCTTGTGCGAGGTCCACCCATGGGAGTGGAAAAGAAAATATCACTATGTTGACAGGCGCAAGCGCTAATGGCAAGAAGTTGCCGCCTTTGATTGTATTCAAAGGCAAATTTGTTTGGGATCAGTGGATGGCTGAACTGGTTGGTGGTGATTACGATTTTGAATTATCGTATGCAGCCAGTACTAAAGGATGGATGGAAACAGACATTTTCTATAACTATATGGAAAAAGTTCTTATCCCAAGTCTGGGCGAGGAGCGCCCGGTTCTTATTGTTTATGATGGTCACTCAACTCACGTTCATGTAAGAGTTGTGGAACTGGCAATACGAAACCGTATCACAATTCTTAAACTACCACCACACACATCACATTTGCTGCAGCCTCTTGATATAGCAGTATTCAAGTCATTCAAGTCAATATGGGATGCCAAACTGGTAGAGTGGCAGCGTAGAAATGTTGGCACGAAAATGCCAAAAAAAGTTTTCGCTCAAGCGCTGGCAGATACTTGGAGAGAAACAAACCCCAATATTATCAAAAGTGGATTTAGAAAAGCTGGGATTTTCCCTTTTAATGCGCACGTGATACCTGTGGACAAGTATGATCCAGATGCATATAAAAGGTACCAAAAAAAGACATTAGAAGAACATTTTGCTTCCACACAACCGACACCAAAAAACCCGAAGTCACTACAAGAAATTTGTATTGGCTTGTTTAACAATCAACTTGCAACAACAAATGATGCTCTTGAAAATGCAAATACCGGTGACGTTACCTTGCTGTCGCAAATTTCAAAGTCCAGTATTCAAACTTTGAGTTCTGTGGCCAGACAGCCAACCCAACTACCTGCATGTTTACAGAAATCGTCAAACACTGATAAGGATACCTTGTTATCTCTGGTATCGAAACCTGATATCCAGACTTTGAGTTTTGTCGCAAAACAACCATCCCAAATACCTATATGTTTACAGAATTCTAATCAAACATCAACTCAAAATTTATCAAAAATAAAAATAATCTCGAACGTTATCATCAAAAAAGCACCTCCACAGTTACTTCAAGCTCAACAACTACCCGAGCCATCATGCACATTCGAAGAACTGCTTTTAAGAAAAATACAACAGGACAAAAAAGATAATAAACCGACAAAAAAGAAACGTGTCACTAAAGGTGCTGAAGTGATAACAGCAACAATGGGTAAGAAAATTTTAGAAGAAACGACAAAAGCTAAGAAAGCGAAAGCAGACCCCAGTAAAATTTACAAAAAAAGAACAGCAAGAGTAAAAAATAAGGAAGATTCTGAAATAACAATATTTACAGCACAGCAACAAGAACATCATCCAGGACCTTCAGGCATAAGAAATAAGAAGAAACGAAAACGCCAGCTTTCATTTGACAGCGTAACTAGTGTATCCGACATTATGAGCGAACATAGTGATTCTGATACTATTGAATGTGATGATTTTGAAGAATTGACGGATGAATACTCTGAAAATGATTTTCTCACTAACAAGAATTTAAATCCTCTGTGTATTAAGGGTAAAAGTGTAGGCAAAAGAAGTAAAGGGAAAGAAAACAAAGTAAAAGAAAAAGTCGAAGAAAATAAAGAGGAAAGATTCATTGAAAGAAATTACGAATATGATATTGATGTTTTTACTAAAGAAAAAAATATGACAACTAGAGAATGCTCGAAAGAAAAGGACAAAGATGAGCAACTGCTACTTAAACAGGAAAGTAAAGAAATAATATGCGAGACTCAAGAAGAGAACCTTGCTATGAAGGAAAATTACCAACTAAATGATTCAGTGCTCGTCAGATATTTGATAAGGAATAAATGGAAGTATTTTGTGGGGTTCATAGAAAATATAATAAAAAATGAAGAAATATACTTCACTATCAATTTTCTAAAAACCTTGAGACCACAGCAGCGCCTTACCTTTATAACGACTAAAAGAAAGGATATTGATAAAGTTCCAAAGTCATTAATAGTGAAGAAGATAGATTTAAAAAAATATAACGAAAAAAAATATTACTTACTTAATTATGAAGATAAAATTTACTTTGACTGATTATGTAACAGTGATTTATATATATGTAGATGCGATGTTTTTACAATGTCATAACCAATTTTGTTATATTAAAAAAAATTAAAGCATTTTATAATTTTAGTTTTGCTAGCAGCAAAGTTTTTTTTATTTGATAAGGTTAGTACTAAAGTACTTTATACCAAAAGAAAATGAAAATGGTAGTTGTGACCGTAAATTCCTACTTTGCGTTAACATTTTTAAGGATGATTGATTTAAGTGTAAGACAATAATATATGTAGAAAGTTTATTTTATTTTGCAAAAAGCACTGAATAAAAGGTATCTTTATAAAAATATCTACATATGCTTTATTTCATCAAGTATCTACAGTTTCAGCTCATCTTAATTGACCGTTAAATTTCATAAAAGCATTAACCCCTGCTAAAAACAACATGTTTGTCTCTTTGGTAATGTACAAATTTTTAATAATCCGCAGTCGTTTTATTCATTTTTATCAGGGTTAAAATAATAATATTAATTTATAATAATAATTTAAATCATTAAAACATAACAACATTATTAAATTATGTAATCATTTATACTACTTGTTCTATTCCGCGCAGAGATCTGTCACAACTATCAATTATTGTCAACTTAATTCTACGGCAACTTCGATGACAACTGTGACATTTTTCTCGTTTGTCACCAGTGGAAATAAGATTACTGGCAATAAACTGGGTGACAATTACTGAGAATAAACAAAAAAACTTAATTGAAATGTTGAGAACCACAATCTCTTCTTGGGGTAATTCCGAAATACAAGACCATAAAAAATGATATTAGCGATACTATTACTAAAATTCATGATATTTTGTGTAAGAGTTAAATACGATTGAAAAAGAAATGTAAGCCTTCGGTCAAAGTACAATAAAATCAACTTTTGAATAATTTTGGAATAACCCCAAGATAGTTCGTAATTTCCCCTATACCAAAAAATTATAACTCAATAATTCAAAATGCTCTATTTAGTAAAACCAACTACATAGTTATGAATCTAATAAATCCATAGATTAAATATTTTCATTAAGTTAACAGAAGTCGCATACTATTGTCAGTAAATATGAAGCTACTTTACCTAACTAACCGAAATATAGACCTCTAGTCATCTCGTAAAAATTCCCGTCGGAATTACCCCAGTACACCTTATATAACTATTAATTGTAATGGTTTATACTACGAGCTAGGAAAGGAATGAGGATATTTCTTTACGTCTCCTGCGTATCTGAGAAATTCAAAATATTTTGATTCAATGTATGTAAGTTCTCAAACAACTTTACTGTGGACTCTTCCCTTCAACAAAATGCTATACTATACTTAAAAATTAACATGCATAAATCTGGCAAATATAATCTAGGATTTAATCTTGTAAGCTTGGAAGAATGTGCTCGTAATGGACCATAACCATTTGCACATTTTATAGTCGACAGTAGATAATATGCGGCTAAATTACGCTAAAAGCCATTACAGGCGCAATTTAATTGCTCGAAGTAGGTATGTCTCTGCACCTTACAGTTTTGTGAAAAACATAGGCATAATTTGAATTTTACGTTAACAATTTAGAATATAATAAAGATAATCCTGGAACATAATTAACTTACTATATATGTGCAACTTCTCTGTGGAATTGTTTACCACCAGAGATTTTTCCAAACCGATACCCCTTAGGAACTTTCAAGAAAAGAACTTACTCCTTTCTAAAAGGCCGGTAATGCACCTGCAATTCCCGTGGTGTTGCGGTTGTTCATGGGCAGCGGTAGTCACTTACCATCAGGTGAGCCGCGTGCTCGTTTGCCAAAACTTCTATAAAAAAAAATGCATAGTGACGGTTTTGTATTAATTTGGACAAGTTATTTCATCTCATTCTTTTAAATGTGTAATAAACATTTTATTGCAAGAAAGAGTTATCAGCATACACCAACTTGATCTTGCAATAGCTCCGTCGCACAGATACGTAGACTTTGGCGAAAAATATTCGCTATAATTGCGGTTAGCTTTGTGAATGTACGCTGCAATATGATGAAGTAATGAGGGTTTTCCTTACTCATTTTACACACATAGCAATATGGTTTTTATGTTGGAATTAAGTTATATTTCTTCTATATCATTTCCTATCTTCATACTTATTTTATATTGATATCTTTACAATATGAATACACAAGGCTTGTTCATGTAAATCGTTTAAGAAATGTGTCACCATAGATTACTGTGTATATACTAGAGATGTGTCACTCTTAAATTCGTGCATATCTGACATTTGACTATTGACGAAGATGCTTTGATTAAATTAATTAATAAATTAAAATTTTCTCTCCCAAATTGCTTTAACATCATCATAAATTATCTCTTATTCTATATAGATTTTCGTATTTTGAAGTCAGTGCAGGAATTAAAATAATATGAAAAAAAAAATGTTTACGTTTCAATTGTGAACTCTATCAGATGATAAAGACTGAAATATATTGTGTTTTATACGTGGTAGAGCCAAGCTGCACTATAATATAGTGCAGCTTGGCTGGTTGTAGCATGAAAAGGTCGGCTTGTCCGTGGAAACACCACGCTCTCACAGAGTACCAGCGTTAAATAGCAGCTTGATGTACTGTATGATGTGCTGTAGTTTTTAAGTTACAAGAAAGTGACCATATTAACGGCATGATCATATTATCCTCACGTACTATATGTAAAACGTGTTTGATCATAATTACTCAATTTCCTGTGTCCACAACATTCAGACGACCATTAATTTACTTTTTCTATTAATACATTGGCGACAATCCAACTACCGCGACATTCGCTATGGCCTTCGCAAAGGTTAATTATATTAATCATATTATGTTTATAATGTGATTTATATTTAAATTTAAATAACTTAGTGAAAATTCTCAAAACTGTAAGTATATTATTTTTTTAGATAGTGCAAGTGCTTGTTGAGTCCAGCCGGCTATTTACTAACTTGAACTTGAAAATGAAAAAGGTAAAAATATATATATTTGTGTTTGGGCTCAGAACTTTCTTATAGTCACGGTTTTTTTCCCACAATATTTCAAGTAAGTTTAGTACAGTTATTATACTGTGGAAATTATACGCATCAGCGGTTAGCATTCATGGATTTAGCGATGCATTTTAAAATTTCAATGTTGCTTCGTATACTGTAACAAGAAAAGTTGGCGACGAAGTGAATCATTTATCATATTATTTTAACTCGCGTAAAGGCAAAATGGACTGCAGTGTGGGGAAGATGGCATACTGCATAATTTTGCACTTGCAGTGGAATGAAAACTAACTTTCTACTTTCCCGTGAGCTCAAGTATGATAAGAGTCATTTGCGTTAGCTTCAGGCGTTGTTCCTTTGCTAATGTTACTAAATTGCTTTGTATAGTTTGTATATTGCTAATAATATTCTTTATTCTTTATTCTTTATTGTACACACAATAAGTTGGTAACAATTATTAAATATTTAAATAAATGTACAAAGGCGAGCTTAACCCTAATAAGAGTTCTCTTCCAGCAAACCTATAATAATAATATTGTATTGTAATAATATTTTATTGTAACAGCTGCCTCGTTTGTCTAGTAAGTGTACATGGGGTGCAGTGGGGTAAAGTGCGGCTTTTAAGTATCAGGTCCCGGGTTAATCTGGGTTGGGCAAAAATCTGTTGGGCTTTTCTGTAAAGAAATTTCAGTACTAACCCGGAGTTAGTCATTTCACTGATTGACCTCGATGACCCTGTGGGCACGTAAGGCTTTGGTCTTACGCTCAATATCTCTCCGGTTGTGTCAGATTGCCATATCATCGGATTATGAGAATGAGAGAATGCAAAGTGCCCCTGTGTCTGCGCAAGCACCGATGCACTCTAATTCTGTCGCTGTAAATTTCACAGTATGCGAGAAACCCGGGTTCGATCCCCACCGGCACCAATGAAGTTGCTAATTGCATTTTTATACTGATTTACCACCTGCTCGGCGGTGAAGGGAAACATCGAGAGGTAACATGCATGTCTGAGAAATAAGAAAAAATATTTCGAAAATATGCGAAATTCGCCAACACGCATTGGGGCAGCAGGGACCCCTCTCAGAAATGAGAGGAGGCCTGTGCCCAGCAGTGGGACGTATATAGGATGTAACTTTAGCTTTAACTTTCCTATAGTTACTTCTTGCGATACCTACGGATTAATATACTCGATGATTTTTTTACCGTCTGGAAGGAAATTGGGTATAACAGGTAAACGGAATAGAAGTCTATAAGCACTGATATTTTACAATTTTTTGGCGTTTACATTATCATATTATGAAATTGAACTAACAATAAATATCACTAATGTGAATTAAACTTTCGCTAATAAAAATTAAAAACAAAGATTATGAACTAAATGAATAAATCAATGAAAAACTATGGAAATTCAAATATATCATCCAGTATATACATCACTTTTATTCCTTATATAAAACGATGCATTAAAAAACAATCAAAAGAAAAATATACCCTTTATTTGGTATGCACGGAGTAGCGAACAAAAGTTAATTTATAGTGTTTTCTTTAACTAGTCTCAGCTTTTTTTATTTACTTCCATTTTATGAATTTTTTGGTTTTTCGTTATTTTACTTCGTTTTTTTAATGATTTACGTGATATATTTGATCGTATCAAACACGAATGCGTCGAATTTAATGTGTCGTGAATAACAATCCAAACAGTGACGACCAATACGGCCATTAACAACCGTGGAATCACCTGCTACCTGAAAAGCGATTTATCCCAATGATTTATTTTATGGATAGTTCTGATGTCATTGCGTTGACTGATAACTCAATTGGTTTGCTTCTACGTCCCTTATTAAATTTATCACTAACACAATTATAAATAGTTGATATTGTTAGTATTTAGTACGGTATTTACGCAAACAGACAATCTGTTAACTATTTTCGCGTAGATTTATTATTTGCAAAGTTTGACAAAACGATAGCCATCTTAGCTCAGGGGCGAAGCACTCGTCTAACAATGGTACCAATGAAATTCTTAAATGCAATTTTAAGTAGGTACTTATTTACACAACAAATTAACATAACAATAAAAATAAGGAATTTGAAAACGTTAAAATTTTAAAGAAAATAATCGTACCTTTATTTAATAAAAACAAGTTCAAGATATATTATCATTGTGTACGTCAGAGAGTTTTGAGAAAGAAAGAGAAATTGAGTGTATTATACTAGAGTCGAATGTTAGTTAATGATTTCTTATATTTACGCGAACACTACACATTGAAATAATACTAGTTTTTACGGAATTTATCGCGTATATTTAACTTTTTAATACCCGACGTTTCGAACGCTTTACAGCACTCATGGTCACGGGCGGGACTGAGATGTTCAACGTCCATATGTCATAGTTAACCGCGGTTACCATAGATTAAAATTTAACTTTTGTTCCGATCTATGCGGTATGAACTTATGGTATCTTGAAGTCTTGCAGTTGTATGCTTGGGTTGGGATTTAATTTTATTTATTATAGGATCCCAAGCAGATGGTATCACCCAGCCATCTTCTCTATTGAAATTAGGATGTTTTTTGATTTTGCGAGGCTATTGAAATAATAATAAAAATATACCACGTATAAAAAGATGTAACTACATGGAGTACATGAACAGAGTATAGAATTAATAATTAATACGTAATTTTCAGATATACCTATCTCAAAATTTGAAAACAAGATTGTACAACCAGTGTGTGTTGCCAGTGACGAATTATGGATCTGAGACGTGGTTCTTACAAGAAAGGTCGGTCAGCGAGGCTATGCTCGGAATTTCTCTGCGTGATGAACTTAAAAATGAGGATATCCGAAGTAGAACCCGAGTAATCGATATAGCCCAACGGTTTAGTAAGCTGAGTGGCAATGCGACGATTATATAGCTCGAAGAACCGACAACCGATGGTAAAGAAAGGTTCTCGAGTGGCAGCCTCGTAACAGTAGGCGAAGTGTAAAGTGACCCCCCACTATATGCAGTGACGGCCTGATAAAACATGCAGGAATTCGATGGATGCGGAGTAGCAATACGTTTAACATAAGTTATTTACTTTACATTGTGATAAATAATAATGTATATGCCCCTCGATTGTTCGCGAGTTTCCTTAAATGGCAGACAGAATATTAATTCTAATTCTTATTCTCTTATTTCAATCCAATGTGAACTTTGTTTTTTTTAATGTTATTATTTTGTTATTAGTTGTTTTATTTTAATTTTGAATAGTTTAAAATGAAGCAACGAATAAACATATTCCATCCTTCTCTCTGATTACATGCGCAGCAATATTTTTGAAAGCTTTCGCTGCATTACCTATTATAAAAAAAAGTTTGATGATTTAAGTTTTATGCCGCAACCATATAGACAAGTTAAAAAGGAATTTTTATAACAGAGCTTCCATATTGTGATGATTATAAACCTGGTTGCCAATTTCAGGCACGCCAATAATTTCTGATCAATATTACATCACTAGATGGAGTTACGACCTGGTAAGACATGGAAAAAATGGATGATCAATGATGATCAGGAATTACCTTAGGAAAATATAAGCAGTGGACTTGTTAAGTGTTGTAGCGGTGACAATAAGAGACCAATATCTGGCATGTGTACTGTGTGTATTTGCTGATAAGTATGTGGAAAATTTAGTTTCACATTAATGAAGCTTAGTGGCGTCCTTAGCGGGATACTCTCCTGGTCACATCGGGATTAAGATTGGATTATTATCTTGATAATATATGCACTAACAACAATAACGGTGTTCTAAGACCAAGAAGTATACGTACTTATACTTAAAAGTACTAATGTAAGATATAAGTCGTCGATTTGTATAGAATTCTAGGTTTTTCAACCAGTGAACGAGTCAGCAAACAAAACAAAATATAATTATAAAAAGTATAATAATAATAATATTTATTGGATCCAAACATTCTTTACATAAAAACAAAAACTTATAAAATTACATTGACAAGACGTAATCTAACTCAATACTATATAAAGTTATCTTTAGCAACATAAATACAATTATAAAGTAAATAAAATTACAATCCATATATACTCAATAATGGGCTTATATCCCACTTCTGGGGACAGGTCTCCTCCCATTAATTAGGGGCTTTTAGGACAGGAAAATGGCCACGACACTGCCCCACACCATGTCTCATGTTCTCAGAAGTTTCCTAGTGACGTTTTTCGTTCACCGTCGAAAACTTTTTTGAATTTTAATAATTTTTTTGAACTAAAAAATTGAGAGAGAAGGAGGTCTGCACCCTGCAGTGGTGCACACGTAGTCGTATACGTATAAAGGTTGTAATTTTATTTTTCACTTTCCTGTGTAAATTTAAAACATAATTTACTGGTAATTTTAAGTATTTTATCGCTTTAATTTAGTGTAAATATCACATGTATGTACTAAAGCTCTACATTTATATGTACTTATAAATAAAATTAAAGTTTTCTATATAGGTACTAACGAAATAACTGTCTTGTATTGAGCTGAGGGGTTATTTGCATTTCATGAAGACATATATTACCGTTTTTAAAAATTTTGTCTGGCTGTCTGTTTGTCCGGACTAATCTTCGGAATAGTTAAACCGATTGCAATGAAACTTCACGAATTGAGAGAGAGTAATGCCAGTAGTGATTAAAGCTGCAATTCCGTAGCCACGCTGCAGCTATATTGTAGTTGCAGCACGAATGGGTCGGTTCGACCGGGAAGGACCACGCTCTCACAGAATACCAGCGTAAGATAGCAGCTCAATGCTGCTGTGTTTCGTATGGTGAGTGTAGAGTACCGGAGACCCTTTTTACTGGAAACGAGACGTTCCATCTCAGTCCTCAGGGCTGGTAACACATCTGCATTTTGATTTGGAATTGGAGATAGTAGATGTCTATGGGCCACAGCATCCCCTTAACACTGACTGTGTGCTCGTTTATCACCCTTATACTATAAAAAATATAAATTACTGTTTGTGTCATAGTAAAAAATCACTACATCTATCTCCCATCCATTACAGAATATAGAAGTCCACTGCTGAGCATAGTATGCTCAGCCCCGTAGATTATAGGGGAGACTTTATTATAGGGGAAATTTGGCCATAGTTCTCATGCTTGGCGGGCTGGTTGGCAACGACAGTTTCTTAATAATTTCGAATTGTTACCAGGAAGATGCTGCTACCTATCTCCTGTTTTAGTTTTCCTCTGTCACCTAACAACACCCACGAAATGATATGGGGTCATGGGTATTCTTATACCGCCTACCATACGGTTAATAATAGTAATGGTGTTGACTTTTCCAATTTATTAAAAGTACTGTAAAAAGTGTTTTATTCTACTATAGAATCCTTTACAAACTAAATGAATAAATGAAATTATCTAATTGTTTGGCTTTTAAAATCAGTTTTTATAAAAGATCTTTCTGCCCTTCCCTACGAAAAGAGAATACTTTATAAAAAGCACAGGTATCACTTTTACCTACTCGAGTTAATTCAAGAGTCCACTGAGGACCGGCTTTTGAAATGAAGATGCTAACATCTCGTACACTTAGGGTTCATTTAAATAAAGCATTATGGGTTAAGTTAACTTTAGAGGTTAGTTGTTTTTCTATTTATCTTTATCAGATTTATTTATCACCCTTATTGGATATTATTTCATATACCTTCAAATATTATATGCATTATTGATTAATTTAATTTCTTTTAATTCTATCTTATCATTTTCTTCCTTTATCTCCGTTATCTAATTGAAAAAGAAGAAAGTATATAATTTTAAAGATTTTGTGATTGGTTTTGACTATTGACCATTTTCTGAATAAGTTTGGAATCGATTGTCTGCAAAATAAAATATGTAACTACTCGATCACTCTAGGATATATTTATGCTCATGTTATGTATGTCTTGACCGATTAAGGTCATATTTACACAATTTTTTTTTAAATCGAGACTGTGATTCATTGCTATGCTAGGATCTTTTAGGTGGCGTTGGAGTCAAGTTATTTAAGACTAGCTATCCCTCGCGACTTTCCCCGCGGGACCCTAATTCTTTTTCTAAAATAAAAGTAATCTAAGTATAAGTCGTGTCAAAATTGATTCAGCCATTTTTGAGTTTAACCGGAACAAACAGACAGAGATACAAAAATTTAAAAAATTGTTTTAAAATTTTTGTTAAAAGTTGAGATATTATAATATATTATGTTCCTTTACAAATTTTAAACAGCTTTTGTAAATCATGAATTCAGATCCATTTTTAACAATGGTAATAAAAATGCGATAAGATTTGTAAAATATTTTATTGCACATACTCAATGATAAATTCTTTAATGGAGGATAAAAAAATCATTATTGGTAATAATTTGTCTGTTTTAAATATTAAAAATATTTTATTAGGGGATCACGTTAATCACAAATCTCTGTAATATACTTATGATAATATTGGCTCATGCCTGAGGCGTCGTTATATATATTACCAAATTGGCAATCTCATCCAAAAGAAATCGCGAGAGAATTAGCTTTTGCAATCATAGGAATTCTTATTTTAATGCCGTAGTAAACATCAAATAGCAAGTTTACATATTTTTTATTTATATTAATCGAAATTTACGGATATGAAATTGCTACTTTGAATGAAAAATTATGCATTGTACAAACTGCACACTTCAGAGGCTATTTCGTATTTTCAATAAAAAACGAAATGATTAAAAGCATCTAAAGAGTATTCATTATTTGATATCCTGTCTAGTAGCAGAGAAGAATCCATTTCCTATGTTATTTTTTATTTGTGAGGTATTTCACAACAAAAACCCGAACCGTGGGTGCTGTGAGAGGCGACAGAGTAAACCAAAACAAGAGATGTAGCATCTGCCTAATTAAAACTCAAAAAAAATCAACTGCAGCTCCCAACACGGTTGCGAAGCGTAGCAACTTTGAAATATTTATATATACTTTATATATAAATATTTCAAAGTTGTAACGTTGAAATATTTATATATAAAGTACAAAAAAAAAACAAAGTTGTAAGTTATAACTTTGAAATATTCGCCCATGCGTAAATGTATGCGGAAGCCTATCTTAATCAGTGCACTTTTTATGGAATGTAATTGATAATGATGCTACTATAGTAAAACGATATAGAGAAACGCTACGTACATTTAGTTTAACGATTTTGCTTTTTACCATATTTATTATAAGGCTTATATATTAGCTTATTATAAATATGCGTCTTAATTTTATTAGCTTCTAATGCAATATGTCTAATTTTTTGAGAGTACTACACGTCTTGTCATCACGTATACCTCAAAACTTGAAAACAAGAGTGTACCACCAATACGTATAGTCAGTAATAAAATATGAATCTAAGACGTGGTCACGGTATTGGACGGAAGCTCAGAGTCACTCAGCGAGCTACGAAGAGGGTAGGACGATGTCCACAGTAGAACCAGAATAATCAATGTAGATCAATAAATCAGTCAGTTGAAGTGGCTATGGCCACATAGCTCGATGCGCCACCAACAAGTGCGACTTGGTAAATGACGCAGTCGATGGATGCAGGTGGCTTAGGACCGTGCTTTGTGGCGTTCCTTGGTAGTGGCCTATGTTCTACCGTAGACTACTGATAGCCTTTCATCAGCCTATTCTTCATAAGCCCGTTAGTGTTCACTACTGGGTACTGGGCACAGGCCTCTTCAATTGTGAGGGGGATTTGCACTTATTTTTATGCTTGGCTGGTAAATCAATGATCGCGGAATCAGAAGTCTATCATCTTTGATTTCTCTCTCAATAGCCGGTTTGGGTATTTTAGTGTAAAAGAGTTGGTTATGCCATCTATCAAAACCGTGATATCTTTCTAAGATTTCCTAGTCGCCTCTCTCGACACTCACTGGCGGAAATGAGTTGATCGATTCTCTTATACCTCCACCGCACGGTTACTTACACGGGAAAAATAAAATTATCGCATCCGTTGATATCGCTGTTGTAAATTGCTTTTTCCGGTTTAGAACCATCGACCATTTACATAGTCGTTATATATTTGTGTACTTGAAAACCATTTTCTTTTTTTAGTTACTTGACGCTGTAAAACGACTAGGTATATACCGACATAAAGGTTCTTATATACGTAGGCGGTCCCATAATGAATTGGCCTAACTATGAACCAATATAGGAATTGAAACGAAACCAATTTTATTTTTCAATATAATCATCATGAATACTAACACACTTCTGACATCTGTGAATCAACATCTCTAAACCTTTATAAAAATAATCACATTTTTTATCCTCAAAATGACTGAAGACGGCCGCCTGCAAATCTTCATCGCTTGAAAATTTTCTTCCTCTTAAGTCCCGCTTTAAATTTGGAAATAAATAATAGTCGGACGGGGCCATGTCTGGACTGTAAGATGGATGTTGAACTTCTGTGAACCCGCATTGACGAACTGCATCCTTCGAAACACCAGCGGTATGAACAGGGGCGTTGTCATGGAGCAACAGGACACCTTTAGACAGCATGCCTCTTCGTTTTTCCTTTATCTTGTCTCGTAATTTATATATTAAAGAAGCATAATATTCGCCGTTCACGACTGTATTACGTTCTTTAAAATCCATCATCAAAATGCCTTGAAAATCCCAAAATATTTTGCACATCAGTTTTTTAGTCGATTGTTGCACCTTTGCCTCTAGGGGGCTTTTCACCCTTATAACGCCATTCCATTGACTCGCGCTTGCTTTGTGGATCATAATACAAGATCATAGTTTTATCACCAGTCACTAACCGCTCGATCACAGTCTTTGGATTTTCGCCACAAAGATCCAAAAACTCCGAAGCGCAGCGCACTCTTTCCTGTCTCTGTACCGCTGAAAGAAGTTTCGGTACCCATCTTGCACTCGCTTTTTTCATGTGAAGATGTTCATGGATCGCGCGATGAACGGTACTCTTGGAGAGCCCAAGCCTTGCTGCAATTATATATATATATATATATATATATATATATATATATATATATATATATATATATATATATATATATAAAACATTCCAGAGTAGAAAACTGGCTGTACTCCAAGTTTTCTTTCAATGCTCTTATCGTAATTTGAGTAAAATGATTATGTTAATCGTTTATTGATGACCGAAAATTTACAGGATATTTTTTTAAAAATGAAATTTGGTTTATTGATTTCATCGCACTGAATTGACTTATTTTATATTCCGACATTTCTTACGTAACGTTGTTGTAAAATACTCGAAACGTCGGTATATAAATTAAGTTAATTAAACTTAAATTAGTTTCATTTCGATGTATTCGCTTAAATATAAGAAATCTGCGTGTCTGAGAAATAAAAAATATTTCGAAGACATGTAAAGTTCGCCAACCCGCATTGGGGAGGTGCGGCGGACACTTCCTTGCCCTAAAAACCCTCTCAGAAGTGAGAGGAGACCTGTTCGCAGCACTGGGACATATACAGGCTGTAACTTTACCTTAATTTTGTATATTTGTTTAGTTTAATGCATAATAATATGAGAAAAATAAATAATACCAGTCTCGAATTTTAACAATTAATAACATGTAGAAAAAGCGACGTTTCCATACATTTTTGGGAGCAAGTTGTTAAAAGGATGAAAAGCTTACTTATAAATATTTCATAGCTGAAAATCTGATAAGAATTGTGAATCTAGGATCTGAGTTATCGTAGAATAAGTAAAAGTATGATTATGTATGACCTACACCGTAACAGGCGAATTTTCACTTAAGTAACTTAAATATATAATTATATTTATAAACTCGCATACCTAATATTCATCATCATCATCATCATTATAGCCCTTCACAAGTCCACTGCTGAACATAGGCCTCCTCCAAGTAATGCCAAAAAGCACGCTCCTGAGCCACCTGCATCCATCGACTTCCTGCATGTCTTACCAGGTCGTCACTCCATCTAGTGGGGGGTCGTCTACACTACGTCTACCGGTACAAGGCTGTCACTCGAGAACCTTTCTTCTACATCGGTTATCGGTTCTTCGTGATATATGGCCGGTCCATTGCCACTTCAGCTTCCTAATCCTTTGGGCTATGTCGGTCACTCTGGTTTTACTGCGGATATCCTCATTTCTGAGTCTATCATGCAGATAAACTCCGAGCATAGCCCTCTACATAGCTCGCTGAGCGACTTTGAGCGTCCTTATACGGCCACCAGTGAAGGACCATGTCTCAGATCCATAAGTCATCACTGGCAACACGCACTGGTTGCACAATCTAGTTTTCAGAGTTTGAGTTGATTTCCGAACGCTGCCCAGCCAAATTGAAGCCGTCGATTGACCTCTCGGTCGAAGTTGGACTTACTTAGTCGGACTATTTGTCCCAGGTAAACATACTCGTCAATAACATCGAGCACTCCCAACAACTACCGGCGTAGGTGTGACATGGACATTAAACATGATCTTTGTTTTGTCTATGTTTATCTTAAGACCTATTCTTAAGATGAACATAGACAAAAACAAGTGCTTAAGTCCTCCAGTGGTTCTGGCATAAGCACTATACCGTCGGCAAATCAAAGGTGAGTGATGTACTCGCCATTGATGTTAATACCGTATTCTTTCCAGTCCAATAGCTGGAAAACGTCTTCTAATGCAGCGGTGAAGAGTTTAGGGATATAACGTCACGTTCGAACACTGGTTCTGTACTCGGATAGCCATCGTAGCCCTACTGTACAAACACTTCAGCACTTCGATATACCGACAGTCAACTTGGCACCGCTGAAGGGACTGTAGCATCGCTCAAATCGACGGAATCACAGGCTTTCTCGTAGTCCACATACGCCAGGCAAAGTGGCAGATTGTAGTCTTCGGTCTTCTGTACAATCTGCCGCAGGGTATGTATGTGGTCTATGGTACTGAAGTCTTTTCGGAAACCTACTACTCGTATTACAAATATTAAAGAGCATTACAATTAGAACAATGACCTATGATTTCAATACCTAATCAGGATGTCTCGTAGGCAAGATTCTCGATGCCTAATAAAGAAGCAAGGGTCAATAAAAATAGGATTAGTATAAAGTCATTAAAGAAAAGCTGTGGTTATCAAGGAAAGGAAATGGTTAAACAACTAACGAGAGTTAAAACAACGAGTGACTAGGGTATTGAATATTAGGTATGTCGATCTAAGATCGATTACCTAGATTGTCTTTATTACTTTTATTTATTCGCATGGTAAGATGTGTATTTTTTAATTAGGTATTTTGTAGATGTGATCGCAATTTATTTTTATTTCTTTCATCCTCTTTTTTATGAGTTAACACAGAATAATTATCGAAAATAAATCTAAAAATGCTCGATTTATTCGAAAGTCGATTATAATTTTATGGACATAAAAACGTTTATTTATTTTTTTCCTTATACCAATCATAGGTATTTCATTTCCAATTGGATTCATATACCACTCTCAAAAGCTTTTTTAATTAAATTTTTATATTTTGTTTCGAATAAATATTTAATCCGTTGTATTAATACAATCGATTTTATAAATATTTACCTACTTATTTATAAGTTTTTGCAAATTCTAGATTGAAAAGTGAGCCAGATTTTTGTACTTTAATAAAATATTTTAAAAAAGCCAATTTTTTTTAAGTATTAACAAATTTGATAACTTGAGGCCCAAAAATCCCATTGTCCTTTGCTTTTTGAAGTGATCCAAACGTTTTAATATCATTTAAATCAAGATTGCCATGTGCGACTATAGTGTAAAATGACTATCACCCATCACACAATTTCATCTCGTGGTTAACAATGGAAAAAGACAATGATTTTACACCTAAAAACAACAGATAAATGAGAGGAGCAGAGTCAAATGCATCCCGAACTCGGAATTTTTGCTCTTCGCCGATTACATGAAAGTTTTTGGAGTAGTTAACAATTCTTCTGATTCTAATCTCCTGCAAAATTATCTTGTTAACTTAGACAATTATTTTATCCGTAACAAATTAGATCTGAATGTTTCGAAATGTAATTCTATATCTTTGGAGCGGAAGCGTGATATACTAAATTTTTCATATAGACTTAAAGATTTGACAGTTTACAAGATGTGATACAATATGGGACCTCAGCGTTATTAATAATACTGAGCTTTTGTTTGATCAGTGTGTAGAAGATATGGTTAATAAAGTATATAAGGCTCAGGGTTTTATTATAAGGTCTTGTTACAAAAAATTTCATCAGTTGAAATCAATGACAATATTGTTTTGTTCTCTTGTTGATAGCCATATAGAATATACGCATCAAATATGGAATCCTCAATAAAAAATTTACATTAACAAAATCGAAGCGATTCAAAAAAATCATTCGATATGTAGGCTCTAAATTTCCTATACCTAAAAAAGGCTATGAATTGCAGCGTCTTCATCTCCTCTCGCTGCAAATTAGGCACTATACAGCTGACCTGATCTTACTAAGTAAAATTGATCAAGAGACTGTCCTGATATATTGAAAATATTACATATCTCAGTACCTTCTCGTTCACTGCGTTATAACAGTCCCTTACACGTATCTTTACAGGCGAGACTCGTTCTTTATAAGAGCATGTAATTCATTTAACAGATTTTCTATGGACTGTGACAAGGCTGACCTTTTTTATACTAGCCTGTACGCCAAGCCATGCTCACTTTCGATCGCGCAATACCAACCTTACGCCCGCCAAGTAGTGATCGAATTAGATCAGAATTATGTAAACATGTCTACCTATGAAAAAACTATTTTTTCGTTTTAAACAAAACCAAAGACACTATGCAATAGATATTAGTATCAAAGACAAAGATATGCTCTTTTATTTTAAACCATAACCTGGCAATGTTTCTTAGAAAAAAAAAAAAAGAAATCACTCTGAACTTCCGGCGTTCCACGTGTCACTTTGATGAAGTTGCTCTGTCTTTTTTATAGAATTTTATATTTGTGTCTGGACTAAAAACGAAAGTATTATACTTTTTACATTTCTTGTAATATAGTCAACACGTAGATATATAATTTGTGGTATAAAAAGTGAAAAGTAAATTGCCAAAAGTACTTCAAATTCCGAAAGGCCTGTTTTGGCGGGCGGGTTATAAATGTGTTATTTTTCAAATTCTCATTTATTTTTAGTGTAAAATGTAAGTAAAAATAGTTTTCCTACATATTTTGAAATAACATGACGTTGTATTTATTTCAAATTCACACGAACATATTTTAGAAATATTGTTCGATATGTCACAGATAAAATATTATTTTATTTATTTTTTTTAATTTTTTAATATTTTAATATTTTGGTATGAGTAACGAATGGAAACACATAAAACATAAAATATACATATTTCCAAACAATTTCATATAAATTTCTCCAAAAACAAAGGTGTAGAATTCAAATTAGTAGTAATTTTGTCACTAAAATTGAAGTTTATACTACTATTATGCTATACAGTGTAATTTATATACTTTATTACAATTTTTAGCAACCAAAAATAATTTTATTCGATAGTTTATACATTCAACAAGACTTCCTGTAAGTTTTATCCATAAATATTGTCTCAAAGTGAAAATATAGCAAAATTTGCAATATTGCAAAAAATTTCCTAACCTAGAAATTTTCCCGCCAAAAAGGTCCCGAGTGAACGGGAGTGTAACATGTCGCGCGCTGTCAGAGCGTAGAAGCTAGTGGTACTACCAATCGTAAATTGATAATATCTAAATTCAGTAACAATTTACACCTGAACACTTAAATCTAATTAACATTAACGTGCAAATTATATTTCTTATATATTGTATGCATTTACCTAAATGCCGATTTGTGAAAAGTTTTAATAGGCTTACTTTGTGAATTATGTATACTATATAGTATTAATTAATAGCTGTTAGTTTTCCTGTCATATAATAAATAAAAATTATCTGTAAAGATTGTAAAGCGTGAACACTCACCTGATGTTATACATAAAACAGAAGGGCATCCTCAGTAAAGTTAATCTTTTCGTTGTGGGTCATATTGATTACATGCATGAAACACCCTAGATATAGTCTTTTATCATCATCGGCCCGCACTAGCATGGTCTTTGGCCTCTTGCATCCAA
This sequence comes from Parnassius smintheus behrii, assembly GCA_036936625.1. Classification (NCBI taxonomy): domain Eukaryota; kingdom Metazoa; phylum Arthropoda; class Insecta; order Lepidoptera; family Papilionidae; genus Parnassius; species Parnassius smintheus. Next base: position 39,373,479 of record JAUPFT010000005.1, on the reverse strand, counting down.
TTGTAGAAAGACAATGACGGCACCTTTTTCCGCCACTAGGGCAGCATCACTTAAAAATGTGATGTATTATTTGACAGGTTTCATAGCGAACTTAATTTGCTTGAAAAATGTAAACGTTAATGTTTTTTTTTAGTAATATTAGTTATATTTCATACTAATTAGACTAAAAATAAATAAACTAAACGACAGTATAGATATTTTTTTATAGAATTAAGGTGACAAACGAGCACACAGTCCACCTGATGGTAAGTGGATGCTGTGGCCCATAGACATCTACATTTATCCTCGATTAAGAATCAAAACGCAGATGCGTTGTCACCCTTGTTGTGAGGACTAAGATGGAATAGCTCGTTTCCAGTAAAAAGGGTCTCCGGATCTCTACATTCACCATACGAAACACAGCAGTATTAAGCTGCTATTTTACGCTGGAATTCGGTGAGAGCGTGGTACCTGACAGGTCGAGCCGACTCATTCGTGCCCAAATTACAATATACATGCAGCGTGGCTCTGCCACGTACAAAAGACATTCATAAAAGTAGCAAATATATAAAAAGCAAAAAATTAAAGAGCAAACTAATGAGACATTGTTTTGAGTATTAATATGTAGTATATTGAATTATAAGGGATATGATGGATTTAGGAACTGAAAAACTTTTATTTAAAACTAGCTTCTCAATTAAACGACATTGTGTAAAAAAACTTCTCCTCAGTGTCAACTAACGACATCTGGTGAGTGAAATTAGCCCGCATTGACGCAGATCGTCCATGATTACTTACTTATCTCATTGACGCAGTCACCTAAATTGGATTCTGGCCCCAAACACAAGATGATGTCACCGTTCTTGGCCCAGAGCGATTTCAAATCAGTAAATAGTACCTACATCTCGATAAATCCGTATTGCTCTATTTAATAGAGCTTTTGCTTTAGAGCCGTACTTTTAACTAATAGAGTCTATTAGTTAAAAGCACGGATGGTTATGTCAATGATGTAGGTTCTCCGGTAGATTTTTTCATTAAGAATTTTATTCAGCTAAATTTTATCCCAGAGTTAAGTAAAATAGTGTTGTTGCTATGATAAATACTTCAACTAGTCGAACGGTATCCTTGTCGAAAAAAAGGAATGTAGGTTAAACGTTAGGATTGAATTTTGAAGTAAGATACGAATATGATGGAATGAAATACTTATCACCATTTAAATAATATACAATAATATGTTGCCTTTTAATTATATGTAGGAAATAGTTATATGCAAAGGTGTTCACATCGAAGATCAAAATAATTTTCAACTACGTTTTATATTTATCTACAGTGTTGTGTTCATTCATGTCTTACATAACCAGGTGCAACCTAAGATCGATGTCAGATCTTTTCAAGTAATATGTACTATGTTACATCACAATGATACGAAGTTTTATTATAGCTGGACTTCTTGGAACATAAAATGAATGATCAATCAGTAATGCCTGCTCTCAAGCTATGTAAGTAAATATTAAGAATATAGATAAACTATTTGAAAACTTAAATATACAGTGACGGGAAGTAGAAGCAGCCATAGCAATTTTTATACCGCACTGGAAATAGCTGAAATTATAGGTGCAGGAATATGGGGTGGTTGTGGAATATAACCGTTGTACTTAATATCCGTAGATTGTATTTCTATATCCCCGTTACCATTTTGTTATCTCTTTCTGCATACACTTTTGGTGGCCCTCAGCCAGTAAGGAATACATTATTATTCTATATAATCCAGTAAAAAAATATTTTTAACCAATTCTCGCCGAAATTACTATAGAGTTTTACAGTTATAATACATTTATTTCAATTTTTATTGCACTTTAAATAGGAAAAAGTCTTAATAACTTTTAAAAATATGAATAATAGCGTGTATTTGTTTGTTTTATAATACTTTTCACAGATCCCAATACGGTAAAAAGAAATAAAAATAGTACATCAAACAACAGTGGTAGAGCCATGCGGCAGCTTTGCTGTTGCACGTATGGGCCGGCTCAAACCGGGGTGGTACCACGACCTCACAGAATACCGGCGTGAAGTGGAAGTTCTGCTTCCGCGTTTCGTCTGGTGAGTGCAGGTGGCCGGAGGCCCAAATCCCCCCCCCCCATCAACATGGTAGCGGAATTAAATAAAGATAGACTACCCCAGGAGGGTACCAGCACCCCTGGAGAATCCCTCGCTGAGCATCCACGACCATGTTTCTCCACTTCTGAGCGTGGGTGCTCAGGCTGCCCCGCGTATTCTGGGGGGGGCGAAATTCCGCTCAAGACTACAACTGCTCGGGGCAAACGGAGCAACAAGACCAAGGCGACCCCTGCCACGCTGTCCGTGAATTTCTGCAATATCAGGGGACTTCACTCCAACCTAAACGCCGTCCACTACCATCTCGAGACGGCGAGGCCGGCTCTGCTCTTTCTGACCGAGACGCAGGTGTCCTCTCCGGCTGATGTTTCGTATCTCTCCTGCCCGGGGTACAAACTGGAACACTCCTTTGTGCCTCGGGCTGGAGTTTGCGTTTACGTCAGAGAGGACATCTGTTCTCGACGCCTCGGCAGACTTGAAGGTTCGGACCTGTCCATCCTTTGGCTACGCGTAGACAGCGACGACCATCCGCGCGTCTACGGGTGCCTCTATAGGTCCCACAGCGGTAATGCCGAAACAGACCGACTCTTCGACCACGTCCAAATGGCTGCAGATTCGTTGCTACAGCAGATCCCCTCCGCAGAGATCGTGATCCTCGGCGACTTTAACGCCCATCACGCCGAATGGCTCGGTTCACGTTTAACCGATCATGCGGGGAGATCTGTTCATGATTTTGCCTTGGCATATGGTCTGACACAACTGGTTACTTCGCCTACGCGGATTCCAGATGTGGAGGATCATGCACCTTCCCTGTTGGACCTTCTGCTGACCTCTCACCCGGACGGATATCAGATTTCCGTCGACGCCCCTTTAGGCTCCTCGGACCATTGTCTGATCCGGAGTGTTGTGCCACTCACGCTGAAATCGCGGTTGCATTCTGCAGGCTGCCGCCGTGTTTGGCACTATAGGTCAGCCGATTGGGATGGGATGCGGTCTTTCTTTGCATCCTACCCTTGGGGGCGGGTTTGCTTCTCGCCGGATGATCCCAACGTTGTTGCGGATTCTGTTACTGATGTGGTACTTCAGGGTATGGAACTTTTTATTCCTTCCTCTGTGGTGCCCATTGGAGGCAAATCTCAGCCATGGTTTGGTCGCTCCTGTAAAATAGCATCATGCTATAAGCAGGAGTGCTACCAAGCCTGGGTTGATGCATCAGCGTCCCGGGATGTAAACACCAGCGCTCTAAAAAAGAAGTATAATTCCGCCTCTAGGTCCTTCAAAAGAGTCATTGCCAAGGCAAAGTCAGAGCACATAGGCAGAATTGGCGAGAAACTAGTTCGCCTTCCTTCTGGAACCCGTGCATTCTGGTCTCTCGCCAAGGCTGTCCAGGGGAATTTCTGTCAGCCATCTCTTCCATCTCTGCACAGGGAGGACGACTCACTGGCCCATACTGCAAGGGAGAAAGCCGATCTTCTAGGCTCCTTCTTTGCGTCTAACTCGACTCTCGATGACGGGGGGAGTACGACGCCGACCATCCCGCGGTGTGAGTGCTCCATGCCGGAAGTGCAGTTCACACAGCGCTCGGTTCGCAAAGCACTCCTCTCCCTGGACATCCACAAGTCGAGTGGGCCTGACGGAATCCCCCCAATTGTGCTGAGGACGTGTGCTCCAGAGTTGGCACCGGTTTTAACGCGTCTTTTCCGGTACTCCTACTCCCTAGGCGTAGTCCCGAAATCGTGGAAGACGGCTTTCGTCCACCCGATCCCTAAAAAAGGCGACCGCTCAGACCCGTCCAACTACCGGCCAATCGCCATCACCTCCTTGTTCTCCAAAACAATGGAGTCCATTGTAAACTGCCAGCTTATGAGGTACCTTGAGGATCACCAGCTGATTAGTGACCGCCAATACGGTTTTCGCCGTGGTCGGTCAGCTGGTGATCTTCTGGTCTACCTCACTCACAGATGGGCGGAGGCAGTAGAGTTCAAGGGGGAGGCATTGGCCGTTAGTTTGGACATTGCGAAGGCCTTCGATCGGGTTTGGCACAAAGCGCTTCTTTCGAAGCTCCCTTCCTATGGGCTTCCCGAGAAATTGTGCAATTGGATCACCAGCTTTCTTGCAGATCGGAGCATCAAGGTCGTTGTAGACGGTGCAAGCTCCGATTGCAAGCCTATTAATGCTGGTGTTCCACAGGGCTGCGTGCTATCGCCAACGCTGTTTCTTCTGCATATTAATGATATGTTGCATACCCGTAACATTCATTGCTATGCAGATGACAGCACTGGTGATGCTCTTTACACCGGCCGAGCCAATATTTCTCGGGAAAACGTCTCCGAGTGCCGGGACAAACTTGTGTCTGAAGTCGAGTCTTTGCTGAACAGAGTCTCGGATTGGGGACGACTAAATCTAGTCCAGTTTAACCCCCAGAAGACACAAGTTTGCGCGTTAACCGCTAAAAAGAACCCCTTTGTCGTATCCCCTCAGTTTCAAGGCACTCCCCTTGTTGCCTCAGCCAGTATCGGAATCCTCGGCGTCGACATATCGAGTGACGTGCAGTTTCGTGGTCACTTGGAAGGGAAGGCCAAATTGGCCTCTAAAAAGCTTGGCGTGCTCAGCAGAGCGGGACAGTATTTCATGCCGGCACACCGCCTGCAACTTTACAAGGCGCAGGTTCGGCCGCACATGGAATACTGTTCCCATCTCTGGGCTGGGGCTCCCCAGTACCAGCTCCTTCCACTTGACCGCATCCAGCGCAGAGCGGCTCGAATCGTCGACGACCGAGTGCTTTCCGATCGGCTCGATTCACTGGCGTTGCGAAGAGATGTTGCATCTCTTTGCGTATTTTATCGCATCTATCACGGGGAGTGCTCTGAGGAATTGTTCGGATTAATCCCAGCCGCCAAATTTCGTGAACGCACGACACGGCAAACGTCCCAATACCATCCACACCATCTGGATGCTTGGCGGTCCACCACTGTACGTTTCACAAGGAGTTTTCTTCCACGTACAACCTCTCTGTGGAATAGTTTATCATCGGCGATTTTTCCGGACCGATACGACCTGGGGACCTTCAAGAAAAGAGCTTACTCCTTTCTAAAGGGCCGGCAACGCACCCGCAATTCTCCTGGTGTTGCGGTTGATCATGGGCGGCGGTAGTCACTTAACACCAGGTGAGCCGCATGCTCGTTTGCCCCCTCTTCTATAAAAAAAAAAAAAAAAAAAAATCAAGCAGATAATCCAGTAAAAAGTCATTGTTATGGAATAATAAACATTATTTGACTAACTGCAAGATGTTTGGACTTTTATTTACACTTATTACGTTTAAAGTAATAAAATACATTACTTGCATATTGAATACACGGCCCAAAATGTGGGAAACAGCATTTTTCCGATAACAACTAATGATAAAAACTGTGGTTGTTAATTCTAGTAAATATTCCTATAAGGCAATTACAGGGGATGTTTAGCACTGGATTTTTTTTTTTTTTATAGAAGAGGGGGCAAACGAGCATGCGGCTCACCTGATGTTAAGTGACTACCGCCGCCCATGATCAACCGCAATACCAGGAGAATTGCGGGTGCGTTGCCGGCCCTTTAGAAAGGAGTAAGCTCTTTTCTTGAAGGTCCCCAGGTCGTATCGGTCCGGAAAAATCGCCGATGATAAACTATTCCACAGAGAGGTTGTACGTGGAAGAAAACTCCTTGTGAAATGTATAGTGGTGGACCGCCAAGCATCCAGATGGTGTGGATGGTATCGGGACGTTTGCCGTGTCGTGCGTTCACGAAATTTGGCGGCTGGGATTAATCCGAACAATTCCTCAGAGCACTCCCCGTGATAGATGCGATAAAATACGCAAAGAGATGCAACATCTCTTCGCAACGCCAGTGAATCGAGCCGATCGGAAAGCACTCGGTCGTCGACGATTCGAGCCGCTCTGCGCTGGATGCGGTCAAGTGGAAGGAGCTGGTACTGGGGAGCCCCAGCCCAGAGATGGGAACAGTATTCCATGTGCGGCCGAACCTGCGCCTTGTAAAGTTGCAGGCGGTGTGCCGGCATGAAATACTGTCCCGCTCTGCTGAGCACGCCAAGCTTTTTAGAGGCCAATTTGGCCTTCCCTTCCAAGTGACCACGAAACTGCACGTCACTCGATATGTCGACGCCGAGGATTCCGATACTGGCTGAGGCAACAAGGGGAGTGCCTTGAAACTGAGGGGATACGACAAAGGGGTTCTTTTTAGCGGTTAACGCGCAAACTTGTGTCTTCTGGGGGTTAAACTGGACTAGATTTAGTCGTCCCCAATCCGAGACTCTGTTCAGCAAAGACTCGACTTCAGACACAAGTTTGTCCCGGCACTCGGAGACGTTTTCCCGAGAAATATTGGCTCGGCCGGTGTAAAGAGCATCACCAGTGCTGTCATCTGCATAGCAATGAATGTTACGGGTATGCAACATATCATTGATATGCAGAAGAAACAGCGTTGGCGATAGCACGCAGCCCTGTGGAACACCAGCATTAATAGGCTTGCAATCGGAGCTTGCACCGTCTACAACGACCTTGATGCTCCGATCTGCAAGAAAGCTGGTGATCCAATCGCACAATTTCTCGGGAAGCCCATAGGAAGGGAGCTTCGAAAGAAGCGCTTTGTGCCAAACCCGATCGAAGGCCTTCGCAATGTCCAAACTAACGGCCAATGCCTCCCCCTTGAACTCTACTGCCTCCGCCCATCTGTGAGTGAGGTAGACCAGAAGATCACCAGCTGACCGACCACGGCGAAAACCGTATTGGCGGTCACTAATCAGCTGGTGATCCTCAAGGTACCTCATGAGCTGGCAGTTTACAATGGACTCCATTGTTTTGGAGAACAAGGAGGTGATGGCGATTGGCCGGTAGTTGGACGGGTCTGAGCGGTCGCCTTTTTTAGGGATCGGGTGGACGAAAGCCGTCTTCCACGATTTTGGGACTACGCCTAGGGAGTAGGAGTACCGGAAAAGACGCGTTAAAACCGGTGCCAACTCTGGAGCACACGTCCTCAGCACAATTGGGGGGATTCCGTCAGGCCCACTCGACTTGTGGATGTCCAGGGAGAGGAGTGCTTTGCGAACCGAGCGCTGTGTGAACTGCACTTCCGGCATGGAGCACTCACACCGCGGGATGGTCGGCGTCGTACTCCCCCCGTCATCGAGAGTCGAGTTAGACGCAAAGAAGGAGCCTAGAAGATCGGCTTTCTCCCTTGCAGTATGGGCCAGTGAGTCGTCCTCCCTGTGCAGAGATGGAAGAGATGGCTGACAGAAATTCCCCTGGACAGCCTTGGCGAGAGACCAGAATGCACGGGTTCCAGAAGGAAGGCGAACTAGTTTCTCGCCAATTCTGCCTATGTGCTCTGACTTTGCCTTGGCAATGACTCTTTTGAAGGACCTAGAGGTGGAATTATACTTCTTTTTTAGAACGCTGGTGTTTACATCCCGGGACGCTGATGCATCAACCCAGGCTTGGTAGCACTCCTGCTTATAGCATGATGCTATTTTACAGGAGCGACCAAACCATGGCTGAGATTTGCCTCCAATGGGCACCACAGAGGAAGGAATAAAAAGTTCCATACCCTGAAGTACCACATCAGTAACAGAATCCGCAACAACGTTGGGATCATCCGGCGAGAAGCAAACCCGCCCCCAAGGGTAGGATGCAAAGAAAGACCGCATCCCATCCCAATCGGCTGACCTATAGTGCCAAACACGGCGGCAGCCTGCAGAATGCAACCGCGATTTCAGCGTGAGTGGCACAACACTCCGGATCAGACAATGGTCCGAGGAGCCTAAAGGGGCGTCGACGGAAATCTGATATCCGTCCGGGTGAGAGGTCAGCAGAAGGTCCAACAGGGAAGGTGCATGATCCTCCACATCTGGAATCCGCGTAGGCGAAGTAACCAGTTGTGTCAGACCATATGCCAAGGCAAAATCATGAACAGATCTCCCCGCATGATCGGTTAAACGTGAACCGAGCCATTCGGCGTGATGGGCGTTAAAGTCGCCGAGGATCACGATCTCTGCGGAGGGGATCTGCTGTAGCAACGAATCTGCAGCCATTTGGACGTGGTCGAAGAGTCGGTCTGTTTCGGCATTACCGCTGTGGGACCTATAGAGGCACCCGTAGACGCGCGGATGGTCGTCGCTGTCTACGCGTAGCCAAAGGATGGACAGGACCGAACCTTCAAGTCTGCCGAGGCGTCGAGAACAGATGTCCTCTCTGACGTAAACGCAAACTCCAGCCCGAGGCACAAAGGAGTGTTCCAGTTTGTACCCCGGGTAGGAGAGATACGAAACATCAGCCGGAGAGGACACCTGCGTCTCGGTCAGAAAGAGCAGAGCCGGCCTCGCCGTCTCGAGATGGTAGTGGACGGCGTTAAGGTTGGAGTGAAGTCCCCTGATATTGCAGAAATTCACGGACAGCGTGGCAGGGGTCGCCTTGGTCTTGTTGCTCCGTTTGCCCCGAGCAGTTGTAGTCTTGAGCGGAATTTCGCCCCCCCCCAGAATACGCGGGGCAGCCTGAGCACCCACGCTCAGAAGTGGAGAAACATGGTCGTGGATGCTCAGCGAGGGATTCTCCAGGGGTGCTGGTACCCTCCTGGGGTAGTCTATCTTTATTTAATTCCGCTACCATGTTGATGGGGGGGGGGGATTTGGGCCTCCGGCCACCTGCACTCACCAGACGAAACGCGGAAGCAGAACTTCCACTTCACGCCGGTATTCTGTGAGGTCGTGGTACCACCCCGGTTTGAGCCGGCCCATACGTGCAACAGCAAAGCTGCCGCATGGCTCTACCACTGTTAAATGGATTCTTGATAGGCTGTAAAGATGACTGACGATAACCGAGTGGTGAATAGCAATTTTGTATCAGCATAAATATCAGACAAAAATTAAACACTGGGTGTGTTTTGTAGTGGGCACCAGCATCTAAGAGGGCGTGGTATCTGATAATACAAATGTGTACCAAAGAATTTACGGAATATCTTCCTGATAAGTCTAATTCATGCAAGGGATAATTTACAAACTGTTAAGGTAAGGTAAGTATACCTTAACAGCTTGTAAATTATCCCCAGTATGTAAGTACCTGGTGTGATAGTATCCACTTTTTGACGACCACTGCAAAATAGCATAACTTTGATTTCATGACACAATATTTTCCTATGGATACAATACTTAGTGTCTCGCTGAGACATCAATTAAGACTAGTTACATAAATGTAGTTCATTTTAAATTGGTGTCTATATGTTTGCACTTAAAAAGTAATTGTGAGTTCGATTTCAATATTTTTTTAATAGGATAAGGGTGACAAAGGAGCACACAGTCCACCTGATGGTTAGTGGTTGATGTGGCCCATAAACATCTACGTCTACCCTCGATGTTGAATTAAAATGCAGATGCGTTGTTACCAGTAACGAACTACTAAGATGGAATGTCTCGTTTCCAGTAAAATGGGTCTCTGATGTCTACGATATGTCGTATGGTGAGTGTAGAGATATTTATACAATTATAATTTAATTGCTACTGCATACAGTACCAATTAAATTATAATTTCAAAATGGCAAACAATATTTACCACGTTTCAAGTTCTCAGTTCTGTTTAACGTTTGAAGTCTCTAGCTTATTGGAAAATTGTGTTATGTGACACATCCTTAACATGACCAGAACTTTCATCTTCTTCATCATTATCAGTCCGTTCAGCTCCACTGCTAAAATGAGACTCTTCTGCTTAAGAGATTTTATGATTTTCCATAATTGTCACGCTTAGCAGATAGATTGATAATCGCAGACGTTTCACAAATTTTACGTGGCTGCACGTCTAAATGTCACGTTTTTTTGACAACCCTGGTGATAAGATGTAGAAGTAAGTGGACCCAAATAATTTTAATAATTTAAATATTGTAAATTCATAACACCGGTCTGTATTAATGTCGATGTAAACAAAATAGTGCTATATTACTGCAATTTTTTACCGGTATTCAAAACATTTTCGAACCGAACCTATTTACTTTAATTCTGAAATCTTCAGTAAACAATTATTGATATTGTTCTAAAGTAGTTTGTTGGCCAAACTCCAAATGTTTTAGCTCCCATTTTGTATTAATGAAAGTGAAATCGCTAATCACTATAGATAACTTATAACATTAACTTAACTTTTTTCATTCAGTAATTTCAGAAAATGTTATCAAAGTAATAACAATAATTTTGGTGTTATTGTGTTGATATTGTCCAGCCGTGTCGTGACAGCCTATCAAAATACCCTGATGAACATAGGCCTCCCCCATAGATTTCCTCATGTGGGGAGATATTTATCATAGTTGCCACGCTTTGCAGGTGGGTTGGTAACCGCAGTTTCTCTTATTTTTGGTTATTATTAGGGAAACGCTGATGTCCAACTCCTGGTTTTTTCGTCTATCGCCTGTTACGACACCCACAGGAAGTATTAGATATTTTTACACTACCACTACACGGTTTCTATTTGCGTTCTACATTAATATACCATATAAAACTGTAGATGAGGATATACAAAACGTGATGCACTCACAAGCCATATCATCATCATCATCATATTCATTACGTCCCTTCATCAGTCCACTGCTGACCATAGGCCTCCCCGAGGAATGCCACAAAGCACGGTCCTGAGCCACCTGCATCCATCGACTTCCTACATGTCTTAACCGATCGTCACTCCACCTAGTGGGGGTCGCTCTACTAATCTATTCTATTCTAAGTTTATCACGAAGAGAAACCCCGAGTATAGCCCTCTCCATAGCAAGCCATATAGTTTTATATTATTTACAGTAATTTAACATTGAACATTTTACTTTAGCATACATATGTTTTCTTGTCCTTCATAAATCTGTAATAATAAATAAAACAGCCCACTGTCAGATAAGAGCCTCCCTTGTTGTAGCTGGATGTGTCTTGATTGTCACACTCGACTGGCAGGTTGACGATCGGAATACCAGACGTGTTGCACCTTTGAGTTGCTCTTTGCTGGTCTCGATTTTTTATACCTGGCATAAAGAGATGATTAATCTAAAGTATATAAAATCGTTTTTACCTTGCTTATAAATTGGTAATATTTCAAGTAGGTTTAAGGTAGTAGAGAGATGCTGCAGCGGTTTTATGATTGCAGCAGGAAGCGGCTTGACCGAGAAAGGACCACGCTTTCGCAGAATATCAGCGTCACATAGAAGCTCAATGCTCTGTGTTTAGTATGGTAAGTTTTAGAGAAACGGAGAGCCTTTTTACTGGAAACGAGGATTTCTATTATAGTATTTTGAGGTGACAACGCAATTACTTTTAGATCCCTTAATCGAAGATAGATTGAGATTGCTATAGGCCCCAGTATCTACTTACAATCAGTTAAAACATATACTGTTTTGTTACCCTTACTTCTATAAAAAGTCGAATAAAACTAATTTTGTTAGATTGTTTGTAGTTTTACACGCACATTGCAGAAGAATATAAAAAAAGTAAAAGAACAAATATCATAAATATAGAACGCTGTAAACAAATAAACAATTAAATATTTTTGCCTAGGATTTAAATTTCACTTAGTTTAACAATTAAATAAATCCTAGTATCCAAAATGTTGGAGCTTATAAAGTTTTGCTATATAAAGTAAAAAAGAATACACTGTTGACTTTAATTGATTGGTAAAACCAAAAGCGCTTTAATTCTGCGAGTGCATTTGTGAAACTTACTAAGCTCTACGCCAATTAGTCTCTCAGTCCAAGAAATAGGGTAGGTCTTGCGGTTTGGCATTCATCCTACGTTGCTTTTGCCTGCGCCGAGAGGATATGTTGTGTGCGATATGCTTGAGTGTTATAAATAATAATCCTTTAGACGTTGTAGTCTGTTCATCTATGTGTGAGCTTAATAAAAAGAAAGCTAAGATTTAAAATAAAATACATTTACAATAGAAATTTTGATACTGTACGGAAATGTGAAAAAAAAATGTCTACAAATTCACATGAACATTATAAATTCAATGTTTAATATCTTATATAAGACTAGTTTTTACGGATTTAATCGCGTACACAACTTTTTCATATTTCTAACGTTTCGGGTACTAAACAGTACCCATGATCACGGGGGGGGGGGGGGGACCGAGGTTTTCAACGTCCAGATGTCATAGTTAACTCCGGTTACCCAGAGATTAAAATTATTAATTTTTGTTCCAATCTACACAGTATGTTGTAGAGTATGAACCTATAGTATTTTGAAGTCTTGCATTTATATGCTTGGGTTGATTTAATTTTTTTTATAGGAGAGGGGCAAACGAGCATATGGTTCACCTTATGTTAAGTTACTACCACCGCCCATGAACAACTGCAACACCAGGGGAATTGCAGGTGCTTTGCCGGCCTTTTAGAAAGGAGTAAGCTTTTTTCTTGACGGTCCCTAGTTCGTATCGGAATTATTTATTTTATCCTAATATATACGGTTTAAGACATTTATTTCTCAAAAAGAATACAATTCACTTATCATGAGAAATAACAAGTTAATAATTGGATACTAAATAAATAAACTTATGAAGAACGGCAGGTACTTGTAAATGCTCTGCTAAGTAGTGGATACGCACAATCTTGTTATGATATATATATATATGAAAATTAAGTGTCACGTTGTTTGTCCGCGATGGACTCCTAAACTAACTTAACCGATTTCAATCAAATTTGCACAACATGTGCAGTTTAGTCTAACTTGAGAGATATGATAGTTATTTTGCCCACCCACAATTTTTTTTGTTAATTTAAGGATTTTTAAAGGATCGTCGAAAAGGGAAAAAAAACGTCTGCCTGGTAAGCTAGTTAATTATAAGATCACAAGTTGATGGTAGCTCCCAGCCATCTTCCCTATTGAAATTAGGATGTTTTTTTATTTCAATAGCCTCGAGAAACATCCTTAGAAGGAATCGGTGTTCTTTGCTGCAAACTTCCTGGAGCGTCCATTATTCACATCAGCTATATGTTCTTTAACGCGCGTTTTAATTGATCTTTTAGTTTGTCCTATGTAAGGGAGACCAAATTCACAATCAAGCTACACTCTTGCCTCTTGCAGAAGGACATTACACTTGCCTGATGGTAAAAACTGACCAATCATCTTCGACGGCTTGAAGTATGTTTTACTGGAAGCACCCTTCAAGATTGAGCTAATCTTGTCAGTGTCTTCTCTGACATATGGTAGTACGACAGGTACACGCTCGACTGTAGCTGTAGTTTACTTGTTCACTATGATGTAGGCGCAGGACCCGAAGCTTTATGACAAGCAAAACTTGCTTGACGTGTTGGAGCTCGGCTATCTATCTGCATGGATCTTTTTTCTATACACAGTGCGGTATGTTATCAGGATTCCGAATTAATAACACATCTAGAAAAGCTAAGGAATTGTTTGCCCCTAACTCCATTGTGAACAGAATTTATAGAGTTAAGATAGTCTAAAAATGCAGTTACTTTATCTTAAGGTAGAATTGTGAAAATGTCGCCTATGTGCCACTTGTAGAATCTTGGATTTACGGGAGAAGTAACCGGGGCTTTCTCCTCAAAGTCTTGATCATGAATATGTCAGCGACAATGGGAGATGGAGCTGAGCCTAACGTCACACCCTCTATTTGCTTGTAGAACTCCTCCGTCCACAATAGGTAGCCAGATATAAGGCAGTGTCTAAGTAAAACTATATATTCTACGGGTATGTTGTTTTCTTCCAGCTTTCTAGTTACAATTAAAATGCAGTCTTCAACAGGTAAGCACGTGAACAATGACTGCACATAAAAACTGACCATAGTTTCACTGTCTACCAGATGGAGGTATTGTATGTCTTGTGAGCGGTGAGAGTATTTTCGCTAAGTGTTAAGCCAATCTGTAAGTTGGTGAATCGATTTGGCTCACTATGGGACGTAGTGGAGCATTGGGTTTGTGTATTTTTGGTAACCCATACAACTTTGGTGATTTGGCACACGTAGGTATTATCCATTTTACGTCCAGATTTTTTCGTTGTGTTTTTATATGAGGCTACTAGTTGATTTAAGTGTGCTATTTGTTGGGCTGTTTTTAACCTTTTTGTAAATGATTACATCCGACAAAAGTTCTTGTATTTTAGAATTATTACCTGTCGTATCTATGACTACCGTGGCATTTCTTTTATCTGCGCGGAGTGTCGTGAGTTCTGGTTTATTGCGTAGGATCTTTAACGCTATAAATTCGTCTTTGGGAAGATTTGGTTTAGGCGCGACGTAACAAAGACGAAATGTCTTGACGTATCGCCTCCAAATATTCTTTCCGCATATTGTTTTTAAATAAACAGTCATCGACACTACAGATAATACTCGTACCTACGGTAATCTGCGAAGTGTTATTGCAAAATTTAGTTAGTTTTAAGTTTCAATATTCTACATGTTCTATTAAAAATAATTTGGTCTTGATATATGTAACGGCGGCTACCTTGTATTAGTAGAGTAGGAATATCCACTACCCAATATCATCTCGTTGTAGTTGTACGAGGAAAACAAATCAGGAGATAGGCAGCAGAGTCTTCCTTATAACGACTAAAAATAAAAATAAAATTATGGCAAATATGCTCCTGTGAGGCAATCTATATGGGAGGCCTATGTTTAGCAAATGGACTTTAATAGGCTATAACGTTATTAATATGAAATAATTTCAAAATTATGTTGAAATTGAACGACTCACAGATCCATACCTAAATATTGATATTAAACAAATCATATTGTGTCGTGATGATGTAGCAACAAAATGTACAGTCAAAATATGAGTGATATATGAGCTTTATCGGTCAGTTGGGAAACAATGTTCGCGAAATAATCAGCTACTCATCTTGTCTTGGGTAACATAATAACCTAATGATCCCCAGTTATAAAGTTTGCTACTTAATGAGTGTTTTTTGGATGATAGTTTGAAGATAACTTTCTGTATTGATTCATACGAAAAATAGTAAATATATATACAAAGATATATATATATATATATATATATATATATATATATATATATATATATACATATATATATATATATATTATTTTTAATAAAACGTGTTCATATACGTTAGTAGAGCCATGCTGCAGCTAATAATGGTTGTAGCGTGATTGGGTCGGCTCAACCGTGATAGCTCTCACAGAATCATCACCATCATCATTACAGCCTTTCACAAGTCCACTGCTGGACATAGGCCTCCCCCAAGTAATGCTGTAAAGCACGGTCCTGAGCCACTTGCAACCATCGACTTCATGCATATCTTACCAGGTCGTCACTCCATCTAGTGGGGGGTCGCCCTACACTACGCCTACCGGTACGAGGCTGCCACTCGAGAACCTTTCTTCCCCATCGGTTGTCGGTTCTTCGAGCGATATTGCCGGCCCATTGCCACTTCAGCTTACTAATCCGATGGGCTATGTCGGTCACTCTGGTTTTACTGATAAATGTTAATGCCTATGGAGATGATAATGATAAAATGAAATCTCATTTTCATCTTTACAGTTACTTCACAAGAACACTGCCAAACGTAAGAAACGGCAGATAACATGGTTCTAGGCCACCTACATCGATAGGCTTCCTACATGTCTTATCGGGTCATCCATCTATTTAGTGGAAAATCATTTTCGATTTCGCTTACCGGTACGAGGCTGCCATTATAGAAACTTTATTTGCCATCGGTTCTCGGTTTTTCAAGCTATATGGCACAAAGTTTAAGCCTTTATACATCCCACTTGTTTTTTAAAAGCGTTAGTGGGGGACACTAGGATTTTCTCCTGCATCGTGGAGTCAGTTTAGTCATATATAAATTGTACAAGGACAAACAATCAGACCTGGAACAATTACTCGTAAGCCATACAAATACCTGTTCCGTCTGAGATTCGAAGTCGCGGCCCTTAGCGCTATATGTAACTCATCGCTAAGCTACTGCGCCACAAAGCCGTCAAATGAATGTGTCAAGCGCGCAATGTCAACTTTGCATGCTAGTTTGTTATATATCATTGAAGTTCACTTAAAATTCACTTTATAAATTACAGTTACAGTTTAATTTTTATATGTATACTTGACGTATTTTAAAAATTCTTCTTGATATTTGCACACATAAAACCATACTTCATGTTGTTTGAAAACGGGAATGTACATATATATTATGTATATTTTGAAGAATAGGAAGGATTATTACAGAGCGTATAATTGGTGAGGCTAAATTTTTCTCGTGTCGATATGTAAGCACTATTAAAATTTGTTAAAACGATTTGCATTTCGTAATGCGTACAGAGTGTCTTTCCGTCCGATTACAATTTAGGTGTCTTCCAGACAAGAGTGAATCGGCTTTTGTTACTCTAAGATAGCGCAAGAGTGGTCAGCACTGGCATTGATTTATATAACTCAATGAGCACCGGCGTATAATTAGTGAAAGAAAATATTATAAGGGTCATTTAAAGATCTGAACACTCGTCTTTATGAATATCCTAGGGAATTAGATGCTGAATGAAAAATACATTTGAAGAGGATCATCTCGCATTTTTAGTAATAAAGAATATTTTGATGGTACCTGATCTTTTCATCGGTCCGCGCTACAGCAGTGTGGCGGATTATTTATTGCAATTTGCAATGAGAGCTCAATAATAGGACGTATGAAAGCTTTTACCGTTACTTGTATTTGGGCACTTATAATTAACAAAATTTCCTTTATCGCACACCTCGTACGTGAAGCGAGAGAGGTTGGGCTTTACTGTCAACTTAATAAGGTCACGCTACCCGCTCGCATTATCACGCATTATATTCGGTTTAATAATTTTTAACCGCAATAAAAGAATATATAATCGCTACGCGTACGTAAACACTGCAATAATGTTAAGAAAAGCACATTCATATTAAGTAGAAACACTAATGAATAAAATTTATGTTTTTATTTAAGTTTTGCTATACGTGTTATTATAAAATAATTCAAAAGTTTTTTTCAAAACTCCCTTTTTTGAGACAGAATATTTAATCTCTTTTTAATATTATAAATGCGAAAGTGTGTTATTTGGTTTGTCCTCTTTACACACGCCGACGGGACAAAGGATCAAAACGTTTT
The DNA here is from genome assembly GCA_036936625.1 of Parnassius smintheus behrii. Taxonomy (NCBI): domain Eukaryota; kingdom Metazoa; phylum Arthropoda; class Insecta; order Lepidoptera; family Papilionidae; genus Parnassius; species Parnassius smintheus. The sequence goes on along the minus strand of JAUPFT010000005.1, from coordinate 39,356,282 downwards.
TTTGCGTAGACATAACTTAGGGACCAAGACATGACATATATAATTTTTATTCCCGAAAATGTACAGTTCCCTTGGCATAGATCTGCAGAAAATTTCCATAATAACCTTTGTATAGTTTTTTTAGATTTGGATTAACACATTGGTTGTGATTTTAAGAAAGTTTTCGATTTACGACATCCACGCGCACAATACCGCGTGCAATAGCTAGTAAAGACTTAACGCTCGATGACTTGTGACATATTAAGTCACTAAGAAAACAAAACGTACTGAATTGCAGCGCACCAGATTCAGAATTCTGAGCAGCTTATCTTGTAAACGATAGGTACGATCTTACGACAGAAGCACGCCTATTTGCTGCTACGATCTCTGGAAACGGATTTATATTGAATCTGAAAGAGGGTCACGAAGTAGATTTTCTTCACTTGAATGCCTATTCTTGTTTATTTTAAATTGTCTCAGATTTTTATATTATTTGAGCAATAGTCTCCTTTGAATAGAATGTTTAATCTAATTTGCTAAATGAATATCTATTATCGGAAATGCTGAATCGTGACCTTATTCATACGTGGTAGAGCCACGTTGCAGCTATATTATGGTTGTAACAGGAATGGGTCGGCTCGACCAGGGAAGAATCACTCTCTCTCAGAATACCAGCGTAAAATAGCAGCTTAATACTACTGTGTTTCGTATGGTAAGGGTAGAGAACAAGAAACCCTTTTTACTGGAATCGAGGCGTTCCATCTTAGTCCTCAGGGGTGACAACGAATCTGCCTTAGTAGTTACGTTGTACCAGTTCTGGCGCACTTGTAGAAAGGTTGTACCAGTTCTGGCGCACTGAGTCACAAGTACGACGTTCGTCGACTCACGATCCTAAAAAAAAAAAAAAAAAAAAAAAAAAAAAAAAAAAAAAAAAAAAAAAAAAAAAAAAAGTTTTGGCATGCTCTGATCACGAATCTGCGGTCCATTTTTGCGTAGGATGCACGGTTCCGGAGATGTGCAGCTCAATTAACTCTTATCTAATTGATATCCGCTTCGAGCCTCCACCGTCATTAGCGCTCCATTGTTCTTATCTACTTATCTATTGTTCATTCAATACCGTCATTATCTATTCTTCCTCAGCGTGGTGATATTGTTATATACTCCTTTGTTCCTATCTACACTAATCTGACTCATTAATAAAACACATTACCCAATTTTGTTAAAATTTTTATTTATAAAATACAAAATCTTATTACTTATTATCTATAAAATAGGAGCGAAACATCTCATCCACTAAAATATCGTTGTATAATGTGTTCCCTGTAAATATACTCGTAAAACTATGCATTGAACATCCCTGAAACTTATATAGCAAATACATTAAGCAATATTCGCCACAAACTGAAGTCCACTCATTCTGAATCCTATCAACATTCCAGTTCCATCTTTTACAATTTCTTTTAAAAAACTCTAGATGATATCGTACAGGTGCCCGTCCGAATGAATCAAAATATTGACCGACGTCATTCGTATCGATATATAAAGCTACCCAATGTGACCCTGGTTTATCATCTGTATCCAAATTGCATATTATATACGTTGGTACGTGGGTGTACATGGGTAGTTTATTGGCAGCATAAACATTATTTTCTAGAGTGGGATGAATCTTTTTCAGATGTTGTTGTACATCTAGTGTATCCATAATATTACTGCTATTAGTAGATTATTACAGTACCAATCTACTCAATGACTAATATAGGAATGATCAATTATAGTGATATCTAAATATTAAATTACATTCTTTGTGTTATACAAATCGTATTTGAGTCACCAATACACTGAACAAGACACGACAGGAAGGACGTAGGAATGTAGAGATAAGCAACAGAATGTAAGGTAAGCTTGTTGACGCATAAAGATACTATCAATTCTACTGCAGAAATTCTTTAGATTAGAATTATTACTCACTGGTACTATATAAGACCAAGCAACTGCAGTCATGGAGTTAGTGTATGGTCGTTTGGCCGCAGTGGATCTATTAATACTACGTTTGTGTTACTTCAACGCATCAAAGGTCATGGATGTAAGTGTTTATTCTATTGACAAACTTACTTTTCTTTCTGTTATTTTCTTATGTGTGTATGATTTAGTGTTAACAAATTATATTTAAATATTATGTGTGTGTATATGGTTAAGCCGTGGTAGCTCAGATGGTTAGCGCAAAATGTAAAATTCACAGTACGCGACCCGGGTTCGATCCCCGCCGGCACCAATTAAATTGTTAATTACAATTTTAAGTGTTAATTTACCACGTGCTCAGCGGTGAAGGAAAACATCGTGAGGAATGCATGTCTGAGATAATTTCGAAGGCATGTGAAATTTGCCAACACGCATTGAGGTATCGCAGCGAACATTTCCTAGCCCTAAAACCCTCTCAGAAATGAGAGGAGGCCTATGTTCAGCAGTGGACTTTAATAGGTTGTAACTTTAGCTTTTTTAACTTTTATGATTAAGTGTTACCAAATTGATATTAACATGATAACTGTGTTGTTGCAAAAATCATTGAGCTTCGATGAAAATACATATATAAACAGTATTACTACTCGCCACTCTCCCCTCAAGAAGAGAGTGATGACATCGTCATTAATAATAATAACACATGCGATGGTGGAAAAAGAAAATCGCAATCGATTGATCATTTTTTTGAAGCTGAATCAAAAATAAAAAAGAGGAAGCTGTTATCATCAACCGTAGCACGAGCCGCTAGAGATGGTGTATCATACATTTCTACTAATTCTGACGATGGAGACCAAGCGACGCATCTCATCAAAATTGAAATGTACGATATGAAGAAGCTATCCAAGATTCCAACTACTGATCATTGGAAACATGCTTCCACGAGGATTAAATATTACGTAAAGACTAATAAGGATAGCATCTACGATAACACAAACGCCCTCGTATACAATATTACAAAGACAATAGCAGAAAGTGAAAAAGTTAAAAAATACTTTTTTAACAATGACAGTCATTAGCTGATCATCAGTGAATGTGATTCTGTTTACTTAAATTACAGGAAGACAAGAGCAGAAGAAAGAGATGAGTGTGGCATACGTGTACAGAACACATCATTGAAGAACAAAACTACAACACTGAGTGGAGATGAAAACGAGAAGAATATGCAGTACTCAAGAGCTGAATATCCATTCTTCTGTTCAAAATCTAGCCGGTTGCTCAGTTTCGGAAACTGGCCTCTCGTTATGCGACAGAAACCTGAAGATCTTGCAGAAGCCGGTTTCTTTTATACTGGCCATGCAGACAGGACCAAGTGTTTCCATTGTGGTGGTGGCTTAAAAGATTGGGAAGATGATGATGATCCTTGGCAGCAGCATGTTCAGTGGTTTAGTCAGTGTGCTTATGTAAAATTTAAACTCGAACAGAGTTTTGTATTAGATTAAATAGAATATTTATAAAGAAATAAAAAATAATATATTGCATACAATTTGTTTTATTTAATTTTATAATGTTTCACATACTTACATACACACAAAATGCATTACACATAACTCATAAAATCTAACACACAACACATATTATAACCTTAACTACTATAGTCTACAGTAACATTTCTGTTTTTATCTATCTCAATAATATTATCAAACTCAGCATAAACTATACAGTTAATTGTTTGTATTAGTGAGGATTCAAATCGTACTTCTAATCTTACACTACCATGCTTTATGAGATTCCAATGAGCTGATGAGTTGGCTGATAAATCAGGAGTTAAGTCAAATGCTAATAGACAGTAACCTCTGGCATACTGTTCACAAGAGATTCCATTTCCTTCATTAAGAAAGTGAATACCAGTTCCCGAGAATAGAGTATGATATGCTGATGTAAATATGCTATTATTAAAAGATGGTTGCAAAGCTTTTGAAGGTATTTGTTGACCATCAATATATAAGCTGAAAGAATTAATACCATAGTTTTCAAAGTTAAATGGATTTTTAGTAAGGGAACCATTAAATGCAGAATTGTTCACAAATCCAATTATACATCTTTTGGGTACCTGCCCTAAAAATATATTATCAAGAGTTTTTCCTTGAACACCCGATGGAATTGTTAAAACTTTTACTTCAGCTCGAGTAATAGGATATTTAGCAGTGGTAGAAGCTAAAACTTTTTGATGTGCGAGTAATACGCTTGGATTAATTCGTGCTCGTCGAACAATAAGAGTTGCGTCCGTAATGCAAACTTTAAACTTTACATCGTTTGACCCAGCAATTAAATTAAAGCTCTCTCGATCGAACCAATTTAACACTCATTTCAACACCATTAATTAAAAATTTATCTTGGTTGAAAATGTCACCGTGAAGATGACCAATCATTTCTATTTCCTTACTTTCACTAATCAATTCCTGTCTTTTAACAAATCCCATGTTTTTACCATCCGTAGAATCCATTTTTCCTGCTGTATCATCATACCAAAGACTACAAGTAAGATGAGATTGTTTAGCAGCAGGAGCATAGTTTAAAAGGGTTTCCATGTATGCTCGATATGCATAGGTATTATTAGGTGGTGATACAAGTTTTTGGTTTAAATAAACATCAAGTTGACTAAAAAGTGAATGCAGCCAATTATTTACAGGTGCTACTATTGTAGTAGATATCAAGTTAGTTGAATCTTGATTTAATACTTTTGCCTTTATGTGGAGTAATGTATGAGACAAATCTATGTAGTCATCGCCTGTCCCAGGAACTTGAAACTCGATAGGTCCATCATCACCAAGAGATGAAATTGGTTTATAATGAATCCACAATCCATTTTCAATGCTAGTTTGTGTAGACGGTAGTGCAAACAAATCCAATTCTGACTTAACGCACTCGCAAGAATGATTATGAAGGAAAGACATATTTAATTTGAAAATATATCTATGTTATTTTTTGGTTTTAGACCAAGTTTTTTCGCAGCTTTCACTTTAGCACTTAATGGTGGAATGAACGAGGTCAATCGTTTTCTTTTAGTTTTATACCCAGATCCTGTCATGTTAAATTGATCAATTTTCTCATCAGCCTTTCGTTTTAAATTCGTACTAACTTGCTTTAGACGATCTTTTATTGAGGCTTCCATAGGACGCGCTTGAACCATATCCGATAAAAGTCCTACTCCAGCGTTTAATGCCTCCTTACCAATCACTCGAGCACCACTTGAAAGTAAAGGTAAAACTGATCTAAATAACCCTCCTAAGAAGCTCCCAATACCATGACCGCGTTGGTATGGTGCACCCTTATAAATTACTCCAACTCCTGACCCAGCTTGATGTGTATAATAATTTTCATATGGACATTTATGATGATCACGAAGAGAATTCATTATAATAATTTTCGGAAATGTAGTTTAATACACACGGTTCCAAACTGGAATGGTATTTTTTGTCCTGTGCTCGATCTTATAACTATTTCCAGCGTATCGAACTCTCTTCGCATAACAGGTAAGTAATGAGGTTGAGAGAAAACGTGCATTTTATTTGCACCATAAATGTATTTTGTAGGATCTAATGAAATGACTCTTAGTAAAGGAGTCATAACATCACCCACAATCTGAGGATCGATAATGTCACAATATAGAAAGAGTTGAGATGGTAACCCTAAGTGTAAATTAGCAGGACACTTTCCAAAATTTCTCTCTAGGAGATTTTTATTTGGTTCATAACCTAGTTGTAAACTTAATTTGGGTGATAATGTTACGGATGTTATATTTTTATCCAAAACAGAAATAGACACAAATTTTGTTATTTCATCATAGCGAAATTTCAAGTTCTCTCCGATACCATTTAACACTCTTAAAATATGCTCAACGTTATCATAGTTGGTAGCTGGAATATGTTTTTTGTAGTACACTGTGGATGGTTTATCTTCATTAGGCATTAACATAGATTTTGTAATGTATATAACATTTTCATGATCTTGAACAGTAAACATGGTACATGGATATTGAAACTCGACAACTCCAACCGACCATTCACCTTCTAATTTAATAGCTTTCGGTAATTTCGTTGAAAAATTTGTGGTCTTGTTATCAGGAAAGTATTCCATTGAACTATTGCTGAGCAAAGTTAAATAAAAACTTTCTTTATTCATATTTCTTTTAAACTAGAAGCTAAAATCCAACTGTTAAATTTATCTGGATAACCTTTCCACTTCACTAATACTTCTTTTCTGTTACCTGAGTAACGAGTGTCAATTATTTTATCTATTTTATATTGTGAGGTGGGGTTGTAAGTGATTTTCTGTAATTCTCTTTCATAAAAAGTACCAACTATTGGTTCATTTTGTAAATCTGTTATTGTATAAACAACCCATGGAGATCTATCAATTATTGAAGATATAATAAATATTTCATCACTCCAATTTGATTCATATCCTTTTTGGAAAGCATGTTTATATTTAGTTATTCGAACATAATCACCCACATTGAAATTTGGTTTAGGATTTTCTAAAGAAAGTTTGTTTGACCGTCTATCATAAAGATTAGTCCAAACTGTCATAATATTGTTGGAATTTACATCACATGGGCACATCTTAATACTAGAGTGAAAGCTGTGATTGTAAGAGTATATTAAATCTTGTAAAACATCTATATATCTATAAGTATTATTATGAGTGAAATAACGCCACATTTTCATTTTTAGTGTTCTTTGAAATCGTTCAACAATACTGGCCTTAATGTCAGGATTGTTAGTGGTATAGTAATTAATCTTTTTGGATTTAAAGTATTTTTGTACATCTTTTGAAACAAATTCTGTACCTTTATCAGATTGTATGTGAGTAGGTGTTAAATTACTTTCAGTAAATATACTTTCAAAACATTCTTTAGTTGTTTCTGAGTTTTTCTTTTTCATTGGTCTTGCAAAAGCATATTTACTAAATACATCAATAACACAAAGTATATACTTGAAACCATCATTATATTGAGAATAAGTTCGCATATCACTTAAATCAGCTTGCCACAGTTCATTAATATTTGATAGAATGTACCTATTACGCGGGAATTTTTTTCGAATGGGTTTATGTAATGTGTATGTTTCTTGTGATTTTAACCATTCCTTTACTTGCTTTTTATTCATTTTACCCTTCATGGCTTTTGATAATTTATCAATACTACCAAAACCAGCGGGATTAGATGGATCATAATAAATCCTGTTGATTTCTTCTAGTACGGGGTCCATTTTTCCCACTCAAGCCTTTTACGTATTTTAGTTGTAGACTTTTTATCTCTACTGCTCGGTGTAGAAAACTCTTGAAATTCAATCTCAGAGGGTTTGTTCAGATCTTTTGCTTGAAGTTGGTTAATAAACTCACATCTCTTTGGATTTCCAATATAAGTAAGTGGTACTTTAATATCTTTTAATGCTTCAGCAAATCTATCCCACCCTACTGGATCACTTCTTTTTAAGGGTCTTAGTGAATCATTTATTAAATCAACAATATTACTTCCAGGAATTTTTTCATTATCAATTATGACTGTACCTTCATTATCCCAATGTATTTTACCTTTACTTGTTTCAACTAAGTTTAATAATAACTGTCCTTTTTTATTATAAGTTTTTGGTATTAAACTGAGTATTTGAGCTGGTGTGTAAAGTGGATTTTCAACATTTTCTTTACTTTTGATGGATCGATTCTCCTCCAACAAAGATTCAGCATCAACTGAAGTTTTTAGATCTCTATCTTTATTTTTAAAACCAATTTTAGACTCGTTTGAATCTTCATTAGATGTATCAGAATAAATTGGTAATCTGAGTGGTTGACGATCCTCTTCGGTAAAATGAAGGTATCTTTGCAGTGTTTGTAAATATAACATCCATTTCTTTCGGTCTTCCGTCTTACTATTCATAATATTTTGCATTTCAATATCTAATCGAGATAAACTACTACTCGTATTAACCTTATTTTCTTGTTTTAATTTTTCAATCAATCCAGGTTCGATAAGTATCATTTTCTTTGCATTTTCCATGTTAACTGGCTAGTCCACTCACTAATCCACTCAATATTGCACCTAATATTATTGGTAAGAAAGCCCCTCCTTTTTGTATAATTATATTTTTTCTTAGTTTATGTTTACACTTACGCACTATTTGACGGAGTATATTTTTGTGTTTATTCAATTTTTGTTTATCTTGATCTTTAAGAGGTACTTTTCCTTGTAAAACGTTATGAATACACTCACAAATACAGTTAATTTCTTCTTCATCACACGTTTTAAGTAATGCTCTTTGATATTTTGGTTTAAGCGTATGCAAAGCGTTTAGCAAATGTTTATGCGTTGTGAGTCGACGATGCATCATTTAGCAATGATTTGAAATGTTTGATTCTTGGTGTATTTAAACTCTTTTGTGGGAACGTAGACTGTGCAGAAACCATTAAATGGGAAGACATTTGTCTTGATACGACAAAAATCATTGGTATTCTGTTTTAAATCTACCATTAAATATCCATGCGCCTCTAGAGTTGCATCCCTGTAGGCATCTTCAATAAATTTTGGGTTATCTGGTGACACTTGTCGTGCTAAATATCTTATTTGAGTTTTATCTCGAGGGTTTTTAAAATATATTATATAACTTGAGTTTAAGGATATGTCTCTTTGCCCTTTACCCTGATGAAATAAATTTTGTGTTAAATAAAATACACTAAGATTCCTGTGATGACTACCTTTTGTAAATATATCCACAATTCTTCCATCGGACTCTCTCATTAGATCATCAATAATAACAAGATGTGGGTTTTCACCGTCAAACATATTAACATTTGGAATTCCTTGATGGTAGTTAACATTTGGTAAATTATATAAAGGTTGCATTTCATCAAAGCACCATGTGATCTGATTAAAATCACAATTACATATTTCTGTAACTGATTTTATGAAATTTGTTACAAAATTTGACTTCCCACATCCACTTGGCCCCGCCACAATAGCAGTAAACGGATGGATAAAGTGAAACATTACACACGTCTAAAGTACTAAGGGGTGAAATAAAAAATGAAAGTGTTGGTGTTAACAATTAATATATATTGCAAACATTATATAAAACAGAATGATCTGTATACTATTTCTAACACAATTAGTACATCATAATTTTACAATCAACTCAACCTCAAATAAATGCACACATACACGCAAATATAAACAACAATTAACTTAAATTATTTACAATAAAACAACGATTAAATATGTAATAAACTCTACGTCATATTATACTATTATCATTATTTTACAATCAATACAAATTTTATTTACATGCAGACATAAAATTAAAAACTATCAACACTTAACGCAGTTTATAATGACCCCAAGCTAATGTTTCAATATTATTATCTAAAATATGCCTCTTTGTGTCATTATATGATAAACCAATCTTATTTAATTTTTTTGTAAAAATTGTGTGTTTAATTGATTTAAATCTAAGCATACTATAATATTGCACTTTTTTATTAAATAGAGAAGACTTATAATTATCCATGGTCATCTTTTTAGTGATACATTTATTTACCCCTTTTGCCTTGGCTATAGTCTTATTCTCTAAGTTAAAAGCGTACATTTTGGATCGTAAACCCACAAATTCTTTCATGATTTTACCATTATTTTCATCTTTAAAAAAACCTAATTTCTTTTTATTTAATTTTGGATATTCAAAAATATTATTTGCATCATAAGCTGAGGTATCAAAGTATGATGAAAGGTCAGGTTTTATATCAGAGTAAAAATCATCTGTAAATATATGATATATTAAACTATCCGTATCTGTATACAATAATTTGATTTTACTAAACTTTTTAACCATATAGTTATAATGAAAATCATACATTAATGTTTTTGAAATATCTAAAATGCAAAACTCTAAATAAATTGGTTTGTTATATATTAACTTTGTTTTTCGCAACTGAACCGCAACTAGGTTTTCCGAAAATACTGAAAGACTATGAAATTGTGGTTTAGCGATTAGATCTTGAACACCTAAAGCTTTGCCCTGGTTCTCCCAGTGTGTAACTAATTTTATGTTAACCCTTTTTTCAATATTCTCCATAGTCTTTCCGAAGACTGAATTATTCATTAATTTATAAAAATCTTTTTCGAAATCTGATTTTGCTAACGTTCTTAATTTTGTGTTTAGATCTATGTACATCTTCAACCAGCGAGACTGTTTAAATTTTAAAACTCTATGAATTTTAGTTAATTTAACCCCCATTTCTATGCACTGCTTTAAATTTCTGTAATGAATTACATATTTATCTTTATTATTTAAATTTGGGACTAGTTTATTTTCATTAATATTGCCTGCACAAATGTTTTCCGGGCATAAAGGAAAGTCCGAATGTAAATCATGAAGTTCATCTGGATATTCCAAATCAACTTCTAAAATAAAACCGAAGTTCGATGTCTCAGACACATTAAATTCTGTATTCGGATTTACCCATTCGAATCCACCAGTAGGAAGACATTGAGACATAGCCCAACCATATAAATTGTTGGCATCAAAATATGTGATATATGAATTTGGTTTCCCTGCATCATAATCCCCCATATATTTGTTATTAGCTCTAGCATAACGATTACTACATTGAGATACACCACCCCTGATACCTGATCTAATAAATGCAATTTTCTCATAATCTGTTAAAAGTTCTAATTCTATTTTTGTATATTTTAACATTGCATCCCAACTTAAACCGGGTGCTGTGTAATAATGGGCAGGGTCTAAATCATAAGTATTAATACATAACTTTCTAAAGTTTTCAAATACATCGGTTAAAAGTAAAACGTCTGTTTTTAAATACAGGTTTGAATAATCTAGCATATTACAACACCCAAAGTGTTCCCAAACATCTTTAGCATGATTGCAATCATCATTTGAAATATGGGAATCTGTGAGCGAGCTATAAAAAAATTTTTGTTCGGGGAGCGATGTTAGGCTTAAACTATCATAATTAGTCATAAGTTCATATGGATAAACGCCTTTCCGTTTTAAACGAAAGAAATCTTCATCATTAGGATAATTTCTACGTAATTCTTGAAATTGATCATTACTGAGATTTTTGGCCAATTCTTCTAATTTACATGATAAAAACTTAAATGAATCTATGAATCTTAATATAATTTCGTGGTTATTCATTTTTAATTTTTTGGAAAAGGATATATATTTTTCTTTATTTTGAGGGATAACTTCGACTTCACCATCACAAAAGTTTAACGCGTGAACAATAAAATGAGCATCATAGCGACTAAGGTTGTGTAAAAATATTGGTATATAACGAGGTTTTCTGAACTTCGAGCTACATGATCCGTGAGCAACACCTATAAAACTACCGGTGTACCAATCAAAATCATAAAAATGTTCTGCTAACTCTGTTTCACAAATATGACAAATGGTTGCATTTGAAATTTGGTTTTTGTCTTCATTTGTTAGCGGAAGTGGAGGATATTTTTGAATTCTATTTATTTCTTTGAGATTGTTAGATAAACTTTCCATAAACACTTGTGCACAGTTGGGTCCGCAATACGTTACATATTTTGATAATTTATCATTATATGAACATTTTATATAATAACCAAAACTATGTACTTCATGTTTCTGAATATTGTGTGTGAAAGGTTTGGAAGGATCGTTAGAACATGATTCTATTGGTTTTAAAAATGCTTCAAAATCAGCATAAACTACGAATGGTATCTTCAACTTTTTTTCATAACTATCAAATTTAATTTTATCATTTGAAATAGGTTGACCAAACCAATTCTTTTTTTTTAAAGTTTCACTGTTTGGTAATTCTGTACAAATGTGGGCACAATCGTATTGTTCATGGTTATTTAAACTTTCCTTAGATGGAAAGTGAAGTAGACATGCTTCGCAAATGTACATGATGTGACCGTCTTTTGTAATTTGTTTACTAACTAACCGCGATAAATTTTTTATGTAACAATAATGATTTTTTGTATCCTTGGAAAAAAATAATAAATTGATATGTCTATCTTTACGACACTTTGTTAAAAATAATGGACCTACTATAGAATTACATCGTTTTTCTTTATTATATTCTAACCCAAAAACATTAATACTAATATCATTTAATTTCTCTACTTTTGCTATGTCAGAAATTTTAACTGGAAAGGAAATACCATCAAATTTAAGTTTATTTGCATGTTTAACGTACGATGATACACGATCCGCGTCTTTGTTTACGGGATATAACGCCGAGAGTAACGCCCATTTAAAACAAAAATAATCCTTGCTTTTTACATTTATAACAGCCTTTTTTAATTTTATGTCACGAGGAAGATCTATGTATGAAGTACCGCGTAGGGGGTTAAATTTATTAACATTCATGTCTATAGATTTTATGTTTTTTAGACTCCATCCACTATCTTTTTTTTCAAATGCACTAATTTTAGTATTAATTGTATCATTTAAAGATGAAAAAAAATATTTAAGTCATCTCCTTGACAAATAATATAGTTAATCGTTTGAAAATCGAACGTATCATGAATATCTTTAGTTTGTTGAACAAAATCAGCATGCAATATGAAGTTTACTTTAAAAATTATGTGTTGATGAATACACTCTTGTATTAAAAATAAAATATCATCTTTAATAGAATTTAAAAATAGTTCAGGAGTTTCAAAATTTACCAATGTCGAACTATCTACTCTACTCTTGATTTTATAAGTTAAAATCCTATTTCCAAAAGCAGATTCAATAACACTAACGTTTGATAAAGAATTATGTGAATTTAAAAGATTATTTTTGTGAACATTACTTTTAAAATGATTAGCTAAATACCGTTTCTTGATAAATATATGACACGTTAGACATTCCACTTGATCATCGTTACTGATACTGTTCCCTGCAGAGGTAGGCGCTTCTGCTTCCGTTGTTGGTTTTTTGATGATCTTGGGTTCTTTGCTGCTCGTTCGCTTCGTTCCTCTTCCAAGTTGTAGTGGTTGACTACTAAAATGTTTAAATTTATTAAAAACTGTACAAGACATTGTGTAAATTATGATCGAAATGAATGTTTATTTTACTTACTTAAACTGTGTTTCAACCATCGCACAGTGATTATACAAATCATCATCATACGATGAATCGAACAGTTGATCCTTCTCCATTTCATCACAAACTTTAAACAACTCCTGATTTAATTCGCTGTTGAATAGTTCCGTATTCTCTTCCATGGTTGTGGAAAAGAAAGCACTGGTGCACACTTCACTGAAGTTTGCCATCCTTATAGTAAAGAAGAAATTAGGTAGCAGAGTAAGTAACAGTTCAGTGTTGGTAGACCAACTGATACCCAAATTTCAAATAATGTCCGATATTTAAGTCTAACAAAGGATTAGAAATAGAATATAATGAGTACACGGAAGTAATTTAAGTAAACAGAATCACATTCACTAATGATCAGCTAATGACTGTCATTGTTAAAAAAGTATTTTTTAACTTTTTCACTTTCTGCTATTGTCTTTGTAATATTGTATACGAGGGCGTTTGTGTTGTCGTAGATGCTATCCTTATTAGTCTTTACGTAATATTTAATCCTCGTGGAAGCATGTTTCCAATGATCAGTAGTTGGAATCTTGGATAGCTTCTTCATATCGTACATTTCAATTTTGATGAGATGCGTCGCTTGGTCTCCATCGTCAGAATTAGTAGAAATGTATGATACACCATCTCTAGCGGCTCGTGCTACGGTTGATGATAACAGCTTCCTCTTTTTCATTTTTGATTCAGCTTCAAAAAAATGATCAATCGATTGCGATTTTCTTTTTCCACCATCGCATGTGTTATTATTATTAATGACGATGTCATCACTCTCTTCTTGAGGGGAGAGTGGCGAGTAGTAATACTGTTTATATATGTATTTTCATCGAAGCTCAATGATTTCTGCAACAACACAGTTATCATGTTAATATCAATTTGGTAACACTTAATCATAAAAGTTAAAAAAGCTAAAGTTACAACCTATTAAAGTCCACTGCTGAACATAGGCCTCCTCTCATTTCTGAGAGGGTTTTAGGGCTAGGAAATGTTCGCTGCGATACCTCAATGCGTGTTGGCAAATTTCACATGCCTTCGAAATTATCTCAGACATGCATTCCTCACGATGTTTTCCTTCACCGCTGAGCACGTTGTAAATTAACACTTAATATTGTAATTAACAATTTAATTGGTGCCGGCGGGGATCGAACCCGGGTCGCGTACTGTGAATTTTACATTTTGCGCTAACCATCTGAGCTACCACGGCTTAACCATATACACACACATAATATTTAAATATAATTTGTTAACACTAAATCATACACACGTAAGAAAATAACAGAAAGAAAAGTAAGTTTGTCAATAGAATAAACACTTACATCCATGGCCTTTGATGCGTTGAAGTAACACAAACGTAGTATTGATAGATCCACTGCGGCCAAACGATCATACACTAACTCCATGACTGCAGTTGCTTGGTCTTATATAGTACCAGTGAGTAATAATTCTAATCTAAAGAATTTCTGCAGTAGAATTGATAGTATCTTTATGCGTCAACAAGCTTACCTTACATTCTGTTGCTTATCTCTACATTCCTACGTCCTTCCTGTCGTGTCTTGTTCAGTGTATTGGTGACTCAAATACGATTTGTATAACACAATGAATGTAATTTAATATTTAGATATCACTATAATTGATCATTCCTATATTAGTCATTGAGTAGATTGGTACTGTAATAATCTACTAATAGCAGTAATATTATGGATACACTAGATGTACAACAACATCTGAAAAAGATTCATCCCACTCTAGAAAATAATGTTTATGCTGCCAATAAACTACCCATGTACACCCACGTACCAACGTATATAATATGCAATTTGGATACAGATGATAAACCAGGGTCACATTGGGTAGCTTTATATATCGATACGAATGACGTCGGTCAATATTTTGATTCATTCGGACGGGCACCTGTACGATATCATCTAGAGTTTTTTAAAAGAAATTGTAAAAGATGGAACTGGAATGTTGATAGGATTCAGAATGAGTGGACTTCAGTTTGTGGCGAATATTGCTTAATGTATTTGCTATATAAGTTTCAGGGATGTTCAATGCATAGTTTTACGAGTATATTTACAGGGAACACATTGTACAACGATATTTTAGTGGATGAGATGTTTCGCTCCTATTTTATAGATAATAAGTAATAAGATTTTGTATTTTATAAATAAAAATTTTAACAAAATTGGGTAATGTGTTTTATTAATGAGTCAGATTAGTGTAGATAGGAACAAAGGAGTATATAACAATATCACCACGCTGAGGAAGAATAGATAATGACGGTATTGAATGAACAATAGATAAGTAGATAAGAACAATGGAGCGCTAATGACGGTGGAGGCTCGAAGCGGATATCAATTAGATAAGAGTTAATTGAGCTGCACATCTCCGGAACCGTGCATCCTACGCAAAAATGGACCGCAGATTCGTGATCAGAGCATGCCAAAAATTTTTTTTTTTTTCACGCCTGAGAACTGATAATGCTGAGCTGTTGATTGATAAAGTGTGCTTGAGAACCTGCGCTACTTGGATGTCAGGGTTTAATTTTTGCGGTTCGTATTCTAAGCCTTAGACTGCTGCCTTATAAAACACAATCTTACTTTAATAAAAGTAGCCATATATTATTGATTCCTTATTACTTTTTTATAAAATAAATATTTAAAAATATGATAACCATCATAAAGCGCCTTCTATCTTCAATTGTTGTTGAAATAAACTAATTTTAATTTTCGAGTACTTTTTTGCTTTTTACTTTCTTGACTTTTCGAATATGTTTTTGTCCCTGTATATAGTATATATATATATATATATATATATATATATATATATATATATATATATATATATATATATATATATATCTATATATATATATATATATATATATATATATATATATATAAACTTTCGGTGTTGTCAGCGTAAGGAATTACTTAAACACCTAGGAAGAAAGCTAAAGGTTTATTTGCCACTTACTCTATTGTAGATAAAATTTTAGAGTTTACGTAGTTATGGAGGTTTTAAAAATGTATTTACTTGTCGAATGGGTAACATTGTGTGCACTTAATGTAGAAGATGCCTTGTTATTATAATTGTTTGGGATAATGTCTTATAAATACTTTAAGCTCGTCAAGTTACAATCGTCAAAACATTTTATGAAAAAAAATATTTTCTTATTTAGCTTGTGGAATTATTCCTAAACTTTGAGTATTCAACCATCTATTCAAAGTTTATAAAAGTTTAAAAAGTATTTTGAAAGTATTGAATTGAAAATAAAGCTGTCTCAGAACACATGGCCCGTCTTTTTTACTTCAGCTTATCGATTCGTTGGGCTATGTACGTTACGCTGGTCCTACTGCGGATATTCTCATTTTTAGGGTTCCGTACCCAAAGAGTTACCAACGGGACCCTATTACCAAGCCTCTGCTGTCCATCCGTCCGCCCGTCCGCGGTGGGTATTTGGACGATATGGGCGGTCAAAATTATTTTTGTGCTTTAATTGATTGCTATCGTTACATCTAGCTAGATTATGATATTTTTGGAATTTAGACAGTGTGTTTGTGAAAAATAATAATACATTTTAGAAATTTTAATAATACTTAGTGCAAACATCACTGATATTTCTTTTATAAAATGATACCGGCTATTCTGGATGTGTTAGTTCTTCATCAGAAGATAAATAGCTGGGGCACAAATGAGCTTTGAAATATATTTGCATCCGAATCGGTATTATTTTGGAATATCTGCTTGTATTGAACCTGCTGCGACCCGTTACAGTCCCATTTACGAGTACATCTTATTTCCAGTGAGTTTCTTTCCTCTTCACGCAGTATTTCCAAAACTTTACCCAAATGCATCATGTCGTTTTACTGTGTGATCGAGCAAGGCCTAAACATTAATTTTTGCGTAAGTTTCAGTAAAATTGATTGACTCCTTATCTGGGTGTCATTTGATTTTAGCACTCTGCATAAAACTGAAACTGGGATAGAGATTTTTGTTTCTGTTTCTGATGGGTTTATACTGGCTTCTTGAAATTTCTGCATCGATAAATAAGGATCGCGCTTGTGTAGGTGTAATTAATAATTCTGTTTTATTCTCCTGATGTCTTGTAGCAAATTCTTGCTTGTATTTTGTAGCCCGCTTTGGCGAAGCGAACAGCTCTTTAACTACATGGGCAGAGTCCCTCTTCCCAGATGCTCCCAGTTCACCTGAGCCGCGTAAGTTAGTACATCTACATCTATAGAGCTTCTTAGGTCTTAATTTTTTCTCCTTTTTGATCGCTCATTTGATTTTTCAAACGTTTTCATAAAGCGGCCCCAATCGACTACTGTTTATCGGAATTGTAAAAGTCTTTTAAAGCGCATCTTTATTTTTTTTTAATAAATATTACTCATTATTTGGGTGATGCCGCTCATCATAATTTCATTTTGGACTTATACAAAAAAATAGGATAAGGAAGAAATAAACGAAATTAAGCACAATATAAAAATTGTGCTTAATTTCGTTTATTTCTTCCGTAGAATAATTATCATTGTTTGTAAGAAAAGTTTCGACAAGATCTAGTTTGTCGTTTAGACTCAGCAAATTTTGCCACTGCATCATATATCATACAGCTCAGCTCAAGTCATGACTTTGACATTCGATAACTCTAAAACAATTAAAAATAACATTACAAAATTTTACATCTACGAATATTTGCTTTTGGTCACCCTATTTTTAAAAAAACAACAGTGTTCCGCGCATGATTTAAGCATTACTATATACATGAATGATCAAGCTTTTTACTACGTTTATTTGTTTTGCCGGGAAACTTCGAGATCTACAACTAATTGTCTCACATTTGAAAACACACATCAAAATCACTGTCGAAGATAAAGCTTATTTTACTGTTTAGTATATACTGTTTAGAGAACGTAACAATGATTTAAATGTACGATAATTACAGATAATGAGATCCACAAGAATTCACTGTCACTCAAAATTTTAAATAAAAAACCTTTTAAAAATACTACTGCGTCAACGGTATCGAAAAAATGAAGTGCACTTTTGATGACTTTCAAGTTTCGACTGGCCGAACAAGCATGTTTTTGTGATCACGGCGGAAATGGTTTCACTTTATTGTTTTTCCATTAGTCGTGTTTTGCGGGTTACGTGAACTTTTTACCTATGATCGTGTTCACAAAATCGACTTTTGGCCGCCCAGATTGTCCAAATACCCCACTGTTCCGTCTGTCTGTCAGCGGACTGTAACTATCTTATGATATGTAAGAGGTAGACAATTGAAATTTTCACAGAAAGTGTATTTCTGTTACCGCTATAACAAAAAATAAAAATAAATATAAATTAAAAATTAAAGGGGGCTACCCTACTACATACGTGTCTTTACGACGGTACGGAACCCTTTATGCGCGAATCTAACTCTCACTTGGCTGATTTTTAACTCTATCACGTAGATAAACTACGAGCATAGTCCTCTCCATAGCTCACTGAGTGACGTTGAGCTTCCTCCTGCGGCCAGCAATATTGTTTAATTTATATAAATTAAATATAGGTTAGATTTAAAATATTGTACTTTATGGTAGGGTATAAGTGAAATGCGTGTTTAAAATTGCTGAATCAAAAATAACATGCTCCTGGTCCTACCATTGTGATTGTGAAAGGGCGTGGTTACTCGACTTCAATCAACTGCAGGAAATGGAATGAAATTTCCATTTTATTTTCGACTTTTATTATTGCTACTCTATAAAGGCATTTAATTACGATTGGCGTACAGCAAATATATTCCTGTTTCATGAATGTTTTGTTCCAATGTATATTAATGCTTCGAAAACATGGTCGTAAATTGCTAACCCTTAATTAAGTTTATCCGTTGTTATTATAATAGACTGCGTTTTTACTGAAGCGGAAATGCGCGGAAAAGAGACTTTCAGGGATAGGCCAATCGGATTATGTACAATCTGTCCCACTCCATTTTTGGGGACAGTGTTGGCGATGATATCAATCCCGGTTCAGGTCCATACTATTACCATTTTAGTATAACAGCCTCTTAAAAGTCCACTGCAGAACATAGGTCTCCTTTGAATGTCACATACGAGGGACCCATCCGCAGCTTTTTCACTTGTCGCACTTCACGAGAAGATATGGAGTAGTGGGTATTCTTACACCGACACCGCATGGTTTCACATTTGGTCGCAAATAATTTTAGCTTATATATTTTAGTTGCATAACTGTATTTTTCCACCACATTACTTTCCATAACGTATCCAAACGTATTATGGTAAAATACTTTCTTTGATAATTGCTAATATTATACGATAACAACAACCCTATATATTTTTATGTCCTTATAGTTACTACTAAAACACCGAACATAATGAAAGGGGGCTTTGTTCAGCTGTACTAAGCTGAATAAAGGCCCCCCAATAGGTTTGCTATAGTAACCTATTACTATAGTAAACCTATTACGGTTATAACTAACCGTAGCTATCGTTTGGTTTATTAGTTTGTATAAAGATATGTTCTCGGCAGTGGGTTGACTCAAGAACCACCTAAGCTTTATGCTGAGACAGACATTGGTATTCAGTAATATGACATTTATGGTCACTTAAGTTATGTTAAACAAGATTAGAGCAATCAATCATTATTGTGATGAAACCAATAAACTTACACAAAGATATTGTATGGTATACAATCATTATATTAATAACTTTGGGCTTAACATTTCCGGAATTACTTATAATCGTTGAGTTTCAATTACTTAAATGAAATATACCACGTACTCGACGGTGAAGGGAAATATCGTGAGGAAACCCGCATGTCTGAGAAGTAAGAAAAAGAAATATTTCGAAGACATATGAATTTTAATATGAAGGAAAACCTTGGGAATAAAGGAGATATGAGAATATGAACATGAACAGAATATATAGCGGTTGCTGCACCAAGCAACCAATACGAGTACAAGTTGAATACTGGACGTGGAGAAAGATGGGATAAGAAATGAGCGGTGAATGAAATAAAAGGCGGACGAAACCCTCGGCCAGAGTTTTACAAATATGCGACCATTCAAATAACTTGTCGTCGCTCCGCTTTACTCAACTGCGCCATGCTTTGTTTCGAAGCATCCACTTTAATAGGTGGGTTCGGTAATTAATTCGAATTCGATAATTTTGCATTAACGAGATCAACAAACTCTATTGTTGAACGTTTATGATTCTCCTTCTTATTCATCTGTACGTCTTAAAAAACCGTTGATGGATATATTTTCAATATAATAGTGGTGACAAATGAGTACAGAATCCATCTGATGGTGAGTGGATGCTGTTTTTAATAGACATTTATCCGCGATTATGAATCGTTGTATATGAGTTGTCACTTGAGGGCAAAGGAGGATTGCCTTGTTTCCAATAAAAAGGGATTGCGGTTCTCTACATCAAACGAAAAAGTGTTCTGTGACAGCATGATCCTTTCCTAGTATAGCAGATACATTCGTTCTGCAGCCACGATATGGGCCTTTTTTGTTATAAGGATTTGTTTTAATCTTATGTTAGGCGGAATAACGACCGCAAAACCTAAGGTCTTGCATCTTTGAGACTGCTCCCCATTGCTTATGGGTTTGCTATTTTTAATAAGCAACTAGCAATCCGCCCGGCTTTGCACGGGTGATTTCTGGACCTCGACAACAGTGCTACCCGAAAGGTCAAAGTACAACTAAGAACCGTGACCCCCATAAGTATCCCATACAAAAATTCATCAAAATCTGTCTGTGTGTCTGAGGAGAAGAATTAAGAACACAAGCACATCGGAATTTCACATATATGCAATAGCTAAACAATAAAAATATTATACTATAAAAGTGATAAATGCAGTCATTTATTCATCGAGGACATGTTTGCTTTAAAATTACTTTATTTTCACAGCCGTGGACTTTGCTAGGTCGTGTGGCTGTAACCGAAGGATAGCTTTGGAACTTGACGCTGAACTGGGTATTTTGCGTCTGATATAAAAGAGATAGATATATTGCAATTTATCTAAAGCCACAAAAGTCTTTCTGGCATATCACACAGTGGACTATTACACGGGACGAATGGGATGAGGGATTTACTGAAGGGAGGGCCTAGCGTAACATTGCTTGTTTTTAATTTAGATTATTTAATTACGTATCGTCTGCAGCGTCAGTTTTTCAAACGACTAGGGAAAGAGCACTATTTCTTAGAACATTATGTTAAAGTTGTTAAAAATAAATTTGTTAAAATCCACGTCATGAAATAAAATGATGTCCTATTTACTTGATAGAGTATTCTTATTTACGTGGTAGAGCCATACTGCAGTTATATTAGTAGTATAGTTGTAGTACGAATGGGGACCGGGGAAGGACCACGCTCTCACAGAATACCCGCGAAAAATGGTACCTTAATGAAGCTGTGTTTCGTATGGTGAGTGTAAAGAACCGGAAACCCTTTTTACTGGAAACGAGGCATTCCATCTTAGTCCTCACGGGTGAAAACGCATCTGCATTTTGATTCATAATCGAGGATAGATGTAGATGGCTATGGGCCACAGCAACCACTTACCATCAGGTGGGCTTTGTGCTCGTTTGTCACCCTATCCAATAAAAAAAAACCGGCCAAGAGCGTGTCGGGCCACGCTCAGTGTAGGGTTCCGTAGTTTCCCGTCCGTCACAATAAGTGTTCCCACTTATGAGTTTAAAGGTGGGTATCCATTATGTGCGCGCTCCAGCAGCGCTCCGCGCTCCTGCAACTGCTCCCGGTAGTGGGTACGTGCGCGAACATGGAGCGTGCAACATTGCACGCTCCGCGACATGCGATGCCAAGGAGAGACCAACCGAACAATTCGATAATACCCGACCCAATGTAATAAGTACCTGCAGCGCCATCTCTCGGGGAATTGGGTTACTAATTAATACATAGACGTGCCAGAAGTTTTCGATGGTAATTTTGGATTGCGAGAACCGATTTTAATAATTCTTTTATTGTTTGAAAAAAGATACGTTCAGGATAATAAAATATGTAAACGAAGTTAAAAAAAATGCCTGCTTAAACGATTATACTACAAACATAGTCCAGAAATTATTTTGTACAACTTTTTGTCTTTTTTGTACAAAAACTGTTTCCATCCAGGTTCAAAATAATTTTCCTAGAAAGTCCTTATAAAGTTCTACCTTTCAGATTTTTTCATATTTTCTAAACCTATGGTTCAAAAGTTAGAGGGGGGGGGGACACATTGTTTTTTACTTTTGGAGCGATTATTTCTGAAATTATTGACATTATCAAAAAATGATTTTAGTAAACCCCTATTCATTTTTAAATACCTTTCCAACAATATATCATACGTAAGGGTTGAAATTAAAAAAAAAATCACTTCCCACTTTACATATAGGGGGGGCTACCCTAATAAAACATTTTTTTCCAATTTTTATTTTACCACTTTGTCGGCGTGATTGATACACATATTGGTACCAAATTTCAGCTTTCTAGTGCTAACGGTCACAGAGATTAAGCGAGGACGAACAGACGGACAGACAGACGCGGCGAAACTATAAGGGTTCCTAGTTGACTACGGAACCCTAATGAGTACCTGCCGCCTTCCCTCAATTGCGTGCACTATCCCTGTCACCACTAATCCCAGCACCACCACTCTAAACACCACTACACTGGGAAAGACACATCATCGTCGATAATACAACACGTGCTTCGCTTTTACACGAGGCATCCTCAGGTAAAGTAGACTCTGCGGTGGCTGACCGCTAAGTGTTATATTAAACGAACAGCTTAGCTGCAATAGTCGTATAGTAAATAACGGAATCCGAAGATCCTTACATTGTCATCTTAGTCCTTAAAAGTAACAACGCATCTGCATTTTAATTTTCTTAATTTGTATGGCCCATGTAACCTTTTTTTTAACATGGGGAAATTCTTACGCATACCCACCTCGCGGGGGCAAGGACGGGTAATGTCAGACTCGTACCGACTAAAATCTCATGGTATTCCACTTTCGTCGCATATTGGCAGGGCCACGGGAACGCTTTCGCACACATCCGTGACCCCACCAGCCCTCACCGCCCCACGGCGGCACCTCCTCGGGAGAGGACTACTCCTCCCTGTTCTCCTTCCCAGGTAAGGCGCACCCAGAACACATAGCGCAACTTCCTCCACGACCTCTGACTAAACCTGAGCAATGGACGCCCCCGTGTCTGAAACGCGAGGGCTAAAATTGCCTGGAAAATCGAGTACTCAGAAGCACTAGCCTTCCCGACCCCAGCGGCGGATCTGGTCTATGGCTCCGCCGCCAAACAAGATTCGACTGCGGAGGGTGGGGAGAGCGTTGCCACGCAATATCAACACTCATCTCCCCCCGCAGCCCCACCACCACCACATCAACGGCGCGGCCCCGTTTGAGTCGCGGAGGATAGGGCGAGTGGCGCATCACCATACCAACACTCCTCTTCCTCCCCGACACAACCTCCAACGGTAGGAACCCCTCTTGCCGCAGCCCACCAACACACATCCGAAGTGGGCTAGCCAAGCCCACTCGGAGTGGTCTCCTCGGGCCGGCCCTTCACCTCGGGCCAGCCACGTGGGTTCCTGGTTCATCGCGGGTGACCAAGCCACGGCTACTAAGCCCCCCGCCACGACAAGGTGGGAACCCGTTCGGGGGGGGGGGGGGTGTAACCTAGTTACTATCGGAAGGACTGTGTTATCGTTCGTCAGGCTCACTTGTATAAAAGTGTTTCGTCGTATTCGTGAATTATTTTAGTGCTATTTATTCTGAGTGAATTTATTCCACATTTACCGATGCCAAATGCATTGGCAAGCACTTTAGCTTGTATGGACATTCAAAATGTCTCCTCACTGTTTTGGCACTCAAACTTAATCTTGTTTGCAACAGAAGCAGCACGAGCGGCGGTTGCTTTAAACTTTAACTTACAAATGCACTTCTAACTTGTAGTTTCAATAAGTGATTTCTTATAATACAAGCTTGCAGTCGATTTTCTCACTTGTGCGCAAGTAGAAATTACCTGATTATAATAATGGTGAACCACTATTCCATCTATAATTATATTTTTATAAGCGTGTGCGCAATTAATACGATCTGTAAAAGTTATTTTGATTGTCCAGGTGATTTAATTATCCAGGTTAACCTCCGCATTTTTTTTCCAACTGATCTCCGTCAGTATTTGGGGTCGGTTGAAAAATCAAGAGTAAAATAAGAGTTTCATCCATGTGAATGTGTTTGAAGTCAGGGTATTTAGAGTTTAATTTCGTAGATATAGGTAAGTATTCTATTGTATAAATAAATAGCTTTATAAAACTAAAACTCAGGAGAACTTTTACGTTATCTCAATTTTTTTTTGTTTGTCTCTGATTGATATTTGTTCACCTGTATGAGCTTTCCAAAACGGACAAAATACGCTTGCCACGGGTAATAATTAAAATTTTATTTTTAGGTTTAAATGTTTATGTAACACTAAGATTTATGGTGCCTAGTAAGTGTAAAATACCAAGCTTATAATTCAATAAAATATATACAAATAAAATAGATACGGTCATTTATGTCACAATATACGTGGTAGAGCCATGCTGCAGTTATATTAGTCGTATGATTGTAGTAATAATGAGTCAGCTTGACCGGGGAAGGACCACGCTCTCACAGAATACTAGCGTGAAATAGTAGCTTGCTGCTGTGTTTCGTATGATGATTGTTGAGGACCGAAGACGGTTTTTACTGGAAACGAGGCATTCCATCTTAGTCCTCACGGGAGACAACGCATCTCCATTTTAATTCATAATAGAGGATAGATGCAGATGTCTATGGGGCCCAGAAACCACTCAAACTCATTTGGACTTTGTGCTCGTTTGTCACCCTATTCTATAAAATAATTGATACTATTCGATTTGTTATGTATAATATGTGTTGAGTCATATTTTGTAGTTAGTCTTTGTGTTTTATATTCTATATTGTTTAAGTATTTAATAATATATATATATATATATATATATATATATATATATATATATATATATATATATATATATATAAAAATTCTTCAAAATAATAGAATAATGACTCGAAATGCTTTGAGCATTGACATGACAAAAACATTAAGCAAGTTTTTACAAGGAGTAAATAAATTCATAAGCTCACACGACAACAGGATATCTGAATCATATGTATCTAAAATTAATAATAAATATATATATATATATATATATATATATATATATATTATAAATATTATAAAATTAATAATAAATATATATTATAAATATTATAAAATTAATAATAATATATATATATATATATATATTATAAATATTATAAAATTAATAATAAATATATATATATTTATTATTAATTTTAGATACATATGATTCAGATATCCTGTTGTCGTGTGAGCTTATGAATTTATTTACTCCTTGTAAAAACTTGCTTAATGTTTTTGTCATGTCAATGCTCAAAGCATTTCGAGTCATTATTCTATTATTTTGAAGAAAATAATAGAATAATAGAATAAAGAATTTTTTTATTGATTGTGTTCATACATCTTCGTATCAGAAAGTTGGATTAAACCATCACTAATGTCCAGCTAATATCCTCTAAATGATTTAGTTCTTGTGCGTAACAACCGGATTGAAAACGCAGGAGGTGGTGTTGCCATATACTTTAGAACAATTTCCCTTATAAAATAATTTGAGATAATGATTTCTTCTCCATCTCCGTATTCTGCCTCATTGGAGTTTCTGTTTCTGGAAATCGATATCAAAGGTGTAAAGACAATTCTTGGGGTAGTATACTATCCATCTGTTGTTAAATTTTTAACGCTCTTGATGGCGCTCTTGCTACCACTTTATCTGAGTAAACGTATTGCGTAATAATGGGTGATTTCAATACTGATTCGTTGAGAATTTTTTCTCCTTCTTAATAATTTTGGTCAGTCATAGAGTAAGTCGATCTCTAAATTCTTCCCTTAGAGGTAACTCACCACAACATTGACACTGATGACTCATGGATTGATCATATTATCACGGCTTCTCCCGATTATGTCATTTAAGGCGACACCGTGAAAAAATGCACCTCCTTTCATCGAATAGTATAGGACTATGACACCACTAATGAAAGTGGGATTTTGATATAGGTAAATTTATGTCTTTATCTTGAATTTGATTGCTCAAAAACACGATTGTATAATAATTATTTGCGAAAACACCTCTAAAAATCACTATAGTTGAAATTACAACGAAATCATTCGATCGATATGCTTGGAAATCACTCAAATATATTAATAACATCAATATTCGTAATTTACTTGCTCATTATTTTGAAAACTTAAATCAATAATTTTTTAAAAAATATTTTAAGATTCTGACAATTTCTAAGCGCTTTTAATCGTCGCGGGCGCTACGCAATTTTAGACCTTATGACGGCGTTTCTTCAAGTTTTTATAGAAATTATGTATTCACTCGAATCAGTATGGCGATAGCGTTTTCAATGTGTCGTCTTAAGCGCGGACAACTATCAGCTCCTGCTTTTTCGCGACTAGACCCTATTTATTATTTATATTATTATATAAGCTGATTTCTCCTAAACACATTCCCGTCGTATTATATATTCGTAATTTCTCTAGAATGGATTATGATAAACTTAAAAGTGACGTCTATTGTATTGACTTAACCTCTATTTAAATCAACTTCTATTGACGATAAAGTCTCCATCCTTAATAATATAGTTCTTGGTCTGTACAACAAACATGCCCCTCAAGTAAGAGTGAAGCGTCCACCAGCCCCGTGGATGACTAAGGGTGTAAGGTTGGCAATGAAATGATGAAATTTAAGAAGCATCGTACACATGACAGCTGGGATTGCTACAAATTGCTAAGAAACAGATGCAATCAGATGGTACGAAATGCTAAACGCCGTTATATCCATAGTAATATTACAAAATCTTCAACCGCTGATGTGTGGAAATTTCTTAAAACACTAGGTATTAGTAAGGCCGTTACATCTGACCGTGGTCTATCAATCATTTTGGATGAAACTAATCATCACTTTTTTTACTTCTCCATTGGATCCCACAGTTCATCCTCCGACAACAGCTTCCTAATAACAATAGCTACATATAGACTCTACCTTAAGATGGGAAGCTGAGAAGTTAAGAAGTAAGTTGCCGAAATAAGCCTTAAAGTTACTGCTACCTTACGTCATCATTCTCATCTGAAAACTTTCTCGTCTGAAATCCACACTTTGATATTACCCATTATTGATTATGTGGATGTGTGTTACCCAGATCTATCTCAATATCCTCTCAATAAGATGGAGCGCCTTCTCAACAATTGTATTAGGTCCATTTCCGGCTTACGTAAGTATGACCATGTTTCCCAGTATCGATCAAAACTTAAATGGCTCTCTATTCGTCAAAAGTGTAGCTCCCGAACTTTGCAAGTATTATATTCAATTTTAAGTGACCCAAATTCTCCTCTTTATCTTAAGGATAACTTTCAGTATCTGTATTGTACTCACGATAGACTTTCCCGTTCCAAAATAGTTTTAAAATTCGTATTCCACCACATGGAGTGGTTTCCTTAATTCCTCTTTTAATGTTGCCCTGCCCTGGAATGCCAAGAAAACTAGTAATAAGAATTATTTTAAAGACTAGTTTAAAAATTATATCATAGGAATAATACCACCCGACTTATCCAACTATTGTTTTTTCTCTATCACTTTAGAAGTGATATATATTGTGTTATTTTATTTTTGTATCATTATATTTTATTTATTTATAGATTTTGTGTAGAAGTACCCGTTTATATATTTATTGTTTATTCTATATTATATAATAGATATTTTGTAAGTATGTTTATTTTTACTAACTATATTCTATTTAGTTGCATTTAATTTTATCCTATATCCTTACAACTCATTTATTAAATATATGAAGTGATTGTTTACACCTGCCACAATTCCTCAAATCATCCAGGGTTGACCGGCGGAGAATGTCATAAGGTATGAAGTCAGTCCTTTATAACCCATAGTATAAGGTGTGTAATAAAGTTTAAATAAATAAATACCTTAAATCTCACTCATTAAACCTATTTCGTCGACCGGTTTTTAATACTTCAGTTGAACACCGTACGTCAGATTACGTATGTACACTACTGCAAAAAATTGGTACTTTGTTCATTAATACTCGTATTGTATTTAAGTAGTGGTTGTAAATTTAATCTTTTCGCCAACTATTTCTATCATACTTAATATTCACCGTAAAACATTGTGTTTTACACAGGTTTTACGTGGTAGAGCCATGTTGCAGTTATATTTGTAGTATAGTTGTAGCACGAATGGGTCGGCTCGACCGGGGAAGGACCATGCTCTCACAGAATACCAGCGTCAAATAGTAGCTGAATGCTGCTGTGTTTCGTATGGTGAGTGTAGAGAACCGGAGACCCTTTTTACTGGAAACGAGGCATTCCATCTAAGTCCTCACGGGTGACAACGCATCTGCATTTTGATTCGTAATCGAGGATAGATGTAGATGTCTATGGGCCACGGAAACCACTTACCATCAGGTGGACTGTGTGCCCGTTTGTCACCCTATCCTATAAAAAAAAGTTCGGACTTAGCTCCGGTTTTGGTAGAATTTCCTCTTACAAAATATAATTTCCAAATAATATATGTTGCATTAATTATGATACATTGAACTATATAGCCATGAAATCTTTATAACTCGAATATTAGCAGTTTGGTTGCATTGCATACTGCGTTCAATACCGCGTTGGCAGCTGATGATTTTGTTCTTTACTTTGCTAAAGTGTCTCCAGGTCTGACAGGCATAAGTTAAGCATGGTAGAATACATGTGTTCATCACTCTAGATTTTACCTTGACCGACATATCGCACTTCAATATTTATTTAAGCTCCTGTCTCTATTCCACGATTTATGTATTTAAGTGTGTATTTCAATACAATTGACAAACCCAAAGATCAGACTCTAAGTGTAGCTGTATTATATTAGGGTACCTCATATTTCCCCCGTAGCCAATTCTAAGAACCATGTTAAAATAATTTTGTTAGTAAAAATTCATCGAGTTTTAAGGCGAGGGTAAAAGCCAGTATTATGCTACGAAAAATACGAAGAAGTTCGAGCTCGACCTCCGCCTTGAGGTTTCTGCACAATTAAGTCACTGAAATTCAAAATATGAAATAAGTAAGCACTGAAAATAATTGTTCTATCGAAAAAGTAAGTTACATTGAAAAACAAACATTGATTTGTAAAGAAAAAAAATGTTCTCCCACACAACGGTTTTTCATCACGATCCAAACGATCGATGCTCCAGTTTGAAAAGTTAGTTTTTATCGCAAAAAGAAAAAGTGATACAACGACAAATTACTTTTTTTTAGATTTTTCCTTTACCTATGGTGTAAGATTTGAGAGCTTTCTCTAAAATTGCTGTAAACTACACTAAAATAAAACCAAAAGAATTCATTAAAATAAGGTTTTGCCCTGCTTCCACTGGGTAATAGTGCACAGAATTGACGTACAAATTTGCGACGTTTCGCGTTCAGTAAATAGTTCAATGTTGTTTTTAAAATACGAGAGAAAAGAGAAAGAAACCGTAATGTGACTACGTATTTGGGGCAGCTGTACTCAACATCAGCTTGCCAAGTTGTCGATTAGAGATCGATCCACAATGACAGGAAATGAGTCGTCTCAACTGCAGTTACGTACACAAGTTATGATTCACACATTGTAAAACAAACGTGGAGGTTCTATTTATTTGTTTATTTACTTATTTGTTTTTTTATATGTGTAAGAAATTCTCCAAACTCCCACGTGCAATTAGTCCCAATAACATCCTTAAATCGTGACACTTCAGCAAATAAATACATGCAACGTGATGTTGGTTTTATAAAGTTTTAATAAATACAACGTGAAGTACCACCCTGATGTATTATGGATGCACCGCGATTGACCACGCTCGTACAGAATACTATCGCAAACTAGCAGTATAACGCTGCTGTAATTCGTATTCTGAGCAACGAAAGCCCGAGACGTTTTTTACTTGTAATGAGGTATTGTGTCTTAGTACTTATGAGTAAAACGAGTATCAAAATGCGGATGGTGTTTTGGTTCTTAATAAAACTTACACATAAACATTTTTGCGTAAAAATCCATTTAATGGTTAAAACTGAAATTAGAACTGTTCAGACTGATAGATTAGGTCGTATAGGAGGGAATTTTTCTTAAGGATAATAGCCTAAAAATATTTCATAATAGCTTAAATAGTTTTTATTTCAGGTAAATATCTCCTAATAATAAAAGAATACCTCAACGCTGTCAGATGGAAAATTGTGAGTAGTGCTAAAATATTTTATATATAGCTGCATTTTCACCTACGATGCTCAAGGTAGTGTAAGGATAGATGAGTATAAAACTTCGTTATAATAAGTGATCGCTCGACAAAAATCCACCCTATGAGGCAATGTATATTCAGCGATGGAATTTAATAGCAAAATGCAAGAAAGATGGTGTCCAATTCCCCAGGACAACAGAAATGTTTAACGTGATAATCATTAAAACACTGGAGTCATTCTTTTTGGCCACACCATATATTATTATAATAAGTATCAGCCGTACGAATCACAAGTAAATGAACAAAAACGCTACTTACTTATTTTCTTATTTCACAAAGGTAAGATGGAATGATAAGACGCCTTATTAAGTTTGTAGTTGAATGTGCTGACTTAATCCTGCACTCAGCGTTGACGGGGGATGTAAATGAAGACAAATGAGATTTTGTATTGTTTTTCATTAATGTAAATCTAATGACTAGCATATTTTCCTTACATTTATAACTGGTACGGAAAACTTGGAATTCGAATTTGGTATAGTTTTTGGTTATAGTTTAGTGCATATAGGTTTGAAAGCATTTTCAACTTGTGAAATACCGAGGGAATAAACCTTTGACAGTGTAGATGTAGATATTTGTATATACGTTGAAAATAGTAATGCTAGAAACTTATTTCATATGTATATACATAATTATGTTACTCTTAAATTAATTGTCACAATTACAATGATAATACTATGATTGAATTCATATAAAAGTAAAAAAATGCAATTCATATTTTATAACTCATAGAAAAAAATAAAAATATATTCTTTTTACTCGCATATAACTTCATATCTTTGTGTGTATTGTAATTTTGTGCACAATTTGGGTTGCGAACCGCAGTATCTTTCATTACTTTGAGTTCTGATTTCCTCTTTAATTTCCCTTCGTTACTTCTTACGATACCCGTGGAATGAAATGAGATACTGTCAAGTCTGGCAACTTTACCAATGGAACTTCCATTGCAACATTCCAACTTGGCCATCAGGGATGTACAGGTACAAAATTGCGATTAATACGGACAACATAACATTTTTCGAGATATGACATTTTTCTGATGAAAATTTACTAAGTAATTGACAGCATTGTTTTCGTTATGGCTACATGAAAGTAAATTTTGACATTTTATTTTAACTTGGAATAGTGCCGGCGATTTAACCTCCAGTGTTCAGTGCTAAAGAACTTTTGTTGATTTTGTTTGAAATACTGAAAGTAGGTATCCATGTCTTTGTAGTAATGTCATTATAATGGTTGGGAAATATAATGTTTCGTTTTCAACATGGTGACCTTAACATTTTGTCTATAAAATTTACTTGGCAAAGTTACCACACTAGTGATGCCACGATGTGACGGTACCTTTGCCATATTTTGTTACAACCAAGGGTTGTCACTTTCAACCTATATTTTAACCAATTACGACGATTCAAAGAAATGGTTCTATACTTGACACTCTGTGTATATATGTTTGTATAGATGTTTCAATTTCTCTAAATAAGTTGTCAATCGATTCTTCTTTATCAAGATTGCGGAAAAGAAAAGAGAAATCTCTATTATTTTTAATGTGTGGTCGGGTATTAATATTATTTATTCCTACTCAGTATTTTTCATATTTTCAACTTGGTGTTTATGAATGTTGTGCTATTGTGGCAAAAATAATAATTTTTTACCTGATAGTAATATAATGACGATTATGACTAATAAAAACGAATAGATACGTGTTAAAATTATTGTGACCTTTTTTGATCTGTACTATGATTGACTAGCGATCCGCCCACGCTCGGTGATTTCTTGATCTCGAGAACAGAGCCACCTACTTTCCCTTCCCTTATGAATATAAACCATCTAGGAATCCATGCAAACACACACAAAAAATTTGATCAAAATCGGCTGAATGGTTTTAATGTTTATAACGGACATAGGAAGAAACATTTTTAACTTCCCAGTTAGAAGTTATTGCATTGTTATTGGGTCGGATTTTGCAAATTAGAAATTTTAACGTATCTCCACGTTTCAACGTCTATAGAGTCGGTAGTATGGTTTTTAAGAGGATGTTAGTGTGTGCACATATACGTATGTATGTTTGTTTGTATGATCGGATTCAATTTTCGCCTCGTGTATCTCGAGAACAAAGAGTGATATTGACATGGAACAGTTTCATTTAACGCATAATTATGTAACCTAGACCTCAATTAGATATGTAAATTCAATAAATTTTGAGCAAAATCGGTTAAGTCGTTTTTTGTGCCAAATGAAAAATTGTATAAAATATTAAAATATTGATATTTTTTTTTCTTTCCACTGGGAAGTTAGTTAGTCGTGTCGAACCTAGACCGCTTTTTTGTGTTTTATACAGATAGATTTAAACTTCTTGTTGCACCAATTTGACTTTTTATTTTAGAGGAGAGTATTTTATTTGATACATAGTTTTGATTTTTTTCTAAGAAATTATTGTAAAAAGATTTAAATAATGAAATTAAGTAAAGTATGTTATCAAGAATCTTTGACAACCCTGACACACATTTTCAAGATTGTATGAAAAATTGAAAAATGGGATGCCAACTTTGTCACAAGCGTAAATTTTGCTATTAGCAACACAATTAAAGAAGCAAACTTACCTTGAACATTGAAGTCTAATCCTATTATTTTCATTATAAACTCTGATGGCAAAGTTGCCACAAAGTGAGGTTAACTTTGCCGCTTTCTACCTTTGAGTGTTTGTCTGTTTAACGTTAGTATTTGTTTAAATCACTAATAAACACCAAATCTATGAAGAACTTAGTATCACTCAACATTGACGCCCAGTCTGAGTTTTTGCCTTTTATGTTAGAAAAATTGGCCCTAAACTTTTAAGCTCTTGCAAAAATGGCAAAGTTGCCAGGTTTCACGTTAGTGAATATTATTAAACGGTCACATTTACCTATATTCATTATATTTGCGCTAGTAATTTTATTCATTTATTTTATTTGATTACATTATTTTATATACTGACAATACTGCCTGTTTAAATTTTAAAATTGTTAATTAAATGTGTTATTTTGGATTAACATTGATTTATTTATTTCTAAAATTGTGGAGATTGATTTTAAATTCATTGATTTTACTGGCTATGGGTATAAAGTGCCTGAATAAAAAATAATTATATTGGGGTATAAATAGAGTGAATATTCTCATCTGGTTGGGCTGAATAATAAATATATAAACGGAAAATATAAATATATGTTTAATATACTAACATAAAAAAATAAGTACATAAATAAATAAAAGTCCAAATGAAAGCCCCCGGCAGAGGAGACCAAAAGGCCGAGGGTTAGGAAGAAAGGGAAAGAAACCGGAGGACGATGCGGGCGGTATCAAAGAACACCCTCTTCTGCATTTGGCCCGTAGCGGTCCGTTACGAAATCCCAGTCGCCTCAGATAATCCGAGAGGCTGACTGGGATTAGCCTGATCGCAGAGACGACTACAGGAATAATTTCAGTCTGCAGACTACCCCACATGTCGGTTACCCCGTGAGCCAGGTACAGATATTTTGTTTGCTTATCTGTTTTGGTTTTCACGAGGTTCTCCTCATACGTAATGGTAATGTCGACCAAAAATATCCTTAACTGTGTCCGGTCCATCAGCACAATATCAGGCTTATCCGCAAGAATAGTCATGTTTGTGATGATGGCCCGGTCTCAGTAGAGCCTGGTCTCAGTAGAGTTTTCTGTCCAGGGCGTTAAGTTCAGTCTAAGTCCACCTGAGTATGCCAAAGGTATACAGGCATGACCCAATCGTTATATGCGTGTGTCTTATCCACACCAGACAAAAAGCTTTTAAGCACTTTGGTCAAACGTGCTTAAAACACGTCGCGAGCTGATTGTTTCATACCTGCCTCATCTATACCAATGTTCTGTGACATCGTTTTCCAGGTATCGGTATGTTTCAGCCTCGGAAAGGGTCCTTAAGTTGATGGGCACAGATAAGTCTACGACCTCAGAGTTAGCAACCTTTCCCTTTCAATATGGGAAACCGCACACTTATCCGTCCCCATTTTATTTCTAATAGAATTGCTAAAATCACAAGTGATAATTAGCAACTCCATAAGATGGGAGCGACTGGAAGCAAATAATTTGAGATCATCCATATAGAAAAGATGGGTCACTTCTGTAACTCCTTTCCGAATTTGAAATTCCCTCCCCAAGACCTTTAGTTGGGTTGAAAAAAACGAGTCAGTCTCGCAAAGGTCCCAGCTGGCTTTCAGATAGGTCACTAGCAATGGGTTGAGGACCCTCATAATAGCTCGATTTCGCTTGTTTAGGGGTATGTTTCTTCCCATTTCGCCCTAAAGTAATGCGTTTCTGTTCATATTCCTTGCCCGACGCATGCGGCGTACTCCACCAGTGGTGGGTGCCACTTGCTGAGTCCGAGAGGACCCTGCCGACACCAAACTATCTGGTGGGGATGATGGATGCGAGGGGTTGCTAGGTGGTCTTTCAGCCCCTCGTGCTCGGTTGGCAGCCTGCATGCTGTTGCGTCCAGCGCCAGCTCCAGACGCACCCCGCCGATCCCTAGGCAGCGGCTCTATGCGCGTTCTACATTTTGCCTATACATTTTATATATTTCTTTCATTTTACTATTATATTAACGAGTATAAAAATTAAGTTCTATAATGAACTCATTAATTAAGATTTTACCATTAATTAGGATTGAGTGTTTAAGTTTTTTTAAATTTTAAAGATATACATCTAAAGAAGTCCAAACAAATAACACATAAAATATTGTTTTAAGAGTCTATAACATAAGTATGTTATAAGCTCTAACAGCAAAAAAATGTACGGAAATAATATCTCAAAAGAAAGGGAAATAACAAAGCATGTTTTTAATAAGGGTTTGAACAACAAATGCTATTATGTTTTTATTTTTATAAAAGCATAAACACAATATTTTCTTAAAATTTTCTATTTCTTAATCTTAAATACTCGTATGCGTAGAATGTTTTTCTAATGATGAAGATGCTTGGAAATAATTTTGTTTGAGTAAATCACATATTACTTAATTAAAAAGCAGGTCAGTCCCAAGCAGGTAGTAGTACCCAGCCTCCTTCTCTATTAAAATTAGGATTTTTTTATTTTAATAGCCTCACGTATTATTCTTGGTAGGAATCGATGTTCTTTCGCGAGGATTTGTGGTCTATCAAATCTGATGTAATGGTTGGGGCCGCCTAGTACTTGGTATAAGACAAGTTTAGCTTAATATGTTGTAAATGGTTAAAGGTATCATCCCTTTTAGGCTTTGCACCCATCTTACAAACATGCTGTATACTTTATGTTGTTTATAGAATTGGAGCAAATTAATTTATTAGCTGTTTACCCATGCGATAAAAATTTCATGCATTTTTTACGTGGTAGAGTCACACTGCAGCTATTATGGTTGTAGCATGAATTGGTCGGCTCGACCGGGGAAGGACCACGCTCTCACAGAATACCAGCGTAAAATAGCAGCTTAATGCTGCTGTGTTTCGTGTGGTGAATGTAGAGAATCGGAGACCCGTTTTACTGGAATCGAGACATTCCATCTTAGTCCTCAAGGGTGAAGGGTTAATATGCGGTATGGAATAAATTACGAAGCGAACAAGGCCTAATTGCATAACATACATAAACACTCACGCCTGTCACCCAGGGGGGTAGGCAGAGACTACAGACTTCCATTTGGCACGATCCTGACACACCTCTCTCGCCTCCTTCACATCCATACACCTACGCATGCATGCTCGTCGGTTAAGGGTACTCCTAATTTGGCCCGTTTTCAATAAATCGCCAATTTGGTCGATAAATTTTCGCCTAGGACGTCCCTTTCCGACTCTGCCATTCACTTCTGCAACATAAATTTTCTTTGTCACTCTTTCCTCATCCATTCTTTCCACATGACCAAACCACCGAAGCATTCCTTTCTTAATCCTGGTCACAACATCATCTTGCAAACCACACTCTTCTCTTATCACACAATTTTTCACCCTGTCATTCAGATTCAGCCCTAACATACTCCTTAACGACCGCATTTCTACTGCATTTATTTTACTCTCGTGCTTCTTCTGCCATACCCAACTTTCACTACCATACGTTAAAGTAGGGACCAACACAGCATTGTGAATTGCCATACGTGCCTTTTTTGACACATTTTGACTCTTCACAATAGAGTGCAAGGCCCCATTTACTCTGTTTCCTGCGTTCACTCGTCGTTCTATATCCTTATCATATCTCCCATCCCTGCTAAATACGCACCCCAAATATACAAACTCATCTACTTGCTCGATCAACCTAATTTTTCAGCCTAATTGCAGTTATTAAAATTATTAAAAAGAGTATTTATTTAATAAAACTTTTTTTAAATTGTATGAAATCAATAAATTTAAATTTAAATAGAATAGAGTGTAATTAGAATGTATTTTACCGTTGCGATGAATTATGTTACTAGTACTCCATACAGCGTCACGCGAAAAGTTCATTTTTGCAACGTTCAATGTAGCATTAGTTTCCCAGATTGTTTTATTAATAAGATTTTTAAATGATAAATCGAATTATTGTTTTTGTTTTATATGTAAATATCAATCAAATTATTATTCTTCTACATGGGCCCGTAACAGTACACATGGGTCTCCTCCATTAAAAGGGGGATTTGTCTTAGTATTTAGGCTTGGCAGGCTGATTGGACTTCGGCAGTATCAGAAATTTTGCACTTTTGATGCTGTTGTGTGTCGCCACTCTATGTATTTTAAATCGTTTGGCATAAAAAAGTAAGTAAGAAACTAAGTAAAGTTGAATTCTAATGACGGCTATGCTTATGTTTCCCACATGTTTTTGATAACATTGTTTATTCGAAGCGAACACACTACATAAATAAAATTAACAATCGAAAACTGAAAACACTTCTGTAAAAAGAAAGTGTCACGAAAATATTAGGTAGTGCAACACTTGTAAATATTATTTTTTCTTGTAGTAAAAATGATCTTGTTCGAAAAATGTGTATAACTTATAAATAAGCACATAATGTTAATAATTGATAATGAGTTTTATACGTGATAGAGCCATGCTGCAGTTATATTAGTTAGTTAGCTAGTTGTAGCACGAATGGGTCGGCTCGAACGGGGAAGGACCACGCTCTCATAGAAGACCAGTGTAAAATAGTAGCTTAATGGTGCTGTGTTCTGTATGGTGAGTGTAGAGAACCGGAGACCCTTTTTACTGGAAAAGACGAATTCCATCTTAGTCCTCACGGGTGACAACGCATCTGCATTTCGATTCGTAATCGAGGATAGATGTAGATGTCTATAGGCCACAGCAACCACTTACTATCAGGTGGACTGTGTGCTCGTTTGCCACTCTGTTCTATATAAAAAATGAGTATTATAATATTCAAAATGAGTTTATTCCCAATTTCGTGACAACCTCTAGTATACACGCCGCTCGGGTGTCTACTAGAGGTTGGGCACCTAGGCGGCCGGCTGCATCGCCTGACATCAAAGGTGTTTCACAACTGTTAGACTATCTTTAAACTGCGGTAGGGCTGTGGCACTTATGGGTCGGCTCGACCTTGGTAGGTTACCCTCTAACAGAATACCAGAGTCCTCAGGGACGACACTGTGACATCTAGGAGTTATATTATCCAGTTATCATCAGGTGTACTGTGTGCTCGCTTGTCACACATATTCTATTTAAAAAATTGCAAAATTGCACTTGTGTAGTAAAGAAAAAGTAAAGTTACAGCCTATGTATGTCCCACTGCTGGGCACAGGCCTCCTCTCATTTCTGAGATGGTTTCAGGGCAAGGAAGTGTCCACCGCGCTGCCCCAATGCGTGTTGGCGAACTTCACATGTCTTCGAAATATTTTTTTCTCTTATTTCTCAGACATGCCGGTTTCCTCACGATTTTTCGTTCACCGCCAAGAATGTGGTAAATCAGCACTTAAAATTGCAATTAACAATTTCATTGATGCCGGCCGGGATCGAACCCGGGCTACTCGCGTTCTTTTATATTTACAGCGAGCGTTAACCATCTGAGATACCACGGCTCACAATGTAGTGTATGTATGCACGTGTGTAGGTCTGATAGTTTTGACTTATGGGGTCAAATGTAGCTCAAAATTTTAGTTTTCTCGAACTTGGCTGACAAAATGCCCTGTGTTTAGATCGGATGGCACAGTAGTAAGTGACATTTTGTTATGAAGATAAATTAGGATTCGACCCTAGGATCTAGAACTCCTCTAATTAGATTCAGACTACGTGAAT
Source organism: Parnassius smintheus behrii (assembly GCA_036936625.1). Taxonomy (NCBI): domain Eukaryota; kingdom Metazoa; phylum Arthropoda; class Insecta; order Lepidoptera; family Papilionidae; genus Parnassius; species Parnassius smintheus. The sequence goes on along the minus strand of JAUPFT010000005.1, from coordinate 39,317,547 downwards.
TTGTGTCAATATTAAACACTAAATATTAAAGTGAACGCTAGGAGCTTAGTTTCTATTTTTCTCTAAGATTATGCGGAATGATTAGGCGCTTTATCGAGTTTGAACAAAATGGGATTGACGTAATCTACCCCTAACACTCAAAGAGGATTAATTTTATATAATGAAGACAAATGAGTTCTAATGGAGTTTTTTATGTAACAAAATGGTTACTTACAAACAATTTATGGTTATTTTGGTAATAGTTGCAAAAATTAGTTCAAATTTACTAATTTTCGCGTGTTTTGTATTTTAAATAAATATTTATTATAAAGATTTTCCCATTTTGGCGCTCTTATCATTGTTATGTTAATGTACCATTTTTCAAAAATATAATACATTAATTGTCGTGTGATTAATTATAAATATTTTAACGATTAAAAATTATGTACGTAAGCTGTTTCGAAAAACAGTCTTCATTAATATCGTCGCTTAGAATTATGATTATATTATCTAATTAAAACTCATAACTCCTGATCCAAATAGGTGACCATTGTTGGATTTTTCACTTTAATCTTTACGTCTGGTAGTTTAAATTGCAAAAGAAAAAAGTGAAATATATTGAACATGTTCACAAACATGAGATAAAGTGAGAGCATTTTAGTTGAATACTATAATTATATATAATAGTAACAAACTCACTAACTTTTTATAGCTATAAGTTACCCAGCGAAAACAAAAAAGCAAGACAAAAGAGTAAGAAACACGACAAAAATAAAAATAAATAACATAAAAACAACAAAAAAAAAAGAAAAAAGAGTGGAAGTAATAACTAATAATCATAGTGACCATTACAAAAGAATTTGGTCACAATATTAAAATAAGAAAACTAAAAAATATTAAAATATTTTTGAATGTAGTATAGTAATATATACGTAGTAATTTTTTTAAGTAAATAAATTTAATAAAATTTCTAGTAAGTCTACAGTCTATTGACTGACTGACTATATTATGCAAATCGATAATATTTTATGGTGTGTTTCTTAAAATTCGGCAAAATAAAATAGATTTACTATAATTTATTCTATAATACGTAACTCTAAGAACACATGCCACATTTAATCAAATGAAGTTGTTTTTCAGACGCAAAAAAATAAATGTTACCTTTCTCTCGGCACAAACCTGCTGGTTGGTTTTACAGTTTTATTTACATCTTATATTACAACTGAAAGATGTTGTAACATGTTTGATTTTATAAAGACCAAAGTTCAAGATAAATCCACGTTTTGAGATTTTTTTATCTTGAATTTAATTTTTAATTTTTAGCACATTAGAATATAAGACATTTATGAATAAATATTCTTTTCCTTTAAAATTTTTGATATAACTTATGATTTAAATTTTTTACGCTGGATACTCGAAATTTTGTCATATTTCAACCGGATATTCAGGTTCTAGCGTTCCAAAATGTCCGTTGCTAGCGCCAGATCAGGCTTTTTATTTAGCTTGTTTCGAGTTAAAGTTGATTTACATCAGCATGCAATGCATTTCTCCGTTGAAATTTAAAGCGATTTAAATGAATATATGGATGTAGCCATGTGTTATGAATATACAATTGGGTTATGTTTTATGGCATTTTAAACAAAAACATGTGTAAAGAAAATACGCGTACAGTTGTTGTGGAAAGGAATAATTTTAACAGTCTTTCTATCCATCAGATAACAGTGCTGAGGGGACACATAAGGGCACACATGAAGCATTCATAACATTTTAATCTGTGAGATAAAAGACATAAATCTCGCTTACAATTAAACTTTGATCAGTTTTAATCTTTAGTCACTGTTTACATGCCTACTTATTGAATACTACATCTCAATTGTAACTAGGAAGCTTAAAGAGATCAACATGCCTGTGCAATATGCAGTATTACTCAAACACTGCCAAATCTATGGTGGAAGAAAGCATTATACAAGCGAGTGGATAGTGTGGGCTTGCCTGTATCTTCCATTATTGCCGATATATGCATAAAGGCTCTAAGAAGAAAGTCCTTCTTACAGCTTCTGTTAATCCACAATTCTACAAATGGTACATAGGCTACAATTTCACAATTTCACTTATTTACAAATAACTGCATTTTTAGACGTAACGCCATAAATATAAAGTTAAATTCATATGGGAGTTAGAGGAAAATAATTATTTAGCTTTCTTAGATGCTTTAACATCATTAGTACCATGTAATAACGTCCCTCACGTTACACTAGTGTGTAATTGAGACGGGGACATATTACGGTATGGTCGAATTGTTATTACTCTACAGTCTACACTGAATGTATAGCGCATTACGCTGTTTCCTTGCTGATAGTGATTAATTGCGTAAGTAGGAGAGCAAGTTAAACATCCGTTCTTACACTTTTATTATTTCTAACAATTAACCCCTTTACGTAGTTTAAACAAATATTTTAGTATTTGTAAATATAAGACCGATTTCCCTTCTGAGCCACATCCACGTGCTGTTTTCGAGAGTCATTGCGAATCGTCTCGCTACCAAACTCGACGACTTTCAGTTCAGGCTCAAGCCAGTTTCCGAAAAGGCTTTAGCACCATAGACCACGTACATACCCTTCGATAAATTGTACAGAAGAGTACAATCTGCCACTTTGTCTTGCGTATGTGGACTATTATGTGACAAAGCCTTTAATTCCGTGACTGAACTGGGGCGGTGCCCTATATCAAAGTACTGAAGTGTTTATACAGTAGAGTTACAATGACTATCCGAGTACAGAGCCGGAGTACGAAACCTTTTCAATTACAGACAGGTGTAAGATAGGGTGACGTAATATCTCCGAAACTCTTCACCGCTGCATTGGAAGACGTTTTCAAGCTACTGCACTGAAAAGGATACGGTATTAAAGTCAATGGTGAGTATGACCCTATCTCAGAATCGCTGAATGATTTAATCACTATCCTCAATTACTTCAATAGTGTCTCCCAACCGATAGGGCTTAAGATGAACATGGATAAAACAAAATACATGTTCAATGTTCATGTCACACCTATGCCGGTAGTTGTTGGGAGCACTTAGGTCGAAGTTGTTGACGAGTACGTTTACCTGGAACAAATAGTCCGACTAGGCGAAACATATCTTCTCGTCAGTCATACCTCAAAACTAGTTTGTACAACCAGCGTATTGCCAGTGATGACCTAATTATCTGAGATGTGACCCTTCACTGCCTGCCGTATGAAGAAACTTAAAGTCGCTCAGCGAGCTGTAGAGAAGGCTATGCTAGGGATTTCTCTTCGTGATAGACTTCAAAACAAGGATATCTGCGTTAGAACCGGAGTAACCGACATAACGCAACGGATAAGTAAACTGAAGTGTCAATGAGCCGGCCATATAACTCGGAGAACCGACAACCGATGGGGAAGAAAGGTTCTCGAGTGGCAGCCTCGTACCGGCAGGTGAAGGGCGTTTCCCACTAAATAGAGTGACGTCTTGGTAAGACATGCATTAAGTCGATGGATGCAGGTGGATCAGGACCGTGCTTTGTGGCATAATGATGAATGATGCTAATGATCATAGGGACTACTGTAGAAATGATAAAGCGCTATTTTGTAACCTTAATATTGGATTAAAAATGGTGGCATTTAAGTAATAATGCATTTTCATGAGTACCAAACGTATGTACAAAATTTTACCTCGATAGTTTCAGTGGAAGAAGATGAAATATTGATTTTTTTTATATAGGATAGGATGACAAACGAGCACACAGTCCACCTGATGGTAAGTGGTTTCTGTGGCCCATAGACATCTACATCTATCCTCGATTACGAATCAAAATGCAGATGCGTTGTCTACCGTGAGGACTAAATGGAATGCCTCGTTTCCAGTAAAAAGGGTCTCCAGTTCTCTACACTCACCATACAAAACACAGCAGCATTAAGCTACTAGTTTACGCTGGTATTCTGTGAGAGCGTGGTCCTTCCCAGGTCGAGCCGACCCATTCCTGCTACAACTATACTATACAAAATTCCTCGGTATACATATAAGTGAAGTTAAATAAAAACTTTTGATAATAATAATTATTAATAAAATACATAACTAATAAGAAAAACTTAAATTATCAACAGTCACATTCCTCGTGTTATCCTTTGAGCTAGAAAAGAGCCAGGCCTTGTTATCACCAGTCGCTGATACAGTTCCTTTAATAGTCTGTAACGGCAAAAGACAATAGTAACATAATGTTCAAAGGGCTATTTCAAGCCTTTGAACATATTAATATCGTACATTTTTAAAATAATTTAAATATTTGTACGAATGATTGATTTTACGATGGTACACAATGGTTCACCCCTTGTGTTAGTGAGTGCGAAACGTACTTGAAGCGATCGTCCGCTTTATCCGACTTCTATGCACTGTGAATATATAGTCTGTATTGATAAATACGGTTTTTTATATAAAATGAAATATATTTTCAGTAACTCCAAGCTTAACAAACTAATCTGTAGGAGATATATCTTCCAGCAGTTTCTGATGATCGGATAATCTTCACCACCTGTCCTCTTTTAAGACCAAAGTATCTCGCTACTGGATCAGCTGCTTGAATCCTCATCAACATATTTTCCTTTAATTTATATCTTGCTAATAACTCTTGTTTCTCATCAGGAGTTAGCACAATATGTTCAGGAACCGACTCATGCTCTGTTATACTGATTAGCAACTCGGATTCCAGAAATTGTTCTAAAATATATTTTGGAGCCATGTCTACTAGAGACTGTTTTGCTGAAGATGTCATTCCTGCTTGAACTACTACAATTGCTCTGTGAATATTTTTTTGTACTAGAATGCAAGAGGTAAATATCCACAGAACCGTAAATCATCATCATCAACATTACAGCTCTTCACAAGTCCACCGCTGAACATAGGCCTCCACCATGGACGCCCCTGCTGAGCAGTAGACTTAAATATACTCACGCCCGAACAGTTCGGGCGTTAAACGGTAACGGTACTTATACAGTTACAAGCAGCTGCATAGTCTCATTCAAATACGCAGCACTGCTGCCACCATTAAGCCAAGCGTGGTAATTATGACAAAACACATTTGAAGATGTCCTACTTCAAGTGGTGAATAATTATATACACTACTAGGTGAGTTATAATCCGACTGTTGTCGGAATGATATAAATTATTTATCTGTCTATGTTATTGACGTGACAACGTCTTATAAATTGGTTTGCCGGGTGACACTTCAAGAAACTGCGTTACGCTCCGCTCACGTTATGCGCTCACAATGAGAGCGAGTGAGAGGCACGCGTCCCTTCCACTCGGGCATGGTTAGCCCGCCTAAGAGCGAGAGAGACAGACATAAAAAGTGTTATTTCATCCTTCTTCCTACTATATGAATGAATATTCACATTAAAATTATTTTACCACTCAAAGTCGTTGTCACGTAAAACTTTCGCCCGTATACCGACTTTACAGGCAACCAATTTTTTTTTTATTGTTGTTAATGATGGCTTGCTGATTAGTTGATAAGGAAAGATAAATTTAAAGAGTTTTTAATGCTTTCTGAATTTGCAGATTTGTACTAAAAATTGTTTTGACACAAATATTGTCTCTAAATCGAATTGAAAACCAGTACCGAAACTTTGTAGGCTCACCAACCATTGAGCCATATGAACGTCAACGACTAAAACTGTTCAGTGATTATAGGTATAAGTTTATTCTTAGTCTAAGTAACTATCGTTTACGCGAGACGTAGATATGAAAACTAAAACAATCACTCTGCTAAAACAACCGTATCATTCTATTTTTGGCGAACATTTACGCGTAGAGAGGAAGGGGTGAGTGACGCACGAACGTCGTGGGTAGCTTTGTGGGGTGCGGTTGTTACGTCACTGTTTACGTCAAGTGTTGTCATAAAAGGTTTCAAATCGCATGATTATGTGATTTTGTGTATAAAAAGGGACAAAATAGTCCTTTATGATATAACTCTGATGTCAACCAATTTGTATGGTTCATTTGTAAAGTGATAAACTTAGAAATGAGGATATCCGCAGTAGAACCAGAGTGATCGACATAGCCTAACGGATTAGCCCAACGGTAAGCTGAAGTGGCTATGGGCCGGCCATATACGGCTCGAAGAACTGAAAACCGATGGGGAAAAAAGGTTCTTGAGTGGCAGCCTCGTACCGGTAGGTGTAGTGTAGGGCGACCTCCCAATAGATGGAGTTACGACCTGGTAAGACATGCAGGAAGTCGATGGATGCAGGGGGCTTAGGACTGTGCTTTGTGGCATCCCTTGGGGAGGCCTATGTTCAGCAGTGGGCTTGTGAAGAGCTGTAATGTTGATATGATGATGATTTGTAAAGACCCCCCCGGTCGAGTTTAAACAAATCAATCGCATAGAAATTAACAATGTCACAACATTAGTGTAGAGTACTCGCAAAGTTATAGACACGTACTCTCCCTGACGTACACTTTCCTAATTAAACGCTTATTATGGATTGAGATCGGATGCCAAATGGGGTTAATTTCAACACATACAAATATTAATACAATTTGCGTTTGTTTTGTGTATATATTTAAATACAATAGGAAATACGATCCTATGGTACGTGAGTTCCAAGCTCGGTAATTTCTCTAAAGGAACAATACCCGCGTCTATTCATCATCGACAAGGGACAAGATGGCTAGACCTTTTCTCGTCCAAAGGCTAAGTGTTGTCATTCAGTGTGGAAATGCAGCTTTCTTGGGACCGTCGTTACTTCCTGGCGAGATCGGATGATCTATTCTATAACGACGTCATTTCTAGTGATAAAGGGCTTACCCCTCTATCCTTAGCCAACGAGCAATGGCAATACCCAGCAGTGCTTAGCATTTCCGACCGGGAGACCGTATGGAAGGAGAAGGAGCTCCACGGGAGGTACTACAGGGCTCTACATGAGCCCTTCGTAGGTACAGTCGCCTCTCTCAACTGGCTACGTTTCGGTGACCTCTTCGGGGAAACCGAGGGTTTTGTCTGTGCAATACAGGATCAGGTTATTAAGACCAACAACTATCGGAGATACATCCTAAAGGATGGCACCGTGGACGTCTGTCGAGCTTTTCTCCATCCATTCGATATGTCATCTCCGGTTATTCGGCGCTTTATAACGCACAGGCAAAACCTAGTAGCCAGAATTCTACACCAGGAGCTCGCTCTGAAATACGGTCTCGTGGACCGGAAATTGCCGTATTACAAGTACTTGCTGGAAGCCGTTCTCGAAAATGACCGCATCAGGCTCTACTGGGACCGGGCCATCATCACGGACAGGACTTTTCTTGCCAATAAGCCTGATATTATGCTGATGGATCGGGCACAGTCAAGGATATTTTTGGTCGATATTATCATTCCGTGAGAACCTCGTGAAAGCCGAAACAGATAAGCAATCAAAATATCTGGACCTGGCTCACGAGGTGACCGACATGTGGGGTGGTCTGCCGACCGAAATTATTCCTGTAGTCGTCTCTGCGAATGGGCTAATCTCAGTTAGCCTCTCGGGTCATTTGAGGCGACTGGTACTCCGTGACGGACTGCTCCGGGCTGAAATGCATTTCTTTCTTTCTTTCTTTTATTTTATTGTTTTTTATGCATATTTATCATTTTGATTCGCAATTATATATTTATGGGACCCAACTAGATGAGAAAACTATATAGATACCCCAAAATAATAATAATGTCCTCCAGACCGACTTTCGGTCACGGCGGCCTGCCTCAGCGGAGGCTAGCCATCGGCGCAGGACAGAATTATACTGCCCAAGTGTATGCGCAAGCAGAGGTGCACTCTCTATTCTCTCACTCTCATAATCCGATGGGATGATAAACCGACTCGACCGGAGAGAGATCAGGCGCAGGACCAACGGCTTTACGTGCTTTCCGAGGCACGAGGGTGAGACACCACTAACTTCCTGACTCCGGGCAACTACTGAGAATTTCTTGACGGAAAAACTCAATAATTAGTTTTTTTGGGCCGACCCGGGATTCGAACCCAGGACCTCATGATCAGCAGTCGTACTACTACAAACACTAGACCAACGAGGCAGTCATATCTTATATATACTATGTTGACGTGGTTTTGATATACTTCAGGTAATTAAATATGTTATTTAATCGCTTAATGGGCGTTTCATTTACTTACCTAATGGCACGACTCGTTAAGATATGTTTGTTCGATCAAGCACGCGATTGTGTGTCAAAAAGCTTTTTCAATTAAAAACGACTTTGTTTTTTTATTTACTTTCACGCATTTTCTTCTCAAATTAATTAATGTCTTATTTGCATTATTTGTTTATATTGTCTTCACAGACATATGAAAACATATGCAATTACTCCATAAAATAACTAGAAATTTTAACATCTTTAAATCTTTTGTTTGATAAGTGCAATTAAAAATTATCAAGGACTCTTAACGAAATATAAATCAAAAGATTTATTTTTTGCTTTCCTATAAAACTAAGTTATAGTTATCTTATGAGTAAGCCAAAAATAGTTTTGAACTTATTTTGACTCCAGGTGGGATTACAAATTAGGCATTTTATCTAATTACTTTGAACACTCAATACAAAATTTTCGCTTACGTATCTGCTTGGCTTGCTACTGATCCGTACGTCTAACATGCACAACCTTCACGCTAAACCTTCTTTCTGAATCCTATCGCACAAGTTATATATCGAATACGGAGCAGTTTAAAACAGTGAGCGTCACTACGTTCACTGTGTTTGTGGGTTCATTTGTAGCTGTATAACAGTACATCCTGTATAACTGACAGCTTCCGAAAATATTCGGAAGTTCATCATCACAGATCATCGTCATTATCACCACCCCTTTATTAATAATACGAAAAAATATTTCTTAATAGTTAGAAGATTTAGTCACCGACTCTTCTATAAAATTAAATTGAACCTAAAGTCAATTACATACCTGGAACGCCGCACATAAATTAAGTCTACGGCCCGTAGACTACGGGTCTACGAATTCGCTTAAACTCTGCTATTATGCTTGCTACAAATGTATGTATATTGTATACTTATATCTTGAATATGTATATGTCGACCCATTTGTACAACAACTATACTACTAATATAATTGCAGCATGGCTCTACCACATATAAAGATAGACCGTAAAAAGACCTGTTGTGCAAATCGCAACATAATATATATAATAAATAGTAACAGTAATAATATAACAGTAATAACACAAAACACACAGCTCATTTCGTCAATCCATTAGTAATTATTTTTTTCCAACTTTTCAAAATACTTTGACAACAATCTTTACTCTGTGCGACTGTTTGTCCACAGTCCATTGAGTGTTTGACATTTGCTTTCGAGTAAGACATTGGCAGTATGAACATCAAAAAATAACGTAATTTGTCCAAGCGACTAAATAACTACAGTTTCATAGGAAAGGATTAATATTAAATTAAACATTGTGATGTAATCCTGGCAGGGTCGCCATTAAATGTAGGAGAGGTCAATGGGGAGACTATGGAGGAGTCAACGGGAGAGTTGCTGTTACTATGTATTTAATTAGACTATCACCTTATCAACAACACATTTATATATATATATATATATATATATATATATATATATATATATATATATATATATATAATATGTCGTGTAGGCTACGTTACAGTGATATCTATCTACATAAGCCTCTTGAAAATTTATTTCTCACTTAAATTAGATTGATATTTTTATGTAGATTTTTGATAAACGTTATTTTTAAGTACGTAAAAGTTTAATATTTGCAAAACTTTTTAGCGAGGCGTGAGCGTGAGACGATTTTAATATAAAATTAAAATCGTCTCACGCTAGTATTTGCAGAGACAAGACGAGGGCGTTGGGCATTAAAGGATAGATGAGTGTTGGTACTAAAACTAACAAATGTGTACGTAAGTACTACTTTACACTACACCTTCACCTTATCTCTGCATCTCGCCATGTTTGTCGTATAAATTCCTTATTCAGCTTTTTACTATTTTAAATATGTCTCACACTATTTTAAAAAATATCTATATATACAAATCAATTACTTTCCGTTAGTCTCGCTAAAATTCAAAAACGGCTCAAACGATTTTGATGAATTTTTTGTGTACGTTTGAGTGGATCCCTAAATGGCTTAAATTCACAATTGGATCCGGTAGGTGGCGCTGTTCTCTAGATCCGGAAATCACCCGTGCGAACCTGGTTACCTAATATTTAACTTGTTATTGCGAACAATTTAAATTATTTCATATTGTTAATGTCAATCTTTATAAATATAATTCTTTCATACGTGTGTCACCGAACTCCTTCTAAACGGCTGGACTGATTTTAAAAAATTTTGGTGTGTGTTTGAGTAACCCTGGATGGCTTAAATTTACAATTGGTACCGGTAGATGGCGCTGTTATCAAAATCCAGCAATCACCCGTTAGAAGACGAGGTGAATCACTAGTCAAATATATAATTGCGTGTGGTAACGGTGTTAGGGAATTCATCGCTACATTTCGTTCCATGTTTGATCATAAGAGGCAACCGTGGTAAACCACAGAAAGATCTCATAGCTTCCGACAGACGGTAGTAAAATCATTTTGTCTACACCAGACGTGAAATACCCACATTAGCAACAGTCAAAGTTGTCAGTTACCGCGACTTACTGTTACTGTTACCTGCTATGCTCAACGATTAAGACAAATTCTTTTTCAAACTAGTTGTCAGAACTTCTTTTATTCCAATAAAACCGTATGAACGTGTCCTCGACAAATTGCAGTATAAAAGTAAAATAAAGTAAAGTTACAGCCTATATACGTCCCACTGCTGGACATAGGCCTCCCCTCATTTCTGAGAGGGTTTTAGAGCAAGGAAGTGTCCGCCTCGCTGCCCCAATGCGTGTTGGCAAACTTCACATATCTTCGAAATTTTTTTTTCTTATTCTTCGGACATGTGTTCATTTAGGGAACACGAATAAAATAGGCGACTCACACGATAGGCAAATTGTTTATTTGAATAATCAAAATATAAACGAAATTGGTGGTGATTGGATCGCGAACTATCGGCGAGTGACGTTCTTAGGCGCGGTGGTGAGAAAAACCCCCCGCGCTTCTCGTACTCCCCGCGAACACCGTCGGTGCTGTCGTAAAGGTGCCGACACATGCAGGTTTTCTCACGATGTTTTCCTTCACCGCCGAGCACGTGGTAAATCAGCACTTAAAATTGCAATTAACAATTTCATTGATGCCAGCGGCGATCGAAACCGGGTTACTCGCACATATTTACAGCGAGCGTTACTCATCCGAGCTACCACGGCTCATCATCATAAAGGGTATGGAGAGCCAGTATTATAGATTAATTACTGCTGGATATGTCCTTTTTTAGTAAAACTGAAGTGAAAAACGAACGTACAGTCCCCTTTGATGACTACACAGTTGAATTCCGAAATATACATATTGTCTGGATAACCTTTTTTACCGTCTAAAAAAAGTAGGATGTAACATGTGAACGGAGTTGAAGCCTATGGCACTGATATTTTACAAAAAATTAAAACAAAAATTTTGAATTAAACGGTTGAAATTTTTTTTGAACAATTACTTTGCCCCTTGTCCTTTGAGCCTGCGACCCTGCGAAGTGACAAGATTAAAGATGTCTACTAAATTTATTGTTGTATTGCCGTTCGTAAAGTAGGGTAAATATGAAATGAATTTTGATAGATTTTAATTAATTAATTTAATTTAAATTTTTTTTTTGTAAAATATCAGTGCCATGGGATTCTACTCCGTTCACATGTTACACCCTATTTTTTTTCCAGACGGTAAAAAAGGTCATCGAGTATAGTCTATGGAAACTTGCAGCAAACTTCAAATAAAGAAAGCTTCAGACGAGTTGTTAACTATAAGGACTAAGAAGGAGTGTCTCATTCATTATCATCATAATTCCTAGCAGCCTGTAATTATACTGGCTCTCTAGTTCCTTTAGACCAGAATACAGTAAAGCAAGTACTGATATTTGGCGGCAGAAATAAGTAAGACGATGGACCAGACACGCAAAAAGATGTATGACATCTTGGTAATTACCTGCCTGAAATTACCGACACCTGGTAATTACGTATTACATTCGTACGAATTTCTGAAAATTTAAATTCTTAAGCTACAATACATATATGCACGTTACGGATTTTATCAATTAAGTCAATTACTATCAATTTTATATAGCAATATTTATCTAGAAGAGACTCATTCTTTGTATTATCAACCAGTTACCTAAACGTACTAAGAAAATTTAATCGTTAAAGTTTGCCTGTAATAAAAAACCTTATTAAAATAATAAAAATTATGACTATTTTAAGATACCGACGGCATAAATCTAAAAGCAATTAAAAACCAAATTGCAACAAAATACAGTAATTCAGTGCTATTAAACCCACCCGTTTGTAAATAAAACTAAAATTTCATTTAAAAAAGTTTTATTAAGGTAATATGCAAAAACGATCGAGCATGTTTACGCGTTTACTCACGCTCTAGAATTTGGAAGTTCCACTCGCAATCAGAATTGCTGAAATACATGCGATATGTATTATTATCACGATATTATAGCGTAACAACTCGTGTTTGAAAAACTCGTATTGCCGTGTTGCATTGTGTAACGACTCTTGTTGTGTATTGTTTGAATTATGAGTTAAAACAATATTTTCAGTCATGGCAATACACATATTGCTATTTATTTTATACGTACATTTTTTCATTCCTCAATTATTTAAGCTTTGATTTATGTTTACGTATTTATTTGGCAATTTACAACATGTCAGAAAAGATTGCTTCGTATTTAAAATAACACGTTTCATCATCATAGTCATCAATTGTCATTGCAGCACTTCACAAGTCCACTGCTGAACCTTCCCTTAAGGAATTCCACAAAGCACAATCCTGAATTACCTGCATCCATCAACTTCCTGCGTGTCTTACCAGGTCGTTAAACTTATAATATATTTAAAATACGAGTATTTTCATTAATTTTGACGAGAACATATTTATCTTCATTTGTATCGCAATGTCTTTTTCACATTTGTAAGATGTAAAATGAGATGAAATTTTACCTGTAATTGTCACTAATATATATATATATATATATATATATATATATATATATATATATATATATATATATATATATATATATATATATATATATATATATATATATATATATATATATATATAAATAGAGTCTAATATGTGAACGGAGTAGAAGCCTATGGCATTAATATTTTAGAAAAAAAATAAAAACAAAAATTTGGAATTAAATAAATAAATCAATTAAAATGTATCGAAATTCAAATCATATCCATCCTATTTTACGAACGGCAATAAAACAATAAATTAATAGATATCTTTGACCTTGTCACTTCGCAGGGTCATAGGCACAAGGGCAAAGGGCAAAGTAATAATTTAAAAAAAATTTAAACGATAATTATAATTTTTTTATCTTTTCTCATGTTACACCCTATTTTTTCAGACGGTAAAAGAGGTCATTCAGTATATACAAGTAAAATTGAAGTGTCTGTCTGTAATATCGAAATAACTACCTTATTTTGAGATTAGTGGATTATTTTCATCTTACAGAAAGAAAATTTTTTTGATCATCTTAATTCGTCAAATTAATAGATAAGATCGCGAAGCCAGAGCGGGTTACTATTAACTAGTAACCCGCTCTGGCTTCGCGATCTTATCTATTAACTGTAACTGTAATATTATGTACTTGCGCAGTTTTTACAAATTAAAGTGAGGTAATACTTACTTTGATTATCATTTGGGTACTTTTACCCAACCCACTGATTAAACCTCGGTACCTAGGTATAGGCTACTTCTTTGGACATTACCCGTAACATATGCCATAATTTTTTTGATACAAAAAATAGAACCTGGGCAGATATAATCTAATTTACTTACTATAACATAGCATTTTAAATTGAAATATTATTGTAAAGCGTAAATTACTACATTAAAAAACTCGCGGATTTATTTTTTGTTTTTGCTCAGAATTATGACATGATATATTAAAATGCTGCTGATATAAGTTACAATAATCAAAGAACTGATTATGTGCCAGCAGGTTAAATCCCTAAAAGCGTATAATCATATTTTAAGCGGTGAATAAACTTCTCTAATTATTGTTGCATTTTAAGATAAACGCAAGCAAAATAGGCATTCAATAATATTTTTTTAATAGTATAAGGTTGACAGACTAGCACAGCAGGTGGTAGATTAAGAATCAAAATCTATTTCTATTTCTTTCAAAATGCACATACGTTGTCATTTCTGAGGACTAGCATGGAATGTCTGGAATGTCAGTGAACATGCTCTCCAATTTTCTACATTCAACATACGAAACACAGCGGTATTAAGCAACTATTTTACGCTGGTATTCTGTGAGGATAAGGTTCTTCCCACGTTGAGTTGACTCATTCGTGGTACAACCATAGTATATCTTTTCGAATAAAAACTTTTCTGTCTAAATTATCATACCATAATGGATTTTACAGGTTTGTTTGACTATAAACGTAATCTTCTATTTATATAAAAGAGGATATCCTGAGTGACGGACTCAAGATGTCCTCTTTTACAGCCACAAGACGTAGAAATAAAATTTGGGCTACTGTACAACTGTAACTTCCTTTTACAGCGTAGGTAAGAGGGTGAATTAGAGTGTTACAGTTTGTATGAAAGTTTTTATTTTTCGAGGCGATTGACTCGAAACTTACTGAAAAACTAGATAATCAAGTGAAATTTTAAAAAAATATTTTTACCACGTCTGTTTTAATCTTATTTTTGTCACCTGAACTTGAGCTATGTTTAAAATTTCAAATTTCCAGCTCATCGGAAAGTTAGTTTGATATCAATTAATAAATAACACCCAGAACGACGGACAAACAACAAAGTGACTTAGTAAAAACCGGGTAAAAAGCCCTTGAAATAGCTAAGTATCCATAAATTATACAAGTTATTTAAAAAAAAACAAGATGATGACAGTTGAGGAAAGTAGGATTGAAATACAAGAAAGGTTAGGATAATGATGGAAATAATTAGAGTACCAAGTAATAAGTTTTGAGTAGATTTTAAGAAAGGCGTTGATACAGCTGTACCAAAAAATGATTTATTAAAGTAAAAGGATAAATGTACTGGAGTACGAAGCAAAAAAATGGTTAGAGCGGTTTTCACCAATCAAAAGGCCTTAGCCTAACCTAAATTCTATGATTATTATGATATGATATATCACGCCGAAATATGAGAAAGGTTTGATGTGATAGCTTCAGCTCTCATAATAAGTTTGACTGCTTGGATGTGGACTTGGACGCAGGTAACACCGCTGATCAAAAAGCTAGTGTTTCATATAAATATTAATAATAATTTGTAAATAGATCTCCTTACTGAAATAAATCAAACTTGCGTTACTTCGCGATAATTTATTATATAGCCTTATCATCATGATGTAAACAAAAGAAAGCATTATATTTCGAATCTATCGAATTTATCCGTTTAAACATTATACTTCTTTGTTTACCCAATAAACAGCGCCATTTTTTTATTCCGTGTAAATAAAAATACTCCCTTGTTATAAAGGATAATGAGCCATTCTCATTATTCTCCACAATATACGCTCGAGCTCGTATATTGATATTAGACACGCAATATGCATTAATTTTATGTAGCAAGTTTTAGCATGTTTGGTTGTCGATGTTTATTCTAATATTCAGAGTTATATTCAAAGAATATCCAAATTTTATAATTAAGTTCAAAAATATCATTAATGATACACCGTTATTGCAGGTTTTTATATTTGAATTACTTATAATAAATTGAAATTATAAATTGAACGTGAATCGTCATATTATAAACTGAATGTAATTTATGGGCAACAACATGATTTATTTTACAAAGTTTTTTTCATAATGTTTACATTCTTAGTGCAACGCTCACTACTGATGCTTAAGCTAATAACTACACGACGAGAATTATGGTTCTAACTTTCCCTTACACTTTGAAAGGATCGTCGTCTCTGTATATAAGAATCAATTACTGTCCGTTAGTCTGGCAAAAACTCAAAAATGGATGGATTTTAATGATTTTTGAGTCTATTTGATTGGGTCCTTGGATAGCTTAGATTCATAATTGGACCCGGTAAGTAGCTTTGTTACTGAGATCCAAAAATCACCCGTGTGAAGCAAGGGTGGTTCGCTTGTAATAAAAAACTTAAAAAACAGTTTTGCTTATCAATGTGGTTACTGATGACTGCCATTAATTATGGCGTGATTAAAAAATTGGAATAAACAATTTACAACCAAATAACGCAAGTAGGCCGTAATTTAAAACGAAATCCATTTAGACGGGCACGTTTTTTTACATATTTTTAACTTACCGCTAAGAAAATAGAAAATTTTTGTTTCTAGATAGAATAGAAAGTTATTGGTTTCACTCCGATTTTCGAAAATCGAGGTTTCATCAGATCTCGATGTTTCGAGATCACAAGAAGCTATTCTGACTAATTTCACGCGGACTACGGGCGTCCGTATGTATGAATACGTGAGTGTAAGTATGTAAACCTTTCATAACTTTTGAACGTCTTGATAGATTGAGATGCAGTTTCGGCGTTCTAAAGATGTGGAATAGATTTGGTGATAATATGAACTGATTCAGAGGAGTAAATTTTGAGAAATCTCAAAAATAAAAAATTATGAATAACAGTTTTTTTGGAATAACTTTTAAATGGCTCTACCGATCGGTTTCAAACACTAATCAGCTCTTAATTTCAAACAATGACGTCGAATGCCGTTGGAAAAATAAAAATCAGTTCATTCGTTCGTGAGATATCGAAGGAGAAAGAATAAAAAAAACGTTTTTTTTAACATAACTTCGAGATTTCGTAACATAATTTGGTGAAATTTGGAGCGCTTTCCATTTGAAATCAGCGGGAAGTTCCAGAGATTGCCTGCAGGGTCAACCAATTTTTTCACACTTGTTACTTATACTTATGTACTTTTAACTGCCGTGAATACAGCTTAATTAATATTATTATCTTGGGCCTCTTTGACGTAACCGTGACGCTTCTTTTTCTCCACAGTCAAAAGTCTAGCGGTGAAAGGTCCGGCGAGTTTGCAGGCCATAGTATAAGGTCTCCATGCATAATTCACCTATCTTCATATTCACTATTTAAATTATCGCCTACTGCACTTGGATAATTTGATTAGCTGTCAACTGTTCTTCGATTGGTAGGTACATGCACATAAATTTTTTGCTGCGGTGAAGACTCACTATACACTATAAACTATATGTATAATCTTTGAACACCACGTACTTTCATTGCTTAAAATGTATCACCGCAACATTTCATAGCTTCATAGTATTCGCGGTTAGAAAATTTTCGTTCCATCATTGGTAACGAAGAGACAATACCTACGAAAATTTAAAAATAACACACTCGTACGTAATGAAGTCACAATCAAGACAGCAGCTGTTGGCCGGCCAGGCGGAAGTAGGTACTTAGCGCTTAACGGTTAACTAAATGGAAAGGCGCGTAAAGACGCACACCAAGGTACCTTGATTTGCCACCGAGGACCCTTATGAATGTGTGCGTGCGTAGTAAAATAGTAGGCGTTAGATATTTGCAAATGACAACCAGTTAAACATTACCGCGCATTATGAATTTAGAAAATAAAAAGGACAAAATGTTTCAGATTTTTTTTATTAATATTTTTTCACCATTCCGCTATATTACTTATTGTGAACCTTCTATGCAAATTTGGCAATACATTGAAAAATAACCCTGTTTGTTTAATTTTCTTTAGCTTCACAAGTTAAATTGTACTGTATAATTTGATTAAAAATTGTAATTTGTTTAAAAATACCAAAGTATTTGTATGAAGTAATGGAATTCGATTCATACGACTGAAAAACTGTTATAAATGTTGCCAAACATACAACATACAACGTTTATACTGATAAGAGCCAACATATAGGACAAGGTGCGCACTGCGATTTGTACCGCGATTTTAAATTGCGGTTAAAAATACACGGCACGCACTGCGACAAATGATTGTCATTTTGTACAATGGATCTCGGCGAGACGGCTTTTTCATTTTCCGTAATGAGATTTGTGAATAACCCAACAAATTCGTTTGTCTAATATGCAATAAAAATATTTAGTAACGTTTGACACACTGTTAAAATAACGAAAAGAATAGCAGAATCCCCATCACAGAAAGATACATAAATATAAGTTATATAGAGACACTACCATCATGTTTAACTAATAGTGGGCGCACTTTTGTACTTATATTGTCTAGTTGATCTAGTGGTCATATGAGCGACAGATGATTATAAGGTCCCGGGTTTAAATCCCGGTTTGAGTCAAAAATCAGTTATAGGGATTTTCTAAATTATCAGTAGCAGTCCGGAATCAATAAGTTAGTGGTATTTCACCCCCGTTTGGTCCTGCGTCTGAACTTTCTCGGGTTGTCTCGGATGTCATCTATCGGACTGTGAAAGAGGGAATAGAGAGTGCACCTGTGGTTGCTCACACACTCGTGCACTATAATCCAGTCCTGCGTAGATGGCTAGTTTGTTTTGCTAGTTGAAGGATATTATCAGCATTCGCGCTTAGGATCATTTGAGAATGAGCAGCAAATGCATTATCTGTATATTCTAAAGGTTTTAAGGAATACGCGAGAGAAAATGTGTTTAATCTCCCGCATGCTACCTAGCCGAATTCGCTGGAAATCAAATTCGAACAATTTGTCCTAGGTAAACATACATACTCGTTAAAACTTGCGAACTTAAAACATACTCACGGAATTTTGATAGGCTGTAATAATGATGAGGAAACATAAGAGATCTTCTAAGCATTTACTATTATCGTCCCTTACGACTCCTAGGTGACGAAATGAGGTGATGAATTCCCTTACACCACAAGCATACGGTCACGCATATGCGAGAGTGTAAACTTGTCTGTAAATGATATGAATTAAAATAGCTAAGTTAATGCATGAAGAATTTGTATCTATCCATTCGTATGTCTGAAAAAGTATTTGACTTTTATTAGAAACATTATTGGTGGAAAGAACACCAGCGTTGATGCTGGGATATTAAAACGCAGTGCTTGATGCAAGTGCAAGTGTCAAGTGGGAACTTTTTTATTCACTTTATTCAGATAAAGTTATGCTGTACACCACGTTTTAGTGTGAACAAACGTTCAGTTGTAATATGGAAATAAATATACAGGGTATTTTTGAAACACTCCCGAAAACGAAGACAGACGATAGTATTAAGGATAGCTTTGATGACGAGACAAAAAGAAAATCGATCCTGATGAAAATAAAATCATTTTTTAAAACGTTTAATTTGCTTTATTCACGCTCTATCATGTTAGTACAGGTAAATGAAACGATAATTTCATAAAAAATTATGAAAATACCTAAACATAAAAGCAGCAGTGAAACTTAAATATGTAAAATCTAACAGACAAGGGTCATTGTACGCGGTATACTTTATGACTTTTAAATTCATCATCATCATCATCATTACAGCCTTTCACAAGTCCACTGCTGAACATAGGCCTCCCCCAAGTAATGCCACAAAGCACGGTCCTGAGCCACCTGCATCCATCGACTTCCTGCATGTCTTACCAGGTCGTCACTCCATCTAGTGGGGGGTCGCCCTACACTACGCCTACCGGTACGAGGCTGCCACTCGAGAACCTTTCTTCCCCATCGTTTATCGGTTCTTCGAGCTATATGGCCGGCCCATTGCCACTTCAGCTTACTAATCCGTTGGGTTATGTCGGTCACTCTGGTTTTACTGCGGATATCCTCATTTCTGAGTCTATCACGCAGAGAAACTCCGAGGATAGCCCTCTCCATAGCTCGCTGAGCGACCTTAAGCGTCCTCATACGGCCAGCAGTGAAGGACCACGTCTCAGATCCATAAGTCATCACTGGCAACACGCACTGGTTGTACAATCTAGTTTTTAGAGATTGAGGTATACCTGACGAAAAGATATGTCGTAATTTCCCGAACGCTGCCCAGCCGAGTTGAATCCGTCGATTGACCTCTCGGTCGAAGTTGGACTCACCTAGTCGGACTATTTGTCCCAGGTAAACGTACTCGTCAACAACTTCGAGCATAGTGCTCCCAACAACTACCGGCATAGGTGTGACATGGACATTGAACATGATCTTTGTTTTGTCCATGTTCATCTTAAGACCTATCCGTTGGGAGGCACTATTGAGGTCATTGAGCATAGTGCTTAAGTCCTCCAGCGATTCTGCCATAAGGACTATATCGTCGGCAAATCGAAGGTGAGTGATGTACTCGCCATTGATGTCAATACCGTATCCTTTCCAGTCCAGTAGCTCGAAAACGTCTTCCAATGCAGCGGTGAAGAGTTTCGGGGATATAACGTCACCCTGTCTTACACCTCTCTGCAGTTGGATAGGTTTCGAGCTCTGGTTCTGTACTCGGATAGCCATCGTAGCCCCACTGTACAAACACTTCAGCACTTCGATATACCGACAGTCAACTTGGCACCGCTGAAGGGACTGTAGCACCGCCCAAATTTCGACGGAATCAAAGGCTTTCTCATAGTCCACATACGCCAGGCAAAGTGGCAGATTGTACTCTTCAGTCTTCTGTACAATCTGCCGCAGGGTATGTATGTGGTCTATGGTACTGAAGCCTTTTCGGAAACCGGCTTGTTCGGGAGGCTGGAAGTCGTCAAGTCTGCGTGCGAGACGGTTCGTAATGACTCCCGAAAACAGCACGTAGACGCGGCTCAGAAGGGAAATCGGTCTGTAGTTCTTTAAGAGAGCGTTGTCGCCTTTCTTAAAGAACAAGACCACCGCACTTCTGCTCCACGCCTCTGGAGTAGTGCCACCATGGAGGACGGAATTGAAGAGCTTCTGAAGGACTACAAGTACCGGTGTTCCACCCGCTTTCAGAAGCTCCGCTGTAATTCCATCCTCGCCTGGGGCCCTGCCGTTTTTAAGGTGCTGGAGAGCCATTCTAATCTCGCTTAGACTGACGTCCGGGATATCATCGGAATAGTGTTGGATAAGACTAGCTCTTGGATCGTTACTCACACTTGCGTGTGGCTCCAACGATGATGTGTACAGCTGCCCATAGAACCTCTCAATCTCACTCAAAATCTCAGGTGTCCCGGAAACGATGTTGCCACACTCAGTCTTCAGCTTTGACAGTTGGCTCTTTCTGGCAGACAGATCTCTGGCAAAGACTTTGGAGCCCTGATTCCGCTCGATCGCTTCTTTAATACGAGAAGTATTAAAGTTGCGTAAGTCTCGCCACATGCATTTGGAGATCTGTCTGTTCAGTTGCCTGTATGCTGTCAAATCTGTTGACGATTGCAGCCTCATCTCCCGTCTAACAGCCATGAGATTAAGAGTGTGATCGGAGAGTTTTTGTGTTCTTCTGCGGCGGGTCTTGCAGAACTTAGCTCCGACCGCATGGACAGTTTCCACGAGCTTGTCGTTCATATCGTCCACTGCATTGCAAACTTTTAAATTATATTTATATTAATGAATAAAAGGAATGCTCAACGAACTACAAACGGCTAGCCTGGAGGTTGGACTTCTGATCAATAGGGAAAACACCAAGTTAATAACAAACCTTTTCAAGTACATATAGATGACGTGGAGGTTGAATATGTTCATGAGTTATTTGGTATCCTCCCAGACGAGGCAAGAAAAAGAGATCGCCCGATGAACAGAAAACGCCTTTAAGAGCTATTAGACCTTAAAAAATCTAATTAAGGGTGACGCACCAATATACCTTAAACGCAAACTCATGGACATGTGCATTTTCCCCGTGTTAACATATGGTGCCCAAACCTGGTCTTTCAACAAACAGCAGAGATCCGATCTCGAATGTCTCAGCGAGTAATGGAGCGCAGCGTGCTAGGATTCAGACTAATAGACCGTATCAGAAATACCACTCTGCGCTCCAGAACCCAAATCACTGACGTCTCCTGTTAATCCGCCAAAGTAAAATGGGACTTGGCCGGTCATGTCTGCCGTATGTCAGAAGGTTTTTGGGCCAAAATTACAACTCGGTAGACTTCTATATATGGCATACGACCCCAAGGCAGACCAAGAAAACGATGGCGGAATGAACTGGACTGCTTCCTTAAAGACTGGTTCTCCATAGCACAGAACCATGGAAAGTGGAAAAAGGTTGATGAGGCTTCTGCCCAGCAGTGGGACCTTTTGGGCTGATTAGATACGATGAATATTAAAGTATTTAACTAGATTCCAATATTATCTACAGCGTCATTGGCGTTTGGCCAATGACGCTGAAAAAAATGTAAATTATTATGACAATCAAGGTATCAATTACAAGGTAATAGATTTTGATATCTAGTCTAGCTCTACTCTTGCTTATTTTTGACGTTATATTCGAAACATACTATAATATAATACCTAAAAACAATTTTCGGGTCACACGGGTTCATTGTATCGTGTGACTTAGTGGTTGGAGTGCTCTTTCACTAGGTATGTGATATTAGGTTGCAATCCCCCGTATGAGTTCTTGCTTAATGTATCCTGGACAGTGAATGCTGCTTATTGGAACAATTTGGTGCTTTCTGAGTTAACACACACTGTTTTTTTATACGATGGGTTAACAAACGAGCACACAGTCCACCTGGTGGTAAGTGGTTGCTGTGTTCCATAGAAATCTCCATATATACTCGATTACGAATCAAAATGCAGATGCGTTGTCATCCTTGAGGACTAAGATGGAATGCTTCGTCTTCAGTAAAAAGGCTTTCCGGTTCTCTACACTCACCAAACGAAACACAGCAACATTAAGCTACTATTTTACGCTGGTATTCTGTGAGAGCGTGGTCCTTCCCCGGTCGAGCCGACCCAGCCGTGCTACAACTATACTACTAATATAACTGCAGCATGACTCTACCATGTACAGCAATATGCCACTATATTATGCCCTGCGAAAGGAGATGAACTTAGTTTCATACAAGCTTGGGCCCGGCGTGAACAAATTTTAAATATGTTTTATTTTTAAGATTTAGACCTTTGATACTTATGTCTAAAAATCATATTTTTGCAGGACCTGTGCCAGATCCCTTTGTGTGTCAGATAATATTCAATTTTTTTTTAGTTTTGTAGCATAGCATATTCATTTTCTAAATAGATTCTTTTATTCAGTATAAATCTCTACCGATCCGCCTCAATGTTTCAATATTATGATTATTTTTGTTAATGAAGGCTATTTTATTATTAAAAAATAGCCTTAATTATCTATTACCATAGACAACTACATAAAAATGTAAAAAAAAACTTTTTGTTTCTGCTATAGTAAGAGCTTTAGTTTCTGAAAATGTATTTGCGATTGTCCCATATATTACAGAAATAAAAGCCATTTATTATGCTTTTAATTTATCTTTTTATTACCTACATATTTTTGTATAACTGTTACAAATAAGCAAGCACCTAATTTCATATATTTCCTTTGGCCACTGTATGTATTACATGCTATAAATTATTTTTAAAGGTAATAAAGACTTGCTCAGATTATGAATAGTAAATAATAACTTTGAATTTTTTATTTTACCAATAATTGTGATTTTATCAGGGAAAAATTGACTTGATAAAATTTTTTTTTAAATTTATCCGAGGGGATAAGATATCCCCATTTTTGATGCCTCCAAGGATGTTTTTACATTACCTAAGCGCAACCGTTACAGTTAAAGCTGAAAGGTCCACTGCTGAACGTAGGCTTCCCCCATAGATTTATAGGGGGATATTTGTCATTGTTGAAACGCTTGACAACCACAGTTTTTTTTATTTAAATACAAATCGTTAGAGTGTTTACCGAGAAACCAGCCCAAGACCTCGACGCACCAGCAGTACAAAACACACCTAAACTTGACCACTTATTGCCTAGCTAGAGCAGATTGAATCACCGCGATTGATAGATCACGGCATGATGTCTTTATGACACCGTTCGTCATGATCTCCTCTCGAAAGAATCTTATTTATCGTTTACGGCGGTGGAATGTCGCTCCTTCAATTGCTACATTAGACAATAATTTGACATATTCATTTGGCTTTTTGAGATAAAGTTCAGTCACGTATAGTTACGCGTCTTAGTGTTCACTGTACATACAATATGTGAAACTTTGGGTCGTAGTAAGGGCAATATAATTAAGAAATTTTGCCCGACATCGAGGTCAGGCTCTGGAGTATGTAATATATGTTGGTATTAAATTTTGCAAACGTTCCCGGTTGAGCTGTTTCTTCACGAATATTCTTTGTTTCATTGCTGGAGTATATTTATTATTTTATATTTTGTATATTTTATATTCATCATTCATCATCTCATTTTATCAATTCAAATTCATGAGCGAAAATGAGGTAATAAATAACGATACTATTTGCCTGTATTTTTTTTTAGTCGGCTTTGCGCTACATACAATTTATGCTTGTATATATTTTTATATTTTTGATGGTATTGATATTTTTTTTAAACTTAAATGGATTGGTTCCCGAACTAAATAAATAAGTATTGAAATAAATTATTATATTACTATACTTAAAGAAAGACAAAACATTTTAATTCAATGTTAAGTTTAGATAATTTTATTGAAAATTTTCATTAAATTGTTTTAATACAACTTTGAGAAATTTAAAATATTATAATATATATATATATATATATATATATATATATATATTTATATATATATATATATATATCTATATATATATATATATATATATATATATATATATATATATATATATATATATATATATATATATAAATATTTTTAAAACATGTTTCTGAATTACCCTAGGCTGATAAAATTTTTTGTTTTTACTAATTGTATAAGTGGTATATAGGAGAGAATGTACTATGTACTAAGATAAACGAAATGACAGTCATTGTTAACAACAATGATGAAATCAAGATTGCCACATTACTTTCAAATATTGTATGATTTTTACCTGCAACGTCTACAGTTTTGTTAATTATATGAGTTTTATTAGGAAGTGTACCTGTGTGTGCACTTTTTGGTCGCCCTTGGCTTTGGGCAGTTTTAGGAAGTGCACGTTGTGAGTCAGTCGCGTTTGTAGATTATAACATTTTTCAATTACCTAAACGTAACGCTTTGCACCAACTACCCAAAAAAGTAGTAATAACTGTAACAAGGCAGTAAAAATAAGGAAAAAAAAACAGTAAGAATATCATAAAATATATAATTCACAAGCGAATTACAATTATAGATTATTTAAGCTAAATAACAGATGACATCGTGAGCCGGCAAAATTACGCATTACGTTTTATTTTTAATTTGGTAAATTAACAATGAAATTAAAAATGTTCCCGGTGCTGTCTTACCCCCTACTTCCTTACCCCTGCTTCTTTTAAGTTTTTAGAGTTGACTTTGGAATTTTAAATAATATAGAAGACTATATCTTAATAATAGCTGCTTAATTTCATGAGATAAATAATTGAAATGATTACAAATAAGTGTTACAATTGGTGTATAAATAGATTACAAAAAATTACGCATCAATGTTAACTGTAAAACTGTTTATTGTACTTTTGTTACAAAGTGTGCGTTATAAAAAAATCTAATGCTATTTTCAATTGAGTATTTGTTCATTTTTTTTTTCCAATAAATCTGGTAATATTTAAAGGTTGTCATTTTTTGTTTTTAAAAACGTTATAATTCACACTGGGATTTTCTCTGGTATGATAACTTTATTTTTTAATCAAGGATAAATGCAAGAAATGTAGGTGTCTATGGGCCGCAACATCCACTTACCAGGCGGTCCCATAATCAACTGGCCTGATATAGTTCAACGCGACATGTCGCTACATGTTGTGTTGCATTAAATAGTACGTTTATCGTGCACTTAATATAAGAAACATGCATCGACATGAAATGCTTAGTCTTAGTTTAAAAGGCATTTGAATAACGAGAGTCGCGTATTTTTTCAAAATGTAGAAAACTGAGTATCGAAGTGTCATAAAGTTTCTGTTTAAAGAAGGTTTATCCCCTGCCCAAATAAAAGAACGATTAGATGGCGTGTATAAGGAGTCTGCCCCCTCCTATAGTACAGTGAAAAATTGGGTGAAAGAGTTTTGCCTCGGGAGAGAAACCGTCGAAAACTTTGGCCACGACGGTCGACCTGTGGAAGTGCTCGCTCCCGAAACGATTGCTCTTATTGAAGAGGAGGTTCTGAGTGACCGCCGTTTGAAGATTAGAGAAATTGCAGCAAGGCTTAGGCTCTCTAAGAGTACCGTTCATCGCGCGATCCATGAACATCTTCACATGAAAAAAGTGAGTGCAAGATGGGTACCGAAACTTCTTTCAGCGGTACAGAGACAGGAAAGAGTGCGCTGCGCTTCGGAGTTTTTGGATCTTTGTGGCGAAAATCCAAAGGCTGTGATCGAGCGGCTAGTAACTGGTGATGAAACTATGATCTTGGATTATGATCCACAAAGCAAGCGCGAGTCAATGGAATGGCGTTATAAGGGTGAAAAGCCCCCTAGAAAGGCAAAGGTGCAACAATCGACTGAAAAACTGATGTGCACAATATTTTGGGATTTTCAAGGCATTTTGATGGTGGATTTTAAAGAACGTAATACAGTCGTAAACGGCGAATATTATGCTTCTTTAATATATAAATTACGAGACAAGATAAAGGAAAAACGAAGAGGCAAGCTGTCTAAAGGTGTCCTGTTGCTCCATGACAACGAACAGGGGGGATGAACAGGGGGTTCATACCGCTGGTGTTTCGAAGGATGCAGTTCGTCAATGCGGGTTCACAGAAGTTCAACATCCACCTTACAGTCCAGACATGGCCCCGTCCGACTATTATTTATTTCCAAATTTAAAGCGGGACTTAAGAGGAAGAAAATTTTCAAGCGATGAAGAGTTGCAGGCGGCCGTCTTCAGTCATGTTGAAGATAAAAAATGTGATTATTTTTATAAAGGTTTAGAGATGTTGATTCACAGATGTCAGAAGTGTGTTAGTATTCATGGTGATTATATTGAAAAATAAAATTGGTTTCGTTTCATTTAGGACCGCCTATATCATCAGGTAGACTGTGTACTAATTGTTCACCTTTATTCTATATAAGGAAAAACATGTCTATTTTACACATGGACAGACATTTACGGCCAATTTTAGACCAGAACAATTATTTATAGGCCATACAAATACTTTAGTCTTTCGAGAATATAACCCGCGGCACCGTAGTGCCCCAACCACTTTCTTACCTACTGCACAACCGAGATGTTAACCTTAGAACAAGATAAAGATATGTAAACATGTTAATGAAATTGGTATAAAATATCATTACACTCAAACGAAACTATCTTCGGGTGATCTTTACGTAGAGATAACGTCCTTTTTAGACAATTTAATGCTTTGTTGTGTCTTAGTGTGTATTAATTTTGAATTAATACAAAGACATACTTACCATTAACCGATTTTAAGGGTTCAATCAATCTGTTGCACGTAAGATTGAACTACGAGTATAAGAAAGCAGGTGGACATAAATTATAAATGAAGATATTTGAAACGCAGAATACGATGTGCTTGTAGAAACGGTAGCTGAGAATGTTGTTGATGTAACATAATTTTATAGCGTGTATTAAAAGTTCTAGATATCAAGTTTTCTTATAGATTAATAAATTGAGCTGCGAATAGAAAAGGTTTAGATACAATAGTGCATATTAATATTATTTTAGGGTTCCGTATTTCAAAAGGAAAAGAAAGAAACCCTAATAGGAACACTTTGTTTTTCGTCCGTCTGTCTGTACGTCTGGTTGTACGGTACACTTTTTTTTTAGAAACAATTGACAATTCTTTTTGGTGTAAAAATTCAAAGCAATAAAAATATGGCAATTTATGTCGTATTATTTTAATAATCGCAAACTTATTCACTATAACCTATAAGATGTTTTCCGTTGGTATACAATCATTAAATTTAGTAAGACACAAAGTCTTATTATTCTACAAGTACAGAAAAAAATCCGAAAGTCGTTAATTTGTAGGTATACAACATAAAAATATTTTATTGCCATTACACTTACATTTGCAGTTATTTTAAAAGAAAAAGGGTGAGTTACGAGCACACAGTCCACCTGATGGCAATTAGGAATCAAAATGCAGATACGTTGCCATCCCTGAGGACTAAGATGGAATGCCTAGTTTCCAGTAAAAAGAGTCTCCGGTTCTCTACACTCATCATACGAAATTTAAGCTATACGCAATGCTCACAGCCATTAAGCAGTGAGCATTCTGTGAGAGTATGCTAGAACCATAACGTAGCAGCAGAAAGGCTCTACCACGTAAAAAGCAATAAGTTGGAGCATGGGCCGTAATGAAGTATGGGTGAACAACTCTTTTCACTGCAAAGTTTAGTTTGTTCTTCAATCCGAATTACCATTTCATTAGAGAGATACTTGATGCTTAGCTTACTTACCAAATTAGGTAGATTTTCGAGGTGGATAAACTATTTACATATATGTACATAATTATACACAACTCTCAGTTCATGTGTTTTTGACGCACTTGTTTGATTATTTGGG
Source organism: Parnassius smintheus behrii (assembly GCA_036936625.1). Taxonomy (NCBI): domain Eukaryota; kingdom Metazoa; phylum Arthropoda; class Insecta; order Lepidoptera; family Papilionidae; genus Parnassius; species Parnassius smintheus. Next base: position 39,288,915 of record JAUPFT010000005.1, on the reverse strand, counting down.
ATAATTTTAACCCGCTGGCTCAGAAAGAACAGCAAACAGGTTAAGACGGATATTCCAGCACTTCCACAATTCCTAAAAAAAAGTTTAATTTCTCAACCGGATGTTAGTTACTGATTAAACACCGCTTTAGAAAATCCTTAGTATTATCTACAAAAGCCATTTTCATCTTCATTACTTTGCGGAAATTCATAATGTTAAAGGTGTGATTAAGATCCTTAGCGGTAAGCCATTAAAGAACCTATTTTCCCAGACGGTGAGTGCTTAGTGTAGAGGTAAAACACGTATAGTAATATCGACGGTGGAAAGAAAGCAGATAGATACGATGCCTGAAATGTTATACATTTTATACAGTATGAATTACGACGATGTCGTACCGACACGGAAGAAGTTATTTAAATAAACTAACTGTTCTGAAGGTTAGGAATGCGTCAAATTAATAAAAGGAATGTGATTATCTGTGCGTATTTTAAATGATAGAGCCCAGATTTAAATATACTGTACGCATTACGAAAAACAAAGAAATCCATCCATCACAGCCTCTTGAAGTCCACTATTGAACATAGACATCCCCCATAGACTGCCTCATATGGATTTTGCCATATTTGCCACGCTTGGCGAGCGGGTTGTCAACCGCAGTTTTTATTATTTTCAGTCGTTATCACGAGGATGCTGCTGCCCACCACCTGTTTCAATTTCCCTGTGTCGCTCCCCATAGCACCCACGGCATGATATGGGATAGTGGATATTCCTACACCGCCACGGTACACGGTAAAAGCCATTTGGTTTGAATGTGTGGAATATTAACAACACAGGGATAGACATTGGTTACAACTATTTTTATGGATTTTATCGCGTTTAATTTATTTGATTTTTAATTCCCGACGTTTCGGGTGCTTTCCAGCACCCATGGTCACAGGGGACTGAGGTGACTGACGTCATGATGTCAATGTTAACACTATTATTAAAAAGCTGAAGGTATTCTTACTTAAAATTAAAGAAGTATCGTTAACACCATTTATATCTAAAATTCTACGAAATTAAGTAAAGCCGAAAATGCCTTTCTCACAAACTATCGTATTACACCTAATAACTAATCCTTCTTATATAATGATTGGTGTTGAACTTATTAAATAACCGACAAGAAAACTAAGTAGTACTTCGTAGAAGTTTTATAATTGCTTAATTGGATGGAATTATTTCTCTTTTTCTCACCACGCTGTACGTACCCATAAGTATTTATTTAGAAAAAAATGTCTTTAACTTTAAATTTAAAGGGCTCATTTACCATGTTCATGAGAGCGAAAAAAAAACACCATGGATCTTCCTACGAATTCAAAATAGTTCAAGTACATAATGAACAATCAAAAGTGGCATGTGCCCTAGTGTAGGAAAAATTTAGGCTTTACTTTTCTCTCCCTTTTTTATCATTTTCATCAATACAGCTTTCACAAATCCATTGTTGAATTAAGGCCTATTCAAGGAATACCACAAACCACGGTCCCGTGCCGCCTGCATCTGTTGACTTAATGCATATTTTACCAGATCGTCACTCTTATGAGCAACATCCCTATACTTACTTCATTTACTCGGTACGTGGTTGGCACTCAAAAACTTAGCGTCCCTATCTGTTGTCAGTTCTTTGAGCTATTCGACCACTCAGTTTTCCAATCCGTTGCTTATTACAAAGCTCATAATGCAGAGAAACTGCGATCATAGTAGCTTTCTCCATAACTCGCTGACATACGGCAGCAGTAACATCTCAGATCCGTATGTTGTAGCCATAAACACTGGCAACAGGCACTATGCATTGTTTTCTCAATATTTTTTCATTGTTTATTTTTTATCAACCTTATAGAATCCACTGCTACATATACGCCGTTTTAGAATACTGGTAATAAGACGATGTCTTATTACCAGTTTCATTTGTTCGTTGTTATCACTACAATCTACAGAAAGCCCACTGATGAACATAAGGCTCAACCAAAGACGATCGTATGTGTGGGATATTTGTAAAAGTTGCCATGCATTACAAGCAGCCACATTTTTTTACGTTACCTATTTACTACTACTAATATTACTACAATAATAATAGAGTATAAATGTCATATTGTGTTGCGTCTAATAGCCGAAGTGCTAGTCACACTTAGATTGGTTGGTTAAACTTAGGTATATTTGATTCGTGGGAATATGTTAAAAATAACTTAGGTATATTCGATTCGTCCGAATATGTTAAAATAACTTAGGTATATTCGATTCGTTTGAATATGTTAAAATAATATCCGCGCCTTTGTCTTAGTCACATCCAATTACTACTTACTTTCTCTGATATTACTTATTATGTGCTTTTATATTTTTGACAAAACTTATAGAAGTCACGGTTATTTTAATTATATTTCTGACTTTACATACTATACCTAGTTTCACCTGAAAGCAAACGGTCACACCAAGTTTTAGCTATGTACGAAACGAATACGCCTAAGTTTATTAACCAACCGCAACTGGATGCATCTAATTAATTATACGAGTAGTCGCCTATACCTTAGTGATACTGCACTTTGGTATTAAGCTATAATATTAAATTTAACAAAAGTCTATTATAGTATATTTGATAAACCTCAATGGTGCTTACAATGAGGTTAGAGGTATTTTCCTAATGTAAATATGTTGAGCCCATTTGCTACATTACATTCGTGTTTTTAATATATCTGGCTTATTGTGAAAATCTCCTTAAAACAATAGGAGATTAATAAATACATTTCTAGTATTTTAGTCTTTTCAGCTTTGAAAATCGTGTGACCATTTCACACAAGTTAGCTCGTTAGACCATGTTACGATGTATTCATATGAAATCGGTATTTCTTAAAATTCGATACATTTTTTTATTTCACCTAATACGTGTCTAAAATGAAGATTTCATGCTTGTTATCTATTGTTACTTTGGAGGACTAAGATGGAATGCTTGTGAAACTCTTGCCCTTCAAACAACCAATTCAAAAGAATACAATACATAGTCGAATGACATCAATGCACTCCACATATTCTGCTGAAAATTTTAAGAAAAATTTGTATACACAAGTAGAAGTTCGATTTCAGTCGAAATCAAGTAAAAGTTAAATAAATAATATGTTCGTTCTATTCAAACACTAATACTGTATATTAAACTGCTATAAAAATGTTTAAGATAGCAACCGGGCTTAGGTAATTCTGAATTATTTGTGTAAGATTGGACTTTCGAAACACAAACGCTTGCGTTTCACCCGAAGTAGGAATCCGAGGATCGTAAGGAACCATATCATACCACTTCCTGCCAGCAGTTGTTACGTCGATGCTGAGTGTGTAGTCTCATTAGAAAAATAAGTAAAGATCGTAATGATTTTTTATATTTACGCGAATACTATACATTTAAATAAAACTAGTTATTATCTGGAGGCACGGCAGTGCTCCCGCCAAGTCGAGCAAAAACTACACGGCAGTACCACAATTTTCTCGAAGCAGTTCGGGCCATTTTCGATCCCTCTGTAACTTAGTTCTGGATAAAACTAGAAGCCTGAATTTTCAGTCACCAAGCAGGCTTTGTATAAATGTGGTATATTTCAAATTTCATTCAATTTGAACCAGTAGTTTAAGACTAGTCAAAGTTTCTAAATTTTGTCACTCACTGACTGACCGATCATCAAAACTCTAAGGCACTTCTAGCAAACATAGAAGCTTCTAGTTTAAAATTCAGTTAGTGTTTAGTGTATAAATCAAGGAAAAACTAATTTTTTTTAATTTCGGTCCAGTTTTCTATAATACACCAACTGCATAAGGAACTTTGTAATCCCATATGAATATATAGGATTACAAAGTTACATTTGCAGTGAATGATTGATGATGAATGTTTTTGATGGCATAGATTTTATCGCTTCGACGTTTAGACGTTTCGAGCACTATGTAGCATCCATGGTCACGAGGGGGACTGAGGTGTTCGACGTCCCATTGTCATAGTAAACCCGTCTACCCCGGGTCGGGTACCACCCCCCCCCCCCTCCGCCCCAGTAACCATAGGGGCTGTAAAGTGCCTGAAACGTAGGGAATATAAAATAAGTGAATATACGCCATAAAATCCGTAAAACTAGTTTTATTTAAAAGTAAAGATCACATTTGGAAAACCCGAAGGGACACTGACGTAATTTGTAAAACCTTCTTGCTACTGGTGATGTATCCGTAAAAAGTTAGAATGCTTCACACAACATTAAACATACATCTAGATTTCTTCCTACATATATCAAATATTTTATAATTAATTAATAATGATATATCTTTGTAAAGTAAAAAAGTAAAAGTAAAGTTACAGCCTATATACGTCCCACTGCTGGGCACAGGCCTCCCCTCATCTAAGAGGGTTTTAGGGCAAGAAAGTGTCCGCCGCACTGCCCCAATACGTGTTGACGAACTTCACATGTCTTCGAATTTTCTTTCTTATTTCTCGGACATGCAGGTTTCCTCACGATGTTTTCCTTCACCGCCGAGCACGTGGTATATCAGCACTTAAAATTGCAATTAACAATTTCATTGGTGCCGGCGGGGATCGAACCCGGTTTGCTCGCGTACTGTGAAATTTACAGCGAGCGCTAACCATCTGAGCTACCACGGCTCTTATATATCTTTGTATCTCTTTCTTATTGACAAGTTAAATAAAATTAAAAATCCCACCGCTGAAACCTCCTCTCACTTCTGAGAGGGTTTTTGTGTTTAAGAAAATATTATTTACTTTGATAGAAATCAGGTGTCTATTTTGCTCTCTGACTGACTTAAACTTCATGGTTATCACTCCGCGTCGACTAGTGATCATGGGATCTTTATAAATTTATCATAGATCTTTAAAAATCTTAACAGTGGTAGAGCCAAGCGGCAGCTTTGCTGTTGCACGTATGGGCCGGCTCAACCGGGGTGGTACCACGACCTCACACAATACCGGCGTGATATGAGACTACCCCAGGAGGGTACCAGCACCCCTGGAGAATCCCTCTCTGAGCATTCACGACCAAGTTACTCCACTCCTGAGCGTGGGTGCTCAGGCTGCCCTGCGTATTCCGGGGTGGGGGGGGGGATTCCGCTCAATACTACAACTGATCGGGGCAAACGGAGCAACAAGACCTAGACGACCCCTGCCACGCTATCCGTGAATTTCTGCAATATCAGGGACCTCACTCTAACCTAAACGCCGTCCACCGCCATCTCGAGGCCGGGCAAAGTTGTTTTGTACTACTTATATGCTACTTATAACTCTAAATGTAATCTAAGTGTAACTTTGTTTTGTGGTGAGAAATAAACGTTATTATTATGATTATTACTCTTTCTGACCGAGACGCAGGTGTCCTCTCCAGCTGATGTCTCGTATCTCTCCTACCCGGGGTACAAAATGGAACACTCCTTTGTGCCTCGGGCTGGAGTTTGCGTTTACGTCATAGAGGACATCTGTTTTCGACGCCTCGGCAGTCTTGAAGGTTCGGACCTCTCCATCCTTTCGCTACGCATAGACAGCGACGACCATCCGCGCGTCTACGGGTGCCTCTATAGGTCCCATAGCGGTAATACCAAAACAGACCGACTCTTCGACCACGTTCAAAAGGCTACCGACTCGTTGCTACATCAGATCCCCTCCGCAGAGCTCTTGATCCTACGCGACTTTAACGCCCATCACGCCGATTGGCTTGGTTCACGTTTAACCGATCACGCGGGGAGATCTGTTCATGATTTTGCCTTGGCATATGGTCTGACACAACTGCTTACTTCGCCTACGCAGATTCCAGATGTAGAGGATCATGCTCCTTCCCTGTTGGACCTTCTGCTAACCTCTCATCGAGACGGATATGAGATTTCCATCGACGCCCCTTTATGCTCCTCGGACCATTGTCTTGTCCGGTGTGTCGTGCCTCACGCTGAAATCGCAGTTGCATTCTGCAGGCTGCCGCCGTGTTTGGCACTATAGGTCAGCCGATTGGGATGGGATGCGGTCTTTCTTTACATCCTACCCTTGTTCAACGTTATTGCGGATTCTGTCACTGATGTGGTACTTCAGGGTATGGAACTTTTTATTCCTTCCTTTGTGGTGCCCTATGGAGGCAAATCTCGGGTCTTGGTTGCTCCTGTAAAATAGCATCATGCTATAATCAGGAGTGCTACCAAGCCTGGGCTGACGCATCAACATCCCGGGATGTAAATACCAGCGCTCTAAAAAAGAAGTATAATTCCGCCTCTAGGTCCTTCAAAAGAGTCATTGCCAAGGCAAAGTCAGAGCACATAGGCAGAATTTGCGAGAAACTAGTTCACCTTCCTTCTGGAACCCATGTATTCTGGTCTCTCGCCTAGGCTGTCCAGGGGAATTTCTGTCAGCCATCCCTTCCATCTCCGCACAGGGAGGACGACTCACTGGCCCTTACCGCAAAGGAGAAAGCCGATCTGCTAGGCTCTTCTTTGCGTCCATCTCGACTCTCGATGACGGGGGGAGTACGCCGCCGATCATCCCGCATTGTGAGTGCTCCATGCCGGAAGTGCACTTTACACAGCACTCGGTTCGCAAAGCACTCTTCTCCCTGGACATCCACAAGTCGAGTGGGCCTGACGGAATCCCCCCCAATTGTGCTGAGGACGTGTGCTCCACAGCCTGTGCGGTTTTAACGCGCGTCTTTTCCGGTACTCCTACTCCCTTTCGTCCAACCGATCTTTAAAAAAAGCGACCGCTCAGACCCGTCCAACTACCGGCCTATCGCCATCAACTCCTTGTTCTCCGAAAAAAATGGAGTCTATTGTTAACTGCCAGCTCGTGAGGTACCTTAAGGATCACTAGCTAATTAGTAATCGCCAATATGGTTTTCGCCGTGGTCGGTCGGTTGGTGATATTCTGGTCTACTGGCAGTAGAGTCCAAGTGGGAGGCATTGGCCGTTAGTTTGGACATTGCGAAGGCCTTCGATCGAGTTTGGCACGCTTATTTCGAAGCTCCCTTTCTATGGGCTTCCCGAGAAGTTGTGCGATTGGATTACCAGCTTACTGCAGATCAGAGCATCAAGGTCGTTGTAGACGGTGAAAGCTCCGATTACAAGCCTAATAATGCCGGTGTTACAAAAGGCTACGTGCTATCGCTAACGCTGTTTCTTCTGCATATCAATGATATATTGCAAACCCGTAACATTCATTGCTATGCAGATAACAGCACTGGTGATGCTCTTTACACCGGCCGTGCCAATATTTATCGGGAAAACGTCTCCGAGTACCGGGACAAACTTGTGTCTGAAGTCGAGTCTTTGCTGAACAGAGTCTCGGATTGGGGGCGACTAAATCTAGTTCGGTTTAACCCCCAGAAGACACAAGTTTGCGTAAGTAACCGCTAAAAAGAACCCCTTTGTCGTATCTCCTCAGTTTCAAGGCACTCCCCTTGTTGCCTCAGCCAGTATCGGAATCCTCGGCAACATATCGAGTGATGTGCAGTTTCATGGTCACTCGGAAGAGAAGGCCAAATTAGCATCTCAAAAGCTTGGCGTACTCAGCAGAGCGGGACAATATTTCATGCCGGCACACCGCCTGCAACTTTACAAGGCGCAGGTTCGGCCGCACGTGGAATACTGTTACCATCTCTGGGCTGGGGCTCCCCAATACCAGCTCCTTCCTCTTGACCGCATTCAGCGCAGAGCGGCTCGAATCTTCGACGACCGAGTGCTTTCCGATCGGCTCGATTCACTGTTGCTGCGAAGAGATGTTGCATCTCTTTGCATTTTCTTTCGTATATACCATAGGGAGTGCTCTGAAGAATTGTTCGGTGTAGCGGCGCTGTCGTCGCGCCGCAAGCGATACCACTGTAATAGTGGTGATACGTTCGGATTAATCCCAGCCGCCAAATTTCGTGAACGCACTACGCTGCAAACGTCCCGATGGATGGAATGTCCACACCATCTGGATGCTTGGCGGTGCACCACTGTACGTTTCAAAAGGAGTTTTCTTTCGCATAAGACCTCTCTGTGGAATATTTTACCACCGGCGATTTTTCTGGACCGATATAACCTGGGGACCTTCAAGAAAAGAGCTTACTAATTTCTAAAGGGCCGGCAACGAACTTGCAATTCCCCTGGTGTTGCGGTTGATCATGGGCGCCGGTAGTCACTTAACATCAGGTGAGCCGCATGCTCGTTTGCCGTATATTTTATATCTTCTATAAAAAATATGTGTCACAAAATATGATTACATATTTTGTGACACATATTTTTATAGAAGTTTTGATTGTAAAAAATGTTGTGGACAAAGACGTGATGTCTAGTCGTTATAGACTTTCTCTGATCAATCTAAACTTGAGTCTTAAATTAAAACTGACTTCAGACTGAGATTGGATGTGAATGACACAACAACAGGAGTACAACCTATATTAAACTTAGGTAACCTGATAGGTCTAATTAATCATTCTATATCAATTCAAGTCTGAGATCGGTACCAAAATACTATCCGTACTTGATAACACCCATTTGGTGAACGACAGACTTTGCTTAGTAATTTTCACTCAGTCAGTATTTTTCGACATTAAAAACATAACCCTTCCTTGACAGTCGGGTAATTATTTAAAGCTTAAATAGAGTCAAATTTGTTGTTATATGTATCAATGACACGAATGTATATATACATATTTAAAATGATTATCTTTGTTCTTTATTCATAATAGAGCTTTAATTACGAAGTTATCATTTTAATAGAGCGGTTACTTTGAATTAAAATTAAGCCTGCATAGTCCAAAATTTATTCTAAATTTATGATATGCTATTGTTTGTTTTAAATAGTTTTTAAAATCAATATTTGCATTAAGAACGTAAATATACCTCAAACATTGAAATAACTTTTGAATATGAGTTCAGACTTGGTTCTAACGCAGCAGAGACAGTTTGCAATAACAATGCTGCATTTGAATAAATTATTTAAAAAAATTGACGTGTAATGAAAAGTACCTTATCGGTGGTGGAAAAAAAACAACGGCCGAAACTGAAGTTCATCTTTTTTAAGTGGCTGGTAAGATAGATCCATACCGCAGTTATATTATAGTTGTAGAACAAATGTGAAGGCTCGACCGGGAAAAGACCATGCTCTCACAGAATACCAGCATAAAATAGGTGCTTAATGCTGCTGTGTTTCGTATGGTACTCGTAAGTGTAGAGAACCGACGACGCTTTTCACTGCAAACGAAGCATTTCGTCTTAGTCTTAAGGGCGATAGCGCATCTGCATTTTGATTCATATTCTAGGATAAATGTAGATATTGTTTTTGTTTTGATTGGTTGTACAGTAGGGCTACGATGTCTATTGGCCACAACATCCATTTACCATTAGATTAACTGTGTCCTCATTTGCCAACCTCATTCTATGAAAAATATCTTATACTAGCTTGCCAGGCAGACGTTGTTCTGCCCTTTGTCGTCTCCTATTGAAAATCCTTAAATTCGCAAAAAAATATTGTGGGTCCACTCATGGGCAAAAAATTTATCCTATCTCCCAAGTTGGACCAAACTGTACACGGTGTGCAAATTTAATTAAAATCGGTTCAGTAGTTTAGGAGTCCATCGCGGACAAACAACGTGACACGTAATTTATATATATTAAGATATATATATACAAGCAGCGCTACATCATTATACAACATCTTTATACAAGCAGCGCTATTATTCAGTTCTCAAATCAGTATCAACATCTGCTCAAGCTATCAAGACCATCTTCATCACGATAGAAAACTCTAACACCGACATTGTGATACAGTCAAGTGATGTGATCAATGCACAATTATTTTAATTTTACTTTAGTTTAAAGTATCTTATCAAAAATAAACAAAACGAAATACTCACAACTCTTGTACCGTAGGGGTGTTTACTTTTTCCCCATCGAGCCCGATATAGTACTTTATTTTAAAATGTCCTTTTTAAGACTATTTGTTTTTATTCCAGGTATGTCCAGTTCGTAACGCAAAGGAGATGAATGATGAAGTAAGTGTAAGTAGTTAAATAGATAATTAATCCACATTTTTTACTATCAATATACTGACAGCATAATGTAGTAGTCAAAGTAATGCCCGTGAAACATTACAAATTCAAAAAAACCTCCCGTGATGAGATATAAAGATTCTTATTAATCTTTAATATTTTACTTTATTGATGACGCTGCTTCTATACGCGTTTTAAATTGTGCACCTTCTCGCTCACGCTGGCTGACCTTTCGTTCCTAAATAAAGATTCTTTTATCGTTTATTTTTGCGTAAATTGAGTTTGACCCGCTACGATACCTTTAATTTTGTGAATGGCCCTATAGAAAATCGAGTTGACATCTCTAACCTTATTTATTAAGGATACGTACGGCGAAGCTTAGTTATGGGCATAGATCCACTATTTGACCATCGCCATAAAACATCTTCTGGTAGCACTATCATTTAAAGTCAGCTGCAGTTGTAAAGAATACTTCCAATATTTCATTATTATTTTTATAATTAAGGAAAACAACATTTTTTAATTTTTCGATCAATCATCATCGATGCTACAGATTGTTTCTGTAGCTTCGATGATCCCAAGATTTTCTTCGAAAAAAGATCTTGTAACAATATGATACGGTTATACCGCCATCTGATGGAAACTACAGCATTTGGATCTATCACTTAGTCGACTCTTACGTCACCCACGGAGTGAAATAGGTGATAGTTTTTCTTAAATTGCCACTACACGACGTAAAGATCATTATGACCTAAGACATTCGTATATTGTAATAAATAATGTATTTTCAAAAATAATTCATATAAAAACCAATTTTTCAATAAAAAAAATAAAATAATCCTTTTAGTAATCAACGGGAGTATAAGATATTTTGTGATAATAGTTTTCGCTTCTCAAAACTACGTGCATTATAGGTTCAATTTATATTGCGGCGGAATGGAATCGAACGGAAGCGTCAATTTAGCCTCATCACGCGTGAATTCCTGAGAATACTAGAGAATGCTCGCCACTGCACCATGAGGCTGTTGGCTATATATCCTTTATTTGACAAGAATAGCTGATTGGATATTATTTTCATATTGTTTATTTGTGAGGCAGAAGAGGAAGAAGAAAATGATGAAAAATTGAAGAAAAAGGAAAAGATATATTTAGGTATTTTATCACATAAAGGAAAAGAGATATTCGGGTTCATGATTTATGGAACAAACGAAAACGTCACCCTTCGCACCTCTTCCCGCGGATTCCACAGACCACGCCGACAGTCGCTACGGAATTGCGCGAGAATTCTCCGGAAGACGCGTGACAAACATTCGATTCCATTCAGTTCCGCGGCAATGTAAATTGAGCCTTAAGCGTTGGAATTTATTATCGTTTTCACAACAAAACTATTTACTATCGACGTTTTATAATAAAATAAAAACAACCCTCCTGGCATTCTACTTGAATGTCTGCGGTTCCTGCAGTTAATGCTAATTGATATATTCGTGTTTACTGGGTTTCCTACCCGCAACATTCATTGAATAGCTTTGGTCATATACAATTTAGAACGTATTATAAATAAATAAATAAATAAAATATCTTTATTACAGGCAACAGAAAGCCCATATAATATGTTAGTAAAATTGAAGTGAAATGAAATATAACTATTACGAAATTGAGTGTTAGTAATCAATTTAAATTAAATAAATATAATAAACACAGATATAAATTAAGATTTTGAGATATCCGCCAAGAGGGCACCGGGGTTTTACACCTTGGCATGAAGCCGTATCCAGTGCTCAAGCAGCGGCGAGTCCCATCTATCTGCCATTATGTGAAGAAAGCTATTGGAGCTGCCCCGCAAATGCTTCAGCATCGATGCAGCACGCTTTCTAATAATGGCGTGGAAACCATCAGTGTGCATTTCAGTGAACATTCCTGACGCACTGCAAAAGCGAGGCAGCCCCATCAGCATCCTAAACCCATTATTATACTGGACACGCAACGCGCTGTACACCCGCTGCGTATAGTTAACCCATAGGTTGCCCGTGTAAAAAGACTGGCAGTAGGCTTTGAAAATAGTAATCTTTACCTGCCTACTGCAACGAGCAAACCTTCGGGCCACCATGTTACATCGGATGGACAGCGCCCTACGTTCCCGCTCGATATCCATATCATCACGCAGATTCTCAGTGACCCAGTGACCCAGATACTTAAAATGTGAGACACGCTTTACAGGTGAGTTGTTGAGTGTGAAGGTAGTCGCACTTGGTCGGGATTTGACTCCTGCCTTGAACACCATGAATTCACTCTTTTTCACATTGTATCGGAGTCCATGGGACACTGCATATGCTTCACATACTTTTAATAGTTTTTGCATGGCACCAATCGAAGGGCTGAGCAGCACCATGTCGTCTGCGTAACTTATGTTATTAATACATACACCATCAATATGACAGACTACATTTGTTCCGATCAGCTCGTCGATCAGGCCATTAATGTACATATTGAAGAGCCTAGGAGATGTAAGACCACCTTGCCTCACCCCACATTCAAGTCTATATACATCAGAGTATGAGCTCGCCCATCTAACACAGTTGCTCTGCCGCTCATACCACGATCGTAGCACCGCAACTACCTAGTGCGGCACATCAGTCTCATTTTGAAGTTTTTTCCATAATATGTCATATGACACCAAATCGAAGGCCATGGACAGGTCAAGAAAACAGGCAAAAACTGTTGAGTGCTCCTATCAGTGTAGTATTTGACAGTTTGCTTGAGACACAAGATAGCGCTTTCGGTGGACAGACCTGGTTGAAAACCAAATTGCGCATCATTAAATTTTAAATAACCACTTAAGTGTTGATCAAGCAAACTGTCCAGCACCTTTGCCACCACAGTAGCCAGTGAGATTGGTCTGTAATTTGTCAAGTCTGATGGATCCCCCGACTTGTTCTTAATAACAGGCACAACAATGGTTCGCATAAGGTCATCAGGCAGGTAAGAGTGGCTGAGACAGAGGTTATATAACAAAGATAAGACCCTTGGTAGATGGATTCCTGCGCACTGCAGATGCTCTATGCTGAGATAGTCGTGACCAGGCGATTTACCCCGTACCATGCTCTTAATTACGCGGTCCACATCCTTCGCCGAGAATCTAACTTTAATTTGGTCAGCATGACGCCCATCATCACACATCGCAGCTGCAGGCCCAAGAGGCGAGCTCACCCTGAAGTGATCTTGGAAGGCCTTAGCTATCTCACTGTGCTCATGAAAGCCAGCGACACTCACCGGAAGGCTCAATGTTGAGTTTAATTTATTTGTAGCCTTCCAAAAGCGGTGTTGTGCAATCATGTCCATTTTAATTTGTTGCTGATTGTTTTGACACCATTTCAGCTTAGACTTAAATACCCTCCTAGATTCCACCATATTCACGTATACTGGACCAGCACTCGGCTTACCGCAGAGCTGCCACATCTGTAGACAATTCCGAGCGTACCGGTGAGCGTCCCTGACATGTTTATTCCATCCGATGACATGTTTGTTCTTTTTCTTACTATTTTTACTTATACGATTACTACAAATTTTAGCACCTTCTGTGAGGATACTAATTATATTTTTGTACAATTTATCAATAGTTTCTCTATGACTACTATCAGAACACATTTTATCTGCACAACTCGTGAGTTCCAAAGGAAAATTTATGTTTCTAAGTTTACAATGACAGTATTCCCTATATTTATCTATTTGAGAGGAGTTCCTGTCGCCCCATATTACATCATTAATATTTAAGCTACCATGCATAACTTTAGGTGCTATTACATCGGTGTTTAATATAATTTCAATAGGGTAGTGATCCGACCAAAAAGTGTCATATACGACAGACACACGTGCCACTGTGTTCCGAGCGGCGCTTGTCACAATTCAATGGTCAAGCCATCGTCTACAGGCATGTGCATCACTCACGAAAGTATATATGTTTGCCGGCAATAAGTCCAAGTCTATGCAAGACCAACATTGTTCAGCACAAGAGTTAATAAGTTCATAGTAAAACCGCTCACCTGGATGTGCATTGAAGTCACCAAGTATGTACGCGGATTCAACACCACAGCTCTCTATAATGGCACTAACCTCACTGAGACACTCAGTAAACTCTGGTATATTTTCACTTGAATCGGTTGGCATGTACACTGACATTACAAGGAATGACTTATCTTTGAGAACTATTTTGATTGCCGCGAGCCGTACACTACTACACGGTATCACCGACACCGACGTAAGCAGGTTCTTCCTCCACAGAAGAGCTACGCCGCCGTACGGCCTCCCACGAAGCAACCCAGCTGAGGTGTCCACTGCGGACACACCTGTGTAGGCGAAATCATTATCTATAGATCCCAAGAACGAAATATCATGAGGCAGGAGCCACGTCTCTTGCAACGCCACCACGTCCGCTGTGCGAAATATTTTTCTCACACAGTCTAATGATCTAATAACATTCTTGCAATTGAAGCTAACGAATTTTATTGTTTGTGTATTATTCATAGTGCATATATGTTATTCCTTGACAGACCCACGCTTTCTGAGCCTTTTTTCACCAAAGTTGATAAAACGGCGATAAGCAATTCCATCAGGCCAAAAGTCATCCTTCAAAAATATATCTACTTTATGGTTAGGCACGTAGATCTTGTATGCATCATAATTTTTCTCTACCTTCATAACCATTTTTTCCATAGTCACCTTTATGTTTACCTTATTCTCAATGTAATTCATTATGTCACACATGGACACCTCCTTCGACACGTTATAAATATAAATAGGAGTGTTGACAACCGCTGCTCTGAACTTTTGATTTGGCTCTGTTGAAGCTTTTCCTATATTTCCTACAAAGCGATTTTTAAGTCTTTTGCGTTGCACTGTTACCCATTTTTCATCAGTAGCCGGTTGCCTCCATACTCCGCCGCGCGCAATATCGGCCAACGATCGTTGTAAAGGTACTGCAGTACAACCGCCGGCCTTCGTGGTCGTGTGTTCGTCGCTCGCTTGCACCGAGCACGGCTGCGCGTGAGTCATCGTATCTGTGCCGCTCACTTGTTTAGGACGTTCTCGCCCAGCTGATTCACTAACCGCTAATTTTTGAAACGCTGATTCCTGCGTCTTGTTACCCTCCAATAAATTATCTGTGCCTAACATCGACCGATACTCCCGTAATTGCTGAGGGGGTGGCTGATGCACAGGAGAAGTAGTGTTAACATCCTGTAATGGATGTAACCCCATAGGTCCACTATCATAAGCGAAACTATTTAATAAGCCAACGCCTCGTCTGTTATTTACGTTGCCGATAAAATGGTTTACAACTGATGTTTTCTTCAGGGATTCAAGATCAAGCTTTATCTCCTCAAGCTGGCTAGTGGACACATATTGTTCTTTGATCACTGTTAATTCAGATTGAATTCTTACGATATCTTTGAGGAGCCGTGTTACATCGACGTGGTCAAATAAAACCGGAGGTAATTTGTGCAATTCCCGCGCGACAAAAATAGGGAATTCTTCAGGATCTGTCTCTTTGATAACACAGATGATATCTTCTATATCTCGCCGTGTCTTTCCTTGCCTCTTCCTGATTTTCTTACGCCTTGAAGTCGTTAAAGAATCGAATAAGATATTCTTGGCGTTCACAATATCACCTTCCGAAAAAGCACTAGTACATATTTGTGCAATACTAACTTCGTCCATCACATCCACTTTATTACAAATAAAAGCTAACACTTCGTTGATTACTACGTTGCAGTTAGGACATTTCACTACTTTAGACGACATTGCGAAATTACAATGCGCTCGATAATTGCGCGTGACATGACCGGACGTTGACGCAGGCGTCAAAAGACTTGACTTGACTGACTTTATGTCAAGGATTGTTTCATTTAAGTGTAAATTAATTGGCTCTGTTTCGACCAAACCTTAATTTAAATTAACTTTTAACTTACCTTTATAACTTGTGACTTAATTACCGAGATTTTGCTGTTTGTATTTAAAAACATAAAATCATAACCAGATTCAAAGACAATAAACATTAAAACGTATGAGTTTTATATACTAATAAATATACTATCGTTCATAAAATAACCCATGTTCTTTTCTAAATATGAAGTTCACAATAGAAAGGCAAAAGTTGTATTAGAAAAAAGCGAAGTTGTTCAGAGTGTATATAAGCCAGATTATATCGTAATGTATGGGTAGCAGGAGCATTTTTAATACTGGATGTCCCATATCACTATAATACGTAATAACCAACACGATGGATGTCCTTTTAACGAATGTTTCGACCGTGCGTGAGACGCGGAAACGGAGAAGGGTTTCTCCGTCTTGGGATTGCGTGAGACGATTTGAAGCATGCACTGAAAGTGAAACAGAAAATATTTCCTAAGATCAGATTAACGACTTAGTGCATATTATTTTTTTCGTATTGATAACTCGCGGGGGAAATAAAAATTTTTTAAAATTAATGTATAAAATTTTAATTATATTCATGGTAGAGCCACACTGTAGCTATATTATGGGTGTAGCACGAATGAGTCGACTCGACCGGGACAGGACCAGGCTCCCACAGAACACCAGCGTAAAATATATACCTACCTACTTACATAATGAAAAAATCATACTTTCTATGAAGATACAGAGCTTCCTACATTGCCTTAACTTTCTCATCACATTTTTCATCCACACACCGTGTCTAAATTATTCTGCACTGAAACTATATTATAAATTATGATATACGAAGTTTATATCCAAAATAAGTAGTAATAATTTATAATATATATGGCTGCTGTCGTAATTTTCCTCCTCTGGATGCCAGTCTGTGCATTTTGTGTCCGGTTCATAAACGAGATAATTATTCCGTCAGATATCACCATAAGGTTTTATATTTCCCATATTTGCCTCTTACTACACTCATGGAACGAAATGAGGTGATGGATTTTCTTACAATGCTACCACACAACAACCGGGTAAATAAGGCTAATACACTTGTTGTCTCATTTAGTGAGCATTCATATTTTCGGTAGCATTTGGCATTATGGACCAGAATTTGTGATTAATAGAGTGTATATTATAATTTATTAAATTTGTTTCTAAATAGGTCACATTTACACTACAATACAGCTGCGATATTTTAAATATGTATATACTGATGTCAAAACTAATGCACATACTTATACTGAACATCTCTGGCTATATTATCGAGAAATAAAAAAAATTATTGTTGTATATTGCACTGTATTGCCGACATTGCTGGCAATGTTTTTCTTTTATAGGATAGGGTGACAAACGAGCACACAGTCCACCTGATGATAAGTGGTTGCTGTGGCCCATAGACATCCTCGATTACGAATCAAAATGCAGATGCATTCTCACCCGTGGGGACTAAGATGGAATGCCTCGTTTCCAGTAAAAAGGGTCTCCGGTTCTCTACACTCACCAAACAAAACACAGCAGCATTCTATTTTACGCTGGTATTCTGTGAGAGCGTGGTCCTTCCCCGGTCACGCCGACCCATTCGTGCTACAACTATACTACTAATATAACTGCAGCATGGCTCTACCACGTATAAAATGTTGCTGGCAACACTATTGGAGTCACACAATGCAATGAAAATACGGCCCATTTAGAATCACCTTTATATTTAATACATTTTGAAATGATTGTGCAACATCAAAACTATTTCATCATATGCGGTTATATTACGCGAACCGTCAATACTTGTAATAAAATCTAATATGTTTCCAATTTAGAATACATTACCTGAAACCGTACATTTCGCGATGCTGCATTGCACCAAAATTGAATATGTTCGATCAACACATCTATACCAGGCATTGCATCTTTTACATTTCCTACATTATACATTCTACATTTACATTCACAATGCTGAATTAGTCCCTACTTTAACATATGGTAGTGAAAGTTGGGTGTGGCAGAAGAAGCACGAGAGTAGAATAAATGCTGTAGAAATGCGGTCGCTAAGGGGTATGTTAGGGCTGAATCTGAGTGACAGGGTGAGAAACTGTGTGATAAAAGAAGAGTGTGGTTTGCAAGATGATGCAGTGACCAGGATTAAGAAAGGAATGCTTCGGTGGTTTGGTTATGTAGAAAGAATGAATGCGGAAAGACTGACAAAGCAAATATATGTTGCAAAATTGAATGGAAGAGTCGAAAAGGGACGTCCTAGGCGGAAGTTTGTCGACCAAATTGGCGATATACTAAAAATAGGCCAAATTAAGAGTACCCTTAATCGACGATCATGTATGCGTAGGTATATGGATGTGGAAGAGGCGAGAGAGGTATGTCAGGATCGTGCTAAACGGAAGTCTGTAGTCTCTGCCTACCCCTCTGGGTGACAGGCGTGAGTGTTTATGTATGTTATTTATTTTCTACACAGGATATTCATTCATATTCATAATATAGCCTATCATCATCCACTGCTGAACATAGGTTTCCCATAGATTTCTTCGTAAGGGATATTTACCATAGCTGCCACACTTCCCGGGCGGGTTGCCAACTGCAGTTTTTATTTTCTAGCTGTTATTAGGAAGACGTTGCCGTTTATCACCTGACTTGTTTTCCTAAACAACCATGTAGTGGCGGTATAAGAATATACACTACTATATCGTCCCGTGGGTGTCGTAAGAGATGACAAAGGGAAGCATATGATATTATGTACGAGTATTTATTACATTATCATAGTCCACTGCTGAAATAAAGTCTGCCCCTAGGATTGTCTCACAGTATATTAGTCATAGTTGCCACTGATGATAGGCAGGTTACAAACATCAGTTTTTTCAAAAGTCGTTATTAGGAAACTGATGCTGCTCAGTGTCTGGTTTGTTCCACTCTGTCGCCTCTTTGCACATCCACGAGATTATATGAGGTAGAGGATATTCATAAGAATATATTTATAGTTATATTGTACATGCAGCACGAATGGTAAAAGACCACCCTCTCGCAGAATAACACCATAAAATAACAGTTGAACGTTGACGTGTTTCGTATGGTGAGTGTAGAGAACCAGAGACCCCTTTTTACTGGTAGCAAGACATCGAGACTCTTATTCCTCAGAGGTGACAACGCATCTACATTTGGATACTTAACCGAGGATAGATCTAGCTGTCTATGGGCTAAAACTTCCATTTACCATTAGGTTTTTTTTAAATTGGGTGAAAAACGAGCACACAGTCAACCTGATTGAGATATCACGGAAGGTATGACGGATATTTAATACATAAAGCGAGCTATGGGGGAGATTTATGTACAGCAGTGAATTTTAGATAGGTTGTAACGAATGAGTGAACACTAAAGTAAGTATCGATCAAAGTTTAAATGCCGAGAGCCGTGGTAGCTCAGGGGCTAAACACTCCCTGTAAGACCCTCTCAGACATGAGAGGAGGTATGTGCCCAGTAGTGGGACGTATATATTTATTTATTTATGCTTTATTTGTACACCAAGTACAAAAATGCGAACTTAGTGCAACAGGGCATTCTCTACCAGTCTATTTCCAGGCTTAGCAGAGAAGAAGTTGTGGGTGCAAAGTGTAAACAGCTAAGTTAAAAATATCAATGTTTACATAATATTACCATAAATACTACTACATAAGGTACATAATATAAACATAATTACATAAATGTATTACATAGGTATACATCTAATATATATATAATACGAATAATTACATACACATATAATATACCATATACATCTATTTATAAATATATATGCTGTAACTTAAACTTTTTTTGAGTTTAAATAAATTGTTCTAGTACAATCAAGGTGTCTCATGTTTTATTTTAAATTGCCAGTATGTACCGACTGAAAATTAATTAATGCAAAGTCATCCACCGTTTACCGAGTGGCTGCTATCAATTTCCAACAGTACTCAGGTGACGAGCAAAGACGTGAGCGGATTTAGAATGATTAATAAACTCTCTAGCACTAAGTAAATACATACATCAGTCCACTGCGTTAAAGTAATCTTAACATAGAGGAAAATTCTACTCGGGTAAGTTAATAGTACACAGCCTATTGTTATTAAACCAAAAAAATATATGTTTGTTATTAACATAATTTTAAAATTAATATGTAAGTAGTAGTAAATCAAAAAATCAATTTTGAAGTCGTTGTGTCTTTTTTAGTATAATTAGCATGATGAACCGTAGCCCATAGACCTGTATCCTCGATTAAGAATCTAATACGGACTGTGTTGTCGCCTCCGAGAACTAAGATGAAAACTAAAATGCCTCGTTTCCAGTAAAATGGTTCTCCGATTCTCTACACTAATTATCCGGAATACTGCAGCATTATTTTACAATAATAATAATAATTGGTAAAAATAATATCAAACACAAATATACTACAGTCTTTGCGTTGAAGCATGGTGCGAATGACTGCTTACGCCTATGAAGTTTCGTATTTTTTTAGATAAATTGTTATACAGATATTGCTGTACTACATGGATGGGTACTGCCCACTTACGATAGTGATGTGCTACGCGTAAACTATGCCATGCCATAACGATCAATCACAGGCTATCAAAAATCGGTTTTGAAATTAATCGAATATATAAAATTCACGTAAATATGTATTGGAAATAGCTCTCAATTGGCAAAATATGTTCTATGTGCACTGTGCAAAAAGACTTTATCAATAACTCATGACGGCGCAAATAGCTACAAAAAACCTATTTTTTATTTTTATTTCATTAGATTCGTTAACCAAATTCTCGATTATTTTTAACTTCCGTCCCGATATTTGCCCCATTGGACCTGGCAACACTAATACACATATAGCGAAAGGTGCTAGCAGTCGAACCTTGAAAAGCTGCCGGTGCAGTCAACGCCGTGCTGAAAATTACAGATGCTGGCAGCCAATTTATTTGTTTCAATGTCAATATGAATGTTGCAATCAACATGAAATAGAAGATGAATTTTATTTTCAAATGAATACATAGTATAACTATAATCTGTACATTGAAGTATCCTTGTAATATCAAAATCACAGCCTTTGACTAAATGCATATGAAGTATATACACGGTATTTATAACAACAAGACAAAAACTATTTTTAAAATGTTTGTGTCTGTCTGTTTGTTCCAGCTTATAGCTGAAACTGGCAGATACATGATGTTATAAGGAGCAACACAGGCTAATTTAATTTTAAAAAAAGAATTAGGATTCCGCGTTAAAAATGAAAAGCCACGAAATCCAATCGTATCTAATAAATACCACGCGGGTGAAGTCGCGGGAAAAGCTGTTATGTAACTATTATGTCATAAATTGTATTACATTGTAGTTTATAAAGAAATATATGTTTCGGTTTTAATTTTTATATCGATAGGTAATCGCTAATTTTTGCTTTCGTCTTCATCATCATCATCATTACAGCCTTTCACAAGTCCACTGCTGAACATAGGCCTCCCCCAAGTAATGCCACAAAGCACGGTCCTGAGCCACCTGCATCCATCAACTTCCTGCATGTCTTACCAGGTCGTCACTCCATCTAGTGGGGGGTCGCCCTACACTACGCCTACCGGTACGAGGCTGCCACTCGAGAACCTTTCTTCCCCATCGGTTATCGGTTCTTCGAGCTATATGGCCGGCCCATTGCCACTTCAGCTTACTAATCCGTTGGGCTATGTCGGTCACTCTGGTTTTACTGCGGATATCCTCATTTCTGAGTCTATCACGCAGAGAAACTCCGAGCATAGCCCTCTCCATAGCTCGCTGAGCGACCTTAAGCGTCCTCATACGGCCAGCAGTGAAGGACCACGTCTCAGATCCATAAGTCATCACTGGCAACACGCACTGGTTGTACAATCTAGTTTTTAGAGATTGAGGTATACCTGACGAAAAGATATGTCGTAATTTCCCGAACGCTGCCCAGCCGAGTTGAATCCGTCGATTGACCTCTCGGTCGAAGTTGGACTTACCTAGTCGGACTATTTGTCCCAAGTAAACGTACTCGTCAACAACTTCGAGCATAGTGCTCCCAACAACTACCGGCATAGGTGTGACATGGACATTGAACATGATCTTTGTTTTGTCCATGTTCATCTTAAGACCTATCCGTTGGGAGGCACTATTGAGGTCATTGAGCATAGTGCTTAAGTCCTCCAGCGATTCTGCCATAAGGACTATATCGTCGGCAAATCGAAGGTGAGTGATGTACTCGCCATTGATGTCAATACCGTATCCTTTCCAGTCCAGTAGCTTGAAAACGTCTTCCAATGCAGCGGTGAAGAGTTTCGGGGATATAACGTCACCCTGTCTTACACCTCTCTGCAGTTGGATAGGTTTCGAGCTCTGGTTCTGTACTCGGATAGCCATCGTAGCCCTACTGTACAAACACTTCAGCACTTCGATATACCGACAGTCAACTTGGCACCGCTGAAGGGACTGTAGCACCGCCCAAATTTCGACGGAATCAAAGGCTTTCTCATAGTCCACATACGCCAGGCAAAGGCTTTCGTCTTATTGATGCTTATTAAATCGATTTAACATTGTTCCATCTCTAGACACGCCAAGCTGTAACCCGAAACAAACTGCATGAAGCTATAACACAATGACTATAAAGGAAAGTTTTTGAATCTATTTCCTAATTCCAGAATCTCTAGAATCTACTGAACAATCGAGTATATATGTATGTTAACGGAAAAATATGTCATTCATCATTATGTACAATTCCTAGGAAATGTATATAATTCCTAAAATCTTACGGAAATGTGTGAAATAAATTATATTAGACACATTTCCTAGGAAGTCTATACATTCCCTAAATAGCAATTGGAAATGTAATACATTCAACGTTTTTATCTGCCTTCGCCTGTTTTTTGATATCTTCGCTACCCTTCTGGATCCTTTTTACAGATGGTGGTAGCTATAAATTATATTCATAATTTAAAGTAATTATAAAATTTAATATTTTGGTGTTTCATTAAGTGTAAGAGCGAGTGAAGCGTGCTCGGGACGTAGGAAACCCGACTCGGACAGGCTAGGATAGAAGGGGATGGCGCCACCCCACTCATGGTAATTTTTTATAAACCGCTCAGAAGGAGGACCCCCGTGCAGCAGGACTCCGTTGACCAGGCTTCTATCGACTGCGCCACGTTAAGTGGCGTGGGGCTTTCGTCCTCCAACTCTCTCCCCCCATAAATCAGGTTTATAAAGTTTATAAAGAAAACATAACGTTAAAACGAGATATTTAAAAATTATAAAAAAAATAGCAGGTCCGGCAGGGAGGGAGTGGGGGGGGGGGCGACTCTACAACTCATATTTCATAATAATATGTAAATGTAAAAGCAAAAAAATTGAAAAATATTGGTGTCATAGGCTTCTATTCTTTCTTCTTCTATTTTTTTCAGACGGTAAAAAAATCATCCAGTATATTAAAATACATTATAACCTGAATGAATTAGTAACTATCATGGATGTTTATAATTTAATAAGCATGTAAATTTAATTCGGTTTAATAACTTGAGTAATTTGATTTATAGTTTTTTTTAAACGAAAAGAAAACCATCGTCATCATTTATTTTACTGTTAAATCAACACGAGCCGTTTACAAATCAAAAAAGAAATTAAATAACAAAATACCAACTTTTAAATCTATCGTGTAAATGCAAAAGGTTTATTAATTTAATTAGTTATTAATTAGATTTTACTCAAAAAGTTCTCCGAGTGCATTTTAGTCGCAAGCTTAATTAGCTTTCGCGGGAATGAGTTGACATAAAAAGGCAACAAAATGAGAAATATATAGTACGACGTATTTAAGAAGGTTCTCATTATGAAAAGCGTAAGTTTAGAGAATTATAAATATCTTGATTATATTATAAATATTATTAAAGCTTTGGGGTTTTAAGAGCGACATTCTTTTACTATTTGCGACTTTTAAACAAATCATCTGTTGGCTATATTTTAAGTAAACAGCAACTGCACAATCAAAATATAAGTTTGTTAATAGCTGCTCGTTAGTTTGAAATAAAATTGTCACAATTTTTAACTATTATCGGAACGAACAATACGAGTAAAGTTCCCTAAGTATCTATTACTCACTGTACTTATTTTTCAGACTGCTCATATTTATTTTCAGTATCCCTTGTTAAACTATGAGTAATACGTTACCTTCTGAATTAAAAGCTGCAAAACACGCAGAATTTAAAGTAGTGCAGCTGTGATTGTTTCAGTTTAATCAATAATCATGATCATATCATTCTTAGGAACATAACTCTATGAAAACTTTTAAGTATACAATACTACTAAACTCTATCCATCATTTTTTACCTTTATCACTATAGCCAAATGTCTTGACATAGCTAAATTAGTTAATTATTTTTATGCTCCGCGGTGACCGGTAATAGAACCTTAAACCACTCTACCCAAAAGAGAACATATAATATAACAAAGTATCAATACTGATAACAGTAATTTTATTAAATCTTAGCATAATGGTGTGTTAACGAATTTGTAACTTTCTTTGTTTGGCCTAAACTTCAGATTTTATCACGTTTAACTTTACTCAAAATAAAAGTCCATTAAAGGTGTCGTATTACCAAACCATTAGCACTTATATTATTAAAAAAAACTTCACCGGTATCTACATAACATAAGTGTCGGAATATCTTGTCAGAATTGCTTTAACTAAACAAATTTATATATTTATTTCAGTTAAGGTCTACATATTCGTACACACTACAATGTCAAACACGCAATGTTCGAAGTTAAATTTACACTGCACGCTACAAAAGGGTCATATATTTTATTTATGGACGAAGTTCAAACGAAGTAATAAAGATTTTTATTTAAGTTTTTAGTTAAATGCGAAGGCGTAAGTGTAGACTGTGAGATTAAGTAACCTTGAGTTTTTGTACCGACATTTGTTAACATATTTATGTGATGTTTAGAAAAAAATTAGTAGAAGAAGTAGAACTTTTAACAATTATCCTTTTTAAAGAATTTAACCTGTCCTTGTGATAATACCAACAATCTAGAGTGGTGATAGCTTTGGCGAAAGTGTTTTAAAGTGATGACCAGGGTCTGTGATCGCCAACCCTTGTACTAAGCCTGACTATTATGGAAAATTGCTATAGTAGTTTCAGGTCGAATACTAGTGAGCTTAACCATTATTTATAAAACAAACTAGCTTACCAAGCAGACGTTGTCCTGCCCTTTTTCGACGACCCTTTGTCATGTCCTATTAAAAATATTTAAATTCGCAAAAAGATGTGGGTCACTCATGGGCAAAAAAACTACCCTACAAACAACGTGACACGTAATTTATATATATTAAGATTATGCACTACTTTTTATACGAGCTATATACATTCTAGGTGTTTTGATTTTTTATATTGCAATGAACCTGATTTTTAACCCCCTACACAAATATTGGGGTGTTGTTTGTTTAACGTACGTATTTGTGTAGTTGTGTATCTGTGTGCCCATATGTCTGTGTATCTGTC
Organism: Parnassius smintheus behrii; assembly: GCA_036936625.1. Lineage (NCBI taxonomy): Eukaryota > Metazoa > Arthropoda > Insecta > Lepidoptera > Papilionidae > Parnassius > Parnassius smintheus. Next base: position 39,263,444 of record JAUPFT010000005.1, on the reverse strand, counting down.
TGGCCTCGTTGCTTCCAAACGGATGAACCACTTTAGATTTGTTTTTTTTTTGCTTGAAAGGTGACTTGACCGAGAGTGTTCTTAGCTATGATTTATTTGTACGTGGTAGAGCCATGCTACAGCTATATTATAGTTGTAGCACGAATGGATCGGCTCGACCGGGGAAGGACCACGCTCTCATAGAATACCAGCGTAAAATAGCAGCTTAATAATTCTGTGTTTCTTATGACGAGTGTGGAGATCCGGAGACCATTTTTTACTGGAAACGAGGCATTCCATCTTAGTCCTCAGGGTTGACAACGTATCTTAGTTTTAATTCTTAATCGAGGATAAATGTAGATGTCTATGGGCCACAGCATCCACGTACCATCAGGTGACCTGTGTGCTCGTTTGTCATCATTTATCTATATAAAAATATATTTTCAGCCGTTTAACGATCATCAGCTCCGTTTGTTTTATATTTTTTTCAGTATAAGTTATGTAGAATAAAGGTGAAAAGGAGCACATAGTCCACATGATGGTAAGTCGATGTTGTGTCTCATAGACATATCGATTAGGAATCAAAATGCACTACGTTGTCACCCCTGGGACTAAGCTATAATGTTTCGTTTCCAATAAATAGATTATCCGGTTCTCAACACTTACTATATGAAAACTTCGATAAACAGTATTGCTGATTCAAGTATGAAACACAGCAGCATTGAGCTATTACTTTAGGCTGGTTATTCCCCGGTCGAGCCGACCCGCGTTTCGTGCAGAGCTGCAGTGTGGGATCTACCGCGTCAAAATATAGCTGCAGCGTAGCTCTACCACGTCAACTGTAAATATATGAACGTTATAAAACGTTTTATTTTAATATATTGTTATAGTGACGAACGCGCTATTTAAGGACAGATGGTATAAGGTTTGTTTATTTGAACTTTTTTGTCTAATTTGTACCGTTTTCGAGTAATTGCGTTTTCGAACAACACTTTTGACTAATTTGTTTTTCGACGTTTGGCTGGGGTTGCAGATTCGAAAACCTTTACACACTGTTTTTGTATCATTAAAACTACATTACATTAAAAATGAAAAGTTGAGGGCCAAATTTTGATTTCAGGCCTTATTTGACTGAACTATAAGATTAAATATTTTTTTATAGGAGAAGGGCAAACGAGCATACGGTCTACCTGATGGTAAGTGATTACCGCCGCCCATGAACAACGGCAACACATGGGGAATTGCAGATACGTTGCCGGCCTTTTGAAAAGGAGTAGACTCTGTTCTTGAAGGTCCCTAAGTAGTATCGGTCCGGAAAAATCTCTGGTGGTAGTCGATTCCAGGAAGTTGTGCGGGGAAGAAAACTTCTTTTGAATCGCATCGTGGTGGACCGCCAGTCATCCAGATGGTACGGTATCGCGAGTTTTGTCTTGATGTGCCATGGTGAAATTGTGCGGCTGAAATTAGTCTGAACAATTCCTCAGAGCACTCCCCGTTGTAGATGCAATAAAATACGCAAAGAGATGCAACATCTCTTCGCAGCGCTAGTGAGTCAAGCCGATCGGAAAGAGCTCGATCACTGACAATTCGAACTGCTCTCTGCTTGATGCGATCAAATGGAAGGAGCTGGCACTTGGAAGCCCCCACCCAGAGATGGAAACGGTATTCCATGTGGCACCGGTTGCGGTGGTGCACCAGGTTTGGTCTTATTATTTTTGCAGCCCTACACATGTCACTTTTACAAGGCCCTCGTAGGGCTTTCTTTTCCGCCTGTTGAGGACAGGGACGTCCGCCACCCGCGCACTTGACCCCCGCCTTACCTTTCGCGATACCGCTTCCATCTCCCCTCCCCCCACGCCTGGACGACACCGGCGGGGTCCGTCGGATCGAGGCGAAATCTTGCTCCTTGAGTCTTCGTCACTCTCACTAATGGCGTTCTAGTCTCATCCCGAGAGGTGGAGGGCTGGGGGGATCGGAGTTGGGGCGGTTCAGGCTCCAGACTTTAAAAGGTATCATCTTAAAGCCAAGGACGACTCTGCCACCTGCTTTCCGAAGAGCCACCGCCGGTGGTCGTCCAGAGAAAAGGTTACTAAGAACTCATTCTCCTCGTCCCTATGGTAGAGGATTCTCCAGAGCTCAGTATGAAGCCTTAAATTTTGTGCCGTCAACAGCACAGCCGCCTCCTCTGGAGAGTCAGCTTCCCTGCGGGACAAGTAGGTAATACGGAGAGCTCTGGCCTCCGGCCAGGGCTTCAGTTTTCCGATTTCACCCACAATTCTGTCCTGGCTTGCCTTATTGAGGCACGTTACCTGAATCCCATCTGGCTTGTGGGTGAAACCCGAAAATTTTGGTCCCATTCCCGACTGCGCCTCACAGGCTGTCTTACCGATGGCGTGTCTTAGTGCCCGGTGGACCAGCCGCATCTGCTCTACACTCATAGGGTTCGGATCGCCTATACGCGCGGAGCCAGCTACGGCACTGAAGCTGAGCTTCTTCTCTCCCGTTGCCAGCTTCACAGACTTCCTGGGCTGGTATTTGGGAGACTCTTCCTCAGACCGACTGCATTTTTCATCCCAGGGCTTTTGGCAGAGAGAGAGAGAGGGCCTTTTCGACTGCTATCAGCCTCAGCTGCTATCTGCCTTCGGTACCTTTTTATTGCTGTCAATATTCAGGACAAATTCAACGGGGAATAGTCAGTATTACTCAGGTGCCAGTGTGTGGTGGTGCCTCAAAATAATCTACTACCACATATCGTACCGTAAGAGTCAAGTGGCGATACGGCGAAATTCCGAAAGATCTGTGACTTTCTGATATATGTATATGTGACCCTGCGGATGTATATGCCGGATGTGTATATATATACACAGACTGGCGAGGATATCACGGAGACGACTGGTATACAACGATCGATAAACCATCAGTATTACATTAAATCTTAATTAACATAACCTATTTCCAAACATAGGCTGGCTGATGAGTAGAATGACTCTCGTGTAAAAAGAAAGAAGAGACAGCCGCTACTTTCCAGCGATCTAACTATCAGTGAACTTACACTAGTGAGTCAGTAGTTGCAGAGGGGTTTTGCTTTATGATGAGAAGTAAAAATGAAAATGAAAATAAAAAATACTTTATTTGACAGTTAGCACCTTCACAAATAATTTAGCAGTGGTTCTCACACTAGGCACGTAGACCTGTATCGTGAGAGCCATATACACATATTAACAAAAAACAGTGCACAGTTGACTTTACAAAGCTTTTCCTTTAAATATCTACGCCAATTTATTTGTGGTCTATAAATATAAACGTATACTTAAACATATATACACACATGATATATATATATATATATATATATATATATATATATATATATATATATATATATATACATCACACATACATACATACACACACATAGATACTATAATTTGTTATTATTACAGTATTTTGAATTTGCAATTACTGCTACAATATATGTAACAATATCAATATCAATATTGGGCATATACGAGGGCGGCACTGAAAATTTCGGTAATCAAGGAAGTGACACATTATTACTATTTAAAAATGTATTTATTGCTTTTCGAAGTATTCTCCGCGAAATTTGACACATTTTTCCATACGATGGAACCAATTATTGAAGCAACCATTCCATTCGGAAGTTGGGGTCTCCAAAATGGCCGTTTTGTAGGCGTCCATAGCTTCTTCAGGTGATGAAAATCTCTGTCCACGCAATTTATTCTTTATTTTAGGGAAAGTATAGAAATCAATAGGGCTTAGGTCGTGGCTGTACGGCGGATGGTCTAATAATTCTATGTTTTCTTGCTCTTAAAACTCTTTTGTGCGGTGTGAAAACTCGCATTGTCGTGATGGAGGGTGATGCGGCGGTTGCAGTTCTCTTTACGGAGTTCGGAAACGACCTGTGACAAACAAATGCTAGCATACCATTCTGATTTACCATTCTTTGTCCTTTAAGAGGAATAGTCGTAATATCCCGGTTTTGGAGACAAACGTGGACACCATTTTTTTGCAACACTCCGTGAACGAACAATTTTTGTTGGCTTTAACTCATTTTCGAGCACCCAAACTCGTGACTGGTTTTTTGTTTCGGGTTCGTACGCGTACATCCAGGATTCGTCACCTGATACGATGTTATATACAGCATTTGAGGATCCTGCGTGGAATCTTTCGAGAGTTCTGACGCATCAAGTAACGCGTGCCGCTTTTTGCTCTTCACAGAGCGAATGCGGTATCCATCAGGAAAACAACTTTTTTACACCTAATTGTTCTTGCAAGATTACTTGTATTTGACTCATGCCAATATCTAAAGTTGTTTGAATTTCGCGGTATGTCACATGTCGATCTTTCTCAATCAGCTTACGCACAGCATCAACGTATTCTTGGGTGACTGCAGTTTTTGGACGACCTTGATAGGGATCATCACTGAGCTTGACACGTCCACGTTGAAATTCAGCAAATCAGCGATACGTTGTGGTTTTGGATGGGGCTTCATCACCAAATGCAGAAATCATCCGGTTAACACACTGTTTTTGTGTTAAACCACTTCGAAAGTCGTAATAAATCATCGCTCTTGAATTTTCTCGAGTCAATTCCATTTTCTCAACGACTAAACAAGTTTGATAAAACCTTGTGACAAGACCGAGAATCTTTTTTTAAATAAATAGATTTTTAAATCCAAGGAGTTTTCAATTAAAAAGATTTTAATATGACAGGAACAGTGGAAATATTCCATTCCCGCTACTTTTAGTGCAGCCTAGTAGCTACTATGACAATGTTTGAAACAACGACGACTTCATCATCGTGATGATCGTCATTACTTTCCATCAAAAGTCTACTGCTGAATATAGGCTTTTGTCAAATGTTATCAGTCTTGAGCCATTAATATGCACATTATGTTTTAATTTTGTTTTTAGTTAGGTCAGCCTGGGTACACTAAATATATTTTTAAAGATTAAGTGCCGGAATCAATTGATATACCGGGTGGCCCATAAGTCCCTTGAAATGTAAAAAAATAATTAAAAAAAACTAATGACATTATGAAAAAGGTTTTTATTTTGTCATAATCCTTATAAAATGGGAATTATTTTTTAAATACTACATCATCTAAATGTAATCCGTTACGATCGCGGCACTCCTGTAAGCGACGTTTAAAATTATCCATCACTGCGCGGCAAGTAAGCTCTGTAATGTTTGCCATTTCTCTTTGGATATTTTCTTTCAGGACGTCAATTGCCCGCGGGTTGGTTTCGTACACTTTAGTCTTAAGATAACCCCATAAGAAAAAGTCCATTGGGGTCAGATCTGGACTACGTGGTGGCCAAGGAATATCTCCTCTTCGAGAGATCACTTTATAAGGGAAAAGTTGACGGACGACCGGCATAGCGACGTTAGAGGTATGGGCAGTTGCTACATCTTGTTGAAACCAGGTCCGCGTATTGAAGCCTGGAAAATTCTGCAACTCTGGTGTAAAAAAGTCCTGGATCATAGCTACATACCGTTGTGAAGTAACAGTAAGCGCGCGGCCTCCGCCGTCCTCAAAAAAGTAAGGGCCTATAATGCCATGCGCTGATATAGCCGCCCAAACTGTCACTTTAGAGCTATGTAAGGGCTTTTGATGTTTGCGATTTGGATTTCCGCAACTCCAGTAGCGATAATTTTGCTTATTGAAATGGCCGTTGATGTGAAAGTGAGCCTCATCAGAGAATAACACGTTATTAAACGAAGTAAAGCGGTTCAACATTTCATTTGCGAAATTTAGTCTGTGGATAGTGTCAGTATCTTTTAATTCCTATACTATCTGAATCTTGTACGGGTGAAGATGTAAATCTTTCTTTAAAATTCGCTGTAACGATGTTCTGGGTAAGTTTAATGCACTGGAACGCTTACGAGTAGACTGGGTAGGATTTTCACGAATTGAGTGTTTCACTACATCGATGTTTTCTTCCGTCCGTGATGTCCTTGGTCGACCTGACCGTTGTTTATCCAACGTCGAACCACTCTCTTCGAACTTAATAACCCAGTTCTTAATCGTTTGAATACTTGGAATGTCTTTAAAGTTGCGTAAATTCTGATATTCTCGAAATTTACGCCGCACAATTGTAGCCGAATCATTGTTTCGATAAAACTCGCACACACAAAATGCACGGTCCGCACCGGTGAAACCGTCGGTACTCCCCCCGCACCGCGCGCGCCACTCATGCGCGCCTTTTGTATTTTATTCGAAATTTACATTTCTAACGACTTATGGGCCACCTTGTATAATAGTATGTAGTTTTCATATAAAAATAAGGCAAAAAATTAGGTCAGGCAAGATATAATGCATCTATGCTGGAAAGCTACATCTATATTTTAAAAGGTTATATTAATATTTTTAAAACATTTATCGTCCACACATCACACGTGACAAACTATTGTTTTTAACATGTTAATATATATCATAACTTCAGTCAAAGTTAGTTTGCAGACTTTTTTGTCAATCTATTAATTTTATTAAAATAAAAGCTTAAAATAGTAGCGGTTGTTAGCATCCATATTGTAGCATCCAGATTATAGCATAATATGTGTGTTCTTACTGTAAGTAGGAAATATTTACTTACACATATCACAATGTCAACACAATCAAAATGTAGGGATGCTACTTTACGCGCTGCAGGCTTTACCTACTTATCTCCTTTATGGGCGTAGTTAAAACGGAGTCATAAAGAACATTATTCGAGTTTGTAGTTAAATGCGAAGACTAATCTTATTTTAACTGCAATTAGTTTGAGCGTGCGTATAATATACTTTTAACAAAATATACTTGTGAACGGCAGAGTCGGGAAGGGACGAACTATATGAAAGTTTATCGACCAAATGGACGATATTTTGAAAATGGGCTACTTTTAGAAGTACCCTTAACCGACGAGCGTGTATGCGTAGATATATGGATGTAAAGGAGGCGAGGGAGGTATGTCAGGATCGTGCAAATGGAAGTCTGTAGTCTCTGTCTATACCTCAGGGTGACAGGCGTGAGTGTTTTTATTATGTTATACTTTTCGAATAAAGCCATTACAATACAAATGAAGCTCACAATTTAAAACAAAGATAATTTTATGTTAAAATGTAGGCACCTTACTTTTTTACGATTCGATAGATAGTATTATTCTGAATCATCCTTCGCTTGCCATCTAATCAATCATAACTCTTTACAACAAGAGGAGATGAAGGTCGGTACAACAAGAGGAAGGAAGGTGATGTCGGAATCTAAGACATAAAAGGACAATCACTGCGTGACGAACTCAGGAAATTGCATGAAAATTCGAGTTCAATCCTAGTCGTAATCGTAGTAGTAGTAGTAGTAGTAGTAGTAGTAGTAGTAGTCTGCCTCGTTGGTCTAGTGGTTGTAAACGTCATGAGGTGCTGGGTTCGAATCCCAGGTCGGGAGTTATTGAGTTTTCCCCCGATTGCCCCGGTATCCCGGAAAGCATGTAAAGCAGTTGGTCCTGCACCTGATCTCCCTCCGCTCATGAGGGTTTACCGTCCCATCGGACTATGCGAGTGAGGGAAAAGAGAGCGCACCTGTGCTTGCTTATATACTTGGGCGCTATAATTCCGTCTTGCGCCGATGGCTAGTTTCCGTGATCGAAATTCGTTCTAGAGGACATTACTATTAATAGTAGTGATCAGTACGAAATCGCCGATACTTCATCACCATTATCTATAGTAACAGGAAAAGTATTACAACTAATATAAACGTAGTGTGTTTATTAGTTGTAATACATTTTTTCCTTTTTAAAACCTTTTACTTAACTGCCTTCCTTCGGATGTTTTTCTGGTTCAAAATTTGTAAACAACTTTTACCCACTTTCTGACATCCAATTGAGTATGGTATAAGTATGTATCTTTGACTACAATGCAAATATTTTGCGCTGGCCCTAGTAACGCCTAAAAAGGCTTGTTTTTAAATATATTTTATTTGTTATTTATAAATAATGTTAGGCTCGATAAAAAATAAATAAATAAAAGAAACAGTTTGTGTTTTTGTGAGATAGCCCTACTAAGGCATAAGGCGGCAGGCTACTAAGTCGTGCAGTTGTCAGTTTTTAAGCACCTGTAATGTTTGAGCAATAATCACCAAACTATACGTAACACATATTTATATTTACGCACCGCTAAGTGGAAGTAGGCGCCCATCGCTTGTAAGCTTATTATGGCACACGTAATCGTATTTAATTTAATCCATTTATATGCTACTATAGATAGCGATGAGCTGATGTAACAATTTATTAAATTAGTATATTTTCTTATTAAACAAAGTAAATAGATTTACTATTTTACCGAGGAAGTCAATAATTAGGATCGGGCTTTTGTCACTGTGCGATTACTATTTAGGCAGTGCCACTTACCATCAAGGGTTTCACCTCCACTTTTGAATTGTAATCCATCGCAGGCTTACAATAAGTTAAGAATTCTGAATAACGGTTGACGCTGCAGGCCGTCCCTGGAACTTTCCGCTTACTAAAGTTAAATCGACTTTCAAGGGTTACACTCGAAAATCGATTTACTTTTTTTGGTGTTTGTTTTTTAAAAAAATCTTTGAAACGGCTAGAATTATTAGATTGAAAATCTAAATAGCTCGAAGTCGCATTGAACACTTTTGAACGCCACGTCGCCCATCACGATCGGTTGATTCGTTCAAAGCAGTACCCAGCTGAACATGTGTAAAACGCTTAAAACGAATTGGTGATTATTTATTTCTAAACTTACATTTTACCGTGTCGTAGCGTTGCAAACATTTCCACTGCCCCATATTATCCCGTGGGAGTCGTAGAAAGCTACAGAGAGGAATAAAATCAAGCGATGGGAAACAGCGACTCTTTCTAATAATGACTAAAAATAAAAAACTGCGGTTGTGCCAACCCGCTTTCCTAGCGTGGCAACTATGATAAATATTCCTCTATAAGATAATCTATGGGAGAGACCCATGTTATGTGACTTTAATAGGCTGTATTATAACGGGCAATTCTAATACGAGAGTGATAAAAATAAATATTTATCTAACTACATAGCATATTATGTATTTATACTAGCTTTGTGATCTCAGTGACAACAAAACGAACTATTTCTGTGGCTACCAGGTTAAGAGTGCATAGAACACGTCTCAGGGGCACCTGACGCTTTGAGTTTTGGCACGGACAGCAACTGTAGCCCTCACCGTTGTTGGTGCCCATCCAGGACACTTTTGTTCCAGTTTATCGGAAATCAGAATTAAATGTGTTGCCAATGAGCACCTTATAAACGTTTGAGACTGAAGTAAGTTCTCTCCTAACACTAATTTCATTATATTATCCGACCATTCCTATAACAAATAAGGTTGTATAAATTAGGGGTTAAATTGAGTCTTTTCCTAATCGTTAACTTAATTGACGCTAAAACATTCCCATTCATTTTTAATCGACTTTAAATATGAGGAAGTTCTTAATCCGACTTTATTTTTACGAGTATGTTTTGCGAAACCTGCCGACTATTGATCGTTAGATTGATTGAACGGATCGTAATCATTATTTTTATAATAAAAACATTGAACCTCGAAGCAAAAATTTAAAACGAATTCAAACAGCTAAGCTAGCTTTTTTCTAATGCTTTAATTATTATAATAGGAAAAGAAGAGAGTACGTAAGAATAGCACGAATGAAATATCATTACAGATAGGTAGCGTGGATATCAAAGTAGTTAAACTAATGCATACTTAATAATTTAAATATAGAAAGTAACAGGATTTGAAGATCATATAATTCATGTAGACGCAATCTTCGCAGATCTATCCAAAGCTTTGGATAGATCAGATAAGATTCTATGTACAAAGCTAGCTGTGCCATACGGTTTCGCCCGCGTATATCACGTATCTGAGCCGCGTGACATGATAACTCGCTAATATAGGCGTTCACTGCTGGTTTCTTTCGGTTCTCATCGCGCGGCTACGGTTATGAGTCGTTCGCGCGCCGAGCCGATAGTTGAATTATTGAATTTTTTCATTGTTTCTTAAATTAGGCGTCCAAATAACATGCTATAAAGAGCACAGGTTATCTTCATAAAATTGTCTTGATAACGAAGTAACTTCTGTTCATATTGATTAATATGCCATGCCTAATAATAATGCCAATAAATCACTTTTTAGTTTTAATAATTATTTGTCACAAAATACGTTATTGTATTCGTGTGTATAAAAAAGTTCATGATATCATACGAACTTTTTTAAAATAAAGTAATGACCTTTATTTCCGTGGAACATTGTATTTACGTATCTCTAGCCATTTCGCACGCGGATAAAGCAGTTCAGGAGAACTTTTTCTACCGACTTGCTTAACACTAAATATTGAAAGCTAGCTATGAACGCCGTCCACTACCATCTCGAGACGGCGAGGCCGGCTCTGCTCTTTCTGACCGAGACGCAGGTATCCTCTCCGGCTGATGTCTCGTATCTCTCCTACCCGGGGTACAAAATGGAACACTCCTTTGTGCCTCGGGCTGGAGTTTGCGTTTACGTCAGAGAGGACATCTGTTCTCGACGCCTCGGCAGACTTGAAGGTTCGGACCTGTCCATCCTTTGGCTACGCGTAGACAGCGACGACCATCCGCGTGTCTACGGGTGCTTCTATAGGTCCCATAGCGGTAATGCCGAAACAGACCGGCTCTTCGAGCACGTCCAAATGGCTGCAGATTCGTTGCTACAGCAGATCCCCTCCACAGAGATCGTGATTCTCGGCGACTTTAACGCCCACCACGCCGAATGGCTTGGTTCACGTTTAACCGATCATGCGTGGAGATCTGTTCATGATTTTGCCTTGGCATATGGTCTGACACAACTGGTTACTTCGCCTACGCGGATTCCAGATGTGGAGGATCATGCACCTTCCCTGTTGGACCTTCTGCTGACCTCTCATCCGGACGGATATCAGATTTCCGTCGACGCCCCTTTAGGCTCCTCGGAACATTGTCTGGTCCGGAGTGTGGTGCCACTCACGCTGAAATCGCGGTTGCATTCTGCAGGCTGCCGCCGTGTTTGGCACTATAGGTCAGCCGATTGGGATGAGATGCGGTCTTTCTTTGCATCCTACCCTTGGGGGCGGGTTTGCTTCTCGCCGAATGATCCCAACGTTGTTACGGATTCTATTGCTGATGTGGTACTTCAGGGTATGGAACTTTTTATTCCTTCCTCTGTGGCGCCCATTGGAGGCAAATCTCAGCCATGGTTTGGTCGCTCCTGTAAAATAGCATCACGCTATAAGCAGGAGTGCTACCAAGCCTGGGCTGATTCATCAGCGTCCCGGGATGTAAACACCAGCGCTCTAAAAAAGAAGAATAATTCCGCCTCTAGGTCCTTCAAAAGAGTCATTGCCAAGGCAAAGTCAGAGCACATAGGCAGAATTGGCGAGAAACTAGTTCACCTTCCTTCTGGAACCCGTGCATTCTGGTCTCTCGCCAAGGCTGTCCAGGAGAATTTCTGACAGCCATCTCTTCCATCTCTGCACAGGGAGGACGACTCACTGGCCCATACCGCAAAGGAGAAAGCCGATCTTCTAGGCTCTTTCTTTGCGTCCAACTCAACCCTCGATGACGGGGGGAGTACGCCGCCGACCATCCCGCGGTGTGAGTGCTCCATGCCGGAAGTGCACTTCACACAGCGCTCGGTTCGCAAAGCACTCCTCTCCCTGGACATCCGCAAGTCGAGTGGGCCTGACGGAATCCCCTCAATTGTGCTGAGGACGTGTGCTCCAGAGTTGGCACCGGTTTTAACGCGTCTTTTCCGGTACTCCTACTCCCTAGGCGTAGTCCCAAAATCATGGAAGACGGCTTACGTCCACCCGATCCCTAAAAAAGGCGACCGCTCTGACCCGTCCAACTACCGGCCAATCGCCATCACCTCCTTGTTCTCCAAAACAATGAAGTCCATTGTAAACTGCCAGCTCATGAGGTACCTTGAAGATCACCAGCTGATTAGTGACCGCCAATACGGTTTTCGCCGTGGTCGGTCAGCTGGTGATCTTCTGGTCTACCTAACTCACAGACGGGCGGAGGCAGTAGAGTCCAAGGGGAGGCAATGGCCGTTAGTTTGGACATTGCGAAGGCCTTCGATCGGGTTTGGCACAAAGCGCTTCTTTCGAAGCTCCCTTCCTATGGGCTTCCCGAGAAATTGTGCGAATAGATCACCAGCTTTCTTGCAGATTGGAGCATCAAGGTCGTTGTAGAGGGTGCAAGCTCCGATTGCAAGCCTATTAATGCTGGTGTTCCACAGGGCTGCGTGCTATGTTTCTTCTGCATATCAATGATATGTTGCATACCCGTAACATTCATTGCTATGCAGATGACAGCACTGGTGATGCTCTTTACACCGGTCGAGCCAATATTTCTTCGGAAAACGTCTCCGAGAGCCGGGACAAACTTGTGTCTGAAGTCGAGTCTTTGCTGAACAGAGTCTCGGATTGGGGACGACTAAATCTAGTCCAGTTTAACCCCCAGAAGAAACAAGCGTTAACCGCTAAAAAGAACCCCTTTGTCGTATCCCCTCAGTTTCAAGGCACTCCCCTTTTTGCCTCAGCCAGTATCGGAATCCTCGGCGTGGACATATCGAGTGACGTGCAGTTTCATGGTCACTTGGAAGGGAAGGCCAAATTGGCCTCTAAAAAGCTTGGCGTGCTCAGCAGAGCGGGACAGTATTTCATGCCGGCACATCGCCTGCAACTTTACAAGGCGTAGGTTCGGCCGCACATGGAATACTGTTCCCATCTCTGGGCTGGGGCTCCCCAGTACCAGCTCCTTCCACTTGACCGCATCCAGCGCAGAGCGGCTCGAATCGTCGACGACCGAGTGCTTTCCGATCGGCTCGATTCACTGGCGCTGCGAAGAGATGTTGCATCTCTTTGCGTATTTTATCGCATCTGTCACGGGGAGTGCTCTGAGGAATTGTTCAGATTAATCCCAGCTGCCAAATTTCGTGAATGCACTACACGGCAAACATCCCGATACCATCCACACCATCTGGATGCTTGGCGGTCCACCACTGTACGTTTCACAAGGAGTTTTCTTCCACGTACAACCTCTCTGTGGAATAATTTACCACCGGCGATTTTTCCGGACCGATACGACCTGGGGACCTTCAAGAAAACAGCTTACTGCTTTCTAAAGGGCCGGCAACGCACCCGCAATTCTCCTGGTGTTGCGGTTGATCATGGGCGGCGGTAGTCACTTAACATCAGGTGAGCCGCATGCTCGTTTGCCCCTTCTTCTATATAAAAAAAAGAACTGTTAGCCTAATGTTATATAACCTATACTATTTCTCACGAATCTGGCTATAATACACATAACAAATTTTTCAAATTGCACTGGTAGTTCCAGAGATTAGCGTGTTTAAACAACCAAAAAAATATAGTTGACCCTGCAAGCTATCCCTGCAAACTACCCGCTAATTTCAAATCCAGAGCGCTCCAAAGTTCATATTATGTATATAATACAATTTTCATATGATTATTGAACCAATTTTGATGCGGTTTGCGACATCAATTGCCGCAAACCGCATCATAAAATGTTTTTGAGGTGAAAGGCTAATTAAAATATTGGATTCGATTGAATAATTACTTTAAAAGTTATCTCAAAAACATTTTTTTCAAAATCTACCTAGCCGAATTTTTGAAATTATATATTTGAAAATATCATTTTTGATATTTCTCAAAATCTACCTAGCCGAATTGATTCACATTCACATGAAATCTAATAGCAATAGAATTCTTTCGAATGCCGTAAACCGCGTTTCGATCGGTAAAGCCATTCAAAAGTTATAAGGAGTTTAAACATACACACACGCGCGCCTAGCTTCCTACAACCTCATAACGTGAATATCTGATGAGAACTCGATTTTCGAAAACCGAGGTTTTTGAAAATCATTGCTTTTCATAGCAGGAAGTTGAAACGAAATAAAAAATTCTTCTGCTTTATTTTATTATTTGTATAGATTGGTGGATATCGGTATTGAAGGTCTCTATTTTAACTAGTTTGATAATTATGCACCTATGTGATCGCAAATCTTACGTATTGGTTGATGAAAACATATATTTGTTCGGCTAATGTTAAGGATTAGTCGGCTAAGGTATAGTTTTGAACGTAGGCTAATGTTATCTATTTGTAATACATATAAAGACCCATGTTTGAGAGCGATATTCAGTTACAAGTTTTTCAATAAACATTGTTGCCTTTCTTGAAAAATACCACTGCACTACCATGAAGGATGCAATTAAAATGCTACCAAAGCACTTTGAGTACGGGGTTTCTATCCGGTTTCAGAAGCAACGCAATAATTTCATCCCGACCCGGGGTCTTGCCTTTGAGGATGTCGATAGAATAAGGCGTTACTTTGCGGAAATCCATTACAATAAAATTTGCCGCAGTTTGAGTGGTCAGTTGCCGTGGAGTCTGCATCGCCTGGGGATGCCTCGTGTAGAGGTAAGACACGTGTCGTATTGTCGTCGATGGTGTGTCTTGCCTGGAATGCTGGTGTTGGAAGTGGTGGTGCCGGGAGTGGTGGTGTTGGGAGTGGTGGTGGCGGCACTGGTGGTGACGGAGTTGGTGCATGCAATTGAGGGAGGGTGGGGGTGCTTTTCAATCCAGGTAGGACACATCATTGTATTTAGTTAGCGGAAGGTTGCAAAGCAATAAATTTTTTATTATTTTGAGGATGTCCACAGTAAAAAAAGAGTAAGCGACTTAGGTCAACGAATCACTAAGTTGAAATAGTAATTGGCCGGCCATATAGATCAAAACACCGACAACCGATGTGGAAGGTTCTTCAATTGCTGCTTTCTACCGGTAAGTGAAGTATAAACTCCCCTAGATGGAATGAAGACCTGGCAAGAGATGCATAAAGAGGAATTCATGGCAGTGTGTGGCAATTTTCGGGGGAAGCTTATTCAGTGTCTTAGTCAGTTCAGCAGTGGACTTGTGATGGGACAGTAACGATGATAACAATGATGAACATGATATTAACATATTACAATATATGAAATAAAGACGCCTTAGAACTATGAATTTCTCAGCCGTTTGAGTATGGTTGGGTACAAATACCCAAAATGACCATTTCGTAATATTTTTCAATCAAATTAATTCTATAGACGCCTCCTACATCCAAATACAGAATCAATAAATGAAGTACAGGATTCTCTATCGTCATAAACACACGCCACCCCCCGAGCCATGCTCGAAACTTTCGTAATATGCCTATAGTCATCAATTATCATTAATAGAATAAAGTGAAGTCTAAACGCCATTTCTGTAATTAAATTTCAACGTCATCCTGTCGGTGAACGTATTTGCATACATACTCAAATTCATTGCAATAAATTATGCAGCTGCTGACGTATTTTAAGCTTGACACGTTGCATGTTTGCTGACGCTTGATACTTGTTTAAACAAACATGGCTGTCGGAAAGTTGATTTAAATATCTGTCTACTTGCTTGGTGTTAAAATGTTAGTATAGATTAATCATGTGCACATTTAATTCCAAAACAGTTTTTATATTATATGTAACAACAGTTATATAAATTTAAAAACGGCAATGGTTATTTATAGCATTCAATTCAAATGTTTTCAGAGTCGAAACAATTTGATGATGATGAACAAATATTAGTTGGTAGGAATTCTTTTCTGCCCAAGAGTCCGTCGGGGTGGGTACCACCGACATATTTATGCCGCAAATTGCAGTGTTTCCACTGCTTTGTCAGTCAGTGACTGTAGCTTAAAAAAAGAAGAAAATGAAAAAAAAGAAAGAAAAACTTTTTACACAACATACATGTCCAACCACGGTTACATTTCTTGTAATTCCTTGTAGCAGCGCTGTCGTCGCGCCACAAGCGAAATACACCGAAGCCTAAATCACGCTATCAACATTCCGAATCATAAACAGTATATATAGAACATCTCCGAACTATCACATGGAGTGTCGGCCGCTCCCCGGGCAGAACACCTTGCCCGGCGGGAGATCTCCCCTTTTCCTTCCACGGCCACATTGGTGACCCCGACGTGATCTGAACACGCAACGAAACAACCTTCGGAAACTTCAAGCTTCATCATCGTCATAGAGTACCTCACCCATTCGCTCCCGAGCAGATATCGTCTGCAGTCTTCATATCCTACAAGCCATCTAGCTTCACAAGGTTCATCGCAGTACTGGAATAATAATGCTTCCTGTTCCTTCAAGCTACTCTCTGCGCCGTACAGTGTTCGGCATGGCTCTGAGCCTTACTGCTCGCTTCTGCTTTACGGCACTCTCGCAGATTACTTGCCTTCTTCTCGACTCACCGCAGACTACAAGGCAAAACTCCTGGCACTTGCACATTCGTCGGCAACGAGGCTGCACTATCGACCTCCGGTCTGAGCAGGGGGGTGATGTAGCGGCGCTGTCGTCGCGCCACAAGCGAAATACACCGAAGCCTAAATCACGCTATCAATATTCCGAATCATAAACAGTATATATAGAACATCTCCGAACTATCACATAGAGTGTCGGCCGCTCCCCGGGCAGAACACCTTGCCCGGCGGGAGATCTCCCCTTTTCCTTCTACGGCCACATCCTTATGTTGAATGCATCACAAACAAAGAGGTAGTTTCTAGTATTTTTTAGCTCCTGCTAAAATAATACATCGATGTTATCTTTAAAAATTTGCTGGGTTTAAGTTAGACATTGGTGAAGTGAAGCTCTAAGGAAATATAACTGACAGAAAATGTTATCTATACAAATAATGTGATGTAGACAACTTTCTCGTCTGTTTTTACAAAATAATCATTCGTCTTCCAAATAAAAAATATTTACGTAGATATACCTAATTGCCTATATTTCATATTTAAATAGTTCTCAGGTGCATTTTAGGTCTTACATTTTGTCTAAAATATCGCACGCAACATGCTATATATATAATATATAAGCATTTATATTTTACACAAAATGTAAGCTATCTTTAAAAAAGTCCCAAGTCCAACTTAATGTTATTACATTATATTACGTAATATACTTGAATACGTGATTACTAGTTAGAACAAAAACGCTAAGACTAATTAGAAAAAAAGCCCAGGTTCATAAAGCTGGTAAGCAACCTTTAAGTTATCCAAAAGTAAATATAGCAGTTATACATGTTAGTTTATATAAATTATTTGCTAAATTTCAATAAATTTAAGTACATTTTAGATGTCTATCAAAGTAATAAATTGAGCAGTCGACTGGGAAAGCTCTGGAAATGCTAGTGTGAATAAAAATGATTACAGAATTTCGAAGTGGTCTGCGCATTACTGTGTGAAGGTGACATGCAAGCGATATTTCACAAAGTGCTTTTAAACTAGATTTTTAGTATAACAAAGAAAAGAAATTTATACTAAATAACATAATTCTTAATATTGTTCAACAAAACTTATTCAATGGCTCTTAATTTTGAGGTGGATTTTATAATAACCAACATTCAAAAATTAAGTTCATCAACAATGCAGAGATATGGATACTAAAATAGATATGGAGAATGAAATAAGATTTAATAGGGATTGGTGTTTTGTTGTTTTTTCTTTTTTTTTAAATGTTACACTAGACTTTTGTTCTATATCGTAGAGGCAGTTTAAATGCATTAATTACACAAGGACAAACAGATCGGGAACAGTTTTTAGGCTATACAATTATTTATTCCGCGTGAGATTCGAACCCGCTGCCCTCGGCGCCGCAGCTCAATTACTAAGCCACTGCACCACGGCGCCGTCAAATGTTTTGTTTTGTTCGTTCATTATTTATTTTATCGTCGTTATATATAAAAAAATAATTTATTACTACTTCAAAAGTATCTGTTTCAAGGAGAAATAGAAAATCCTCAGGGCGCTACACATAGTAATTTATACTAAACCGAAAATTACTAAAATAGCGTTGATAACGTCGTTTATACACACATAGTTGTATTGGATCATAATTTGATAGCCAAGGAAACGAGTTTTTTTTTTGTGCAATTAAAGAGGCCGCATAATGCTGTTTTGGTGATATTGATCAATCTGGATCTCGGTATCTGTAAGACCTAACAGTTTGCTATTTGGACACATTAAACCTGGACTTATAATCTTCAAATCTGTTGAAGCAAAAACACGATTCGATAAAAAATTCTCGATAAAAAAAATATGAAAAAACCTCGTTTTGCACTTATTTTTAGTTAGATCTCTGAAACCTTATGGAATTGAATGATGATTTTTAGCTAATAGATAGATAATGTTATCTCAAATCGTGACGACTTATTTTTTTATTTTTCTACGTGGTCTTCTCGTAATTAGCAATTATGTGATTTGGCGCTTGCGTTATTTAATTCTAAACGAGCACACTCTCTTTCTGTCTCTTGTTTTGTACGTGGTAGCAATAGCGCTATCCTTTTCAATTTGTTCAATCATTCTGCTGCGGCATCTATTACGGGACGAACCTATGTTTGGCGACATTACGGAGAGACGACTATTTATTTCCGACATTTTTATTTTGTACTGTGGTAGGTGTTACTGTAAAAAGGAGTTTAAAACGTTTTGTGTAAATATATTACCTATATTTAAAGTGTAAATAAAGATGGGCAAAAAGAAAACTCTCGGAAAAAGAAAACAATTGAAACGTCTAAGAGAACAACTCCGTATTTTGAACGAAGGAAAAAAAAAGTAAGTACCTATCTAACTACCGATATAAATAACGGTATCATTTTTAATTTTTTTTTCTTAAAATAACGTTACCCCCACTCTAGGATTTTCTCCTGTATCGTGGAGGCAGTTTACAAACATAAATTGCACGAGGACAAGCACCCTGACCCGGAACAATTATTTGTAGGCCATACAAACATACATACTTGTTCCCTGCGGGATTCGAACCCGCGGCCCCCAGCGCAACAACTCATTGCTAAGCCACTGCGCTACGGAGGCCGTCAAATTATTCTTTTGTTTACGTAGCTTCTTAGGTATTTCGAAATCGGTTTGCGAATCATTTTTCGAGTTTCAACCTTATTGCAACGAGATAAAGCTCATGTCTAGTGTCACGTCACGTTGCTGCTGGCTGTTGATAATGTTTAAATTCGTTTGATGTGTTGCAAAAACGTTTTGTAATTTTATTGTTACATAAGTTTGTTTATGTTTATATAAGATCAATCGGGGTGTTATGATAGGTACCACTCGTAGTTTCTGATACCCACGATACAGGGAATAGGTATCACTGTGGGGTTAGGGATAGGTTTTGAATGTTGTGGGTTATGTTATGTTACTTTGACTGCCTCATTGGTCTAGTGGTTGTAGTAGTGCGACTGCTGATCATGAGGTCCTGGGTTCGAATCCCGGGTCGGGCCAAAATTTTTTTTTGTAAATAAGTTGAAATTTATAAAAGATCAACCGGTGTATTATGAGAGGTACTACCCGTAGTTTCTGATACCGTCAAGAAATTTTCAGTAGCTGCCCGGAGTCAGGAAGTTGGCGGTGGCTCACCTCCTTGTCTCGGAATGCACGTAAAGCCGTTGGTCCTGCACCTGATCTCCCTCCGGTTGTGTCGGTTTACCGTCTCATCGGATTATGAGGGTGAGGGAATAGAGAGTGCACCTATGCTTGCGCATACATTTGCGCACTATAATGCTATCCTGCGTCGATGGCTAGTCTCCGTTGAGGCAGGCCGCCGTGACTGAAATTTGGTCTGGAGAATAGTATGTTACTTTATTTTATTATGACTATACATTTGCAGAAAACCAAACATTTCATTCATTGAGCTTGAGAATGTGACGAATAAAACGGCGCCCACGGTATTAGAGAATGGACTGCACGAAGACGGATCGGCACGCGGCGCGAGCGACTCGAGCGGCGCGCCGGCGGTGCCCACGTCGTTGTCGGCGGCGGCGGCTGGCCATTTGGAACAGGGAAAAGGGGACTCGTCGCTATCTATTGACAGTACGGACAAGTAAGTATTTACATAAATAAATACATATAAAATAAATAAGTAAGTAAATTTTGAATCCCTGTTAGTATTTCTTTCTCTAACTGCCTCGTTGGTCTAGCTACTGCTGAGCGAGAAGTCCTGGGTCGGGCAAAATGGTATTGGGTTTTTCCATTAGTAATTTCTCAGTACCAGTCCGGAGTCTGGATTTGTGCTCGATTAGTGGCAATAGGCTCGCACTTTATTACATGAGACTTATAACATAAATGGCGAAATGTGGGTGCACTATGCACCTCTACCTACCCTTTCGGGGATTAATGGCGTAATGCTATGTATGTATATATGTACGTAAATTTTAATGAAACATGGTTCAATCTTTTCAACCATGTTTCATTATTGGAATGAAAATTTTACAATGCTATAAGTACTCGTATCCTACCTAAATGCGAAGACTTGGTTTATGAGAATCAAAGGTAGACCTAATACAAATGAATGCATCGATAATATTGTACTCGTATTTTTACTGACTTCAAAAATGAGTAGGACATTCTCGATCCGACGTTTTTAGGGTTCTGTACCAAAATGGTAAAAAAGAAACCCCTATGGTGTGACTTTGTCTGTCTGTCACAGCCGTATATTTCAGAAACTACTAATGTTATCGACTTGAAATTTGGAGCAGTTATATACAAAATGCTTGGCTACTGTTATTGCTTTACTAGCTGTTACTAGGTATAGTATATAGCGTATATATGTGTAGTGTGAGTGACATTAGACGAACTGTACCTTTTCACTAATATATCCATAAATATCGGTTGTGCTTTGAATATGTTTTTTTAAATGTTTTATATGAAATACATATTTTAAAATAAATTTAATAATATTATGATAATAATATCACACATATATTTTAATTATATATTTTAATTTTTAATTATAATAAAGAAAACAAGATTTTTGATGTAGATTTGTATTTGTATAGATGATGTAAATTTAATTGTGTAATGTCTCTGTCCTAGTCTGTCCTGATACTATAATCTGACATCTGTCCCCGCACCATGCTACAGCGCTAGCAATGTAGGTAAAGTGACATATTATATGAAAGGTATTTGGACATGGGAACGTATCGGAGCTATTCAAAGATATACTATTGTTTCAAAACATTCATGCATTATTATTATTGTCTGCTTTATAGTTTATGTAATAATATGTATTACTGTTGTAGGTTTCCAGACGAAGAGCACACGTCAGATAGAAATCATGCAGAAATCAATGAAGAATCAGACGATAGAAGAATCATAGACCTTAAATATTTTCTAAAAGAATTAAAAACAATTTCGAACCACTCAACAGCCTTCGGTTGCGGTATAAATAATTTGGAGTTGATAGGGGAGAAAAGGTTAGGTTTGATTTCAAAATTAAAATTCAAATGCAATATGTGTAATGTTGAATTTACTACACATACGTCCAAACCTAGTCCAAGCGACAATTTGAATGTAAATACTGCCGTAGTAACCAGTGCTGCTATTACAGGTGTAGGATATACACAATTGCAAGAAATATTTACATCAATAAATGTTCCGTTTATGACAGAAGTTTTTTATAAGAAAATTGATAATCGAGTTAGTGAAGAATGGGAAAAGTTAGCCACAATTGAAATGGAAGCTGCGGCTGCTCGTGAGAAGCAAAGTGCATTGGACGAAGGCAGAGTCAATTCAGATGGAATCCCCGTCATAGACGTGATCGTTGATGGTTGCTGGGCTAAGAGGACCTACAAGAAAAACTATTCCTCGTTATCAGGCGCTGCTGCAATCATAGGTAAAAAGTTTGGGGAAGTGCTATATCTCGCCGTAAAAAATAAATATTGTTGCATATGTGTACGCGCCAAGAATAAACAAACTACACCATCAGAGCACATGTGTTTTAAAAATTACACTGGTTCATCTTCAAACATGGAATCGGAAATATTAGTGGAAGGATTCAAACAATCTTTGCACATGTATGGTCTTATATACGGCAAAATGGTTGCTGATGGAGACGCTTCCACTTATTCTAAAATTTTAGCAGCCCGGCCATATCCTAACTACACTGTTGAAAAGATAGAGTGTAGAAACCATTTATTACGAAACCTGTGTAATAAATTACAAGCGCTTACCAAAGATACCAAATATAAACTGCAGCATAGAAGGTATCTGAATACACAAAGAATCCTGGCTATCAGAAAAGTTATTTGTTCTTCAATAAAACACCTGAAGAAAACAAGTGATACCCGCTCAAAACAAATAAACGATCTTTATGTAGCAATTTCCAATTCATATAATCATGCTTTCGGTTGTCATACCAATTGTCAGAATTTTTATTGCGAAAGCAAAAAAACAAGTGAATATGTCACTGTGAAACTGAAAGATACGGCGTTAGAAAATCAAATAAAGTTTATAGTCTGCTCTATTGCAGCTAATGCACGAAGTCTTATTGAAGACGTGGACAGCAATCGTTGTGAACAGTTTAACGCCATAATTGCAAAGTGTATCGGTGGTAAACGCATAAACTTTTGTCTTCGGCGTTCATATCAGACCAGATGCGCTACGGCAGTCGTATCATTTAATACAAAAAGACCTTTGTATAAGCTCCAAAGATCTATTCTTGGTGTGAGCCCAATGTCAAAATCAAAATACCTGGAATTGCGAAAACTAAAAAGAAACGGTTCCAAGCCTAAAATGCAACCCATAAAGCTTGTTTATCAACAGAAAGAGAAAAGGGTTGGAGATGAAAATTACGGTCAAAATTGTATGAAGCCTGATTTGCATACAGAAGATTTAGAAAGAATGAAAAAAACATTTTTACACAAATTTGGAGAAATCTGACGAAGAAAGAATTAATATTGAAAGGGAAACAGTCCTCCAGAGTGATTGTAGTAAATGGATGGAAATACGAAGGAATTTGTTAACGGCTTCCAATTTCGGCAAAATTATAAACAAGAGGAGCACGACGTCAGGTAGTATAGTTAAAAGTTTACTGTATCAAAAAGATCTCTCTGGTGTTACCTCCATCAAACATGGTAAAATTAATGAAAAAATTGCTTTGAATCAACTAGAGCTGCAAGAAAACATTAAAATTATGCCCTGTGGGCTATTCATCGATAAAAACCATCCATTTTTAGGAGCAACTCCTGACGGTGTGATAGATGACAATAGGATTGTAGAAATAAAATGTCCAGTATCAGGCTACAGAACTAGCTTGGAAGATGCTGTGAAAAACAGGAAAATTACTTTCTGGAAGTATGATAATGGCCAAATGTTGATCAATAAGAAACATCACTGGTATTTCCAAGTGCAAGGACAGTTAAATATTACAGGAAGGAGAGAGTGTCTTTTTGCCGTGTGGGTTAGTTCAAATCAACAGATAAAAACAGAAATAATACAATGCGACCAAAGACTGTGGAATGATCATATGGTTCCCAAACTAAAAACATTTTACTTGGAATCTTTACTGCCGGAATTGTTGGATCCGCGAAAAACACGTAATTTGCCCTTGAGAAAAATAAGTCCTCCGACCACAATCAAAGAAAAACCCAAGAAAAGAAAACATAATTCAATAAATTCTCATTTTGCCAAGGTCCCAAAAACGCAGGAAAGAACCGACAATTACGACATGACAGATATACAACAATGTAAGCAATCCATTGTACATTTCAATAATATGTAAAATAAATTGGTAAATCCAGTTGGGCATGCCTTAAGCGCATTAAAAAATTTACGTATAACATGATTATATATGATTAACATATATATATGATTATACGGAATTTTTTAAAGTAGTTTAAATACATTTCGACAGCACTATCGGCTTCAACACCCTCGAAAACCAATGAAAATGACACCCATGATGAAAAAATTTATACCTAATTCAGCCGCCATCTTGGATTTACATTTCGACAGCACTATCGGCTTCAACACCCTCGAAACCCATGAAAATGACACCCATGATGAAAAAATTTATACCTATTGCAGACGCCACCTTGGATTTACATTTCGACAGCACTATCGGCTTCAGCACCCTCGAAAACCATGAAAATGACACCCATGATGAACAAATCAATACCCATTGCAGCCGCCGTCTTGGATTTAAATTTCGACAGCACTATCGGCTTCAACACCCTCGAAAACCATGAAAATGTCACCCATGACAAAAAATATTGATACTACTTACTTTTAGTCTGTACTACTATTATTTATTTTGTGCTTTTAAAATATTGTAATAAAAAAAAATCTCTTATTATTACCATAGTAATGACGCGCTCTCGTGTAGTGTTTTACATATCTACCTAGTTATTTATGATGAGAGTTTATTTTTGTTTAGGAAGCATTACTTTTTGTTATAACGGTAATATGATATTTGTAGTGGGTACTTACGTATGAATATTGCGTGTCGCGTAATTTGTTGAAGCCTCTTTTTTGTCTTTTTTTTTTTTTTTTTACGGATTTTTTTTTATTATTGTAATTGTATTGTATATTCTGAATATAAGTACATATTAAACTGTTTAATAAATGCATATTTACATATAACATTTTATTTCATGCTAATCTTTTAGGTTTATAAATTGAGTAGGTATCTACGCGAGGACTGAATGATGGATCAGTCTAGATAGTCTCGAGTCCACGAAAAAAAAACACGAGCCTCTAAATTTTGAAACTCGAGTCTCGGAATGGACCCTAGTACCTATTTACGTACTATATTGGTGGTATGTCAGCTTGTAGGCCTACGAAAGAAGCTTCTAAATGTTACTCTTTACACATCGATCTGTCGTACCGTAGAAATACTTCCGTGAATTTGAAATTTATTTGAATAACATATTTTTACTTATACATTTTTATTGCCACACGAATCAAGTTCAAATTCACGAAACGGGGTGTTATTATTCAAAGCTAAACGGTATGTTTACGGTCCGTCTCCGGCACAGATCGCTGTTCATCAGCTGGGCGGCCGGGATCGGCGCCGTTCAAAGTCGAACTCGACTCACGCACTAGATCAGTAAAGTGCTTATCTGAACACATTTCTAAAGACGCAAACTTCGACACGAAATAAATAGCCTATTCACAGATATCATGAATTCTTACAATCATGCATTCGGAAACGTAGGTACTTGCATAGACCTACTACCTACATAACTACATACCCAACGGCTGTCACATTACATACATACACGGCGAAAACTACAAAACGCAAACTTACTACCTGCTAAACCAATGGGCGTATCCTTCCAGTATTTGGAATTTCCAGTATAAGCTGATCTTGCATTGTATAGGCTTTCAGTACAATGAAGAGTCAGCTTATACTAGAATATTAGTTTGAGTAGCCCTTAGTATGTACAATGAAATTAAATTTGCGATATATAATTTTATGTTCATATAATGACAAGTTAATAGTAAATTATGATTGATAATTTTATTACTTACTACGCGTCCGATTATAGTTTATTTTCCTCTAACAAAATCGCTTTGACCTCGTGTTCCCGCGTGACCGCGAGCAGTGTGCGAACGAATGGCGCGGGGAAGTGGGGGCGAAATTAGAATTTGAGCTGAGGTAGTATAGGCTCTTAAGCTTTCAAACTTTTTCAAAATTGACAAATACAAATGTGAGTGAATCACAAAATTTTAATCTTCTTTAGAAGCACTCATAATCTCTGTTTACTTCAAGCGACTTATGCGTATATTTCCTAACAATGTTTTACGATGGACGATGTCTGCGATTTATGAGTTATAAATTCCGTAAGGTAAATGGCTTCATAATCTTAAATTTACTGTAAAGTAATTACTCTCAACAACTTTGTTCTACAGCCGTTATTCTATTTTCTATCTTTCTACTCAGTTCCAACGCTAGTTTTAATTGAATTTTACTAGTGTGTATTTTGCTCATGATACATAAAAAACACTTTCAGAGTCAGGCTGCGTCTATTTTACGATTGTAGCACGAATAGTCGGCTCGAACAGGGAAAGAGTACACTCTTACAGAACAGTAGCATAAAATAGCAGCTTAATGCTACCGTATTTTGTATAATGAGTGTAGACCCTTTTCACATAACAATGCGTCACAACGCGTCTGCATTTAGATTCTTTATCGAGGAAAGTTGTATGTGTGGTTCAAGCATTTACTCACCATACACAGTGTGTTTGTCATGCTCGTTCTATATAAAAAATATGCATTGGTTTAGATATTGGATGTAATATGACTTTCTTCGACCTGAAAAGGTATAAGATTTTGTAAAATATAGTAGTATAAATATATTAAAATATTTTGCATTGTGAATGATGAGAACATCCATCAGATGGTGCATGTTCTCATCCATTCCATCAATTCAAAACCCTCTACTAAACATAGGCCCTCATCATAAGGTAGTATTTTGCCATAGCTGCCAGTTGTGCCGCTTGGCAGGCGGGATGGCAAAATGACGCCAGATCACACATCTTTGGCCACTCAGCAAAAAATGAGAGAGCTTGGTTGGGAAGCCCTGACCTTGCTATCTCAGATTTCTACCCGTTTCGGTCTCTTCAGAATTCTTTGGATAGTGTAAGGTTAACATCAAAAGAAGAATGTTAAAACTACTTGCTGCATTTTTTGATCAAAAATCCCAAGATTTCTACAGAAATGGGATTATGTCACTACTTACAAGAGGGAAACAAGTTATCGAACACAATGGCACATATGTATTAAAATAAATTTTTTTTTATAGGATAGGGTGACAAACTAACACACAGTCCAACTAATGATAAGTGGTTGATGTGACCCATAGACATCTATCCTCGATTACGAATCAAAACTCAGATGCGTTGTTACCCGTGAGGACTAAGATGGAATGCCTCATTTCCAGTAAAAAGCGTCTCCGGTTCTCTACACTCACCATACGAAATATAGCAGCATTAAGCTACTATTTTACGCTCGTATTCTGTGAGAGCGTGGTCCTTCCCCGGTCGAGCCGAACCATTAGTGTTACAACTATAGTTCTAATATAATTGCAGCATGGCTCTACCACGTATAAAATTAAATGTAATTAAACTTTGAAAAAAAAATGTCTTGAATTTGTATATAAAATACGAAGAAACTTTTTCCTTGACCTTATATAACAAAGTGTTGATTTTATTTAAAAAAATTATAAAGTGGGCGTAACATGGACAGGACAGGTTGGCTGTCGACAAAATCATAAAACTGAAAACACACATGGCTAGTAGTTTCCGGTAAAAGGACCATTACATATAATCCAAAAACTGCCTTTACACTAAACGTTACTTATGTAGTTTGATAAAATAAAGCAAGCAAGGAAGAGTAGTGATGATAATAATTAATTTTTAATAAATTCATTAATTATTTTATGATAAGACTTAATGTTATTGCATTTATTAGAAAAATATATTCTATAAAAACAAAGTTTATATCATTTATAGGTACCACAGCTGGGCATAGTCCTCATTTTCTTTCTGAAAGGGCGCTGTCCCAATGCGTTTTGGTGAACTTCACATAACGTAGAAATATATTTTTAGTAATATATTAGAATAAATTAATTTCATCGGTGCCGGCGGGGATCGAACACGGATTACGCTTATCTCTGAGTTTCCACGGCTCTTACAAAAAAATCTGCTTACATTAAAAAAATCTTTAAAATTCTTTAAAATTTAAATTTAAAGCATAAGATGTTCAGCATATGCATCGCGATTCAGATAGACAACCGCACTCAAGTATCTACTCGTATATTTCACGGAGTTATTGAACGACATGATTTCATGGAACAAAGGGCGTCGAAAGAAAGAGGGGCTTTTGGCAAATGAAACAGACTGAACCGGCGCCGAATATGTCATACATATAAGCTGTTGTTTTTGCGGTTCCATATCTCAAAAGGAATACCGAACTTTTATAGGATCACCTTGTCCGATCGTCTGTCTTTCTGTTAAGATACTTTGTTTTAGGAACGGGTACAGGGATCGAGAAAAATACATACAAGTCCTACGGTCTCTTGGAAGTGCTAAAAATTTTGGATTCAACGCAATCAAAAACTACGGTCATTACGACACCTAGAGACATTACTAGGTGATATGACTCTTTTTCTCTTTAAGAGTTCGTCCGGGTAGGTAACGACATAGAATACTATAATACACAATAGAATGGCTGTCAACCTTATTTTGTACGAGGATGGCGTCGCCGGGAGACATACAAGCAATTACGTCGTATTATCAGTTATCACTACTACAAACCCGATTCGCTGTGTTGACAGACTGATTTGACACAAATATTTCTTTATTTTTGTTTCTAATATTCACAAAATTTAAATAGTTTCGACTTACTGGTTGTAGAATATATCTCGTTTATTTAAATTGCATTTCCCGCTATTCCTTCTACTCGTAATTATTGCACGCTTAACACGAAAATTGGAAACGATTGATTGTGTTGACATTTACAGGTATGAATTGACATGTTAGTGGTATTATAGTATTCTATGGGTAACACACCCTCTTACCTAAATATGTCGTAAAACGGAATTGTTGTTTAGCAATTAAGTATTTATTACATGTTATAATTATTTTTAGATACCTTTAATAAATTCTGTCACAAAGGTTTTTTAAATGCTTTTTTAATTTAGGGACTTACGTTATTTTTAACATGTCAGTCCTATTGTACCTGATAACTAAATAATACAATACAATTTATTAAATTACTTACGTACACAAAATATTAATTAAATTATACACCATTTGATCAGTATTTGACAGTGGTTCAAAGAGAATGCTTTGATATTTACCTATGTTACATATTTTAATGTCAGTTTTGGCGACTAGTAGTTTCCTTTCGTGATGGTTTTTGGAACATTCCGGGAGCAAGTGTTGTATATATTCTATTCCCTTGCATGTTTGGCAATTTGGAGATTTTTTTATGATGAAAGCCAACTTGTTACACGGAATGTGCCGTGGTAGCCGTGCTTGTCCTGCTGTGTTCCAGCCTGAAGTATATAGGAAGCCAGTTTAATCTAAGGGAATACCTTCTATATTTAAGGCATCAGAGGTGACAACCACCTGAAGCCTTCTTTGTTTGAAGTTGATTTCAGGTGTCCAAGGAAGGTGTAGTGACCCACTTAACATCAGGTGGGCGATAAGTTTCGATCATGATGTAAAGCAATATTTGTTGCTTGCTACCTTCATTTTGGTGAAAGTAGGTAGGTAATTACATAACTGTTTATGATGTTCATAAAATGAATATTATCTTTGTCAAATTACGGCATTCGATACAGATACATATCTATGCAGACATAAATCATTAAGACTCAATTCCAGGGATGGTTAAACTATCTATATATACAGAAGTAACTTTATTCGAAAGCCAGAGGACGTAAGTCCTATTCGCACAAAATTTAAGTTTCAATGTTTAGTGTGGTCTGATATGCAGAAATATTAATGTGACGTATAGATATAATAAATAATTTATCAACGTATGCTTTACGATAGACATTCTTATTTCAGATTGTTTCTATTTTATTTCTAATGATATAATTTGTTGAAAATCTCACGACGATTCAACGATCTGTTAAATCTACTAATTATGATTGTTTTTGTGTACACATGCATGTGCTTTTACATGTACGCGCAAGTAGCTACGTGTATACACATGTGTGCGCGTGTGTGTCTACTTGTACATCTCTGCTGCCTGTGTTTGTATGGAAAACGAATTTGCGATGTGCTAATAATTCATAAGGCTAATTATTAAGTATTTTCCGAATAAGAGACGAAATGATAATAATTGTAAGAACTTCTAACATTCACTGGCGCTAAATAGTAAATTTTGGGAGCTGAAAATTACTTAATTGGTAAAAAGCACCCACGAAATTGCCATTGCTGTTTCTGAAATATTGAGAACCCAGCGAGTTCTGGGTGTAATTACTTTGATTTGATTTGTATAAAGCTATACTTTACAAAAGTAAAACTTTTGATTGATATGAAAGTTTTCATGGCTCAAATATTATCTAATATACCTACCACACGCAAAATACGCTCTTAGACGCAGAGTTGCTGAAAAAAGCCCGTCGTAAAGTAAACTAATTATCTAATATTCCAATTAATTTTAATAGTTACCGTGTAATAGCAGTGTAAATTAATCATTCAGTGCTAGCAGTTACCGTGTAATAGGGGTCTAAAAATATCTACTACACCTGGGAATGCCAGACCGAAAGACCAGAATATCCGGAGAAAATTTGAAAATGTTGACATTTTGGGTATAGTTGTTTGGGGAATTAGATGTAAAATAAAAAGTTTATTTTTTAAATCAGTGGGCTACAAAAAGACTTAACACTGTTGAACTGTTGATACATGACTAATTCAAGTAAACCTTAAGAAACCATATAGAAATACTTAATTTGATATTTACATATTGTGAACCTTTAGAAGTATTCTAACAATTTACTTCAAAGTCCAATCTAAGTACTAACTCAGCTTTTATTAAATCAAAGGCAGCTGTGATTTCAAGAGAAGATGTTTATCTGGACATTTAGAGTTTTGTCGGGAGTCTGGAAATTATTTAAAATGTTGGGAGAATCCAGACAAATCCCGACTATCTGGCAACCCTAATTACACCATATCGTCCCGTGAGTGTCGTAAGAGATGAAAGTGGGAAGCAAATCAGGAGATGGGCAGCAACATCTTTCTTAAAAACAACTAGAAAATAAATAAAAACTGCGATTGCCATCTGCCTGCAGAGCGTGGAAACTTTGGAAAACATTCCCCTTATGAGGCAATCTATCTTCGGCAGTGGATTTTGATAGAATGTCTTATTAATTATGGCGTACATAATAGTTTTAAATTTAATTATATGTCGCAATTAAAAAAACGGGCGAAAAAAAACGGTGATGCAGTAAATTAGAAATCAAATAATTGAGAAAATACTAAAAGTATGTGATTCTATAACATAATATTGCTATACAGTAGATCCGCAGTAATCCGACAAACGTTTTGCAAGGCGGTGTCGGATTATCAAATTTGTCGGACTATAGAGTACTGACTCAGCCCCCTGGTAGTCCGGAACTTTTTGAAAAAGAGTACCTTGTAATCCGACAAATTACATATCAAATATTAAACAATAAGTAAAGTCATGTGAAATTAAGTAAATGATGGATGTTCGTTAGGCTGCAACCCCATAGTCACACTTAAACTGAACTGAGACAATGGCCTGAAATAAATGCAACCTGTTTGTCCACGTATTCGCGAAGAACACCCCCACCCCATAACGGATTCATTTAAGGCATGTCGGATTACAAGGCGGTGCGGATTAGCCAGGGGCCAGATTATCGAAGGTCAATCTTCTTCTTAAACTGCCCTTAACAGTCAACTGTTGTTCATGGGCCTCAAGAAATAGATATACGGCAATACACGTTGTAAAGATTGGGAGTGTGTCGACGAGGGTCGCGTACCTGATACTCAGAATCACCAAACGGTATTCGGTGAAGGTCATAAATCGTGCTCTCGTGCTCTAATCAAGAATCCCGAAACCTTTCAGCTCGAGTTACGGAACCGCTTTCAGTGCATAGAAGATTGCAATGCAGTGGACCATATGAATGACAAACTCGTGGAAACTGTCCATGCGGTCGGAGCTACGTACTGCAAGACCCGCCGCAGAATAACAAGAAAACTCTCCGCTCACATTCTTAATCTCATGGCTGTTAGACGGGAGATGAGGCTGCAATCGTCAACAGATTTGACAGCATATAGGCAACTGAACAGACAGATCTCCAAATGCATGCGGCGAGACTTGCGCAACTTTAATACTGCTCGTATTAAAGAAGCGATCGAGCGGAACCAGAGCTCCAAAGTCTTTGCCAGAGATCTGCCTGCCAGTAAGAGCCAACTGTCAAAGCTGAAGACTGAATGTGGCAGCATCGTTTCCGAGACACCTGAGATTCTGAGTGAGACTGAGAGGTTCTATGGACAGTGAGTAAAGATCCATGAGCAAGTCTTGTCCGACACTACTCCGATGATATCCCGGACGTCAGTCTGAGCGAGATTAGAATTGCTCTCCAGCACCTTAAAACGGAAAGTCTTCGGGCGAGGATGGAATTACAGCGGAGCTTCTGAAAGCGGGTGGGAAAACCGGTACTTGAAATCCTTCAGAGGCTCTTTAATTCTCTTTTATTCTCAGAGTCGTGGAGCAGAAGTGCGATGGTCTTGTTCTTCAAGAAAGGTGACAATGCCCTCTTGAAGAACTACAGACCGATATCCCTTCTGAGCCGCGTCTACGTGCTGTTTTCGAGAGTCATTACGAATCGTCTCGCACGCAGACTCGGTGACTTCCAGCCTCCCGAACAATCCGGTTTCCGAAAAGGCTTTAGTACCATAGACCACATACATACCCTTCGGCAAATTGTACAGAAGTCCGAAGAGTACAATCTGCCACTTTGCCTGGCGTATGTAGACTATGAGAAAGCCTTTGATTCCGTCGAAATTTGGGCGGTGCTACAGTCTCTTCAGCGGTGCCAAGTTGACTGTCGGTGTATCGAAGTGTTGAAGTGTTTGTACAGTAGGGCTACGATGGCTATCCGAGTACAAAACCAGAGTACGAAACCCATCCAACTGCAGAGAGGTGTAAGATAGGGTGACGTTATTTCCCCGAAACTCTTCACCGCTGCATTGGAAGACGTTTTCAAGCTACTTGACTGGAAAGGATACGATATTAACATCAATGGCGAGTACATCACTCACCTTCGATTTGCCGACGATATAGTCCTTATGGCACAATCGCTGGAGGACTTAAGCACTATGCTCAATGACCTCAATAGTGCCTCCCAACGGATAGGTCTTAAGATGAACATGGACAAAACAAAGATCATGTTTAATGTCCATGGCACACCTATGCCGGTAGGTGTTGGGAGTACTTAGCCTGAATTTGTTGACGAGTACGTTTAGCTGGGACAAATATTCCGACTAAGTAAGTCCAACTTCGACCGAGAGACCGAATCGACGGATTCAACTCGGCTGGGCAGCGTTCGGAAAATTACGACGCATCTTCTCGTCAGGTATACCTCAAAACATGAAGACTAAGTTGTACAACCAGTGCATGTTGCCAGTGATGACCTACGGAACCGATACGTGGTCCTTCACTGCTGGCTGTATGAGGACGCTCAATGTCGCTCAGCGAGCTATGGAGTGGGCTATGCTCGGAGTTTCTCTGCGTGATAAACTTAGAAATGAGGATACCGCAGTAGAACCAGAGTGATCGACATAGCCCAACGGATTAGTAAGCTGAAGTGGCAGTGGGCCGGCCATATAGCTCGAAGAACCGACAACCGTTGGGGAAAAAAGATTCTCGAGTGGCAGCCTCGTACCGGTAGGTGAAGTGTTAGGCGACCCCCCACCAGATGGAGTGACGACCTGGTACGAAATGCAGGAAGTCGATGGATACAGATGGCTCAGGACCGTGCTATGTGGCATACCTTGGGGGAGGCCTATGTTCAGCAGTAGACTTGTGAAGGGATGTAATGATGATGATGACATACCTCTCTCGCCTCCTTTACATCCATATATCTACGTATACGCGCTCGTCAGTTAAAGATATTCCTAATGTGGCCCATTTTCAAAATACCGCCAATTTGGTCGATGAAAATTTTTCGAGCGCGTCCCTTCCCGACTGCCGTTCACATCTGCAATATAAATTTGCTTTGTCACTCTTCCCTCCTTCACTCTTTCTGCATGACGAAACCACCGAAGCATTCCTTTCTTAATCCTTGTCACAATATCATCTTGCACACCACATTTTTCTCCTATCACGCAAGAAATAAACAAAAAACAATACAATTAATATTATTTTGAAAATAAAAAGAATTTAGGTGAGTTCTAAGATCTTTAAATATTTAATGATAAAATGACTACGTGATATATCTCTCAATATTTACAAAGAAAACAAACAATATTTAAAAAGAAAATGATAATGAAGACCTATGTATTATAGTAAGTTAGAAGAAAAAGAAAAAGGTAAAAACCGACTTCAAATTGCTCAAAAAGGTGTTGTTTATTTTCAACCTTTAGAGGTGGAATTTTTTCTCCAAATATTGAACCACAGTTGAAGTATAACCTATTTAAGAAAAAAAATCATTAAAATCGGTCCCTATCTGCGAAGATATCATATGAAATTCCTTTAACCGTTAAATAGTTTAATATGAAATTTTTCCCCTTTTTTCCTACCCTCGGAATTTTTTCTTCAGAATTAAATTAGGATCATCCTTGTGGTAAAGCCTATTTAATAAAAAAAAATGAGTATTGAAAATCGGTTCACAATCCGCAAAGATATCGCGTAACATGTATACAAAAAGAAACATATTGAAATCGGTTAAAAAGGGATCGCGACACTAATTACTATGCTTTTTTAATCCAAAAACCTATGTATAACATTTCGTAGGCTAAATATTTATGAAATTTTATTTCACATTTGAGTATTAAGAACGAGAAAATTGAAATATTGAATGTACAATTTATATGTACATACGTATATACGAGTACGTACGAAACAGAATAGGTCTACACTTTCTGTATTCAATAAGCCAGACAGCGGCTTCGCGATATATATTATGAGAATAAAAGAGGTCGCAAGGATTGAGGGATTTGGCAAATAGAACAAATTCTAGACACGAGCTTGGTGCCAGAGTCATACTTGAAGCCGTTTAATGTTGTATATACGAGTATAATGTCAAAACATTTAAATGTTTTATATCAAACACAAATCATAATAAATTTAAGTATAATTATTATAAGATTATGTAATGTATAAGAGAGAGGCGTGAAGTAGTGCCCACTGTTGACGATAGCCACGTGAGATTAATGTCAAGTATTTATATCGGTTAAGTAAAATAAAAAAACAAAATATTAATGTTACAGATCCCTTAACTTGTTGACTAATTGACTGACTAACTAACTAATTTGTTGTGTTTTACTACAATCTGTAATTATCTACTGACAATTTGAGTTCATAATCCAATAAAAGGACTTTGAGCTATAAACTCATACCAGGTGTGTACAACTATTGTAATATTAACATACGTTTTCTTTAAATAATAACTAAGGTACGTGAGGGTAATATGATAACCTTAAGCTGTGCCACCCTTTATAACCAAAAATAGGAGAAGAACAGAGATAAGAACATATATATTGGGAAAACACTATAACCAATATATTGAGAAAAAAATAGCAAACAAGCTTTGGCAATATTTACGATCACTTCGAAAAATCTACTCAAAAAAACTAACTACACTACACCATTCTAAAATCAACTAAATATTTACTTTAATGTCTACTGTCAAAATGGCGTCGATAAAGCATCGCCTCTTTGACCCTTTATCATTTGATTGGCCGATGAAGAGCTATCGTATCCCAAAGCCATCTACGAAAACAAGGCTGTAGTTTTTGAGCTACAAAAAAGTGACCTTATTAACCGGATGACCATATCACCTACTATATTAAACCTTGTAATATTCTCGTTATCCGTTTCACATAAGCTTAAGGTGCTAGTGTAACATGTTCACAACACTACAGTAGCCAAGTGGGATTGAATTTCTATTTGTCATTAGTAGGCCCGACCATTACTATTCGATTTATCTGTAATGATTATATATTATTTAAGCGACAGTAGCCTAATGGCAGGGGGTGGACCGCGAACTCAAAACGGTCGTGGGTTCGAATCCGCCATTAGACTACTGGCGTAAACCACTCGTAACACAAGCAATTTAAGCTTACCACGAGTGGTTAAGGGGAATATTAGTAATGTTTACAGCACTGTTAATATTCTTCGTTCATTGTTAATATATAACGTTAAGTACTTTCTATACGGTACCGTGTAGTGGTAGGGTAAGATTATCCAATGCCATATATCGTCCCGACGGTGTCGTAAGTGATGATTGAGGGAAATTGAAACCCGTGATGGGCAGTGGCATCTTCCTGATAACAAGTCGAAATAATAAAAAACTGCGATTGATGACCCGCTCGCTAGGCGTGTCAACTATGCAAAATCCCTCCCATGAGGAAATTTATGGGGGAGGCCTATGTTCAGCAGTGGACTTTCATAGGCTGTAATGGATGGATAGACAGACGTTTTGAACTTTTCATTGGAATACTTCAGCTGGTTACTTACGTAACTGTATCTTGCAGTCTATTTTTGTAAATTAAAATAATGTATTGAAATTATAACAAAGAAGTAAGTCTTTCTGGATCTTAATTTAAAAATAAAATTTTAAGACATTTGAACACACTTGCGTCGTAAAAATTTAAAGACGCGTCGTAAACTGAGCTGAAAATAAACGTTTACTACAATATATTTCTTATTAGAGAGTTTAATTACCAGCGAAACAAGTATCTGACTTTTTACTAAGATACAATTTCCACAAGTTTTCGTAGTTATAATTATAAAACAATTCATTGTTAAAAACTAAGCTATACGTAATAACAACAATTTCCACTATTTTGAAATAATAACCACAAAATGGCAGCCGCGTTCCGGTGGTTTCCGAAGTTTAGATTAGATTGGCCCTCCTACTGAATGAAGTGACAACTTGAAAGTAAGACATGCAGAAAGTCGATGGATGCAGGTGACTCAGGACCCTGCTTTGTGGGGTTCCTTGAGTAGGGCCCATGTTTAGCAGTGGACTTATTAAGGCCTGTAATAATGATGATTATGATGATGAATGAGGACCATTTACTAATCGTCTAACTCTGGGTTGTGCATTCACAAAGCTGTTAATCGCCTTAGTTTTAAATTCTAACCGCAACCAAAATTTGTACAAATAACAAAAATTGTTGGTTTTCAGATTTGACTTTGAATTAGATATCTAGTGATCCATGTGTCTTTGACATTGCGTCTTATCATATATTTCTGTCCTGACCTGTCTCCAATCATATCGTACAAACGTTACACCGATCACGAGTAGATTGGAACGGGTGGACGTACATTTTTTATTTCTTCATCAACCTATTAATATGACCTACCCTATTGAAAAAAGCTAAAAAAAGGAAATGGAAAGGTTTCCTACCTTTTCTGAGCGTACACTTACGGCCCTATAGAAAATTCCGTACACGCAGTTTATATGATTACTATTCCGAAGTTGTCATAGTGGT
The DNA here is from genome assembly GCA_036936625.1 of Parnassius smintheus behrii. Taxonomy (NCBI): domain Eukaryota; kingdom Metazoa; phylum Arthropoda; class Insecta; order Lepidoptera; family Papilionidae; genus Parnassius; species Parnassius smintheus. The sequence continues at coordinate 39,226,384 of JAUPFT010000005.1, read as the reverse complement.
TTACATTTTCTAGAAAGCTATCATCATCAATTGTCAAGGTTTAATATGGGGCAATAGAATTAGGTATTTCAATATGCTGCTCTCATTATTTTTAGAGTATTAGACTTTGTTTTTTATTCTTATGTTTAAAATAATACTTCTATAATTATTTACCACTTTAAAAAGTGGACAACCGTTTATAACTTTGCGTGTAAAGTTTAGATTGCATCTAAATAGCTTTGCGAGGTCAAACGAAAGGTTGCAATTTCAGAGCCTTATTTAAAGTACCTAAATGATTAAAAAATATATACATTCTTAATTAACTTCAAAACATGACACACAAGAGGTTGCCAATTCGACTGTTTTTTTTTAAGTATGTTACGAGATATTTTCATCAATTTTGAATCAAGTATGTTTTAAATAGGTTTAAATTATGCTTCGGGTGTCCACATAAATTTAGAGAAGAAATAACTATTTCTAGTTTTTTTTTAAATAGTAAACCATCATACGGCTAACCTGATGGTAAGTTGCTACAGCGGCCCATGAGCAATTGCAACAACAGGAAAATTGCAAGTGCGTTGCCGGCCTTTTAGAAAGAAGTGAGCTTTAAGTGTTTAGCATCTGTATTTTAATTATTAATCTATGTAAATGTGGGTGTCTATGGGCCAATGCAGCTATTTACGGTAAAGTCAGGTCAGGGTTACGTCAAGCACACGGACTTTGCTTGTTGTAACCCTTACTTGTTTGAAAGAATATTATGTTGTAAATTAGGTGCCTTTTTGCCTTATAACGGTAAACTTTACCAAATCTTGTAGAGAATTTTAGTGATGCTTATTTGATATAGGTTTAATATATTTGTATATACATTCTTAATTAATATCGAATTTTACTTTACGTGGTAGAGCCACGCTGCAGTTATATTATAGTTGTAGCACGAATGGGTCGGCTCGACCGCGGCAGGACCACGCTCTCACAGAATACCAGCGTAAAATAGCAGCGTAATACTGGAATTGAGGCATTCCATTTTAACCACGGGGTGACAACGCCGTATATATATATTAGAAATTTTAAAAATTACATATTTTCACCAACTTGTACACGGCCAATTGATTTGAAAGTTTTCACTCGTATCAAGGACCGATGGCTATTGAATAATTTAAAATTTTTATCCTAGTATCCTGATCAGGATCACCAGAATAATTCTCTATAGAATCATCACAGCTCATGATCAATGCATGTTTTTTAAGTTTTCTTTAATTTTAATATTATTTTGTATACTAAACTACGCAATCGTCAATTTCGTTTTCCGTAATTTACAATAAACTTTCTACGTTCCACATACAATATGCTAATATAATGCGTCGTAAAGCACAATGTGCCGCCATTATAACTTATTTTATTACCCTTGCATTGAGTCAACGGCGGTCAATTAACTAGCTATTAGCAAATTTCGGGCACTAAATTAACTGCAGAATAAAAATTATGGAGTATACACGTTTTATGTGTTCGGAGTCATACATTCATAACTTTTATGATATTAGATATTTTCGTAGAAACTAATCATTAAAAAAGTAAAATAAAGTAACAGTTTGTTTTACTTACTACACGGCTTGGCACAGATCTCACTACGCTTAGGAGATGTACGAGTAAGCAGTCCCGGTCTGTGCATTTTAAACGTAATTGAATTGTCCTAAATTCTATGGTACACGAGCAATCCTGGTTCAGTCTCGCAAACATCAATGAAAATTATTGGCAAAAATCAGTAAGCATAGAAATAAACATTTAAACTAAAGGCAGATTCCGGTCTGCTCTATTTATATTTTCATAAATTAGCATAATCATAAAAGACTTATGCTATATTCATAATCATCATCTTTAACATCATTACGGCCCTTCCAAAATGCCAAAAAACTCGGTTCTGAAACATCTGCACCCATCGACTTCCTGCATGTCTTACCAGGTCGTCACTTCAACTACTTGAAAGCGGGATGGATAGATAACTATTTAGTTACAACTATTTAATTAGTATAAAGTACGTCATTAACACATTATAGTAAATGGTGACGAGCGAGTACACAGGCTACCTTACGATATGTGAGTGCTGTGGTCAATACACACCTGAGGACTAAGATGAAAAGAGTCATCATCTCGATGCATTTATAAAACAGCTGCAGCATTGCTTTTCATTTATTCATTACAGGCTATTAAAACTCCACTGCTGAACAAGCAATCCCCATAGATTTTGTCGTAAGCGGGATGTAACCCATAATAGCCATGCTTGGCAGACGGGTTGACAACTGAGTTTTGTTCATTATTATTGAGTTTTATATGGAAAATGTTGCTGACCACCTCCTGTTTATGTTTTCCTCGGTCACATCTCACGACACTCACGGACATGACATAAGGTATAGAGTATTATTACTCTGTCGTATCACGTATAAAACCTTAAGCGTAACTTTGGTTAGTAGTAAAACTGTTTTGATGATTCCAAAGTACAACGTACGAACAACAAAGTGCGAACGAAATAAGTGGTAAAATTAAAACTTAAGACGTCAATATACAGGGTTATTTTGCAATTACCAGCCAAATTTGCCGAGAAGCTTCAGAATAAGTTAGTTAACTTGGTAACTAGGTAAGTGGTGAAGAAAAACTAAAAATAGTATCTCCATCATTCCGTCCTTTTTATCTTTTAAATTTAAAATGCGTGGCAATGCAATATTTAAACGGATTATACTGCGCACGCAAACATATTTAAACATATATAAGGATAATTTCAAATAAAAGTAGACGCTTTATTTACTCGTATTTTCAAAAACTGCAATAACGGTATATCATTATTTATATATTTGAACTTAAGTTTATTTTGAAAATAACCCTGTATATAAAAATGAGAATATCATCAGTGTAGTCGAAGTCAATTAAATACGCATTATTAAGTGTAACTCAAAAAATACTGCTCAGATCTTGATCAAATTTATATGGAATCACATGAGAAGCATAAGCTTTCAAATAATAAAAAAAAAACTTAGAAAAAGTTCTGAAAAACAAAAATACAGTCGAATTGAGTACCTCCTTCTTTTTTGAAGTTGGTAAAATGCGCACAGTATGAAATGGATGAGATATTTTAAGCGATTTACTTATTTCTCGTATAAAAGAGAATAAGTAGAGCGAATTGAATTATGTAATTATATTCAATTTATAGAACTTAAAATAAATCCTCGCAACTACAGATCTATGTTTTCTTCGTAAACAAGGTCCATTTCCACATTCGACAGTTCTAGGGTGCGACGAAGCATAAAATCGTTAGAGTATATTATAGCCTAGTACAGTTATGTCCGATGATAATTATTTTAACGTAACAAGACATTTTGAAGTATTTTGTATTTGAGTAATAAAATGTCCCAAAGTTACCTATCCTCTCGGCTGTCCAAACCTTCTAAAAAGGCGAAATTTTATCGTAATAATTCTATTGCGCTGTGTATGGCCCAGGCATAAACTCAAAATGGACGCCACGGTCGCTCTATATTATATGGCACTTAATTTTTTTTTACTATGTTTTTGACAACGGGGGACAGTTTTAGACGCCTGCATTATTTATTCAAAAAGGTCTTATCAATTTATTTATCTTTCCATTACTTCAAAAATTGTCACTGTCAAAAACACATCGTAAATCCTAATTTAATGTTACATATCTGCTACGCACGATGTCTGTGGGCTGCCCAAGCGAAGTTCATCGCGATAAAACGCTTCAATGTGCCAGTTTACAGACAGCGAAACGATAAGCTTGCGACTTTGCACGAAGTGATGAAATAGTCACGAATATGTGGCCCACATCCTCATTACGATTCGTTTTATAATGTTCAGTGTATATTCATGTATAAACACTGTGTATAAAAATATTCCTTTTACCAAAAGCGAAAGTGGTAATGGGCCGGCCATGCAGCTCGAAAAACCGACAATTGATGGGGAAGATAGGTTCTAACGGTAAGTAGTTCTAGTGAAATATCTGGTTAGAAATGCAGGAAGTCATTCCTTGGGGAAGGCCTATAAGTTCAGCAGAAGGGCTGTTATGATGATGATAATGATGATTCGTTCAACAACTTACAACTATGTAAAACCACTCAAAATAAAACCTGTTTAAGCCATTAAGTAAATTGTGGAATCAGTACTATGTTTGGAATTGGTTTTTCTATATATTTATGGACAGAATAACGAATCGTAAGGTAAACGAAACAATTATATATATATATATATATATATATATATATATATATATATATATATATATATATATATATATATATATATATATATATATATATATTATAAAAGGCGTATGAAGAAAAACCTTCTTGCCAGTAATTGGATCGCCGATTCTCAACACCCTGAGTGCTAGGGGTGTTGAATTAGTATCAATCATTATTTTATTGATTTATACTCGAAGCACTCAACCATAAATCACTATGTATGCTACGGGTGGCGTATAAATCTTTCATCTGACCTATAAAATAAACTTGTTATCTGTGAGAATAGACTACAAAAAATGCGGGTGTGTAAGAATATAGAAATACTCATATCCATTATGTTTAATTTAAAACCATATAATTGGCACATAATCAAATTTAGACATTCAATAGATTTGAATGAGTTACATAAAGCCCGTCACGTCACGTAGCAGGATAAGAGCATCTTATCTATGTCGGTTTTCCATATTTTAAAAAAAAACTTCATTTTCCTATATAAGCTGTTGTTCAATGCATATTTTTATATAATGAGGGTGACAAACGAACACAGGCCATCAGAAGGTTTGGGGATGCTGTGGCCCATGAACATTTACATCTAAACACGATACCATTAAAAACATAACTTGTAAAAAAACCAAGTCTCGCAACTCAGTTCTTCTACCGTAAAAAGTTGTGAGATCCATGTAATACCAAGTTGGTTAATTTATTCAGTCCCTACTTAAGGATCCTTCCGTTTTAAGTTATTACGTAGTTAGCTAACCTAACAACATTTTATAGTGACCATATCAATGTTAAAAATCTTTTATGTTTTAAATATATAGATTGACTAGGCCATCGCATGAAAACACAATGTATCTCACAATAATTTGTGCAAGTTTAAAGGGTAATCTGTGCAAGTAATACATGTTATATTATATTAGTATTCTTAGTGCGATGGCCAAGTCAATCTATATATTTAAAACATAAAAGATTTTTAACATTGGTATGGTCACTATAAAAAATGTTGTTAGGTTAGCTAATTATGTAATAACTTAAAACAGAAGGATCCTTAAGTAGGGACTGAATAAATTAACCGACTTGGTATTACATGGATCTGACAACTTTTTACGGAAGAAGAACTGAGTTGCGTTTTTAATGGTATCTCATTTCTTTTTGTATATAAGATAGTCCTAATTTTTAATCTTTCCGGTACCGTCTACTTCTTGAGTACCAACAACGTACAACTGTACAACGTCAACAACGTACAACGACAAATGTACACCTGTAATACATATAGGTACACAGATTCATTCACTGCAAATGTAACTTTGTAATTCTATATATTTATATGGGATTACAAAGTTATTTATGCAGTTAGTGTATCTAAAAAACTAGACAGAAATTAACAAATGTTTTAGTTTTTACTTGATTTATACACTAAACACTAATTGCATTCTAAATTTGAAGCTTCTATGTCTGCTATAAGTGTCTTAGAGTTTTGATGATCGGTCAGTCAGTGAGTGACAAAATTAAGAAACTTTGACTAGTTATAATTCTTAAACTACTTGTTCAAATTGGATGAAATTTGAAATATATCATGTTTATATAGTGCCCACTTGGTTACTGAAAATTTAGGCTTCTAGTTTAATCCACTACGAAGTTATAGGTGGTTGAAAATGGCCTGAATTGCTTCGAGAAAAGTATAGTACGGCCGTGCCGCTTTTTTGCTCGACTTGGCGGGGGCACTGCCGTGCCCCCAGATTAAGAATGCAAAATGCATTGTTACTCCTGAGAAATAATTCTATTTTTAACACTAAATACTTTTCCAACAACTTACAAACCACTTAAATTTGTTTTAGAAGTTGCTGTCCGAATATATTGTCTGTAAAAAATAAAAAATTACATTGATATAAAATTAAAAAAACGACTTGAAAACTAGAAATAATAGAATATTTCCACATAATACTAGAAGCTTCTAAAATCGGATTTCTTGTATAGAGAAATCGGACATTAGCCGAATGTATAAATCGAAAAATCGATAACCGATCGGAGGAGAATTGAACACTAGCAGCTTCGTATCTATTGGAGTGCGCAGAGATGAGCGAACCCCCGAAATTATGTACTGCGAGTCGATGGATGTAATTGTCTCGGGATAGTCTATTGGGGGGGGGGGGGGGGGAGGGGTCATGGATACATATTCAATGGTGAAATTGTGATATTGTAATGACGATGATGCCGAAATAAGCCTTTATACATTAAAGGAAACATACATGAAATAAGTAATTTAATTGACCTACGATTACTCTGAAAAGTGTAAAATCAAAGTTTGCATATTTATCATTTCTAACATTATCATATTAGATAAATAAGGTAATAAAAAAAGGAATGCTACTTTAATAATACTTACTTTCCTTGCCCATGATTCATTTTTATTTTAAGCATATGAAAAGAAATTCGTATCTTTTGACGACAGTCGTCATATTTAAAAACGTGATAAAGTCAGCGATCTCATTACTGGTTACATTTACAGTTGACTCTAAGCGCAAATTTATTGTAGAATTTAATTAATTTCAACATTCCATCTCCCCTTTTCGTCCCTTGAAGTTAAACTCATAAAACCTAATGGACTTTCTCTGTCTTGCTTTAATTTTGTATTCTCTCAACGGGACCCTGAAATCATTCCATTCAACCTATAAATATCAAACTACTACTGAGACTTTGAATAAAACTAAATTTACGGATTTTATCGCGTTTATTTCACTACTTTTACTTATTTTTAATTCCCGACGTTTCGGGTGCTTTACAGCAACCATGGTCACGGGGGGGACTGAGATGTTTGACGTCCCAATGTCATAGTTAGTCCGGCTACCTTCAGTTTTCGAATATTAATTTTTGGTCCGATTTACGCAAAACGAGCTTATAGTATCATGAAGTCTTGCAGTGGTATGCTTAGGTTTGGGTTTAATTTTGTTAATTATAGGATCCCAAGCAGGTGGCAGCACCCATCCATCTTCTCTATTGAAATTTGGATGTTTTTTAATTTCAATAGCCTCGCGTATCATCCTTGGTAGGAATCGGTGTTCTTTTGCGAGAATTTGTGGTTTATCAAATCGAATGTAATGGTGGGGACGATCTTGAACATGTTCGCAGACTGCAGACTTGCGAACATGTTCAAGATCGTCCCCACCATTACATTCGATTTGATAAACCACAAATTGGATGGGTGCTGCCACCTGCTTGGGATCCTATAATTAACAAAATTAAACCCAAACCTAAGCATACCACTGCAAGACTTCATGATACTATAAGCTCGTTTTGCGTAAATCGGACCAAAAATTAATATTCAAAAACTGAAGGTAGCCGGACTAACTATGACATTGGAACGTCAAACATCTCAGTCCCCCCCGTGACCATGGTTGCTGTAAAGCACCCGAAACGTCGGGAATTAAAAATAAGTAAAAGTAGTGAAATAAACGCGATAAAATCCGTAAATTTAGTTTTATTCAATGTGTAGTGTTCGCGCAAATTTAAGAAATCATTATACTACTGAGACATTGATTAGATTCATTGTAATTTTCTGTAAAATACAATGATTATTTGAAAAGGATGTTTTTTGTTTTGTTTTATTGTATTTATTTTCAAACGCTCGTCACTTTGCTCGTATGCCTTTTTAATTACAAAGTACCCGGATGACCGTGCTTTGCTCGGTTTTTTAAGTTATTTTTAAAAAATACTAAAAAAAGGGCTCTAAATAATAGATTTTCTCACAAAAGAAGAGAACTTGAAACTAAAAAGAAAAAAAGTCGGACCCAAGACGGGATGCGAACCAAGGCATTACGATTTCGCGACCGCTCGATATCCACTTGAGCCATTACGATCGTTAACAAAGTGTCAAAATTTACCTTCTTATATTGTATTAAAAATAAACCCCAGCTAGATCGATTTATTGCCCCCGTAACTCCCTGAACACTAAATTTTATAAAAATCGTTGGAGCCGTTTCCGAGATTCCGATTATATATATATATATATATATATATATATATATATATATATATATATATATATATATATATATATATATATATATATATATATATATATATATATATATATATATATATATACGAGTAGATCTTTTTTTTATTGGGAGCAAAAGGTATACAGTTTTTTTGTTTGTTTATATCCCATAATATTTGAATAATTCTTAATGAATGTAAAAGTAATAATAATTGAGTCTGGAAATATTATAGAGCAGGAAAGTTGTAATATATAGGTAGTTCCTTTTTAGAAGTGTCAACCCTCACAGAATCTACTATCAGACGGGTTTAGTGGCAATGATCAGTTTAACGACATTGTATGGATTAATTACTTAAGATTTGACAAAATTTTAACTACTTTTGAGGATATAAGTAACACAGAACAAACATGGGGGTTCAAAAATCTTTTAGTTCTAATATTGAAAGTGACAACTCCATCGGCGTAGAGATTTTCGTAAGCGTTCAGAGCCGTAATTATTTTATAATACAAATTATGATGTTAGTGCAGTTAGCCAGTTGGCAATTACATTTTCATCAGATTGTGGACTGATGATGATGTGAATTATTGCACAGATTGGTTACCGGAGACCCTTTTTACTGGAAACGAGGCATTCGATCTCAGTCTTCGGACTGGCAACGCATCTGCATTTTGCTTCTTAATGGAAGATAAATGTAGATATCTATGGGCCACAGCATCCAATTACCATCAGGTGGACTGTGTGCCCGTGTGTCTCCCTTATACTATAAAATAAAATCTAACCACCTTCCGAGCAGGTGTGAGCGGGCCATGGCTTTAACGGCTTAACTTGTGTCGGTCGATGCAATTCAGCATATTTTTTTTAAATTTACAACACAGATACAGGCTTCGATCCCCGCCGGCACCAATAGAAGGGAATAGAATTATTTTTATTTAATATATATTAATACGTAATATTTATTAAAAGTTTAAAAAAATAGAAAAAAAAGAAAAGAGAAAAGTAATTTTTATTTAGCACAGATTCGGAAAATGTGTGTCGCATATAAAAGGAAACAGTGCTCCTTTTACATACGACATACTTATATGCAAATATTTTTTATCTCTCTCTCTGTCCTGGGAAGAACGAGAATTTTTTTAAACAAACGGATATCGAACCACAATAATTTTTTACAATTTTAGGTATAAACTAGCCTGGTGGCGATCACCTCATTTCCAGGGGTTATTTTCATTCATGTATTCCTTGATATTCTAATAACTCTTTTTTGTAATTTTTTTTCCATTAATAAAACTTCAAAATTTTTTTATTGACGAACTTTGAACATTTTCTGGGATTCTGTTGTAAAAGCTTATAAATTGCCCCCAAAATGAATTATTTAGTTGTAGAATGTAAAAATCAAATTGATAATTGTGATATTAAGTATAATTTACTAGATACGTACTCGGCGGATAAGTTATAACAATGTGAGAAAGCTAACCTAATGTCTGAGAAATAAAAATGTTTCGAGGAAATATTAAATCCTACTAATTTTCTAATTTCACCATAACCCTTTCGGAAAAGAGAGGAGAGAGGTCTAGCAATAGTACCTAAACTGCTCCTATACTTTTATACATTTGAACCTAGCGACAACAAAATGGAAAAGACATGTTTATGGAAACGTCTAATGGAGTGTGGACTATCTAAGTAGGTTAAGGTGCGGCTGTAGATTGCTGAGCATAAAAGAAAATCGCTCAAAATCGGAATATCACAGTATAACAGTAGGTCAATGTCTTTTTATGGTATAAGAATGTTTTGTTATCTTAATCTATCCTTGATTAAGAATTAAAATGCAGATGCGCTGTCACCCGTGAGAGCTAAGTTTCCAGTAAAAAAGGGTCTCCGGACACTCACGATACGAAACACAGCAGCTGCTATTTTACGCTGGTATTCTTGTGACAGCGGGGTTCTTCCCATTCGTGCTGCAACTATACTACTTATATACAAGCACGGCTGTAGCATGGCTCTACCACGTATAAAATTGATGACAGATGGCGGTGTTAATGGACCATAGCTTTCACCAACCACCAGATGGACTGGAAATTGTTTTTTACCCTTACTCTTGATTTAAAATTGAATACCAGCGTAAATTAGCTGCTTAATACTGCTGTGTTTCGTATGGTGAGTTTAGAGATCCGGACCCTTTTTTACTGGAAACGAGGCCTTTCATCTTAGTCCTCAGGGGTGACAACACATCTGGATTTTGATTCTTAATCGAGGATAAATATAGATGTCTATGGATCACATGATCCACTTATCATCATGATGTGAACTGTGCGCTCGTTAGTCACCCTTATTCTATAAAAAAATCATATAAAAATCGTATAATAGTATATACAGTTACGCGTATGATTATGCTTTAAGATTTGGGGGCTATAGTCATTATTTTATCCATATAAAAGAAATAAAGCACCTAATCAGTTGTTCGGTAAGAAAAAGGCCTGCTATTTTTAATTTTTCTGTTTTACCATAGGTTAAAAATATTTAGACGTACATACGTCAAGAGGTTGTCGATTTTTATATTATGGAAAAAGAATTTTCGCAAATTTACTTTTCATCTCATACATGAGGCATAAGGTGAGATTGCATTTGAGATACGTTTGGCGAAATTGAGACGGGCCCGTGTTGTGAATAAACGAAAAATATTGAAATGTCAGCGAAGGTTATAGAATTGCTCACAATGACACACATAAGAATAATAAAGCGAAAACTGCACAAAAGAATTTCAACCTTATAACAAAGATATAAAGTGCTGCTTTTATATACAACAACATACTGATATGTAAGTATTTTTTATACAAGGTAGCTCATATAGGATAAGCACATAATCGTCACGCTGGCTTGATTTGTGCCTTAAATTTCATAGCATGATAGCAAATCATTTTCAATTCGTCAAAAAATTGAAAACTGAAATTTCAAGTTCAGATCGCCGTTTGACGGCGGCTTAGGAGAATTCACAGCACCAGATTATCATGAGGGTATGAAACAATACAGGAGCAACAGCATCTTTCCGATATTAACCCAATATAGTAAAAAACTATGGTTGACCCGATTGTCAAGCGGCTATGGTAAATATTCCAAATATGAGATAATCTGTGGGGTTTGTTTAGTTGTGGACTACGATCTGTAATGAATGAATGAATGAATGAAAGCCACCCTAAAATCTTTAAAATTAGTTTCGATCTATTGCGAAGTATTCGCTTGAATATAACTAATAGGATAAAGAAATTATCAGATAATGAAATAAGTTATAAATTAATCAAAATAAATATACAATTAATTTGCAATGTAATAAATAATGTCATTATGTTAATAGTAGCAAGTAAAAAGTTTAAATCGGTAAACTTATGAAATTGATGTATGTGTAACTGCCTCGATAATTCACAATAGCATAATTTCATTTCATAAATAATTTTGTTTCCATTAAATATAATAACCCTAGGTGATGTGTAAACATAGGTCCTTTTCATTATTTAGAAGGTAAAAAAACATTGTCGCCGTGTGAATTTTCTTTTTTTGTGCCCGAAGCAAATACGGGTAACCCTCTGGTAACGGGGGAGGAAGGTGGTGAATGCTCATAGCATTCCGCGCAGCCGGCTGCGTAGTAATATGGAGACTTTTACCCACTGAACACCACCTTTTGGCATTAGCTTAATGATCTAGCGAGAGATCTTTAAGCCGTAAACGGACGAGACCCTCCTTGGGTGAAAGGAGGGCGCAATTTCTTTATCTGTTCGCCATCTTTATATATTCTCGGAATTACTATTATCCCTCAAGTTTGCCTACTGACGCTATTCCTTTCATCATCGGTCTATAAAATCAAGGCGTAAAATTACAACAAAAATTTCAATTCTGGCAACACGCATGTCATAAATCTGCTCATAAAAATTAAAAATACATTTTTTAATAATTTATTTTCAGTGCACAATTTATTGTAAGGTGCTATCCTGTAACTTCCGCTATGAATAATCTATCTACATACATAATTATGTTTATACAGAATCATCAGCACATAAGTAGATAAACGGAACAGAGATAAAGCTTCATATAATCTCGCAAATCGGTTGCACTACTACAAGCACGCATCTTGTTGCACCTCTTTGCGTATTTTGTCGCATCTATCACGGTAAGTGCTCTGAGGAATTGTTCGGATTAATCCCAGCCGCCAAATTTCATGAACGTACTACGCGGCAAACGTCCCGATACCATCCACACCATCTGGATGTTGGCGGTCCACCACTGCACGTTTCATTAGGAGTTTTCTTCCACGTACGAACTCTCTGTGGAATAGTTTACCACCGGCAATTTTTCTGGACCGGTACGACCTGGGGGATCTGCAATAAAACCTAACTCCTTTCTAAAGGCTCGAAAACGCACCTGCAGCCTGCAGGTGCGTTGTCGGAATTGAATTGAATTCGGAATTGAAATTAAAAAACATCTTAATTTCAATAGAGAAGTTGGTTGGGTGCTGCTATCTGCTTGGGATCCTATAATTAACAAAATTAAACCCAAACCCAAGCATACTACTGCAAGACTTCAAGATACTGTAAGCTCGTTTTGCGTAAATCGGACCAAAATTAATATTCAAAAACTGAAGGTAGCCGGGCTAACAATGACATTGGGACGTCAAACATCTTAGTCCCCCCCGTGACCATGGGTGGTGTAAAGCACCCGAAACGTCGGGAATAAAAAATATGTAAAAGTAATTAATTAAACGCGATAGAATCCATAAATTTAGTTTTATTCAATGTGTAGTGTTCGCGTAAATTTAAGAAATCATTACCCACACTTTTTAGGTTTTATAAATACGTTTTTAATATTAATTTTCTTTTACTTTTTCAATATTAATATCTTTCATAAGTATCCTTTTACCAATAACATCTAAAACAGTACTATTGCTAAGTGAAAAACATTAATACGATAACAGATTTCCTAATTATGCTGTTAATAAAATACATTGGGGTCATTGTAGAAGCGTGCTCGTCGCGACCCCTGCCAGCCCTTTTCAGGGCTGCAATTCTACACAGCTGCGCACTCATGCAAACGAGGGTTAGGGCGTCCCCCCAAGGCGACGCACACCAGCTCGTCCCTGTTGGTGTGGAATGCAGCGCGCAAAGCGGCGATGGGGACCGCCACCCGTCACGCACAGCCCGACACGGCGGAAGGTGGAGGATGGAGTGCAGAGTTGGCACGTGGAATGTTAGAGGGGGCATGAGAGATAAGACGAATGAGTTGATCGAAATAATGAAAGAAAGAGAATTAGATGTCGTGTGTATGTCGGAGACCAAACGGAAAGGCAGTGGTATTGAAGAGCTCCCTGGCGGGACGTTAGCTATATGGTACGGAGTCCCGGAAAGCGCGAACGCCTGCCAGGGAGTGGGAGTGCTGTTGTCGTCCCGGTTGGTCGATCTTATGACTGAATACAAGGTTGTGAACTCAAGACTTCTCTGGGTTCGCTTCAAAATGGGACTGACGAAGTTATTCCTTTTGGCTGTTTATGCGCCGGTAGCTTCGTCCTCCAGGGCTGAGCTGGAGGAGTTTTGGGAGAATGTAAGAGAAGTTCTAGATTTGATTAAGGGAAACGAAAGAACTGTTGTGTGTGGTGATTTGAATGGATGGGTAGGTATCGCTCGACCAGGATACGAGTCGGTGCTTGGAAAGTTTGGCGATAAAAGGGTTAATGATGCTGGCAAGCTTTTACTGGCTGTATGCAAGGAAAAGGGTCTTCTTGTGACAAACACTATGTTTAATCACAGGAAAATCCATATGTACACTAGAGAAAGAAAGAATGAGAGAAGTATGATTGATTTGTTCCTGGTGGATGACCAACTGCGAAAACAGGTGATGGATACACGAGTATTCAGGGGTGCTGACCTGGGAACGGATCATTATCTTGTAATTACTAGATTTAGGGGTTTGTTCGCGGGTTGGCGCTACCGAACGACAGTAAAAGAACCACAGTCGGTCTGTCGCATCCGAAGCTGGAAGCTTCAGGAAGCGGATACTAGGGTCAAATATCATACGAGGGTAGTCGAAAAGCTTGACACCATCGATGGCAGGAAAGAATGTGTGGAGAGAACATGGCAGAACCTTAGGGATGGAATGGTAAGTGCAGCGGAAGAAGTATGTGGAACGACAAAAAGAGGTACTAGTAAAAGAAGAGATGCATGTTGGAATGATGAAGTGAGAGAAGCTGTAAAAAAGAAGAATAAAGCATGGTTAGACTACTTGGCCTCTAGTAACGATAAGCATATGAGAGAGAAGATGAAAGAAAGATATAAGCTGAAGAAAGTTCATGCGAAAACATTGATTGAGGAAGTACGTGAAAGGTGTAGAATAGAAGCGGACGAGAGGTTGTCGCACAACTTTAGGGAAAACTCCAAACTCTTCTGGAAAGAGGTTTGAAGGTCCCGGAGTGGTGTGACAGCCTTAAGAATGAAGTGCTTTCGAGAACCAATGACGTCCTCTCAGAAAAATCGGACGTCGTGCAGCGATGGAGTGAATTTTATAGAGAAATGTATGCGTGTCATGATCTTAGTGAAGGATCCGGGGGTGACGCCGTGACTGGCACGCCAGACACGGACCTCGATGACATTGAGGTCATCAGCATGAAAGAGATTGAACGTGCGATTCGAAGTTTGAAATGTGGTAAGGCTGCGGAACTAGACAGAGTTACTGCTGAAATGATCAAGTACGGTGGGCCTCGCGTCTGGGACAGCTTTCTGTTTCAATCAATTTGTGCTGGCGGACGGGAGATGTCCCGGATGATTGGCGATCCGCGGTCATTGTTCCTTTATATAAAGGTAAAGGTTCACATTTTGAATGCGGGTGCTATCGGGCAATCAGCTTGACCAGTTTAGCAAGTAAAGTTTACTCGAAGGTTTTGACACGTAGGATGCAAGAGAAATCGGAAAGGTTCTTATGGGAGGCACAATGCGGATTTAGACCTGGAAGAGGATGCACGGATCAAATGTTTTCTCTCCGCATGATCACGGAGAAGCTTCTGAGTGTTAACCAGAGGATTTTCTGTGCTTTTGTGGATCTGGAGAAAGCATTTGATAAGGTTATAAGGAAGAAAATGTGGGAACTGTTGCCGGGATATGGTGTGGATGGTCGATTGTTAAGGGCTGTGCAGTCACTTTACTATGACTGTGAAGCCTGTGTGCGGGTAGGGCATGACCTGTCACCCATGTTTAGCGTCCAAACGGGCGCAAAACAGGGTTGTGTCATGTCTTCCTGGCTGTTCATACTGTGTCTTGACAGCTGTTTACAGAAGCTGAAAAATAGTTGTTTGGGTGTGAAATTGGGTGACATGAAAGTTAATTGTCTGCTGTATGCTGATGATGCAGTGCTTATTGCACCATCAGAAGCAAAACTAAGGTTCTGGTATTTGAAAAGGACGAAGAGAGAACGAAATGTGAAATATGGGTAAATCAGGAATATCTAGAACAGGTAAATGAAATTGTATACTTGGGGAGTGCTTTCAGCCGAGATGGAAGATGTGATTTAGATGTGGATAGGCGTGTCGCTGCCGGAAACAAAGTCAATGGTGCCCTGAATGCATTAGTAAAAAGGCAAGGCGTGGTGAAGAGTGCACGCCTTGCAATAAATAACGCAGTGTTGGTACCGACTTTGTTGTATGGCAGCGAAACCTGGGTATGCCAGAAGAAGCATAAAAGCAAGTTGAATGCAGTGCAGATGCGATCTCTTCGTAAAATGTGTGGGGTTAGCATAACCGACCGAAAGCGAAACGAAGAGATTCGCAATATGGCAGGATTGAAAGATGACCTTATCACAAAAATTGATAGGGGCGTACTCCAATGGTTTCGGCACGTTGAACGAATTAGTGAAGACCGAATGGTGAAGAAAATATATAGAGCGAAAGTAAATATTAAAAGGTGTCGAGGTAGACCGAGACTAACTTTCGAAGACCATGTGAGCAAATTGCTTGAAGAGGGGAGGGTCAAGAGTACTCGGATACCTAGACGTGCATGTATGAAGAAGTTAATGAACCTGAAAGAAGCGAAAGAGGTATGTAAGGATCGTGACACTTGGCGATCTGTTCTCTCTGGCTACCCCGTTAGGGATTGTGCATGAAGATAAGTAAGTAAGTAAAAATAAAATACTTAAGTTCTAGCTACAGAAAAAAGTGCCGTACTGAGTAGCAACGAGAGTAAAGTGTTGACTTTAACTGTAAATACCTACTACATAAGGTTAAGGCTTGTGCTTTGTGTGGATCGCCCCCTCCTCCCACCACTAGACGGAGTGACTTGGTAAGATATACAGGAAGTCGATGGATGCAGGTGGCTCAGGATCATGCTTGGTAGCATACCTTGAGGGAGGTCTATTTTCAGCAGTGGACTTGTGATGGGCTGTAATGATGATATTGGTGATATGCTTGAGTTGCATACTTTTATCGTTGGTGTTTTCAATTTTTTCTATCGAAATAATTACTATTGTCATTATCATTACCATCCATAGTAGTATCATATCCACCAAGGAATGCCACAAAATAATAACTCGAAATAACCGATCAGAAATATTTTTATTAGCACGATTTAGGTAACTCCTTATCGTGCGTGTAAATTTCGATGAGTTAAAAGACTTTTTTTTAAAATTTCTTATTGCTTTTATATTATAAGGACTTAACACATAAGTGCCTAGGGGTCGATAATGATCTAAAAGTACTTAATTATTTCCGATGCACACTGACCGCTTACTTTTGTTTTAATTATTATTATATTGTCATCTTTCGATAGACAAAAGAAAACAATTATGAAGCACAGCTCAATATAATTTTTACTTTACAATCAGTTCAAATGACAAGTATTGGTGAAAGTTCGTACAAGTTAATTTGTGGAAAAAGTTTGCAACTGATTGCATAAAAATGTAAATGTTTTGTGTACGTTGTGTTGATTTACTATCAAATTTGTTTTTATAGTAAACTAAATATATTTTTGGAGACAAATATATAAATTTTACTTATAAAATATATTTTTCCAATTGCAATCACGAACACATACCATGCTTTATATTATTAGTGATGCAACGGAAGTGTCATATCGGAAGCAGAAACAGAAACAGATGTTAAAAATATTTTTTTTTGCAGAAACGGAAATAGAAACGGATGCGGAAACGGAAATACTACTTATTAAAAAAATTACAAATAAAACTTTTAATAAATCTACAAAATTGAGTAGCGGTGTTGTTGGCGACGCGCCTATAAGAATGTTTCAGTTTATTAAATCAACCGATGACGCATAGTTATAAAAAGCAAATTATCGAGCCACGACGCTCTGATAAGAAAATGCTTAGTTAAATCTTAAAGAAATGTCGAATTAATGATAAGAAGGTCTTGGGTTCGACTCCCAGGCCGGACTAGTTTGTTCGTTTTCCTAAGTAATATCGCTTAATAAATTCATAAGGAATTTTATGTTATAAATTATATTACCGGATTTGTTCCCCGGTTGAAATCATCTTTCTAACGATGTAAATTCAAAGGAATATTAAAGTGAAGTTAGGGATCGGATTGGTTCCCCGGTCGAGATGATCACTCTGTGCACAAACAGAAATAACGGAAATTAATTGCATAAGTATTGTCTTGTATAAGTATGATATGTTTGTACGAAAACAAATGCCTATTTGTTATGATTGATTAATGAAAACATTCACTTGTATTGTTATCTGATAAGAAGCATGATAACGAATAAGAGTCTTATCAGAAATAGTTTCCTACTGTTTGAAAATTATGTAGAAGCACTCGTTTATTTAATATTGTTAAAATTAAGTGTATTTCAGACTTTCATTTTTCTGATAGTCGAGAGCCGTGCAAAGTTAGTTGTTCAAATAGTGTGAGTTCACGGAAGCACGCTGGCCACGCCCTTAGGAGGCCGAATATGTAAAAATTTAAAATGTTTGTAATTTCAGCAATTTATGTAAAAATGACTTGTAAAACATTTCAGGTTGATTGTACGTGCTAAAAAGGTGAATTCTGTGTTATTTTTATGTGAAAATTCCTGTGCATAAGTGAAATAATGATAGTTTTGTATAAGAAATTTAAAAGTGTTTTAAATAGTGAAATAAATAGAGAAAATGTAAATTAAACTATTGTATTAGTTAACATATGTATAAATTCAAGTGGGAAACATTGTTTTAACTTTCTGTGTTAAATATTTAAGAAGTTTGGATTTTGGATTTGTGAGTAAAGTAGGCATATTTTGTTTTATAAATTAAAGGATTTTTGTAATACGGAAAAATAATGTATATCATGGTGTAGATATTGTTTTGTGCTATCTAAATAGATAACTTGTGTTTATGTGTGATTTATGTGAATAAAGAAATTAAGTGAAACGTGAGAGAGTAATAGTACAAATTCATGTTGTTAAGTTGCGCAGGCACGCGAATGGCGCGGCTCACTTTCGCGTATAGCTCTGGGGGTAGCTTAGTGAACGGGTTTTATTGCAATTCGTTCGGGGTAATAGTTCGGAAAAACAAGAAAATCCTTCGGGAAAAGTGAAAACCAGCAGTCAAGAAGAAAAGTATAGGGAAAAGTGATTACTCTCTCACGGAACGGTTTGAAGATAATTGCTGTTTCATTCCCAAGATCCCTTAAGTTATACAGTCCACATCGAAGAATTAAGGCGTCGGGACCGGGACGACTTCGGAAGACCCGTAATCCCCGTCTGAACCTACTTGCTGAAAAGGAACGAGGTTATCGCCCTAGTGTGTTACTCCGTTGCGGAGATCACACACGTTGTTCCCGAACCCAACGTAGGCGTTATAGGAGGCCGGATCGAGAGAAGCCTCGATTCCTCCCTTCTGTTTCTTAATCGAAAGTCGAGTTCCGTTTGGTTCCTTTTCAATTGGTCCTTGCGAGCCGAATTCCTTTTCAATTGGTCCTTTGAGCCGGATTAAAGACCACCCGAACCCCGCCAGCTGGATCAAGGAACCAGCTGTGGACTGCTGGTTGTGGAAAAAAGAAGACCTTCGGAGCCGAGTGAAGATCAGCAACCGAAGGAAGCCGGAGGTTTGAGCTGAAGCAATAGGACCAAAGGCCAGAAGACCAGGACGTCAGCGCTGAAGGACGGGACCTGGAACTACCGGAAGAAAGAAAACCGGGATTGCGGCCGGGGGCGTGTGCTCGCATGGGGCACGTATCGCAGCCGGGCGCAGGTGTCTTGTGAAGGCACTCATCGTGGCCAAGCAGGGCTTGGCATTTTTCCTGTCGGACGACCGTGTCTGGCATTTTCCTGTCGGGCAAGCGTGCTCGGCATTTCCTGTCGGACGACCGTGTCCGGCATTTTCCTGTCGGATCATCAGGGTGCTGGAAGAAGCATCCACCGCTGCTGCTGCCAGGCGAGGGTGCGCGTGGGCACCTGACTGCATCGCGGCCGGAGGAGGGCGCTTGGACGAGGCGTCACCGGCAACTGGGCGGCGAGCACAGCATACATCCCGACCACCTAACGGTGCCAAACGGTTGGGCTCTGGCACAACACCTTCGGGTGGAGCAGTTCTCTCGAGCGAGACTGCGCTTGCACTACCACTCGACTGTTTCGTCATATTCCTTGGCGGGACAGTTCCTAAACCTTTCCTCCATTCCATTCCTGCACGACTCCATCCCTGGACGGCTCACCTCGGTAGGCCCCGTCCAGGATTGATAGGGCTGATAGGGCTGTTAGGGTGGTAGTAGGGTTGTAGGTTGGGAGATAAAGGGGGGGAGGGGTAGTGGTGTTAGGTTGGGGTGTAGAAGGGTTGTAGGTAAGGGGTTGTAGGGACCGTAGGGACAGTTAGGGACCGTAGGCCAACAATCACCTTCCTGCAAGATGAAGAAGGCACAAGACCAGACAGGGAGAAGCGAAGGGAGCAGGACAAGGACAGGGCTCTCAAGAAAAGCTAAAGAAGCGGAACCATCTGGAGCGACCACAGCTACTGCGTCAAATGGAGCAACTCCTTCAAGTGGAGCCACCACCGACACGTCCACATGCACGTGGGACACAGGGACGTCCGTGGCAACGACAAGCAACAGGACGGACACCAGTGGTACGCAGGCCAGTACCGCACAACAATCCGTTATATCCAGGAGTGAAACGGTGGTCGAAAAAGTAGGTCAAAGGACCGAAGAAGCGGCATCGTCAAGGACAGTAATCGGGCACACTAGTGATAAAGGGCCACAAAGAGGTAGTAGGTCATCGCGATCGGCGAGGCTGAAAGCCGAATTAGAGGCGCGGATTAAATTCGAACGCTCAGAGCTCGAACGAGCACAGGCAGCTGCTGCCTTGGCCAAGTCTCAATTGGAGTTGGCACGACTCAACCGAGAAGTGGAGATCGACTCGAGTGAGGATGATGAAGAGCGGAATACTCAGGTGGAACCTTTCGTAAGGAGTTGGGTTCAGCAGACCATAATGAGCGCGCCGGTTAGTGTAGCACAACCCGATGTTACTGATAAGGAAGCGTGTAAAGGATCACGCCGCAAAGGGGCGGAGATCGAGCGCAACCAAGGAAATGCACAGAAAACACACGCGAGTGAGGTGTCAGAATTGACCGAAGCGATTGTGAGTGCAATAAAAATAGCTGGTAAAGATAAGTCTTCCCAGCTTCATTTCCTCCAGGAATTACCGGTGTTCGATGGAGACCCGGGTGAATGGATAATTTTCAAAACGGTGTTTGAAGACACGAGAAGCCAATTTTCAGGGGTGCAAAATGTCGCACGCCTTAGGAGGGCATTAAAGGGCACCGCTAAGGAAGCGGTTAAGTCGTTGTTGTTTACTTTGTGTGAACCGGAAGAAATAATGAACGCTCTCGAAAGAAGATTCGGTAGGGTTGAGATGCTCATTCTAGCCGAAATCGAGAATGTAAAGCGTATGCCAAGATTGGCAGAAGATTGCCGGAATATAGGATCTTTTGCAAGTCGTATTACGAACGTGGTTGCCACGATACAAGCGTTGAATCAACCACAGTATTTGTACTCACCGGAGTTAGTGAGCCGCATAGTGGAGAAGCTCGGAACTATGATTAAATTTAAATGGTTTGAATATCGAGCTCAGTATCCTTTGGAGCCAGAGTTACAGAAGATGGCCAAGTTTTTAAATTTATTGAGTGAACAATTTGGAGCGTCCTTAAACAATGAAAATGCGCCTGAAAAAAGGAAGCGTCCTGAATTCAGGAAGCAAACTGTACACACTGCAAAGGGAGGTGTACGCAGATATGCCGTGAGCGAGCGCTATATGCGCCGAAGTAAGTCGAGCGAGCGTCTAGAACGCCGAAATAGTAAAGGGCACAACCGACAGGTGGTTATGACAACCCAGGATAAGCCTGTAAGTCGGGTAACACATAAGTGTGTTATATGCAACAAGGAACACTCTATAGTGAGTTGTTACAAGTTTAAGGACATGAATATTCACGAGAAATGGGAAGCGGTCAAAAAGGCGAAAGTATGTTTCCAATGTTTGTCACCTAACCATAGGAGGTTAGAGTGCAAAGCGAAAAAATGTGGTGTAGAGGGATGTAGAATGTCACATCATCGAATGCTACACCGATACCCCAAAGAAAAAACCTCGCCACAAGGGGACGAGGGGGGTAAGGATGCTCAGATTACAACTGTTAGTACAGTGAATGCACTGGCATGTGCATACTTAAAGATTATACCGGTCGAGTTGTATGGACCTAGAGGAAAGGTCAAGACAACAGCTCTTCTGGATGAGGGATCGACCATGACACTCATAGAGGAGTGTATGGCTCAGAAATTAGCGCCTCGCGGACGTAAAGAGGGATTACGTATCGAAGCCGTGGGAGGTAAGCGAATTAACGACGACAGTTCGTATCGCTTAAACATTAAGATAAAAGGCATTTACTCGAGCGACTTAGAAGAGATAAGTGTACAAACAATTAAGTCACTTAACCTTTCTCCGCAGTC
Source organism: Parnassius smintheus behrii (assembly GCA_036936625.1). Lineage (NCBI taxonomy): Eukaryota > Metazoa > Arthropoda > Insecta > Lepidoptera > Papilionidae > Parnassius > Parnassius smintheus. The sequence continues at coordinate 39,204,221 of JAUPFT010000005.1, read as the reverse complement.
GGTAAGCCGAGAATTATTGCAACGGTGTTCTCATTTGACACCGATTAAAGATGAGTTGATGTATGAGAGGTCTAAACCTACCATATTAATTGGTCAGGACAATTGGCATCTCATAGTTACTCGTGAATTAATTTCAGGAGGTAAAAACCTACCTGTAGCATCGCTCACCAAACTTGGATGGGTTTTACATGGTCACATATCGGGTGGTATTAAACCGATCAAGATCGTTAACCACATTTCCACCAAGAAGGAGGAAGATATGGATAAATTGATCAAGGATTGTTTTAGTTTGGAATCTCTGGGAGTGTCGGCTAGAAAGCCCGTGAACGACCCAGAAGAACGAGCTTTAAGTATTTTGAACAAAACGGTACGTCGTATACCTAATAATAGGTACGAGACTGCTTTGTTATGGCGCACAGACAATGAGTGCATGCCGTCGAATAGAGCGCAGGTTGAAAGTCGCCTGTTGAATATTGAAAAAAAGCTCGACAAAAATAGCGAGTTGAAGAAGGAATATGAGAAGCAAATTGAAAATCTCATCGTTAATGGTTACGCAGAGAAAGCGAACCATATTCCCATTTCCCCACGTACGTGGTACCTTCCTCACTTCGCAGTGACTCACCCACAAAAAAGGAAAATAAGGATAGTTTTCGACGCCGCCGCAAAGACGGGCGGACGTTGTCTCAATGATGCATTGTTAACCGGACCGGACTTATTGAAGTCGTTGTTCGGAGTTCTGCTACGATTCAGAGAAGGAAGCGTGGCAGTAATGGCAGACATTAAAGAAATGTTCCTGCAAGTGAAAATCCGGGATGAAGACAGGGATAGCCTTCGATTCTTATGGCGGCACAATCGTGACGCGCCACCGGAAGAGTATAGAATGACGTCACTCATATTTGGAGCGGCATCATCACCATGCATCGCTATATATGTAAAGAATAGAAATGCGCAGGACAACGCGCATATCTATCCAGAAGCAGCTTCCGCTACAGAAAGCAATTTTTATATGGATGACTATCTACAGGCATTTCCCGACGTGACGACGGCCGAAAGGATAGTAAACGATATGTATGAATTACATAAGCATGCTTCTTTCCAACTGAGGGGATGGGCTAGCAACCGACCCGAAGTTTTAAGTAAGATGGAAAATAAATATAAGAGCGACAGTGCTTCGCTGGGAGATAAAGAGCACACAGAGCGCACGTTAGGTTTGATTTGGAATATCAAACGGGATATAATAAGTTTCTCCACAAGTCTTCGTAACACACCGGAAGAGGTGATGGAAGGTTTACGACCGCCTACGAAGAGGGAGATAACTAGCGCTGTGATGTCAGTTTTCGATCCTTTGGGACTCGCATCACCCATAACGATTCAAGGGAAGTCGCTGATCCAGCAAGTATGGAGGACAGGCATCTCTTGGGATGAAGAAGTTTCACACGAATTACACGTGTTATTTTGTAAATGGATATCGGAAGTGAAGAAATTAGGTCATTTAGAGGTACCTAGACCCGTTGCTGAAGGCGTCGGCAAGGGAGAGTTACACACTTTCACGGATGCTAGTGAAAAAGCATACGCTGCCGCGGTGTATTACGTCACCACGGACGAGCTAGGAATAAGGCGGATTACGCTGATCGCCGCAAAGGCAAGAGTAGCGCCGTTGAAACCAATTTCGATTCCAAGGCTTGAATTGCAAGCAGCTCTTATGGGCAGCAGGCTGGCTGCCTCGGTTAGTGAAGAGAGCAAGTACGAGATGTCCGAGAGAGTATTTTGGACAGACTCACGTACAGTGTTAGCGTGGATTAAGTCAGATCCTCGCGCCTTTAAACCATTCGTTGCTCATCGATTGGCTGAGATCGAAGATCACAGTAAGCCATGTGAATGGCGATGGGTTCCAACGTCACACAATGTGGCAGACGACGCCACTAGAAATTTCCCTTCCACCTTCGATGTAAGTCATCGCTGGTTTCAAGGACCTGAATTCCTCAGGAAAAGTCCTGATTTATGGCCCAAACAAGTGGACACCATAAAAAGCTTAGAAACAGGTGAAGAAAAATCGCCAAAGGGCGTAAATGCGTTAAGAAAGCAAGAACCGTTAAGTCTACCCGACTACGGACGATTTAGCAGCTTTAAGAAATTCCTTGGGGCAACTGCACGCACCTTGCAAGCGGTAGAAAAATTCAAGAGTTTAAGAAAGTCGGTTAAAGGACCCGACGACGCAGCCGAAAAGTCGGTTATGTGTTCCAACAAAGTTTTAGCAAAGTCGGTTAAAGGACCCGATGGCGCGTTGGACATAGCGCTCTTGAAAAAAGCGGAATTATTAATTTGGAAGTTCATTCAAGACGAGTGTTTTTATTCGGAAATAAAGTGCTTGAAAGCAGGCAAAAGTGTTGAAAGAAGTTCACGCTTAAGTAAATTATCTATGGAAATAGGAGAGGATAACTTACTCCGTTTAAATGGACGTTTACCTTTCAAGTCTAATTTGACCGAGGAAAGTAGAAAACCTGTCATATTGGACGGTAAACACGAAATCGTTAAAATGATGATTAGAGAAGTTCATCATCATTTTGGACATGCCAATCACCAGACGGTGATGAATGAGGTGAACCAGAAATTTTATGTCTTGAACTTACGTAATGTAGTACGTAGTGTGTCACATCATTGCCAGTGGTGCAGGACATACAGATCCAAACCGCAGAACGTGCCACAAGGAAACATTCCTCTGGAGAGAATAGCTCATCATGAACCACCTTTTACATGCTCAGCTGTGGATTATTTCGGTCCTATGAGTGTAACTATAGGAAGGCGACACGAAAAACGTTGGGGTGTTTTATTCACGTGTCTGACTACCAGAGCAGTACATCTGGAATTAGCAGCCTCATTGACACCAGCGTCAATGATAATGGCGTTGAGGCGATTTATCGCCAGAAGAGGAAAACCGGCCGTTATATACAGCGATAACGGGACAAATTTCAAAGCTGCGAATAAGGAATTATTGAAAGCATGCGAAGAATGCCATGAGGGCATGAAAAATGAGTCATTTAAGAAATATATTAAATGGAAATTTATACCTCCGGGAGCACCGCACATGGGTGGCGCCTGGGAGAGGTTAGTAAGGTCGATTAAAATTGCGTTGACCGCTACGCTCAGAGAAAAGAGCCCACGAGAGGAGGTTCTACATACGTTACTTTTAGAAGCAGAGCACACAGTGAATTCCAGGCCTCTGGTAACATTAAGTATGGATAGTCCTGAAGAGGGTTTGACACCCAATCATTTTCTTCTGGGACGCTCATGTGGTGATCGACCACCTGGATTATTTCTAGAGCGGCATCTGACGGGTCAACTCAATTGGAAAGCTGCACAGAGGTTAGCCGACCATTTTTGGACAAGGTGGCTGAAGGAATACATGCCTACCTTAATACCGCGAACAGGTAATAACGGAAAGTTCATGGAACCTAAAGAAGGCGATATTGTTTTGATAATAGATCATTCGTTGCCACGAAATACGTGGCCGAAAGGCAAAATTAGTAGAACGTTACCGGGACCAGACGGTCACACCAGAGTGGTTGACGTCATTACTAGCACAGGTATCTTGAGGAGACCTACATCCAGAATAATAGTCCTGGTACCCGCGACGCCTCCCAAATGATGGTGCTAACGCACGGGGGGGAGATTGTTGGCGACGCGCCTATAAGAATGTTTCAGTTTATTAAATCAACCGATGACGCATAGTTATAAAAAGCAAATTATCGAGCCACGACGCTCTGATAAGAAAATGCTTAGTTAAATCTTAAAGAAATGTCGAATTAATGATAAGAAGGTCTTGGGTTCGACTCCCAGGCCGGACTAGTTTGTTCGTTTTCCTAAGTAATATCGCTTAATAAATTCATAAGGAATTTTATGTTATAAATTATATTACCGGATTTGTTCCCCGGTTGAAATCATCTTTCTAACGATGTAAATTCAAAGGAATATTAAAGTGAAGTTAGGGATCGGATTGGTTCCCCGGTCGAGATGATCACTCTGTGCACAAACAGAAATAACGGAAATTAATTGCATAAGTATTGTCTTGTATAAGTATGATATGTTTGTACGAAAACAAATGCCTATTTGTTATGATTGATTAATGAAAACATTCACTTGTATTGTTATCTGATAAGAAGCATGATAACGAATAAGAGTCTTATCAGAAATAGTTTCCTACTGTTTGAAAATTATGTAGAAGCACTCGTTTATTTAATATTGTTAAAATTAAGTGTATTTCAGACTTTCATTTTTCTGATAGTCGAGAGCCGTGCAAAGTTAGTTGTTCAAATAGTGTGAGTTCACGGAAGCACGCTGGCCACGCCCTTAGGAGGCCGAATATGTAAAAATTTAAAATGTTTGTAATTTCAGCAATTTATGTAAAAATGACTTGTAAAACATTTCAGGTTGATTGTACGTGCTAAAAAGGTGAATTCTGTGTTATTTTTATGTGAAAATTCCTGTGCATAAGTGAAATAATGATAGTTTTGTATAAGAAATTTAAAAGTGTTTTAAATAGTGAAATAAATAGAGAAAATGTAAATTAAACTATTGTATTAGTTAACATATGTATAAATTCAAGTGGGAAATATTGTTTTAACTTTCTGTGTTAAATATTTAAGAAGTTTGGATTTTGGATTTGTGAGTAAAGTAGGCATATTTTGTTTTATAAATTAAAGGATTTTTGTAATACGGAAAAATAATGTATATCATGGTGTAGATATTGTTTTGTGCTATCTAAATAGATAACTTGTGTTTATGTGTGATTTATGTGAATAAAGAAATTAAGTGAAACGTGAGAGAGTAATAGTACAAATTCATGTTGTTAAGTTGCGCAGGCACGCGAATGGCGCGGCTCACTTTCGCGTATAGCTCTGGGGGTAGCTTAGTGAACGGGTTTTATTGCAATTCGTTCGGGGTAATAGTTCGGAAAAACAAGAAAATCCTTCGGGAAAAGTGAAAACCAGCAGTCAAGAAGAAAAGTATAGGGAAAAGTGATTACTCTCTCACGGAACGGTTTGAAGATAATTGCTGTTTCATTCCCAAGATCCCTTAAGTTATACAGTCCACATCGAAGAATTAAGGCGTCGGGACCGGGACGACTTCGGAAGACCCGTAATCCCCGTCTGAACCTACTTGCTGAAAAGGAACGAGGTTATCGCCCTAGTGTGTTACTCCGTTGCGGAGATCACATACGTTGTTCCCGAACCCAACGTAGGCGTTATAGGAGGCCGGATCGAGAGAAGCCTCGATTCCTCCCTTCTGTTTCTTAATCGAAAGTCGAGTTCCGTTTGGTTCCTTTTCAATTGGTCCTTGCGAGCCGAATTCCTTTTCAGGTGTGTTATATTTTATGAAAAGTAGTTTAGCCGCTTTTACACCTAACAATCTGTTCCAGTGTTCTTCATAATATAAGTCCAGCTCCGCTAAATAATTGTTCACTGGCGTGGGTGCAGTCACATGCGACTGCATGGGTTTTTTATGGGGATTGAAGGGTTAAAATAATTAATATAAACTTGACTTAAAAATAATTAATATAAACCTCATGTAAACATAACTGCTACCTAATTAATTTTACAATTCTAAGTTGTAACAGAGGCATTTAGTAAATACTAGTTTTAACTGGAGAAAACACGTTTTAACTAAAAACGGGTTTTAACTATTACATAGGAATACATTTTATAAATAAATAGGTATGCAATTCCTTGACTGACCATATGTTTTTTAGTTTGCAGTGAAAGTTTTACAGTTTCAAGTAACTTCTCAAACTCTGCAAACTCTTCGGCGTGTATCGCTCTAAGATGGCTCTTTAATATTAAATCCTGCCAAAACACAGGTTATAATCATAGGGAGCAAAAAAATTACATATCGACTTGACTATCAATATCTACCTAAGGTCACTCTAAACGGTGTAGATTTAGAATATGTTAGGCAGGTTAAGAAACTTGGCTTAATTTTGGCTGACGATCTAAGTTGGGTGCTACAGGTTAATGAGGTCAGGAGACGTATTTTTGGAACTATGCATTCATTAAAGCTCTGGCAAAAATTTATTCCTCAGACGGCCAAGGTTACGCTAGTCAACTCTCTGTTGCTTCCTATTTTTGATTATGCCGATATTGCCTACCCAGATATAACTGAGGAGCTGCTTAGCAAACTCGACCGTCTGCTCAATCTGTGCATACGCTATATTTTTGGCCTGCGCAAGTTTGATCATATATCACAACTTCGCTCAAGACTTAAGTGGCTCGACATCCGTTTTCGCCGGAACACACACCTTCTAACCACTTTGTATGGTATTCTTCACAATCCTTGTTCCCCAGTTTATCTAAAAGAGCGTTTTACATATTTAAGCTTATCCCGTTCGATGACCAACAAAACTCTAACTATCCCGATGCATAAATCTGCATACCACACGGATTCCTTCACGGTATCATCAATTACATTTTAGAATAACCTTCCACGAGATTTAAAAGATGCTCCTTCAATAATATATTTAAACGTTACCGTGAGGCATATTATTTGAAAATACTTTATTAATTTTATTGATTATGTTTATTATAATTTCGTATACTATATTGTATGCTTTATTGGTTTAATATATATTTTATTATGTATGTATGTGTATAAGTGTATATATGTATAAACTAACATATACATAATATTATATAATGCGTTTTGAATAGTATGAATTGAAATATGTTTTTCTTTCTCTCGCGGCTCTACCCATAGCTCTCACCACACTACAAAAGGTTAGCTGGCAGAGAATGCCTTTTCGGCATTAAGTTCGCCTTTGTACCAAATTGTTTTGTTGCAATTGAGTGCAATAAAGAATTTTCTATCTATCTATCTATCTATCTAAAGCAGCAGTTTTGCGGCCTTTTTGCGAGTACCTATATTTTGTCACATAATTTACATTTGGCTATTAAATCATCAATCTCAACATAAAATGTGGTTCCACGTTCCATTCTACACACACAGGACTTTCTTTTGGCTTCATGATTGCACCTAAGTTACACACACGACTCAAATTACTAATTAACTGAAACTTAATAACAGACAATCTTACACACTAACACTCGTGTCATGCCGTATAATAAAGTTATAAAAGGTATGTAAAAAACACGTTGGGACAAGTGCCCAGCTCGCTTGTGGTTGGCTGAATTGACCCAACCCGCTCTTATGAGTGCTCAACGTGTCTCGTTCGCTGCGTCACATTAGATAAACGTAATTTTATCTACTTATGTTTCTCATCGCTGAGTTTCATTCAAACATCCGTTATAAAACTCGGAAACAGTAACAGAAACGGATGTTAAAAACCATGCAGAACTTCCGCAGTTGCGGAAACAGAAACAGAGTTCTGTTGCATCACTACTTTATAATCATATTTTTCCTTTTTGAGTTTCCTCCAAGTGCTCTCTACAAACTCAGTAACCAAAGCACTAAACTCATTTGACTACGAGAAAGATGTCCGGGATATCGATTGTATACACTGTTCAGACGGCAACCCGGGTGAAGACAACTGTGGCGTTATAAACCGCTTGAAATGCCATCAGTTGCTTGCTCCAGCTGAGATGGTAGTACTATAAGGCGAAGAAGGCAATGATGACACCATCATGATGATGAGGTTTTAGTCTGCTGTACTAGTAGTTGTCAAATCTTTGACCCCATTTCTACGGTATCCAGATTTATTGCTCAAATGGATCACACGTAAGTCACAAAGTCATCGTCCTGTTATACTGTCAACTCCAGGAGTTGTTTTTAATAACCCCTGGATTACTGAGTACTTTACAAGATAAAAATGTAAAAATAACTGAAATTACTCATCAAAACGGAGTGGAAAAATGTCCACTAATGTAGGTAAAGTCTTGTAATAGTAGCCCACAGGATTTTATGTCTACAGGTTGGATACAAATGATAATATTAGCTAGTTTTTTAACATTGTTGTCAAATGAATTAAGAGTACCTACAAATTTAAATTTAGAACAAAAAGAAAATTGACATTAATCAGCCAACCGATTTGTTGGTGGTATAGATTAAACGCCAATATCGGAGTTTACAGGATTGCGATAAGAAGCAAAAATGGTATATTCCCATTTTGATTTGATCAGTTGACGTCGCCGTCAACAACAAACACTATCTCTACCTAGATAGATCTATTGCAAGGTCTTTACTCCGGAAATATGGGAGAACCAGAACTCAACCTGGACCACAAAAGAAGACAGAGACTGATATTATTCTCACAAGTCAGGTTAGAAGAATATGTGCGATGTGTAAAGGTAAAATAGTGAAAATCTACAGGAACGGCAATTTACATGAGAAATGCTTTGCCAAATTTTATTATCTAATAGTTCCTATCTTACTTGTCTAAGCTAAATAAACACTGATTAGCATAAAAATACCATTTTATATTGATTATTTTACCCCATACTAGTTTACGACCTTATCTGGACAAAGGGTCATTTTCAACCCACTGACAAACTGAACTGAAAACTATAAATTACTATCAGGGCACTTGTCTGTGCACATCAATATTACAAAATGTGTAAAAATTGAATAAAATCACTTATACGGATTTTATCGCGATTAATTAACTTATTTTTAATTCCGGACGTTTCGGGCGCATTACAGCACCCATGGTCATTGGGAAAATGAGATGTTTGACGTCTTGATGTCATAGTTAGCCTGGATACCCTCAGTTTTCGAATATTAATTTTCGGTCCGATTTACGCTATATATTAAGAAATCATTATATGTAAAAAATTACAAAAATATAAAGTGAGGTTATTTTCTTTGTCATCAGTGATGGGGCGAGGCGTAAGTGTACGCCGCACAGTAGCGGCTAAGGGGGCGAGCGCAGAGGCGGGCGCGCAAGCGGTCGCGCGGGCGGGCGCGGACGCGTAGCTCGGCGCGGTGGCGGGTGCGCGCGCGGCGGCGGCGGCGGCGGCGGCGCATGCACGCCACCGGCCACACGGACCGCTCGGGCGGCGGCGGCGGCGGCGGAGGCTCCTGGCGCCTCCCACCCGACGAAACGCTGCAGGTCGCCGACCCCAAGTCCGCCAAAGAGGAGGTTCGGACTACCGCTCTGTGTAATAAATTATTCATTAATGAGAGCTAGAGAGTAGAAACTGAGGTGAAGGTTTTTGTTTCATAAAAGTTAAAGTTACATACTATATACGTCCCACTGGTGGGTACAGGCCTCCCCTCATTTATGAGAGGGTTTTAGGGCAAGGAAGTGTCCGCCGCGCTGCCCCAATGCGTGTTGGCGAACTTCACATGTACATACATAAATACATATAAACACTCACGCCTGTCACCCAGAGGGGTAGGCAGAGACTGCAGACTTTCATTTGGCATGATCCTGACACACCTCCCTTGCCTCCTTCACATCCATACACCTACACATACATGCTCGTCGGTTAAGGGTACTCCTAATTTAGCCCGTTTTCAATAAATCGCTAATTTGGTTGATAAATTTTCGCCTAGGACGTCCCTTTCCGACTCTGCCATTCACCACTCAGTCACTCTTTCCTCATTCATTCTTTCCACATGAACAAACCACCGAAGCATTCATTTCTTAATCCTGGTCACCACATCATCTTGCAAACCACACTTCTCTTATTACACGATTTCTTACCCTGTCATTCAGGTTCAGCCCTAACATAATCCTTAACGACCGCATTTCTACTGCGTTTATTCTACTCTCGTGCTTCTTCTGCCACACCCAACTTTCACTACCATACGTTAAAGTAGGCACACAGCATTGTGAATTGCCATACGTGCCTTTTTCGACATATTTTGACTCTTCACAATAGAGTGCAAGGCCCCATTAACTCTATTTCCCGCATCCACTCGTCGTTCTATATCCTTATCATATCTCCCATCCCTGCTAAATACGCAGCCCAAATATACAAACTCACCTACTTGCTCGATCAACTCCCCTTCTATTCTTATTTCACAAATCGTTTTACTTTCTTCTCTTTCAAAAACCATAACCTTCGTCTTACTTGCGTTCACTTTCATACCCCTTTCTTTTAATGATCCGTTCATTAATGTAACCATTATTTGCAACTCGGCCGCCGACGACGCAAGAATAACTTGATCATCGGCGTACAAAAGGGATTTGACGGTTAACTCACCCATTCTTAATCCGCATTCTTCAACTTTCAAAATTTGCAAATAACTGTCCATAAATAGGTTGAACAGCCACGGAGAAGCCACACAGTCCTGTCTGGCACCTTTATGGATGTCAAACCAGTCCGAGTAGACCCCGTTGATCCTAACATAAGCACTAGAGTCCCTATAAAGAGACTCCAATGCCTGTATCAAGCCAGCGCTCAACCCAAATGAGTTCAGTGTTTGCCTTAGCAAATCCCTATCCACTCTGTCATAGGCCTTTTCCAAGTCCATGAACGCACAAAAAACCTTTTGGTTTTTGGCCAGAAACTTCTCCGCGATCATGCGCATGGAAAAGACTTGATCTGTACATCCCATTCCCTTTCTAAATCCCGCTTGCACATCCCAAATTTTTCCATCAGTTTCTTTCATGACCCTTTCAATCAGTACCTTAGCATACAGTTTTCCCACAATGCTAAGAAGGCTGATGCCACGGTAGTTTTTACAGTCCTGCTGCGACCCTCTTCCTTTATATACTGGGACTATTACGGCTTTGCACCAGTCTACCGGTACCCGCTTCAGTTCCCAGCATAAATTAAACAAGGTGTGCAGCAGGCCTGCCACCACTTCCTCTCCAGCCCTTAGCATTTCGAGTGAAATTCTATCATATCCGGCAGCCTTACCTGCTTTCATGCTTTTCATTGCTTTCATTATTTCATCTATACTTATCTCGCTACATCTTTCCTCTTCTTTCGGTGTTTCTACTTCACTTAGTACACACGTTGTCTCCTCACTCATAAACACGCTTTCAAAATATTCCTTCCATCTCTTTAAACTCAAAACTTCATCATTCATAATATAGCCATTCTCGTCTCTTATAGCATACATCGTAGGCTGTTTTGAATGTCCCCTGGCAGTTTTTACAAGTTTCCAGAACATTTTAATATTTGCCTGGAAGTTATCCGATATTCTTCTATCATTCTTATCCGTCCTTATTGCTTTTTTCTTTCAACTACTTCTTTTACTCTCTTATTAAGATGTCTAAAGACTGCCTTTTTTCTTTCAATATCACCATTCGTACCGTTAGAATTACCAGCCTTTGTTGCTAGTAAATCTAGCCATGCTCTCTTCTTTGCTTCAACTTCCATACGTATCTCATCATCCCACCATAACGTATTATTTTTCCTTTCATTCTTTCTCATACTAACACCACATACTTCGGTAGCTGCATCCACTAAACCTTTCTTTACATTTTGCCATATATTCTCCAAGTCTAACTCCTTCGTACATAATTCATCCAAACCACTTATATTTTCTTTCAGTCTACATTTGAACTTGTTTTTATCACTTTCATCTTGTAACCTTTCTGTTCTAATACGCTGTAACGCAGTGGTAGACATAGACGATCGATGGCGCCAACGCCTGAATAGACCATTAATTCGGCATAAAACTAAATAATGATCCGTTCCTACGTTAGAACTCCGGTTAACCCTCGTATCTACCACTGCGCCCCTCAATCTTTCATCCACAATTATGAAATCTATCATGCTTCTATCGTCACCTCTTTCCCAAGTATACATGTGAATCCTCTTGTGGCGAAAGCAAGTGTTCGTCACAAAAAGATTCTTTTCCATACATACGGTGAGGAGACTTTCACCATTCTCATTTATACTTTCATCACCAAACGTTCCTAATATCCTTTTATAACCAAGCCTCCTCAACCCAACCCTTCCATTAAAATCTCCTAGCATAATAATATTTTCATTTCCCTTACACTTCATTAACTCCATCCTTACCATTTCCCAAAACTGCTCTCAGATATAAGTGGGCTTAGACATGTCTGAGGCGTAGACCCCTAACACAAACAACTTCTTTAAGCCCACTTTCATTCGTATCCATAGCAGTCTTGGGCTTACACATTCATACTCTTTCACACATTGGCCCATTCTTTCTGAAAGGATTATACCTACTCCCTGGCATGCCCGCTCGATCTCGTCTACACCAGACCAGTATGCGGTATACATGCCATGTGTAGTGACATCCTTCCCCTTCCTTTTCGTCTCATTTACGCATAACACATCTATTCCTCTATCATACATCATATCGCATACTTCATCCATTTTATCATTCATTGCCCCACATACATTCAACGTAGCCAGACCGGCCTCTGCAATCCACTTTTCGCCTCTCCGGGAGACAGAACGTGACGGGTGGCGAACCTCGTCGCCGGTTTTCCTCCCGGAGATTCTTCGCACCCCTGCCCCATTAAAGGGGCGCCGGGAACTCGGGGCCATTTCTTTAATTCGATTCCTCATGGTGCGAACAAGGGGTGGTGGTAGATTTTACGCCGTTGCCACGGCGTGGAGCCGAGTCTGTGGTATCGGCTTGTCACTCATTTAGCACCACCCGGGGGACGAGTGTAGGGTGGGCCTAGGAACAGGTGGTCAAAGCCTACGGACGCGAGCGACTTATCCACTTCACATGTCTTCGAAATATTTTTTTCTCTTATTCCTCAGACATGCAGGTTTTCTCACGATGTTTTCCTTCACCGCCGAGCACGTGGTAAATCAGCACTTAAAATTGCAGTTAACAATTTCATTGGAGCCGGCGGGGAGGGATCGAACCCGGGTTACTCGCGTTCTGTTATATTTACAGCGAGCGTTAACCATCTGAGCTTCAACGGCTCTCATAATTCTTTGTTGCATAATGCCATTTAATTGAGAAGTTAGTTCTGAATAAAAGTTTGTCAGTCTGTTTCTATAGTATTATATTAATACACAAAACAATGCCTTAAAGATTTGTTCTTTAATTTCTTGTACATTTGAACTCTTTTTTTACTTTTTCTACTTTTATGAATATCTGAAATTTGGTATATTTATTTTTAATATAATTAACATACAATACTACTAATTACAGAAAGAAACTAACTAGCCTTTACATTATTTGAACAAATTAACTTCCCCGCTATGAAATCTGTCAAATATTACACCTCATGAATAGCTTTATTATAGTATATGTCATATAAAAATAGCAGCTGATTCTGCTGTTTCGTATGGTGAGTTCAGAGAAACAGAGGCTCTCTTTACTGGATACGAGACATTCAGACGGGGGTGACAACGCATTTTGATTTTTAATCGAGAGTAAATTTAGATGTCTATGGACCACAGCATCCACGTACCATCAGGTCGACTGTGTATTGTATAAAAGAAATACATAATCCTTAGCTAAATGTAAACCTCACTAAAGATTGCGTTATATGATTTTTTACACCATCACCATCAAACTCTTTTCTGAATTGCGTCATTGTAATACAGTTTGCTAAATTTAATAAAACTTTTATAGGACCTCTACCCAGGAGACAGCCACAATTGGAGGAGCATCGTCTTTTCATTGATGGTCATCAGTTTTGTAATAGCCGGAATAGTCACTGCTATTTATCTGTTAGGGTAAGTAACACCATTTAATTATTATTTATAATCACAAATAATTACAAGGATTTGTCATAATCGCTAAAGACCTTTTAGTTACAAGGTAGTTGACAGTGAACGGTTAAGTGGGCAGTAGCGTTCAAACAATGTCTTCGTGGCGAGTTTAGTTAAGGACATTAGTTCATAGAGTTTGTTAGAGTATGACGTTTCGAGACTACAGAATTTTTCTGGTTTTCGTTTAAGATGGTTCTAGGATTACGTCAAGACTTAAATGATCCAGTCAAGAGAAGTATCAATGGTTGTTTGGTTTGGCATTTGTATTCTAAATACTCCTGTACAAATTTATACGTGATATCTTCCATCCATTTTAATTAAAACTCAATATAAAACGTATAAATATTCAATGATCAGTATCGTACAAACTTTGTGGCGAGTTTATTCATAAAAGTACAATTGTACGTTTTGGCGCGCAAACGCTGCGTCCTGTCAACTTATGCACTGAACTAAACTCGCTCGTTTACACGAACGGCGAGGAGACGCGCGGAAGGATAGTACTTCGCACTTAACTCGCCGAAAAATAGCTCGGCCGGCTATCCCGTTCAACTTAATCGTTAACTTGCTACTTAACTCGCTTATGGCCGTTCAAACGAGGTTCAAACTTAACTCGCCAGGTTCGCAAGTTAACTCGCTACTGTACTTATCGAAGTGTAAATCGGTCCTAAGACTAGTAGGCGGATAGGCGACTACAGTAACAAAAGTCTCGCACCTTTGACTTTGTCTACTCATGCGCCATTGACGGTTGTAGCTCGGTTTGCGTATTTTATATCTGCTATGCAATCTATACAAATCAATAAAATTTAAGTGTCTGTTTGAAATGTCAAAATCACAACTTTTTACTAAAACATATAAAACTATATTTATACTGTTCTTATATAAAAGCAAAATTTAAAAGTTTTGTCCGTCTTTTCGTTCCGGCTAATATCCGCAGTGGCTGGACCATAGAATTAGGATAGCAATATATTATAAGTTACATCGTTATTCTAGTGGTTGTAGTAGTGCGACTGCTGATCATGAGGTCCTGGGTTCGAATCCCGGGTCGGGCCAAACAATAATATTGAGTTTTTCCGTCAAGAAATTCTCAGTAGTTGCCTGGAGTCAGGAAGTTGTGGTGTCTCACCCCCATGCCTCGGAAAGTACGTAAAACCGCTGGTCCTGCGCCTGATCTCTCTCTGGTCGTGTCGGTTTACCGTCTCATCGGATTATGAGAGTGAGGGAGTAGAGAGTGCACCTGTGCTTGCGCCGATAGCTAGCCTCCGTTGAAGCAGGCCGCAGTGGCCGAAGTTCGGTCTGGAGGATATTATTATTATATCCTCTCGTAAGTCGGGGTCATTTTGGCCAATGGCGCATCTGTCGAGCACTTCCCGAAGTACTTCCAGACTACTTCCTGCTGTTCATTAAAATTACTATTTCCGAGATATTTTGTAAGAAAGGTATATTAAAATCAATGGAAACTTTATTAAATAAGCTATCAGATTATGTATAATTTGAATACAGGTTTACTTCGAAAGTGATACTAATTTGAAAATGAAATTAAGAAAAGTGTTTTTCCCCAATTTTCTGCAAAGGTGTAATAATTATAAATTAAAGCATTTATTCCAAGTACTATTTGTTTTACTTGTACGTCCAAAGCATATTTATGTATAAAAAATAAAAATTAAAATTTTCATAAATTTTTTGTTTACGACAAGGTCAAGAAAGGCCTCACTTAGCTCTTCTCGACATCGGGACAAAAAAAGGAGGTTCACAAAAAGACACATAAATCAAATTTAGACAAAATCTATCATGCAGATATATATGTTATATACGTATGTTATATATATCATATATATGTTACAAATAGTTTGCTATTACTCGACGCCAAATTATGACGTTTGGACAGCCGAAGGGATAATATTATGTCTATAGGCTGGACTGATTTTGACGGGACTTTCACTAGTAGATAGACGATGTTATAAGGAGTAACTTAGGCTGCTGTTATATTAGAAAAACAATTAGGGTTCCGCGCACAAAAATTTAAACCCATGAATTGCTATCGTAAATATTACCACGCGGACGATGTCGCAAGTAAAAGCTGGTATGTAAATAAAACGTCTGATCCGAGAGAATGCTTTTATTTCACGTAATCCTCTACAGAAAATAAATAAAAAACTACCCCCTGAAAAAAAATTAAAAAGAAAGTAAGTAATTAAACGGCAAAACCTAAACGGCAGTTCAGCGACACGGGCTCATATCGTCGCAACTGACAGTGTTACCAGATTTAAAAAAAATGCTGATAATTAAGCAAAATGTAGTAAAACATGAACTTTAAATAACAGTAACATTTGTGGCCGGAGAAGGAAAAGGGGAGATCTCCCGCCAGGCAAGGTGTTCTGCCCGAGGAGCGACCAACACTCCGTGTGATAGTGCGGAGATGCTCTATATATACTGTTTATGATTCGGAATTTTTGATAGCGTCATTTAGGCTTCGGTGTGTTTCGCTTGCGGTGCGACGACAGTTCCGCCACACATTTTATATTCATTCTCAATATATTGTGGTACACCTTTCGTATTTGAGATCATAAGTTTATAAAATATAAAATAGGCTGAGCTAGCAAGCTTGGCTTTTTGTGTATTTGTGTGTTGTTTACAAATTAGAAAGCAATGTGTAGAAATGATTTTTCTGGAATACTTTTTTGATGCAAAGGCACAAAAGTAAAAACACACTTTTCGTCACATAATTTTTTTGGAAACTATCTTTATTTCTAATAAGTCTTCAATTATAATTATATTAAATTAAGGTACGTGGACGAGCTGCTGTACTGGTCCGGTCGTCGAATGCGTTTGGACGAGTTCTTGCGCGGCGACTTAACCGGCGAAAGATTGCCAACCACGTGGGTGAGCTCATACCAGATCGTCTATCAGGCCGACGACGGAAGTCTACTGGCATTGAACACTTTCAACAACACGCTCACTGTCCTTGTCACCAACCATACGCTAGTAAGTGGCATTTACTACCAAAGAATATACTTTAATACCTATCTTGATTTATAAGTAATGCCTTATCTAAATATATATAAATTACGTGTCACGTTGTTTGCCCGCGATAGACTCCTAACCTACTAAACCGATTTTAATCAAATTTGCACACCATGTTCAGTTTGGTCCAACTTGAGAGATAGGATAGATTTTTGCCCACGAGTAACCCACAATTTTTTTGCGAATTTAAGGATTTTAATAGGACATGTCAAAGGGTCGTCGAAAAGGGCAGAACAACGTCTGCCTGGCAAGCTAGTACTAATTAATTCAAAATATGGTATTAATACCGTGTAGTGGCCGTGTAAGAAAATCCAATTTTGTGCGTGGTAGAGCCATGCTGCAGTTGTATTAGTAGTATAGTTGTAGCACGAATGGGTCGGCTCGACCGGGGAAGGACCACGCTCTCACAGAATACCAGCGTGAAATGGTAGCTTGATGCTGGTGTGTTTCGTATGGTGAGTGTAGAGAACCGGAGACCCTTTTTACTGGAAATGAGGCATTCTTTCTTAGTCCTCACAGGTGACAACGCATCTGCATTTTGATTCGTAATCGAAGATAAATGTAGATGTCTATGGGCCACAACAACCACTTACCATCAGGTGGACTGTATGCTCGTTTGTGACCCTATCCTGTAAAAAAAGTCCACCACCCGATATCATCCCGTGGGAGTCGTAAGAGGCGACAGAGGGAAACAAATCAGGGCAGCAGAATTTTCCTGATAAAAACTCTTAGTAATAAAAATCTGCAAAGCGGAAAATATGTATTAGTCCCTACTTTAATGTATGGTAGTGAAAGCTGGGTGTGGCAGAAGAAGCACGAAAGTAGAATAAATGCTGTAGAAATGCGGTCTTTAAGGAGTATGCTAGGGTTGAATCTGAATGACAGGGTGAGAAATTGTGATAAGAGATAAATGTGGTATGCAAGATGATTTTGTGACCAGGATTAAGAAAGGAATGCTTCGGTGGTTTGGTCACGTAGAAAGAATGAATGAGGAAAGAGTGATAAAGCAAATTTATATGGCAGATGTGAACGGCAGAGTCGGGAAGGGATGCCCTAGAAAAAAGTTTATCGACCAAATTGGCGATATTTTGAAAATGGGCCACGTTAAAAGTACCCTTAACCGACGAGCATATATGCGTAGATATATGGATGTAAAGGAGGCGAAAGAGGTATGCCAGAATCGTGTCAAATGGAAGTCCGTAGTCTCTGCCTACCCCTCTGGGTAACAGGCGTGAGTGCTTATGATGATATGATATGGAAAATATGTAAAAATTTCCATAGTTTTCAAGCTTAGTATGCAGATTGGCAAATGTGAACTGAAATATTACGTATATAAACGACTCATATTATGTTTTTCCGCAGAGACAACTCAATGTACGCGGTTATCAATGCTCTCCAAACCTGCGATATGTTCTCTTCCAACACAATATCAAGGAGGTATTTGTTTTACAATTATTTTGATAATAATTTTGATCGCATATCATCTAATCGCAATCATATAATTCAAATAAAATATTTTTTATTTTATTCTTTTTTTCAGAACCTTAATTTCTGTTTCAGCTAATTCTTGATTAGGATTTTGAATTGGATTAGAAATCAACTTATTAAGATTTATCCCCCTAATTTCCAATTCTAAAAATCTTTTATCATCAGAAACAGCTTTAAAACTACTTTTACTGATTTTATCGCGTTCAATTTTAAGTATTTTTAATTCCCAACGTTTCGGGTGCTTTCAAGCACCCATGGACACGGGGGACTGAGATGACTGACGTTCCGATGTCATTGTTAAACCCGGAGTACCTTCAGCTTTTTTAATTATTGCTTATGGTCCGATCTATGCTCGTTATTATAAAAAAAATCTTTGATCGTATATTATAAAGTAAATAAATATTGATCGTATATTATAAAATAATCGATATTTAGTAACTAAAAATTTATGCTATTTTATTGTTAATATCACGTTTTTGATAACTCGCTTCCTTAATTTTCTGTTTGTTTGTTCAGCACAAATATCGCAATCGCTAACTTCCTGATGAGTTTGAAACTTAAAACTTTGAAAGAGAGAAACTTTAAACATAACTCATAACTGGAAACGTGGTAAAAAGTGATCGCCATTTTGAATTTTTTTCAGGTATACAGGCGGACTTTTACAGCATACTATACAGTTTATGACGTCACAAATGAGTAAGTAGCCATATTAATTTATGTATATACTTTTTTTTTTAATTAACAACAAAAGATTTTATAGCCAACCAGTGAGAGAGTGTTTGTGTCGATGAATATAGTTAAAGTTATACTCATTACTGAGTGAGTTTTACGGCAAGGGACACTCCCTTGCCGTAAAACTCTGCTTTGAAATATTTTTTCTTATTTCTCAGATAATATGCAGGTTTCCTCACGATGTCTACCTTCACCGCGAAGTACGTGGTAAATCAGCACTTAAATGGCAATTAACAATTTCATTGGTGCCGGCCGGGATCGAATGCGTGTTGCTCCCGTACTGTGAAATTTACAGCGAGCGCTAACCATCTGAGCTATCACGGCTCATGATATAGTACTTACTTTAAATTAAAAAATAACGTACCGTTTTATATATAGTCCCAGCGTTAAAATTAAAAAGGAAATTCGCAATTCGTAAGTGCTTTAAAGAATTTTGTTGTATTGTTTACTATACTCATAAAATTGCTATGAAGCCAATATATCTCCTTGCAATCAACCTAATTCCTTATACTGAAGTTCATCATTAATTGGGCTTAGATGAACAGAGCGAGTGAGTGACTTAGTGTTGAAAGGATCCGTATATTATATCTAGCACACCACGCCATAACACTTAACGTTGCACAATCAAATCTTTGCGGTAGAAACCTTTAGAAAGATCAAAACATATTTATTTATCCTGGTCACGCAAACAATTTTCAGTAATAGGCCGTTTGTAATATTTTTGGCGTGATCGTCTTAGTTAGGACCCTTACTTACGTTGTGTTAGTTCTAATAAATAGATTGACTTGGCAACCGCACTTAACAATCTAATTTAATATAATATGTATTACTTGTGAGATACAATTTGTTTTCATGCGATGGCCAAGTCAATCTATTTATTTAAAAAGCATAAAAGATTTTTAATATTGATATAGTAACAATAAGATTTTGTTAGGTTAGCTGATTGATTACGTAATAACTTAAAAGAGAAGAAACCTTAAAGTAGGGACTGAATAAATTAACCGACTTGGTATTAGACGGATCTCACAACTTTTTACAGTAGAAGAACTGAGTTGCGAGACTTGGTTTTTTTTACAAGTTTTGTTTTAGATGGCATATAAAATACCTACGCAAGTAAGTGAGTGTTGCGGCCCGTAAAATAGCATCTACTCGTATAGATGCGTTGCTACCTCTGGGAACAAAGATGGAATGGCTAAAAGCCTGTTATTAGGTTATACCCACCTTTCAAACTAGAATACCGCATTAGATGCACTGCCGCTTTGGCGTAGAAATAGCTCCTCACCTATACCACTAGGCAGAATACTTTCAAATTAAAAAAAGAAGTTACTAATTTAGTTACTATAAGTCATAACATAACAACAAAGCTCTTGAACTTGACAAAAAATTACAACAAACGAATATGTTTTATTATTTAAACAGCCACCACATCCCGCTGTTCGGTGAGGGACAAAGCAGCTGGGAGTGGCAACACGCAGCTTGGTTGGGGTCCAACGGTGCTCTGTTACTGGCAGCGGATAATGAGGTGTTGGCACGACCTGGCCCGCCAGCGCGTCGTGCACCTATCTGGCGACTCACAAATGATGCTCGTGCCGGGAGCGTATACAACGGTGTCTCGGACTGGCTTTACCAAGGTATCAATGTTAAATGTTTTTATTAATAATTTAACGTAGTACTTAGACTTAGGATAAACATTAATTCCTTAATTTTCAAGCCTAGTTTTGAGTTTCAGAATTCTCAGACCTTACCAAAAATTTGGAACTTTTGATAATTTCGCAAATAATTATGACAAACCAGAGACTCAAAGGCCTACTACGTGTTGCCAATGATGATTTATGGATCTAAGACGTGTTCCTTCACTGCTGAACAGTAAAGAGAGGGCTATGCTCAGGGTTTCTCTACGTGATACACTTAGAAATGAGGATATCTACAGTAGAACCGACATAGCCCAACGGATTAGTAAGCTGAAGTGGCAATGGACCGGCCGTATAGCGCGCAGAACCGAAAACCGATGGGGAAGAAAGTTTCTCAAATGGTAGCCTCGTACTTGTAGGCGAAGTGTGGGGCGGCCCCCCACTAGATGGAGTGACGATCTGGTAAGGCATGTAGGAAGTCGATGGATGCGGGTGACACAGGACTGTGCTTTGTGGCATTCTTTGGGGAAGGCCTATGTTTAGCTGCAGACTTGTGAAGGGCTGTAATGATGATGATGATGATGATAGGCACAAAGAAAGGTTATTTAGCGAGTCAAATGAAATTGAATTTCCTAATCATTCTTTTGTGTTCTTGATATTAATCTAATAACAGAAAGAAGATGACATTAATACGATATTTCTATTCTATTTTTATATATTACTTCTTTTTTCCCTTTTTAGGGTTCCGTAGTTAAACAACAAGGAGCCCTTATAGTTTCATTATGAATGTCCGTCCGTCCATCTGTCCGCGGTATTACTCAGTGACCATCGTTGCTACAAATCTGTAATTTAGCATAGTTATAGATATTAGTAACGCCTACAAAAATGTGACATAAAATCGTAAAAAAACATTATTATTTTGGAAACCTCCCATGCAGGTAAAGAGGGGATTAATTTTTTTTTGCCCGTCTACCGTCCGTGGGATATCGTTGGATAGGTCTTTTAAAAACATTGGGGGTGTTGAGCAACATATTTTTAATTCAGGGGTCCGTTTAAGAAATATTTTCCTTTAAAGTTGTATTTATCATTAGAGTCATGTATCTCCCCCCCCCCTCCCTCAATGAACAAAACCGCTGTTTTTTGGAAATATGAAAAGTATACACAATAGTAGTATATATAATGATGTTAAAAGAAAACTATCAGTAGAGCTTATTAGAATTAACAAGTTGACGAGTAATAGTCGACTAAATTAAAATGCACTTGGATTAGTAAAAATTTCACCAACTTGGATTAACAAAAATTTACAATTCTACAGAAAATGACTTAAACTGGCTGCGCATTATAACTTTGTAATTTAAATTGTAATTTGTACTAAACATTTTATGAAAAAAAAAACAGCTTATATGCATTCCTATTATAGCATTACTGTTTACTTTGCGGGATAGGCAGGGAGGACTTTTAATTTAGGGAAGTAGTTGTTTACGTGAAGGTTCGTTACGGTCATATATATCTTAGGGTTGCACCGCATGAACATAGATGGACGGTCAACTATGACCGTCTTTATACGGACTTCTATCTTTATACGGCATGGGAATGATTTGTTGTAAAGTGTGTTATTTTCAACACAGAAAAGTTTTTTTAAATCTTTTTTGAATACATATTTCTCTAAGTCTGATTAGAAAATAGGTCCTTCAGTTACCATCGTCCCATTTGGGTCAATTTTTAGTCGTAATACGGCAACTACAGAACCCTTGTTTGTGCGTGACCCGACACTAACTTGGCCAGTTTTTATTTATTGATGTATTATCTGACTGTTTCGCTTTATAAGTACGTACAGAAATTGACTTAAAGTTATTTTAGTAAAATAATTCTGTATTATGTATAATTAACATAATTGTTTAAATGACATCTTTGCCAACAGAGGAGGTGACAAAAGCAGCATCGGCAATGTGGGGATCTTCAGATGGTACTCTGGTTATGTATGTTCAATATAATGATACCATGGTGCCTGAACTACAGTTTCCCAGAATATCGGAAGGAATCGGTGGAGCCGGTGCTACAAGATCTGGTTTTTTGTTGCCTGCCAATAATAATAGCGCTCACGCTGTCTTTCCTGATCATATAACTGTTAGATATCCCACGGTAAGATGAATGACATCCTTTTATGTTATGCGAAAAACCGTCGAATACAGATTTTCTAACTAAAATAAATTGCCCGTTTTAGCCTGGTAGCTCAATCCCAAAAGTTAAGCTATGGATAGTTGGAGTACAGAACACAACATCTCCTCCGAGATGGGAAGTAAAACCGCCGAGTACATTAGACGGAATGTAAGCTTTATATTTAACGTGATAATATTTATGCCCCAAGAATAGTGCAAATATATTTTACATAATTTTTCTTCTTAGGGAATATTATCTTATATCCGCCCAATGGGTGGGTAAGGACAATTCTCACGTTGGAGTGGTTTGGATGAGCCGAGCCCAAAATCTAACAGTTTATAGCAGCTGTTATGCACCTAATTGGACATGTACAGAGGTGAGTGTTTTACGTAATAATTTAAATATTATAAGTCTTTAACCTAAATTGAATCATAGCAGATTTTTGTTGTTTTTAGACTCATTCAGAGAAAGCTACTGATGAACCATGGCTAGAAGTTCATCAAAAACCTGTCTACTCTGAAGACGGTAGTGCCTTTTTACTTTTAGCGGCTGTACAAGAAGGCGGGGGCCAGTATTACACGCATATCAAACATGTTGACGTTCTGCGTCAACGTATAGCGGTACTATCACATGGCAAGGTAGAAGTTGCCGAAATTCTAGCGTGGGACCAGATAAACAACTTGGTTTATTATTTAGGTATGTGTTTTAAATATTTTGTGACGTATATCAATTTAATAAATAAAAAATCTTAAAAAGTAAAGTTAAGATATCCTTATATTTTATTTTATTTTTTAAAGGTTTAGACAAAGAAAAGTTATACATACCTAAACTGCGACCTGAAATGATCAAAGGGGCAGAACAAATTAAGTATTTGAAGTGGTTGCGCTCGTCTGTTTCGTTTTATCGAATCTTGAATTTGAGTTGACTACTAATCCCACAAATTATTTAGCTACATCGCTTATTACAACGTATCGTTTTTATTACATAGTATGGCCATAAGTTGTGTCAAACATTAAATTCATATCTTTTATAAAGAAACAGAATGTAATAATAACAAAACTTATGAGTGCATGTAGATTGTCATGAATCTATGGATTTACGCACTGTCAAAATGTGTGTGTGTGTGTGTGTGTGTGTGTGTGTCTTGACAGACTCAATATAGGAGTAACGTTATGAACAGGCTTTTATACTAACCAAAATTTGAAATCCAACAGTTTCAGACCTGGATTGGATGATAGCCAGTTTTTAGCTCTAAGAAAGTTCGTCATTTTGTTTTTGAGCTTGGTTTGAACTTTTCATGTCTTGTGACCAGGAGCAGAGTCTTGTTGAAAAGTTCATGACACATTTTTGAAAATTTTATAACTGCGAGGCCCCAAACTACTCGCTCCAAATCTCTTGATAAACTTTGACCGACGTCTTTATTTCTTTTTCTCAATAATCTTCATGTCACAAATTCGCAGCCTCTTTCCTTCATAGCATACCCCCCGCATAATTCCCCTACCGAACCATGAGTGATTCAGGACGATCACATTGTAGTTTTCCAGCTTGATGCGAGTTATCTTTAGAGCTGCGAGCATACATTTTGTCATTTCGCTTGTACAGTTGCAGCTTGTACAGTATTCAATCGTATTTTTTAACTGTAAAAAGCACGTTTCTGTGTCTTATATCACCGTATCGGCATAGCATGAGTTTTAATCGATCCTCTCTTAGAATGTAAGGACCGGCATAGTGCATATCCTGTTTTTCGATTGTAAGCACCTTATATACCTTACTTCGTAAAATTTTTTTTGTTTTCTTGTATAGTTTCACAGTTTTTCGGTTTAGCACGGCGTGACCCTGATCTTTAATGCTCTTCTACAGAAGAATTGTTGATGTACCTGTCGATAGTGCAATACACAAATATACAGCTTATGCTTAGCTATTGAAGCTTCTCGAAGGACTGACGACTCGATACACACTTTGATTAAAGTAATCACTGCAATTCTGTATTCTATATGTTTCCCCAATCCATTATGTGACTCGAAATCATGTAAAAAATATGACGTTAAATAGCGGCAAATCAATCAAAGCTTCATACATATTAAATACATTCTAAATAAGATGAATTCAAAAGAGGAACGTTTGGAATTCTAACATTATTTGTAGCCAGACTAGTTAGTCTGCAAGCACGTAATTTTAGATATCAGTGTTGAAAAAAAATTGTGTTCATTGAGTGTTATACATATTTTATAGTTTACACACATATATATCGTTAAAAAATTTACGTAATTTCAATATCTTTATAGGTAGTGCCGATAGACCGGGACAGCGGCAAGTATACGTGGTCCGCGATCCAGGATACGGCGGTGGAAGCAACTCTGTCAAAGCCCGAGCTGAACGCGAAGAGCCTCGTTGCCTAACGTGTGAACTGGCTGTATGGCCCGCTCGCCTTCATTACGCCAATTGCTCGTTTTGGAGAGCTGCTTTTTCTCCACCTAAGCCTAAAATTGGCATTACACATTATGTCTTAGAATGTGGAGGTCCAGGCCCACCGCTTGCAGGACTTCATAATGCTAAAACGCATAAATTAGAAAGAATATTGTACGATACGAGGCCTTATAGGTAAGTAAATTGATGCATAATATCGTTTAATTAAAATTTCATGATATTGAGAGAATTCATAATCTGCCTATTGTATTTTAGTAACGACCCTCACGCCTGCCACTCATAGGGGTAGGCAGAGTCAACGGACTTCCATTTGGCATGATCCTGACATACCATTTTCGCTTCTTTCACATAATACATTCTCGTCGGTTAAGGGTGCTCTTAACTTGGACCATCTTCAATATATCGCCAACTGAATGAATACGAAAAGTGACAATGCAGATTTATGCTGAAAATAATGAAGTTTATCCAACATAAACTTCATTATTTGCAGCATAATCTTGCTCCAAATAATCAACGCTGCATTGTCACTTTTCGTATTCATTCTTTCTTCGTATAGAAGCCACTAAAGTAATTCTTTCTTAATCCTGGTTCCACCAACTTGCAAACCACTCTTCTCCTAATTTTACCCAATCATTTAGATTCAGCCCTATCATACTTTTTAATGATCGTATTTTTACAGCATTTATTTTACACTACTTTGATTTTATTTTAATGATTAGGTGTCTTAATAAATTATAAAATCTTTTTTAGATCGGTACGTTTACGAGAGTTAGCTCTGCCAAGTAGACGGTCCTTCGATGTACAACTGAGTAGTGGATCTAAAGCCCGCGTGCAACTGCTATTGCCACCTTCTTGGCGAGAAGAACTTCGTGATGCAGCTTTTCCAGTTCTTGTTCACGTGTATGTTTTTTTTATTTCTCAATAAAATAACATTTTTGTGGTCTACAAATATTAAAATTTTATAAATAAATTGCTTTAGGTAGATTTTTAATAAATATAGATTGGATTTTTGTTTCATGTGTTGTAGCGATGGTAGACCCGGTAGTCAACAGGTAACCGAGGAATTCCTCGTGGACTGGGGATCGTACATGTCATCTCGTAACGATGTTGTATACGTCAAATTGGATGTGGCTGGCGCTAAAGGATTACCTCGTGCGTTGCTTCGTGGACGCCTTGGAGGTGTTGAAGTCGCTGATCAGTTGGCTGTTATTAGGTAAAGGGGTCCAAATTTTTTTTAAATTTTTAATTCAATAATTAAAAAAAAATAATTACAAACAAACATTAAGCACTTTATTTACAATTAAATGTTGTCAATAGGATACGTAGACATTAGTAAAAAAAAATTAATGTACCGTGAAAGTGTCAGAAGGAACAATTCTTTGCGTTGTACGATTATATTATTTATTATTATTTAATGGTGGCTCTATCTTTTTTGTAATGAAATGATTATTTAATAACAATGAAGTCAATTTTTTATGAAAAGTATTTCCGTTGTTCTCATTTCTTTGATTTTTTATACTGGTCTTGTTTTTCCTCAGGTACTTATTGGAAACTTTTAAATTTCTTGACGTAACTCGTGTTGCTGTTTGGGGATGGGGCTACGGCGGTTACGTTACGGCGATGCTTCTTGGCTCACAGCAATCTACTCTAAAATGCGGCATAGCCGTTTCACCAATTACAGATTGGCTGTACTACAGTGAGTATTATTGTATAATATAATATATTAATACTCTTTATTACACACAAAATAACACAAAGTACAACACACTTAAATTCATAAATTCATGTACAATTAGGTGACCTTATCGCTTAACAGCGATCTCTTCCAGGCAAACCTTGGTGAAGGAGATCTTTTTCGTATAGAATATAGAAGTGTGCATAAATAGTAGATAAAAAATTATATATTGATAGTATAAGCTGTATATCTTATATGAGACAATGTAATAATGAGACACATAATATTATACTCATATAAACATATATATATATATATATATATATATATATATATATATATATATATGTTGTTTTGTTGCTTATCGTTTTTGTGCATACGAGTGAAATTGTTGGATCAAGAAAGTATCTGTAAAAAATTATTTGTGTATTAGAAGTGTACGCTTGTTTTAATTAATTTTCCTTTATGGCTCGAGGAAAATAGTAGTAAAGTATCAGAAACACAAGAACTCAAATATGTTTAAAGTGGATATGTAATAATGAGTGTCACGTTTCCTCACGCACAAATTGGCATCTACTGTCACTCTCAGGAATCACTACTAGAGACAAAAATACGAGATTGTCACGTAAATAGTGTCCTTCACAGCGTTTTTCAAGTACACCGAATACTTTCAAAAAAAAAAGGAAGCTATAAATGTTAAGGGCTCAGGATATTGCTTTAAAATAATATATTGTGAGATTGGATAACTGTGGCAAATATCTGTGGTTGACTTTAGATAGGCAGTAATTAATGAATTTATTAATGAGATGTGAACTTGCTCTCCTGCAAATTATGAGTAAATAATGATTAACAGCAATAAAACAGCGATGCGCAACACACTTAAATGTGTGTAATTAAAATTCGAAGCGTAATTTAAATTCGATTATACCATAATGGGTGCAGATTACGATAACACCATAAGACAGTAGCTACAGGTTTTTCCTACATTAATTTAAGACCACAGAAATAACAGAGATATGCAACTCACTTAAATGTGTGTAATTAAAATTCGTAGCGTAATTTAAATTCGATTATACCATAATAGGTGCTGTTTACAATCACAACATAAGACAGTAAATTAAACGTGTGTAATTGAAATTCGTAGATTAATTTAAATTCGATTATACCATAATAGGTGCAGATTACGATCACACCATAAGATAATGGCTACAGGTTGTTCTTACATTAATTTAAGACCACCGAAAAAACAGCGAAACGCAACAAACTTAAATGTATCTAATTAAAATTCATAGCGTAATTTAAATTCGATTATACCATAATGGGTGCAGATTACGATCACACCATAAGATAATGGCTACAGGTTGTTCTTACATTAATTTAAGACCACCGAAAAAACAGCGAAACGCAACAAACTTAAATGTATCTAATTAAAATTCATAGCGTAATTTAAATTCGATTATACCATAATGGGTGCAGATTACGATCACACCATAAGACAGTAGCTACAGGTTTTTCCTACATTAATTTAAGACCACAGAAAAAACAGCGATATGCAACACACTTAAATGTGTGTAATTAAAATTCGTAGCGTAATTTAAATTCGATTATACCATAATAGGTGCTGTTTACAATCATAACATAAGACAGTAAATTAAACGTGTGTCGATTATACCATAATAGGTGCAGATTACGATCACACCATAAGATAATGGCTACAGGTTGTTCTTACATTAATTTAAGACCACCGAAAAAACAGCGAAACGCAACAAACTTAAATGTATCTTATTAAAATCCATAGCGTAATTTAAATTCGATTATACCATAATGGGTGCAGATTACGATAACACCATAAAACAGTAGCTACAGGTTTTTCCTACATTAATTTAAGACCACAGAAATAACAGAGATATGCAACTCACTTAAATGTGTGTAATTAAAATTCGTAGCGTAATTTAAATTCGATTATACCATAATAGGTGCTGTTTACAATCACAACATAAGACAGTAAATTAAACGTGTGTAATTGAAATTCGTAGATTAATTTAAATTCGATTATACCATAATAGGTGCAGATTACGATCACACCATAAGATAATGGCTACAGGTTGTTCTTACATTAATTTAAGACCACCGAAAAAACAGCGAAACGCAACAAACTTAAATGTATCTAATTAAAATTCATAGCGTAATTTAAATTCGATTATACCATAATGGGTGCAGATTACGATCACACCATAAGATAATGGCTACAGGTTGTTCTTACATTAATTTAAGACCACCGAAAAAACAGCGAAACGCAACAAACTTAAATGTATCTAATTAAAATTCATAGCGTAATTTAAATTCGATTATACCATAATGGGTGCAGATTACGATCACACCATAAGATAGTGGCTACAGGTTGTTCTTACATTAATTTAAGACCACCGAAAAAACAGCGAAACGCAACAAACTTAAATGTATCTAATTAAAATTCATAGCGTAATTTAAATTCGATTATACCATAATGGGTGCAGATTACGATCACACCATAAGACAGTAGCTACAGGTTTTTCCTACATTAATTTTAGACCACAGAAAAAACAGCGATATGCAACACACTTAAATGTGTGTAATTAAAATTCGTAGCGTAATTTAAATTCGATTATACCATAATAGGAGCTGATTACAATAATAACATAAGACAGTAAATTAAACGTGTGTCGATTATACCATAATATGTGCAGATTACGATCACACCATAAGATAATGGCTACAGGTTGTTCTTACATTAATTTAAGACCACCGAAAAAACAGCGAAACGCAACAAACTTAAATGTATCTAATTAAAATTCATAGCGTAATTTAAATTCGATTATACCATAATGGGTGCAGATTACGATCACACCATAAGACAGTAGCTACAGGTTTTTCCTACATTAATTTAAGACCACAGAAAAAACAGCGATATGCAACACACTTAAATGTGTGTAATTAAAATTTGTAGCGTAATTTAAATTCGATTATACCATAATAGGTGCTGTTTACAATCATAACATAAGACAGTAAATTAAACGTGTGTCGATTATACCATAATAGGTGCAGATTACGATCACACCATAAGATAATGGCTACAGGTTGTTCTTACATTAATTTAAGACCACCGAAAAAACAGCGAAACGCAACAAACTTAAATGTATCTAATTAAAATTCATAGCGTAATTTAAATTCGATTATACCATAATGGGTGCAGATTACGATCACACCATAAGACAGTAGCTACAGGTTTTTCCTACATTAATTTCAGTTCAGTTGCGACGCCTAAGCGAGCACCACGTATTATAATATTTCCTCTCAGTTTAGTCTGTGTTTTTGCCGACATAAGTGTAATTTTACCATTTATTTGTATAGATTTCTAATGTGCACATTGCTACTGTCATAATAAATTGAATAGTGTTATATTAACTGTGAGTTATAATACATAAACATTGCTAAAATTTGTGTTAGTGTTTAAGCGCTTGTTTATTTTGTTTATTTGTGCGACCGCTGTGTGTCATTGACGAGGTCAAAGATCACTGTCACGGATATTGGACTCTCGGGCAGAACGTAAGGGGTTTCCAGTGCAATTTTTGAAATTTTTGCTTATTGCTTATAAAAAAATTTAAATTAAAATTTTAATAGTTAATCAAAATGGCTTTGTTGTATGCTTGCTGTCGTGTTGCTGTAGCAAATACTGATATGCCTATAATATGTATAAGTTGTAGTGGCTACTACCATCTGCAATGTGTGTCTGCATCATCCAAAAAAGACTCAACACTTCGCAATGGGTTAGATTGGACCTGCCCAGCGTGTTTGTCAAAGCAACCTAAAACAGTTAAAAAGGATAGTACACCTGTCCGCATTCCAGCGCATAAGCAATGCGACACCGACAGTCTTAATGTTACATTGCGAAATAAACATTCGAAGAATAAGTCCCCCACTACTTCGCCAGTGTCAGTGATAGAAAAATCTGCAGACTCTTCTTGCGACCTACGGGGTTTTATAAGGCAAGAGATTTCAGGGCTAAAAAGAGATCTTGAATTTAGTTTTAAGAACTTTATAAACTCCGAGCTTAAAAGCGTTAAGGAAGAGGTACAGGAAATAAAAATGTCCTTAACTTTCATTAATAATAAGTATGATGAGATGAAAGAAAAATTTGAAATATATGATAAAAGCCTAACTTCGGTAAATAGCTTGAGTAATGACATAGGTATACTAAAATCCTCACTGGAAAAGTTGGAGCATGAAAGTAATGTTAGAGACCAATGGGCACGGCGTTCCAATATTGAAATTTGTGGCATTCCCGAGAAGAAGAACGAAAATCTTTTCGAAATTATTGAGAATATATCGAAGCACGTTAATTTTTCTTTTACCAAATCGGATATTGATTTTATAACCCGCGTTGCACCATCTACCAAGGACTCCAAAAAACCTAAACCAATTATAGTGCGATTTATATCGAGGTATAATAAAGATGACTTTCTGTGTAAGGCAAAGATACTTAAAAGCTTAAAAGCATGTGATCTTGGTTTTCCTGGTACTCAATCTTCGATATTTTTCAACGACCACTTGACCAGTTTAAATAAATCTTTATTGCGCCAGGTGAAAATTAAGGCTAAGGATAATAACTATAGATTTGTATGGGTTAAAAACTGTAGTATTATGGTTAGAAAATCTGAATCTAGTCCTATTTTACACATAAATAATATGACGGATTTATTCAAAATAAAATAGGAATTATTACATTAATTACAGTAATTAAATGTTATTTAAAGTATATTATGGCTTATGATATGTTATATGCATTACTGTTGGTAGTTGTCCAATTTGTTTTAAATGTTATATATGATAAACATATTTTTATTTTTATGGTTGTTCTCTTTTTCGTTTTAAACGTAATGTATGATAGGCTTATTTTCATTGTGCACGAGACCTTGACACATTCGGTGGTAGTTTTAATTTCATATTATTTAATTTATACATTTACTACAGCAATTAAATACATTTTTGTTTATACACTTCTTTCTAAAGTATGTACGACGTATATATATTTACATCAGTATAAAAATCGGTTCTAATTTAAAAATTTACTATCAAAACGTAAGGGGTCTACGTACTAAGACTGACTTGCTTTTCAGAAATGTCTTATGTCATGAATACGATATAATCTGTTTCACTGAAACTTGGTTACATTCGGGTATATTCGACTTAGAACTATTTGACGCACGGTATTACGTATATAGAAGCGATCGTAACTACAAAGTCAGAGGTGATACAATGGGTGGAGGAGTTCTGATTGCAATGAGACGTAAGCTAAAGGTCACTAACGTTGAATGCATCCCGTCAATGAATTCAGCTGCTGACGTGATTCGTGTTTCTATTTCATTTGAACGACATACACGATGCAACATATACTGTTGTTATTTTCCACAATGTCGAATTCATAAAGATGTGTTGTCAAACTTTTATGAACATATCTCTGATGAAGTTCTCTCTTACCCTGATGACTACTTCATTATATTAGGAGATTTTAACATACCTAACGCAATCTGGTCGAAAAATAGTAATGCTGATGTGACCTTACATGGAGATTTTTCATCGGATATAGTTAACGAACTATCAAATTTTCTTTCTTTCAATAATTTTAGTCAGTATAATATATTTAAAAATTTTAATGATCGTATTTTGGATCTCTTAATAGCCAACATTAATTGCAAAGTCAGTTTAGTAACTACTCCAATAGTTTTAGAGGATTCACACCATCCAGCTTTTGAGTTTACAATTTTAAAATCGCATGAGAAACTACTCGAGGCTCGGACTCACACAGTCAAGTTATATAGAGATGCCGATTATGAAGAAATAAATATAAATCTTTCGCAAATAGACTGGGAATCTAATTTGAGTGACGGTAATATCGATGTCTCTGTGTCAAATTTTTATAACATTTTAAATAATATAATAGAAAAACACGTACCTACTAAAACTATTAAATTTAACACTAAGTACCCAATTTGGTATAATAGCGCATTGATTAAAATTGTAAATGAAAAATTAAAATTTCATCGCAAGTGGAAGGTGTATAAACAGGATAGTGATTACAAGTCTTTTGCCATACTAAGAGAGAGACAAAAATTAATGGAGGACGACTGTTATAACAAGTTTATCAATAATGCTGAATATAAGATTGGTATTAATAGTAAATTCTTTTGGTCTTTTGTAAAATCAAAACGAAAATGTAATGATCTTCCTGACATAATGTTTCTAGATGATAATACGACTTCAGATCCTGTGAAAATATGTGA
Source organism: Parnassius smintheus behrii (assembly GCA_036936625.1). Lineage (NCBI taxonomy): Eukaryota > Metazoa > Arthropoda > Insecta > Lepidoptera > Papilionidae > Parnassius > Parnassius smintheus. The sequence goes on along the minus strand of JAUPFT010000005.1, from coordinate 39,171,154 downwards.
TTTATTCAATACTCATTTTAGCTCCGCTTTTAGTGTTAATAGTCCAAATCATAATACTCAGATGTCTAACTCCGCTCACTCGATTAGTATAAATTCGGTCACCTTTACAGTCCCTCAAGTTTCAATGTATTTAAAACGCTTAGATGTTAGTAAGGGACCAGGACCTGATGGCATTCCACCTTTGTTTTTACAAAGATGTTACCGTCAATTAGCTAAACCATTAGCAATTTTGTTTAGAACTTCCATGAAGTTGGGTGAAATGCCTTTAGAATGGAAAAAATCGTTCATAACTCCCATATTTAAAAGTGGTAATAAGCACGATATTTCAAATTACCGTCCAATTTCAAAATTAAGCTCGATTCCAAAACTATTTGAGAAAATTATTTATGACACACTCTCCCAAATAGCTCGTCCAATTATAATTCCTGAACAACATGGTTTTATAGGTCGAAAGTCTACAGAAAGTAATCTTTGCGAGTTTCTTGATCACCTCTATATTGCAATGGATAGTGGACTGCAGGTAGATGCAGTGTACACCGATTTTACAAAAGCATTTGACAAAATTTCACATAGTATTCTGATACACAAATTAGATCAAATCGGTGTACATGGTGATTTACTTCGATGGATATCTTCTTATCTTAGAAATCGTAGTCAGGCAGTTGCAATAAAAGGACACTGTTCATCATTTCTCCCTGTTTGTTCAGGTGTTCCTCAGGGTTCGCATCTTGGTCCACTACTGTTTATAATATTTATAAATGATGTAATATCCTGCTTCCATAATTCCAAAATTCTCCTTTTTGCAGATGATATGAAAATTTTCAGATCTATTAAATCTATAGAAGACTGCAATCTTCTTCAAGAGGATCTGTGTAGGCTTAGCTCATATTGCCAAGCAAATCATATTTACTTGAACATCAAGAAATGTAATATTATCTCATTTACTAAGAAAAAGAATCCAATCCTCTTTAACTATAAGCTCGACGATAATTTACTAAAGAGAGTAAATGAACTGCGTGATCTTGGTGTTCAGTTGGATAGTAAGTTGTTACTGAGATCACATATTAATATAATAACTCAAAGAGCTTATAAAATGCTAGGTTTTGTGATGCGTATCTCAAAAGATTTTAAAAACTCTAGAACATTAATTATACTATTTAATACTCTGGTGCGATCTATTCTGGAATATTGCTCTTCATGTTGGAATCCTCAATACAAAGTTTATGTTAAAATGATTGAAACAATCAATAATAAGTTTCTGCGTCACTTAAAGCGATATGATTCTTCCGTAGACTCCTTTATTGATAGTTTACACAGTTATACACTCGAAAAACGCCGTGATATAAGAGATCAAATGTTGTTGTACAAATTGCTACATAATATCGACTCACCCCTACTTTTAAGCAAAGTGAATCTTGCGTGTCACCGGTTAGGTGCAAGAAAGAAGCCTCTTTTTGCATTACGTAAAGTAAAAACGAAGTACGCTTCTAATAATTTTGTATCTCGTACATGTAAAAATTTTAACTTAAAATATTGTGAACTTGATATTTTTCACCTTAAATATAATAGTTATAAAAAAAATATTGTAAAACTTAATTTATAATTGGTAGCTTCACTATAGGTCGTGTGTATTGTATTACTTTTATTTTATGCTTAGAACTTAATGTTTTATTGTAAATCCATTTAGTTTTTTTTTCAAACTTTAAACATATTGTGGTTGCAAGCTTTTAATATGTTTTAGATATCTGTGGAAACTTCATTGGTTTTAGGATTACTTTTATATGTTTTATAATGTATTTTTTTATTGTACTGTATGTTTCCCCGAAAAATCAAATAAATAAATAAATAAATAAATAAATTTAAGACCACAGAAAAAACAGCGATATGCAACACACTTAAATGTGTGTAATTAAAATTCGTAGCGTAATTTAAATTCGATTATACCATAATAGGTGCTGTTTACAATCATAACATAAGACAGTAAATTAAACGTGTGTCGATTATACCATAATAGGTGCAGATTACGATCACACCATAAGATAATGGCTACAGGTTGTTCTTACATTAATTTAAGACCACCGAAAAAACAGCGAAACGCAACAAACTTAAATGTATCTAATTAAAATTCATAGCGTAATTTAAATTCGATTATACCATAATGGGTGCAGATTACGATCACACCATAAGACAGTAGCTACAGGTTTTTCCTACATTAATTTAAGACCACAGAAAAAACAGCGATATGCAACACACTTAAATGTGTGTAATTAAAATTTGTAGCGTAATTTAAATTCGATTATACCATAATAGGTGCTGTTTACAATCATAACATAAGACAGTAAATTAAACGTGTGTCGATTATACCATAATAGGTGCAGATTACGATCACACCATAAGATAATGGCTACAGGTTGTTCTTACATTAATTTAAGACCACCGAAAAAACAGCGAAACGCAACAAACTTAAATGTATCTAATTAAAATCCATAGCGTAATTTAAATTCGATTATACCATAATGGGTGCAGATTACGATAACACCATAAGACAGTAGCTACAGGTTTTTCCTACATTAATTTAAGACCACAGAAATAACAGAGATATGCAACTCACTTAAATGTGTGTAATTAAAATTCGTAGCGTAATTTAAATTCGATTATACCATAATAGGTGCTGTTTACAATCACAACATAAGACAGTAAATTAAACGTGTGTAATTGAAATTCGTAGATTAATTTAAATTCGATTATACCATAATAGGTGCTGTTTACAATCATAACATAAGACAGTAAATTAAACGTGTGTCGATTATACCATAATAGGTGCAGATTACGATCACACCATAAGATAATGGCTACAGGTTGTTCTTACATTAATTTAAGACCACCGAAAAAACAGCGAAACGCAACAAACTTAAATGTATCTAATTAAAATTCATAGCGTAATTTAAATTCGATTATACCATAATGGGTGCAGATTACGATCACACCATAAGACAGTAGCTACAGGTTTTTCCTACATTAATTTAAGACCACAGAAAAAACAGCGATATGCAACACACTTAAATGTGTGTAATTAAAATTCGTAGCGTAATTTAAATTCGATTATACCATAATAGGTGCTGTTTACAATCATAACATAAGACAGTAAATTAAACGTGTGTCGATTATACCATAATAGGTGCAGATTACGATCACACCATAAGATAGTGGCTACAGGTTGTTCTTACATTAATTTAAGACCACAGAAAAAACAGCGATATGCAACACACTTAAATGTGTGTAATTAAAATTCGTAGCGTAATTTAAATTCGATTATACCATAATAGGTGCTGTTTACAATCATAACATAAGACAGTAAATTAAACGTGTGTCGATTATACCATAATAGGTGCAGATTACGATCACACCATAAGATAATGGCTACAGGTTGTTCTTACATTAATTTAAGACCACCGAAAAAACAGCGAAACGCAACAAACTTAAATGTATCTAATTAAATTTCATAGCGTAATTTAAATTCGATTATACCATAATTGGTGCCGGTTACAATCACAACGTATGGTAGTAGCTATAGGGTGCTCCTACATTACTTTAAGACTACCGGAAAAAAAGCGTATCGCTATACGCAACACACTTAAATATATTTAAAAAAATTGCTGGCCGTTAGTCTCGCAAAAACTCGCAAATAGCTAGACCGATTTTGATTTTTTTTGTTTGTATTTAGGTGAGTTCCTGGATGGTTTAATTACTCAATTGGACCCGGTAGGTAGGCACTGTTTTTGCTATCCAGAAATCACCCTTGTAAAACCGGGGCTAGTGTTTAATAATTTGTTAAAGTCTATCCAAAACCCACAGCTGGAGGTAAAATTCCTCTATAAATGGCTTCATAGGAGGAATTTTGCCACAGTTAGCACCATAGAATACTATAATTACATACATAATAGAATGGGGGAGTGGGCGGAGACCGTGTAACCATTAAAATGCCACTAACACGTCAATTCACACGTATAAAATATCAACACGAGATGTGTTTTGACGTTACAATCGTTTCCATATTTCACATGCAAACTATTTAGGAAATGCCAAATTGCACGCTATTTACAAATAAATATGTATTAAAATCTGTCTATCAACACAGCGAATCGGGTTTGTAGTAGTGATAATATGACGTAATTTCTTGTATGTGTGCTCCCGGCAACGCCTACCCTCGTACAAAATAAGGTTGACGGCCATTCTATTTTAGTAGTATTATAGTATTCTATGGTTAGCACGCTTGGTAGGTGGGTAGGTAACCACAGTTTTTTTATTATTTTCAGTCGTTATCAGAAAGACGCTGCTGTGAATCTCTTGTTTCATTTCTCTCTCTCTCTCTCTCTCTCTCTCTCTCTCTCTCTCTCCCTCTCTCGCTTCTCACGACACCCACACGATGATACGAGTATGGGGTAGTAAATTCTTTTAAGTCGCCACTACTCGGCAGTATTTAGGTTTTACATTTCTATTATAATTATTTTTATTTGTTTCAGATGTAGCGTTTACGGAGCGTATTCTAGGCCAGCCGTCAGTCAACTACAAAGGCTACGTGGAAGCGGACGCGTCACAGCGCGCTCATCATGTCCCAGCGCATGCTTTGTACTTGGTTCATGGCATGGCTGATATGAGTGCTCCCTACCCTCACGCCTTACAACTGGCGAGAGCACTTACCGACGCGGGCGTTCTCTTCCGATATCAGGTGCATTTATAAGTTAAAGGTGCCGTTGAAGAAAACATTTACGGATTTTATCGCGTTTAATTCAACTTTAATTTATTTTTATTATCCCGACGTTTCGGGTGCTTTACAGCACCCGTAACGTAGGGGGACTTAACTCAACTTAACTTAAAGGTGCCAATTTACAAGGGTGCTGCATGACGAGTGGTTCTTTTTCTCCAACGGTCTTTCATTGATTTGCCAGAAACGTTCCCTTTAGTGGGTAGATTGGCAATCGCATTAAAAAAGGAAGCGTACCTTTGAGACTGCTTCCTGTTGCCGGCAGGATATTTGACTTAAACCTGATTGATGTTTATACGACTATCTATCGGCCATTAAATGTCATGGCATGTTTTACGACCCCCACGATGAACAAAAAAACCATGACCCGGATTGCCATCTTCTCTTTGATGTGGTTGAGGGGATGGCTAATACATTGCGAAATACGAGATTTCTGAGAGGTCTCCTTTCCAGTTTAAAATTCATCTTCCAATAACTCATAAATGGTTAACAAGGCGCCTTTTTTTTCGTACGCAAAGAATCCTCTTTATTTATCAATAACAATATCTTCAATGTCTTCCTCATAATTTTTTTAAGATGGTGATGTTTTAGAAAATTATCATAATATTTGATATGTCTTTTAGGCATATGCTGACGAAGGACATGACTTAAAAGGCGTTATCGAGCATGTATACCGATCCATGGAAGATTTTCTTCGCGAATGTTTATCTCTCGATCCTGAAGACACAAAGCTGCCGCCACCAGATAGATAAAAATGACAAACTGTTCACAATTATAAATTAATAAAAATTGTCCTGTAGCTGATACTACGAGTTATTTATTGTTATATGTTTTGTAAATATGTATATAAGAAATAGGGCTTTAATTTAATTTCTGTTCCTTTTATTTTGAATAATTTCTTGCTTACGTTTTGAAAACGTTAAAGTAATCCTATTTAACAATAGGTATGTTTGAAAGCCTTATTGAGATTAGAAATAGACAATCTTATGACGTTACATATTTTATTTTACAAGATAATTCGCGTGAAGATGTGTAAAAGCGACTTATCTTTTTAGAGAGTTAGGTAATTTGAAAACGGATTAGCATTAAGGTTTACAGAACTATTTCATTCAGTCCATCATACCTTGCTTAGCACCGACGCCTAAATTATTGTACTATCTTTAAATTGGTCTACTGCAAGATTTACTGAAATTTAAATAATATCTGGATGAATATTTTGTGAAAATGATTAACAAAATCTTCAAAATTTCTCCATAACTTAGTCAATATGCAGTTTAGTAAAATATATAAATGTTTAAATAAATATATAAAACCGTGTTATTATACACATTGTTAACTCTTTAAATAATAGAACTTCGAGCTTTTTCTCTTAAGCTTTTACTACTATCTTTTTTCTACTGCCACTTTTACATGTGATGCTATCAAAATTTTCTACGTAACTTTCTATAACAATTCTCACATGACTCTTAACAGTTAGGAAGCATTTTCCACGTGAATTGTATTTGATTGTCACGTCCTAATTATAATTATAATATTTATAATTTGTACATCCCTTATAAAAACTAGATCATGTGTGATTACGCAACCAAGAGCTTACCACTTAGGGAATCTAAAAGGCATTTTCAATGTAGACATTGTTTAATACTAATTTACAGATAGTAAATACATAAATTATGTTTAATTTTACATAGCGCTGTTGGAAATACCTCATTCAGTAATGTAAATAATATCATAGACATACAAAAAGCGATTGAAATTTTTTACTATAGCAATTAATTGTAATTATTAGAAATGAAGTGACCTTGATCATCCCTTAACCTTAGCCGCTTTCGCTCTCGTATAACATTAACTTATTTATGACAGTTACTCACCTATTTGTTACATTAACTATCAGAAATAAACTCACGGTAACTTAGATTAATTTGTCAACATTACATAAACGTTTTATCAGTAAAGTAAATAACGTAGTAGGTGTTTTCTGCGCATGATTGAAAACATTCAAATAGTTAGTAAATTAAATAAATAACTAGGTATTGAAACTGACTTCTAACGACTAAAGTGTGCGTACAAAGTAGAGTAATGAGCTAGAGATTTTGCCTTTCGACAGATTGGTGTTAAAGTAATGTATGGGCAGTCAGACTTGAATACATGAGCGCGTTTAAAATATCTGTAAGTATCCATTAAACAAAGTTAAAAGATATTGAATCTGTTTTATTTAAATTCTAATAACTTGTCAGATTCACTGTTTCATGAAAATATAAGTAATATGTACTAATTGATTTAAGATGAACATAACATCTTTAATTCATTAATAAAATGATAAACATAACATCTTTAATTCATTAATAAAATGATAAACTGTTGAGTTTATAAGCGACAAAAATATTACCGCTGTTCATGATAAAAATGTGTGAAGTTAAGTCGGTTATGGATTGAGTTATCGTTGCTGGTTACACGTAACTGTGAAAAAGTAGGTAATTCGTTGTTATTATATAGAGATAGACGTCTGCTGTTATTTGTTAAGAATAATCGGATACCTGCATAGACGCATATCGTACATTCCATGTTTGTGAAGACTGCCAATTTGGTCTAAATTTTACATATAAAATACCTACGATACGTCGATGAGATTAATTTAAAATTACATTATGGTCTTAAGGATGCTGTGATTCTTCTATTGCGTAATTTTAAAGATAAATATAATAATAAATATAATATCCCCATCTGATATTGCATAGGGCCTAGTCGAATTGAATTCGTTACTACTGAAATTTAATCAAGTAAGATAATATTATTTAACATGACTTTAAATTCTTCCATTGTGAACAGTATGGCTTTGTTCTTCAAAAAGTATTATATTAAACAAACATAGACAATATATTATGGGCTACGTGTACATCACACAACTATTGAGATTTTATAGTTATTACATAACGAGAGAGTTCGAAAACCGGGTGCTTTAAATTTTACATCATGTTATAAGTATTAATTTCTTTAGCGATTGTTCTCTAGTTATACAAGAAATGTATTTATTACTCGCCGCTGGGAAGTGCGGCATTCGGGTATAAGCGGCACGTTGCAAACGAGTGGAGCACTCGTGTGTATTCACTAGTAATACGGTACGTGCAAAATAAGAATTTAATAATTCCAATACTTTTGAGGGGTTGTACTTAGTTAATGGGAGGATTTCTGCAAATAACACCAATTAAATCATGTAGATAAAGTAATCAATTAATATTATAAACAGGTTGTTGTTAAATTTTATCACGAAAATATTATTTACATAATTGTTTGCACTCCGCTTCTCCCTTCCGTAATTTAAGTTTATTCCTCTAATAAAAGTGTAGTAATTTAGTCTTCCATTATATTGAACGCTTCTGTACCACGTTGGTACAAATTTATTCTTGGATCAGAAAGTAGGCACTATGTGATGACTATGTCAATTATTTCGTTATCCAAACTCTGGTCAGCTACATGTTTACATAGGTAACTAGTCTATGTGTCATTTTTGTAGTGTTCACTTTAAATCTTTGGAAGTTAGTTTAGATTTTCGTCCTAGTTTTGTTATTAATGGATGTGGTATAAATGTGAATCAGTAATGGATTCTTAGAATCTTTGCGAATTACGATAGACTGTACTCGACAGAAAACTAATTAAATAAAAGAACATTAAGGAAATTTTAGTTAAGTCCGACTTTAATATATGTTAACAATAATTCAAGTAAAATTAAGCAAAAAAATAAACAAATTGTAAGAACGTACATAATATTTACTGACATACTTGATTCTACACACAATGAATTTTTAAGGGGACATGAATGGCCATATTCAAACTAGGAGCATCTCCATCAAAGATAGTAGACTATGATAGATTGTAATGATCATTGATGATGATCGTTATAGTCTATTAAAATCTATTGCTGAAAATAGGCTTATTTCCTTAGATTAGAAATATATGAATTTATCATAAAATATTATATTTTTTTCAAGCGCAGTTTTAAATTTATTTGTTGTTATTAGTGACGCTGCTGCCCATTTCCTGTTTGTTTCAAACTGTCCTCTTTTGTGACACTAAAGGGACGATATGTGGTAGTAAATATTCTTACACAATTCATCACAAAGGGCAAGTTAAAAGAAAGTGTTTTTTTATTTTCTTTCACGTTTTATGACTTGTACGCTCTGTATAAAAGTATCTTCTTTTCAACTTTCCTGAAAATGTACCCAACTCATAGCAAAGTGGCTTTTCGTTACTTCCACAATTTTAACCAGCCATCAATCATCTTTATTCCGTTTATATTTCTTGCTTATTAAGGTCTTTTTCTACGCGTACAATCCAGCATTTTTTGTTTCGAAATTCATTTAAACATTATTTTAATTAGATCAGATGCTGTATTGAATTCAAAGTTGTCCACCATCCAGATTATTCGTGCTCACCTAAAGTTCATCTTTTTTGCTCCGAGATTACGTTTCTTAAAAAGTCCTAATTTACTAAGCCTTAAACTGTACGTATCTAAAATTTAATTTTTAAATAAAATGGCCAAGTTATAGCGTATACTACACACACACGCGTAAAGTAGGGTTCCGCTTTGTATTATTTCCTTTAGTTCTTTTATAAAACAATTATCAATGGTATATTTCCAGCCACTTCGAACTTTCACAACAAACATCCTGCAAACTCTAGACCGGCTCAAGCACCAATGTTAAATAATTTGTCCTTTAGGGATTCATTTCTTCGGATGACTTTAGCTTAAATGGCAACGTTTTTTCTTATCTTCCTTTATGATCATTTAAATTTAAAGAATTTAGATTATTAGTTGCGATATTAAAACTCTAGGATTGCATTTTTTATTTGATATTTATTGGGTGACAGCTTTATTATTTTTAAAGCCCTAACTAACGGTACCCACTTAATTTAAAAAGTAAAAAAGCTTGTTGCATTCCCTGTTTAAGTATATTTTTAATTTAAATTTGAGAACTATGTCGAAAGAATAATTTTAACTTTAAGTAATGGTACTAATTATGACATACAGACACAATAAAATCAAATTTCAAGGGTTCTTTATATGAAAGCGGAATCATAAAATGGATGAAGCAAGAACTAAATTAGGCTGAAGTACACGTCTTAGGCTCACACTTAGTGTGTATACCAAACCGAAAATAAGCTGGTTATTGACCGAGTGAGGATCCTATTATCGGTGAGATAAACATTTACTGAGATTCTAAAGAAAAGTTATTTTATTGAAGGCTTTCATTCGTTCCAAATAATAAAAAGTACAAAAAGAAAACTTCAAGGTTTTCACAACGTTCAATTTAGAATGGAGAAATTTGGTGAATGTGTAATAATATAATATAATATCGTGAAAAACTTGCTTTTTTACTTATTTTATTCAATCATTTTTGTAATCAACATCTTCGCGTCGGCAAATAATTTCACCAGCGGGCACTCGTTTAATTACGCTAAATGACGTGTGTTACGCCGTCCTATATCCGTAGACAGAGAAACCTAGCGTTCCCGGCATTGAGTATAGAGGTAGTAAGGAGGACAATCTCCCATAAGATAATAGCTTAAAATGTGTCCGTCTGTAAGCTGTAAATAATAGTAAATAATTCAAAAACTCTCCACAACAGCGCTCGAGTAGCTACAGGGTATGAAAAATCTCCGTAAAATACGTTGAGAGTGATTTTGAAAATAAACATTTTGAAAACAATAAAAAAAATTATTATAAAAAGTATTATGGTGAAAGTCTGTGCATTAAAAATTATAAAAAGTTCTTTAAAATTTACACTGTAGCTACAGTGGCGCCACCCTTATTTAGCGCTTTTCTACGGACACTTTTTTATACAGAGTTTGTTCTGGTTATCTCTACACTCCATAGTTCCCGGGGCGTATGAATGTCTACAGAACTCGTCGCCATATAAAGTATAATTTGGGTTGCGGCGCGTCCACACTGGCGTATGTTTTCCCATAATCACCATCGGCCTAATGTAGTTCTGGCACGATAATAAACTAATAATCGTTTTCTTATTTTTATAAGTAATAATTTTCTTATTTTTATATTATCGTTCACGTTAACAGTATACTTAATAATGTCGAGTGCAGTTGGGTTGCTGTATAGTGCCCGCTAAACTTAGATTAAAGAGAGTAGCTCCTTCGCCGTTAGAATGATGTCTTGCGCGTTATTGAATATAATAAAATAAAAAAATAATTAGTACGGAAAAGAAAAATTTATGATTTAACAGAGTCTTTATTTAATTAGATCATTTTAAAATCTATAAAACGACTTTTTATTTTATTTTAAAGGAAAAAATATGAAAATCTTTTACTATATTCAATAACGAATCGGTTGATGGTCCTAGAAAACGTATTATACCTACTCTATGTTATTGTTAATCAGTGTTATCAATCTTATCGTCTTGTTTAAGCGTTATAGTGTTGTATAGATCTGTATATTTAATTTGAAATATCCAAGATTATTCTGTTATTGTAAATTTTCTTTTAAATGAATAAAATTTTCATAATCGTTCATTAGACTGCTTTATTTTATCATTTTAATTACCTTATTTAGATTAATTGAGATTAATGAGTAATTCACCAAATGTAGAGTTTAGAAATAGTAGCCTAATAATTAAAAGAGGTATGTCACTTACAGAGGTATGCCGCCTTATTACTTTGTGCAACAAAGTTTAAATAAATAAACTACTCTTAAGATACGTATTTCAATTTAGCTTGGGGCAAGTTAAAGAAACATTGTCAATGTAACAAATTAAAAACAATACAATTACAAAAGTTGACTTCTGAACACAGCCTTCCTTCTTCAGCCTTCCCCGTAGATTGCCTAACAAGGGGGGTACTTGACGTAAGTAGTTGCCACGCTTTGCAAGCGGGCTGGCAACCGAGCTTTTTAGAAATATTTTGATTTTTATCAGAAAGCTGCTACTGCTCAGGACAAAAAATACAATATACACATATATAGTCGGGTTCACAAATCCATTGCTGAAAATAGGGCCCGCCCAAGAAATACCACAAAACAAGATCTCGAGCCACCTGTAAACCCTACCAGGCCGTCACTCCATTTAATGGGGGATCGCTCTACACGTCGCTTCTGCGCGGTGTAACAAATTAGGTTGTAGCAACGAAAATGCAGATGCATATGTGTTGTAGCAGTGTGGCCACAACCACAGTGCTGCTATTCTGTAGGTGACTCATAATTACCGAGCAGTTATTGGCCATATATTATCTGTTACCATAGATAAATAAATAAAACAAGTAAAATAATAATATCAGAATAAAACTTAAAGATATATCACTGTTTTTTATTTATTTGTGAGGACATCAGCAATAAAAATCCCATTGATTTATTAGCGTTACACCGCGTTGCTATACAAAGGTCTTTGTTCTATTCTTAGAGAATAGATATTTTTTTAATTTAATATAGATTGCAAATAGTTCTTATTGAAAGTCGTTACTAACATTTTAACACAGGTTCAGAAAGAAAACCACCGTCCTGGGAAGAATCAGCAAGAAATCAGACGAGATATTTCGTGCACAGTACGAGTATACAGGATTATTTTGCAATAACCGGCAAAATTTGCAGAGAAGGTTCCGAATAAGTAATGTAGGCAATTGGTGAAGAAAAATAATTTTAAAAAATCTCAAATAATCCTTTTCATCTTTTAAATTCAAAATGCATGGTAATTATGGAATTAAATTATATTTACGGATTTTATCGCATTTAATTAACTATTTTAACTTCTTTTTAATTAAGATATTAATAGTTATTTTGCAACCATCCACTAAATTAAATAAAATGATGTGTCTTCCCTAGTTTGAAGAGCACCTCCCGCCCACCCTTAATTGCGTGCACTAATCCCGAACTGCAGACTTCCCGGAGCATCGGCGCTTCACGTCAACTACATATGTTCTTTCACGCGGATTTTTTTCGATCTTTTTGTTTGAACTATGTAAGAGAGACCACATTCATAATCTAGCTTGTACACTCCTGCATCTTGTAGAGAAATATCACACTTGATATTCTGTGAACGTGTTCAAGGTCATCCCTACTATTACATAAGATTTGATAAACCACAAACCCTCGCAAAAGAACACCTATTCCTACCAAGGCCGGCACGCGCTACGGCTACTACGGCTATTGAAATTAAAAAACCATGCTAATTTCAATAGAGAAGATGGATGGGTGCTGCAATGTGCTTGGGATCTACAACAAAATTAAACCTAAACCCAAGTATACCACTACAAGACTTCAAGATAATGTAAGCTCGTTTTGCGTTGATCAAACCAAAAATTAATATTCAAACACTGACGGTAGCTCCTGCGGCTAACTATGACATTGAGACGTCAAACATCTCTGTCCCCCTTCCTCCCCGTGCCCACGGGTGCTGTAAAGCACCCGAAACGTTGGTAATTAAAAATAAGTTAAAAATAAGTTAAAATAGTTAACTAAACGGGATAAAATTCGTAAATAAAGTTTAATTCAATGTGCAGTGTTCGCGTAAATTTAAGAAATCATTACGCGTGGTAATTATTTTATCTGATTTTCGATCGGTAGGCAAAAACGTTGTTGCCTAAGAAAACTTATTCAATTTCGAATAACTTCAAATAAAAATAGAAGCTTTATTTATTCATATTTGCAAAAACGGAATAACGTTGTATCATTATTTATATAGTTAGTTAGTTACAGCCTATATATGTCCCACTGCTGGGCACAGGCCTCCGCTCATTTCTGAGATCATTAATTCATCATTATTTATATGTTAGAACTTAAATTTAAAATGTTTCTTCTCTTTGAAAATTAACATTGTATAAGGTAGAACCAGCTTGGAAGTGATCACCTCATTCCCAGGGGTTGTTTTATGATATAAGATTCTATATGTAAGCGTAATTACTCATAATGGTATTCATTGATAAATCTACATGCTAGATACTAGCATTTGGTGCGCCTTTATAAATTCTACAAACTTGATAGCATCTTCTACTACTTTGCAAGGTGAATTATTTTAACGCTTTGTATCACGCAAACGCCTTGAAAGTAAGCGTTGATTTAGCTATATAAATTTTCATTACACTCTTATTAACTACATGGCATTTAAGCCAAATATATTAACTATGCAATCAAGCTTGGCTCCCCGATTACTGAACTGATTAAAAAACAAAATAAAGGGCATGTAATGGAAGTTGTCACATAATTTGCTTGCTATACAAAATGCTATATTTCTTAACATAAATTTAAGGCATACGCCACGGACAACAGGAGGTGGAGTCGACTTACATCCCCTCTCATCGTAATATATAGGAAAATTTCGTGTAGTATACTGACTTACACGTGCACAATACCGTAATTAACCGTACAGTGCCGGTGTAAGAATATCTACTATACTATATTGACCCGTGGGTGTCGTAAGCGACACCCTACGGATAAATATAGGATAGTAGATATTCTTAATAAATGATAGAGGGAAACCGAAACAGGAGATGGGAAACGGCATCTTCCTGATAACAACTTAAAATTGTAAAAAACTGCTGCCTGACCAGCGTGGCGATAGTGGAAAGTACTACAACTTATGAGTTAATGTAATGGACATGATGGATGCATGTTACGGCACATTATAAGTAAAACCATAAAATCCCCGTAAAAATCCCATGCAGTCGCATGCATCCGGCATATCCCGAGCGGACTCATGCGAGCGCACCCACCCACGGTACTTTAAACCATTAAAACTTATATTTAGAGACTACTTTACTATGAAGAAGTTTGACATTATAAAATATATACAAAATTTTCTATCCTGTGGTTTAAACAAAAGTCAGGTTTTACTTCATTTCAAAAAGATTTTATTGTATTTTGATAACAAAAAAAGTCATACCGAGCGGATGTCTGCAGGGTGAAAATCACAATTATAAGAGGTCGATGTTGGACTTACCTGGTCGGACTATTTGTCCTAGGTAAATATACATTGACAACAACTTCGAGCTTAGTGCTCCCAACAACTACCGGCATAGGTGTGACATGGACATTATACATGCCCTTTTATTTTGTCCATATTCATCTTAAGACCTATCCGTTGGCAGACACTATTGAGGTCATTTAGCGTAGTGTTTAGGTCCTCTTCTCTCGTCCTCCGCTTTCAGAAGCTCCGTTGTAATTCCATCCTCGCCTGGACCGTGCCGCCTTTGAGGTGCTGGAGAGCCATTCTAATCTCGCTCAGACTGACTTCCGGGATATCATCGGAATAGTGTCGGATATACTTGACCTTGGATCGTTACTAACTTAACCAAATCGAGGGTGAGTGACTTTCCAGTTTAGTAGCTTGAAAACGTCTTCCAATGGAGCGGTGAAGAGTTTTGGGGATGTAACGTCACTCTGTCTTATACCTCTATGCAGTTAGGTAGGTTTCGTACTCTAGTTTTATAATCGGATAGCCATCGTAGCTCTACTGTACAAATACTTCACCACTTTGATATACCGACAGTCAACTTGGCACCGCTGAAGGGAGTGTAGCACCACCCAGATTTCGACGGAATGAAAGGTTTTCTCATAGTCCACATACGCAATGCAAAGCCTCAGGATATGTATGTGGTCTATGGTACTGAAGCATTTCGGAAACCGGCTCCGGTTCGGGAGGCTGGAAGTCGTTGAGTCTGCCCGCGAGGTGATTGAAAATGATTCTCGAAAACTGCACGTAGGCGCGGCTCAGAAGGGAAATCGGTCTGTAGTTCTTCAAAAGAGTGTTGTCGCCTTTCTTAAAGAACAAGACCACCGCACTTCTGCTTCACATCGCCGGAGTAGTTCCACCATGGAGAACGGAATTAAAGAGCTTCCGAAAAACTTTAAGTACCGGTTTTCCACCCGCTTTCAGAAGCTGCGTTGTAATTCCATCCTCGCCTGGAAGTTGCAGTTTTTAAGGTGCTGGAGAGCCATTCCAATCTCGCTCAGACTGACGTCCGGGATATCATTGGAATAGTGTCGGATATACTTGCTCTTGGATCGATACTAACTTAACCATTAAAGTCTATCAAAAGCGTAATGCTAACGTAGGCCTCTCCAATAAAAAGCCGCAGTTTGCCATAGTTGCCACACTTGGCACATGGCCATAGTTTATTATTATTATGTGGGTATTTAAAATGTAAATTTTATATTTAATATGGATCGAATTTAAAATATATGTATATACAAATAATAAATCATTTAAAATAATATATATATATATATATATATATATATATATATATATATGTGTGTGTGTGTGTGTGTGTGTGTGTTACATAATATAACCATACATAAATGTAAGATAGTAAAATAAGCAAATCCCCAACCAGATTCAAGCCCTTTTGATTATCATTTTAATTTGTTATCAACAAGATGCTGTCGCCGCTATCCTGTTTTATTTTCTTCTGTCAATCTTCTCCTAGGTATGACCTGGGGTAGTGGTTTCTCTTAAGCCTTATAAAAAAACTAGTGATCCGCCCCGGGTTCGCACTAGTGATTTCTGCATCTCGATAACAGCGCCACCTACCGAGTTCAAACGTGAATATGAACCATCTAGGGATCCATTCAAACACACACCAAAAATTTCATCACCATTGGTTGGATGGTTTCAAAGTCTATAACGGACATATGTAGAAACGTTTGAAACGTTCTTTGTGTTTTTTATAGATAGATCAAATTGTGTTTATAAATAAATATTCCACGAGAATTAAATATTGTAATAGTGGTGATGCAGTAATGTTTCTCAAGAATACGATAACCCTTGTACGAGGCTATATGATATGTCTGAGACAATGTATTATTTCCAATTTATAGATACATAGCACATTGGCGATACCTGAATGCATAGAAATAAAATAAATATATAAAATCCGCTTGTTGATACTATAAAAATGTTACAAGGGTCCATCCACGGGAAGCTAGGGATTGATTCCCTTAATTACTCTAAGTTCAACGAGCTTAAGACAAATCCTTCTGGATAGGAAGCAGGGTTTATCGGTTTATTGAGCAATTGTAATAAAAATTAGGATTCCGTTAATAATACATCTATACTAACTTAACAATTATACTAATAAGTTGAATGTCTGATAGGTCTAGTGGTATAAAGCGCGACTACTGATCGAGAGGTTCGAGTTCAAATCTCGAGTGGGCCCAAATTCAGTTATTGGGTTTTATTAGAAAAAATTTAAACAAAGATTTTGTACCGGGTAATATGTTTCGGACTACACCGTATAAGGGTCATGCGTAGTCTGCACGTGACAATGTATTCTACAAACCACTTGATACACTTAAAATACTATGAAAATACGTATATAACTAGGTTTTATTTAAATTGTTCTATTTATAAATTTAAGGAAAAAATATTTAAATTAAAAAGTCGTAGTTTAACCTTTCAGATTACGCAGTGGAGTCCGCTTCCGGAATACAAATGTTCCGGAGCACGCGATGCCTACAGCTTACCACTGGCCTTCGTTGATTACGACTGATGATAAGTCTGAACTGACGTTTTAATTCAATACATTCTTTTTTCGCTATGTTTCTTCTTTCTATCAAGATAACTATATTACCTATTTAATTTAAGAACTACAACTACGTAATTTTTGCTATTTGGTTTGGTTGAATTATATGGGCCGGTTATGTCATCCTGGTCTAATTTCAACTACGACGACTAATAGGTCCTTACATATAAAATTGGCATTTTGTACGTGAGGAATACAATATATATATATATATATATATATATATATATATATATATATATATATATATATATATATATATACATATATATATATATACATATATTTATATATTTATATATTATTTATTTATTTAACATATTATACATGATAAAAAGGATATAATATGGTACAACATACCGTGTACCACAGACCGCCGACATAATTTTTTTTTTAAATTTGAGCTCTACACCTTAATCTACAAAAATATGTTTAACGCAACACTATTAAACACTAAACAGCAATTGGCACGGTCAACACGCGGTAAATCCGCAATACATACGTAGTTACCTCATAGTGAACAAGAAAGGTGTGAGTCTTGCCACCGCCCACTTCACTGCGTCAAAAACCGGTCGTTCCTGCGTTGCGTATACAGGGGGTATCAATTAGTTAGTTACTTAATATTTAATAGTAAACGAATATAATTATTATTCTTAGGTTGTATATCATATAGGTAAATATAGGAAATATATTTAGTTGGGATTATAGTATTTAATTTTATTATTTTTTAAGTCTGAAGTCTGATATATACAGTTCGCATAATATTTTTTTTAATTTGTGTTTAATACTTTTATGATTAATTTCATTTTGAAAAGATATTGGTAAATGATTAATTAAATTTGGAACCATGTATTCTAAAGTATGTTTTCCGTATAAATTATTATAATTAGGTTTATCTAATTTTGGTTTGGCCGCACTGCGGGTTTTAGAATGGTTAGAAATGCCATATTTTTTTAAACCTTCATTAAAAAATTCTTCATTTAGGAGAGTATATTCTACTTTTTTATGCACCGGTATAATTTTGCAGTAATCGAATAGGTTATGGTAATCAGAATCCGTGTGTGTGACTTTATACTTAATTATGGAGAATTTTGCTAATATGCTTCGAAGTCTATTACACACATCCTCAATATGATGTTTCCAGTTGAGTCGACTATCTATTATAAGTCCTAAGTAAGTTTGAGTTTCTACCGGCTCTAATTCTGCACAATGACAATTGAGAGTCAATTGTCCTTTGCGAAGGCATAGGTGGTCATGCATGATAATGCTAGGTATTACTACTCCTATTGTGACTTGAACTTATATACATTAGCTTGGTCTTGCTAGCATTGATAACTAATCCTTTATCGTGAGACCATTGTGTTAACATATTAAGTTCTTCTTGCAGAATGTGGCCAGTTTCGTTAATATTTTCGCCTGCTGCAACGAGGCACGTATCATCGGCATACTGGTATATTTCGCAACGTCTGATGATGTTTGCCAGACTATTAACATAGGTGATGTAATGCAATGGTCCAATTACAGAGCCTTGTGCAGTGCCTACCGAAGAGTTAACATAATAACTAATGGCATCACCCACTTTTACCGCATATTTTCTGTCATTAAGGTAATCTCTGCACCATGATATAAAGGTCCTCTGATACCACTATCATTAAGACTGTCTATTAGCTTGTTATGATTAAGTGTATCAAACGCTTTAGTATAGTCTACAAAGACTACCAAGACGTGTCTTTTATTATCTAAATGTTTGTAAACGCTGTTAGTGAAGGTCGATAACAGTTGAGTGGTATTTTTCTTTGGTTGAAAGCCATACTGTTTTTCCGTTATTATATTTTTTTTAGCGTAGAAGTCATAAACCTGTCTGCAGATGTATTTTTCAGCAATTTTATCTATAACGGGTAAAATAGTAATTGGCCTATAGTTGTCATGCGCCATAGGGCTACCCTTCTTATAGATAGGTCTAACTATGCCAGTTTTTAAAATATGGGGATAATTTCCACTTTTTATGCAGGCATTAATAAGGTTTGCAATTACGTCACTGACTAAGTTGCATATTTTTTTATGTCTATAGGTGGTATCCCATCAATACCTGGCGCTTTATTACAGTTTAGGTTGCGTACTATTTTTTCTACTGCATTAGCATTAGCAGGTACAAAGCGTAAGGAGACATTCGCGTTGTCACTATACAATGACTTATCTAATAAAGGCAGATTACGTTTAGGGATTGATTTTTTGACGTTTACGTCGAAAGATTCAGCAAATGAACATGCAATCTTATATGGAGGATAATTACTGTTACCAAAGTTGTCGAGCAATACATCATCAATCGGTTTTGTAATTCGCCCCGTTAATTTATTTAATATCTGCCATATGTTTCTAGGATTATGTATGTTCTTATTAATTTCTAATTTAAGCCACTTATTTTTACTTTTTTGAATCAATGTGTTTGCATAATTTCGTGCCTTATTGTAAGATTGCTTTAAAATACTATTTCTAAAGTCTTTTTTTCATTGATTAAATAATTTGTCCCTGTATTGGCATATTTTCAGAATTTTTTTGTTCATCCATTCATTACGTTTTGGTTTAAGGATACTTTTAGATTCTTTCCTACATTCCGTATAACACTTATTAAAATTTTCGTGTATGAAATTGTAAATACTATAAGGACAAGATAATTCCCTCGATTTTTCCCATTCTATTTTACTAAGTGATTTAATAAGTGCAATATTATTTAGATAAGTTCTTATTTTTGGAACCACTTGTATACTCAATCCAACGCAGGCGAACACTATAACTCGGTGATCGGCCAGTATCGTATCAATTGCTGCCGTGTAAAGGTCTTGTGTATGGGATCTACCATAAATATGATCAATGCAGGACTTGTTTAACTTACCAGCTGATATTTCCATACGCGTGTTGTCAGTGATCCCACGCACAAGGCCCATATAGTGCAAAGTGTTATTGTACCTATGTTTTACAGGTTTATCTGAGTTAAGATCAATGTTAATGTCTCCTATTAAAAACAACTCACCATTGGAGCAGTGTTTACGTAAAGTGCTATCTAGTTCGCTAATGAATAAGTTTTTACTATTTTTAGGTGGGCGGTACACGGCACATATGTCTGCGGAATAACCCGAATGGGAGGCGATTGTGCATAAAATACTTTCAAAATGTTCCGTAGTGATGTTTTTAGTTGTAATATGATGTTTGTTGTGTATGTAAAGTACAATGCCGCCTCCCCTTCGGGCTTCGCGCAGAGAAGTTAACATTTGATATCCAGGGATGTGAAATAGGCATTTAATATATTCCTTTATATTAACCTCTGTCACAACAATGAGATCGAGACATACATTAGATGTTAGGACAATTTGTTCAAGTGAGGCAAAGTTTTTTATCAAAGACCTAATATAATGATTTCTTATATTTACGCGAACACTACACATGATTAAAACTACTTTTCATCCCTTTGTTACAGAGAGCACGAGGGATCTGTGACAGCAAACACCTGGCCGCCGAGCTTCAGCACGTCAAGCAAGTTCTGCACGACAACAAGCTTCGGGTCCCGCGCCTACGTCACAGTGACCGAGTGAAGCCAGCCACAGTCGAGCGTGTGCCTGCTGTACTACCATATGTCAGAGGTGTCACAGACAAGATTGGCTATATCTTGAAGCGAGCTTCTATTAGAACATTCTACAAGCCGCCGAAGAAGATTAGTCAGTTCCTACCATCCGTCAAGTGTCATATTCCTCTACAAGATGCAGGAGTGTACAAGCTTGATTGTGAATGTGGTCTCTCTTATATAGGACAAACCAAAAGATCAATTAGGACCCGCGTAAAAGAACATATAGCTGATGTGAAGCATCAACGTTCCGGGAAGTCTGCAGTTTGTGATCATATTTTAGACGGCCCCAACCATTACATCAGATTTGATAGACCACAAATCCTCGCGAAAGAACACCGATTCCTACCAAGGATGATACGTGAGGCTATTGAAATTAAAAAAACATCCTAATTTCAATAGAGAAGGAGGCTGGGTACTACCACCTGCTTGGGATCCTATAATCAATAAAATTAAAACTAAACCCAAGCATACCACTGCAAGACCTCAAGACAGAGTTAGTTCATTTTGCATAGATCGGACCATAAACAATAATTAAAAAAGCTGAAGGTACTCCGGGTTTAACAATGACATCGGGACGTCAGTCATCTCAGTCCCCCGTGACCATGGGTGCTGGAAAGCGCCCGAAACGTCGGGAATTAAAAATAAAAAGTAAAAATAAACGCGATAAAATCCGTAAAAGTAGTTTTAATCATGTGGTAACGCCAGTTAACAATCTACTTTATCAACATTACATTACATATCGCATTGAGTTCGTCCTAAGTTATATCTACTTTATCAACATGACTAGTGCATATTTTTTGTTTCCTTCCTTCCTTCCCTTTCCTACCGCACGCGCTGCCGCCGAGGTGAAAAAGAGGATCTCGGCGCGCGTCATTATACTAAGTGATATTACGCCATCCGCAGCGCACGGCCACCCGTCGCGTCTTATATATATTAACCGCAAACCGCGCAGGATGAACATTGAGTTCTCCTGTTTATGTTTAATATTCACCGCATCAGACATTGTGTCTTTGTAACTCATAAAAGTGTGAGACGCCCCCGTAAGGGCAAAGGTGGAGAGTGTGGGACTTCACGAGACTGTTCCGAGAGTGCGTGTGCGCCGAACCACGTGGCGAGCTCGCTGCATAGCAGACACTCCAGGAGGAAGGCGCGGCAGCCCTCATCAGGTCAGTGCGTGCTATCCCACCTATTTATTTTCCCCTTTGCCGTATGCACCAAAATTACAGTCCCTAAATCTTTATCGAAGATACCTTAAGTTACTGGCGTCTCCATTTTTAATGGTCCTTCGAGCCGGATTGACCTTGACTTTCCGCCCTTATTAGATCGTTATCGTAATAAGCGTTTATATAATTAATTATTTATATTTTAATCCGACTTCGGATTAACCCCGCCCTTATTAGAACACTAGAATAGGTCCTAATAGGTGACATTCATAGTAATTTTAAAACTATATTCATAGAATGAATAAGCATATAATTATCTATATAAATTATTTGTTGTATGTTCACATCACGTCATCAACTTTTAACTACATCTATAGATTATACTGTTAAATTACATTTATTATTTGCACATATATTTAAGCATTATATTCGTTATAAATAACTTCATAATTATTATAAAAGTTAACAATTAAAGTTCATCGTTAACGAAACTAATATTTAATAATTCAACCGCGTAGCGAGGTCGCTTACAGACTACCCGCTTATAATTATATTATTTTTGCCGCATAACTTAAGTTGTAATGCCGCCTAAAAAACAAATAGCATCGAATAATAGCGATTCCTCGGATAATGAGGGCACACCTGATGCTGAGTTGGTTTTATTGTTAGCTAAACGAGATGCTTTATTTCAAATAGTGCAAAAAATATATGGTATGTCCTCGGACATCCACATAAACACTTCCACGATGGAGCGTTTTCTTGATGGAAGTTCTAATATTAATGCTTTACGTATTGAGTTTAAACAGGTCTTAGATAATTATAATTTACATTTATTAAAAATAAACCCTATTGCTAAACCTGATTATAACAGCCTCATTGCGTTTGAGTCTCTTTGCGGTAGAATAAATAGGCTTTATTTACAATATTCGCAATCTAATTCACAAAGTACTAGTACACCATCTAAAGCCAGATTCACACTTCCGCCTATCGAACTTATGCCATTTTCGGGTGACATTCGCTCATGGCCTTTATTTTATGCTAGCTTTAAATCAACCGTCCATGACAACACATCGCTTACCGACGCTGAAAAGTTATACTATTTGCTAGGTAAACTAACGGGCAAAGCCCTATCTGTATGCTCAGGTATAACTCCTTGCGCTGAAAATTATAAAATTTTATTGCAAGCACTCGTCGACAAATATGAAGACCGGCGTGCGCTAGCATCTACATATATTAATCAGATGTTCGAATTTAAGCCATTGCAATCGGCCACCGCAAATAATTTTGATTTATTTACTGATAACTTTATAAGTGCAGTGCGCGCTTTACAAAACTTAAAGTTAGATAATCTCGCGGACTTAATTGTTCTTCATATCGCGCTTAAGAAGCTGGACCCGGATACCATTCGCTCTTTCGAATATAGTCATAACTCGATGGTACCTACCTTTGATGATTTAGTAAATTTTATTAAGACCCGCTCCAAAGTTTTGCAACGCACCGATTCTAGTACAAATTCTAATAGCGCACCAAACAATCGACGAGGTAACGGTAATAATCGTCGCTGTAATAATACTTCGTCGCCGAAGTATCAGGCGTACGTAAGCACGACGACTAGTTGCTCAAAGTGTCTGTGCGATAATATTGTGCATCAACACCTATTTAAGTGTGCAGACTTTAATAAAATGACGCCGCAGGAACGATTTAAATGCGTAAAGAGTAACAATGCATGTGTGAATTGTCTCAGTTTAAGTCATCGAGTGTCTAGTTGCTCTTCAAATTATAGTTGTCGAGTTTGTAAATTTAAACATCACACATTGTTGCACTTCCACCGCAGAAGTGATAATGCTTCCCCTGCGCTGGCGCGTTCTCCACCGCTTCAGCCAGTTACACTGAAGTCTACAACCCCCGCGCCCGCACACTCGCCACCCCTCACCGCAGGTGCGCGTTCAGACGTCGCGCTGTGTACTTCGTTCAAGAATGTTTCTCAACGTTCACCGCCTCCCGCGCGCGCAAGTCGTTCGCAGAGAACTGTTTTATTATCAACCGCTCAAGTATTTGCTTACGATGCTAAGGGAGAGAAACAAATTATTCGTATATTATTAGACTCCGCGGCTCAAAGCCATTTTATGACTAAAGAGTGCTGTCATCGTTTAGGCGTTCAACAACACGATACCGAATGTACTGTAGTAAAGGGATTCGGTGGAGTTGAAAAAATTGTAAAATCGAAATCGATTGATATTAAAATTTTCTCACGATTCGACTCGAATATTAACTTCAATATTTCAACGCTAGTTGTTGATCAAATCACCGAATGTTATAGCATGCCTAATAAAATTGATGTTTTGATAGGCACATCCCTTTTCCCGCACTTACTATGTCCAGACGTAATTTATTCGTCTAACGACTTGTCCGGGCCCTCGGCTTTGAATACGGTATTTGGTTACGTTATTATGGGCTCAGTGCCGACACTTCAGGTAAATCATTCTTTAACGTGCTGCTCAGTTCTAGAGTCTCCTATCGTTGACAAATTAGTGCAACGATTTTGGGAGCTTGAACAGCCACCCTCCGCACCGCCCATTCAGTGTCCTTCAGACATTGAATGTGAAGAGTTTTATAAATCTACGACATCCCGCGATCCTTTTACTGGTAGATATATTGTTGGCCTGCCATTTAAAGATGACGTTTACTCTCTCGGAGATTCTTATGAAACCTCTCGACGACGATTCATGTGCTTGGAGAGGAAACTTCAAGCCTCGCCTACATTAAGGTTAGCATATGATGACGTCATAAAGGAATACTTAGCTAAAAATTATATATCCCCCGCACCGCCGTATGACTCTCATGAACCCGCTCCAATATATGTCATACCGCATCATGGAGTCTTACGCGAAGATAAGAAGTCAACGCGTCTGCGCATCGTCCTGGACGCTAGCAGTAAGACTAGCACTGAGCGATCATTAAATGATATTCTGCATTCAGGACCAAATTTGCAAGGCGACTTGTTCAATATAATTTTAACTTTCCGCTTACATCCAATCGCTATGACAGCCGACTGTCGCCAACAATTTCTGCAAATAGTTGTTCGCGATTCTGATCGTCGTTACCAATGCTTCCTATACCGCTTCCGTCCACAAGACCCACTTGTGTTATACCACTTCAATCGCGTGTGCTTCGGTTTAACTTCGAGTCCATACCATGCATTGCGCACGGTAAGACAGCTCATTGATGACGACGGCGCAAAGTATCCGCTTGCGAGTCGTATCGCATTTACTTCGCTATATATGAACGACATCGCGTTCTCTATGCCCAGTGAATCCGAGGCCAGTGAGACCTCTCGGCAGCTGATAGACTTATTCAAGGGTGCCCAATGGGACCTGATAAAATGGCATAGCAACCGTCGATCTGTTTTAGATGACCTCCCTACTTCCCATAAAATTACAGGAGAAGTAGAGTTCGATAAATCAATGCCACATAAAATACTAGGCTTGCATTGGTCTACCGATAGTGACGCCTTTTATTTTAAGATGTCTGTTCCCGCTGATGTGACGTGCACTAAGCGCGCCATCTTATCTACTGTCGCTCGCCTGTGGGACATAATGGGTTTCGTTGCTCCCACAGTCGCGTACGCCAAATTGTTAATAAAGCAGCTTTGGCAACTTAATTTAGATTGGGACGACATACCACCACCGCCAATTATTAAGATGTGGAGGCAATTCTGTGCTGAATTACCAGCTCTTAATGATTTACGTATCCCGCGACATGTTGGTGTATCCAAAAACTGTACTGCGTCACTCCTGGGGTTTTCCGACGCCAGCGAGCACGCATACGGTGCCGTAGTCTACATACATGTAAAGAGCGTCAATAGTAACACCGTCCACTTGATTTGTGCAAAGACTAAAGTCGCACCGACGAAACCACTATCTATTGCACGCCTCGAGCTTTGTGGAGCGGTTTTACTCTCAAAATTGCTTCGCAGAGTACTCGACAATTATTCTCTTGACCTTGCAATATCAGTCTATGCCTTTGTAGATTCAAAAGTAGCTCTGTACTGGATAAAGAGTTCGCCACACAAGTGGCAGACCTTTGTTGCAAACCGCGTTGTTCAGATTACTGACAATATTCGCGCTGATAACTTTTATCATGTCGCAGGTACTGAGAATCCCGCTGACATACTTTCACGTGGCGTTACGCCAAATAAATTAGTTTCAAACCCCCTGTGGCTCCATGGGCCTCAGTGGACTTCGTTAGATCCATCTCAATGGCCTCTTCGTACTTTAGACAATGAGGTTATTGCAAATATGCCTGAGAAGAAGATTTTGTCGCACACTGTGTGCACATCCGTCTGTAATTCTGCGATTTATGAGCTCGCACTCCGCATCTCTTCTTGGAGTAAACTTCTACGTATAATTGCGTACGTGTGTAAGTTTGCTAAATTATTGCCCCGCCGCAGCACTACTGTAGTGACTGCTGATGATCTCAGTTTCTCTGAGGTTATAATCCTCCGCGCCCTGCAAAAACAGCATTTTGCAGTGGAATATTTAAATATTGAAGGTAACAAACCTTGCTCGCCCACTTTCAATCGTTTAAGGCCTTTTATTGAGAATGGTTTAATCCGCATTGGTGGTCGTCTTTCGAACTCCGCATTAGATTACACGCAAAAACATCCAATTATACTCCCGCGCAGTGATCATGTAGTGAACATGATCATTGACTATTATCATATTAAAAATTTACACGCTGGGCCTGAATTGTTATTGTCATTACCCGCACCCAAAGTCAAATCTGACTCTACCAGTCTGTTACACAGGCATTCTTTACTGGATAAATTAGTTCAGTCGTTTTGGGACCGGTGGAGGACGGAATACCTTCACGGATTACAAGTTCGTCAGAAGTGGAACACCCCGTCTACAGCTATCGTACCAGGCATGGTAGTAATTGTGATAAATGATAATGAACCGCCCCTTGCTTGGCCATTAGCGATTGTCGAGTCTGTTCATCCTTCGAAGGATGGCGTAGTTCGAGTAGTGACCGTGAGAACTACTAAGGGAACATATCTCCGTCCTGTTGCTCGTATTTGCCCTCTCCCAAGACAATAAATCACGATTATTTTGATTATAATTATTTATCTAAATTAGGAATTAAGTTTATATTTATATATATTTTAAAAAGTATTAAACCGCAATATTATATTTATGTATACATTTTCTCGCTTACCAAGTAAGGTTAGTAGATGAGACATGCGCATTGAGCGCATCCTCTCACTTTATATACCGCTTATTTATTTGTTTTCCTTTTACTTTTATATTACGGTTGTCTTTTAAAGGTGACCCTTTAAGGGCGGGAGGAAATGGTAACGCCAGTTAACAATCTACTTTATCAACATTACATTACATATCGCATTGAGTTCGTCCTAAGTTATATCTACTTTATCAACATGACTAGTGCATATTTTTTGTTTCCTTCCTTCCTTCCCTTTCCTACCGCACGCGCTGCCGCCGAGGTGAAAAAGAGGATCTCGGCGCGCGTCATTATACTAAGTGATATTACGCCATCCGCAGCGCACGGCCACCCGTCGCGTCTTATATATATTAACCGCAAACCGCGCAGGATGAACATTGAGTTCTCCTGTTTATGTTTAATATTCACCGCATCAGACATTGTGTCTTTGTAACTCATAAAAGTGTGAGACGCCCCCGTAAGGGCAAAGGTGGAGAGTGTGGGACTTCACGAGACTGTTCCGAGAGTGCGTGTGCGCCGAACCACGTGGCGAGCTTGCTGTATAGCAGACACTCCAGGAGGAAGGCGCGGCAGCCCTCATTAGGTCAGTGCGTGCTATCCCACCTATTTATTTTCCCCTTTGCCGTATGCACCAAAATTACAGTCCACTAAATCTTTATCGAAGATACCTTAAGTTACTGGCGTCTCCATCATGCAAAGACCTAATATTTACGTGCATGCATTATAAATTGATATTGTTTGGAATTTTCTTTAAGAAGCTGTTAATATTTATACAGTCTAGACATTCTGTAATTTCAGTTAATGTTACCAGGTTCTTGCGGGTGAATGTCTGCAATTGTGACGGACGCTGTTTTTGCTGCTGCTAGCCATTTGTTCTGAATATTCTCTTCTTTAAGCTCGATGATTAGGTTACCTCTACGATCTCCTCTTCCTTTCAGTCTGCGCGAATGCTTGATGCCGGTTGTAGAAAGACTTAGTTTTTGAGCTAGGTTTTCAACTATATTTTGTAAATTCTCACCTTCGTGGCAGGGCACGTTAGCAATTTCTATACAGCTTTAAAAGCTTTTCTTGCTCTAAAGCTTGAACTTATTGCTCTAAGGCGCCTACTCTAATTTCTAGGTTATTGTTTTTGCTAGTAAGATCGGCGTTCTTTTTTTCAAGATTTTTGATAGTTTGTTTAAATTTTTCCATACATTGCATTACCTTGTCTAGTTTCTTCGTGTGAAATTTAAGGGAATCGTCTATCTGCGTCATTTCTTTCTTGATAATTTTTTCCACTTCCTTTGAAATATCTTTTAGCAGCTTTTTTGCGACAGTTTTAGCTGCGCTTTTCTGGATATCATCTTCCTCCTCATCATCATCTTCTGGAATCACGATAGAAGAGTTACGCATCGATGACTCCTGTACGCAGTCCGGACAGGTCCATCCTAGTCCGGGTGATGCAGCTTTTAGGGTGGCGGGCTGTTTGTTGCTTAATCCGGTACATTTAGTACTAAGGTGTACCAAACGCTCACATTTATTGCACTCTACTCCAGGAGAACTTTTGGTGATAGATTTGTTACAGTTATCGCATTTGGTCGACATTGTAGGTAGTTTCGAAAAAATAAGCGATACAAGCACAGGTGTAGCACTAATGATATAATTTTATAATACTTTATAATTTTATAATTTAAAGATATAATTTTATAATATTTTTAATAAAATATTAGAGACGACAGACGTCAAACGTCAAATTTGTTTTTCTATATATATATTTTTTTTTTTTAATTTATTTTGGCAACAAACAGTCGTATACTAAAGAAATAAAATACTAAAACTTATCTATTATAAATTGACCTACAGTGCCGAAAACTTAAACAAAATTTAAAAGAAAGTTACATGGTAACACTACATAGTGACTATTAACATAACAAAAAAAAAACTAAGTACATAAACATAATTAAAATTAGAATATCAATTCAAAAAAAATGCAACTCACTAGCAAACCTTACTTAAATTATTTTTTAATGTCTGTTTTAAGGAATTGAGAGATGAATTAAAAAGGTCGATATTAGTAAATTGCTTATTATATATGTCAGTGGAACGGTATAAGAATGAATTACGAGTATATCTTTTACGTAACTGCGGAGGAACAAAAAGTGGTGTTTTACGTGAGGATCGCACCGGAAGACGAACACGAGCAATAAGTGACACCTTTGAGAGAAGTTGAGAAGAGTCAATTAAATTATTCAAAATTTTATATAAAAAGATTATATCAAACAATTTGCGTCTATCGCAAAGGGATAATAATTTATACCTACGCAAAGATTCATCATATGATTCGTTAGTAATATTATTACGATAGTTAAGTGACCTAAGGAATGTCTTTTGTACTCTTTCAATTCTATTCCTATGTATATGATAACAGGGACTCCATACAGTACTACAAAAATCTAAGATTGACCGAATAAAAGAAAAGTATAGAGTTTTTAGCGTTATGGTTTTGTTAAAGGGTTTGCTAATCCTGAGAATAAATCCCAAGCTACGAAATGCATTGCTTAATATATAATCAATATGTAGATTGAATGACAATTTTGAATCCATTATTATACCCAGATCTCTAATACTATCTACTCTTTTAATGGTAATATCATTCAAGCTGTAATCAAATATTATACTGTTGACTTTACGTGTGTAAGATATGATATGGCATTTATCAATATTGAGATATAGTTGGTTATTTGAACAGTAATCAAATAGAGAAGTTACGTCTTTTTGCAGCTTTACACAGTCATCAACTGTTTCGATAACTCGAAATAACTTTGTATCGTCGGCATAAAGTAAGTAATCGCTATTCTTTAGTGCAAGTCCTATATCATTAATATATAACGAAAACAGCAAAGGGCCTAAGTGTGATCCTTGAGGCACGCCTGAAGTTACGGGTATAAATAGTGAAGAGTATCCCTTTACACAAACTGCTTGACATCTATTTTCAATATAGGATCGAATCCACCTGAGAAGGCTGCCGTGAATGCCAGCCCTTGTAAGCTTCTCAATAAGAAGATCGTAATTTAGCTTATCAAAAGCCTTGGAAAAATCTATGTATACAACATCCACTTGTAAGTTATTATCCATGGCCTTCGACAAATAATCAGTAAAAGTTACCATATTGGTATCAACACTACGGTGTTTAAAGAAACCATGTTGTTGTTGACATATGTAATTACGAACTGAAAACGAAATATAGGATGTGACAATTTTTTCAAGAACCTTTCCCAAAACACATAATTTGGAAATCGGTCTATACTCAGTAATTATATCTTTTCTGTTATTTTTTGGAATAGGAGTTATTAAAGATTTTTTCCACTTACTAGGATAAACACCGGTTTCAATAGAAGTTCGAAAAATTATGGTTATAGGTTTTGCAAGTTCTTTGGCACATTTGGAGATTAAAATGGGATGAATGTTATCAGAACCTGCGCCCTTACGAACGTTGATATTTTTTAATTCTTTAAGAACAATATCATAGTCAATATTAACAGAGTTTATATCTAACGTTGAGAGGGGATAAGAGCTAATAGAATGATTTTTAATAAGAGAATCATTTCTGGATAAAAAAACGGAATGAAAATATTGATTGAACGCATCGCAAATCTCACTGCCACTAGATAAAAGTTTACCTTTGTATAACATTCTATCTGGAATGTCGTTTGTAGAATTTTTAGATTTTACAAAAGACCAAAAATATTTTGGATTCTCTTTAATTTTTTCTTCAGCAATTTCAATAAACCTTTTGTAACAATTTTTCTCCATTTTCTTAAAACGATGTCTCAGAATGGAGAAAGTTTGATAATCGCACAAGTTACCATATCGTTTCCATTTCTTATGAAATTTATATTTTTCTTTTGATAATTTAATTAGAGGTTTATTAAACCACGGAGGAAATTTATTTTTGGTAGTAAGACAATGCGTCGGTACGTGTTTGTCCACAAGCCCATCAAGCACATCATAAAAGTACGAAGTCATTGATTCTACGTCGGACTTCATAGTGCTAAAAGTTGCCTCCCAGTCAATCGAATTTAAGGAAGTATTAATTGAGTCAAAGTCGGCTTTGTAGAAAAGTTTTTTCTTAATATTAGCAACGTTAAGCATAGCAGAAGAAAATAATTTTAAATCTATTTCTAAAGCTTTATGATGATTATCTTGCGGCACTAATGGGTATACGCTAGAAGCCACTGAACAGTTTTTATTACAAAAAACTAAGTCTAGAAGTCTATTATTTACATTAAATTGAGAGTTGAATTGTGATAGTAACGATAAATGCATAAAGTCGGCAGTGAGACAAGCTAATCTGTCATTGTTTGTTTGAACATCCATGGTATTAGTGGTTATATTATAATGCCAACAAGCATTAGTCACATTAAAGTCACCGAGAATAAGAAAAATATCATTAGAATTACAGTTCATAAATTCGTTTACCCTATCATAGAAAGAAGTCAATAATAGCTCATGATTATTGCCGTGTGCTATATATGTGGATATTAAATGCAGATAGCGAGGTGTGTTCCTAAACTGAACGGACGAAGTAGGAACGGTAATCGCGTTCAGCGGCACCGACACCCATACCTCCTCCGACGGTGGCGCAGCGCGCATGTCTACGCGGTGTTGAGGACACAACTCACGGCGAACCGCAATTAACACACCACCACCACGCTCGTGCCCACTTAATGCAACACTACGATCACAACGGTATACCAGATAACGGTTGTCAAAGTATTCTGAGTTGTAAAAGTTATCGTTAAGCCAAGTTTCGGTTAAACAAATCGCATCGTAATTGTTGCACAATATTGCATTAAGAAAGTTATGTGATTTAGTGCGTAAACCCCTCACATTTTGATAATAAATAGCAAAGTTTGTGTCATCGTATTTTAAAAATTGTAATTAACACCGTTCCACGAACATGTAAGAATATAAATACGTAATATAAACTTCTTATCTTAGACCAAATTAACAAAGACATTATTTTAGTGAGATTAAAATTAAAACTTGATATATATGAATAGTTACATAGAATATTTGAATGGTTTAAATTAAATATACAAAGTAAGCATAGTCACTTAATTCTAATAAGGTCGACTTCACTAGTTACCAGTAATGCTTTGGACTCGTCATTTTTACGTACAAATATCTTACAATCTGACAACCAAACATATTTATAGCTTTTTTCTTTAGCAATTAGACGCACTTGCTTATATAATAATTTATTACGTGGCGATAAATGATCACTAATAAAAATAGGCTTAGACGGGCCGTCCACACCAGCGTCCACTGTTGTCAACCCTCGTCGGGCACGCACAGCTGCAAGCATATCAGATTTCCGCTTTCTTTGTGTAAACCTAACGATTATATTAGGAGTCAGGGAGAAGTTTCGCGATCTGCCATCAGCAATGTTTGTATTATCGCTACTTTTGGAGTTAAAACGTCGAACACGGTGGATGTAATCGATATCCGATGACTCCAAAGGGAAACCAATCTTTGTTGCGATGTTGTGAACAATAGTTAGTAAATTTTCACTCTTAGTAAAAGGTACTCCTGATATTTCTAAATTATTGATCCTTCCTTGTTGTTCCCTCGCTTGTTGCTGTTCTGATAAGTTATTGACGGTAGATTGTAAGGCATATATATCCTTTGAGATTGATTCAAATTTAAGGTTATTTTGGTCAGTAGAGGATTTCAATAAGGAAATATCATTTTTGAGGACAGTTTGTTCATTTGATAATTTCTCGGTGGTGAACTTCATATCATGCAATTGCTGTTTAAACTCACTTAAATCGTCACGAAGAGCATTCAAAGAAGACTTTATGTTGTTATTATGGCTCTCAAGCACATTATTTATTGAGGCAGTAATTTTATTTTGAAAATCTATCATCATCTCTTGAAAGTCACATTGGCAATCCGGTAATTTTCTCTTCCTTTGTACGAAATGAGCATCTTCGCTGAGCTTTGATACATCAGGATATGATCCCGATCCTTTTGGCGGGCTTCTATGAACACTCATTTTTAGCTGAAATTATTTTATAAACAGATGTAATCGAAGGTAGCAGTGTTATCACGATAGCTATTGCAATTTGCGTGAGATATAAGCGATTAACACGGCGGCGGTATAAGCAGGGCGCAGCAAAGCACACGTTGGCTATCCTTTACTCGCAAACTAGTGATTAATGAGTCTTAGCACTACCGAATCTCTAACTTTCCCGTACGCGCTCGATCGTTGTCGCTGACAAAATTTAAAGCAAACACACCCGAAATGCACTGTTGATTAAAAACAAAATGCTATGAGTTAACTGAACACAACAGAGGAATAATTTTGTACACGTGCAACCATGTAGAAATACGGAACAAGACTGTTGTATATATATATATATATATATATATATATATATATATATATATATATATATATATAATATGCGGTAATAAGAGACGCCAAAGAGAAAAATAATGATGAAAAAACAAATAAATGACTGTTTTCAAAACTCAAATGTACCAGCAAGATGAATTTATAGATTTGATTTTGGAATTACGACAAAACGCTAATTTCATATGTAAGCACTCAATATATTTCAATCACAAAAAGCTATCAAATGCACAGGAGATATTATAGTGACACTGTACGCTCCTTAGTAGTCCAGACTATTCCGATAAAGCTTTTGTGATAAAATCTGAGGTGGACTAGTACGCTGTATCAAGGTCACGGTTACAACAGTTTGTATTTTTAAATAAAGCTATTGGATTTTGAACTCTAGATTCGCAGCATTGTAGCCATAAATTTAACTACAGCTTTACGCGGTCGACCAATAATAATAATACTAAAGTAAGAAATTCCTGGATATGTTCACATGCGAGGTTTATGCTGAAGCTCACGGTTTAAAATATAATGTTGTGAAGAGTAAGTTCACGGTGTTTAAGGTAGAAAGTAGAAACCTAATTTCGTAACACCTGGAACTTTAGTGGGCGTTGCACTTAAACGAGTAGTTAAACGAGAAGTCTTCCACAAACACCGCATTGTGGGTTTTAGAGGAATACTAGAAATAACCTGATACATTTTCTCCACCTCAGGATGTGCCGAGGTTGGTGCGTAAACCTGTATGACCTTTAGAGAATACCTTTTGGTGATTCTGAGTATAAGGTACGCAGCCCCCGTCGACACACTTGAGACTTGACCACAAGAGACTTGTGGACAATAAATCCGACATCTCTTTGGGACAGATGGTTGCCCTCCCGGTGATAGAACAAGTTGCTGGATTTGAGGTGAACCACTGTATCCTCCCCCTCTCTTCGGACCTCGGATAATCCTAAAATATTCCAGCGCAACTTGTCTATCTCTTCTCCCAGCTCAAGTATCTTTTTCTTCCCCAGAGATTCTTAGCACCCCCTGCCCGCGGTTACCTATGACACCATCATAGCCAAAATTAGCGTGGCGGCCGGGGACTGGGGGTTGTCTCTTCATAACTTTCATCATGGGGGGTATATTGCCATAGTTGCTACGCTGGGCAAGCGGGTTGGCAACCGCAGTTTTTTTGATATACAATTGCTGTCATCAGAAAAAATGTTAGCATTAGGAAGTAAATGAAAAAAAATATTGGAATATAATAATAATTACATGATAAGCATGCATGCAAAGCATGCATGCGGTGTGTGTGTTTGTGTGTGTGTGTGTGTGTGTGTGTGTGTGTGTGTGTGTGTGCGCGCGCGCGCGTGTGTGTGTGTGTGTGTGTGCGCGCATGTGTGTGTGTGCGCGCATGTGTGTGTGTGTGTGTGTGTGTGTGTGTGTGTTGTGTGGTAGTGCTTTAACAATTGGTGTGGCTGTTCGAGGTATAAAAGTTATGTAATAAATTATATATAAATATACACTAAACTACGAGGAAACGTTCAGATTCCTCGTAGTTTAGTGTTAATAAAAATTGTGTCACTACTCGTTTAACTTTCGTCCACATCAAAGGGTAAATATTCAATCCGCTGTTAAATTTGTTGTAAATAGATATAGATTAGAATACGTATTGCTTTTGCTTAAACTTTGTTTTATTTTGTGGTGTATTGCAAATTTTGGTACTCCTACGTTTTGGTGTCTGATGAGGTATAAAAGGTAAATGTCGATGCTTTTTTAAAATGCAATTCAATATATACATCTGGCGAGTAGTGAGAAATTTGTAAGATTTATGTAGTTCAAAAGTTGAAAATCGAAACGGTTTCAAGAACATCAGCCTAATTAGACCTCTTTGAGTTCTTTCTAGCCCTATTAGATGTGTTTTTGCTGCACACCCCAAACAGGTATGCAATAACTCATTACCGATTGCGCTAGAGCTTTGTAGGTGGTGATAAGAATTGTTTCATTTGCAACACACCTGAGTTTTTTGAATACCCATGTTAGTTTCCTTATTCTGTCAGCAACGTTTTCAATGTGTTGACTCCAGGTAAGGTGCTGATCAATAGTTACACCGAGATATTTGATGGTACTAGTCCTAGTGATTTTATCACATGAGAAACTATTATAGCTATCTAAATATGGCTTATGGCATGTGTGAACTGTTAGGGTAAATTTAGAATTAGGTTGTGTATTTTTCCGTATAGTAAAAGGTATAAATTTAGTTTTGTTAATGTTAAGGGTCAGAAGGTTCGATCTTAGCCAGTTAGATATATGGTTGGATATTTCCCATGATTTTGCGTTGAAAATTAGAGCAGTGTCATCTGCATAAGTGTATATTTGATAATTTTGTAGGCTTAAATTACATAGATCGTTGACATAGATTAAAAATAGGGTAGGTTCAAGGACGCTACCTTGAGGGACACAATAAGAGATATTTGATGGATGGCTAAGATATTCACCAAGCTTGAGCTGTTGCTGACGTTCGGTAAGATAGTTTGTTAGAAGGGCGTGAGGCAGACCTCTTATACCATATTTATATAGTTTGTTTAAAAGGATAGGAATAGAAATGGTGTCGAACGCCTCGGCCAAATCCAAAAAGACTCCGAGTCATTTGTTACCAGAGTCCAGTTGCTTACTTATTTCTTCGGTTAAAGCTAACACAGCGTCCTGAGTAGAAATTGTATTTCTAAAACCAAATTTGTTTTTAGAGAGCGGGGCGTTATCTATGAAATATTTTTTCAATCTATTGTTTATTAGTATCTCTAGTATTTTTGATAGAACTGTTGGCACAGAAATCGGTCTGTAGTTGTCCACATCATCTTTACTTCCACTTTTATAAATAGGGCTTACTAATGTCCTTTTAAATGTTATGGGAAATAGGCCATCTTTAAAGCAAAGATTGCAGATATGGAAAATTATAGGTGTCTGGCCATTTTAATAAATGATGTAGGAATGTTATCCCATCCTGGGGCAAACTCATTAGAGAGATCGCTTATGACCGAGTTTATTTCCAACGGATCGGTATCTAGAAGAACAAAAGAATTCATTGGGGTTGGCATTTTAGTCATGTAATTATTTACTATAGGAGGGGCAGAGGTTTTTAAAGTTTTAGCCAAGTTTTTGCCTATACTAGAAAATTGACCATTAATAGGGAGGACGCAATAGTCGTAAGTTTATGTGTGTCGTCAGTATTATTTTTATTAACATAGCAAATTGATTTAATATTTTTAACAGCATTTTCGGATTATTTTTTGCATTATCCAATTTTCTCCTTTCATAATTATTTTTAAGCTTCCGGATAAGCTTATGACAGTAATTTCAGTAACGTATAGACGTTATTTTTAAAATTTGATTTCAGGGTTTTTTTAACTTTATAATGTAATTTATCTCGATTTCGAAGACATCGTAATACTCCAGGTGCTATCCACGGCTGAATACGGCGTTTTCTAACGGAAATTATAATAATAATAATAATAATAATAATAATATTCCAGAACTATCACATAACGCCATCTAGTCCCAAGCTAAGCAGAGCTTGTGTTATGGGTACTAGACAACTGATAAACATACTTATATATTTCTAAATACATAAATATTATAGATAAATTACACCCAGACACAGAACAAATGATCGTGCTCATCACACAAAAATTTGTCCTGGGTGGGAATCGACCCCACGACCTGCGGCATAGCAGTCAGGGTCACTAACCACTAGACCAACAGGCCTGACAAATTGTGGTTATGGTTTGATTATTTTTCATTTCTACTGAAATTGTGCTAACCAAAGCATCAGCAGCCAGTGTTGGGTCATGTATGTCTAGTATTTTTGTAAGCTTGGACTTTATTTCATCAAGAGTTGTTATATAATTTACGGAAAACTTAGTTTTCGAAACATTGCAGCGCATGGGCTTTTTCATAAGGTTTAGGAGAACAGTGGAATGATAAGTAGGGGCATTAGTGAGTACAAGAGATTTCCTTGGGTGAACTGTTTTTAGCATCATATGATCATAGCACATTTTGTCTCGAGTTGGAAGCTCGAGCAGAAAGTAATCCATGGTAAGCAAGTGAGGTTAAATAATTGGGGCAGTTAGTGTCTATGGAACCGAATTTGATATCTATGTTTATGTTACCGGTTAAAATAATGTTTTGATAACTTTTATAACGGCGGAGTAAGGTTTGAAGAGATCGGGTGAAGTCGTCGGTGTTTCGTATTGAAGGTGTACGATATATACCTATAAGAACTGTATCAGTTAGGGTAAGCACAAGACAAGAGGCATTTCTAATGCAAGGTTCTGATATTTTGTAGTTAAGTTTCTTATGTATGTAAAATACCACGCCGTCACACTGATTTAAAGCGTTTTTTGTAAAATATTTATTATAGTCATTATTAAGCATTGGAATGGACTTATTTTTTGAAAGATGACACTCTGTCATGACTAGGTTGTCGCAATGAATGTTTAGTGAGTCCAACATAACTTGAAAAGTGTCAAAATTTTTATGAATACTCCTTATGTTTTGAGTGAAAATGGTTAAACGATTAAATGTAGTTATGTGAGAGTGGCAATCCTCAGGCCTGCACATAAAAGCCTGGGCAAATTCAGTATTGTCTATATCTGTATTAGTTTGTAGCAAACTATCCATTATTATTCAGAAAGGGCTTTCGTTCCTACTAGTCCGGTAACAAACAATTTTACGAGTAATTCTCAGGATTGCATAAAAAGAATATTCACCAAAGTTACTGCAATGAGAAAAATACTTAAAAAAAATTTGTTTTTCTTCGATCAGGAGTGAACTTAAATTATTAACTTTTATTATTAATTTTCAATAAAAGAACAGCAAATTTTTTGGTATAAGATATGTATGTAAAAAAAAAGTGCGGTGAATAATTTTTATGTTTATGAGTGTGATATTTGAAGTGTGAGCTTGTGTAAATAGTAGTGTTCGTGATATGTACATATAGTTATATATATATATATATATATATATATATATATATATATATATATCACATGATAAATGTAAACAATGCAAAATATACAATAAAAGGAAAATACAGGAAAGGATGTAATAATATCAAACCAAGAACATGTCTGAGCTATAAATAAAAATAGTCATTTGTTAATATACATGTTTTTAATTTGACATTCGTTCTCTATTTTTATGATCGGTGAGCTCTCATCCTTCCTCACAAAAACGTTACCGAGCGATGTCCAGCAAAACTTATATTTCTGAGTTCTGGTTAATTCTCTAGCCAAGTAGTACAGTCTATTTCCTTTTAGTTTCAAATGGTCCGACACAAAAATTGGAGTGTTGTGGCCTTTTAAACCCAAATGCTACGAATTGAGTTTATTGTTATTATTTTGAAAATTATATATTTTTGCAGCGTGCAATATATTCGTCTTCTGTATGTAGGATGATAATTCGACTACTATGGGCTTTTTGTCGCCCTTGTGAGAGGATCTTTAAATGTCTTTTATATCGTTGGTTTCGAGTTCAACTTTGAGCGATGTAGACAATTGAGTAACCATATTTATTAGGAATGATTTTGATTCATTATCCATTTTCGGCACATTTTTTAATTCAAATGAGCATTTCCGATATGACTTTTGCAAATCCTCGATTTTATTTTCTAATATAAGTATCTATTCTTTATCCTTCCGTCTTTCGCGTTCCATTGCTTCCATTTTTTTCCTCATATCTTCAAATTGTGCAGTCATAAATGTCATCGAGTCTTCAATAGTTTTAAGAGAAGACGTAATTTGTATTCTTTCGCTATTTTGTTGAGACATCCATGAGGATAACATGTCTTTTATTTCATATTTAAAATCGCAGAAGTCTATGGGTACCTCCTCCAAGCGTTTCCTCTTAGTACGCGTATTTGTAAAGCTTGCTGATGGCGAAGATTCAGTATTACTTATGATTTGTCGTAAGTTACCGGTTTCTTACCGGTTCGGTCGCTTAATATATAAACTTATATTATTAACTCTAGGAATCTGGATTCTACAAAGTCTATGAAGGCAATTTATATCGATTCTCCGGAACAAAACTTGTTTTATTGCTGGTTTTTTATAAAACTGAAGTATCAAACTAACTCACAGTCCACCAGATATTAAGTAGATACTGCAGCCCATGAACAACCAATTTGAATATACTCGTAGCTACAAATGCGTTGTTATCAGTGAGGGCTAAGGTGGAATGACACATATCCTGTAACTATGCTGGCTCTCTATACCGCTCAGACCGGAACACCGCAGTGAAATTACTGCTATTAGCCTGACTGTCTAGGAAGGCAAGGAGACCTACCATCTAGAACTCAAATCTTGAATATGAGTAAAAATTGACAACAACCTCAATTTTTTCCTTTTACATTATTCGTAATCTATACACAACTAAAGTTAAAGGGTCTATCAGTAATATAAATATAATAATGTCCTCCAGACCTAATTACGGCCATGGCGGCCTGCCTCAACGAAGGCTAGCCATCGCCGCAGGACAGGATTATAGTGCCCAAGTGTATGCGCAAGCACAGGTGCACTCTCTATTCCCTCACTCTCATAATCCGATGGGACGGTAAACTGACACGACCGGAGAGAGTTCATCATACATATAACTGCCTTTTATTAAACTGTCTTTTATTAAGACATTTAAAATTATTTATATTATTTTTATCTATTTGTCTATCTACGCTAATCTTCATACGTGGTAGATCCACGCTGCAGCTATATTATGGTTGTAGCAAGAATAGGTCGGCTCGACCGGTGAATGACCACGCTCTCTCAGAAATCTAACGTAAAATAGCAGCTAAATGCTGCTGTGTTTCGTATGGTGAATGTAGAGATCCGGATTAGTCCTCAGGGTAGATAAAGCAGTTTTGATTCTTAATAGAGGATAAATGTATATTTCTATAGACTACAGCATCAACTTACCATCACGTGGACTGTGTGCTCGTTTAAATAAAATATATCGTAAAAAATATCTTCGGATTAGCTGAATTGTTTCTAATGAAACTTAACAAACAGTTGAAGAGCAATCCCAGGAGTGATTTAGGCTACATTTGATCCGAAATACATAAAGATTTTTAGAAATCGCAAAATTATAAAAATAAATCTTAAATCTTAATAACGCTGCAATAAACGATACTACTCAGACGAATGCGAGGCGGGTCGCTAGTACCAACTAATATCAGCATGTACTTATTTATTTATTTATTCACAAATTGCGTTACATGTGATTTAGAGACTAAACAAAACATGCAAGTACCAATTATCACGTGCACCTCGAAAGGCATAGCAATGAACAGGAGAGGGGCAGACCCTTAAAAATTCTTTTCCTCAATGTGTTCATTAATTGAATAATAACATTTTTTAATAAGTATCTCTTTTAAAGATCTTATGAATTTATTAATATTTTTTTCGGCTTATATGTATTCCGGCAAATTATTATAAATTTTCATTGACATCGAGTAAGGACCTGTACTGTGTAAAGTTTGTCACGGTTCGTTACGTACCCTTAAGCTTACAGCGAGAGCTTAACTCCCAAAGCTACTGTCACAGATTCCTTCCTAGAAATTAGAGGAGGCATGTTCTGCCCAGCTGTGCAAATGACAGTAACTTTACCTTTTTGGTAATATAAATCATTTCACAACATTAAAAATTAAAATGCAAAAGAAGTATTTTGCTATTTTTAGAGAGAAAATGATGTTACAAAGAATTTCTAGCCAAATATAACTAATGTAAATTATTAAACTATCCATAGAGCAACACTAGCGCGCGGCGCGGCGGTCCTGAGAAAATAACTCAAGACGAAATTTATAAAAGACAAATTATGCTTAGCTAAATATGGTAAGTTCCGAAAAGTCTCTGGAAATTGGAAGCCAATCTGATTTATTCCTTCTTCGTGTCTTAACATATGTAAACTATATTCTGCAACACTGCATTGATGTCAAAACTAACCATTACTTTAGTTTCGCTTTTTAATGTAAATATGATTTTCAAATATGACGAAACCTCGTGAAGGTGTTATAAGGTCTTGTAATTTTATAGGATTGCGTGATTATAATCTTTTTGATATTTTGCAAATTTAAATAATTCTTACCCAGAGCTCCCAAATTAAAAAAGAATTAAAAAAAAAACAATTCTTAAGAAAAAACTTCATAAAGGTAATTACGTTACTCGCATGGTACTTACTTTTTATGTGGTTGAATCATATTGTAACTATATTATAGATTTAGCATGAAAGGGTTGGCTTGACCGGGAATGACCCCGCTCTCACAGTACAACAGCGTCAAATTTCTAGCTTTACCGGAAACGAGACATCTGCATTTTGAATCCTAATTGAGTATAGACGTAGATGTCCATGTGGGCCACCGGATTTACCAATACAGCCAGTGGATTGTGTGCTCGTTAGTCACACTTATTTCATAAAAAAGCTAATACTAATAATAACCGTAAATATCAACAAAACATATCCTGCACATTTGACGTGGTGGATTTGGCGATTCCACCACCAAACTGCTGGTTGGTGCTGGTGAATGGAATTTAATTTATTCGTGATACTGCAAATGCCCTAAAGTCGGGATATAGGAAGGACGTGAAGGAATGCATGTGCACCCACCTGGACTTCCGCTGATCTGCCTCGTGTCTCGATGGCTGCCGGCTTTCTTCACACTTATTAACTTCACAGATAATCTTCGCAGATAATCACGAAATATAGCGTTATTGCAAATGTCTATACTTTTCACTATATGCTTGTATAATTCAATATCGATGTCGATCGATATATCTAGAGATCGATATATATATATATATATATATATATATATATATATATATATATATAGATCGTATCGAATGATCGATCATGAGCGATGAAGCGAGATATAAGCGGTGCGGTTGATTGCGTGTCTTCTCAACTTGTGTGAGCCCGTTAACACACGAATGCACATGCTGGGCATAAAGCGGTAGATAGGAAACCGGAAATGGGCTTTGCAGTAATCTTATTGGATAATAATTAACGAATCCCTTATAAGCGTTAAGCGATAGTGCAAAGTGGCGCGAACACTCCCCCGGCCTTGAGGTATCCTCAACTAGCAAATAAAGTATAAAAATATAGATATATATATATATATATATATATATATATATATATATATATATATATATATATAGATAAATACTTATATAGTAGCGAAATGAAGCGACGTTATGACCTAAGAATTAAACTAAATATATAAACGATAATGTAAAATTAACTATATTAATCACTGTGTTGGTAAAGGACACAGTTTGATAAGAGGGCGTTTTTAAAGTGGAATTCTTAAGTTTAACTTGCGCAACGCGTACCACACCATCCTTACTGGGAAGCTATTCGGTGACAACGCCTAGAGGCCACTGAAGCGGTGGAGTATTATCCACGTCTATTAGAACAATCGTCCCTACAGAAATGGCAGTAGAGTTCTTATTCCACTTCACTCTTCTCTGTAATGTATGTAAGTATTCGAATCTGAAGCGTTTCCAAAAGGACTGAACTAAAGAATCTATTAAAGAAAAGCGTGATAACAGATTAATACGTTCCTTGCTTAAATCTGCAGCTGGTAAGCATTCAAGTGATTTTAAATTTAGAAAATGTGCGGGTGTAAGTGCGGTAGGTTCCGATGGATCACTGCTTAATACATAAAGCGGGCGAGAATTTAATATACACTCGATCTGATAAAGAGTAGTAAGCATTTCTTCATACGTGAGGATTTGCTTACCTATTACGCGAAACAAATGGGTTTTTACAACCTTAATATTGGACTCCCACAAACCCCCGAAATGTGGAGCGCTTGGAGGGTTGAGTTTCCAAACAATGCGATTATCAGTGAGCACCTGACTGAATGCCTTATAATATTCTTCTGATTTTAAAAATCCATTTAATTCATGTAAATATGAACGCGAGGCGACAAAATTAGTACCGTTATCGCTGTATATAAATCGACACGGACCTCTACGAGAGATAAATCTCTTAAAAGCGTCTAAAAAACTTGCCGAACTTAGATCAGACGCTAATTCTAAATGCACTGCCTTAGTAACGAGGCATATAAATAAACATAAATAAGCCTTCTGGCTTCGTATACCACGTTTACGCGTCAATGTGATATAAAGTGGGCCCGAAAAATCCACACCTGTGTGCGTAAACGCATTACACTGCTCTAGGCGGCAAGCAGGCAAGGCAGACATCATGGGGTAAATAGGTTTGGGTTTATGTCAAAAACAAATGTTACACCTATGAATGCGGTATCTCACTACACGGCGAGCTGATAATATCCAATATTTCTCCCGTAATGCAGCAAGTAAATACTGAGGACCGGCGTGGAAATGTTTATAGTGATAATAATCAATTATAAGATCAACAATATGCCCCTTTTTTGGTAGCAATATTGGATGCTTTTGGGAATCCGATAAAGACGAATAA
Organism: Parnassius smintheus behrii; assembly: GCA_036936625.1. Lineage (NCBI taxonomy): Eukaryota > Metazoa > Arthropoda > Insecta > Lepidoptera > Papilionidae > Parnassius > Parnassius smintheus. The sequence goes on along the minus strand of JAUPFT010000005.1, from coordinate 39,126,986 downwards.
TCTAACCGACCACCTACTCGAATTACATCGTCCGTGATAAATGGCGATAACCTTCGTAATGTTGATGAACATAGTTGTCCTTTTTTAATATTTTTTATATCTTCGGCGAAAGCGATGCCTTGCACAATTTTAATAACTGTGATTTCAGAAATCACTATGTCGGATGCGGTTATAATTTTATTTATGCGCGGTAATTTGTTTAAAAACATTAAAACGTAAACAACGGATCGTAAATACTTATTCCAATTAGAAAATTTTAAGCTTAACGAGATAAATGGGTTTTCTTCCATGTCACTGACTCGAAGCGACACATGGGATTTTTCATTTACGCCGATATGACGTGGAATCTGTAAATGTGAGATTAAAGATAACTCTGATATATATCGCTGCCATGTATTGACAATATTAGTGGGTGGAGTCTCATCCCAGTTAAGTTTAAGAACCCACAAGGCTTTAATTAATAATTTGGCGTAAAGTATTACTGGACCGACAAGTCCTAAAACATCGTAAAAGCGAGCGGTTGCGGAGAGGATAGCGCGTTTGGTACAAGTGACCGGTGGCGGCGAAACAAGAAAGTAAAACTTATCGGTAGCGGGATACCAACGAAGGCCTAAAATTTTTAAAATGTCATTATCATCAAATGATACCGAGTCTTGTTGACGATGTGATGCTGGTATATGTTGTAAAAGCTCCTAGCAGTTACTTGTCCACTTAACCAAATCGAATCCACCTCGGCGAAACATTTGGATAAATTGAGTGGCGGTGTTGACTGCGTTGTTGACGCAAGGCGCGGAGGAAACGAGGTCATCCATATAAATATCCCTTTCCACTACAGAAGCAGCAAGGGGATAGGACTCCCTTTCGTCAGCGGCTAACTGGCGTAAAGTGCGAAGTGCGAGGAAAGGGGAAGAGCATAATCCGAATGTGACGCGATTAAATTCATATGTTCGTATAGTTTCTTCTGTAGAAAACCGATATAAAATGCGTTGAAAAGCGCGATGGGATTTTTGGACTTCGATACACAAGTCCATTTGCCTAACATCTGCAAAGAAAGCGATGCGATAAACTCTAACGTTTAATAAAAAATTAAAAAAGTCTGTTTGTAAATTTTGCCCGGTGTGCAAAATGTCATTCAAAGAAATATCGTTATCCGACTTAGCACTAGCGTCTAAAACGATGCGCAACTTCGTTGTACTTTTATCATTCCGTACGACAGGGTGATGCGGCAAATAAAAAGAAGGCTGTATATAATCATTATCAGTAACAGCGTATAAAATACCCTTATTAATGTATTCCCTTATAACAACATTGTATTGATCGCGAAGATCGGGATATTTGTTAAAGCATTTTTCCAAAAGTAAGAGGCGTTTTTTTGCATTCATTAAAGAGTCACCCAATATGTCGGGCCTTTTCTTAAATGGCAGGGCGACCACATACCGTCCGTCGTTTTGGCGGTAAGTAGTAGAAGTATAAATGTCTTCACATTCCTGCTCATCACGGCTGAAATATAATTTTTGCGGAAGTTCTTCAATTTTCCAAAATTTTACCATTATATCATTAAGACAATTTTGATTTAAATTTGTATCGTAAGAACAGGAAACAAATGAACGCGGGGCATGATGTGATATAGTGACTTCAGCATCACCCATAATAATATATCCGAGTGATGTTTCTATGGCACTAGGCCATTGCGAATGAATTAAGTTTTCAGGCGACAAAAGTTTTATGTAGGTATTAACCCCCAATAAAATATCTATAGACCCAGGTTGATAAAACTGTTAAGCGTATTTTATCTAAATAGCGAATTTTTGAAACATCTACTATCGAATCTGGCAACTGACCCGTGATGGTCGGAACAACTAATGGTTCAATATGATAAAATTTGTTATCATTAAAACGAGACGTGAACTGCAGTGAAGTGACACCTATTCGAAACGGAAAGAAATAAGCGTTTACAACAATCCTTCGTAATATAGTCGCTTAGGGATCCGGGGTCAACTAAACACCGAATAAAATGTTCATTGTCGTATTTATCTACGACCTTTATTTTTGCAGTCCCCAATAAAGTAGTATAGCGTGGGAGAGTACTATAATCGCGAGAAATATTACATGAAGAGGTAAGTGTTTTTTCATTTTCCTCCGTATTCGAATTGTGAGCGACAGAAGAATTTACCTTATCGTTAACTGCGTGGTAATTAATCGAATGCGCGCTGCATGTATTAGCGTTACGCGTCTGCACAACCTCTGAGTGTAACGTATTGCTACTATGAAAAGCAGTCTTAGAGCCATTCTGATTCGGGTCAGAATGAATTAAAGAATGGTGGCGCCGCGAGCAGTATATACACTTACGCTTCGATTTACAAAAAGAAGTCGAGTGTTTATTACTTAAACAATTAATAAAACAATTGTTTTGTTTAATAATATCGTAACGTTTTTGTGTATTTAATTTTAAAAAGCGTGGACAAACATACAAGTGTTCATGATCATTTGATTCACAAAAGATACATGAATGCGAAGGATCTGTAATAATAAATGTTTTACTAAATTTATTTGCAAGTGATTTGTTTCGATTATTATTGGATGTAGATAAAGTATGCGAATTATTAAATGTATGGCATATAGCCCTATTCTGTTCGTATAAAAATTGTACTAAAGAGGCGTAGTTGGGTATGCTAATTGTGCGACAAGACGTTTCAAATGACTTAACAGTGTCATGACCTAATTTTCTAAGTGCAATATTTAAAAATAAATAATTAGCTAAGTCCTCAATTTTTAATTGCTTTAGAGCATTAATTGAAGCATCAAATTTGTCCATAAATTTATGATAACCTCCTGTTGTGTTTGCGTTCACCTGTGTTAAATTCAATAGTTGGTTAATATACGTAGATGCGAGTGTGCGTTCGTCATTATATCTTCTTATAAGCGCATTCCAAATAATGGAATAATTTTCTGCGGTAGGGGCTAACCCGGCACAAACTGATAACGCCCTGTCACTCAATTTGTAAACCAAATAATAAACACGTTCGACATCAGTTAATTGTAAATTGTCGTGAATTAATGTCTTAAATTGTTGATAAAACATGGACCACTGGCGTATGTCTCCGTGAAATGACATTAATTCAATTGGCGGAAGTGAAGTTTTTAATATAGTAGGAAATCTATTTTCGAACATAACAGTGGAAGGCGATGTGGATATTTTCGTAATTTGGCACTTAATACGACTATATAAATCTTCAAATGAGTTCCAAGCTTCGTAGTCAACGTTTGCATTAGGGTTTAATGTTAAATGTTTAGTATTATAGTTGTCTAGAACTTCTTGAAACTCACTACGTAATTGTTCTATATTCGAAGCGATGCTAAGAAATAAATTCTGCTCGTCCAAGGAATTAAATGCGCCCTTTGAGGTCTCGTAATTTTTTTGTAATCGTTCGTAATTATTACGTTTAGCGATAATAATTTTTAAACTAACTTCTTCATCCGAAACCAGTTTAGATTCTTTGCTTCTCGTCGTCATTTTCAACAAACAAATGCGGACTAAAATTATTGCGATAAGTGACGGTAGAATTAGTCAACTGGGGAACGAAGCAATCTCGCGTTACTAGAAAGATGGCGGTTAAATATATGTTATTAATGGAATAATGAAGCGGTGTGTTATGCGTTACAAAGGTATTATAATACGTGTAATAAGCGATGCGGGACAAATAAATATTGTAGTTAGTATAATTAGAACTACAATTTATTATGATTTAATAATATATACGTATATAATTTTTTGTAATATATAAAAAAATGAATTTACTTCTCCGGGCCTAAAGGTTAATTTAATCCCGGCCGAAGTGAGCATAAAAAATATGGGGTGGATTTGGCGATTCAACCACCAAACTGCTGGTTCAAATGTATTAAATAATGTTATGCGGTGCGGCTATTAATTTAAATAGAATAGTGGACTGTATATGAGCGCGGTGCGAGCGGTGAATGGAATTTAATTTATTCGTGATACTGCAAATGCCCTAAAGTCGGGATATAGGAAGGACGTGAAGGAATGCATGTTCACCCACCTGGACTTCCGCTGATCTGCCTCGTGTCTCGATGGCTGCCGGCTTTCTTCACACTTATCAACTTCACAGATAATCTTCGCAGATAATCACGAAATACAGCGTTATTGCAAATGTCTATACTTTTCACTATATGCTTGTATAATTCAATATCCAAATTACACAAGGGCGGGAGCGATGAAGCGAGATATAAGCGGTGCGGTTGATTGCGTGTCTTCTCAACTTGTGTGAGCACACAAATGCACATGCTGGGCATAAAGCAGTAGATAGGAAACCGGAAATGGGCTTTGCAGTAATCTTATTGGATAATAATTAACGAATCCCTTATAAGCGTTAAGGGATAGTGCAAAATGGTGCGAACATGACGGTTCGTTACATGTTATAAGAATCGATCTAAGATTCTAGCACATCAATGATGAATTCTTTATAGCGGAGAACATTCATGTTTCATTATTCTCACCTTACCATATGAATACTTTACATAAATTGTATGTATTTGGCCTGTATTTTTTTTTAAAATTCTGTTAAATTTGCAACTGCTGTTTTTGTTTTTGTTACGGTGGCCGGGCTAAAACGGCGTATACGGATACCACGCAACTGAAGAAGTTTGTAAATAATATATCCTCTTATATACAAATTACGTGTCACGTTGTTTGTCCGCGATGGACTGCTAAACTGCTTATCCGATTTTAATCAAATTTGCACATCGTGTGCAGTTTGGTCCAATTTGAGAGATAGGATAGTTTTTTTTGCCCATGAGTTACCCACAATTTTTTTTGCGAATATATATATATATATATATATATATATATATATATATATATATATATATATATATATATATATATATATATATATATATATATATATATATATATATATATATACCAAGGGAACCGCAGGTGCGTTGATGACGTTTTCTAAATAAGTAGTAATTACTTTTTGAATCATATTTTACCAATATTTACTTGAGTCGTCTTTCAAATGCTGGCAAAACAACCATCGTTTAAAATATAGTATTTCCAATACTTACCTTTTTCATAAAATAGGTACCATGATAAGTATTAAACAACAAATAATTGGAATATTTCCGTGTATTCCGGTTCAAGTATTTGAATTGAATGAAAGTTCGATCCGCGTCTGGGCTACGAGCCAAAGCTTAACAAGATGCGGTAGTAAGACGCTTGATATGCAGCAGCTTCATGCGGTTTATGAATGTAAATTATATACAGCTTACAAGATTATGTTAAAAGTCTTTTAGCACTAAAGTTGCTCTTAAATATGTTTATTATTTTATCAATAGTTGTCTATTCCTTCACAGCGTATACAATACATACACGGCATTATAAATAAATTGATCCAGGAAAAATTATATATTGCTCATTTTCTACCATGAAACTAATAACGAAATATATATATTAAACATGCGAAATCAGATACACCCAGATCAGTTATGGGAAGCTGCATAATTTAATTAGTTTAATAATGTAAACCGGCAGCTACAGTTACCAACTAGTCTCTTAATTTTGACAGTTACAAAAAATCCAAATTAACATTATCATAAAAACTCTGTGTGTTTACATTTATATGAGTAACTCTATGCATATTTGTACCCTTCCTCTATGCATATTTGTTTCTTGGGACCCGCTTGAAGAAATCCGATTGAATTCTCCAGCTCTTTTCTTTATAGCTTACAGAAAAATATTTTTTAATCTTTAAAAAGCAAACAATAGATAACATTCTCATAAATTGAAAAGAACTAAAACATAACATATTTTTTTTCTAATTGATAGCAACAACAAAATATTTAAGCTTTTTACACATTTATATTATACTTACATACATATTACATATATATTTATAAATTTTTCTTAAAATACAAAAACATTTTCAATATATAAATAAGCGGTTACAATGCTGAACATTTCATAAAAAGTTAATATTCGAATATAGAAATGAAAAATCCCTTAACCCAATATATTCAAATTTTACCTAGTTAGTCCCAGTTGAAGTATATACAAATATCAACTAGACACCAAAAGTCCATTAGGTTTTGTAGGAGCCACTCTTTAAGATGAAAAAGGAAGCGAGGTTTTAGTGTGGATTAAATCTCACGATATTTATTTTATATATGGCTATAAAGTTAATGACGTTTTATAATATAAAAAAACTGGTTATTGAAATCACAAATAATCATGACAGCCCTGCAAGAGTCACTGTCGAACATAGGACTCCCACAAAGAATGCCACAAAGCACGTCCCTGAGCCACCCACCATCCATCGACTTCCTTCACGTCTCACCAGGTCGACATTCCATTTAGGGCGAGAGTGCTGTACACTTCGTATACCGGTACGAAGCTACCTGAAACTTGTCTTCTATTGAATCCCAGATAATACAGAAAAAAGCAACGATTTTATTCGTTAATGATAAATTAGCTGCAAATACAATTGTAATTTCCTGAGAATTTAATTAAAACTGTAAATGGATATCAAGGATGAGTGTAATGCAAATAATTTCCTGAGAGCTGAATTATTATTAATTTAGTAACCTGAAAACTGAAAAAGTGCAATAAGTTATTAATGAAAATTCTCTTATATAGACCATACACACGTAAACGTTTTTTATACGTATTTCCTCTGCTTAAATTGACAGTTTTCCTTGATAATTACTTACTTCGACAATAAAGCACAGGAAGAGTTACGGAAGAGATTTTATATAAATATATATGGATAATACTCAATATTTCTGCAGCCAAATAGTAGTATGTACACTGCTGTGTTCCAATCTGAAAGGTATATAGTATACATAGCCAGCATTATTACAGACGTGAGGCATTCCATCCTAGTCCTCAAATAATAGTATTTGCACTGCTGTATTCCAGTCTGAAGGATACGGTATATAGAGCCAGTATTATCGGAGGCGTGAGGCATTCCAACTTAGTCCTCAAATAGCAGTATGTGCACTGCTGGGTTCCAGTATGAAGGATGCTGTATGTAGAGCCAGTATTATCGGAGGCGTGAGGCATTCCACCTTAGTCCTCAAATAGTAGTATGCACACTGCTGTGTTCCAATCTGAAGGATGCTGTATGTAGAGCCAGTATTATCGGAGGCGTGAGGTATTCCACCTTAGTCCTCAAATAGTAGTATGTACACTGCTGTGTTCCAATCTGAAGGATGCTGTATGTATAGCCAGTATTATCGGAGGTGTGAGGCATTCCACCTTAGTCCTCAAATAGTAGTATGTACACTGCTGTGTTCCAATCTGAAGGATGCTGTATGTAGAGCCAGTATTATCGGAGGCGTGAGGCATCCCACCTTAGTCCTCAAATAGTAGTATGTACACTGCTGTGTTCCAATCTGAAGGATGCTAATGTAGAGCCAGTATTATCGGAGGCGTGAGGCATTCCACCTTAGTCCTCAAATAGTAGTATGTGCACTGCTGTGTTCGAGTCTGAAGGATACGGTATATAGAGATAGTATTATCGGAGGCGTAAGGCATTCCACCTTAGTCCTCAAATAGTAGTATGTGCACTGCTGTGTTCCAGTCTGAAGGATACGGTATATATAGAGCCAGTATTATCGGAAGCGTGAGGCATTCCACCTTAGTCCTCAAATAGTAGTATGTGCACTGCTGTGTTCCAGTCTGAAGGATGCGGTATATAGATCCAGTACTATCAGAGGCGTGAGGCATTCCACCTTAGTCCTCAAATAGTAGTATGTACACTGCTGTGTTCCAGTCTGAAGGATACGGTATATAGAGCCAGTATTATCGGAAGCGTGAGGCATTCCACCTTAGTCCTCAAATAGCAGTATGTACACTGCTGTGTTACAATCGGAAGGATGCTGTATGTAGAGCCAGTATTATCGGAGGCGTGCGGCATTCCACCTTAGTTCTCAAATAGTAGTATGTACACTGCTGTGTTCCAATCTGAAGGATGCTGTATGTAGAGCCAGTATTATCGGAGGCGTGAGGCATCCCACCTTAGTCCTCAAATAGTAGTATGTACACTGCTGTGTTCCAATCTGAAGGATGCTAATGTAGAGCCAGTATTATCGGAGGCGTGAGGCATTCCATCTTAGTCCTCAAATAGTAGTATGTACACTGCTGTGTTCCAATCTGAAGGATGCTGTATGTAGAGCCAGTATTATCGGAGGCGTGAGGCATTCCACCTTAGACCTCAAATAGTAGTATGTGCACTACTGTTTTTTTAATTTTTTTTTACTTAAAAAGAATTTTAACAATGCTATATACATTACTAATATTCCCCTTAACCACTCGTGGTAAGCTTAAATTGCTAGTGTTGCGAGTGGTTCACGACAGTAGTCAAATGGCGGATTCGAATTCACGACCTTTTTTTAAGTTCGTGGTCCGAGCCCTACCGTTATGCTACTGTCACTTTTATTGTGTTCCAATCTGAAGGGTATATAGTGTATACTATAGAGCCGGTATTATTACAAGCGTGAGCCATATCTTAGTCGTCAAAAGTGTCAACTCATCTGCTCATCTGTAACCATGTTTGTTTAAAGTTCTACTTAAGTGTCCATGGGTTGCAGTAGCCGCTTACCATTAGATAGACTGTAAGTTCACTTCTTCAGTTTTATAAAATAAGTGATTACTGTAGGGGTAAGCGTTTATTTTAAAAGAGATGATAAATGGAGACATAAAGCTGTAATTTTCAATAATCAGTTATTGAATGCAATGAGTCCATAGATTGTCTCATAAAAAATGTTTATTAATGGTGCATTAACCGTGCCTTTTAAATAGTAGTAACATTTATAAAACCGTTATCCCGTAAGTGGTGGTGTAAGAATGTCCACTACCCCATACCATTTCATGGGATGATATGGTGTAGTGGTCACCCCTGAGGGTTAAGATGGAATGCCTCTTTTCCAGTAAAAAGTGTCTCCGGTTCTCTACACTCACCATACAAACGCAGCAGCATTAAGTTGCTATTTTACGCTGGCAGCGTGTGAGTGACGCATTCGTGCTACAATCATAATATAACTGCAACGTGACTCTATCACGTAATTTCATTGAATTACCTCTGTCTCTCAGATGCATCTTTATTGCATTCAGGTATCTCCAGTGCCAAGATATGCGAGCTATTATATTTGGTTTTTTATTTATACTTGGTTGTTTAACAAGTAGCTTTCTTTTTAACTGACATTTATTAAGTCTAATGCCAAGTTTGATCGTAGTCTCTCCATTTAAGATAGATGTACCATAGTCGCACCCCTCTCCTGATAACATCTCCCTGGCTGGATGAATTTCAATTTAGATCCATTGTATAATCTGGGTGCATTCAAGTTTATTCATTCATTCATTACAGCCTATCCAATGTCCACTGTTGAACATAGGCCTCCCTTAGCTTGTCTCCTAGAGACCTTTGTCACTATGAGTTGTTATCAGAAATATGGTAATAGGAAACAGAGGACAACACATCAGGAGATGGGCAGCAGCGTCTTCTTAATAACGACTAAAAATAAAAAAATTGCAGTTGCCAACCCGCTTGCTATGCGTGGCAACTATGGCAAGTATCCCCTTTATGAGGCAATCTATGGGAGGGCATGTTCAGCTGTGGACTTTAATAGGCTGTATCAGTAATTCTGTGTTTGCAAATTATAGGAACATTATTAATATGAAATCGCAAGAGCTATTCATACCGACTTTGCGTGCGTAGTTGTTGATTGTATCTAAATAGGCTAACGGGGTTTGCTTGAGGGTTGAGTGCAGTGGGAATAATATATGCTATGTATTAGTTATTTCTACTTAATAATTTCTTAAAAAAGCAAAACTGTTACCTACTTCGTAAATTTTCTAGGTGTCAGGACTACTTCTCTGTCTAGAAGTGTGTCTGGGTAGTTAACACCTCTTACCTCTTACCTATTAGTTAACAGCTTTCATGATATTCCTACATAAACTTTATTATTATTAATTATTTAGTAAAAAATAGTAAGTGTTACCTACTTAGTAAATTTTCTAGGTGTCAGGACTACTTCTCTGTCTAGAAGTGTGTCTGGGTAGTTAACACCTCTTACCTCTTACCTATTAGTTAACAGCTTTCATGATATTCCTACATAAACGTTATTATTATTAATTATTTAGTAAAAAATAGTAACTGTTACCTACTTCGTAAATTTTCTAGGTGTCAGGACTACTTCTCTGTCTAGAAGTGTATCTGGGTAGTTAACACCTCTTACCTCTTACCTATTAGTTAGCGGCTTTCATGATATTCTTACATAAACGTTATTATTATTAATTATTTAGTAAAAAATAGTAACTGTTACCTACTTCGTAAATTTTCTAGGTGTCAGGACTACTTCTCTGTCTAGAAGTGTATCTGGGTAGTTAACACCTCTTACCTCTTACCTATTAGTTAGCGGCTTTCATGATATTCTTACATAAACGTTATTATTATTAATTATTTAGTAAAAAATAGTAACTGTTACCTACTTCGTAAATTTTCTAGGTGTCAGGACTACTTCTCTGTCTAGAAGTGTGTCTGGGTAGTTAACACCTCTTACCTCTTACCTATTAGTTAACAGCTTTCATGATATTCCTACATAAACGTTATTATTATTAATTATTTAGTAAAAAATAGTAACTGTTACCTACTTCGTAAATTTTCGGTTGTGGGCGTCTCATAATTTACCATGCGGTATCCGCTCGAGGAGGATTTGTAGAAAGTTCTTTATTAGCCTTCCAATCAAAGAGTACAAGAGAACATCATGAGGAAATGAACGCAGAAAAATTTAAAGTTTGTTCTTTAACCCTTTTACAAAAAATTCCAGCAAATAGCACCATAATAATGGACAACGCCCCGTATCATTTTGTCCAAATCGACAAATCAGTCAATCAACAGATTTAGTACCATGACTGCAACACAAAGAACTGTAAACCACTGACCTCTATATACACAAGTACGCTGGACTGGCTATACCATACAAAATGACTGTGCCAATTTGAAGCGCCGCTAAAGGATGTATTGAAAAATAAAATTGACATAATATGCCAAAGTCTGCTGTCTTATTTATATTGTCATATTTAAAAAATCTTTATTTTGAACTTTTAAACAAAAAAATGAAAGTATTTTATATTGTTTGATTGTGTACAATATTAGTTACATATTAAGAATTATTTTTAATAATAATGAGAGTGAGCGTAATCTGTAAAACTCGTAACCAAAAGGGAAGCCATATAACATTATACAAGTAAGTGGATTTGCAGCTGGTATTTAACAAGTTTAAACTATTTGATAATATAAGTACTTAAAATTTTGTTACTAATCTTAATATCATATATACCAACATGTTTGGCTGTATGTTACTGAGTTTTGATAAACAATAACATTCAATAGGGTTGTCGAGTTCCTTGTCTATAATACTTATCGATGTTCTTTCCTACCCATATCTGTTAACAAGCAAAGTCGCCAACAACAGATGATTATAAATGTTTATTAATTAACTGGTTTCCAACAGAACCGAGATTAAAATTATGGCTTAAAAGCATAAATATTGTGAATTGGCGTCCGAAACAAAATGATCATATTTGTTCCAAACATTTCACAGACGACTGTTTTATTAGACATGAGAACTGCACCACTTTGAAAAAGTGCAGTATACCGAATATATTTTCTGGTAGTATCAGTACCAGTAAGTATAAAAGTATTAGATTATTATTTGGAATGTTTTTTTTTATTTCTTCTTTCCTCATTTTCCACCAAAATTAAGCCAAGTGTCGAAAGGTCACCTGTTGATGTCGAGCCTCGTTGGATGTGTGTTAGTGGGCTGCGGCTAGAGGAGATTTCTCTCCCTGTACCGCTGTAGTTGAGGTGGAGTAGTAAGGGAAGAGGAGTGTTGGTATGGCGATTGGCGATGCGCCATTCGACTATCTTTCGCGAATTTAGTGAGGCTGCACCACTTGATGTTTCCAAGTGCTCGTTTTTCTCTGGCTCCATTCACATATCGGGCTCGTGGAGTCCGTAGTGCAGTATTTCTGGTGCGCCTTATCTGAGAAAGAAAACGGGGAGGAGAAGTCAGCAACTAAGGAGGGGCTGCCATTGGGCGGCTGGCGCGAGAGGGGCCGCGGATGTGCATGAAAGCGTTTCCGTGGCCCTGCGAATTTGTGGCGGAGGTAGAACACCATGAGGTTTTAGTAAGTGCGATCTAGAGATTTAATTCTCTCTTAATTGCAGGCATGTAATAGTATGAGTACATATTTGTGCTATTTGCTGTAGAGACTACTGGTCCGTAGGGTGCAGTTTCTAAAAGACTGTATCTGCGACTGATCATTACTGCTGGTAATAAGAAGTTGTTTAGTTTGTTGCTTCCTTGCTTGAAGGCTAAGTATAGCCATTCAGAGAGGACACGTAGCCAGCATTCTTGGGACGATACCACGGAAAGTAGGACTGTATGATGATTTCAGTTATTTTTTTAATATTGTAATTTTAATTTCGAAAATGACGTAAATAACTGATAACTATGTAATTCAAAGTTTATTTTTTTATATTATCTTGCTAGCTCGTACCCGCCGCATTGCTGCCACAGAAGTAATAATTGTGGAAATATCGTTAAAAATGTGGAACATTCCTAAATGTGGTGTGGAATGTGGTATCATTCCTAAATATTGTATAATTAGGAATGATAATACAATCATTGAAATATAATGATATATAACTTTCTATAACTTTAAAATAAATAGTAAGTACATATAATACACACGCCACTTAGTGTCAGTTACTTGTACCATGCGTATAACCTTCGCACAAGTGCTACCAATAAGTTTTAACGCAATCTGTTGAACGGTATGGCATCGTAGAAGGTACGAACAAACATAAATTTTTATATAGTAGAAAATATTTTACTGTTTATATACAGACCTGTAGTTGATTAAAATAAGCGTTATTTTAGCAGCTGATTTGTTTTTCTTTATAATACTAGAACTAAATGAACGATTGACAATAAAATATTTTAAAAATTATATTAGGGACAAATAGTCCGACGGGTAGGTAAGTTCATCTTCGACCGACAGGTCAATCGACGGATTCAACTCGGCTGGGCAGCGTTCGTGAAATTACAACACATCTTCTCGTCAGGAATACCTCAAAACTAGATTGTACAACCAGTCCGTGTTGCCAGTAATGACCTATGGATCTGAGACGAGGTCTTTCACTGCTGGCTGTTGAGGAAGCTCGAAGTCCCTCAGCGAGCTATGAAGAGGGCTATGCTTAGGGGTTCAAACCTAGGAATGAGGATATCTGCAGCAGAACCAGAGTGACTGACATCGACCAATGGATTAGTACGCTGAAGTGGAAATTGACCGGCCATATAGCTCGAAGAACCGAATACCGAAGGGGAAAAAAGGTTCTCGAGTGGCAGCCCCATACCGGCAGGTGAAGTGTAGAACGTTCCCCCACTAGATGAAGTAAAAACCTGCTAAGACATGCAAGAAGTTGATGGATGCAGGTGGCTCAGGACCATGCTTTGTGGCATTCCTTGGGGGAAGCCTATTTTCAGCAGTGGACTTGTGAATGGTTTTAATGATGATGAATGATAATGGCGTTATATTAATATGATACATAAATAGAATGGACGTTACGGGTAGAGTCCATCTATCCATAGAGTCCTTTCTATTTATTTAGGTAGGGTATAGAATTTTTATCGATATAATTTGATACACTGTCTTATCCCTATTATTAGTTCCGTGGACGTGCACTTTTGCTGTCAGCGCCAAAATGGCGGAAATCAAATCGCTTCATCATGTCACGTCTATAGCCAGTCCAGCGTACTTGTATATATAGAGGTCAGTGCTGTAAACGGATATGAAATTATTTAAAGCTGAGCTAATACAATTAATAAAGCGAAATAAACCACATAAACCTTTGGATATTATTGATAAATTAGCAGAAAAGCACGGGTATAAAGTTATAAGATTACCACCACACCACTGCCGATATAATGTTATTGAAATGATTTGGGCCCAAATCAAAGGCTAGTTCTCATATCAAATGTTCTAAATTCAAACATATTTACTCTACTTAAACACACATAAAATGAAAATACCTTACGCTTTTACAGGCTACGCAGCACGACACAACACCAAGCCACCTTTCACGGTGAAGACGATGAAAGGTTTGCTGAGAGAAGCGTTAGCCATATCACAAAGAATGATTGGGCAAAATGGTGGAGCAAAAAAAAAGTATTATGGAGGACTTGGAAAGAGACATTAATTTTGACTACATTATTGAAAATCAATTAATAATAAATGTAAACAACGACCGCTCAACTAGTTGTAATGAAAGTGATTGAATTAATCTAGTTTCAATCTTAAATTTATATAACTTTCCCTCTAGAAATAAGCAGTAACAATAAATAAGAACGAATTGATAAATTTTGTGTTTTCAATAACGTATATATACATATACAAATTTGCTTTGTCACTCTTTCCTCATTCATTCTTTCTACATGACCAAACCACCGAAGCATTCCTTTCTTAATCCTCGTCACAGCATCAACCTGCAAAACCACACTCTTCTTTTATCACACAATTTCTCACCCTGTCACTCAGATTCAGCCCTAATATACTCCTAAGCGAACGTATTTCTACTGTATTTATTCTACTCTCGTGCTTCTTCTGCTACACCCAACTCTCACTACCATACGTTAAAGTAGGGATTAACACACACTACACACTTTCTACAACACTGTGTTTTTAATTTATTCTGGTATAATTGAAGCAGAACTGTAAATGACAACCAACTCTAAAGAATCGGTATCGTTTTTTTTTTAAATAATGGAATATTGTACAGTCAGGAATAAGTTATAATAGATTTTACTTTCGTTTAAGTTTATTTTTAATACTTAATTACTATAACACTGCTATATACGTAGGCGGTCCCATAACGAATTGGCCTAACTATGAACCAATGAAGGAAATGAAACGAAACCAATTTTATTTTTCAATATAATCACCATGAATACTAACACACTTCTGACATCTGTAAATTAACATCTCTAAACCTTTATAAAAATAATCACATTTTTTATCCTCAAAATGACTGAAGACGGCCGCCTGCAACTCTTCATCGCTTAAAAATTTTCTTCTTCTTAAGTCCCGCTTTAAATTTGGAAATAAATAATAGCCTGACGGGGCCATGTCTGGACTGTAAGGTGGATGTTGAACTTCTGTGAACCCGCATTGACGAACTGCATCCTTCGAAACACCAGCGGTATGAACAGGGGCGTTGTCATGGAGCAACAGGACACCTTTAGACAGCTTGCCTCTTCGTTTTTCCTTTATCTTGTCTCGTAATTTATATATTAAAGAAGCATAATATTCGCCGTTCACGACTGTATTACGTTCTTTAAAATCCACCATCAAAATGCCTTGAAAATCCCAAAATATTGTGCACATCAGTTTTTTAGTCGATTGTTGCACCTTTGCCTTTCTAGGGGGCTTTTCACCCTTATAACGCCATTCCATTGACTCGCGCTTGCTTTGTGGATCATAATACAAGATCATAGTTTCATCACCAGTCACTAGCCACTCGATCACAGTCTTTGGATTTTCGCCACAAAGATCCAAAAACTCCGAAGCGCAGCGCACTCTTTCCTGTCTCTGTACCGCTGAAAGAAGTTTCGGTACCCATCTTGCACTCACTTTTTTCATGTGAAGATGTTCATGGATCGCGCGATGAATGGTACTCTTAGAGAGCCCAAGCCTTGCTGCAATTTCTCTAATCTTCAAACGGCGGTTACTCAGAACCTCCTCTTCGATAAGAGCAATCGTTTCGGGAGTGAGCACTTCCACAGGTCGACCGTCGTGGCCAAAGTCTTCGACGGTTTCTCTCCCGAGGCGAAACTCTTTCACCCAATTTTTCACTGTGCTATAGGAGGAGGCAGACTCCTTATACACGCCATCCAATCGTTCTTTTATTTGGGCAGGGGATAAACCTTCTTTAAACAGAAACTTTATGACACTTCGATACTCAGTTTTCGACGTTTTGAAAAAATACGCGACTCTCGTTATTCAAATGCCTGTTAAACTAAGACTAAGCATTTCATGTCGATGCATGTTTCTTATATTAAGTGCACGATAAACGTACTATTTAATGCAACACAACATGTAGCGACATGTCGAGTTGAACTATATCAGGCCAGTTCGTTGTGGGACCGCCTGGTATTTAATTACTTATACCAAGACCATGTCAAGTGAAAGGAGAATACATTTCTTAAGCTATTAGTTACTGTATATGCTAAAATGGTACGTAAACGGGCTTTAAATATGGCGTCCTAGTGGAAACCTTGCTGAAAATCTTAGCTCAGTAATATTACCGGCGATACTTTGTTATACTCTCCGAATATTCGGGCTATTTGCTTCAACAGTATACCCAAGCAATTGAAGTTACAAACGTGATGCAACATTGACGCTATTGGCCAAGCAACATTACACTACGTTGCGCGATAAAGACGACAACTTGAAAGGCACGAATCTAAACCGTTTACGAGCGCTTTGTACCATTAATAATGAAAAAGTAATCAAAAAGAAGTAAAGTTATCCTTATTTTTGAGAGAATTTTTAAGCAATGAAATGCCTACTGCATTACGTGTTGGAGGACTTCACATGACTCCGAAATATATTTTTTTATATTTCTCGGGCGTGCAGGTTTTCTCACGATGTTTTCATTCACCGCCCAATACGTGGTAAATCAGAACTTAAAATTGTAATTTATTGTCAAAGGCGAAAACTTAGCCTCTAAGCTGCCACATTTATATAACAATTTTGTAATATAATAGTTGAGTAAATTTTTTTTTAATTTATTTATTATAACTGTAGCATATGTATTTTAACAAAATTGACGCTGTAATTTTGATCATTTTTGACCATTGATTGCGGAACTTTGCCGGCCGCTAAACCAGCACGGCACTGTAGATCACTCTGCTTGTGTGTGATAAAGCGAGTTACACACTACGCAGATCCGACAACATATCTGTATCTGATCGCATATCTTTCAATCTCTCGCTCTCTATGAAATTCAATGAACTAACACTAACACACACACAGCGCAGATTATTTACATTTTATCATTATATATCTGTAAGCACCGACATATATCGAAAGATTTTGACAATATTACGTGTTCATACAAATATATCTGCAGATACAAATATGGCTCCGGATTTAACCTGCAGGTAAATACAGGATGGTCGCTGAAGAAATGCGATTAAATTAGCCTCGGTCCTTTTAAAGCTTCATTTGACGTTCTATCCAAATTCTTCTTTTTTTTTATACTTTTTTTAAAACAATATTAACAGTGCTATAAACATTACTAATATTCCCCTTAACCACTTGTGGTAAGCTTAAATTGCTTGTGTTATGAGTGATTCACGCCAGTAGTCGAATGGCGGATTCGAACCCACGACCTTTTTGAGTTCGCGGTCCGTGCCTGCCATTAGGCTACTTCGCCTTTTAGTAAACGATAATGCAACACGTGCATCAAAATCTAAATGTGAATTCTATTCTGACGACCTATCTAGAAAATCTGAAAGAATATACTCGTACGCAAACTCATTGTAGGTAATACTCTGGTAGAAGTAGAGTAAGACTAGTTGTCTGGAAGAAATTGCTATCAGCAATAAGACCGCCCATTGCATACTTCTTTTGTATATATAATTATTAATTAGTAATTTTTTATATGGTGTGCAATAAAGAATATTAAATAAATAAAAATAAGACTCTGTATAAACAAGTCGCTCCAAAAAACGGTTTAAAGGGGTTTTGAAGAATTTTGAGTTAATGTATCATTTCGTATATTATCGTATCTGCGTAGTGCGTGATACTTTCTCATATATAAGTTTTTGTATGCAGATAAAATACTATCGTGTCTGCGTAGTCTGTGACTCGCTTAATTACAAAAAACCTAACGCGCGGACTAATAAAACAAATTAATGGTCTAATTAGATGTGTGGTGACTTGACAAAGCGATTTTTTTTCATCGATTCGGTTGTAAAAAACACAGCCACGGGAAAAACCTATTTGCAATTTTTGTTTGTTGTTGTAATTGTATCTTTAAATGTTGTAAACGTAACAGTCGTGATAGTGGTAGCTTAAGGGATAAGCGCTCACCTTAAAATTTCAAAGTACGGGTCTGTACCTATGTAAATGTAGTTTGATCCTTGCCGGCTTGATCGATTTCAATTTTAAGTGCTAATTTACCACGTGCTTGGAGGTAAAAGTTGACTTGGTATACCCACTGACATTTAGTTAATGATGGCATACAGTTCCTGCTCTATTCTTTTTATTTCTTTTTTATATGATAAAGATGACTAACCAGCACACAGTCCACCTAATGTTAAGTAGTTGCTGTGGCCCATAGACATCTACATCTATCCTCGATTACGAATCAAAATGCGGACGCGTTGTCACTCGTAAGGACTAAGATGGAATGCCTCATTTTCAGAAAAAGGGGTCTCCGGTTCTCTATACTCACCATACGAAACACAGCAGCGTTAAGCTGCTATATTACGCTGGTATTATGTGAGAGCGTGGTCCTTTCCCAGTTGACCCGACTCATTCGTGCTACAACTACGAGTATACTACTAATATAACTGCAGCATTGCTCTACCACAAAAATTCATCACATAAAAATCTACTAATCGTGTTAATGCAGCTCTCATTCTAGGAAAAAGGAATAAATAATATTTTTTATCGGATAAAGTCCACCTGATGGTAAGTGGATTCTTGGCCATCTTCAGCTAATCTCGAATCCTCGAATCAAAATGCAGATGCTTTTTCACCCCTGAGGACTAAGATTGAATGCCTCGTTTCCAGTAAAAAGGTCTCCGGTTTTCTACGCTCACCATACGAAATACAGCATTACTCTTCTGTATCACGCAGGCTTTGTGTGAGCGAGGTTCTATTCTTTCATTACAAAAATGATGTGACAAACAAACATACAGTCCACCTGATGATTAGTAGCTACTACGGTTCACGGACACCTGGAGCCAACTTCAAACAAAAAAGTCGACAGATGCATTTTCACTTCTAAGGACTAAATTTAAATGCCTTACAGCTTGTCGCTATACATAAAGAGGATAGATAATGGTGGTTATATATCTTCTCTATTTTATTATTGATTTTTCTTAACAAGGTTATAAACTTGCTTACATTAACATACATCGAAACCATAAAAATGAATGCATTATATAACTGAACATCACTGAATAAGCGAAGATGACGAGTATGTTGTTAGATCGAAACCACAAAAATGAGTGCATCCATATAATTGAAAATCACTGAATAAGCTAAGCTTATGTTGTTCTCTGAACTTAACTGGGCTAAAGCGGCTGGTGAATATTGTTTGTTTTTATTTATAAACTATCCGACACGGCGCATTGCAGCTGCAGAATAATGATAATATATTTTTAAATTGGAATGTATTTTTAATTGGAAGATTTATATTGTTTAATTAGGAATGGTAATACATACATAAAAGTTGAATGATATATAACTCTCAAACTAATTTGTTGGTACGATACGCGCGCCAATTACTGTAAAGTAATTTAACTATGCACATAACATTTGCGCAAGTGCAAACAATAAGTTGACAAAGTTTTACATCAATCTGATGAACGGTATGGCGGCGCATAAAATATGAACAAACAAACATTTTCTCAATATTTTAAATAAAAAATTTACTATGACTTTACTGCTACGACGAGCGACCCACCCCGGCTTCGCACGGGTGACTTTTATATCCAGACAACACCGCCACCTACCGGGTCCAATGTGAATCCAAGCCATTTATGAATCCATTCAAACACACGCAAAAATTTCATTAAAATCAGTCGAACCGTTTCTGTCGGTGATGTAAAATCGTATTTTTAATTAAACGATGCTCTCTGACAGAAGCTAATGTCACTTTGTGAAACAATGTTGCCAGGTTCATTGTAATAGTGATGTGTTCAGTCAGTGAGGTACTATACGATGACTTATTAATAAAATAAAATTGCCCTATCTTGATTGACATCGTGAAACTTGTTGACGAATGTTATATCATTAATATAAAAAGAAAAAAATATTGTCGAGGTGGTACTCTGACGTTCGGAACGCACCCTGTGCCCGCCGTGTAGGTAGCCATTTTGTGTGTTATTTGTCTTGTCATTCATTCGGCTTACCTCTGGTCTGATCGCTCGAATATTTTCTCCGCGCGCTACTCTCATGTTGCTTTTCTTTAGTTTCTTGCCAAGTTTTTTGTTACGTTGTGTTTGTGTTGTTTGTTATTGTTGAGTTATTGTGTTTTTATATTGTTTCGTACAAACGATATGGAACCTCAACCAAGCACGTCGAGCAAAAGCTTGAGACCACGGGCTTCTCTTAGCATTACCGTAAAGCTTATGGAACGCAATGTATACAAATACATATTTAAGCAGGAAACTGCTTCGGTATTACCTACTGAAATACCGGAAAAAAACATGTGCTTCTAAGACAGCTGAAATTTTGGGAATCGATATGACCATAGTGTACAGTGTATTAAAATAATAAAAAACTTAAGCATAGTTTTTTTATGAAATCCCTATGATGACATACACTATGGACAATTTTCGCCTGATGAACTAACATCATGGATGTACCTTAAATAAATCTTGACGTAATTTTTAAAACATTCAGTTAAAAAAATATTTTTTTACCATTTAGTCATTTTCTTTATCAGTCAGTCATTTTGTTTTCCGTTCAGTCATTTAGTCATATCACTATTTTTTATTTATCAAAATCTGACAACCCAGTAAACGTCAGGCAGCTTCGATTAATTAAAAATACGACTTTAGAAGAAGAGTGAAAAACGAGCAACATCCCGTCGGATGATATATGCCTATCGAACAACACCATGAATATAACCATCTTATAGACACCTGCAACAAACTGTAGAAAAAGAACCACAAATACGTTAAAAACAATACCATGAATATATCCATCTTATAGACACGTGCAACAAACTTTAGAAAAAGAACCACACATACGTTATCACCCCCACTTACAGCTCCTACTATTTTGTGCAGAATATTTCTTATTTAAATAAATAAAAACGAAAGTGAAAACCTTTACGGTCATGTCAGTCAGTCTTACATGGACCTACATTATTACATTATATGTATTATATATTACATTACATGGACCAGACAAACTACGAAATAAATAAGACTACCCTCAAGAGTCGTTGTCACCTCCGAAGGCTAAGAACTAATATGCAATGTCGCAAAATCTGCGCTTTACCCTTCAGACCGGAATACAGCAGTGTAGTCAATGCTATTTGGTGGAAAAAATAGAAATTAAGGTGAGGCATACCCAAGCAGACTGCCAAGCACAAGAGGAGTCCTACTACCTATTAGTACTTACATTAATTATCTTAGAGGGAGGTTTAAAGTTTTTGTATAGCGAATGCACTATCTAATGGAAACGTGAAAGTTGGACGTTATCCAAAACCAATCATTCTAATGCTTTCTCAAGTATTTATGCTAGCGTAATTAAGAAATATTTTATTTTAATGCTACTATTTTTTTTAACTTTCTAATTATTGGTGATTATGTCTTTGAACAAAATAACTCGATAATTTCATAATATTCATTTAATACGAGAAAGGTATTGAATTTTTTCTATTGAATATTTTTTAGTTTTCATAGTTTTTTAATGTGGTAGCATATTACATAGACGTATCGGTAGCACAATACAACAAAAGTAAACAAGAGTACGAATCTTTATACAAGGAGCTCTCAACGCATGCATATAAGCGTGGGTTTTACCTTCTTCGTGGGAAAATCCTTCCTGTGAGCATACAGAGCAGACGTGTTGCAAAGTAATTTAATAATTCGTTAATTTTAGTGAAGCAAAATCTAACCATCGCGCTTAAACATTAAAAACTACTTTGGCATCACTCAAGCTAGAACTGAATTACTAATTATACCAAAAACGTGCGCAACGGGCAGCAGCTCCCTTCCTCACAACCGCGGGTAAGCAGCACAGTTGCATTTTTCATCTCTTACACCCACAAAACTCATTGCGTGTATTTAACACCTATCATTGCGTGTATTTAACCTTATTGACAGTAAATAAGCAACATTTTCCATTAACAATGAGCGTAATGAGATCTCCAACAAAAACAGGCGGTTCACAGCCAGATCTAACCAAACTGCGTGACTCAGAAACTAAACAAACTACAGTGCGTAAGCGTAAACAACCAGATACGGACTGCAGTTGCGTCAAAAATATTACAGATTTAAAGGGTGACATTACTAAGTTATTGAATGAATTTGTACAATCTCAAAATGCACATATGATTTTATTGGGCGAGGATGTTGCTCAGATTAAAACCCAAATGGAAAACATACGAATCACTACGGAATACCTAGTTACAGAACACAGTAAAATATTAGATGAGATAAACGATTTAAAAAATGAAAAAACCCTAACTGTGCAAAAAATTAAAACCCTTGAAAATGAAATAGATACTTTGAAAAGAGAGGCATGTACAGAACCTATCAATTCACTACCGATAAACCTACGTGAAAACCTTATACGTGAAGCAAATGAGAGATCTAACAGAGAGAAAAATATTATAATCGTTGGTGTTCCCGAATTGCATGGATCAGTTAGGGAAGAAAGGCGTTTACACGATGAAAAGGAAGCCTTCAATATTATTAGCGAAATCACGAAAACTATTCACACTCCAATAAAAACATCACGGATCGGAAAATACAAAATAAATAATAACCGTTCGATGAAAGTCTACCTGGATTCATCAGCGACCGCCAAAGAAATACTGAGAAATAAAAATAAAATAACAAACAAAAATATAAAAATATTTTCGGACCAGACCCCCTCGCAACAATTGTACATGAAGGAGCTTAGAAATAATCTACTTAAGCGGCAACAGAATGGCGAATCCAACCTTATAATAAAATACATCAACGGATATCCAAAAATTGTTTCATCTTCAAAAAACTAAAAGTCCCACTACAATGTCTACAACCTACCCTACTTAATAATATAAAACATGAACAAAATAACACATACCAAATAATAGACACATATGATAATATCAAAACACTACGTACTTCTCTGAACTTTTTCTACTCCAACATTAGAAGCATTGTTCGACCTGGTAAGCTCGACGAACTAGAATGCATTATTAAATCCATTGCTACGCCAATACACTTAATTTTACTAACTGAAACATAGATAAAAACAGAACAAGAAGCACACAGAATACAAATTCCTAACTATACTCATTATTATAACTACAGAATAGCTACCAGAGGAGGTGGAGTTTCCATTTTCATACATAACGATATAAAGCATAGCCTAAGTGAGCATACATATGCTCACAATAACAATTACTTATGAATTACACTCAACAAACTTAAAATAGATGTCGGACTTGTATATAAACCTGGGGACTCTAATATTAATCATTTTCTACAAGATTTTGAATCAATTATTACACAGAAAGAGAGCTGTTGTGTTCGGTGACTTCAATCTAGATTTACTTACGGTTGACAAAAACACGAAGAGATTTATGAATGTAATATGCGAATCTGGTTATACTATTTTAAATAAAGTGGAAAAAGAATACGCTACTCGTACAACAGCAACCACAAATACTATTTTAGATCATGTGATTTCAAACCTAAGAGACAGAAGCTTTCACTTAGCTATACATGATTCATCAATATCAGACCATAAACAAATTTTTGTAGGAATAAAGAAATTTAAAACAGTTCCACCACAACGAGTAAAATATGAAGCTATTAATTATGATCTTTTGTACAAATATAGTGAGGAAGAGTTTTGTGACACTAGAAATGATAGCAAGGAGTTTTACAATCTTAATGAATCAATAAAAAAAGTTATAACTAAAAGTAAAATCAGTAACATAAAAATACAAAACCCACTCCAAAATGATTGGATAAATATCAAAATTATTAATAGACTCACACTCTAGTAATAAACTTTGGCAAAAACTTATAAAATGCTCGAATAATGAAAAAGAAAAGCTCATAAAGCTACATAAAAAAGCAAGAAATGAAGTAACAACACTCATAACTAAAACAAAAAGTGAGTACTACTATAATTCATTTAATATCTGTAAAAATAACCCCAAAAAAATGTGGAGGCTTATTGAAACCCTAACAAAAAATAAAATAAAAACGGATAAATTTCCTCCAAAACTAAATACTCTTTTAGGAGAATTAACAGATGGAAATCGTATTTGTGAAGAATTTAATTTATTTTTCGCAAAAATTGGATCGGTTTTAGCTAACGAGATAACACAGACTTTTTCGGAGGTAAATAATTCATACATTTTTAGTAACAAACATAAAAATGCAATTAATGAACTATCAAATTTCCAAAAATGTGACGAATATGAAGTGGCTAAAATAATCGACCAACTAGACCCTAATACGAGCTCGCAAATAGATGGCATTACAACAAAGGTAGTCAAGTGTATTAAGGATTTAATTCTTACAAGGCTTACTTCTTGTATAAATGATTGTCTTGAAAGCGGAACGTTTCCAGATGAACTGAAAACAGCTAAAGTCACACCTATATACAAATCAGGTACGAAAAGTGACCCCAGTAAATACCGTCCTATCTCTGTCTTACCAGTAGTTTCCAAAATTTTTGAAAAAGTAATATATAACCGCTTAAATATATACCTAACATCAATTAACTTTATTTCATACTGTCAGTATGGTTTCCAGCCTAGGTCAAATACCTTAGCCGCAACGGTAGATTTGATTACCAAAATAAAAAAAACCATTGATGCAAAAAACTTAGGGCTTGGAATTTTTATTGACCTAAAAAAGGCGTATTTTTATTGACCTAAAAAGGCGTTTGATTCAATAAGTCACTCACTACTATTAAAGAAACTTTCTCATATAGGTATTAACGGCATGCCTTAAAAATTTTTGAAAGTTATCTAAATAAAAGATATCAAATTATAAAGATTGGTCACTATCAAAGTTCCCCACAACCCATTACGTACGGTATTCCCCAAGGTTCTATATTGGGCCCACTTCTTTTCCTGATTTATATAAATAACATAACTGATCTTAAATTAAATGGCGAAATTTCTTTATATGCAGATGATACCAGTATTTTCCACTTTGGACGTTCCATAGAAGAAGTTATCGCACGAGCCCAAGTAGATAGACTAAATATAGTACATAAATGGTTCCAATCCAATTTGCTTACAATAAATACATCAAAAACCTCGTACATGATATTTAAACCCAAAAACAAAAACATTTGCAGTTACTCCCCTCTCACCATTGACAACTCTACAATACACGAGTCATCCGAAGAGAAATATTTAGGCTTAGTACTAGATAAAACCTTGTCATGGAAGGGTCATATAGGCAAAATAAGATCGAAACTATCTTCTCTACTGGGTTCACTTTAAGGTTGTATTCGATGCCTTCCTTACCGTGTTCGCCGAACAATTTATAATGCTTTAGCCAAACCACATCTGGATTATCTAGTTGAAATTTGGGGGTGCACCTACAAAACAACATTAAAGGACCTACAAATAAACCAAAATAAAATATTAAAACTATTATTCAATTATAACTTCTTTATACCAACAGACAAACTGTACAGTGAAACCAAAATTATGAATATTTATCAAACATATTGCTATAATACTTGTATTCTAATAAAGAAAATTTTAGATAATAAAATACACACACAATTAAAATTTATAACAAATAAAGGCAAAGGAAAGAAAGTGCTTCGCAACACTGATAATATTTCCATACCTATGGTACGAACAAACTATGGTAAGCAGAGCATACTTTTTGATGGAGTTAAAATATATAATAAACTACCACAAGAAATAAAAATATTAAATAGTTTTAACATCTTTAAAAGCAAACTAAAACAACATATAATGAATAAGTTCTAACTCCGACCCTGTCCATATTATGCCGACCGCTAATCAGCGTTATCGGTAACGATAAGAAATACCTTACTTACTACCCACTTTATCTATTACTATCTACTAAAAGATTGCTAACTTGTACATCAATACACAAAACGATAATATTGGAAGTATTAAGTTGTATGCCTAAACTAGTAAGAAGTTGTATGTCACGAAACTCTTTCCTCCCTTTTTAATGTTAATATATATGTATATATTTTTTTTTGCTATCTGTATGCTCATAACCCATTTATAACTTGACTATTATAACTTCTCATTAAGTGAAATGTATATTTCTTTTGAGAATAAAATATCTTTAACCATAAAATCTATGTCGGTAAGACTAAATATCGCATAGAAGTTTTATATCTTAACGACGGACAACTGTCCATCTTTGAAAATCGCAGATGTGGTTTAATGTGAATTAGGAATGGATAAGTAAATGCCGATAGAACGCCGACGAAATAAAAGGAACTTGAGATTGAATACCGAAATTGACTAGCCGCCAGATAATCTCCATACATGAAACTTAATTTAAACTGTTCGTCATTATTAAGGATGTCGTTAAGCTTAAATTTCATTTCAACAGTCTCGGTTCTTTTGAATTCATTACTTTTAAGAGTATTATTTACCGATTTAAGACTTAAGTTAGTCTTTATTCATTGAAATGCCAAATTATTATTTAAATTTGTATAATCGATGCAGAGACATGTTCAGTCCTCATTGTCATCTACAATATTAACTTCTTCCAACGTGGAGATCTTTACAATCTGTATGCTTAGCTTAATAATAATAATAATAAATGATTTATTTTCTCACCACAATATTACAGAATTATTTTACATAATATTAGAATATTACACCTTAATGTTATACTGTGGGAGACTGGTGCCTAAGCTAGGCTTTACGCCTGTATTTCAGGCCACCAGGTCTCCGCCCTATGGTTGTAATTACAATACTT
The DNA here is from genome assembly GCA_036936625.1 of Parnassius smintheus behrii. Taxonomy (NCBI): domain Eukaryota; kingdom Metazoa; phylum Arthropoda; class Insecta; order Lepidoptera; family Papilionidae; genus Parnassius; species Parnassius smintheus. Next base: position 39,099,995 of record JAUPFT010000005.1, on the reverse strand, counting down.
TTACCATGTACATGTACCATATTTGTAATTTACATAATGTACCTTCTTTTACTTAACTAGTATTTAATATATATTGAAATCTGGTGCTGTGTGTGTGTGTGTGTGTGTGTTTGTGTGTGTGTGTGTATGTGTGTGTGAGTGCATGCGCGTGTGCGTATGTGTGTGTGTGTGTGTGTGTGTGAGAGAGAGATAGAGTTTGTTTGTGTGCGTGTGAGTGTGTGTGCGTTTTTTTGTTTGTTAGTTAGTAACTGGGATAGAAATTAAATTTAGGATTGGGTTAGTATTTAACTTTAGTACGGATAGTAATTAGTTAGAATTAGTGAGTAGCTTTTCAGTGTTATCATAATTTAATTCTTGTAGCCAGATAGTTATTTTATTTTTGCATGTAGTCTTATTGACGTTAAACATAGGGATAATTTTATTGATTTTATTGAATAGAAAACCTCCGAGGTGACAAAAGAAACGTTTAGATAGTTTGGTGGATAGAGTTATATGAGTGCAGTCCACGGGGTTAAAACGCAATTTCCCTCGGGAGAGTAAGGAATTGTATTTTAATGGATCATGTTGTTTCAGTAAGGTTCTTTGTATAAAAAGTTGCCGCACAGTTAATATTTTCAACTCTTTATATAGGAGCTATGTAGGATAGTGATACAGCAGCGAAAAAGATACCTTTAAGATGGCTCTCTGCGTTCTCTCCAATTGGAGCATTATTGATCCGCCCCAGGACGTAATACCATATGTTAATAGAGATTGCGCCAAGATAAAATATACGGATTTCTTTAGTTTATCATCCGCCGCGTCTCTCAGAGTTTTAAATACATATATTAATTTACGCAACCTGCTATTAAGTGTATTAATGTGTTCGTGAAAACGTAGAGTGCTAATAACTCTTAGATATTTTACTCTGTCGGCTTGACGTAGTTGTGTGCAGGTGTCTGCATTATTGAGTGGATTGGAACAAGAGTGACTTACGATGGTATGTGGTAGAGATGACGTGGTTAATGTTTTGTTTTTTAATCTAAACGGGACTAACATGTTTTATCTATGTTCAGTGTCAGAACGTTATTTCGAAGCCAATTTGAGACAGTGTTGTAGCCCAACTGGGCGTACACATAGACTTTTGCCATGTACTTGCACTAAAAAGGAGGACAGTATCATCTGCAAAACTTATAATTCGCCCTTTAGGAAGTTTGAGCATACCCAGTTCGTTAAAATATATAAGAAATAAGGTTGGAGAAAGTACGCTGCCCTGGGGCGTTCCATAGGTAGTTGTGCATTCGGCACTGACGAACTTATCCACCTGAACGCGCTGAGTACGTCCACTCAAGTAGTCTACAAAAAGTCGCAGTTGAGTACCTCTAATTCCCATATTCTCCATCCTACGTAAAAGTATGGGTACAGAAACTGTGTCGAAAGCTTTGGAAATATCTAAAAAAATGCCGAGAACTTTCTGCCCATTGTCCAAGTTTGTAACAATATAATTTGTGAGGTCATGAATCGCATCGGACGTAGATTTGCCTGACCTAAAACCATATTGTGAGGGCGATAGTAAGTTATTTTTTTCCAAATAGTTTACGAGCCTGTTGTTCATTATGCGTTCAAGTATTTTGGACAAGGCAGAGAGCACGGCTATAGGTCTATAGTTATCGGCACGATCTCTGTCCCCACCTTTATAAATCGGGTGTATAATCGACTTTTTAAAAGCTTTGGGGAATTTTCCGGTTGTGAGAGCAAGATTGCGGATATATGTCAGGGGTAGGACAACTACATTAATATGCATTTTAAGGAGATAAGAGGATATTCCATCCCAACCCACAGCACAGTCGTTACGGAGAGATATTATTAACCTTGCAACCTCGTCCTCATCCGTTGGTAACAATACCATGGACTGCGAGTTGTTGTTAAAAGCTTTTTTTGTTGTCTCTGTCAGTCCACCCAATATCTTTTCCGCAAGATTTTTACCTACGTTAGCGAAAAAACCATTAACTAAATTAACAGATAGCTCCGGGGAAGATGATAGAGTTAATAAGTGATGGGATGAATTCTCTTTCTTTTTCGCTCTGTTTGTTATGTTGTTTATTGCTGCCCAGAGTTGCTTAGGATTAATATTAGCCTTTTTTTAATTCATTTTTTTCATATTCCAGTTTAATTTTTTTTAACAACTTATTACAATAGTTTCTGTACCTAGTAAAAGATATTTTTAAGACTTCGTTATCTGGTGACTTCTTTGATTTTTTGTGTAAGTTATCGCTGTGTCGAATACAGCGTAAAAGGCCAGGAGTTATCCATGGCTTAACGATTTTTTTGCGGTTTGCTACTTTCACGACTTTTGTGTTTTTTTTCGACCGCCTGTTTGATAAGACTTATCATTAATTCTGCTGCTACATGAGGATCTTGGGTATTATATACTTCACCAAAGTCGATTATTTTCATGTCGTCAGTCAATTGATCATAGTTAATGCGCGTCGTTGTTTTTTTAACCGCTATTTTCGGCATTTTGCTTGCGAGAAATAATAACACGGTATCATGATCAGTTAGTGCTGAATGGGCGGCTAATGTTGAAGCAGGTAATAGAGTTTTAAAGAAAATGATCAAGACATGCATTTTGTCTAGTGGGCAAAGAATGTGCAGGCAGTAGGCCGTGTGACGCTAATAAGTTTAGGTAATTAAGCTTGCTTATGTCGTGGCATTCGTCATGGATGTTAATGTTTATGTTCCCAGTTATTATTATATTTTTGTAATGTGTGATATTAGTCAAGGTTATGTTAAGCGAATGCAGGAAGTTAGTGACATCTCTATGGCTTGGTGGTCGATATATTGCTAATAAAATGGTATTTTGATTTATTTTTATTTGTAGACAATTTGCATATATAAATGGTGGTTCTTCTACTGAAACCTGTAGGTTTTCATGTATGTATACAACAACACCCTCGTTTTGTGTTAGATTGTTAGTAGTATTAAAGTATTTATAACCTATTAGGTCAGGGATATTATGTGTATTGGGAAGCCAACATTCAGTTAAGGTCATTATGTCCCAATCAACCTTAGTCCTAGCGAGTGTGGTATAAAAACCAATCATATTTTTTGAGATACTTCAAATATTTTGATTAAGTATTTTGAGTGATTGCTTTGGATTGAAGTTTAGTGGGATGCAATTGTCTAAGTCACAGGTAGATGAATTCGACACTGAGACAGAATCTATGTTGTATGTGTTATTTAGTATATTATCTACTATTGTGGTGTTTATTTTTCCTAGTTACGTTTTTATATGTGACATTTAATAGAGCTAAATTGATAATGACAATTAATTGGTCGCCAGAAGTAGTACAAAAAGAGAGCTTATAGCATTTATATATTCTCGTATTGCACACAGCACATGTGTTCTTAGTTAATAACATTAGTTGTATGTAGTGTGTGTATGTATTTGTTAGTGTAGTATTTGTGTGTTCTGTAGAATGTTGTATGTATATGAAATGATGTTGGTGATTGAATGAAAATATTAGGTCTTTGAATATAAATAAATAATATTTTCCCAACCAGTGGTAAATTAAACACAAGAATGTCTTTCGATAAGTATATATATTATTCATAATCTATATTGAATGATTTTTTTTCATTTTTTTGCTATTGTCTCTACAATAAAATAGACCACAGATCTCATTGAAGATATGCCATGAAATTATAGTAGCTAATAATGAATTATTGGCTTCAGCTGTGTGATTTCTTATATGTTGTCTATCTTCCAAGACGTACCGTCCTCATCCTAAGCAAACGTGTATGCGGTCCAGTTTCCTTTGAGAATTCCTATTTTCGTTTCTAAAATATTTATTTAGAAGCAAAAAGGACACTTAATAGATAACAACCTCTGGTGGAAGCTAAAAATTCAAAACAGAAACCAGGACATAGTTCATTAAACTAGTTCCAAGTCAAGTCAATGTGTTAAATTGTTTATTATTGAATTATCTTTCAAGATACTTATATTATGATAATAAGTCTCTAAAGAAGGTATGAATATTTAGAGATTTGTAACTAAACAGTAAATACTACTTAACAAATACGAATTACGACATATCATTCATACATATAAATAGGTATTGAGAGCGCTTGCAATAGAGTTTATTAAGAGTAGTGAATACGAGCAATGTTGGACAGCCAACGGTAACGTGTACATACGCAAAAAGGAAGGGATGCCCAGCCGACTTATCAAGACGGAAGATGATCTAGCACAACTACGAAGACAAAAGTGACTAGACTGCGTTATTTTATCTTTAGCAATATTCTCCAAATATATTATAATACTATTCCTGTTACAAGTTTATAAAATTAAATTTAAAAACTATATTAATCACCAACATCATTTCATATACATACAACATTCTACAGAACACACAAATACTACACTAACAAATACATACACACACTACATACAACTAATGTTATTAACTAAAAACACATGTGCTGTGTGCAATACGAGAATATATAAATGCTATAAGCTCTCTTTTTGTACTACTTCTGGCGACCAATTAATTGTCATTATCAATTTAGCTCTATTAAATGTCACATATAAAAACGTAACTAGGAAAAATAAACACCACAATAGTAGATAATATACTAAATAACACATACAACATAGATTCTGTCTCAGTGTCGAATTCATCTACCTGTGACTTAGACAATTGCATCCCACTAAACTTCAACCCTAAACAATCACTCAAAATACTTAATCAAAATATTAGAAGTATCTCAAAAAATATGATTGGTTTTTATACCACACTCGCTAGGACTAAGGTCGATTGGGACATAATAACCTTAACTGAATGTTGGCTTCCCAATACACATAATATCCCTGACCTAACAGGTTATAAATACTTTAATACTGCTAACAATCTAACACAAAACGAGGGTGTTGTTGTATACGTACATGAAAACCTACAGGTTTCTGTAGAAGAACCCCCATTTATAGATGCGAATGGTCTACAAATAAAAATAAACCAAAATACCATTTTATTAGCAATATATCGACCACCAAGCCATAGAGATGTCACTAACTTCCTGCATTCGCTTAACATAATCTTGACTAATATCACACATTACAAAAATATAATAATAACTGGGGACATAAACATTAACATCCATGACGAATGCCACGATATAAGCAAGCTTAATTACCTAAACTTATTAGCGTCACACGGCCTACTGCCTGCACATTCTTTGCCCACTAGACAAAATGCATGTCTTGATCATTTTCTTTAAAACTCTATTACCTGCTTCAACATTAGCCGCCCATTCAGCACTAACTGATCATGATACCGTGTTATTATTTCTCGCAAGCAAAATGCCGAAAATAGCGGTTAAAAAAACAACGACGCGCATTAACTATGATCAATTGACTGACGACATGAAAATAATCGACTTTGGTGAAGAATACCCAAGATCCTCATGTAGCAGCAGAATTAATTATAGGGCAATAAACAATATTGTTGCGTACGTTAATTTCCAAGAACACGACCGCAGGAGTCGAGCGCATGTCAGTGACGTGACACCACTATTTTATATCGATAATGTATTATGATACATTATGATACACTATTACGTATTATTGACATATTATGACACATTGCGCTGCACTATGCTCAAGTGAGAGGGAGCGCGCAATGTCATTCTCTGTTTTTCGCACACGTTAAATATTGGACCGAGTGGCTACACCTCCTGAGATTTTGTATTTTTATAAAATATTTCTTAACGCAATAGTTTATAGTTTAATCTTTGTTTCATAAATGCTAGAGATATATGTAGGCGTAATTGTGTATTTATTGTTTGTCTTTGTGTGATAGCTACGAACCGGCGACATGCATCTCGATATCAAAAGACAGTAAAAGGCATTTCTACTACCTTATTATTTAGATTTCTGTGGTAAATTTGAACGTTAAGGAACAACACTTTTACAGAAGTGGCAAACCTTTCGCTTCCCTCGTGGAACTTAATGTTGTAAGCTGTCTGTAGGAGCGAAGCACAGTTAATATTATTGTAAAGATTAACGTGTCGTACATTGAAATCTGGTTTTCGTATCCCCTCTATTATTACTCGCCGTCCGGGCTGGTCTTCCACCTCACTACAATTTCTTTTTCTGATATCTATTGAAGTTATACAAACATTTTATGTTGCTGATTCACTAGGATCTCCAACAATTTCGTTTTGTTTGCCTATAATAAAGTCAGGTCCAATCATCATAATTTGATTGAATATCATATTTACTATATTAGATACATATTATCACATTTAATCGATTAATATAAAAGAATATTCAGTGCAAATCTTACAGCATAAGGATTGAGGAGTTTGTGGCGGAGTTGTCGTCGCACCACAAGCGAAAAACACGGAAGCCTAAATCGTGCTATCAAAAATTCCTAATCATAAACAGTATAATAGAACATCTCCGAACCGTCACACGGAGCGTTGGTCCCTCCCCGGGCAAAACACCTTGCCCGGTGGGAGATCTCCCCTTTTCCTTCTACGGCCACAGAGTTCAAATATAAAACTGACAAATTCTTGTATTGTCATGGAGAGGAAATTCGTGTGCAGTTCTTATTTGACCGATTTTACTACCTACACGCTTTCGCGATAACAAACATTCGCTGGTGGCAACTTTGTTTACTTTTGATATGCAAAATAGCGCTTGTGGCCTACGAGTCATATGTGCGGGGACAAGGTCACGTGCTTTTATGACTTCTATTTTAAATTAAAAGTGGGCTCACTCTTGACCTCCATCTGGTTCAGGGGCAAATATGAGGTCTACGATGGAGCGAATTTGCCTATGAGAAGCCTGTGAACACGCAACTTGATTAAGTCCAGGTTATAAGTACTGAGAAAAACAGATACCGGCAGGGCATTCCACTCCTTGGCATCCGCATTATACGAGTGAAAGATGATTTATAGCACTTGATGCGAATATTCAGAATGTCAACCAAGGGTGGATGGTAGTCTGTAGTACGTCTGGTACTCCGATAGGCGAATGGAGATGGCAGAATGAGCTTATTAAGCTCACTGGCACACTCTCAAAAGTACAATGTGTAGTAAGTATAAACCGATAAACTAACAACTTGGCGGCGGTGAGCTAAGCTGTGAAGCTTAGTTTCTACAAGCTTTTTATTGCTGATAAGCCTCTTGGCTCTGCATTCCACTGAGTCGAATGTGGCAAGTTGATATTTTGCTGAGACATCCCAAAGATAGCTACAATACTACATGAATGTTCACTGTTCAGACTTGAGCTTTGTAAAAGTGAGAAGCTAACCAGGCGTGAAGTATCGTTTCACCTTGTTTAGAATGCCCAGTTTTTTGGCCGTAGTTTGTGCCTTTGGCTCAATGTTAGCGAAAGTTGACGTTAACACTCGACTGCAAGCCGAGAAACTCAAGATGATCAGTCACATAATCAAAATTCACCGTGCCAAACCCTTTTAAAAGCCTTCGAGATATCGAGTGAAACTGCAAGAGTTTCACCGTTCTTCTCGATGGCTTCGCCCGAAAATGCGTGATATATTCAAGATTATTCCCAGTGCATCGTCCTCGGTGGAAGCCATATATATGGGTGGTCACTGAGCAGGTCATTCATTTCAAGATATGTGAGCTTTTTATTCAGTACCCTTTCCATAACTTTACAGAGTATGGAGGTGACGCCGATTGGTCGATAATTACAGGGATTGTTACGACTACCCTTCTTGGGTACACATTGGCAAGCTTCCAGGCCTTTGGCATCGTTTGAGTTTTAAGAGAGAGGCGGCACTGTTACGTCAGAACAGGAACAACTCAGGCGCACAATGCTTATGTACCCTTCCAGGAATACCATCAGGTCCATTGGCCTTATTCATTTCTAAGTTTTGTAAAGCTTTACGTACCTCTTTCATATGGATAATAAATTTCGGCATCGAAGAATCACACCGAGGCAGGGTTGGCAGTTGTTCAGAACCGGCATCTAGACGAGAATTCCTCGCAAGCTGAGATGCAAATAAATTTGCTTTCTTAGTCGCGGAGTGAGACTGTGTTCCATCAGGTTTATGCATTGGTGACTTTGAGGATCTGCAAAATCTGGATTCAACGAGCTTCGGAAGGGACCAAAATTGCCTTCTACCAGGAGGGTAGAAAGCAAGTCTGGCACCTGTATGACAGACAGTGTCGAATCGTGCTCTGCGGAGAACCCGCTTGTAGGACTTGGCAGCAGAATTAAAAGCTTTCCTCTTCGCACGAACCCATCGAGTCTTAGCTTTACAATCGCGAGCTAGAACCCAGGCCTGGTAGTTGAACTCTTTTTGGGCTTCAGCACGAGCACAGTCTACATTATAGCAAGGCCGAGCTTTGTAATCGAGCGGGATGTACTAGAACGGAATAAAATATTCCTTTCCCTGTCGTATAACGTTCTCAACCGCATCGGCAGAGCAGGATTCATCCGAAAGAAAGCACACTTGCCGCCAGGAATATTATACAACTTTATATTTCTTAACCAAGGCATTCATATACTACTAAGTTTTAAATTAAATTTTTAGATATAAGTAGAAAAATTGGTACTTACTATTAATATAATTTTAATTTGATATAAGCGGCCCAGATTATATAATTAGTTCTTTTATCTGAGGTTAGTGGAATATCAATGTATTTTGCTCTGCGCGGAATTCCTAATTGTTTTTTATTGTTAAGTCAATTTCACTGCTTGCGATGAGGACAGGAAAATGAATCTCGCTTAAAGACCAAATCGCTCTGCAAATGTTTGCCACATTTATACTTTAATAGTAAAGATGCGTCAAAAATTTGCAATTTACATTAAATATGCACTCGTAAATAAATAGAATTTATTTTTTAGCAATACTAGTTTGTCCGGCAAACGTTGTTCTGCACTTTCCGGTAGGAGGCACAACGAGTTTCGTTTTCCGGATACACTCCTGAAGTTGGTGTAAATAAATAAAATTATCATTAATACAACCACAGCGTCACTCGTATCGGCTTTGAATATATGCCTCCACATATGGAAATATTTGCATAGCTTTCACTTTTTGATCTTTATTCAAGTCTTAGCTTTTTCAATGTTACGCTTTTTATAACTAAAAAAAATGTCATAACGTATTTTAATAATATTTCAGATATCTATGAATTTTATTATAAACTATATTATACAGATGTGAAACTTGAAAAAATCCGTATCGATCATCTCTCCTCCGTATGACTGTCCAGCGGGCAAGAGCAGAGTATGGCGATACGAGTCTGCAGACTGGGATGAGATGCGGCACTTTTTTGCATCATATTATGTCAGTCATTTTCCAAATGTCAATCTCACCTATTTGCACATCATGCTATGCATTACGCTTGCGTATTGACCGACTGAAATGTGCCGAACCTAGCGAAAAATCTAACAAAAAGCACTGAATTCTAATTTCACGAGTGTAAATATTAATGCATGGTAAGCAAATATATCAGTTATTATTTAAGTAGTTCACCGTGGAGCTTTTGATCTTTACTTTACTTACGCGTTGATCTTTTTCATCTTTTCCACACACCTACTTAAATTATCCACTAACTTATTTTTACATTATAAAGTTGCTGTCGCTCAAAGGCAGTAATCATTTTTCAGTCATTCACCCTAGAAAATCACCATTAGATAAAAAATTTCATCAAAAATATTAAATAAATTATTAATAATGTAAATCAATATATAATGCAAATTTTACTATGCTATTCAATCAATTTCTTTATCTTAAATATAAATTCAACGTACAAATTTTGAATAAATTGGACATCGTACTTACGTATCTATCGTCAAATCGGTTTTATCGCCCAAGAGACGGTAAGGAAAAGGAAATTCGTACAAAGGGGGAATCAAAATACTTCAACGAGAGACTGTTTTGTAAAATTGTTTTCGTGAATTGTTTGCATTACTTTCACAGATGGAATATTTATCGAAATTTGTCCATTGTATATTTTTCAGATTGTCTTCCGTTAATATATATTACATTTCCTATGTATATATCAGTCATAATATTTTCAGCGTTTTTAATAACTAAAGTCTTGAAGGACCACGGCTGTATGAAGAAGGTTGCTAAGCGATTAACAGAGGGGCTATGATATGAAGAACCAGAATAACCGACTTAGCCTAGCGGAACATTATTCAATGAGCAGACCACACAGCTCGATGACCGGACAACCGATGTAGAAAAACAGGTTGGTAGCCTTGTACTGAAGTGTAGAGCGGCCCAACTAGATGAAGAGACTACCTGGTAAGAGATGCAGGAAGTCGATGAATGCAGGTAGCTCAGAGCCATGTTTTGTTGTGTTTCTTGGAGGAGCTCTATGTTCAGCAGTGGACTCAGTTCAGAGTGGTTCGTTCAATGTGTGTCTTGAGAGGCGAGATCGTGAGAAAAGCTAGAAAGTTTTAATGGCTTCCAATAGATGGCGTTATAACCATTACGTTCATGCCATAACACACCTAAAATGACAATAGGGACTGTCAATATTGCTATCTTTAATGCACCTGCCAGAGATTACGTCAGATACTTCCTACATGAGGAGAAGCCTATTTTGAACAGTGGCATGTGCAAGCAGATGAAAAATTGTATTTCAGCCATACATAATATTTTTAACACATTTTTAAACATCTACTTAAATATAATTTTTATACGAAACATACTAAGATATCATATAATACACTCGTATGTAACCAAAGTAGCAATGTCACTATACTTACTATACTTAATATTTATTACGATCCTACTCCTCGAACTCCAGTAATTAGGAATTATTGTACAAGCAGTAGACTTTATTTAATTACTTCTAAAACCTCTTAACTATAAATTGTTGTATTATTCGACAGACGATGGCTGTTGATTGTGATATGTACAAACAATAAACTGAGTTTTACGATAATTTTTTTCGTAAGTAGAGAAGCAAGGGAACTAATAATTCTTGGTGGCCCGAAACATTTCTTTATTTTTAAACTTCGTTAATATATTAATCATTGAGTTATATTTACTACGTACTAGAGAAGCTATTCCGAGAAAAGTAGAGTCGCGCATGCGCAGTTGATATAACGCAAATTGTCGTAATAAATAATCTGGGGGCAGGCCAGTGCCCCCGCCAAGTTGAGCAGATAAGCGGCACGGCCGTACCATACGTTTCTCTACATCTACATCTAGCTTCGATTAAGAAATAAAATACAAATCCCTGCGGACAAAAATGAAATGCCTCGTTTCCAGTAAAAAGTATCTCCCGTTCTCTCTACTCACTATATGAAGTGAGAGCGTGGTTCTTTTACGGTCAAGCCGACCCATTCATGCTACAGCCATAATATACGAGTAACTGCATTAAGAGCCAAATTAAGAGTACCCTTAACCGACTAGCATGTATGCGTTAGTAAATGGATGTAAAGGACCGCTTCCTTGAGAGGAGATAGGAGAGAGGTATGTCAGGATCGTGCTAAATGGAGTCTGTAGTCTCTGCCTACTCCTCTGGGTGACAGGCGTGAGTATTTATGACTTATGATTATGACTGCATTATGGCTCTACAAATTATATATTTAATATGTGTATATATATATATATATATATATATATATATATATATATATATATATATATATATATATATATATATATATATCTGGTTGGTGGTTTATCACGTGTTCATCATTTAAACAATTTTAGCATTTATTGCAGAAACATTGAGAACAAACGAACACTGGCGTCATCAGACTCGTCCTCACTATTCTGAAAGATTACGTCATCATCTTCATCGTCATCTGTTAAAACACATCTTATGTCAGCATTGCTTAGTTTTTTGGTCATTTTTACTTTAACAATAGATTTTTTGTAAATAATTTACGTAGATCCTTTTTACTGGAATCGAGGCATTCCGTCTTAGTACTCAGGGGTGACAACCCATTTGCAGTTTGATTCTTAATTGAGGATAAATGTGGATTTCTATGGGCCACAGCATCCACTTACCATCAGGTGGACTGTGTGCTCGTTTGTCACCCAATTCCTAAAAAAATGTTATAAAATCACTAAATTACAAAGAATATTAAACATTAACTTTCAAAAAAACGCCGTATGTCTGGTAGGGTCTCTCAGACCCGCACGCACTTTATACGTGTTTTACCCGGCCTAGCACTCACAGAAAACTGCGTGTGGGGTGCTAAACTGACCTCTAGTATATATCGGGAAGCTATAGAGACGTGCAATGCATAAAACTAAAAACTTTAAAAAATATCGAAGTTTTTGTGAAGTAGTGGGTCTCTTAGACCCACCAGGCTTGCGAAGAGTTAAATTAACACTTTCACGGACGGTACCAGTTAAATCTGAGTTTTACAACACAATACATTCCTATATAAATAGACTTGACGTTTATATACGTAGTGCTGCATAGTAAAAGATATTTTGAAGACTTTATGATAGAAACGTTTTATCACGTCATCGTTTACATACGTTCTGTCATAATTATAGTCAACCAAATCAAAAAAAATACCTTTTGACGTTTCACATTAATCATTTAACAATAAATTTGCACAAGCGTACTCATACTATTTAGAATAACCTTTTACGTAAATCCGAAGAATTATGAAGTAATCTATATTTCATTACAACGTGTATAGTTTTTTATCATTAATTTAAATTTGAATCTTTCAAACAAAGCAAAATATTTAAAAAAAACCAGTACCAACTTTTTTACTTGACATCGTTCCAATGATATGTCGCTTTGTACATTACCGTAGCGTTTGGATAATTAAAATTCATTGTTATGCAAATAATCGGTAAAAATATTCAAATTTTCGGTAAAAATATTCAAATAATCGAATCATTAATTTTTCATGTATTATTCGTTTAATTTAATTTTTGTTTTTAAAATTCTTTTAATTACATGAATCATGAATAAAACAAGTTTATTTTTTTAATATGTAAACGTTATTTATGCAAGCAAAAAAAAACTCATAGAAAGCCGCGCTGAAAATACCACTCAATTTCAATATCCCGCCATTTCTGGAGCTTACTGTGCGTAATTTTGTGATTTTGTGTTTGTCTTCTTATTTTGTGACTCGGCTCTAACTTTTTGAACTGTTTCTTCTATATTCGTTGAAGCATGTGCCCATGTCACAAAGAATCATTGGGCAAAAGTGGTAGAAAAAAACAAAAAAAAATATTATGGATGACTTTAAAAGAGACATTAATTTTGTCTGCATTATTGAAAATCAAATAATAATTAATCTAAATAACGACAACTCAACTAGTTGTACTGAAAGTGATTGAATAAATTTATTTTTAATATAGTTTCAGTCTTAAATTTTTATAACTGTGCGTCTAGAAATAAGCAGTAGCAACAAATACGAAGAAACTGATAAATCTTGTGTTTTAAATTATCCGTTTTTTTAATTTATTCTGGTTAATACCAAACTGTAAATGATTACCAACTCTAAATAATCGATATCGATTTTTTTAAGAATCGAATATTGTACGTTCTAATTTTTTGCTTGGTATGCTTAGTGCAATAAGTCTGACAGCTGTCAAAATGTATTTCTCAGATTTTGTTGACTATAGTACAACTAATAAGATGTATTATGGCCACAACGTATAATAACTTCCAGTGCATATATACATTCTGTCACGTCGTCGTAGATGAATAGTAGTAATATCACAACGTCAATACGTAATTTTTATCCGATCCCTAGTCGCTATAATCGTTCTGGAACGGATCTACCGCGGTCAAATTATCCGAATCCTCATCAGATTTGTTTTGTGTTTTTCCATCTAAAACAAATAAAATATCCAGGAAGATACCATTTTCATAGAGCAATAATGTTGAAAATACAATTCATTACAAAGGAACAATAAAACAATTACATAAATAGTACTTACGATGCTTTTTGTTTCGACGAAGTTTACTATGAATCGCGCCTGCGAAGCTAAAAAGCGCAACGCGCATGAATTAAGATAACAGCAGCGACTTTATTTAAAAAATAATTTATTTAAAAAGAAAATATTATAAAAAGTAGCAGCGTTACAACTTATAATTACTTCCAAAAGTAATATCAATCTTACAGTTAACTTAGCCTAGTATTTATATTAAAATATATCTTACTAAGCGATCCGTACGGTGACGCACAGCCTTATTCTTAAGAGTGCTTGTGAAGCAAATATTAGAGGGGACACTTAACCCATGCACCTCACTCGTGACATAGCCAGACTAAATGTAGGGACGCGAGAGGCGTGCGTGCGGGACGTATAATCACGTTGTGCGTGTGTGTATAGCGTTCCACACATTGACCAAGAACATATTTTTGAAATGGTCAAACGCCTATTCTATATGACAGTAAAATTCAGAGTATTTGATATGTTGTGACACAAGGTCCAAATCATAGGATTTTTATTTGAAAGTTCTTGTTTTTATAAACGTCATTGTACGTTGCGCCATATCAATTTCATGCATTAAGTACAATCACGTACGGTCCGTGAAAGTGTTAAATTCAAGCTACTATATGCAAAATCAAGCAGTGTTGCCGTTTTGTAAATGAAAAAAATGCTAGACTTTGGCGGTGATAATGCTAAAAAAGTGCTAAATCACACTTGAATATGCTAAAAAAAATGCCATCTGCTAAGTCTTGTTTAAATGAATAAGAAATGAAAATAAATTGCAAGTAGGTAGTGTAACTAAAAACGCAGTGCTATTTTAAAGTAAATTTATTCATCAAGATAAATCAAGTAATATTTGTAGATCATCAATATCAGCTTCGTCGTGTACTTGTGTTTGTGATGTTGAAGGGCCATCTTCAAAAGAATGCCAATGGCATCACTAGCGACTCTTTAATCCCTCTAATCTGTTTTAAAACATGTTCGGGAACGTTATAGGAATGACAACATTTTCCTGATTTTTTAAGGCCATATCTGATGTGTAGGATCGAGTTCAGAGTATGTAGTGACATGCGATTTCTTAATTTTGTTTTTACAATATTCATTTGGCTGAATACTCGTTCTATCTCAGCATTCGAGTGTGGCAAAGAAAGAATAGATATGGCCAAAGAAGCTAACTCCGAAAATGGATTATTATCCGCCGAGTCTTTGTATTCATGAACCTCCGACCAAAATTCGACAGTTGAACATTTATTTTCCCAGTCGGTATGTTGAATATTTCTCCACAGTATAACTATACGTTCAATTTCATTGGCCTGGCAGCCGAATTCTTGTGCGAGTTCTATTATTGGTGGTTTTGTAGCTTTTAAAGTTTCTTGTACAGAAATCATATTCATTGTTCGTAATATCTTTACATTTGTTGGCAACCTTGATCGCATTTCTTGTACAAGTTTAAGTGTAAACTGCTTACAGCAGTGCCGCAGATTACGTTCGGCTTCAGGTAAAAGTTCATATTCAGTCAGCTTCAGTTCAAAACCATAGCCCATGTATGGAGATGGGTCTAGATAGCTTTCAAGATTTGTAGCTGTCAACACATCAATTCGCGCTGTTGGCAATATGATTCTTCTGGCGACTGATTCAACCAGTTCAACCAAATCATTCAGTAGTTTAGTCGGGTCTCGGTCGTTGCTTTCAAAATATTTATTTACCCTTTGCACTTCATCTAACATAGGCAATAAATATAGCAGATACAGATGATTCACAGGATCGTTATACATAGAATAAAGCATTTCAGCCATATAGCAACTTTCTCTTTGTTTGAAAATTTCGAAATGCGTTTTTAATTCCAGCCATTGATCTAGCAGGCTCAATAGACAACCATCGCGTACTGCATACCTGAGTTATTTTCAAAGGTTCTTTTCCACAGTTAATGGTCTTGTATAGCTGCTTGTAAAACAACTGTCGGTTGGGGGAATGGCTAAACCAATTATATATTTCTTGGATTAAAAACTCAATATTTCTCGGAAGTGACTCCTCAGACGCATGTGTGATAGCTAATTGCAGGGAATGGCAAAGGCACCGCACCAAAACCAGATTTTCATTGCCAGTTTCAGTTTTTAATAAGCTGTGAACACCGTTGTTGACACCAGTCATAGAACTGGCATTATCAGTTCCTATACCTATTAAGTTTTTCATATTTAGTTTAAGCTCAGCAAGAAGAGTCTTGAGGCCGTTTACTATAGCATCAGCTGTCCCGTTTTCTATGTCAACCAATCCTAAAAATGTCGTGATAATATTTTTATGTGAACTCTCATAATATCGGATTGATGTGCCGAGAATTTTTGTGACTGAGATGTCTGTGGATTCGTCAACCAGTATATTAAACTTATTATGGCCTATGTCTGCAACCAGTTCTGAAATAAAGTGTGGTGCCAATGCATATTTAATGATGTTGGTACATTGCATTCGGTGTAACTTAATATCGACACTTCGACTATCAGAAAATGTTTTTTTACACATTTCGGACAGGTGGTCCATTGTTAAAGTAGATGCATGTTCACTTATAAATAACGCAAGTGAACACTCTGCTCTTTGGGTATCTAGTTGAATATGCACCTTAGGAAAATCAATTTTTTTTGACTTTTTTTCGGCACAACATGTTTCGCATGTTTTGATGTACCAATCTGTTGTTTTAAACAGGATACTTTGGCTATAATGTTGCACTTACAGTATTTGCAGTAAACTTTGGTCGAATCTTCTTTAGCTCGTATAAGCCATTGTTTAACCTCACTCATCTTCTCCCATTCTTCTCGATAATGTTGTTCATATTTTGGAGGCATATTATCCCTCCAAAGTCAATTGTAAACTACTTTTAAAGCACACACACAAAACAAAAGCACAAACGTTTATTTTAAAGCTATTACAAGTATCGGTACTTGCACTTGTTGAGTAATGGTCCGAATGCGAATGAATCAAAATATTACACATTGCTTACTCGGAAAATAAACAAAATCTTTCACTATTCGGGAAAGTCCCCAAATCATAATAGAGTTGCCATAATAACCAATCACAGTAACAATTTTAAATTTTTTGTCTATGGGTTTAGTTCAATCTTTTGCACAGAGTAAATATTGAGTGAACAGTGAGATATTTCAGTGAGTGTAAACAATTTGTCTATCCCATAAAAAGAATTGAAATCACTAGTACGTAAAATTCGAAAAATGCTAAAATATGCAATATGCTAAAGCCAATTGTTTCATGCCAACAGGTTTAAAAATATGCCAAATTTAGCATTAAAAATGCCACATCGGCAACACTGAAATCAAGTGCTGCTCTGCTTTGCTGTGTGATTGCGGAGTAAGATAATATTTCATTCAATTTCGTTCAGTGTGTGTCGTGAGCTCGTGAGAGGCAAGACAACGAGAAAAGCCAGAAAGTTTTGATGACTTCCAATAGATGGCGCTATAACGGTTCCGTTCATGCTAGACGTACAACATCTAAACCACGGAGCAAAATCTAAACTGACACTGGGGAACACTACCATGCACATTGATGGGATAAAAACATCATTTTTAAACATCTACTTTAATATAATTATTAATAAGAAACTTACACTACGATATAGTACGAGTACCTACACTCGCTGTGACCAAAGTAGCAAAGTCAATATATTCTGATATTTATTCCTACTCCCCGAAGTTGAGTAATTAGGAATTATTGTACATGCAGTAGGCTTTATTTAACTATTTCTAAAATCTCTAAACAAAAATGTGTTAAAAACGTTAAAGACGATGGCTGCAATACTTTTTAAGATATGAACAAATATTAAAGTGAATTTTATGATCATTTTTTTTTCATAAGTAGAGCAGCAAAGGAACTAATAATAATCTTAAATGATGGCCTGAAACATTTCCTAATTTTTAAACTTCGTTGTTGTTTTAATGAGTTACTTCAATGCAATTTCAAGCCTCACTTCATTTTGAGAATTATCGGTATAGTTTAGAGAAAATATATGCATGAGAGCTTTTGCGCAACGTAATTCATGAATATTTCAGAATTCAAATAAAGTGAAGTTTAGCAGTTTTAGTAAAAAAAAAATCTGCATACGTATGTATGTAATTACTTCACACGTATGTATGTAATTACTCTAAGAATTTGTCACTACGTTTACCTTCATAGTTAATTGTGTTTAATTTATTTCCAATAAAAAATTATCTGACTATTTTTAAACGAAAGTTAATTTATAAATCAAAATACTAAATTTTTCTTCGCTCTAAATTTCACAGAACGCAAGCAATCCAGGTTCAGTGAAAGAACATTTCGTGAGGAAACATGCATGTCTGGGAAATAAACTATTTCGAGAAGGTGTGAAGTTCGCCAACACACACTAAAGCAACGCGTTGGACTAATTTCCCTAAAACCCTCTCAGAAATAGCACTAGCTTAAGTAATTATTTTTAATATACTATAAATTTCCTAAAAAAAATATTTATTTACGTGCAAAGTAAGCGAGTTCCTGTGGATTTTCAATTGTTTCTATCCAGCGTTTAAAGTCCAAGCGCGCAACGGCTTAACGGAATTGACTGAGCTGCAATGCAGATATAAAGCCTCCATGAGACGTGATTTATTACTTTCAGACACGGAGTCGCCAGTTGGCCTTTAAAGCTATATATTTTTTGCAGTTTTACTTTAGGATTTACGCCTTTTTAAATAGGATTAGGCAGATTACTTACCTAAGTTTAAAGGTTTTCTTCTTAACAAGTCGTGATAGCTCAGGATGTAAACGCTCACTACAAATTTCACAGTACGCGAGTAATCCGGGTTCGATCCCCGCCAGCACCAATGAAATTGGTAATTGAAATTTTAAGTGCTGATGTACCACGTGCTCGACGATTAAGGAAAACATCGTGAGGAAATCTGCATGTCAGAAAAATAAGAAAAAAAATATATTTCTAAGAGATTTTAAGTTTGCCAACACGCATTGGGTAGTGCGGCGGACATTTCCTAACCTCCTAAAACCCTCTCAGAAACGAGAGGAGGCCTGTGCCCAGCTGTGGAATACATAAAGTCTATAACTTTACTTTTAACATTAAAGGTTTTTTCATATAATAAAACAGTATCCCAATGGAGATGGGTTTTGTATTGTTTACATAAATTGCACAAGGTCATACACCTAGATCAGGAAAATCTTTGTCTAGATTATATAAATGTATATGTATATATATATATATATATATATATATATATATATATATATATATATATATATATATATATATATATATATATATATTATTTGCAAGAATATGGTTGTACAAGGGTGTTCGAGTATAATTTGTTCTACATATTCTACCTCAGTGGTGTGCAAATATTAATAGTCAAGAACCCGTAACTTATACAACAATACTTATCGATTTTTTAACAACACAAATTTTTAAATATTTAAAATATTACTCAGTTGATTTGATGATTAATTAATTATGCAACAGTGTCAGAAAAATAAATTGCCAATAAGATGTATAAGTATTATTACAGCTCAATGTCAAATATTAATGTTCTTATGTCAGTAAATATAAAGTCAATTATAAATGCATATACATGCATGCATATACTTGATGCATGTTGGAATGGAATCTAGCGTACCGCCGAGTTGAAGCTAAGCTAAGCTGCCCAAATTTCATATTACACTCCTACGTTGTGAACCTAGCTTGAAGTATTTCAAACCAAATATTTACATTTCTGATAACTTTACAGCTTATCTAGAGACCTATGATTAACTTAGGACTTCCAAGTTTTCTGCATCAATCGACAAATAGCTATGTCGTACTACGCAGGTCGTAGGGAGGGCGGACACGATGTGGTGACTCCAGAAACTTTCTTCAGTAACAATGTGGTGACTCCAAAAAGTTTCTTCAATGACGATGCGGTTACTTCAGAAACTTTCTTCATTAACGATGTGTTGGCCATGTAATAAGTAAATAAATATCTATAGCGTGGCGCTACAATATAGAGTACAGTTACAGTATTACGAGTGAGGGTTGTTCTTAATAATCGCCATAACATGTGATTATTTTCATCGACGAAAAAATATGGCAATCCACACCTCACGCTCACTTTTTGTGGTTGCAATGTAGTTTCATGAAGCTTATGTAGATTTGTTGTTGTCTAATAACGCATATCATATCCGCTTATTGATGAAGTTGGTCAACCAAAATGAGCTCAATCGTTAAAGATTTGATTTCTATGAAATTCAGGATTTTCTCCAAACTTTTGCAGAACAATATTGGACATGGTTCGGCGCTTTGAATTACCCTGAGGTTTCAGTTCTTGAGTTAATTTGATTTTGTAAGGGTGTAGCTGGACTGCGAAATTTCCAATTCTTGTAAAAGACGTGGAGTCGACTTGTTTGGTTCATTTTGTACTGAAGCTCCTACGGCTGCAATATTGCCAGTATTTCGACCGGTACGTTATCTCATTCAATAGTGAATGTGTTAATTCACAGGGACATTTAATAGTGAATGTGTTAATTCAAATTTATTAATCATCGCACGTAACAGCTTATCTGCTGGGACAATTACTGCGACTAAAAATTTAAGTAAGCCCTCTTGAAACTGCGACTACTGACTCAGAATTTCGGTAGTAAGCTTTAACGATTTCCAAACGTTCCTCATTCGTTAACTTTACCATGTAAAAATGTAAGAATTGATTTACGTTTTGACTTTGACAGATCATAAAATGTTAGTAGGTTATGTTCCGTATTATAAAACAAATTTGTTATGTCCCTATCATAGATTTAGTATTAATTAGAATAGATTCGCAAAGCGAAAGAGAAAAAGCATGGTGTATTATCGGCCTGTATCAGCCTGGCGTCATTCGTGAACAAAACAAATCCCGATTGTATTTGCAAAATCACAGGTTTTAAAGTGAAAATTAGTGTTTGATGGACGTAATTAATTATAACTAAGTGCGTAGTACCTATATATACCTCACCGCAAGAAGAAATTCTACATTATTATATATTTAACCCGTAGGTACGACTGAAATGGGGTGCGAAGTCAGAAGTCCTCCACGTGTGCCTGGTAGTTGCGGGTCCCTCTCGATACGTCTGGAGGGAAGAGCAGCTACTGGGCCGGTGCACCCTGGGCGCGGCGGTAATCTTCCTCGAGAAAGGAGAAGAAATTCTTATTCCTTGGGGAATGTTGCTGCCGTGGCTAATTATTCTGACATGGGGGGGGGGGTTTCATCCTGGACCAACAGTGCGTTCCTCTGCGTGACCCTCTGATCAGCAGAGGGCATAGCAGAGGAGTGAGGGCGGGCTCGGTGTGCACTTACCCTGCCTCCGGGCAGACAGTGAAGGATTCATCCTTTGCTGTCACCGCCGGTCTCGTAATCCCAGTATCGAAGTGTCGTGGATCATGTCTCGCGGCTTTGATAGGGACCGAGGGTCTTGGCTTAATCGCCCGGACCGTGAGGGAGAAAACCTCTATAAAAAGTTACTCCGAATCCCAAGTGGCGACACACCGCGAGGGGATGGATGGCTGACGGGGTTCTATGAACAAATCAGTCGCTAGTGCGCTCCTCGCCAGGGCACGTGCAGACCCCCTGGTGAGTAATAAGTCCTCTAAATCTGCTTACCTTGGTACAGGGGTCTCTGCCAAGGTGGACCTTTAATTCCCCCATACTCGTGGGTACAAAAATGGAACAAAAAAAAACCGAAACCGCCGGCAACGGCAACGTAGAGGAGAGGAGGAATGATGCGGGGACAGAGTCCGACGCCGCATCGAGCAGTGTGGGAGGCTCAGAGAGCTCCCGACGCGTGGGGCCTGGGACCGCGGAGACCAGTAAGTTCTTCCGCAAGCGGTCCAGGCGGGATGGCGACCAGGGGCCGTCATCCGGTGAAGAGGAGGTTTCGGCCCGGAAAATCCCCACCAACAGTCGGGGCGGGCTGAAAGGCAAAGGGAGGGGGCTCTCTGCCAATCAGAGGGCCGAACGAGCAGCAAAGCTTGCCGAGGAGGGGCGCCACCCGGGCGATACGGCTCGGGTATCAGGCGAAGAGACGAGTGCGACTGGCGGCTCCGAGGTGGAGCGTAAGGCCAGATTCGTAAAGGAGGTGGAGGCCGCGATCAAGGTCGTGGCCTACAAGCAAAAGCCCTCCTCGAAGTTTAAGGCCATTCCCGGGGCCTCCGCCTCCATCATGGCGGCTGCGGAGGCCAACTTTTTTGGGGCAGGGCCTAATGCGGATGAGGTGGCGAAGCTGCGGGCGGACATGGCCCATCTGACGTCCGCCATGGAGACTCTCCAGAAGGAGAACGAGAAGCTCCGCGCAGACCTGGCCAGTCTACGTGAGCCTGCCTCTCGCGCGGCGCCCCAGACGCAGCGCCCAAGCCAGCCCGTGCCGGTGGAGAACCAGGTTCTTAACCTGGTCCGGCAGGAGCTGGCTGCCTTCCAACACCGGTTCTCCGTGCTGGAGGGCATCATCCTGCGCCCCCCCCCCTAGGGGCAAACAAGACGGTGACGAGGCCGGCAACGGTCTCGTACGCGGCGGCCACGGCTGCCACATCTAGGCCGGGGCCGTCCAGCCAGCCCTCGGGCGGGGCTGCAGTTGCGCCTCCCCCCCTGAAAGGCCGGCTCCGGCAAAACCGGTACCGGCTGAACCGGCTCCGGCTAAGCCGGCGACGGGAAAGAGAGGCAAGAGGAAGGCGAAAAAGGGCAAGGCGGCAGCACAGATGGTGGCTGCACCAGACCCAGTGCCTGCGGCGAATGTGCAAGCGCCAGCGGGAAGCCAGCTGCCGCCGCCGTCACCACCCCCCCCCCCCCCCCACGCTCCCTACACCTCCCGCGGCTGAAGCCGGTTGGCAGGTGGTCGGGGACAAAAAGAAGGGGAAGAAGGCAGCCAAAAAGGCTAAGGAGGCTCCGCAACCCGAAGACCGCAGCTGTAGTGATTGCACTACAGCCGGACGCGGAAAAGAAGGGCGTTACCTACCCCGACCTGCTCGCGAAAGCGAAGGAGGCGGTGAATCTCGGGGAGCTCGGGATCACCGGGGGCCTCCGGCTCAAAGTCACCCAGACGGGGGCCCGTATGCTGGAGGTCCCCGGGGAATCCAGTGGCGCGACCACGGACGCTCTGGCTGCGAAGCTCAGAGCGTCTCTGGACGCGGACGTGCGTCAGATGCGCAGACCTGCGCATCATGGGTCTGGACAACTCGGTATCGGAGGAGGAGTTGGTGGCCGCCGTCGCCAGGTCCGGGGGGTGTACTACGGACCAGTTCAGGTCAGGCGCTATACGCCCGGACCAACAGGGTATGCATGCCGCCACGGTGTGCTGCCCTCTTACGGCGGCCAAAACCATAGTGGAGGGCCGAAGGCTTCTGGTGGGCTGGGTCTCAGCGCAGGTTAAGCTGCTGGAGCCCAGACCTCTGAGGTGCTATCGCTGTCTCGTGGGGCACCACGTATCAGTGAGATGCGCCTCGGAGGTTGACCGCAGTGGCCTTTGCTTCCGCTGCTGTCAGCCCGGACACATATCGGCGACCTGCTCCGCCACGCCACACTGTGATGCATGTGCGGCGACCGGCAAGCCAGCCGATCACCGGGCCGTAAGCAAGGCCTGCGTGCCACCCGCCAAGGTCAAGGCCGCGGGTAGGGGAGGGCCCTCCGCCGCCACCGCCTCTGTGGCCTCTGCCGCAGCCGCAACTGCCACTGCCACCGCTGTCACTGTCGCCGCCGCCGCCGCCGCGACACTGACGCCCGCAGAGGGGCCCCCCGTGGAGGGAACTGAAATGGAATGCCTATAACGGCCCCATTAAGCTTCCTCCAGGCGAATATCAACCACTGCGCCTGCGCTCAGGATCTGTTGCTCCAGAGCATGGCGCAGTGGTCGATTAACATCGCTGTGGTCGCTGAGCCGTACTTTGTCTGGCCTAGGGAGGACTGGGTGGCGAACCTTAACGGCTCAGTTGCCATCATCTCTTCGGCCACCGCCGGTACCCCGACCCTTGAAGGTGTCAGGAGGGGTCAGGGGTGCGTAGCAGCACGGTTCGGGGAGTTCGTCGTTGTGGGGGTGTACTTCTCCCCGAACCGATCTCTCGCCGAGCTCCACAACTCTCTTGTAGAGCTGAGAGCAGTCGTCGTCGGAAGTTATCCCCTCCCCGTACTTGTCCTCGGGGACTTCAATGCCAAGAACTTGGCTTGGGGTTCTCGTCGTACAGATGTGAGGGGTAGGATGGTGGAAGACTGTGCTCTGGAGACAGGCCTGGTCGTCCTACATCGGGGTTCTGTCCCCACGTGTGTGCGGATGCGGTGCGAGTCGGTGGTGGACATCTCGTTCGCTAGCCCCGCTCTGTCGCCGCGTGCCATTGACTGGCGTGTCATGGAGGGGGTGGAGACCTACTCCGACCACCAGTACATCCGGTTTGACGTCTCCACCCAGCCCTCGAGCGCGCCAGTCCAACAGGCCCCGAGTGGTCCGCGGGGCGCTGAAGCAGCTGGACCGGGAGCTCCTCCTGGAAGCCTCGATCGTGCAGGCCTGGGTGTCATCACCGGACAGGCCTGCTGACGTCAATGATGAGGCAGATGGTTCCAGGAGGCCATGCCATGCCCCGCATCCAGCCAGGAAGAGCCCGGCGTCAGGTATATTGGTGGTCGCGTGAGCTGACGTCTCTGCGCGAGGCGTGTGTCGCCGCGCGGCACCTGTACGCCAGGCACCGCAGGCTCCGCATTCGTCCACCGAATGCGGCAGCCATTGAGGCGGACCTGTACGAGGGATACAGATTGGCGAAGACCGCCCTCGGGGCGGCTGTCCTGCGGGCCCGGGATCGGGCCCGTGAGGAGATGCTGGAGACTCTCGACAGAGATCCGTGGGGGCGCCCTTACAAGATAGTGCGGGATAAACTCCGCACCTGCCCCCCCCCCCCCGCTGACGCAGAGTCTCCGGCCCCAGCTCGTGGAGGACGTGGTGAGCGCTCTGTTCCCTGCGCGAGGGAAACATCCGCCCCCGCCTATGGCTCCGCCACCTGCGGTGCTGGCAGCGGACCACCAGGACGACGACGACGACATCCCGGAAGGGACCGGTGTAGACCTGTGAGTGGCGGTACGTAGGCTCAAGGCCAGAAATACCGCCCCAGGACCCGATGGCTTGCCTGGCAAAGCCTGAGTCCTGGCCTCGGAGGCTCTCGGGCCCCGACTGAAGGGGCTCCTAAGCGCATGCTTGGAGAGAAGCCAATTCCCGCTTCGTTGGAAGACGGGGAAGCTGGTCTTCATTCGGAAGCCGGGGCACCCTGCGGACTCTCCGTCCGCATACCGAACCGTGGTGCTGCTCGACTAGGTGGGCAAGCTCTTTGAAAGAGTCATTGCAAACCGCCTCGCCGAGCACCTTGCGGGGACGGGGCCGGATCTTGCTGAACACCAGTTTGGTTTCCGCAAGAGGCGCTCTACGGTGGACGCCATCATGCGCGTGAGAGCCTTCACGACGGGGGATGCAGTGTTCAGAGGGGGGTTGTCTTGGCGGTGTCTCTCGACATCGCCAACGCCTTCAACTCCATGCCCGGGAGCTGCATTAGGGAGGCACTCCGGTATCACCGGGTGCCGACCTATCTCCGTCGTATAGTCGGGGACTATCTGATGGACAGGGCCGTCATCTACCCCGGTCGCAACGGTGAATGGAACCGGCGAGAGATGTCGTGCGGTGCCCCACAGGGTTCGGTTCTGGGGCCACCTCTGTGGAACATCGGTTACGACTGGGTGCTGCGCGCCGACCTCCCTACCGGCGTCAGCGTAGTTTGCTACGCTGACGACACGCTGGTACTGGCACAAGGGGGTCGTACGAGGCGGCGGCGGAAACTATGACACGCGGGGTTGCGATAGTCGTTGAGAGGATTCGGCAACTGGGTCTCGAGGTGGCTCTGCACAAGTCCGAGGCCATGCACTTCCATGGTCCTCGGAACAGGCCACCACCGGGATCCTCAGTGATGGTAGGATGGGTATCCATCGGCGTCGAGTCGACGCTGAAGTACCTAGGACTCGTCCTCGACGGCCGATGGAACTTCGTTGAGCACTTCCGACGTTTGGCTCCCAAACTGGAACGGACCGGGACTGTCTTCAGGCGGCTCCTGCCGAACCTGGGGGGGCCAAACGCCTCCTGCCGGAGGCTCTACGCGGGGATCGTGCGGTCCATGGCCCTTTATGGGGCCCCGGTGTGCGTGCGTGGTTTAGCGCGGCTTGCCATCCACCACCTGAACGCGCCCCAAAGGGTGGTTGCCGTTAAAATGGTTCGCGGCTACCGCATGATCTCCTGCGAGGCGGCGAGCCTCCTTGCCGGATTGCCGCCATGGGGTCTGGAGGTGATAGTCCTGGCGCGCCTGTACGAATGGCGCGCGGAGGCACTATGCCGGGGGGAAACCCCGCCGCCACGGCAAATTGTCGCGCAGCGGACAGACTTCCGGCACGATCTCATGGCGACATCGAAGGAGCGACTGTCGCAACCCCGTGCTGGGCACGCCACTATAGCGGCGATAAGACTTCTCTTTGAGGAGTGGCTTGAGAGACGCCACGGCATCCTCACCTTCCGCCTGACGCAGGTCCTCACCGGACACGGTGTGTTCGGGAGGTTCCTGCACCGAATCGGGCGGGAGGAAACGCCCGGGTGCTCCCACTGCGAGGATGGACCGGAGGACACGGTGGAACATACCGTGAAGGTGTGCCCTGCTTGGGCGGAGCACCGACATGTCCTCGTAGCGGCGATAGGCGGCGGCGACCTCTCGCGTCCGGCCCTGGTCAAAGCCATGGTCCGGAGCGAGACGGAATGGGACGCCGTCACCACCTTCTGCTAAGCAGTGATGCTAGCGAAGGAGGTGGCGGAGCGGGAGAAGGAGAGAGCAGCAGCTTTCCTCCCCGGCCGTCGCGGGAGACGCCCCGGGCGTCGGGGGCTACGTCGTGGCCCCCGGCCACCGTTGGCGCGGGCCTGTGGACGGCGAGTAATGGGTAGCTCGCCGTCCTTCCGTCTAACGACGACAGGCCGTGTCGACGGCGCGTTTTGTTCCATGCGCGCCTCAAAGAGCTGTCAGCAGCGTGAAGGGGCCCGCAAGGGCCGACGCCTGCCGGGGCTGCGGGCTGTTCGAAAGAGATACCGCGGCTCCGGAACGTAAGGGCACTGAAGGAACACGGATGGTTTTTAGTCAGTAAAAGTCTGACACTCCCTTACGCTCCACCCAGAGCGAAAGGCGTCATTAGATGATTTTCCACCCGCAAAAAAAAAAAAGGTACGACTGAAACGTTTAGCTGTCAAAATGATGTGTTTAAGAGCGGGTACCCACAATTTGTACTTAAATGGATAGGAAACATTGTCACATTTTAAATAATAATAATCATTTGAATGCAAAGCAATTGACTTTAAAATAATTATAAATACGTGAAATTCTGCAAATTTTAACCTCACTTTTGTAGAGATTGACGTTATCGACAATGTCTTATCGAAATTTCTTTAATAGTACGCCTTGAATGGAGGCTTATACAACTTAATAATATTTTTTTAATTTTAAGATTCCTAGTAGCTACATATTCTTCTAATCGTATAAAAATATTTTTAACAGAAGTGAACAAACGTGAACACACGTGATGGTAAGTAAATGCTGTGAAAGATATTCTCAAAATAATGATCACAAAAATGGTTAAAAATAATAAATAGTAGAGAATGGTTTCTCAAAAGGAAATATTCGACTATAAGCAGAAAATACTTTAAAGAAAAATGTTTTACTCATAGACGTGCCCATCGTGTTGTTTCGGCGTAAGAATATCAAACCCATATCATCCAATGGGCGTCGTAAAATACGAAACAGGGAAACAAATCAGGGGTTAGGCAGCAGCGACTTCTTAATAACAACTAAAAATAAAAATAAAACTGATAAGAAATAAAACACAAACAATTATTTGAGAAAGCTTGTGAGGTTCAGTCTACTCACTCACGTAGGGACCCACACTAGCTAGTACTTAAGGGTATACCTAAATCACAAAAAGCCAGCTTTGTTGGTACAATACCACGGGGAGTAGTCCTGTATGATAATTTAATTTCTTAGTTATAGTTTTTCTTATACATATATATATATATATATATATATATATATATATATATATATATATATATATATATATATATATATATATATATAGTTTATATTGTATGTACTGCAATGTTTAATTATATGTCCGTAATAAGCCGCCAAGTTAGTTTTTATGTGCACTTAACGCTTTTAAAGATATCTACTTTGTCAAAATAAGATAAGTAGTTTAGAATATTTGAGGGAGCAGATGAACATACATATCCTATACCTTTAAACGAGCAATTCTTGTACTTATATATATATAATCGGGATCTCGGAAACGGCTCCAATGATTTTCATAAAATTTTGTGTCCAGGGAGTTTCGGGGGCAATAAATCAATCTAGCTAGGATTTACTTTTAGAAAATGTCCTTTTGTCCGTGTTTGTAGGCAATAAAAAAACTGCTACAATATAAGAAGGTTAATTTTGACAGGTTACGATCGTAATAGCTCAGATGGGATGTTGTTCGGGCGTGCTATCGGAGTTCCGTGGTTCGCGTCCCGTCTTGTGTCCGACTTTTTTTCCTTTTTTTTTCAAGTTCCCTTCTTTTGTAAGAAAATCTATTATTTCGAACCCTTTTTTTAGTATATGTAACCTAAAAATACCGAGCAAAGCTCGGTCATCCGGGTACTATATTAATGAATATACATATATGAATATACATATATGAACATACATATATGACTATGTGTATACATGTGTTTTGGTTTTGCCGTATTTAGCAAAAATATTCCCTCAATAAAATATTCAATCAATTTTAAATGTTCACTTATATCAAGCTGCTGTCACTAGAAAAAGGTAAATTGTAAGTCCTTACTGATGGTTGAGTTTCAAGTATTACAACTTAAACATGTAGAAAGAATGCATGAAGAAAGAGTGACAAAGCAAATTTATGTTCCAGAAGTGAACGGCAGAGTCGGCAAGGGACGAAAGTTTGTCAAACAAATTTGGCGATCTATTGAATAGGGGCAAAATTAAGAGTACCCTTAACCGACGAGCATGTATGCATAGGTATATGGATTATGGAAGATGAGAGAGGTGTCAGGATCGTGCCAAATGAAAGTCTATAATCTATACCCACTCCTCTGGGTGACAGGCGTGAGTGCTTATGCCTGTCACACCTCTAGGTTGTTTTAGTTTTTTTATAGGACAGGGTGGCAAAAGGTGGGCCATAGACATCTACATCTGTCTTCGATCATGAATCAAAATGTAGATGCGTTGTCACCCGTGAGGACTAAGATGAAATGCCTCGTTTCCAGTAAAAAGGGTCTCCGGTTCTCTACACTCACCATACGAAACACAGCAGCATTAAGCTACTATTTGACGCTGGTATTCTGTGACAGCGTGGTTCCTCCCCGGTCGAGCCGATCCATTCGTGCTACAACTATAATACTAATATAACTGCAGCAATGCTCTACCACGTATAAAAAAAGTTAATAATATTTGCCTACAACTTGAAGGTTGGTTGTATGTTCAAAGATAATATTATATTTATAATTATATAATGTAAAGAGAAATTTAAATGATTGAATACGAATGCAGTAAAGCTTTGTCACAATAATAACCAATTTATATTTTCATTTACTTTATACTATATATATATATATATATATATATATATATATATATATATATATATATATATATATATATATATATATATATTATGTATGTACCATGTAAAAAAGAAACCACAAATGTGCTTAAAATTGCCTCAGCAAAAGCTTTTGACGTTGCATCCACAAGTGCTCAAACCTCAACCCACTTACTGGCGGAGTATTTTGTAATAAAGACCTACCGTTAGCTAAAAAGGCCCTTTTGGTAACGGCCGGAACGATCCGCGGCTAAAACTCGGAAGCGTTGCACGAGAACAGAAGTCTGAATAAGTCCTGTAGGCTATAATGCTTGTACTCTGACACTTTGTGCAAATTTTTAAGTATTCTTCGAAGTGACGTGCCACGTACAATCACAACCCTCGCATGATCCTAAATAGTAGTGTCGTGGCATTCGACTTACACCATTATTCACATATTTACAGAAACGGCGGAAAAGGTTTTGTGTTTTGCTAAATAATTATAATGCAATAGCTGTAAAACTTAAAAGCATAAATGTTCTTTACAAACTATCTATCTTGTACTTCGAAATACAAGATATATGAAAGCTGGAAAGCAGCCAACTTCAGCGTACGTCTCCATTGCTTAATATATTCCCTCCGCAATTACATCATAAGTTCTTCTAACTTTATTCAGTACCATAGCGCACAATTATTTATAGTATTCAAATCAACACATTTTTTTCGAGAGCTATAAGTTAATACTTAAGCTTGAAACATTAATGTACTTTAGACTTTTATTAAAGACAATTTAATTCCAAATATCCTGTGGCGTAAACACTATAATATCGGCACTTTTTATGCATATAATTAATAAACTAGATGACGGTTGGGTGGACGGGTGGACGAATGGACGGAGAGATTTAAAAAATACTGCTTTCCTCTTCAAGGAAACTATAATTTGTATCGCTGTTAGAAACATCAGTTTTTCAGTTATTAGTTTACATTAGTTTTAACAGTAAGTTTTGGAGTGCTCTTACTATCCGGATGTTCCAGCATTTTTAAATCCTTTTACGTTTAACTTTATATTTAAGAACAGACAGCGTGCTGCGGACATTATACAACGTCTCAGTGACGAAAGACAGTATAGCTTAGAAGACCTACAACTAGCGACCAAAAAGTATATAGCTTTGGCTGTGGAAAGAAAACAAAGTTTTCAGCCCGGGAAATGGCCCACGCTCCCAGTGTTAGTTCGGAGCCATTCTATATATACAGTATTTCTACTTGATCATTCAGATTAAGAACATCATCAGTGTATTCAAAGTCAATCAAATACGCATTATCGAAGATTACTTAAAAACTACTGGTCAGATATTGATAAAATTTATAAGAGACCACATGAAAAGCACCAGCTGTCAAATAAAAAGAATTGTAAAATCAGTTTACCTAAAAAAAAATCTGAGGTAATACATAAAAAATGTTTTAAGTATTAAAACCATGCTGCAATAACAGAAAAATTTCTTAAAATAAGTTTAGTGACTACTTACTAGTAAACACAGCATGCATTATAACTTTAACTTAAGTAGATGTATGTACTATATATATATATATATATATATATATATATATATATATATATTAATATATGAACTTTATTTATTTATTTATTTATATTTCTAGGTTTTTTACATATTACTTTTAAATATCTCCAGGCGTTTTGCATTAATGGGAGAGCTATGGCTATGTACTCGTAAGAATAACTAACATAGTCCTGAGGAATAGTGAGCTGAACTGGCAATAGGCCATTCTTATAAATCGAAGAGCTGAAAACACCGAGGGAGAAAGGTTCTCGAGTGGCAGCCTTCAAACTAGCATGTGCGACCCATTACTGGATGATGTGACCTACCTCTAGATGATTATACTAGATATACTTAGTAGGTAGTATATCTAGTATAACCATCTAGAGCCTGCGCCGAGCTGCTTATCTATAACCGGTTCCTTTAAGTCCACTTGTATCTAAACAATGTACCCATACGTCTTACTGTTAATATTATATTTGATGTTATTATTAAATAATAATATTTATAAACGAATGTCAACAGATTGCTCATAAGTATCTCAATACGAGGGGCACACTGAAATGATCGGGAATAAGAAAAACCACATGCATGGTATAGCTAAATTGTATTTTATTGTTTTTCGAAGTATTCTCCGTCCAACTTAATGCACTTTTCCATTCGTGCAAACCAATCATTAAAACAGTAATTCCAGTCAGTACGCTTCCACAGCTGCTTCGGGTCTCCAAACCGTTGACCGCGTAATAAATCTTTCATTCTAGGGAATGTAAAGAAATTGTTTGGGCTCAGGTCAGGACTATACGGAGGATGGTTCATCGGCTCAACATTTTCCTACTTCAAAAAATCATTCGACCTCCAAGCCGTATGGAAGCTCGCATTATCGTGATGTAAGATGATGCGAGGTCTCGGGTTATTTTTTTGGAGTTCAGCAATCATTTCTGGTAAACAAATCCGTGATACACCACTCAGCGGTAACCGTTCTGCGTTCCTGAAAAGCAACTGTAGCAACATGCCCCTTTTTCGAGACAAACGTAGCGACCATTTTCTTTGACACGCTGCGGGAGCGAACCACTTTCGTTGGTTTGACCTCGTCTTCAAAAATCCAAACTGCTGACTGATGTTTTCTTTCAGGCTCGTATGACTTGAAAGAAAGAAGAAGGTTCGTATGACCTGAAAGACAGTGAGGCATCGCATCTTAGAGTTTAGAGGTGACAACGCGTCTGTAGCCTGCTTTGTTTGAAGTTCGCTGCAGGTGTACAGGGGCTGCAGTAGCCACTCACCATCAGGTGGACTTTTGGTTCGTTTGATACGACTGTTTTATAAAGAGAAGACGATCCACCTATAGTCATCATTAGTTTCGACATTATAGTTTATCTTCAACCTGTACTGATGAAAAAAATATTTATAAAGTGCTTTCTAAATACTTATAATAGTATTTGATTCTATTTTCATTACAGAACCTATATGTTACATATTAGACCGTTTTCCATAAGGTTATTCATATTATGAAATATTTGAATTTAAAAATGCCATAGAAGCAGTAGAACGAAGTTTTATAGCCTAAGAGTTGGCGACTAGCGAATATATTACTTGATTGAAGATGCGAGCATGCATTGGCCACTTTCCAGCACTATATATCTTGTATTACAAAATAGAAGGAAATTGTGTATTAAAAATGACCCTCGTTCCATTACAACAGTGACGGGTTCGGTATTTCCTATTATTTTATCTTTATTTTTTCTGAAACAATAGAGGAAAAGAATATGAACAAAAAAGGCATGAATTATTTAAAAAAAAAAGTATATTCTGGCTTAGTTTCATTTTTCATAACTAGCAACACGCACTTGTTGTTTGAGGAATACGTGACGAGGTCAATCGATCTCCCTCGTATGGGAAAGCTTAAGATAGCGAATTATGGAGAGAGCTGTGCTGGTTTCTCTACGTAATAAAATCCGTGAATATGATATCCGCAAAAGAATCAACAGCTTAGCAAACTGAAGCGATTATGGACCGGAAGAAGGATTCTAAAGTGGCAACCTCGTACCGACAAGCGAAGGGCGTCCACTAGGCGGAGTAAAGACGAAACTGATAATTTGGATAGCTAAAAACCGTGCTCTGTGGCATCATCACCATCTATCACTTATCAATCAAATAGAATGTTACTTTTTATAATAATCTTAAACGAGCTAAAGATCAACCTGGTAAGTGGTCAGTGCAGCCTATGTTTTAATGTCGTTTGGACATACAAAAAATAACGTTTTTCTTTACTTTTTATAGTTTTAATTAAGACATTTATCGTGTTTAGTGCCTCTGCGTTGCCTTTTTAATTAAGTCGTGTATTTCCATTAATTTAAACGCGCCCTTATATCGACCTAACGTACTGTGCAACGTTGTGAATCCAGAACTTTCACCTTGTTACTTACTTATTAACAACTATAAAATAAATTAAACGTAGAATTTAAAGGAAGTAGGATATTATTACTTAGCACTCCATCTCTACTTCTTTACTCAATAACATAACGAGACGTAAGCTCTTGGCGCATTTATTATCTCCACGCAAACGGCTGCAAACTGGCACAATTAAACGTGTCTCGTTTCGTATGACGCGCGTTTGTAGCGATAGAAATGCTGAAACTTGAAAATATGCAAATTGTTACATCAACAGAGAACAATCTGGCAGTATCTTCCCCCTAAAATATACTATTAATAGTAATGATGCTGCTGTCAACCTCCTGTTCCAGTATCCCTCTATCGCCTTTTACGACAAATATAACGCAACGGGACCATTTACTCGTAGGGTAGCGATGTAGCGTAGTGAGTATATGTATTAATCGTTCCTTAAAATCCCCAATATCGTTCTTATATTTTTTTCTTTATTTATTTTTCCCAATTCACTGTTTTGTAAAATAGGTGCAAAAAACGTGCATACAATGTTGAGATTAAGAATCAAAATG
The DNA here is from genome assembly GCA_036936625.1 of Parnassius smintheus behrii. Lineage (NCBI taxonomy): Eukaryota > Metazoa > Arthropoda > Insecta > Lepidoptera > Papilionidae > Parnassius > Parnassius smintheus. The sequence continues at coordinate 39,065,946 of JAUPFT010000005.1, read as the reverse complement.
CAGATGCCTTGTTAAACCTTTAGACTAAGGTGGAATGCCTCGTTTTCAGTTAAAAAGGTCTTCGGTTTTCTACACTCACTATACAGAACACATCACGCGGTTCAACCTATTCGTGCTATAATCAAATTATAGCTGGAGCGTCACTCAAAAATTTCAGGATCACAAACAGATGATGACCTAAGGCCGGAAACCTCCCGACCCCAATTGACTTTAAAGAAAAATTACAGCTGGAAATTGATAAAAGTATGAAATCCCCACATCCTGAAGTAGAAGTACAAACTGAATCGCATTAGATATTAAATGAGCCCGTTTGAAAATGGAGGAGTTTGTGGATATCACTTAGAAACTCTATTCCTACTCTGCCTCGTTGGTTTAGTGGTTGTAGTAGTGCGACTGCTGATCATGAGGTCCTGGGTTCGGATCCCAGGTCGGGCCAAAAAATCAATTATTGAGTTTTTCCGTCAAGGAATTCTCAGTAGCTGTCCGGAGTCAAGAAATTGGCGGTATCTCACCCCCGAGCCTCGGAAAGCGTAAATCCGTTGGTCCTGCGCCTGATCTCTCTCCGGTCGTGTTGGTTTACCGTCCTATCGGATTATGAGAGTGAGGGAATAGATAGTGCACCTGTGCTTGCGTATACACTTGGGAACTATAATTCTGTCCTGCGCCGGTGGCTAGCCTCCGTTGAGGCAGGCCGCCGCGTGGCCAAAATTCGGTCTGGAGGACATTATTATCTATTCCTACAACCAGCATAGAAGCCGAGCGAGCGTTTTCAGCTGCGGCTTATGTTGGCAATAAACTACGTAGCAGGCTTGGAAGTCAAACATTGGATGCTTTGATATTCTGCGATTGTATTTTCAATATTTTAAATCGTTTATTTTGTATTGTCTTTTTTATTGCAAAAGTATAGTTTTTTTTTGTTTTTTTTTTCTATTTTATTTGCTCACTATGTTGTTGTGTTTTGTGCTGTTGTGTAGTACAAACATTTTTTAAGAAGTAAAAAAGGTCTTCGGTTTTCACTAACCATACAAAACACATCAGCTGGTTCAACCCATTCGTGCTGTAATCAAATTATAGTTGCAGCGTCACTATAAAATGTTTATAAAATCCTAATGATTTATGTACAAAATAAAACATTGTGGAATCTTTTCGGAAGTTTCTTTTTATTAATATCCCTGAACGATTCTGTTGAAATGAAGAATATTCACAGATAGACTCGGCAGTATTATAAGTTTTCTTTATGTGAGCTTAAAATTGACAACTGTAAAGTTCTTTTTTAAGTTTTGAAACGAGACATTTATATAGGTTCTACCTTCTATTTTGGTGTTAATTATATAATTTATAAGTTTATCAAAGCAAATGACTGACTTCTAGGCTCCCAGGCTACGTTTAGATTTCTTGCAATGTTTTGATAAACAATTTACTTTGATATCGATATATTTTAAAATAATTGACGTAATTTTTATCATTTAAACATTCAAGAAAACTTTAAAAACAATGTCTTTTTGTGACCTATTTCGTGTAATAATTCAATTTTCTTTGACAAGGGTCCCGATCGTTTCATCACATTCAGGAATGAAGCTGACGGTATTATTTTCGCAGACTGGAATTTAATTTGCGTTTATTTCACTTGATGGGATATTTTGGCTATCTTATTACAAAATATTCTGAGTTTATTTAACTTTGCATAGATCCGCAAAATACCAAAGCTTATTTTGATGTATAATTTATTGTTAACATTTTCATTTGAGTTTTTATTTATCACGCTTGTTTAAGCACAAGTTGCACGTTTTATAGTATTTTCTAAGAAATTAAAATTTTTAAGCTCAACTTTCTGAGGATAAAGGTAATACTTTTTATTTTCTTAGCTCAATCTCCACCCCAATTCAACACGATTGGAGAGATCATGCAGATCATTGGTTGCGAAGGTGGTCAAAAATCGGAGAAATTTATTTTTGCGTGCGAGAGCCACACTGTTAATATAGCTTATTACGGTTGTAGAACGAATGGTTCGGCTCGACCGGGGAAGGACTACGCAATATAGCAGCTTAATACTGCTGTATTTCGTATGGTGAGTGTAGATCCCCGGAGACCCTTTTTTAGGGTTCCGTAGTCAACTAGGAACCCTTATAGTTTCGCCATGTCTGTCTGTCCGTCTGTCCGTCCTCGCTTAATCTCTGTGACCGTTAGCACTATAAAGCTGAAATTTCGCCGACAAAGTGGTAATAAATAAAAATTACAATTATAATATATTTTATATATATAATATATTTATAAATAAAATTAATAAATAAATACAAATAAAAATTGGAAAAAATGTTTTATTAGGGTAGCCCCCCTATATGTAAAGTGGGAAGTGATTTTTTTTTAATTTCAACCCTAATGTATGATATATTGTTGGAAAGGTATTTAAAAATGAATAGGGGTTTACTAAAATTATTTTTTGATAATGTCAATAATTTCGAAAATAATCGCTCCAAAAGTAAAAAACAATGTATCCCCCCCCCCTCAAACTTTTGAACCATAAGTTTAGAAAATATGAAAAAAATATGAAAAGTAGAACTTTATAAGGACTTTCTAGGAAAATCATTTTGACCTTGGGTGGACAAAAACAACAGTTTTTGTACAAACTCATAAGTGGGAACACTTATTTTGACGGACGGGAAACTACGGAACCCTACACTGAGCGTGGCCCGACACGCTCTTGGCCGGTTTTTAATGGAAACGAGGCATTCCGTCTAAGTCTTCAGGGGTGACAATGCATCTGCGTTTTGATTCTTAATCGAGGATAAATGTAGATGTCTGTGGGACACAGCATCCACTTACCATCAGGTGGACTGTATGCTTGTTTGTCATTCTTATTCTATAAAAAAAATCTATGGCTCAATTTATAGTGCGGTGGAATGGAATGGAACGGAAGCGTCAATTTCGTCGCAAAGCGCGGGACGGCGCGCGAATGCTTAAGCATTCCCGCAACTTCGAGTTGCGGCTATGCGACAGGCGACAGTCTCCTTGGGGCTGTAGTAAATATAGTCTAGATTCTACGCTCTTCGTGCCACTTCCCGCGAATTCCACAGACTTCGCTGAGAGTTGCTACGGGGATCCTCGAGAATTCCCCGGAAGACGCGCGATTTCTTTTTGGCTTATATCTAGTTTGCGCGTTACACAATTAACATAAGACTCATTTTACTATATGCAATTTTGTTACGAAAATTCGCTTCCATTCCTTTCCGCAAAAGTGTAAATTGAACCTATTGTTTATGTGCTTTTTGGAGATCGGGGTTGAAACACTGATAACTTCTGGACTCCGGGCTGCTACCAAGAATTTATGAAATGAAAAACATAATTCTTATTTTTGCCTGACTCGGAATTCGATCCCGGGACCTCATGTTCAGCAGAGTCGCGCTTTTGACCACTCAACCATTGAGGTAGTCATGTGTATGTGTATTGATGTGAAAGACGCGAGAGAGGTGTACGTCAGGATAATGCCAAGTGGAAGTACGAAGTCTTTGCCTACTCCTCTCAATGACAGGCGGGAGAGTTTATGTGTGCGCTCGCTTTCCGTGTTGTAATTTATAAAAATATTAGAATTGTTTACTTAATTGCACGTTAAATAACATACACATTCGAAGAATCTCATTAACAGGAAAGAAGTTGTTTTCAAATAACTAATTTAACTTTAGCCAACATTCAAACTGCAAAAGTGGAATAAGCATCCAGAGTCTATCAGCAAACTTAAATGTGTTTCGAAAACCGTTCACTGAGTAAGATAAAGATTTCAAAAACGGCACTGGATTTCTTTTTAACTGCAATCTTATTATTAGTTTGAAAGTATTTAAAACAATTTACTTTTTACATTACATTTCTTTATTTGCTTAAAACATGGAACATTAAGTCCATCTTATGGTAAGTGGATGCTGTGGAAATATAAATCAACATCAATCCTCGATTAAAAATCAAAACGCAGATACGTTGTCACCCTAGAGGACTAAGATGGAATGCCTCGTTTCCAGTGAAAAGGGTATCTGGTACTCTACTACTACTCTGGTTCTTCCCCGGTTGAGCGGATCCATTCGTGCTACAACCATAGTATAGCTGCAGCGTGCTTTTACCACACAAACTAAAATATTTTTTTGTCTATCCATCCAGACCGTCACAGACCCCAGGACCACCTGACAGTCCTCAGAAGTTCCAAGAAGTCTGCATTTTAATTCCTATTTGAGAACTGATGGAGCTATCCAATTACCCTCTAATGGACTATAGTGCCCGATGTTACATTTGATTCCTTAAAAATATTATGTGTAATAATTAATGTAGTATTTATTAGTGTAATTAATTTATTTGTAGATTGTATTTACGTGTATAAATTAATTACACTAATAAGTCCTACGAACGTTGTACAGATATTGTGAAATTTTCTAGCTTAGCCGATGAGCTTTCCTTTTGCGCCCCTGCACATATAGGGTCCAATTTTTTCACATTGTCACTTTAAAATTGTGTACTGCTACTAGGCTTGGTTGTAGTTATAGTAGTCGGTAGGTAGGTGTAGTTGTTGTAGTAGGTTGAAAATAAAATAATTTCGTTATTATTTGTTTATACACTAACATTCATCAACCTAGAAGGTTAATTAGCATCAGCAGGCTCTACCTTCGTTTTGTAGAGGTTGTGTTCTTTCCTTATCTGTTATGAATATCATTTTCCACAAACTTTTTCGAAGTTTAATTTAATATTGTATCAACCATGAAGGTGGGTTTTGGTGGATGTTCTTTTTACCTCGACTTACTCTTTCAATTTAAGCAGTGTTTATTTTTCATAGTACCTATTTAAAAAGACATTTTATTTTAATTTGTTCTAAAATGACTTCATCTCTAAGTAAAATGACTCCAGAAATATATCATATCATATAAACTCCTATAGCATATGCTGAAATAATATGAGCTATGAGCTTGGACTTAATTTTTTATACACCTCAAAATTTTACTTGTGGCTGTACTTCTATTGTGCCTGGGAGTCCGACTGGGTAGGTTTTAACCAACTTTAGATACGATTTTATACGTGATAGAGCCACGTTGCAGTTAAATTTGTAGTAGCACGAATGGGTCGGCTCGACCGAGGGAGGACCACTCTCTCATATATTACCAGCGTAAAATACGTATAGACAGAATACCAGCGTAAAACAGTAGTTTAATGCTGCTGTGTTTCGTATAGTGAGTGTAGAGAACCGGAGACCCTTTACCTCCTTTTCCTCTGGGTGAACCGCCTTTAATAATTTGTTTTTTGGAAGCTAGTTTTCGTGTGGTCCCATATAAATTTTATCAAGTAATAATATATATATATATATATATATATATATATATATATATATATATATATATATATATATATATATATATATATATATATTATTATTATTATTATTACTTGATAAAATTTATATAGTGCCTTAAGTTACGGTCCATTTCAGTTTGTTTTGACTGTACAGATTTAGTGTGACTGTAATTTACGTAGTTTTAATTATTATTGGGATAAAAAAATTACCTATATTAAAATGATAGGAATCGATTCAGTAAACGATTCTGAACAAACTACTTTCTCAAAGTGCGTTAATTATATTACATGTTGTATATACTTATATAGTTTTTGAGTTATACTTAATAATGCGTATTTAATAGACTTCGAATACATAGATGATGTTCTCATTTTATTTATATCAACATTTTTTTCTAAATTTTACCGCTTGTTATATCTAAATAGCAGTGCTTGCACTCCTGTCTTCCGCTCTGAAGGGCTTAGAGAGTCAGTATAATTACAACCTGTGAAGAGTTCTGTCTTAGTCCACAGAGGTGACAACGCCTCTGTAACCATCTCTGCTTGAAGTTGAAGTCTATGGACTGCAGTAGTCACTTACTATCACGTGAACTGTAAGTTTATTTGTCACTTTGGTTTTATAAAAAATACTACACTATATCGTGTTTATTATTATGGACTTTTACCACAATGGTGAGGAGTCGTCACCGCAGGCGAGTCTGTATGAAAAACTTCATTGCTCTATGGGATAAGAATGTTGTAATAAATAAATAAGTTGCGATTACCCACTAAATGTGGCGATTACCGCAAAATATCCGTAAAAAAGCAGAGGGATTGTTTTATAGCCGGAAGAAAAATAAAAAAATAACGCCAAATAAAGTCTTTATATCCAGAAACAAAATAAAAAAACCAATTTGTTACATTCGGCTGAATTGAGCTACCAAGCGTGAAAAAGGCAATTACGCAATTAATTTTTTTGTTGAATATTTAGCTGGCCGTGAACTCAAACTTGATTTCGCAATATTTAAAGATTTTGTAACAATGAAATATTTTTCCTAATATATAACTAGTATGTTTATTGGTAAAGTTACAATTTTAAGTGTTTTTTTTTTTTTCAATTCTATTCGGAATAAATTTCTTATCTAAAGTTTAGTGGTAACATTATTTACCAGTAGCTAAAGGTTCTCAGGATCCATTTGCCGCCATTTCATATTAATTTTCACCGTGATTGTAAATAACATTAAGTAGTGGGGCGTTAAAAAACAGAATTGCAGGGATTGCACAAAGTAGGCAAGAAGTCATCAGTTATTTTTAAGTTGGTTATAATACTAGGCGTAAGTTAGCTATCGTACTATCGACATTGACATTTTTTCTGTCAAATACCATAAAAATTCACGGTCGCTCCGAGCTTTTAGGACCAGACGGATTTTCAACGCCGTTGAAGTTATAATTTAACGAAAGCTTTATAAGGAATCAAGTTCAATGTCTTACAATCTAAAAACGAGAAAAGACAACGGCAATGTTTTAACTTCCTTAAAAAATGTGCCTTGGACTTTCCAGTAATACTCTGCTACTGGTCACAAGGCACACATGACTAAAACTCCGGACTTCACATGAGCTGAATATTTTCGCTTGTGCAATTTCGGTTTGAACCCAGTGGTCTAAAATCAGTAATCTAATTGTATTCGGCACTAAAGGCCGTGGTTTGCTCAAAACATTAAATTCCTTAAGCAGTGGCTTAATTTAATATTTAATATTTTAATAATTCCCATTGATCACTAAAACTGAGAGGAGGTTAGTGCTCAGCTGTGGGACGTATTTAGGCTGTCAGAACTTTTTCTAACATTTAAATATTTAAAAAATATTTTTAATCGTACAGTATTTATACAGGATTATTTTGCAAAATACGGCAACATTTGCACACAAGGCTCAGAATAAGTAATTTATGCGAATGGTGAAGAAAATTAATTTGAAAAAAATCTCAAACATGTTGTCGTTTTTTATCTTTAAAATTCAGAATGCATGGCAATGCATTATTTTAACTGATTTTCATTTATAAATATCTAACGCTACCACGTACGCACATTCATTACATTCGTAAAGGTCGATCTGTCGACAAAGACGTTGTGAATTTAAAGTATTTTCAAAAACTGCAATAACTGTATATTTTTATTTGTATATTTGAACTTAAGTATAAAGTTTGGCTACTCTTTGAAAAAAAATAAACCTGTATATTAATCGTAAGCCGAAAGTGTGAAATATTATGTACATATATGACGCGTGCTGTCGGCGTAAGATATTCCATGACCCCATTTCATCCTTTCTCCCGTGGGTGGTGATCAATTTAAAATTACCCTAACTTTTGCTGAAAAAGTGGGTACATTAGTCTAGCATTATTGCTAATTTAAGTCACTTTGATTTTTTTTATTTAAAATATTAATTTAAATTATTTTTAAAATATTATGACAATTTTTTATTTTTACATTTGTTTAAAACTCTTATGAACGTCAGTCTCAGGACAGGCAGTAGGGGAGGGGATAGAAGAGGAGAGGAGATAATAAAAAAATAAGTTAAAAAAATCAACGCGTTGGTTATTTAAAGAGCCCGGGTCAGTGCCCGACCCCCGGTTCATAGGTTTAGCCAACTTTTTTGGTAAATAAATCGCATTAAATTAGCATAACAAAAGTTAGTTACTAACGTTTTCACGCCCTGCGAAGCGAACAGTTTGTGTATATTTTTTGTTTTCTGTTTTCGATTTTATTTAAAAAATTCTAGCAATGCTATTACCGTTACAAGTAATACTCCCTATAACCACTACTTACCCGGTAAGCTGAAAATGCTTGTGTGATGAGTGCTTCACGACAGTAGCCCAATGGCGGATTCGAACCCACAATAATTTATGACAAGCATCTCAATTTTTTCACTCAGAAGAGCTTATAAGTTTTCATATTCACATCTCTATGTTCTCGTTATGCCCATTACATCTTAACTTTGTTAATATTCCCCTTCACAACTTTCGTGCTGCCAGATTGTCTTATGTACGCCTTAATTAAAACTTTGTTATACTTATGATCCAATAGTTTCAGACCACTTTCATTTAAATATTTAAATATTAAAGAAATAAAGGGAATTAAAAATAAGTATATGAAAACGACTTGAATATGTATACAAGAGGGAAATAATAAATGTTAAAATGACCCGCAATAAATTTTAATTGAAATGGTTTTTAGTGTATAACTTATATTTCATAACTAGCATCCCGTCCCGGATTTGCCTGGATAGAATCTATAAATAGGCTTTATTGAGATTTGAAATAATCGAAGGTCATTTATTTTACCAATTTTCGTTTACGAAAATTCAATATTTTTAGGCGTTGCTCTTCATCTGTTCGTAAAGGTTCATCACAACTGGTCTCGTCATGCCGAAGACTTGCCCCGACTGATGGACAGACAGAAATTTTTTTTTAATAATAGTTATTAATAGCATGCAAATAACTCTTTGAGCTTAATAGAAGCCAGCTGTTTCAATATAGCAGACAGACACTTCAATGTTATGTACATGTTCAGATAAGGTTTTACACAAAATGGCTACAAAATGGTCCCGAGTTACGGATATTGGTGATATTGTATTTAAGTATTCTTTAAATCGTTAAAGTTAGCGCTTGAGCGATTTAACTCTCAAAAAAGTTCTGAAAATTTTGATTAAGCTAACATCTTGAATTTTCAACTCGTTAATTCCATTCAACATAAACTAACAGCTTTAAACTTGCTTGAAATATTCAAGTTTTGAAATTTAAAATGCTTTTGTTCGTTATTGCTTTTCTTACCTTGCTTCAACTTCTAAAAATTATGGTCGTAAAATAAAATCTCGCTTTGAAATTTCGTAATTAATATACCTTCCTGTAGGAATACGTAATACAGCTGGCGGTCAAAATTGGTTATATGTAATGTTTATTGTCTTATATTTGCGCGAACACTAAAAACATTTAAATTGAACTAGTTTTTACGGGTTTTATCGCGTATATTGAACTGCATGGCACCTATACTCACGAGGTGGATTGAGGTGTACGACGTCCCGATGTTATACTTAACCGCGGTTACCCACTGATGAATTTTTTTTGTTCCGAACTAAACGGTATGAACTTATAGTATCTTGAAGTCTTGCAGTTCAATACTTGGTTTGGGATTTAATTTTATTAATTATAGGATACCAGATTAAAAGCGTCAATTCTTCACATCAGCTAGCTAATATGTTCCTTAAAGCGAGTTTCAATTGATTATTTAGTTTGCCCTATGTAAAAGATATCAAAATCAAGCTTGTACACTTCGGGATCTTGCAGAGGGGAATTACACTTGACTGGTGGTAAAAACTAGCCAGTCTTCTTCGGCGGCTTGAAGTATGTTTTAATGAAAGCGCAATTCAAGATGTAGCCAAACCTGTAAGTGACTCCTCTGACATATGGCAGTAAAATAAGTACATGTTCAACTGTGGCCGGTGTGACTCGGTCACTCTGATGTAGGCGCGGGACCCGAAGCTTGTTGTTATTCAAATGGACAAGATGGACGGAAAAACTAAATAACTGTTTTTTTTGGCGCGACCCGTGTTTCGAACCCGGTACCTCATAATCAACAGTGGCAATACTACAACCACTAGACCAACGAGGCAGTCACGATTATACTACTCGTACATATATAACATTAAATAATAGGGAAATAGAGAAAACAGTTTTAAATTGTTCTGTTGCAGGTACGCCTGTTTTTCATGAAGAATTCATTTGCATTTATTTGCATTACTTTAATCAAATTAGTTTAGTTGAGTAATTGTACAGTGTGAGAAAAAATAGACAATATTTTTATTGTGCTTCTGCTTTGATCTAGATTGGCGTGGCACGGTGGAGGTGATGTTCGTACGCAATACCACGCGTACGAGCAGTGTTCCTAGAACCTATGTATAGAGCAGGTCATGAACAAATAGACCTCCGCATCGTGCACGCGTTTTGTCGTCGAAATTTATGATGAACAGCTCACCGATTTAGTAAGGCGATTTGAATGTATTTATAATATTACATGTGTAGAACATCGCGATGTTCAATTCCGTTACACAGTTAGGGAAAAGATTTTTTTTGTGCGTCCGCTTAGAGGTGACAAGGGTTTCCGTCGCTAAACGTACGTTGCATATACATAGTAGGGGAGCGCAAGAGGGGATTTTAGAATTTACTCAAGCGTGGCAGATGAGCATAAGAAACGATATCCGGCATTCTGCTGAGTACCTCTACCATATATAAGTCTAACAACTGCAATACCAGGGGAATTGCAGATGCGTTGCCGGCTTTTTAAAAATGAGTAGGCTATTTTCGTGAAGGTCCCTTAGTCGTATTGGTCCGGAAAAATCTCACCAAGCCTTTGAGAGGCCAATTTGGCCTTCCCCTCCAAGTGACCACGAAACTACACACTATCCGATATGTCGATACCGAGGATTCCGATACTGGCTGAGGCAATCAAGGGCGTGCCTTGATACTGAGGAGATACGTTGAAGTGTTTCTTTTTAGCGGTAAACGCGCAAACTTGTGTTTTCTGAGGATTGAACTAAACTAGATTTAGTCGCCGCCAGTCCGAGACCTTGTTCAATAAAGTCTCGACTTCAGACACAAGTTTGTCCCGGTACTCAACGACGTTTTCTCGAGAAATATTGGCACGGCTGGTGTATATAGCAAAACCAGTGCTGTCGCCCGCATAGCAATGTTACTGGTTTGCAACCTGTCATTGATATGCGGAAGAGATAGCGTTGGTGATAGCACGCAGCCGTGTGAAACACTGGCGTTAATGGGCTTGTAATCGGAGCATGTACCGTGTCTACGACCTTGATGGTCCGACATCCAAGAAAACTAGTGATCCAACTGCACAATTTCTCGGGGAGCCCATAGCGAAAGAAGCGTTTTGTGCCAAACCCGATCGAAGGCCTTTGCTATGTCCAAACTAACGGCTAACGTCTCCTCCTTGTACTCTACTGCCTCCACCCATTTATGAGTTAGGTAACCCAGAAGATCACCAGCCGATCGACCGCGACGGAAACCGTACTGATGACCACTAATCAGCTGGTGATCCCCAAGGTACCGCATGAGCTGGGTGTTAATAAGGGACTGCATTATTTTAGAGAACAAGGTGGTGATGACCATTGGCCTTATGTTATGGAACACTTTCTTATAGGACAGATCGGTCACCTTTTTTAGGGATTGGGTGCAAGAAAGCTACCTTCCATGATTTTGCGACTACGCCTAAGAAGTAATAGTACCAGAAAAGACTTGTTAAAATCGGTGCCAAGTCTTCAGCACAATAGGAAGGACACCATCAGACCCACTCGATTTCTTGACGTCTAAGGAGAGGAGTGCTCTGCTCACCGAGCGTTGGGTAAACAGCACATCCTGCATGGAGCACTCACACCGCGGGATGGTCGTCAGTGTATTGCCCCCATCATTAAGAGTCGGGTTGGACGCAATGAGAGAGCCCAGGAGATCGGCTTTGTCTTTTGTGGCATGGGCCAGTGAGTTGTCTTCCCTGTGCAGAGATGGGAGAGATGGCTGACAGAATTCCTCTTGGGCAACCTTGGTGAGGAAGTGGAAGAGAATGCTCGTGTTTCCGACGGAAGTCGAACTAGTTTCTCGCCAATTCTGTCGATGTACTCTGACTTTGCCTTGACAATAACAATTTTGAAGGACCTGGAGGCGGAAATATATTTCTTTTAAGAGCGCTGGTATTTGCATCCAGAGATGTCAATACGTAATCCCAGGCCTGGTAGCACTTTTGGTTACGGCGTGATTCAATTTTGCAGGAGTGACAAAACTATGGCTGGGTTCCGCCTTCGATAGGTACAACAGATGATAGAATCAAAAGTTTTATTCCCTGTAGCACCCCATCAGCTTCAGAATCATCAACAATGCTGAGATCATCCGGCGAGAAGCAAACTCGCCTCCAAGGGTAGGATGCAAAAAAAAGATCGCATCCCATCCCAATCGGCTGACCTATAGTTCCAAACACGGCGGCAGCCTGCAGATCGCAACAGCGATGGGAGTGTGAGTGGCACCGTACTCCGGATTAGACGATGGTCCGAAGAACCTAGAGGGCCATCGACGGAGTCCTGATATCCGTCCGGATGAGAGGTCACCAGAAGGTCCAACAGAGAAGGTACATGATCTTCCACATCTGGGATACGCGTATGGGAGGTAACCAGTTGTGTCAGACCATAATATGCCAAAGCAAAGTCATAGACAGATCTACCCGCGTGATCGGTTAAAAGAGGACCAAGCCATTCAGCGAGGTGGGCGTTAAAATCACTAAGTATCACGATCTCTGCGGATGGGACCTGTTGTAGTACCGAGTTTGCAGCCATTTGGACGTGATCGATGAGTCGCTCTGTCTTGGCATTACCGCTTTGGGACCTATAGAGGCACCCATAGACGCGGGGATGATCGTCGATGTCTACCGCAGCCACAAGATGGACAGCTCCGTACCTTCAAGGCTGCAAACACGCAAACTTCAGTCCGGGGCACAAAGGAGTGTTCTAATTTGTACCCAGGGTAGGAGAAATACAAGTTATCAGCTGGAGAGGACACCTGAGTCTCGGTTAGAAAGAGCAAGACCGGCTCCGCCATTTCCAGATGGATGGAATAAGGTTTGAATTAAGTCCCCTGATGTTGCAGAAATTCACGGATAGCGTGGCAGGGGGCGCACAGGGCGCCTTTGACTTTTTGCTCCATTTGCCCTGAGCAGGTTTAATCTCGAACGGAATTTCGCCACCCCCCCCCCTCGCTCAGAATACGTGGGGCAGACTGAGCACCCACGCTCAGGAAGAGTAGAGTAGCTCGGGCGTGGATGCCCAGCAAGGTTTTCTCCGTCACCGGGGGTGCTGGTATCCTCCTGGGGAAGTGTTTTATTTAACTCCGCTACCATGTTAAGGGGATGGGGGAGGGGTAATTGGACCTCCGGCTACCCGCACTCACCAGACGACGTGCAGAAGCAGAGTTTCTACTTCCCGTTGGTCTTCTGTGAGGTCGTAGTACATTCCCGGTTCGAACCGGCCTATACGTGCAACACCAAAGGCTGCCGCGTGGTTCTACCTATGTTAATTATGAGCTAAAAAGAGTACATTTACAAAATCTGACGATTTTAGCGTAACGTAAGGGAGTGGGAGGGTCATAATGTTGCAAAAAACGTTGTATTGACATTCTCGAGTGTGGTTGATTTTATTTATTTTAAAGTAAATAATTCAAAAACAACAAAAAAATCATCTGCCGATTTCCACAAACCGAAATAAATATAGTCTTATGAAGATGAGAACGCGCATCCGGAGCTCATGCAAAAGCATGTATACCCCACTCCGCGCCTCTCTCTGCATTTCACTTTCTCTGAATCTCTCGCTCCATCCCCACACGGCTGTCCATCGCCATGGCGCCATTACAGTTTATCACAAAACAACGTGTTCATGTTATTATATCTACAATGCTTTGGCTTGTTTGTGCTACAAAGTTAGTTTTGTAAATAGAATTTTGTGAGTTTACTACATATTAACTTATTTATTAGATTCTCCAACAGTTATAACACAATACATTTGAATAAAAAATTACAAGTTCCAACATGTCTTATACTAAGTGCATAATAATAAGTTACTTACATGTAAAATAAAAATCATAAAAGCTATTTTAAGTTATTTTTTAAAAAAATTACACAAGGTATTTTTTGTGAAAAAGTCCCTGATCTGCTTACGAAAATGTTTTAAAGAATCAAAATTAAGATCCACCGATGTGCTGCATTCATTGTAAAGTCTACTCAATCTAGGAACGGGAGAGAAAAGACGCATTGGTGGGTTCATAGGCTGAACGGGCTTTCTCGGAAGCCGAGAAGGTATTCAGAAGGAAAGGAATTCAGCAAAGGAGGATAGTCTATTATATTATGGAAAAGCTTGTATACGAACATTAAATCTGAAATGTGACTTCTTGCTTCAAGTGGCAGTAACTTAAAAACGAGAAGCAATTTACATATTGCAAGGATGAGTGTTAAAAATATGAAGAGTGTCTTTTGTGAAAAACGAATATCTTAAAAATATTAAATTTACGTCAGTAACAATAAAAAATGTAAAGTTTTTGAATATTGCCGCAGCAAACCGTTTGCTAAGAAATCACGGACAACGTTCAATAATATTGTAATTTTGGAAGAAACATCAATAAATCAACGCTAACGCGCAATGTTATAAGTTATATACAGCGATCAAAATACCTGCTGATTTTCAACAGTCAGAACAACAGGTAAGTGCGACAAAATGTGCTAAACCACCGGAAGTTTCTGGGGAAAGTTCTGAATCACATGTTCTTGTTACCTCCACAACAACTCAAGCTGCTGGTTCATAGACAATGTTTTTCAAGATATTTGCAGATGTAGGGTCAGAAGATCATGGATATAGATGATGCTTTTGACATTTTACTATCTTTTATTTGTCACTTGAATGGATTGAAAAAAAAATAGATGTTGTCAACTTAGCAAGAATAGAAATATTCAATAAGACATACAAAGTGAAAGATACGTCTCAGCCTTTCTCATTAAACGTCCGTGATTATGATGCATGTTGCTTACCAATCAGAACTACGATAACACTTAATGCAAACAAAGTACTATATTGCGTGCTTGTAAAGGAATGCACACAATAAAACTATTAGTAACATGTCACCAATGTATTGCGATGGAAAAACGTCGATGGAGAATTAGAAATAACTTGGTTCACTGGCAATCAATTACCTGATGCATATGAAGATGTTGTTATAACACCAGCTATTCTCAAAAAAAAATGAAAGATTTAGGTATATTTCTTTTTAAGACTTTCATTACACTTCAATGAAATAAATAGAATATTGTTAACTTTTATAACGATTTCTTCTTACACATGTGGAAACTGTTGATAATATTGAAGATCCAACTGAATTATTATATTAGAGATAGATAACGGGGCAAGGACGGGTTATGTCAGACTCGCACCGACTAAAACCCCACGGTGTTCCACCTTCGTCGCATATTGGGAGGGCCACCCGAACGCTTTCGCACACATCTGCGACCTCATCAGCGCCGGCCGCATCATGGCGGCACCTCCTTAGGAGAAGACTACACCTCCCTGTTCTCCTTCCCAGGTAAGGCGCACCAGAACACACGGCGCACCTTCCTAAACGGCCTCCAACTAAATCTGCGCAACGGACGCCCTCGTGTCTGATGCGCGAAAGCTATGGGGTCAGGAAAGACGAGCACTCAGAAGCACTGGCCTTTCCGAGCTCAGCGGCGGATCTGGTCTATCCTCCGCCGCCAACCAAGATTCAGCTGCGGAGGATAGGGAGAGCGGCGCTTCGCAATACCGACACTCCTCTCCCCCCGCATCGTCACTATCACCGCATCAACGATGCGGCCTCGTTTGAGTCGCGGAGGATATGGCGAGTGGTGCATCGCCATACCACCACTCCTCTTCCTCCATGACTCCCACTTGGCTGCAGCGGTAGGGGTAGAGGACATGCCTCTCGCCGCAGCCCACAAGCACACATCCGAAGTGGGCTCGCCAAGTCTACTCGGAGTGGCCTCCTATGGGAGAGTACCTATACCAACACGACGGGGATGAGAACCGCCAACTTTCCGATTCCAGGCACCTACTGTGAAAAACTTAGTAATTGATTTTTTTTGACCCGACCGGGATTTGAACCCCGGACCACATGACCAGCAATTGCACTATTACAACCACTAGACCAACGAGGCAATTAGTCGATTTTTACTAGTTATGGAGCATTAAATCTTAATCCTCATGTGTCACAATAGATTTTTTATCGGTGATAAATGAAGGTGTGTATGGACCACAGCATCAACTTACGATCAGTTTCACTGTGTGCTCGTCTTGCTTGCTTGCATAACTAATATAAATATAAATAAAAGTTACATAAAATTAATTAACTAATAATTCAAAGCGCTCCATTGTAAATTACCTCTGTATCCACATCTAGTGATATTAAATCACCGTTTATGGCAGACGGCTCCGTTATCTCATTTCCTAAATGCAGTCTCTTTCATAAGTAGAAATAAGTAGAGGTAAAATAAGTAATAAGTAAAGGGTTAAAAAGCCATTGTAGCAGTCTTGATTCTCGCCAGTGGCGATGACGGAAAACATCGTGAGGAAACCTGCATTTATAACAAATTAATTATTTAATTCGAAGAATTATGAGGGTCATCAAAACGCACCGCGCTGCGGACCGTCTTAGAACTGAAGGAAGGAAGGGTAGCGTAGATAACTGTAGAGCTTATGTAGGTTGTACTGTAACTTTACCTTGAAAGTACAAAAATATTTTAAGTAAGGTCACTTTTCACCAAACGAGCACTTACGATTCTTGATGGCGAATCTAATAGAAAATAAAAATCACTATTATAAAAGTTATAATTTCAGTCCTTTAGTACAAATTTAATGCCTATAATTTGCACAATTAATATTCTATAGTGTCAGGCTGAATAGTTTGGTTCGTTGTTCATATTGGATACAGCAAAGAGTGGAATAATTTGCTGGTGTCTTTCTTCCGATCAGTGATAATCTGGTTCTCTTTAAAGCAAGAGTGAATAGACCTTTAACCTCGAAGTAGCAACGTAAGAACATAGCATATTGTCACGTGGGTGCCGCGAGACGAGGAAGGATAGAAGAAAAAACGAGCAGGTGAGCAGCGGCATTTTCTGAATAACAACTAAAATATCTATGGTTGCCAATCCGCCTGCCAAGCGTGGGAACTATGGTAAATATCCACTATGAGGAATTTTACAAGGGAGGTCTATATTCAGCTGCGGACCTTTGATATGATGTAACCTTGAACGAAGATGTAACGTTAAATAGGCTTTTGTTACTAAAAGGCAGAGTGATTTACTATCTAGGACTTGATCACCACTTACCACCAGGTAAGGCCTCCTTTTATTTATTAACGAAATTGTTTATTGCATTTGATTTCCTAAATCCTGAATTTGGCAAAAGTTGCACTTTTTTTATTCGTCTTACTTGTGGGAGAGCCACGTTTCAGCTTATTTTGATTGATCGAGGAAGGCACTCACTCACAATATCCGCTATATTCTACAGGTAGCACTTGAATAATCCCTGTTTCGTATGATGCGTTACAAGAATGGGGGAACCTTTTCACTGGTAACGAAGTATTTCTTTGTACTCTGGGGTGACAATGCATCTGCATTTTGATTCTTTCTTAAGGATAGATATATGTGCTTACATGCCACAGCGTACACTCAACATCAGGTCGACTGTGTGCTTTGTTTCACGCTCACAGAAGTGAGCTTTGATGGAAATCAAAGTAACTTCGGTATAAAAAATGATAAGGGACGGGAAATAGCACGCGGACGAGTGGATGGACGCAAGGTAAACTCTATAAACCCAAAAAGCTTAACTTCTAAAATAAATTGAAATTAGTTTGTTCCTAAATAAATTCGCTTGATGCAAATGATGGTTAACTGTTCCTTTGTTCCAGAAGTTTTATTTCATTACCCAAAATATAAAAAGTTTCATCGTACCACAAAGGCAACTAAATAAAAAAAAAATCATATAAAATAGAGCACCTGCCTGTTTAACAAGTAAAGTGTTGTCGTCTTTTTTTGAACATTTTACAAAAAAACTTCACTATATCTTTTGAAACACTGGCTCGGGACGAGCATGTCTTAGGAGAGGGCAGTCATGCAAGCCATAATCGATACCTCTAGCGCTATCTAGTGTCGGTTAGCAGAGCGAGCAAGCTTTCTAGAAAATGTCATGCCTGAACTTTCCACCAACAGCGCCATCTAGTATCGAATAGAAGATATAAGCTTTCTAGAAAAGCCTACTACGCAAAATATCTGTGATTTGTAAAGTAAGTGACTTGAATCGCAGAACCTTTTGATTGATAATAGGGAAATCCATCACAACACTTACAAAGCAACTGCATATTAATTGATAGATTTGTTTTCCTTGAGACTGTGTTCTGGCTTACCTTTATAATAAGGTTGTAAAAAAAATATCTATTCGAAATCAGATAAGTTTTTCTAACAGTACATTTACTGCTACTATTACAGCCTACTTAAGTCCACTGCTAAACTTACGCCTACCCCTTAGATCGCCTCATAGGGGGAATATTTGCCATGGTTGCTGCGCTTGGCAAGCAGGTTGGCAACCGCATTTGAATCGTTATGAGAAAGACGCTGCTGCCTATCTCCTCATTTGTTTACCTCTGTCGCCTCTTACGAAAGCCAAGAGATGCCATGTACAAGTGAATTTTCTTACACCCCCACAAACACATTGTGAGAAAGATAGTTGATTTTTCAACTTATTACTTTTTTAAATCGATTAATTGCTATTTTTAGACAAAAAGTTAGTTTTAGTGGTTTATGGTGTGGATTGTTGTGTTTCCACATGGAGGTTACCCCTTACACGAAAACTTTTGAAAATATCAATTGTTAAACTCAATCTGTTTTATAATTTTCTTCATATACCATGGAATGAAAAATGAAAATGGCTGTTTAATTTTTGTTATAATTATTTTTTTCGGCGTTTGAGCTGACTTGTAATTTGTAATAATATATTTTACTAAATACAGATACACTGGGCTCGACCGCCATCGTGAGTGGGTAATGTGTCGTTTGTTTACAGCGGCTCGTGATAAAAAATATCGAACGCTGTAGAAATACAAAATATTCCAAAACCCAAATTATAACCTACTTGACCAAAATAAGAATTATAATTTTTGAATTTTGAATTTTTGTTTGTTATAACGAGATCTTACCTCCGGACTTGATACAGTGACCTGAAGGTGTACTTTGGTGAATGCTAAATTAAAATACTGGTTACGACTAGATGAAAAACTTTTTGAAAACGAAATAAAATTGATGAGAATTTTTCTTTATTATAATAAAAGTAATAAAGTTATTTGTGAAAACTTGTATGTATTTAAAATACTTTAAAAAATTGACGTATAACATGAGCACTTAAGCCATGCACAATTGGATTTGCCAAAAGTTTTATTAATTGTTATTCTCAAAGACTTTTTTAATTACGATATTGGTTAAAAAGGGTTTTTCTCAAAACAACTTTGTGCTTGATTAAGCTCATAGTAAACATCAACAAAAGGTATTTTGGTTAGCTTCAGGGTATGACATAAGTATGCTTGATCCGCCATAAGCACTGTTCATCGCTTTGTAGCAGCGTTCTCGCTTTTCCGTTAATCTCCCCTTTTACATCTGAACCAACGTCAATGCAGTCACACTTAACATAACGTTTGTATGTTCTTCTTTAATAGCACGGCAAAAAATTCAAAATCATTCGGTGCCAAATATTTCAACCTGAACTTGTTTCTTGCTTCAAATACTCATTATTTGACTCGATTGTGTCCCAAAGCTAACTTCATTAGTACTTGTGGGAATTTCGATCCCTTTGTTCGAAGCATTAAAATATTGTAACCCTTGTTGTGGAATCATAAAAGAAATTTTGTAAATTATTTGACTGAATTTTAACACTTTTAGGTGTAATATAATAAACAAATCGTTTCGTACAAATTACGCAAATTGTTGGTCTTTGAACTGGTATTGTTGTGCTTGAGCCTGTGTTCCTGATACTGTACCCTAGCTTCCCTGCGTTCTTCTCGTAAAAGCTTCTACGTCGGACAGTGATGATTGCGGTATTTTGAACTAAGCATGTGCTTATTTGTCGCTTATGAGGACTTTCTAAAAGTTAAAGTCCAAAGGATTTACCATTAATATATTGTAAGACGCAGTAACTTAGGGGATAAGCGCCAGCTCAAAAACTTCATAGTACGTGAACGAAAAGATTTCGATCCCCGCCGGCACCAATGACATTGATTTATTGTAATTTAAAGTGCTGATATAATGTTCTCAGCGGTGAAGGTAAAATTCGAATTAGGAATGCTAGCATTATAAGCCATAATTAAAATTAATAAAAAATGTAACAATCAGATCTTTAAATTAAGCATGAAAAAATTTGTAAAATTATGTTATAAAATGCTTCAAAATTAATACAAAATCACTTCAGTTTCTTGACAGTTTAAAGAAGTTTCTTTTCTAATAAGCAAAAAAATTTGAAACTGATACACAAAACAGACAGAGATGTTTAGACAAAAAAGCGTCTTTCAAGCTGGAATCCTCCCCAACGATATCCTAAACTTTATCAGTATTTTGTGAGAACTTGGTGACAATTAGTGATTTAACAAAAACTACTGACTTAATACTTTGGGAGAATTCTAGCTCGAATTCAAGCTAGTAACCTCCCTTCGAAAACACCAATACTGTCTTCTTTTTAAATGTAATTCCTATTTTACTCTATTTTAAGATTTAATTTTCACTTACGGAGATTGAAACATATTACTCCAACGGAACTGGAGTTATTCATATGTCATAGAGAAGATTCTGATTTGAAAATTGTATATAAAATAATAACTCCAGAACGCAGAGGCATTCTGAAGTTATATCTTTCGCTGTGAAATATATGTATATAAAAGAACCCCTTTGTCGTATCTCTTCAGTTTCAAGGCACTCCTCTTGTTGCCTCAGCCAGTATCGGAATCCTTGGCGTCGACATATCGAGTGACGTGCAGTTTCGAGGTCACTTGGAAGAGAAGGCCAAATTGGCCTCTAAAAAGCTTGGCGTGCTCAGCAGAGCGGGACAGTATTTCATGCCGGCACACCGCCTGCAACTTTACAAGGCGCAGATTCAGCTGCATATGGAATACTGTTCCTATCTCTGGGCTGTGGCTCCCCAGTACCAGCTCTTTCCACTCGACCGCATCCAGCGCAGAGCGGGTCGAATCGTCTACAACCGAGTGCTTTCCGATCGGCTCGATCCACTGGCGCTGCGAAGAGATGTTGCATCTCTTTGCGTATTTTATCGCATCTATCACGGGGAGTGCTCTGAGGAATTGTTCGGATTAATTCCAGCCGCCAAATTTCATGAACGCACTACGCGGCAAACCTCCGATACCATCCACACCATCTGGATGTTAGGCGGTCCACTACTGTACGTTTCACTAGGAGTTTTCTTCCGCGTACGACCTCTCGGTGGAATAATTTACCACCGGCGATTTTTCCGGACTGATACGACCTGGGGACTTTCAAGAAAAAAGCTCACTCCTTTCTAAAGAATAACTCCAAACAACGCACCTGCGATTCCCTTGGTGTTGCAGTTGTTCATGGGCGGCGGTAGCCACTTAACGTCAGGTGAACCGTAACGTTTGCCCCTTTTCCATAAAAAATATGTCAAGATTTAGTGACTGGTAATTGAAGAATACAGTTATGCACAAATTGTACAAATTCTTTATTTTGTTTTTAGTTTTTTAAACTTTAAAAGGTATAACACATCTCATTTTGTGTTTTTTTCGTTGTATATAAGTAAAACAAATTTTTGAAACTATCCAAAAAAAATTATACTGTAAAGATTTACGCATAATTTTGACTTAGTTCATTTATTCATTAAAAGCCTACGAAAAGTCCGTTGCTGTACGTAGGACTTCCCGTAGATTGTTTGCCACTTCCTGTGGTTAAAGGGAGGGACCCCCCGTATGGGGCAGTGGGCCACTTTAAAAAAATATAGTGCTAATCAAAAATTGTAAAGATTACTATTCGCTGTAGAATAAAAGTAATTGACATCGCTCAACAGATAAGTTAGCCGAAGTGGCAGAGAGCCGGCCATATAGTTATATGGCCGGCTCTATATATCTTAGAGTTCTAAGAACTGATCACCGATGAGGAAGTTCTTGAAGAATATTTTGAGTTGCATCCTCGTGCTGGTAAGGTAGGCGACAAGTGTAGAGTGTCACGCGTTCACAAGTCGGAACAAATGCTGCTCGGCTGCCTTACAGAAGCGGCCTGCGCTGACCAATCTATTGGATATACCGGGCGGTCCCATAATGAACTGGCCTGATATAGTTCAACGCGACATGTCGCTACATGTTGTGTTGCATTAAATAGTACGTTTATCGTGCACTTAATATAAGAAACATGCATCGACATGAAATGCTTAGTCTTAGTTTAACAGGCATTTGAATAACGAGAGTCGCGTATTTTTTCAAAATGTCGAAAACTGAGTATCGAAGTGTCATAAAGTTTCTGTTTAAAGAAGGTTTATCCCCTGCCCAAATAAAAGAACAATTGGATGGCGTGTATAAGGAGTCTGCCCCCTCCTATAGCACAGTGAAAAATTGGGTGAAAGAGTTTCGCCTCGGGAGAGAAACCGTCGAAGTCTTTGGCCACGACGGTCGACCTGTGGAAGTGCTCACTCCCTAAACGATTGCTCTTATCGAAGAGGAGGATCTGAGTGACCGCCGTTTGAAGATTAGAGAAATTGCAGCAAGGCTTGGGCTCTCTAAGAGTACTGTTCATCGCGCGATCCATGAACATCTTCACATGAAAAAAGTGAGTGCAAGATGGGTACCGAAACTTCTTTCAGCGGTACAGAGACAGGAAAGAGTGCGCTGCGCTTCGGAGTTTTTGGATCTTTGTGGCGAAAATCCAAAGACTGTGATCGAGCGGCTAGTGACTGGTGATGAAACTATGATCTTGTATTATGATCCACAAAGCAAGCGCGAGTCAATGGAATGGCGTTATAAGGGTGAAAAGCCCCCTAGAAAGGCAAAGGTGCAACAATCGACTAAAAAACTGATGTGCACAACATTTTGGGATTTTCAAGGCATTTTGATGGTGGATTTTAAAGAATGTAATACAGTCGTGAACGGCGAATATTATGCTTCTTTAATATATAAATTACGAGACAAGATAAAGGAAAAACGAAGAGGCAAGCTGTCTAAAGGTGTCCTGTTGCTCCACGACAACGCCCCTGTTCATACCGCTGGTGTTTCGAAGGATGCAGTTCGTCAATGCGGGTTCAGAGAAGTTCAACATCCACCTTACAGTCCAGACATGGCCCCGTCTGACTATTATTTATTTCCAAATTTTAAGCGCGACTTAAGAGGAAGAAAATTTTCAAGCGATGAAGAGTTGCAGGCGGCCGTCTTCAGTCATTTTGAGGATAAAAAATGTGATTATTTTTATAAAGGTTTAGAGATGTTGATTCACAGATGTCAGAAGTGTGTTAGTATTCATGGTGATTATATTAAAAAATAAAATTGGTTTCGGTTCATTACTTTCATTGGTTCATAGTTAGACCAATTCATTATGGGACCGCCTACGTACTTAAAAAATGTATAATTGTAAATTTAATATAATATATTAATCCTTTTTTTCTTCCAGCGGAGCCTTTACGGTACAAGTCGATCTACTTACGTACGTAAGTCGAACCTAAATCAAGTTCATCTGTATTTTGGTTCTTACGTTAAACCTTAATTAATGACGATTTTATGTGCATGTAATTTACGATTCATCATCATCATTATTAAAACCCCTCACAAGTCCCCTACTGAACATATACCTCACCCAAGGAATGCCACAAAGCACGGTCCTGAGCCACCTGCATCCATCAACTACCAGGTCGTCACTCCATCTGGTGGGGTTCGCCCTACACTTCACTTGCCGGTACGTGGCTGCCACTAGAGAATCTTTTTTTCGCATTGGTTATCGGTCCTTTAAGACATATGGCCGACCCATTGCCACTTAGCCAGTGCCAGCTTATTAATCCGTTGAGCTATGTCGGTCATTCCGGTTCTACTACGAATATCCTCATTCGTTTAATCACGCAGAGAAACTCCGAGCATAGCCCTATCCATAACTCACTGAGCGACCCTGAGCTTCTTCATATGGCTAGCAGTGAAAAAGTAAAAATAGTACTTACCCAGCGCAGGACAGCAGCTCGATTTGACAATTATTTCTATATATTATGAACAGTTTTCACAAGCTTTTAATTCATATTTTCCACTTCATTGCAATCTCTGAGGCTCTAAAAACGGTTGAGTAACTCGAGCTGAAAGGTTTCGGGGCTTTGGATTAGAGCACAAGTAGAACGAAGTATTAACTTTATTAGACGTGACCTCTCAAACTTCACGCTTAGATTTAGTGTGCCTCTCACCATTCGTTGGGTACTGCCAGTTTTCACTCTTGCGATGACCGAGACATCACTGAACAGTTGTCGTCTGGTCGTCACAATGAAGTCAGTCTCAATTTTTGCCGAAATGTCGGGGCTTTTTAGTCGGGGGAATTTACGATTAATAAGAAGTTATTATAACCAATATGGTAGATAGTGTACATCACCCTATATCATCCCGTGAGTGGTGTAAGAGGTGTCAAATCGGTGTTCAAATTCGTTGTCATTCTTTAATAGTTTACAAAGAATTTAAGTCCCATCACGAACTATGAAGATAGTTCGTATATTAAGCATAGCAAGGAATGTTACTACTGAGAATAGTGGTTGTGAAACTCAATCTGTTCCGGCTGTTAAAAGTTATCTAATTTGCGGGCAAGTCGGTGCGTGATAATTCTAAATATTATTCAGAAAGGAGTTCTTTCAGTTTCATTTAAGCGAAAACACTTAATAATATTTGGTTACAATTTACAATAAAATCCCTTAACTTTCCCATAACTATTTTTCACCAACCTTCGAGATTGTTAAGAGATAAAGATGTTTGGTTCTTGAAATTTAACTTTTAATAAAAAAGTAAATAACTAAAAAGAATAGAATATTTTTTACATAACAACTTGGGAAGTTGGTGCTAAGACGTAATACGAGTATATAGAAAAATAATAGCCCCAAGTTCAGGAGCTGTTTTGTGGAAATTATTTTATTCTTTTTAGTCTTCTGAAATTGGCTTTTACTTTTAATTAAAAAATTATTTTTTACTTTTTAACAACTAGGAGGACGTCTAAATGGCTTGTACACTCAAAATTTCATGCCCTGTTTTCCCTGCCATTTTGATCTACTATTCAAAAGAGAAGGGGAAGTTTACATTCAATCTTGGGCCCAGGTGTTAACAAGAAAAAATTGGGATCATTCATAAACAATTTATAGCAGTAAAATCATGTACGATTTGTAAATCTCAGAACGATTACTTAAACTGTTGTTATTACTGGTATTTGTTGGCATTGTAGCGGCCCATTTTTATTCTAAATAATTAATAATTAATTTCTATATAAATCCGTCAAAAATTATCACAGAAAAAAATATGTGGAACAATAAAAATACATCAATAAGTATAAAGTAAAAAAGGAATACATTTCAGACCTTACTTATTAAAGTAAATTAAGGGCTTAATATTGTCTCTCACAATCAATAAATTTATTAAAAATTTTGATAAAATATTCAAAATTTGATAAATAACAGAAATTTAAGTCGAAAATATTATAATAATAAAGTTAAATAACTATTACAAAATAATTATAAAATTGGTCAAAAATTGCCTCAAAGTCATGGTGGGAGTTCGTGTATAAGAAAATTGTCTAAGTAATCGAGCGTGTTCATGTATGTATAAGAAAGTTATGTAGTGTTCGTGTATAGATTGCTTGTATGGGGGATATATGGGGTTGTCGGGTGACCGACTACTTATAGTACTGTTGAACAATGTATAGTCCTATATTAGGGACTTATGATAGTAAGGTCTGTGATACAAAAGCTTTATTATAAAAGGTCTTTTTGATGCATAAGCATTATGATAGTAGAGTTTTGGGTTGAAGTCCTATATATTAAAACCTTATAATAGTAAGGGCTTTGAAATAAAGCAAATATGTGGAAAGTCTCAAATACGTATAAGGATTATATTAATAGAAATGGGATTTGAAAAGGATTATTATAGTGACGTGTATACTGCATCACAAGCGACCAGGATATATATATTGCTCGTTTAAAGGTATAGGATTTTTTAAATATTTAATACATTATATTTATACAATTGGTATTCTAAATTATTTTTATGTTTTTTAGAAATCTAAATTGTAAAACGAGCCGAATTTTTGTATTTTAATTCTGAAAACCTCAGCCAATTTTTCAAAATATAAACCAATTTGCTAACTTCAGGCCTAAAAGTTCCAAAGTAGCAAATTTGAATTGCCACATAACGCATTATGAACCTCCTTTTTTGAGATTGGCTAAAAATATAATGCTTATGTTTTATAGTACCTTTTTTTTGCGGATGGAAAATCATCTAATGACGCCTTTCGCTCTGGGTGGAGCGTAAGGGAGTGTCAGACTTTTACTGACTAAAAACCATCCGTGTTCCTTCAGTGCCCTTACGTTCCGGAGCCGCGGTATCTCTTTCGAACAGCCCGCAGCCCGGGCAGGCGTTGGCCCTTGCGGGCCCCTTCACGCTGCTGACAGCTCTTTGAGGCGCGCGTGAAACTTGCGTGGAACGCTTGCGGAAGAACTTACTGGTCTCCGCGGTCCCAAGCCCCACGCGTCGGGAGCTCTCTGAGCCTCCCACGCTGCTCGATGCGGCGTCGGACTCTGTCCCCGCATCATTCCTCCTCTCCTCTACGTTGCCGTTGCCGGCGGTTTTGGTTTTTTTTTGTTCCATATTTGTACCCACGAGTATGGGGGAATTAAAGGTCCACCTTGGCAGAGACCCCTGTACCAAGGTTAGCAGATTTAGAGGATTTATTACTCGCCAGGGGGTCTGCAGGTACCCTAGCGAGGAGCGCACTAGCGACTGATTTGTTCATAGAACCCCGTCAGCCATCCATCCCTTCGCGGTGTGTCGCCACTTGGGATTCGGAGTAACTTTTTATAGAGGTTTTCTCCCTCGCGGTCCGGGCGATTAAGCTAAGACCCTCGGTCCCTATCAAAGCCGCGAGACATGATCCACGACACTTCGATACTGGGATTACGAGACCGGCGGTGACAGCAAAGGATGAATTCTTCACTGTCTGCCCGGAGGCAGGGTAAGTGCACACCAAGCCCGCCCTCACTCCTCCGCTATGCCCTCTGCTGATCAGAGGGTCACGCAGAGGAACGCACTGTTGGTCCAGGATGGACCCCCCCATGTCAGAATAATTAGCCGCGGCAGCAACATTCCGCAAGGAATAAGAATTTCTTCTCATTTCTCGAGGATTTTCGCCGCGCCCAGGGTGCACCGGCCCAGTAGCTGCTCTTCCCTCCAGACGTATCGAGAGGGACCCGCAACTACCAGGCACACGTGGAGGACTTCTGACTTCGCACCCCATGTTTTATAGTACCTTAGCCTCCATTCATCTTATAGTATATAACACATTAAATTTATGGTATCTTATGTTAAGACATCATAAAAACTTGTAGCTAACATCACATACAAGTTAAGGATGCTATGTCAATCGCCATTTTTGTGGTAGTAAAGTAAGTAAAGTAAAGTTACAGCCTATATACGTCCCACTGCTGGGCTCAGGCCTCCCCTCATTTCTGAGAGAGTTTAGGGCAAGGAAGTGTCCGCCGCGCTGCCCAAATGCGTGTTGACGAACTTCACATGTCTTCGAAATATTTTTTTCTTATTCCTCAGACATGCAGGTTTCCTCACATGCAGGTTTTATGGTAGTATTAGTTTAAAAACATATGTCATAGACTCATGTTGCAATCAATCAACTATAAATATTTTTAAACGTTTTTTTTTTTTGAAAAGCGAAATGCTAACCACACAGTTCACAGATTACTGATGAAATCAAGATTTATTATGATATATAAAGCTAGGCTGGATGTAAACGGGAAACATAGCGTGTGGCATTGGATTTACAATGCGGAAATAGCCTTAGCTGACTAGGCTTAAATAAAAACCATGGTAATCACATTTTAAACGACCAATTGAGTCAATCCTTTGTTATTAAAATTAAGGGAAAAGTTAAAAGCTTAAAAAAATTTTAGGAACTGATAGCCAAAAGAACCGTTGACTTATTTTGCTGCGGGTGATTTTGAGAGACTTCTTTCGTATAGCAATAATATCTTAAGCAAATGTTACATAACGGTTAGCTTGTTAGGAATGCCACTGTTAAGTCATGCTAACATTTGCATAATCAATAAACGCTATGCCAGTGTTACGCTTTTACGATAGGGCCAGAGGTAAAGGTAGAGGTTATTCGTAGTTGCTTTCCGTTGCCGTGGGTGGTTAGTTAAAAAGATTTTTGAAGAAATTGAAAACATTGTTGGGCGTTATCGTAAAATATGAATTGTTGTTTTTTATATTTTTTATTTGTAATATTATGAAAGTAATTATTTATTTAAGTAAAACGCACGCTTGACTTGGGAAGTAAGCTGTCCAACGCGTGACGAAAACGTTACGAAAAGTGTGATCGTGCGAGGCGAATGGGAGTTGAGTAGGGGATACTAGCAAGAGAGAGCAGTGCGCGCACACATTTTATTTCTATTTTTCTCTCATATACAGTTATTTTTCGTAATTTTATTTCGTTTTGAACAATTTTATGAAATAATATTTTGTTTAATACGTTAAATATTCTACGTTTAAAGTGAATACAATTGTAAATTCGTTTTAAAGTTCATGCTTTCTGAATTTTCGGGTGAACAATAACAAATTGTGGAAGGAAGGAAGGCAGGAAGGTGGGCTTGAACTTTGAACGAAAAACATACTGCACCAGTTAAAAACATACATCGAGCATAAACGCGATATAGTGTATGTAATTAATGTGTGTAGACAGCAGTTGTATGTTATACAAAATAACACAAATAATATAATAAAACTTATAATTACTTCCGCCTGACAAATCCGTGATAGATATAAAAAACCACCACAGAAGCGAGGCGATGATTGGTAACAATACCGAATCAGAAATCATCATCATCATTCTTATCATCATTCCCTTTCCATTTTTAATTATCCCTGAGTCAGATGAAGCTGTAAAAGCCGTATAGGCAGAACAACAGCAGCGCTAAAATCATAGAATAAAGATAAAGATGTATGATAAATATATATGACGCACTACATCTTACGCCTTATACCTAAGCATCTAGAATTCTTGAAAGACACTTGAACTGAGACCTGTATTGGCAAAGTTTATTACTAAGACAGGTTCTTTTGTATTCAAAGCTTCTAATAAAAAATTATTTAAGCCATCGGACGTTATAGATTGCTTATATTGACATGACTTTAAACCAATGGTATCTTTATTTTTGTAATTTTTTTCTTCTTGATATTCCAAAATTTGTTTTATAATGCTTAAACTTGAACTTATACAAATTCTGGTAAAATAACAGTTTATTCTTTGATCAGGATTAAATTACATTAGATGTGGCTCGGAATCGTAATGACCATGCATTTGCCGCGGCAACTTTTGCAGCACTGTATTGTCGCGAGTTCAAATCTCATACGGAACAAATTTGTACGCCATATAAATAATTATCTCGCGACTGGACTGTCCAAGTGCAAAATATGTTTATCATTATTAAATGATAAACATATTTTCTCTAATAATCGCCCATCCGTTTTATAAGAAAAAGTGTGAAGGTAATCACGAGTTATAACATGGTTGTAGTGTGTAATCTAATAGTATGGTATGATGCGACCTTAGATTATACAATATACATATAGCTGGCTTATAAATACTCTAAGGAAGCAAATGCGAGATATCTCAGAAAGATCTCATGACTTTCGATGGAAGTCAGTAATATACATCTCGATTACATCAGACGTAAATTACCCAGATCCAACAACAACGGACTGCCTAGACCGGAGACGGAGAGTGGCGTCAAAGGTGTGAGACTTCTGATATTGCGATCGGTAATTCGACTGCCAGACAAACGAGAGAGGACCGTATGCAGGTTTTCGCTAAGCTACACCAGTGAGCTTTATTACCCGTAGCTGCATTAGCATTTACAATCAGGTACTCTGTATTAAACAAATATCCCATAGTACTTCAACCAAAAGCATAATGAGCACGTGACAGCTGAGGGGGTTAGCACTTGGACGGTGAAGAAAAACCCGACAGTTTGAGATATAATAGAGTCACGCATGTAATTCCCGAGGATATAGCAGAACGCAAAGAGCAGTGAGCTACCTCGGTCTACATAGCTAAAAAGTATGGACTTAGAAGATTTTGAAAGAAATTATAGGTAGCTATCCCGTCGCCTACACAATCACCAAAAAATCACCTTTTACGGAATTCTATATATATAATAATATATAGTTAGCATGTTCTTTTTGTTATATGTCCCAATTATACATGGTACCTGTAAGTCCGACAATAAAATGGGACAAAGTTTTAGAAATTATATTAATATTTTGTGGACGTGCTGTTGGTACTTACGTTGTCATTGTCGTTATCTAGCAAGTCTTAGGGCAGTGAGACAGACTCTTCTAAAATTTCACGAATAAAAGAGGCATGTGCCTTGCAGGAAGTATATAGGCTGTTACTACAGCTTTTATTAATAGAAAGCTATAGCAAAAATTACTCATTATTCACACAGTTTTCGTTTAAGTTAGCAATACTGCTTCGCACCCATTCCATTTATATAGTAAACAGATTTGGATATACTTTACTCACCGTGCTGAAACTTTGTAACTATTAGCAATTTAATAAAGTAATAATTTGTACTGCGCTGTAACCAGAACGTGCTCCGAATACTTTGCCTAACAAAATTTCATTATAATATCGTGCTGCTCTATGCAGCTTTGATGCATTTTTATCGCTGTATAACTACAGTTCAGTTCCTTGCTGTTATTGCATAACTTTTTTATTATTTATTCTGGGATACTTAAAGTATTTTACATAAAATTCCTAAATGCAATTTTTTTACTTCCTGTAAAAGGAGGGGCACTGTGCTCTAAAAAGAGGGCCTTTCACTGGCACGGAACAACGACAACCTGGGACGATCATGTTCGCCCTAACAGACAACGCCCTCAGTTCTCTCTCTATGTCTACATCGTCTTATGGGTCATAGGATACCAGTTCCCGAGATATTTATAACGTTTCACTCTTGTAAGGTGTGTGCTGTACAGTACAATAGGAGTTAAAGTTAAAGGCGGCGATTTTCCTTTCTTTATAACCGAAATGACAAACTAATTTACCTTTTTTTCAACTACAACTTTTTTACTTCAACTACGCGTCTGTGTTGTGATGTGTTGGGTGTTGAAATGCGTTGTCACATCCGAGGATTAAGATGGAATATCCCTTAGAGCATGGAATTATATATTTTTTTTTTTAACTTTTGCCGTATAAAATTACTGGCTGAAAGAAAATGCACGCTAAAGAAAATTATATGTAAAAAAGGAAATAGAAGTAAATTGAAAAAGGAACGACCCTAAGAACTATAACAGCAACACTATATCGATATAAAAGCAGCGGTAGTTTTGTGATTTACTAAGAAAAATGTTAATGAGTATGGAATTATAATGATTACCTAAATTAACGTGAATACTACACATGGAATTTCTTATCGAAACAATAGTTCAAAGCCTCAAAGGTTAATTATACGTATTAGCCATTACCGGATCTACGCTTACGAATTCTTCAAATTGTCTGATTCTTAAGAAGGCCTCTACGGCCAGTAATAGAGACAAACCCGATAAAGGTTTTTTTTAATTTAGAGAGTGTTCTTGGCAGAAGAAAACCATAACTGATTTTGGCCCGAACCTAGGCCCACATGATCACATTTTCCGAGACATGGTGCCTCGGAAAGAATGTGAAGCCCTGTCAGATTACTGTCCCGTCGAATTATGCCATATAACATGAAGGAATGGAGAGTGTACCTTTTCGTGCACTATAATCCTGTCCTGCGCAAATGGCTAGTTTCGGTTACGGGCCTATACTACCTCAGATCCAATTCTAATTTCACCCCCACTTTCCCGCGCGTCGTATGCTATGTACCAACATGTTTGTAATCACTAATACCGTAAGTAGATAGGTCGTTAGATACTTATTTCATTAGGTTTATCATATTTATGCCAGTTTCTTTACGCCAACCCAATCGTTTCTTATTTTTATTACGGTTATTTCCCATTTTAATTTTACGTCGTCCTGTTGCGTAATGTGAATTCTGATCGTAAGTGACACAGCTTCCCTGTCCGGAAGCCGAAGCGAGACTGATCGGGCGGCAGGGAACAAGGGTCAGGATGCTGATAATTTAGGTAACTTCTTTTTACAGTGAAAATAATGCTAATTTAAAAAAAATAAGCCCTGCTTTATAGTTGGTTCAGTTAGTATGCAGTTTCATTATCTAATTTAAAGTATTTTATGAATACCAGCGGTTTATTGTTCAGTTGTTTCAGTTCAGTTAATAAGGGCGACAAATGAACAAACAACTCGCCGGATAGTCAAAATATACACACCGACACTGCATATTCAAAATGCAGATGTGTCGACACTTTTATGGACTGTTACAGTTACCAGTAAAAGGGTACCCGGTTCTTTACACTCACCATGCGAAACTGTGTATGTGTGTAAAATGTGGAGGGGCGGGGGTTAAGCAGTGAACTACGATAGACTGAAAGTTAATAATTTAATAGTTATAAAAACTCACTAAGATAACTAAACATCCTAGTTTATAAATAATTTTATATCATTACCAGTGTCATACGTCTGGTGTACATCCGTAGGGCATATAATTTCATTTCAAAATATTTACGATACAGAGAAACGCGTAGGTTTATTTTCCACTAATTTTATCCGATTTACTAACGCGATGACGTTCAGCGACCGAAGTGGTTCCCGTTCCTATTCTTATACTGACCCATTTAGTGAACCAACAGTCTTTCAAGGCTTTTATTTCTTATTTTTTTCAACATGCACTAATAGCGTGTCATTAGCGCTAGGGGATGCATTGTGTTTTAGAGATTTTTATTTTTATAATATAAGGGAAATCACATAAAATTCGCTGATCTCTTGAACACTGCACATTCAAAACATGAGTATGAACGCATTACTGGTATTTTATTACTTGGGCGGCATACAATTTAAAATTTAGTTAATAATAACAATAAAGAGCATCATTACTACTTACTATACGAGAATATTGGTTTTGCACTCAAAAGTCATACTCGCTACGTATCAATAATTGAAGTTTGCATGCCGTGAACATATTTGAAAGCACTTTGTTTAGTACCGTGATTGATGATGGTTTAAAAAAAGAAAATAAATATAAAAAATAATTATGTATTATGTCCTTAAGATTGAATTTCGTTCACGACGCTCAGAGAGTGAGAGAGATCATAGGCAGGACCAAAAAGCTTTACATGCTTATTGAGGCACATAAATCCCAATACTTCTTCATTCATCATCTATCCATAAATTGTTTACAGACTAAAATAAAAAATATAGATCTCCCTTAAGTAAATATGGACCTGAGCTACCTGTATCCATTGACCTCATTTCCATTACTCTTCATTTCCGAATTTCTTGAAACTATTTCCTCAAAGAGCAAAAATTAAACCTCTTTTCATAAGAAGAAAAAAACCTTTATATAATCTTCTGAAAATTCATGAAAAATTCTTCTACTCGGAGATGAATGAAATTTGATTGTAAAGCCTTATCTTTGCGCAAGCAGATACGGCGAACTTTAATGAACCTTGAATTGAAGTCTTGGAGATTTCAACCGAGTGAAATGTACTTCGGAAACAGTTACAATAAAATAAACCTAACTTTTATGATTTTTAAATTTTAGGTATGCAATCGTGAGAAGGAAAATGTGATCTTTTATAAGATGAGAATCATCATCAACATTACAGCCTATGTAAGTCAAGTGCTGCAGATAGACCTCCCTAATGATTGCCTCGTAAGCAGGATATACTGCGCGGTTACCACGCTTGGCAGGCGGATAGGCAACCACAACTTTTTATTTTGTCGTTGGTACAAGGAAACCGCTACCTCCTAGTCTTCCTGGTTTATTGTCCTTTGTCCCCTTAGGACACACACGGGACAATATAACGTAGAGGATATTCTTTCACAGCCACTGAATGGAAAATAAAAATGACATCAGTGTTTTGGGTAACGCGGTAGGCGAATTCATCAAAGATCTGTCAAAGATGATCAGCGAAGAAGTTTGATGTTGGAATTGGTAATAGAGATAACAAATTCACATTTGTCATGGAAAAGTACACGACAACTGTGGTTTGCTGACGGTCTGATGAAGTGAAAAATGATGTAAAAAAAGACAAATGAGGAATAGCTATAGCTGTAGCTGCAGCTCTTGTTTTTTTTTTATTTAGGAGGGTTCATCGTTGTCATCATTACAGCTCTTCACAAGTCCACTGCTGAACATAGACCTCTCCAAGGAAGGTCTCAATGCACGATCATGTGCCATCCACATCCATCGAGGACGGCTATTGTTATTATCCATTAAATCGGTATGAATACATCAGTTTCCATATTCCAGAGTTATTCTCATACTATTGTAATAGTAGGCTTTAATCCCGTCCGCTCGATAACTTTGCGCAGTGGCCTTCGTCTTTTCCTTACCAGCGTTTTTGATCTATTGCTAGTTATAATATATATAAACATTATTGGAATGTTTTTAATTACATATCCACGTAACGTTAACTGTTTTATATAATTGCCGTTTTTTATTAAAGAGTTTACCGTTGTTAATAAGTGATTAATATCTGGAATTAAAACAAGAAAGTCATTTTTAATAAAAATAAATTAAATCTCGCAAAGCTCTTAACTTTCAATTACTTACATCGGATAACTGAATACAAAAGGAAGTTATTGAAATTATTGCTATGCCGATATACACCAAATAAGTATATTTATTAAAGAGTTTCTCTTTTATGCACAGTTTGTATATACAATATCCAGTCGAGTATAATAGTTTAGTTAGTTATTTCGTTAATCGTGGCGATTACGGTAAATCATCCCGCTAATGGCTCGGTACTTTAAGTTTTTGATCTTGTAAGAATAATATTCAGTAGCATTATATTCATCTTATTAGTTAGTTATTATTAGTTTATTTCGCAATGAGTAGATGGCGTTCATATTATACTAAAACTATTAAAGCCAAAACTGTCAAGTTATGATAATGTGGCCAGATCGTATAATTGATCATATCATCCTGAAGTGGTGGACCACTTCAAATATCGCAACCCTTTCTTGATAGCCAATATTACTGGCTATCTCTACATAGTATAAAACAATGTAGCTTCCCACCATCTGTGCCCTTAAATCTTTTAAACTACGCAACGGAATTTAATGTTGTTTTCATCAATATACAGAAGGATTTAAGAGGAAGGTTTAAATATATTACGTATATAAAAACCTTCCCCTTGAATGTATACATGCATATTATAGTAACCTATATATATATATATATATATATATATATATATATATATATATATATATATATATATATATATATATATATATGACTTGCTGTCCGATAATCTCGCTAAAGCTCACCGATTTTGATGAAGTTCTTTTTGTGTGCGTTTAAGTGAGTCCTTGGATGGCTTAGATTTACAACTGGACACGGTAGGTGGTGCTGTTACCAATATCTAAAAATCACCCGTGCGAAGTCGGGGCGAAACACTAGTATCGTATAAATGTCAACGTTTGTCAATTTATCCTATATCTACAATCGAATCCACGAAGTCAATTCTCATTTCGTCATAATATCATTCGAAAGCATCATCTAATAATATCAGCTACAGTATATTGAGATGCGGGTCGGGTGATCCTTGGGCCACCTCAAAGCTGCCAACATTTTTATATATTATTGAAATGTTAGCGATGAGGCTTAAAGTTATGTTGATTCTGTTAAAAAAATCTGTTTCTGTTAAAAAATGCGCTATCAGCGCCGCTAGCAGTGAATAGTGAAACTGTTTTACGGTGTAATTAGAATATTATGAAATAGCAATGTTAGGGTTAGTTGTTAATTTCTTCAAACAATATTTATTAATCGATTTGGTCAACACTTATAATGATATCGTCAACAGACAATGTTAGATTTCAAGAAATACTACCATTTCAGGTAATGATCGAATGTTCTTGATTAAATTAATTCTACGATCTGGCCACAACGTATATAAAAATATCTTTAAGTAAATAAAGTATAAGTGTAATGAGAGTTTTGAAATAATCGCAGACAAACTAAAAACTATCTGATTTTTCATAGACATCACTATTATCCTTTTAAATTATTACTATTAAAATGAAACTAATAAAACATAAAATAAATCTTATAACTCAAATAGTTTAATAAATATAATTATTTAAGCATAATGTAAGTTATTAATGTTATTTAATTTGTTAGTAAGTAACTGAAGACAGAATAAAATACTTTTTACTTTTTTATGACAGATGGCGCTATTTCGGAAACTTACAATGTAGATCGTTGACGTGGTTTTAAATTATTACACAACATTTAAAACAAATTTAATTATAAATATCAAATATATACTATATTTATATGAATACAATATATATAAACTTTAATTATTAATTTTGTATTCATTTAAAAAAAAACACTACGTTATCCCGCCTATAACTATATGTAGAAAATTAACTTGTAAAGAAAGGAAAATATTTACCCCTTTTTTAAGTTCCGTATTCGGATAAAAATAGCCTAAAGGATGCCTAGGGTCACTAACTGCCTACATATAAATTTCATTTTTAATCTTCAATTTCATTTTCAATTTCATAATGATCTGTCCAGTAGTTTTACCGTGAATCGCGAATACACAGTCAGACATACAGAAAGACAAACAGACAGGCAAAAATTCTAAAAGCCAGTAATTTGGCTTCAGTATCCTTTACTAAATTCTAATATTTCCCAGAAATATTCGAATTACAGATATGAATTCTCTACAGATTTATTATATGTATAAACTAAATTTGGCGGGGATACGTTTGACTGGGCATGAAGGGGCGTGCTTAATATCGGTCACTAAAGTGAGCAACTCGAGTTCGAAATGTTTTGCCGTCCCCGCAGAAAAGTTTTATTGTAATTTCGAGTGCCGCTTTGACGCAAGTGCTGGAAAAATCGGAGTAAACCTGCATTTCCGAGAATGAAATATTTTTGTCGGACATAGGTAATGGAATATTTTTCAATCGTGGAAGTTTAAGGTGGGCTCTCGCTTTATTTTTTAAACAAAAATTGTAAGTAAAAGTCTACATGAATTTCATTGATTACAAAAATAAACTTCACGTATTTTAAATATTAATGTAACCAAAAAAACTGTTTCTTTCTGTAATCCAATAAGAGGTAAAATTTTGTTGCAGTATAAACAGGACGTGCACCGAATGCCGCAGTCTTTAGTAAAATACATAGCTATTGTAAACGCCATCTTTACTTGTTCAGCATTACAATGCAGTTTTTAAAATGTAAAGTTGGATGAGAATGTATGTGTCAATAACCCAATGAAGAAGAAATGCTCGGTAGCCTAATGGTGGGATGTGGACCGCAAAATAAAAACTCTTGGTAAATGTAAAGCGTTCGAATGTAACTAGATTAAAAGCGCACCCAAATGTTCGAATGGGTGCTCATTTGGTGAGGTCTTTTTTTGTCACTGATTGTGTATCTAGTTTTTTTATTAGTGATCGATGAAAATAAACAATAAAAATTGAAAAAATCGGAAGAAAGATATAAATACATTTACTTCAAAACTAAATCGCTAGAGACATTTCTATCACAACGGAAAACCCTTTAAAGGAGAAAAAAATATATCACTCGGTCAAATTATCTCTGCACCTCGCTCGATGACGTCACATTCACGGTACGGTGTGCTCAATAAGCATTTCTAGAAATATGATATTTTGTACCCGACCGTCAGATGTATATGTATGAAGTTTAGATTGAAGGATTTTGTGATAGAATATGTATTTATTAATTAATAAATGAATAATAATAAAAAATACAAGATTAGATCCTAATGTGCATGCCTTAAGCGCTCATGTTGTACATCAATTGCTTAAAGTATTTTAAATACACGCAAGTTTTCGCAACAGAAATCAACACGGCGGATTTTTGGGCCTCTGTCAAATTACGAGGTATCCGCTAGGCACAAAGCTGAATGTTCATGGAGCATTTTGTGCACTTGACTCATACTGATGACTAAGCTTGTCCAAATCTGCCGATAAGTCACTTTTTGTCAG
The DNA here is from genome assembly GCA_036936625.1 of Parnassius smintheus behrii. Taxonomy (NCBI): domain Eukaryota; kingdom Metazoa; phylum Arthropoda; class Insecta; order Lepidoptera; family Papilionidae; genus Parnassius; species Parnassius smintheus. The sequence goes on along the minus strand of JAUPFT010000005.1, from coordinate 39,027,664 downwards.
TCTCTATCTATCATACGCTGCATAACACTGATGTTATCTTCAGTCGTCACACGTTTCGTCACGTTCACGCAGATCATCGACCACGTTTAAGCTCATTAAACCAGTTGTAAACAGTGATACGAGATGGGGCTTTATCGTAAAAGGCCAATCAAAGTCTATCATAACTTTCTTGTTGACTTAAATGATATCGAAAGTCATAAAAATTCATTGTACAAAAATTTTCTCGCGCTAAATTCATGCTGACGTGACACAGACAATTTTCAATTTGCCACCAAATCGTAAACAAATGATCAAATGATAAATTAATAAAATACATGCACAATGGGTGCGTTTGGCAGAAAAAAGCGCTAGCAAGCGCTTATAAGCGCTAAAATAGTTTTCGGCCAGGACACGATTGCTACTTCAGTAGCGCTGACACAATCCGCCATTTTGCTTATTTTATTTGTTTGTTTTGAAGTAGAGTTTACAAGTTGTTTTGTGCAATATTAGTTTTAAGTAATATAATGACATGAATAAACATATACATGCTATTAAAAAAATCATGATTGGTAAATTTTTTAATTTGAATACTTTACAAACATATATTTAAATTAGGTTAGATTCCCCGGTTAAAACTAACATCGTGTCCTGGAGGAAAATAGCTACTTACGATTTGACAGCGCTTACCGCTTACGATCGCCATTTTGCTTACAAGCGCTTGCTAGCGCTTTTTTCTGCCAAACGCACCCTATATTATAAGATTGGCAAAGAGTTCCATTTTCAAAATTTGAACTTATTTTTTATTATATCATTTACAAATGGCCAGTTCTAAAAACTTTCAGTGTCACCCCCGTAAATTGCTTATGGATAAACATACGAGTATATGTGGAAAAATTTTTTGTAGATCATATGAATACCTGTTCCGCGCGGTGTTGAACCCGCGGTCTTAAAAGCCAATGTGCCACGAAGCCGTAAATTTTTATAATGCTATTAATTTCCTTATAATATATTATGCAAGTGCCAAAAAGATGTAATGAAATTCTGTTCAAAAATTATTCAAGGCACGTTCCTGTTACAGCGTGGCATTATCTATCAAGTAATTTAATAACGAATAGCTAATACCTTAGTTAACAACGAAAATTCATCATAAAGATGTTTTCTTATTTACCAACCTATAACAGTCTATTGTTTGACATAGACCTTTCCCATTGTAAAAAGGATAATCGCCACACATGAGTGACGAATTGGCTATTACAGTAATATAATGACCTCTGGACCGAGTTCCGGTCAAAGCGGCCAGTCTTTTTTTTATACGTGTGGTGACAAACAAGCACACGGTTCACCTGACAGTAAGTGGTTGCTGTGGAACATAGACATCTACATTTATCCTTAATTACGAATGAAAATGCAGAAGCATTTTCACCCGTGAGGACTAAGATGGAATGCCTCGTTTCCAGTAAAAAGGGGCTCCGGTTCGATACAGTTACCATACGAAACACAGTGGTATTAAGGTACTATTTTACACTGGTATTATGTGAAAGCGTGGTCCTTCCCCGGTCCAGCCGACCCATTCGTGCTACAACTATACTATTTATTTAACTGCAGCATGTCTCTACTACGTAGAAACTCAACGGAGGCTTGTCATCTGTGTAGAACAAGATTACAGAACGCGAGTGTACTCCTTTTTTGAAGTTACAAGTGATAAAACAAGATAAATGCGGAGTTTTGTTTGCTGTTTCTTCTTCGGACAAAAGATCCTGTAAATCTAGGTCTACATCCTTTGGAAATGAGGTTCCTAAAACTGTATTAAAAATACAAAGTTTTTATGTCTAACGTTGAAGGAATAATAGTATTTAACTTATTTCACTTAGTTCGATTCAGAAACACAAGCGTTCAACCACAAACACAGCTAAATCCGAATAATATCTTATTGAAACAAAAACACATTGTTGGCCTCGGTCGGGATTTGAATTTAGAAACAGTAGTATCCCAGTACCCATAACAGTATATTTTTAATGTAGTACCCCAGATACTCCAAACACTGGCCCACGACCTCGTACTGTGTATAATTAATACGCTCTGCTTTTTTTCTTTACTTTCTACTGTTACTTTTGTTTCATGAAGTTATTTATCTATGTCGTAAGAATTATGTTGGTGTGCGAGAGCATTCTCATTAATTGAATGAAGGTTATTGAATACAAGAAGTGTCTCATAAATAATGGAAAACCATTGAAATTTCGAAAAAAGTACCTGGTATACAAATTGAGAATTTGATACGCTTCTTAGCGTCATGCCAAGAAATTACAAGGTATTATCGATCTTTGAATAGGTATAATATTATATTTATTACAAAAGTCAAAGCGGCAGTAGCCCAACATTTTACTGTTATTAAATATTAATAAGAATATTGTAAATGGCAGTTAATAGATATAGCTCCGAAATTGGTATTTTACTTAATGATTGCTTACAGTGTATGCGGGTGTGAAAGAAGCGAGAAAGGTGTGTCAGAATCTTGTCAAACCGAAGTCCGTAATCTCTGCTTACGCTTCTGAGCGATAGGCGTGAACGTTTACGTATGCATGTAGTTATTACTAAGAATAACGTACAATATAAATAAAATTATAAAACAGTATTTTTCAGTATAAGTGTGTTGCATGTGAAATGTGAGTGAAATGTGTGTGAAATAGTAAATTTAACTAACGCGCTGTTGTTTTTAAGTTTTAAATAAAGAAGACTTAAAATGTATCGCTCGTAACTACAAGCATCGTCTTGTGATCCAGAACTCTATTGCTCCGTAACGTCGTAGAATAGAACGCTGCTGAATGCACAATGAGATATTTGATGTTCGTCAATTTAAATACTTTTTAAGAGCGGTCACAACATAAATTTCAATTGAAGTTATGTGAGCTTATAGACAGTAACGTTATAGTTTTTACAATTAAATCTTATTTATAATTTTGAATAAGATTTCTTACTTACTTTAAAATATAAAATTGTTCGACTTTTAATAAGAGATTAGAAGAGTCATTAATTTAATTCCCAATAATTATTCGTAGAATAAAACACAACATAAATTAAAATTACTGTTGTTGTTGCTGTTGCATGAGCCTTGTGAAACATTTTGTAACGGCGGCAGAACACCCCACGATATGACTTCGGTCTCTTGGGAGAAAGATATGATATGAATTTAGACCCCTAGTATGAGATGCCACTTTTTTTTAGGATAGAGTGACAAACGAGCACACAGTCCACCTGATGGTAAGTGGTTCCTATGGCCCATAGACATCTAAATCTATCCTCGATTACAAATCAAAATGCAGATGCGTTGTCACCCATGAGGACTAAGATGGAATTCCTCGTAAAACGTACTTACGTATAGATTTTGGCAATCTCTTATCTCATGGGCACCCTGTTTAGAGCCGGGGCCGCATCATTCGAACTGGGCAAGTGGCGCACGTAGTGTTTCTGAGAGTTTTCTGTATAAACTTAAAAAAATGTTAAATAGTAAGCGTTAGTAAGCTAAATAGTCCAATCAAAAGTGTAGATTTACCTTGCTTGTTATCTACTGGCATTGAAGTTACCAAAGGTACTGCATCCACATCTAGGCGTCGCCGCTGGTGATAACAAAGATGTTTAAGGCTTAGTATTGCCATTCAGCGAAGAAACGCAGCCGGTATTTTTGGCACTATTCCACGAGGAGTGAAAATGTAAGATTATATAAGTTTATTTGTTTTAATTTTGTTTAAAATTGAACAGCTTATTTTTTTAGCTTTTACATTCAGTCATGATCCTTTACAAATCCTACTACTACTGTACAAAGTCTCTCTCACTGCACTCACTTTACTGGTACGTGGGTGCCACTCGAGAAATTTTTTTACCAATCGGTTGAAGGTTCTTCAAGCTACATGGCTGGCCCATTTTCATTTGGGCTTTTTAATCCATGACCAAATGTTCGTTACCTGGCGCTACTGATGGATCCCCATTAAGAAGTCTCCCATGCAGAGAAACTCCGAAGCGTAGACTACTCCATAATATGTCTGAGCCACTCCAAGTTCCAGATCCGTAGGTCATTTTACGTTGTACGAGTACACTCTTGTTTTCAGCTTTTGACGAGATGTATCGTAAGCTCATCCGTCTTAGATTCATTGATTGACCCTCGATCGAAAGTAACAAAGGACGAGTTTAATTTTATTATCTTTTACAATTATTTGTATTGAAATATTAACAGTTATCAATGTAATCAATACTTACTAACTAAATCACTTTACAATATTTTATTTTTATACGTGGTAGAGCTATGTAGGTATTATGGTTGTGGCACGAATGGTTCGGCTTGACCGGCGAAGGACTATTCTCTCACAGAATACCAACGTAAAATAGCAGCTCAATGCTGCTGTGTATCAAATGGTGAATGTAGAGATTTGGACATCCCTTTTACTGGATACGAGGCATTCATTCTTAGTTCTCAGGGTTGACAAAGCATCTGCATTCTGATTCTTAATCGAGGATAGATGTAGATGTTTATGGGCCACAGTATCCATTTACCATCAGGTGGACTGTGTGTTCGCTTGTCTCCCGTATTCTATAAAATAATACAAACATACAAACAAATAAAGTTAAAGCAGAATTTCTATACTAAAATGGAAGTGAAATTCTACTTCCGTTGGCAAATTTGACAGCACACGCGATGTGGCGGTCTGCGATTAGGCTTAATTTAACAGTAGTGATAAACCTGAATGGTATCTTCTGAATTACATTATACGAGTTTCATTTCATTGAAAAATAAACCTATTATTTACATTTTCATATTTAATTTAAACGCCTCATGAGTATATGTTGAAAACTTTTGCAATTCAAACAGATGGATCGAATTTCATGCAACTGTACGTGGTCTCTACCGCTACAGCTTTACTATGGTTGTAGCACGAATATGTTGCCTTAAACAGGGAACGATCACGCCCTTACAGAATACCAGCATAAAATAGCAGCTTAATCTTGCTCCGATTCCACTCACTACATTCATATAGTGAGTGAAATCGGAGTCCCCTTTTTAGGGGAACAACGTGTGACAACGCATCTACATTTTAATTCTTAGTCGAGGAAAAATGTTTATGGGCCACAGCGTCCACTTAATATCAGTTGAAATATGTGCTTGTTTGTCACCCTTACTCCATAAAGAACGATTTCTAGGATATTCAAAAACCCTCGGTATGACATTTAAACAACAAATACTTTTAGTCAAGGCAAGTCGCAAATATATATATTATATTAGGCTTCTGACGTTTTGTGGATCTGTAAAATCTCATAATCTCGTCCCATGGGTGTCTTAAAAGAAGACTATCGACGAGAGCAAATATAACTTAAGACTTCTGGTAATACTGTATAACTACCTCGTATGTTAAGACAAATGTAAATACGCAGATCCGCGACCGGTAGCAGTATCAAAGGTGCGAAATGACTGTTACTACGAGCGCCAATCCGCTGCCAAGCTTGGCGCTTATCCTAAATCTTTGAAGATTTAGGATGGTAGCCTCGTTCAGATATAGCGGTATAATTATCTCTATGTCAGATTTAAAATACCCATATGTCCGTAAGGCAGCAGAGTCAAAGGCGTAAGCTGTGCTGTGATCGTGAATACGCTGGGCAAGCGTCAAAGCGTGACGATTAAGGCCAATTTCTATTTCATTTTCAGGAATTAACTTTTACGAGCATAGCAAGGTGAAATTGCGCATATATGGAACAGTGGATTTGGAAAGGCGAAAACAAATTAATGAACATAAACTCACCAACATTTGGGTAGGTTTACGTCTCAGTTTTATTGTTTTCTATTTCTAATTTTTTGTTGCGGGCACATTTTTTATTGGTCTTATCAATTAATTATGAAAACATCCAGATTTTGTCCCACAATGTTGGGCGTAAGCCTCCACTCATTTCAAACATATTTTTGGTTTTTATAGCAGCGATGTGACACAACCATGCTGGCCCAATGCATGTTGGCGGATTTCATATGCCTTCGAAATAGTTAATTTTTCTTAGGATAGCAAGTTTTTCCACGATGCTCCGCTGAGTCCGTGAGAAAACAGTTATTGAAATTACAAATATTAATTAAATTTGGTTCGGCGGCGATCGAACCCAGGTTCATAGCGCCTAGTAATAAGCTCTGACGGTCCTTCACACTGCACGTTTGTGTAATAAAATACTTCATCATAATCATCATCATTATCATCATCAGAACAGTCCAAATATTTGCTGAACATAGGCCTACCACAAGGAATATCATAAAGTTCGATCCTGATCCACCTTCATCTATCTACTTCCTGCATGTCTTACCAGATCGTCACTCCTACAAAGATAGTTCACAATACCTTTAAAAATAAAGATGAGATAAAACAAAATGAGATTTTATCCTAAAAGTACATATTTTGACACAATTTGTATTTATTTCCACATTACTATCACGATTCAAGTAAATTTTAAGTAATATTTACATAAGAGTAACATTGTTAAGTTGCGAAAACAGCACCAAATTAACCCGAGTTCTATTATATTCTATTATGTAAGTTTCAGTATAGAGGATAAATAATTTATGAAAATGTATTGAAAATCTTTTCGAAATTTACATCCAAGTCCGTTAATAAGATCACTACGTGCATAAGTGATTGTATTAATGACAAACTTTAGTAAAAACTTTTATTTGGTTAGAAACAAAGATTCACAATGCACGTATTCTATGATATATTTCAAACTACGTTGGCTCAGTGTATACATCTATACACATATAAATAAAAATGAGGTCTGTCTGTAATATAAAAATTACTGGCTTGGATTTTAAGATTAGGGGGTTATTTTTATCTGTTTTTGTTGTTTCAAAAAAATAGAGATTTGATTCTACACAATGGGAAGCTTTTCACGGTGCAAATAATGGGAAACTAACTGTTTTCGATGTTACATTAATGCAATAAAATCAGCATGAAAAGGATGCAGTGTCCGAGGTACGGTAATGATAACGAGATGTCATCATCACAGCCCTTCACAACTCCAATGCTGAACATATGCCTCCCCTAAAACCCAGATGATCCGTACCGGGAATAATGTGATATACAAATATAGTGGTGGCTGGCATTCAATTCCAAAACATACAACTCAGTGTTCGGGTTATATAAATATTTGTCACTCTGTCGTCACACAGTACGGTGATAGTTTAAATTCGTCTGTAACTACTGTGTATTTTTTCTCAAATTTATTTTATGTTAAAAGAGAACAATTACTGAAATGTTGAACGTATTTACTAATAACAAGACAGTCTATCTTAGTCCTCGGTTTAGGCAGCTGTATTTAAATTCTTAACCGAGGATAAATACAAGTGTATATGGGCCACAGAATGAGCACCAGGTGGGTTGTGTGCTTATTTGTCTCCCTTATTTTATTTTAAAATATCTCAGAAGCAATTACCATAATCGTCAAGCTTGTCCGGGGAATGAGGGATTCCGGGACCTTTTCTACCACCAGGGCGGCGCCAATTAAAATGAAGTGTAATGTTTGACAGATTTCATAGTGGGGAAGTTAATTTGTTCGAAATATGTAAAGGTTAATGTTTCTTTCTGTGCCAATATTTATATTTTATATAAATTATATTTAAAAAAAACCAAACCACGTAAAGGTAGAAAAATTAAAAACGTTTGAAAATTAAAGTACAAACCGGTGAGGCATTTTATTGTGTATTCACTATTCATATAATACTTTAGAAACTGATAAACTTTTACTTAAAGCTAACTTCTCAATTAAATGACTTTGTGTAATAAAAAACTTCACCTCACTGTCAAATAGCGACATCTGGTGAGCTGAAGATTATAAACCTTCAACACAACACATAGGCGATTGCGGTACTAGATATCTCGCAACTTTGACGCTACCATGTTTCCAGTCTATTTTTTTACATACAACGAAAGCAGTGACACACAGTATTTAAATACGCAGGATTGTTGAACCGAGTAAGGATACAAAAATCCTTATGTCTGAAAACAAATAAAACAATAATTTGAGGACATGTTACGTCCGTTACACAAACTGGATGGTAATCCATCCAGTGTGTGTACTGTTTAACGGACGTAACATTGCTGCGCTGAGATCTCTTTCCTGCTGCAAACCCCTATTATAAATAAATTGCAACCAATAAATGGGGGATTAGTTAATTTTTTTTATTTTTTTTTTTGCTTAAAATTTAAATTTACTATTACCAATCTAAATCAGTTACCTAAAGAGAATTATTTTATTAATATGCAAAGAGTAAACAACGAAAACAATCTGAAAAGCTTTACCCACAATGGAAGCATTGGTCGAATTCGGTCGCACAGCCCGAGAGGGTTATGCAAATAAGTAGACACATTATCATAAGTCCCATGAATCGGACTTTTATCATTATATTAATGTGTCTTTTTTTTTTAAATAAATGCCTTAAAAATCTGAAAATTCCATGTTCACTTATTAGAAGAAAACGTAAACAATGGGCCCAAATTGTTTATCATCGTCCAGTAGACACGTCAATGTTGTAAAACAGCTTCTTTCATAGTAGAAGGTGATGCTGCAACTTGTATTTTTCTTTATTAAAATTAAGATGATCAACCAGCACACAGAAAATCATAATATGGTGAGTAGATGCTGTGGGTCATCGACACTACACGATATCAACCATATGGTTATACTGTCATTTAAGAAGCGCATGGCCTTACGCACACACACACGGACATGCACTCACGCAAACACTCACGCACGCACGTACGCACGCAGACACACACGCATCCTCTATTAAGAATCAAAATGCAGATGCGTTGTCATCTCTGAGGGCTAGGATGCAATATCTCGTTTCAGTAAAAAGAGAATACAGCATCATTAAGCTGCTATTTTAAGCTGATGTTCTGTGAGAACATTTTCCTACCCCGGTTGAGACGACCCATTCAATGCTACAACCATAATCTAGCAGCATCGTGGCTCTACCAACATTTTTATGGATTTTTTTTAAATAAGGCATCATCATCATCATGGAAGTCTGTGAAAGTCAACAGCTGAACATAGGCCTCCCCATAAATTACCTCATAGGAGGGATATTTACTTCTGTTGCCAGGCTTGGCAGACGGGTTGCCAACTGCAGACTTTAATTGCTTTGAGTTGTTATCGGGACGATGCTACTGCTAATTTCCTGTTTCAGTTTCTTTTTATCGCATAACTTGTAATTTTGAATTTTTTTAGTAATATTTTAAAGTATATTTTGTTGCGTTTAATAAAGTTCAGTAATGAATAACCTGTTTAAAATTCAAAGAGATTCTTTGTCTCGAATGAAAGTGTCACTAGTGCAGAGTAACAGCACGATACATTAGAGCTTATCATTGTAACTAAATTAAACCTAGCGCTGACCGAAAGGTTCGCGTGATCTATCGGACTTACAGTAGAGAAATGGCACTATTTCCCACTGAGAAAACAGTTTTACTTCATTTTTATGTTAATTGAATTTAACATCAAAAATTTTTAATATTATCTGTAAAAATCTGAAATACGGTCGGACTCGCACCGACTAAAATCCTATGGTGTTCCACCTTCTTATTGGCAGGGCAACGGGAACGACTTTGCTCCACCAGCACATATATACATATATACATAAATCACATAAACTCTTTGATATGCATGTAAAATTAATGTCATTTATTTTCACACGTTGACTGATTTTGTACTCGTGAAATGTATTAATTTTATTGCTTGTGCTGATCAGGCTGGTGTACGCCAGTATATTCTAAGTCTATGGGCTAGTGCAACTTTCATAGTAAAAATTATATGTACGAAACGGGAGCAAATTTAAGTACGTAGACAGAGAAACCTTCTTTCGCATTCGCACACGAAAAGGATAGATTCATGCCATTGAGCTATTATGTACTACGTACTAGAGGTGACACTGCATTCAGCTACACTGTTCCACTCAACTGCGGTGCATACACCGCACTTTAATCAGTCACTCGCTAGGCGCTTGTAGAGTTGTCACGTGTTGTGTTGATTTAAAAAAATCTCTTGATAAAAATATGCCGTCGTGTGTACTTAAATATTGCACAAATAATTCAAGAAATGTCAGTAAAAACCAAGGAATTACTTTTTATCGGTTAATAAGATACTTAATCAATAAAAAAGTATTATAGATTAATTATAAAACAAATTATTCCTAAGACGCCATCTCCTGTCATGGAATATAGATTATGAAATTAATATGTTCAGATGCGACATTTCTGTGGGTACTTAAGGTATAGGACGAATATATTATTATACACATTTTTTTGTAGAAACATATATAAGTTAGTAGTAATTAGGCTAAATTTTTCATCTTTGAATGTGCTTATTATTCTTTTATTTTATTTTTAGGTTTCCACATCAAAGTCAAAGTGGAATAAATTGGTCCATTTTTAACCCTCGCGTTCCCAGCATTTATGAACGACTTTTATTCTAATTTAAATAAATATATTTGTAATTTAAATGTTATGTTAATAAATTTTGTTAAACCTACATTTAGTATGTTTTTTATATTTGACATAGATACCTTTTAAAATATTCAGATAAAAATATAGTTTAAAATGTAATTATGATATAATATTATGTAAAATTATGTTAAATAAGCAAATATAATATACAAAATAAATGACGAATCTTAAATATAGTTCTCGATATAATTTACCTATTTAACAATACAATCTACTATTACCTACGGATCATTCTACCTATGTATATTCTATGATAAAAAAAACCAACCGCGCGAACACAGAGTAGCACACATTTTTTGTTTGAGATAGCTGTTCTAGTACGTAAGTACATATTACTTCAATGATTCATGCATACGTATTGCATAGAAATGAGACAGAGCGGTGTGATTGTTTGTCCCTTTCTCCGTGCCGGTTTTTTTGTTTAGCAAACTGCACTTTGCTAAACAACTTTGACAGTTCGTAGCGATCTAAGGAGCTTACAAGTTGGTTTAAGTGAGGAAAAAGTGTTTTGTGAGCTTAAGATTGGTGAATCTTGTACAGTTCAGTTCTTAGAACAATTAAAACTTTTATATAAATATATTTAAAAGTCATAAAGATTATTGTATAACCTAAAATTACGTTATCGTCCTTTCTCACTCGAGGCCACGCTAATCATTAGTCTATAGGTTTCTCTGTCTACGTTTTAGTAGCGGCTAGTTCTTCTTTCTACTTTTTGTAATATATCTATTAATGACATTGTCAAATCAAATAAGTTCAATTGTTAAATCAAACGGTTACATTTATATTTATTTTAATTATTTAAGATTTTTCATAATTTTGCTATAGGAGCCATTATTCATTTACAGAATTGTTAAAAAATCAAATATGCAATATAAAGCTTGCCAATTAGATGATGTAAGAAGCGAAAAACATAATAACAAGAAAAGGCTATTCATAGCAATATTTCCTTCAGATAATGAAAGGTATGTTGTGTTTTAACGTCCTTTAAACGAAACTTCGATCAAAGACGCTAGTGATGTACATAGGACAAGTTTTTACAGTACACTATAAATAGATGATGTACTACACATAGATGTATGCACAAATACAAACACACTTTATGTCCTAACTCTGATAGTTCGGCGGGACGGCTATCTGAAACGAGATATACGTAGAAACTATGTTATCAATTATGACTACTTACATTCTATTTGTTCAATAAAAATGTGATTTTATTTATATTATTTTTTCAGAAGTAAGCAATGGGTGAAATCAGTTGACAATGAAGACCTGGCAGATGTACCAATTGACAAACTTCAGATATTAAACTATATTTTTATAGTATTGAGGACTGAGATGGAATGTCTTGAATCCAATAAAAAGGGTCACCGGTTCTCTACACTCACCATACGCAACACAGCAGCATTAGGCTTCTATTTTACGCTAGTATTCTGTGAGAGTGTGGTCCTGCCCGGTTGAGCCAACCCATTTGTGCTACAATATAGCTATAGCGTGGCTCAACAACGTTAAAAATATGTGGCAAATATTGTAATCCGAGGATTTAAGCCCAACTAAAACGAATTGTTATTCCATCAGTTAACTTAAAGCTTCCACAGCATACTCATAGTATGTTAATGTTTCCTTTACATGTAACAAAAGATAATAAATATCCTCTAAGGTCACATTTTGGTAAGAATTCGATTACGTAACTAAACTCAAAGCTATTTCTAATTACCCGGTTATAAGTATTTACTGTTTTTTTTTATAGATTCATCTACTAACATTACTTATAATGAGCACTAATTTTAAAAGCAACTTTTAGTAAACGATCTCTGCGAATAGTATGTTTTACACTCAAAAAATACATCTTCTTATAAAAGACTATCTCTAGATCTTATAAAAGACTATCTCACAAATAGAACTCAGCAAGTTAGGGTTGATAATCATGTTAGTGAAGCACTTAAAATATCATTTGGTGTACCACAAGGAAGTGTACTCGGTCCTACACTGTTTTTAACATACATTAACGATCTCCTCAATATTAAAGTTACACAAGGTAAAATCCTAAGTTTTGCTGACGATACAGCCCTCATTTTTCATGCAAATACGTGGCAAGAAGTATATGCAAACGCTCAAGAAGGCTTAAATAAAGTACCTGACTGGCTAAATAACAACATTTTAACATTAAATATACAAAAAACAAAATATATGACTTTTACCATGCGTTCAACAAATAACATTAACTCCCAATATTCATTAAGAGCACATACATGTTCAAAGCTGAATACGTCACAATGTCATTGCAGTGTTATTGAGAGAGTAGATAACATAAAATATCCTGGAGTAATTATTGATAACAAACTCAGTTTTCATAGCCACATAAACATGTTAACAACTAGAGTAAGAAAGTTAATATACATTTTTAAAAACTTTAGGCACATAGCTGACTCAAATGTCATCAAAATAGTTTACCTTGCCTTATGTCAATCGATTGTCACATACTGCATAACAACTTGGGGTGGTTCTGAAAGGACAAAAATAATAAAACTGGAACGAGCACAGAGAGCTATACTAAAAGTATCTGCCTCACTTCCCTTTCTTTACCCTACTGTCGACCTATACAAACATTGGAAAGTCCTATCTGTCAGGCAGCTCTTTATTCTACAATGCATCATTAAAAAGCACTCACTCTTACACTATAATTTACAATTGATAAAAGATAAGCGCAGAAATGATCTAGTCTGTTACTACAACACGCATTGCACCAAATTTTCTCATAAATTTTTTATCTTTCTGGGTAATTTTCTATATAATAAAGTAAACGCTAGAATTGGTATAATATATCCTCTTAATAAACGCACTTGCAAATTAAAAGTAACTCAATGGTTGTTAAGTCTGGACTATGAGACCACTGAAAACCTTCTTATTTCATATACATAGTTTTAGTACTGGATAGATCATACAATCACACACATACATACACACACAAACACAAATACACACACACACACACACACACACACACACACACACACACACACACACACACACATACACACACACACACACACACACACACACACACACACACACACACACACACACACACACACACACACACACACACACACACATAACACAAAAGTAACTAATAATACAATATCTCTCAACTGTTAATCAAACAAATAACTTGTTCAGTTATGTTGATCCTTATCCTGAGGGGGAGACCCTGGTGATCCGTAACACAGGCTTCCGCCTAGTATAGACACCAGACTCTCAGCCCATAGTGTACACTTTTTATATTCTAACTTGTTAATTTAAATTGTGAGAGTAAATAAAAAATATATTATTATTATTATTATTATTATTATTATTATTATTATTATTATTATTATTATGTGGGCTATCAATATAGTTTTCTCATCTGGTTGGGTTCTATAAATATATAATTATAAATGGAAATGAAAAGATAAATATACATAAATATCAATAACATAAATATTATTATTATTATTATTATTATTATTATTATTATTATTATTATTATTATTATTATTATTATTATTATTATTATTATTATTATTATTATTATTATTATTATTATTATTATTATTATTATTATTATTATTATTATTATATTATACAACATTAAAACCCAGCTTCCAGACGCAGACTATTTATTTTACAGCTTTGAAACATTTGTTCAGTACGGAAACGAACCCTCGGCCTTGCAGTGCCGCAGCCAAACGCTTAGTCACTGCGCTACTACGTCATTTATTTTTTACTTAATTAATTACTAGAATAATTTTGCGTTTTTTATTTTCTTTTTTTTGTAAATATTTTTATCTAATAATTGTAGAGTACCAATTGCAAACTGTTGTGTGTAAAATACATTGATTTCTTATCCTTTTATAGTAGTTTTACTTACTCCCAACGTAAAAACTTTTGTCACAATTAATTCAGTATAAAGATCTAACTTTAATAATATAAAAATATCGATAATATTATAAGAGGATAGACATTTACAGCACTACCATTACAGCTCTAAGAACCGACAACCGATGGGGAAAAAGTTCGTAGTGTAGGGCGATCCCCCTAGATGGAGTAACGACCTGGTAAGACATGCAGGAAGTCAATGGATGCAGGTGGCTCAGGACCGTGCTTTTTGGTATTCCTTGAGAGAGGCCTATGTTTAGCACTGGACTTGTGAAGGGCTATAATGATGATGATGAAGGAAGTACCCACCTCTTAAACGTACTGATTATATTCTCTTTGGTGCCGATCGAAGAGTATAATCACTTCATGCTGATCTCTTGCTTTCTTTGCTATTGCATACTAATTGCATTGCAGATTTTACCGACGACTTTTGGTTTTATATATAGACTCGATCTTGCTTAAATGACTTTCGGCTAAAAACCTCGCACATAATAACTTCTTGCATTGGTACGCCTACGAGTACAATATCTTCTGTCGTTGATAACATAATCTATGCGGAGACATATTAGGTTCTCAATGCTATCTACAATATTAACTCTTCTTCCAACGTGGAGATCTTTACAGTCTCTATGTTTAGTTTAATACCTATCTATGTGTATGGTTGATATCTCGTAGTTTGTAATTATAAAGTATTACTTACTGTTTAGTTATATATCTGTAAATTTTCGCAACTTCTTCAAAGACTTATTATCATAATATTACGTATCTTAAATATATAAAAAATAATTTAATAATAAATAATATGACACATTCACTTGACTTGGACGTTTTATGAACAATTTTATAAACTTTGTTCCGGCGTCTGCTTTTAATTTTTAGCTGTATTGAGTTTGCTTTTTGCTTCTAAACAAATATTTTAGAAAGGAAAATAAGAATTCTCAAAGAGAATTGGGCCGTTTGCACGTGTGCCTAGTATGAGGACGGTCTGCCTTGGAAGCTACACAACATATAAGAAAGCATACAGTTGAAGCCAATAATTCATCATTAGCTACTATAATTTCATAACTTGACTTCAATGAGGTCTGTAGTCTATTTTATTACGAGTATTGAATAGATAGAAAAGAATAAAATAGAAAGCTTTTATTCATTGTAGATTGTAGATACTATCTATTTATGCACAGACTTAATATATTATTGCATATGGACGGGGTCATTGAACAAACAAAATGGCACCCAACTCATTGGTGCTAAAATGTTTATGGAGCACCAACGTGTGCTCATATGTGTGCCTTGCGTCCGTGCAGTGTTTCCACTTTTAGATACTTTGCACTATTTTATGGTAAATCTACTAATATAGGTAGGGCTTTAGACGTTTCTTCAAATTGATAGGGTATTGGATTATTTGGCGTGAAATCGAATTTGAGGTAACCCTGTTTTTCATACCCACCCTATGTATATTTTTTTCAAAAATTTATCGAAGGAGATGGGGTTAAAAAAGCTAGAAAAGTGTAGAATGAAAAACTTTTTCATTCGGTGATTCTGAATAAAGGTATAATATTTTACTCAATTACATATTCATTATTCCTTTGAGACTAAATGTACTTATAATTTAAAAATGAGAACATCTTCTTCATCACAAAATTCAAAAGTTTAAATTTTTTTGTTTTAAAGTTTCTTTAAAAAATTATCGTGAAATGATATTCAAAACTTGCAGTGATGTTGTTCTTCAAAATATTCAAAATTAGGTGTAAATAAGGCTATTTAGATTTTTTTACGATAATTTAGGGCATATTTCTATAGGTTTTGGGATAAAACCAAAATCATAAGTGGAAACACTGGTTCTACGTATGGCAGTTCATGAGTATTTAAGAGATGGCGCTGATTTATTCTATGCTTAAACCGTGAAAATTTTTTATTCGCATGAACATATCTTGTAATTAACGAGTATATCGTGTATTTATTGAATGTCATTCTTATGTTTAATTTAATACTGGTATGGAAAATATTAGGTCCTTACCTATGAAGTTGTCGTTTTTTGTGAAATAATTTACCCTAATTTGTTTCTATATTTTTTATTTTTATCAAACAAAGTTTGGAGAGCTTTCGACCGTCTGTTGCGCAGTAATCGGTCGCTCGTTGTCGTGCAGGAGCAGCGGTGACGAGCGCTTGACCAAAACTGGTTGGAGATGTGTGAGCTTATCTTTCTTTGTGTTCAGTTCAGTTCTTCATAGCACATCTGCAGTAATGCCCATCCTGTTTTGTAAGAAGCTTCATCACAGTTGTGGTGAATCACTGCTGTGATGAATCACACCAGCGCATGACCACCATAGAAACAGAACAGTGACACTAATAGAATAGAAACAGTGACCATCACTTTAAGTGGGGTGAGTTTTTATTTCAGTCATTATTTAGGTGCTGAATTAGGATCCAACCAATGTGCTGAGCGCTTGCGATTGTCAAACAGAATCCATTTTTCGTCGCAGATCACAATGAGGTTTAAAATTCCTTCGTTTGTTGTTCCTTTGCGCTGGTGATCATTGAGTTTACGGGACACCCATTTGTCAAGCTTTTTACCTTGCCGATCCGATGCAAATGGACCAATGTTGTTTTAATGCCAACGTCGAAAGCTGGTGCTAGCTCAGTCATAGATTCAAAATAATCAGCTTCCACAATCACCTTTAATTCGTCATTGTCAACCAAAGTTTTCGGACGACCACGGAGTTCATTTTTCAGACCAAAATTTTCAGATGGGAAGTGGGTACGTACCTGCCCATACCTGCCGCTTGTGCCGCGTTGCTTCCAAGACGATACTCATATTCCATAATTACTCAAATTATTGACGTATGCATGATGACGAAATAGATTCAAACGCAATGAAAACATATACTAATCAATAAACAAATGACTAAATTTGCAAAAGCATTCCACGTTTTTAAAACAAAATTAATTTGAAATTAGAATTTTTAGCCAAACAAATATTATTTTTATTTAAAATAGCCAGTAGTGCAGAACGAAAACTTCATTGGTAAAGACCTCTGTCGTGGGAAGAACCAACAAGAAATACAGCGGTACATTTTTTGAAAACAACTTTTTTTCTTTTTAATTATCCTCAGTTCATCTGCTGTTATTTATTTTACAGCACCCTTGTTTTCTTTTTCTTTTTTTTAGTCTATTTCAATTGATGCTATTTTTATTGCTTTTTTTGTTCTCTTCCGTGAGTGCATCGTCTGCTTATCACTAGTTTAGACATTTCTATTCAGTATTGTTTTGCAAGTATAAATTAAATGGATTACGAACAGCTATTCTTTTTCTGTTTCTGTACATTTTATGAAAATATCATTGTTTGTTGTGCTGTGCGCACATTTCCATACTTAAAATGCGTTCATACTGACTGAGTATTATTAACTTATCATTTTATTATTAACTTATATAATATATTATTAATTTCCTACAAAGACTTTTCAATCTGTTTCCTTATAATGTCTATCATCCCTGCTAAACACAAATTGTGAATACACCACCCAGACTTCGCCTAGATATGATTTATCATTGTGGCGTTATTTATATTCCATTTAATCAAAGGCCATTTATACTATCAATATTATTTTTAAAATCTTCAAATTCTTCGGATAAAATATACCCTTGATTTTTCGTGGTATTGTTTTCTATCTGTTCGTTAGTTTCATTACAATCAGTTCTGCCGTTCCGAAGATTAGCTATTCCATATTACTGACAGACATTTTAACTTTATTTGTAAGTATATGTTATGAATAGTTGTTATTGAAAACCATTTTGTTTTACTTTCAGCAGAAAGTTCGGAGGACCTAAGAGACTGAAGAGAGAAAAAATTTTGTTGTAGGTCACGTGAAGTCCCCCACGAATATTTCTATATTATAAAAATCAATTGATGTCTCTTAATCTCGCTAAAACTCAAAACCGACGACCGAATTTGAGGAATTTTTTTGTGTGTTTGAATGGGTCCCTAGATGGTTTAAATTTACATACATACCCGGCAGGTGGCGCTGTTGTCATGATCCAGAAATCACACTTGCGAAGCCGGGGCAGATCGCTCGTCTAATATAAAAAATAGTGTTTGTTCGTGTTTTAAGCGCTGCCACATTGTTCATTGAGTTAGATTGTAGTATGGGATTACTGCAATCTAACTCACCTCTTTAAGAAAAACCGACAATAAAACACGTAAGACATATGACCACCTTTATGAATTTTTTTATTGCAGTTTTTTTATATAGAACAAGGGTACCACTCTTTCACATCGCAACACTGCATACAGAGAGCCTGTATAGTTACATGCCGTGATGAATTTAATTTGGATCCTCAGAAGTGACAATGTATCTGTCATCTTGTTTGTTTGAAGCTGGCTCCAGGTGTCCGTAAACTGCAGTAACTACTTATTATCAGGTAGACTGTACGTTCGTATGTCACTTCATTTTCAACCGACTTCAAAAAGGTGGAGGTCTTTCATTCTTCGCAGATTGTTAAACGATTTAAATAATTAGTTCTTCATTAAATAGATTTTACTTCCAGAATGGTCCCATTCAATTTTGGAGAATAAATTCCGCCCAAAAGTTGTAAAATAGGCTATTGTTTAAGTAATTTCATATAATATCTTCGCCGATTAAGAACCAATTTTTTTCTTAAATAGGTTATACGTTAAGGGCGATCCCGTATAAATTTAAAAAAATCCACCCCTAAGGGATGCAAATAAATAACTTCTTTTTTAGCAATTCATGTCGGTTTTTACTTTTAGTTAATAGTAATAATAATTATAATTATAAAATTAGAAACTCGCTCACACAGAATACCAGCGTAGTACGGAAGCGTAATGCTGTGTGCGTATAGAACCAGAGACCTTTTTAACTGGAAACGAGGCATTCAATCTTAGCTTCAGGGGTTTTAAAACATTTCCATTTTGATCCTTAATCGAGATTAGATGAAGATTCCATGGGCCACAGAATCCACTTAGTGGACGTCAGGTGGACTTTATCTTATAAAAGAACATTATTTATTCCTTCTTTTTATAATGAGACTGCATTAGCATTATTAGTAGATTTTTATAAAGTGACTTTTCGAAATGTATTTAAAGTAGGGATTGTACGGCTTCATCAACCAAGTATTAGTGGGTATGACATGTTTACTTTCACCTTCAAGCACGTGGTAAATAAGCACTTAAAATTGAAATTGATTTACGCCGACAACGATCAAACTACATTTACATAGGTACATAACCATATTTTGAAATTTTAAGTTGAGCACTTGTAAGCTACCACTGCCATGACTGTTACGTTTAAACCATTTAAAATTACAATTGAGATTTCAAAAGTGCTTTTTTTCCAGTTGCTGTATATTTTACAACCGAATCGATGAATAAAAAATTGTTATGTATAATCACCCACATCTAATGGGACAAGTTATTTATTTTAGTCCGCGCGTTATGTTGTTTGTCATTATCGCACACAAGCAGA